>OX345682.1:2510232-4910232 GCA_947044415.1 Eupithecia dodoneata | reverse complement strand
TCGGAGCCTATTCATTACAAACAAAAAATCAAACCTTTCCTCTTTATAATAATTAGTATAGATAATATTTTTTTTTTGCGTTTAAATATTTGTATGATACTTCCCGCCATTTCTCAATGTCCGTCTGTTTTTTAATTACAAAATAATAAAATCTACCACTACGGGCCAAATGTTTAAGATCCAAAAGTCCAAACATCACTAATATTCTATTGATAAAATTTAAAATAATCAAAAATACCACTAACCAGGAATCTCATGATGCACTTCTACTTGTTAGATCACAACTGGTAGACTGCTCGTAAGCTACTGAATGATCTGATTCCGCTGCTCCTCCTTTTTATACCGCGTGATATGGAACGCGAAAAAAATTTAAACCCAAGGGTGGGAAGGGTGCAGGAAGAGCATATCGCTCTTCCTTTATTTGACGTACACCATTTTTTTTTAATTCGCCTGAGGGCGTTGTCTAGTGAGTAAAGTTAAGGCAAGTGACCTATGAGATCATTTTGGCGGTGAACCGCTTTTTTTTATGTTTGTCACCTACGCGAGTGATCTGAAATGTTACGTGTATGGTCAGTTGAATTTCTTTATGGGGAATTTCTTTGTTGGTCGGATATGTCAAGGTCTTTTGAAGGTTCGATTGATTTTATGTTGTTGTTCTTTTTGTCTGGTTTTTGAGGGATTTATATTATAAATAAATAATAATGCTGGACAATTCACACAGCATTATCTAGCCCCGTGGTAAGCAGAGCTTGTGTTATGGGTACTAGATAACTGATATACATAATACAATATATTACATAGATAGCTATTTTTTATTATACATAGAAAACGACCAGAACACCCGGAACAAATAAATATCTGCAGATCGTACACACAATTATTCCGAGGCGGGAATCGAACACGCAACCTCCTGCGTCGCAGGCGGACCTTCGCCCACCGCGCCACATCGGTCGTCTTAATTCATAATTAATTTATTGTTTGTGAATCAGGCTAATTGATCGTCAGTAGATACATAAGACATATTTTAGATCGCTATAGATTCTGCCGCTTAGGCGTACAAACATTTTAATAAACAAAATAATATTATAGCTAACAATAATCATAATTATATTATCTAATAAAAAAGCATGCAGTTATATAAATTGTCATGTAAATTAAATACTTATAATTTTTAATCAATGTCAAATTATGAAATTAATTAACTTAAGTTTTTTCGACTTCGAAGAGGATCTCGTAGTTATTTTATCTTGGAAAGTCACTACATCTGATAGAAAAATATGTATTAATAATGGCTAATGATGACGAAGAAAGTATTAAATGAAATGAATACAAATTCTATTAAAATATTTATTTAAAAGATTCTATTCTAAATCTAAATAATAAATAAATAGCGGCGTGTTCAGTATGATCTATAATTCTGGTAAAACGAGTTCTGTTTGAGTCAGTTATAATAAAATCAAATAAATATATTTACAGATAGATCGGAAACATTCTATTATACGACACAATACAGAAAATAATCCAGACAGTAATGCTTAGAATAATAATATATAAATAAATAATGCTGGACAATTCACACAGCATATAAAAAAGATTTAGCTATTATTTTTTTGGTTCACAGATCCGTCCTCGGCTACGACATCGACCTAACACTAATCACAAAGAACCAACCAGTAGAAATGACAGCGAACGTCTACCAATTCCTAGTAAACCTAGAGCTTACTGAACAAGGCATTCCACAAAACTACGATATACCTATAGACGCAAGCAACCAACCGATAGTGCTAGACGACAACCAACTTTACGTACTAGACGATGGTACACAGATTCGAGCCTCGCAAATACACTTCGACAATGAAGACGCTCCTTTGGACCTATCGCTCGAACAACTCCCTTTTATCAAAATCAATGAAGACGGTGAAATTATACCAGCTGATGATACATTCAATGATATTACACACAAAATAATAGCTAGCCCGGTACCTTTAACAAATTCCAGCCCTAAACATGGTTTCATAAACCACGTACCTTTTAAACTAGTATGCAATAACACCACAGGATTCGAAGCTCAGTTCACCAAATATCTAGAAGCTAGTAACAAAACTTACGCTACACTCAGCAATGTAACTAAAAAGAATAAATCTCCAAGAAGTTTAATCAGAGACAACTTTAACGACAAAGAAGAGTTCAAATTCACTCGCGATGAGATACTAAATATGCTAAAAGATTCACCAGTTACAAGTATACCTTATGAAAACAATGAGAAGAAACACGTGAGGAAGACAGACCCGACTAAAATGGCCCAAAAGACGAGTAGTAAAGCTATTGATATAGAAGGGCTAGTTATAGGCAATGGTGGCAATAGAAACTGCTTTATATGCGGTACAACTGTCAGCAACGATAAAGTATACCTCTTTGATAAAGAAGATCAGAAAATACATAAATGTTCACCACAAAAGAAAATGTCTACACAACTCAAAATAATATGCGAAAATTGCTTGAACCATAATTTCAGACCATCTAGAATGAAGAACGCAAATCAACTGCTGAACTCCGAAGAGTATTTGGTAATAAGGAATAACCAGCAATACATATTTCAAAAGACGAAGAACTTCAAATTTCGAACGGATACCATAAACAAAACGAAGATGAGCAAGAAGGATGAGTTTGTGAAGTTTGATATAGGTTCTGATGGTGAGATCGTCACGAAAGCGGTTGATGATGACGTCATTCTGGTACAAGATGGTAGAAGAGGCAGTTCTAGTGACGTAGAAGTTATAGAGGAAGTAGACAAGATCATAGAAAACTTGGAGGAAGCGGACGAGGAAGTCAAAGTGTTTTTAGGGAAGTATGACTGCGATGAAATGAATGAACTGAAATGCAGGTGGGATATTATAACTCCTATAATTTAAACATAAACATATACAGGGTTATTGGTAATTTGACGTATTCCCGTTAGGAGGTGATAGGGGTGACTATTTGCGATAATTTTCATCCCCATGTGTTTCGTGCAAAAGTGAACCATTTTTAAGTTATCATGATTTTTAGCTTTTTGTAAAAAAAGGCAAAAGTGCAACATCAAAAATTTATTTTAAAAAAACTGTCTATTTAAATCTATTTTTTTCTTCTGATTTATAAAAACGAATAAACACTGATTATTTATCAATATTAAAACAACAATTATCGCTCCAAATTTAAAAATGCGAGATGAAAAACGATATTATTTCATTATTCATTGATATTTTTTTCCACTAAAATGCCTTAAAAACTAAAAAAAACGTTATGAAACTTGGCTTGCAGATTATTTTAAAAACATAACGGTTTTCTTAGCTCTCCAATAATGCATAACAACTATGAACTTATTTCAAAGAAACTGAAAAAAACATCGTTACAAAGGAAGCAGGCGGAAATTCGTATACGAACTAAACCTAAGGTCGTTCTATAAAACTAACTTAAAACAATACCCAATGTAAATAAAACGAAAAATACATATTTAAAATATATGTGGGTTCGATTCCCGCCTCGGAACAAATGTGTGTACGATCTGCAGATATTTGTTTCGGGTGTTCTGGTCGTTTTCTATGTATAATAAAAAATATCTATCTATGTAATGTATTGTATTATGTATATCAGTTATCTAGTACCCATAACACAAGCTCTGCTTACCATGGGGCTAGATGATGCTGTATGAATTGTACAGCATTATTTATTTATGATAAGATAGATATATAAAAAGGTTTATTTAAAAAAAAATGTTGTTGAAAAACAGTGTCCATACGAGTTTTTAAAGCTCGCGTTAAGGGATTCTACCTGTCAGAATCGTGAATATTGGTACTTATTATTTATTTATTAACTAAGTATTACTAAGTAGTATATTATACACATTTTATATATATATATATATATTTAATATTAATTTATCTTTAAATTCTCATATTATGTTCGTATTTATTCTAGCTCTATCCTTGGTACACCCCCTGCCTTTCTTTAATTCACACAATTCTATCCATCCAAAGGTTGCCTGGAAGAGATCGCTTCTAAGCGATAAGGCCGCCCATTGTACTTGTCACATGTGATATCTTTCATAATGTTCTGTATCTGGTGTACAATAAAGTATTTTTGTATTGTATTTTTAAACTACTACTACTTGTATTGTTAAAAATTTAATCTTTTGTCTATTTCTTATTTCATTTCATTTATGCACATGTACCCACTTCTCTCTTCACTTTGTCTCTCTCTCCCAATAAGGTTTGCTGGAAGAGAACTCTTTTTAGGGTTATGTTCGCCTTTGTTTAAATTTTCTAGAATAAGTTTTGTTATGTTTTTCGTGCAAAAAGTATAAATAAAATAAATAAATAAATAAAACTAAAGTACAATACCACCACCAACACTGATTTTCAGCCAAAACCTGAGAGCGAGCAGAACGTGCAAACCAGCTTTCATTTTACTCGCTTTTGGCACATACCAAGTGAATAAAACTATTTATCTTAATTAATTACGTGTTTTCAGGTTCTGTGAGCGAATATTTTCGGCTGTATCAGAAGTGATAGAACATGGAGAGTTGCACAAGCACGATATAGATGACGATGTTGTGTTTCCATGTCCTTTATGTGACTTCGGTGAGTAGAGTCTTTAAAAACACCCCCGCGCTGCCTGCCCAGAAAGAAATAATTTTAGAGATTATTTATACGACACAATACACAAACAAACTTACGTAAATCCTACTAATATTATAGACGTGAAAGTTTGTATGTATGGATGGATGTTTGATACTCTTTAACGCAAAAACTACTGAACGGATCGGGCTGAAATTTTGCATACAGGTAGTTCTGGGTTCAGAATAAAAAACATATTCTCCTTATTATCCCATAAATCAGTTCCCATGGGATAGAAATAATCTCAAACGTTTCCATAGAAACAACGCGTGCGAAGCCGCGGGCAGAAACTAGTAAAATATAAGACTACTTAGTAACTAGATTTGGTGGCGCCCGACGTTTCCAATGGTGGCACTTAAGCATTTTCAAAAATAGATAAAAGACCGTTGACTCGTTTGGTGATGTTGCCGTATCATACAGAAGCTCTCACGGTTTCTTAATCGTACGGCGGCGTGCTAGTCGGGGCCTCTTGTTAGGACACATATTCCTTAATCTATAAGGTAAGGTTTGATTTTTGTTTGTTTTTAATGAATAGGTTCCGAAAATACTGGACCGATTTGAAAAATTCTTTCACCGTTGGGAAGCTACACTATCCGCGGTGAACATAGGCTATATTATATTATCAAAAAAGTTAGGGATCCGTACTAAAACCGCGCGAAGTCGGGAAGGTCCGCTAGTAATCTATATAGTTGTACCTTTGTGTGTCTTGAACGAGAACCCTTAAGCTTGGCGAGGCTTTTTAACCGATTTCGAAAAAAAGAGGACGTTATGTTCAGTTATATGCATGTTTTTTTATGTATGTCCATTGATTTCTCCGTCATTTATGGCCCAATTTGATTGATTTAATGGGACCATATCGGGATCTTTATACCTCTACAACAGCTAAAGAATTATCAAAATCGGTCCATAGCTGACGAAGAAATAGACGAACATGAAAATGAAAAACAAAAGTTTTTTATATCTTTAGGCTTACAAATAAGCACTTGGACAGGTCATATTTTATACTATTCGTTATTATCAACTAACATTATTTTAATGTTCACTTCAATTTTTTGTCCAACAGTGGAAGAAGTGAAAATAATCCACTAGTACCACTACATACATACATAAATCCGACGACCGATGTGGCGCGGTGGGCGAAGGTTCGCCTGCGACGCAGGAGGTTGCGGGTTCGATTCTCGCCTCGGAACAACTGTGTGTACGATCTGCAGATATTTGTTCCGGGTGTTCTGGTCGTTTTCTATGTATAATAAAAAATATCTATCTATGTAATGTATAGTATTATGTATATCAGTCATCTAGTACCCATAACACAAGCTCTGCTTACCATGGGGCTAGATAATGCTGTGTGAATTGTCCAGCATTATAATAATAATAATAATAATATTAAAATAATAAAAGGAGAATAATAAAATAATAAAGGAAAGCAAGGCCACGTCTGCCTCGCTTTCCTACCCATAGAAGTGCTTTAGCTGTAGTGGGGGCCTTGAACCCATTACTAGTCCCATATCTAATGACTAGTAATGATCTTACTGATACGCACTCTATTCTCTATTGTGGGGCTATTGCGGCTTGTAAGGTTGCGCGGGTAAAGTTTCCGGACTCTAACCGTGCTCCGCGCCAGGCTAGCAGTATCCCTACTTGGCAACAGAGAATAGAGAAGCGTATTTGTAGGTTCAGGACCCTCATAGCTAAACTAATCTGCTTTAGGGAGGGTAACCATAGACCTAGGGTTATGCGTTTTGTGACACAAGCTTTTGACGGAACTGAAGTTCAACCTCAGGACTATTTAGCCTCTGTCACAGAGCGCATAGACTACCTAAAGCAGAAAGTCTATGCGTGGGCGAGCCGAATAAAAAGATTTAGAAAGAGAGTTGACAGATTTTGGCAGAATCGCATCTTTCAAAGTGATCAAAGGAAAGTTTACCGTGACTGGGAGAAACCTGATCTACGTGTGTCTGAAGGGCAGGTACCGGATGTCGAAACCGGAAATAATTTTTGGCGAGGCATCTGGTCCATACCGGTTGGACACACGGAAGCGGACTGGATGAATGTGGTCAGTGCTGAATGTGAAAACATCGAAACCATGGATGCTATAACCATATCACGGTTAGATATAAGTAATGCAATCCGCTCGGTTCAAAACTGGAAAAGTCCTGGCCCGGATGGATTGCATAACTTTTGGTTGAAATGGTTTCGGTGCTCACATTCGGTTTTGGCTGCACAATTCCAAGAAGCGATTGAGATCGGGTCACTCCCACATTTTATGACTACAGGTGTAACTGTCCTGCTCCATAAATCTGGTAGTACTGCGGAACCAAAGAATTATAGACCCATAACGTGCTTACCAACCATCTACAAGTTGCTTACATCCATTTTGACCACCAAAATTAACACTCATATTGTTACAAACAATATTTTGGCACCTGCTCAGAACGGATGTAGGGTTGGGTCCCGTGGTACTAAGGAGCTCCTCCTCATTGACATGGCCATTAGTCAACAGGTCAAACGTGGCAGAGGGAACTTGTCGGCTGCTTGGATAGACTATAAGAAGGCTTATGATTCGGTGCCTCATACTTGGCTTGAGAGGGTCTTAGAGTTGTATAAAGTCGATACTACTCTAAGATCATTCTTGGGATCATGTATGAGACAGTGGACCACTGTTCTTCGTCATCCAGGGAGCCGAGTGGAACTACCTGCCACCAATGATCAGATAAGGATAGAGAGGGGTATATTCCAGGGCGACAGTCTGAGTCCCTTGTGGTTTTGCCTGGCTCTGAATCCGCTCAGTACTCTACTGAAGGATTCGGGAATAGGCTATCGCCCTCGGAGAGATGGTGAGATCGTCTCTCACTTGCTGTATATGGATGACCTCAAACTGTTCGCGCCGAATAAAACACAGTTAATGGCCCTTCTGAATATCACACAGATATTCAGTAGTGCTATTAACATGGAGTTCGGTGTCGATAAGTGTGCGGTCATACAAATACAGCGAGGGAAAGTTGTACATTCTGATAATTTACAGCTTTCAGAGACAATATCCCTGAAATCACTCTCGGAGGGCGAAACTTACAAGTACCTTGGTATGCCAGAAGCGTTGGGTATTGTGGACGGAGACATAAAGCAGTCGGTGAAGGAGCGCTTCTTTTGTCGCCTCAAAAAAGTGCTAAATAGCCTTTTGTCAGGCGGCAACAAGGTGCGAGCCTTCAACGGCTGGGTTATGCCATTGCTCACGTATACGTTTGGCATACTAAGATGGACTCAGACTGAACTAGAAGCCTTGGACTGTAGGGTCCGTCAACTTTTAGTCACTCATCGCATGCGACACCCTCGATCTTCGGTAATGAGATTGTATATCCCACGGAAATGTGGTGGTCGAGGCTTTTTAAACGCCAAGACCCTACACAACCGTGAGGTATGCAATCTCAGAAATCACTTTTTACAAGTTGAATACCAGATGCATCGCGATGTGGTTGCAGTAGATAAGAACCTTACCCCTCTCTCCTTGGCTAACGAGAACTGGCGCAAACCTGTGGTGATGAGCATCCAGGACCGGAAGACTATATGGGAGAGCAAAGAGCTGCATGGGAGATTCTACAAGGTTCTCACAGGACCTGATGTAGATCTCCTAAGCTCAGTGAACTGGCTACGCTTTGGTGACCTCTTTGGGGAAACCGAAGGTTTTGTCTGTGCAATTATGGACGAGGTGGTAAAGACGAACAATTATCGAAAGTATATCATGAAAGACGGCACGATCGATATTTGTCGAGCGTGTCATCTTCCTGGGGAGACCCTCCGTCATATACTTTCGGGTTGTTCGCACCTTGCTAACTCTCAGTACTTGCACAGACACAACCAAGTAGCCAAAATTATACACCAGCAACTTGCTCTCCGATACGGCCTTACTGGTCCTGAAGTTCCGTATTATAAGTACACACCGGCGCCAGTTCTTGAAAATGACCGTGCCACGCTCTATTGGGACCGATCTATCATTACGGACAGGACTATTCTTGCGAATAAACCTGATATTGTACTGATAGATCGGTTAGAACGGAGGGCGGTGCTCGCTGATGTCACCATACCGCATGATGCTAACCTCGTTAGAGCTGAGAAAGATAAACTTAGCAAATATCTTGACTTGGCTAACGAGGTTGTCAGCATGTGGGATGTAGATTCAGCGACTATAGTCCCGATAGTCGTTTCGGTTAACGGCGTAATAGCGAAGAGCCTCGATCAACACCTGAAGAGACTCTCGCTAGGCAGTTGGATCAAGGGCCAGATCCAGAAGGCGGTACTCTTGGACTCGGCACGTATCGTCAGGAAGTTCCTTTCTCTGCAGCCCTAGTCACCGGCCGCTTGAGCCTAGCTTCGCGGTCGGTGATCTACCGTTTTGATATATTTTTTACTGTAGAATAGTTTTATAATATTTTATTGTATTTTCTATAGTAAAAAATGTATTTTATACGAGAATTTAATTAAATGAGTGGAAATATTAAAATAATAATAATATTATTATAATAATATTATAATAATAATAATATAGATGTGTAGCCATCGCCTTTAGATTAACTTCTCAAAGGGCCTCTGTGCTGTTGGCTTCGGTCCCACGCAAGCCTTCCAAAGGACCGGGTCATTTTATGGCACGTGATCATGGTAAATGAGAGACATAATAATAATAAATAAACATACGTACCTACATAAATTTCAACATAGATAATTCAGATAAAAATAATCATAATTCAATACAGAGTATAATAAACTCGCAAAAACGTATTATTCAATCGATTGGAACTCATTCTATTCAGGCAGTTTTTAGCGAACTAATAAAACTTAAAATAATTGAGCTTAGCTTTTAAATGCACATAAAATTAATTTGATTAGACGCAGAGAGGAATTTAAAACGTTTTATATTTAAATTCTATGCGTTTATTTATAAATAGGCATGATGATTGATCTTGAGAAACTATTTCGAAATGTTTCTCAATATCTACTTACTGAATACAAATATTGTATTATTTTTCTGCATATAATAAAATATATTTTATTTTTTAATTATTACATTTAAAGATCCAATTCGCTCTAATAAGGAAATACAATTTCTTGGTAAAGTCAATTGACATGTCAAATTTTAATATCATCATCATCAACCTATAGCAGTCCACTGCTGGACATAGGCCTCCCCCAATGAGCGCCATAGCGCCCTGTCTTCAGCTTGCCGTATTCAGCATCTACCTGCAGTCTTTCACAGGTCGTCATCCCACCTGGTCGGAGGGCGTCCTACATTACGTTTACAGAGTCGCGGTCTCCACTCAAGAACACGTTTGCTCCAGCGGCCGTCAGTTCCTCGCGAGATATGGCCGGCCCACTGCCACTTCAGCTTGCTCATTCTCAGAGCTATGTCGATAACTTTGGTTCTCTGTCGGATATATTCGTTACGAATCCTATCTTTCAGAGAAACTCCGAGCATAGCTCTTTCCATAGCTCGCTGAGCAACTTTGAACTGGTGGACCAGCCCTATCGTGAGTGTCCACGTCTCAGCTCCGTAGGTCATAACGGGTAGGACGCACTGGTTGAAAACTTTCGTTTTCAAGCATTGCAGTATGGATGAAGAGAAGACTCTACGTAGTTTCCCACACGCTGCCCAGCCCAGCTGGATCCTCCTTTTGGCCTCCTTCTCGAAATTGTTTTTACCTAACTGCAGAATCTGCCCGAGGTATGTGTATTCAGAAACCATTTCGAGAAGGTGACCATGTACGACCACCGGCCTTTGATCAATGTGTTTGAATTTGTTTGTTTAATTTAATAATTGTTTGTTGTTCTTATTTTTGTCAACTGTGTTTTATGTTTTCCTGTGTAATGTATAATTGTTGTATTTTGTATGTGTGTGTCTGAAGTCGTTAATAAATATAATGTATCTTATTTATCTATCTGTGCCCACAACTAGGCTACACAAGAGAAGAAGCCTGCAGTCCTTCGCAGGTCGTCATCCCACCTGGCCGGAGGACGTCCTACACTACGTTTGCATCATCAACATACTATTATCACAAAATTATTTCACTTTCAGGCTACGCAAGCTTTCAATGGTTAAGAGGGCACTTGATAGCGGCACATGATAAGAAGGCCAGCAAAGCGAAAGAATCTCAGAAAGGTAAGCCTTGATACATACATTTATTTCATTTCATTTACCGTCTTCATTGTTCTTACATGTCCAGTTCATCCTAAGGTTGCCCGGAAGAGATCGCTCATAGTAACAGAAAAACTAAGTACTTAACCTGCAGGGTGAATACAATAAACAATCCTAATAGCTATCCCATGGAAAAAATTCAAAGAGTAAAAAAAGTGAAAAGTAAAAAGATTTTTGTTTTGTCAGCAACAGCAACTTTCCATTTATAAATTAATAATGATAAATAATGCTGGACAATTCGCACAGCATCATCTAGCTCCAAGCTAAGCAGAGCTTGTGTTATGGGTACTAGATGACTTATATACTTAATACAATAAATACGATAGGTAGATTTTTTTATTATACATAGAAAACAAACAGATCACTCGAAAAAAATATTGTAGGTACAAACATTTGTCCCGAGGCGACAATCGAACCCGCAACCTCCTGCGTCGCAGGCGGACCTTCGCCCACCGCGCCATGCCACAGTAACAATACCACTTGTGTTAATTTAGCTGACTTTGGAGCGAAGTCGTCATCCCACGAGATAAAGCTAACCAATAGAATCTCGTCTTTACAGATGAAGCTTCCAACAGCTCTTCTATAACTACACATATTCGGAGTTCCAGCACGAATCCTTACGGTTGGTAAATCAATCACAACACAAAATTCAAAAAATCATAGTGTGTGTTTTGTTTGTCTGTGGTATCACTAATAAATAAATATAAAATCAGTTTATTTCAGGCACAGAAAAAGCCAAAATTACAATGCACATAATAGAACAGTATAGAATTAAAAAAATATATTGAAAGTAGAACTAACATACGGCCGCCTGGGGCAAACGTGTTCTAAAGACTGCAGGTAGATGCTGGATGCGGCAAGCTGAAGATAGGGCGCTATGGCGCTCATTGGGGGAGGCCTATGTCCAGCAGTGGACTGCTATAGGCTGATGATGATGATGAATAGAATAGAATAGAATAGAAAAAACATTTATTTAGACACAGGTACAAAATACAGGCATAGAATAAACAAACAAAGAAGTTTATCATGGGGATAGACGACACAAATAGGTGATATTAAGACTAAAATAAGACTACCTCCATGACCCTGCGCCGAAATAGGGGTTGGCTCAGCGTGTGCTGAACATTGTTTTATTCAGCGCTGTTTTTCAGCCGAAGACCTTAATTTTTAGTTGAAGTCACGGACGACAATTCGGTGACAACAAAGAAAAAAAAAATATTTGATACAAATAAACAAAAGTAGAATAATAGGAGAGTATAATATGTATATGTCTAGTAAACAGATGATATAAAATAATAATAACAAAAATAAACGAGAGAATAAAAATGTAATATAACAATAATAGATGCTTGTAATATAATAATAAAGAATGACGTTTCACAACAATTAGAGAAGGGTTGTAAGTAAGCTAAAAACAAAAATCAAAATAAAAATTAATAGTAATGTATAATATTTATAGACTTAGAGCCCAGAGAAGGTAGGAGTATTGATATCTATATAGATATAGATATAGACGACGTAAACATCAATATGATGACGAGAACTAACATAATAAACTCACGAACTAATAATATTTTTGATAAGTATATAGATACAAAACACATTTGTTTGACACATAAACTTGACTTTTATTTCTACAGACGCAGAAAGCTTTGGAGTCGCGCGGAATTCGAACGAATCGGTACGTAAAGGCCTTGTTTTTTCCGTCGTACTTATAAAATCCTACGAAGAAATAGACTTATTATTTCTTCGTAGATAAAATCACTGTAATATGTACATAATATATATATATATATATGTATTTCCATTAAACACCCTGAAAAACAGAATAAATTTCATTGGATATTTTAGGGACATAACATTACAAATCAAATAATTTTATGCGTTTTTCTTAATACATTTCAGTGTCGAATAGAATCCTACTAATATTATAAACGCGAAAGTTTGTGAGTATGGATGGATGGATGTTTGTTACACTTTCGCGTAAAAACGACTGAATGGATTTTAATGAAACTTTACAATAATATAGCTTATACATCAGAATAACACATAGGCTACAATTTATAAAGATATATTGTCTATTATCCAAAAAATCTATCCACCATCTACCACGCGGGTGAAACCGCGGGGCGCAGCTACTATTATATAAATATTTCATATGTGTAACAACAGATAACGGGTTAAATATGTAAATAGCAGAGAGCTTGGTAGCTTCCTACACTCATTCTTTGTACATTCCGTTTCAAAAACCGTTTGACGCAATCCGCGTCGGACGACGAAATGTAACGCGTTTATATCTTTTGTATGGGACAGATCGGCGTAGCATATTCGTAGCTAAATGTCGTAGCAGTAGAGTACTACACTACGAATTACATAAAAGTCATTTATAACATACTAGCGGACCTTCCCGGCTTCGCACTGCTTTAGTACGGATCCCTAACTTTTTTGAAAATATAATACAGCCTATATTCACCGGGGATAGTGTAGCTTCCCACACGGTGAAATAATTTTTCAAATCGGTCCAGTAGTTTTGGAGCCTATTCATTACAAACAAACAAACAAAAAAATCAAACCTTTCATCTTTATAATATTAGTATATAGAAAACATCCAATGAAATTTAAACTATCTATCAGGGTGTTTTATGTACTCTAAAAATAAAATAAAATAATGCTGGATAATCCACACAGCATTATCTAGCCCCAAGCTAAGCAGAGCTTGTATTATGGGTACTAGATAACTTGATAAACATAATACAATACATTACATACATAGATTTTTTTTTATTATACATAGAAAACGACCAGAACACCCGGAACAAATATCTGCAGATCGTACACACAATTGTTCCGAGGCGGGAATCGAACCCGCAACCTCCTGCGTCGCAGGCGAGCTCTAGTTTCTGCCTGTCGCTTTGCACGCATTCTGTGAATTGTCCAGCATTATTTATTTATTTACACTCATTCTTTGTTTAATACATTCTACATTCGATTTCAAAAACCGTTTGACGCAATGCGCGTCGGACGACGAAATGTAGCGCGTTTATATCTTTTGTATGGGACAGATCGGCGTAGCATATACGTAGCTAAATGTCGTAGCAGTAGAGTACTACACTACGAATTACATAAAAGTCATTTATAACGGGATATTTACCATGATTTGCTATTTGAGTTATCCAATATTTCGGCACAGTTTCATGCGCCATGATCGCGGAATAACTGAAGGCACTGCGAGTTCGTTTTTTTTGACATACCGATCTACGTGATTTTTTTGTCTTTTGCTACGAAAGTCTATTTCAAAAGTTTTATCAAATCAAATTATTATTAAGAATTACATGATATAATATGAAGCAATGTAGAACAGCGGTGGATGGGTATTAATTTTAAGAATGGAACATATTTCAAACAACAAAATATGCGTGTACACAAAGAAGATCGGTACAATGAGTCTTCTTCAAAATTAAATAAATAAATAATGCTGGACAATCCACACAGCATAATCTAAGCAGAGCTTGTGTTATGGGTACTGACTAGATGACTGATATTACATAATACAATACAATACATAGATAGAACATTTATCCCGAAGCGGGAATCGAAACCGCATCCTCCTGTATCACAGGCAGACCTTCGCCCATCGTGCCACAGAGGCCGTCAAGATTAGTTTGCATCAGTGAAAAATAGCTCTCATTTGTTTATAAAAATATATTTGTATGTACATATAGATAAAAGAGTTAAAAGAGTAAAGAGTAAACATTTTATTTATTGACAAAATACTCGTAGACAGTGAAACAGGTAAAATATCATTCAACTAGTCGCCGCCATAACACAAGCTCTGCTTAACTTGGGGCCACATGATGCTGTGTCGAGCATTATTTCTTTCTATTTTAATTCCTGCGTTGAATTAATTTAATCATTTATCATCTTTCAGATCCACCCAGATCTTATAATAAAGACGGAAGTTAAACAAGAGGCGATAAGCAGTGACGATGAGATTTGGATAGTGCAAACGGGCGATGATGAGTCGACAGGACCTCTGAAAGACATTCTCGAAGCTGCCAAGTCTGCCAAGGTAATGTCCCAATAGGGTACCTCACTGTTGGACGTAGCGGGTGAAGAAAGGTAGGTACGATAAGCAGTGACGATGAGATTTGGATAGTGCAAACGGGCGATGATGAGTCGACAGGACCTCTGAAAGACATTCTCGAAGCTGCCAAGTCTGCCAAGGTAATGTCCCAATAGGGTACCTCACTGTTGGATGTAGCGGGTGAAGAAAGGTAGGTACGATAAGCAGTGACGATGAGATTTGGATAGTGCAAACGGGCGATGATGAGTCGACAGGACCTCTGAAAGACATTCTCGAAGCTGCCAAGTCTGCCAAGGTAATGTCCCAATAGGGTACCTCACTGTTGGATGTAGCGGGTGAAGAAAGGTAGGTACGATAAGCAGTGACGATGAGATTTGGATAGTGCAAACGGGCGATGATGAGTCGACAGGACCTCTGAAAGACATTCTCGAAGCTGCCAAGTCTGCCAAGGTAATGTCCCAATAGGGTACCTCACTGTTGGACGTAGCGGGTGAAAAAAGTTAAGTAGGATAAGCAGTGATGATGAGATTTGAATAGTGCAAACCGGCGATGATGAGTCTACGAGATTTTTAAAAGACATTCTGTAAGCTGTCAAGGTAATAGTAGGTACCCCACTGTTGGACTTAAGAAAGGAGATTACTATAATATTACTATACTATTTACTATACTATTATTTACTATAATATTTTTATTTATTATATTAAAGTAAGTTTTACTTGTTAAGCCCATTTGGATAATTTTATTATTTTTTCAGGTGGATAAAGGTGTCAATAAAACCAAGAAATGCCAAACCTGCGGGTAAGTAACCTACAACAAAGACTTTGATTCACTTTAGGTTAATAATATACCGACACTGCTTCCTTGTATACCTACCACTCCGGTTCACTGTGTATCACCACACCGGTTCACTGTATAACACCACCGGTTCACTGTATAACGCCACCGCCGGTTCACTGTGTATCACCACCAGTTCACTGATACACGGTATTTTTTTCTATAGAAAATACAATAAAATATTATAAAAATATTCTACAGTAAAAAATATATCAAAACGATACCGATCACCGACCGCTCGCTAGAGTCAAGCGGCCGGTGACTAGGGCTGCAGAGAGAGGAACTTCCTGACTCCTGACCATGATCTCGGGCCATAAAGTGACCGCCGGTCCTTTGGAAGGCTTGCGTGGGGCTGAAGCCAACAGCACAGAGGCCCTTTGAAAGAGTTAATCTAAAGGCGATGGCTACACATAGCGGGTATCATCCTCGGGTGCACAATATGATACACCCAAAGATGGTATCCGCCTGGTGTAGAGACTATTGCAAAGAAAAATGAAAGAAATAAAACCAGGCTATTGTGATGGATGGATGGACTGGGTAATCGGGCTATAGGGGAGATTGCGGACGTCTGCCATAAACATAGTCTCCTAACTGTTAAGAGTGGCAGGCGGTGGCCTGCCGAATGCTGGATGGGTTCCTTAAAAAGCCGGCGTAAATACCGGAGAGGAACAACATCAAACGAGTCGACTGAGGGGTGTCGAGAGGTGCGGCCCCGATTTCACCATCACGAAGACTGCTCGTGAGCGGGTTTCCTCTCGCTATTACGCCATTAGACACTTCCACCCCCGAGTCTACATCCTAAGATGCATCTCTCGCGACTCCACTCAGACCGGCCAATGAAGGCAAGCAAGAGGTGGGGATCTGGTTCTCTTGGGATGCCACTCCGCAAGCGGATACGAGAACCAGGAACTTCCCCGGGAGCACTCGGTACCCGTGGTGTCGCTACTCACCAACAGCTCGCCACAAGCTGCCCTGCGGGCAATTATTAGTTATTATGATTATCTAAAAAATTCGATATTCGTTTCGTATTTGTAATATATGTTTGATAATTTTGCAGCAATAACTACCCATCGATAGAATCACTGAGGTCTCACAAATGTCGAGGGAAAAAACGTAAAACTAACGAAGATTCCATGATAATACCAACAGAGGAAGATTTTATGAGGGTAAGGTTCCAAATAATCTTTTTAGATTTATATAGAAACTTGTTGTATGCAATTTCTTTATAGTTTGACCGAAACCGCTGTACCGCGCCTGAGGTATGCGAACGGCAAGACGGGGCGGGGGGGAAATATCGGCCGCTCCATCAGTCTGCCGTCAACGCGTATTCTTGCTCGTTTTTCCTCGCCCCCCACCTCGCCGCACTTTCCTAAGGAGCGGTACAGCGGTATCGGTCAAACCATAATACAAAATAACATCAAACTTCACTTAATTTTTGTCAATTTCGCAATATACATATATAGAGGGCGACATAATCGCGTTTGCGACAAAGCCCTTTATAATATTGAGAATAAAAAAATATATATATAGAAATAAGTATATATAAAAATATAAGATTTGACCAACGAATCAGATGTATTTAACAATTTTATTTATATAGAAACTTTTTGTATGCAATTTCTTTAACAAACAAACTAACATCAAACATTAAAATAGTTTTAGAAAACCCTTTGTCAGGGTTAAACTGTATATATCTTATTTAATGAAGTTATTTATGTGTCTGTACAATAAAGCATTAAAGAATCTAAATAAATTAGAACTATACTATAAAATTAGTACACGTTTTAACCCGTGAGAAGGCGCGATATGAGCAATTTGCTCACACTAAAATGGATTGCTGGAGTTTTTGTTGATCCTGACTTCATAGCATCCCGAGGTCCTATTTAACCCCTCTCCCCTCGTACAAGAGAGGGGTTAAATAGTTAGGAAGGTACCAATTTTGGATCAATTAGCGCTTTAGTTACGACTAAAGCGCTAATTGATCCAAAATTGGTTAATTTGTTATTTACGGTAGCTGTTGCATTTATGTTTGATAGTTTTTTATTTACTCTTGTTTACGTATTAAATAAATGCTATTTTATTAATCTGAACCCATTTATACCCAAAAGATACTAATTTTGTATAAGAATAAGCATTTAAAGTAGTGTGAGCAATTTGGTCGCGCGCGCCTATCCGTGTAACAACATTAGGCGCGCCTTCTCACGGGTTAATGTTTTAGTCTATAGATTTTCTGATTTTGGTTCGACTAGAAACCGATACCTATAAACTTTACCACATTTATGTATAATATTGTATTTAAATTAAAGTAGTAATAATACAGAACACTCGGTACGCGAGTCTGACACGCACTTGACGGTTTATTTGTCTTTAACAACGAACTTTTACAACAGTTACTACAGTTACTTTTATTGTATTTCTTCAGAGGGCCCAAGGAAAGCCGCGGGTTTTCACTTCTACGGATGCCGAACTAATAGATGTAAGTAATTTACTTATCCTATAGCTTACATAGCCGACGGCCGCTGGGGCAAACGTGTTCTTGAATGGAGACCACGAATCGGCAAACGTAGTGTAGGACGCCCTCCGACCAGGTGGGATGACGACCTGCGAAAGACTCATTGGGGGAGGCCTATGTCCAGCAGTGGACTGCTATAGGCTGATGATGATGATGATCTATCACTAAATTATCGCGGCAATTTCTGCTCGCTGATACAATAAAATAGAAAAAACATTTATTTGGACTCAGGTACAAAATAAATATAAATAATGCTGGACAATTCACACAGCATTATCTAGCCCCATGGTAAGCAAAGCTTGTGTTATGGGTACTAGATAACTGATATACATAATACAATACATTACACAGATCGTTTTTTTTTTATTATACATAGAAAACGACCAGAACACCCGGAACAAATATCTGCAGATCGTACACACAATTGTTCCGAGGCGGGAATCGAACCCGCAACCTCCTGCGTCGCAGGCGGACCTTCACCCACCGCGCCACATCGGTCGTTAAAATACAAGCATAGATAATAAATCGATAATATCTTGTCCTAGATATGGTCCAGTGCTTTGCTTGACTTATTTAAGATTAAATACCCTGCCATCAATTACACCGAAACTAGTAAAATACTTGATGAACCTGCTGTTTTCAACCCACTTGATGAATTCCTGGCTAAAGCCTCGACTATCTTTACCTACCTTCACATGACACTTTTTCCATTTTGCATAGGTAATAAATATACAGGATGTTTGGTGGAACGATGTAGGGATTGAAGGAGCCGATCAAGGGTACCCATGTGATCATTTTATACCACATATAGACGACGATAGACGACCGATGTGGCGCGTGAAGTGAAGGTCCGCTTGCGACGCAGGAGGTTGCGGGTTCGATTCCCGCCGCGGAACAAATGTGTGTACGATCTGCAGATATTTGTTCCGGGTGTTCTGGTTGTTTTCTATGTATAATAAAAAATATATATCTATGTAATGTATTGTATTATGTATATCAGTTATCTAGTACCCATAACACAAGCTCTGCTTACCATGGGGCTAGATAATGCTGTGTGCATTGTTCGGCATTATTTGTTTATTTATTTATTTACTATATGAGATTAGAGTTTACCCCGAGAGCGAGGGCTTACGCAACTTATTGTATACATAATCTATCTTAATTAATCTCTATTTTCAGAAACATAAGAAGTCTAAAAACCCCTCCGAACCTCAAATCGTGACTTGCCACAACTGTAATCAGTCTTTCACTTCTAAAGTACGCCTCAAATTTCACATGTAAGTATCATCAAAATCATGCGTACGAGCGAGCATGAATCAATGATTCATCGACCGCTCGCTAGAGTCAAGCGGCCGGCGACTAGGGCTGCAGAGAGAGGAACTTCCTGACGATGCGTGCCGAGTCCAGGAGCACCGCCTTTTGGATCTGGCCCTTGATATTACTACCTAGCGAGAGTCTCTTCAGATGTTGATCGATTCTCATCGCTATTTACCGAAACGACTATCGAGATGGTCGCCGAATCTACAACCCACATGCTGACAACCTCGTTAGCCAAGTCAAGATATTTGCTAAGATATGCAATATGTACGAGTATATCATTACCATGATCACGGGCCATAAAGTGACCCGGTCCTTTGGAAGGCTTGCGTGGGGCCGAAGCCAACAGCACAGAGGCCCTTTGAGAAGTTAATCTAAAGACGATGGCTACACATAGCGGGTATCATCCTCGGGTGCACAAAATGATACACCCAAAGATGGTATCCGCCAGGTGTAGAGACTATTGCAAAGAAAAATGAAAGAAATAAAACCAGGCTATTGTGATGGATGGATGGACTAGGTAATCGGGCTATAGGGGAGATTGCGGATGCCTGCCGTAAACATAGTCTCATAACTGTTAAGAGTGGCAGACGGTGGCTTGCCGAATGCTGGATGGGTTCCTTAAAAAGCCGGCGTAAATACCGGAGAGGAACAACATCGAGTATATTATTATTATAATCACTGCTGGACCTTAGGCATCTGCTACTAAACGCCATTTAATCTGGTCTCTGGCATTTCTAATTGAATATCTGCATTATCACTACATAGTATAAAATAAAATCGCTTCCCGCTGTCTGTCTGTCTCTATGTATGCTTAGATCTTTAAAATTACGCAACTGATTACAATGCGAATTTTTTAAATAGATATAGTGATTCAAGAGGAAGGTTTATAAACCATTTGACACATAGATTACAGCTAGTAGTAAATAATTGATTGATGTTTCTTTGTAGGCAATTCCACGACATGACATCTATGCTCACAGACGGCCATTACAAATGCTTGCAATGCGACGACATGTTCACAACGGAGACGCAGCTGTTCGACCATGTTCACTTCACTCATGAGAAGATACGCAGGTGGCAGTGTCCTGTGCAGGGGTGTTTGAAGACTTTCTACTTAAGGTAAAGGAAGATACGCAGGTGGCAGTGTCCTGTGCAGGGGTGTTTGAAGACTTTCTACTTAAGGTAAAGGAAGATACGCAGGTGGCAGTGTCCTGTGCAGGGGTGTTTGAAGACTTTCTACTTAAGGTAAAGGAAGATACACAGGTGGCAGTGTCCTGTGCAGGGGTGTTTGAAGACTTTCTATTTAAGGTAAAGGGGGAGGGGTAAGGGGTAGGTATTTATAGGGAAATCTAACATACATTTTTGGCCCTCCGCAAGACCGATTGGGCATTCTAAATCACTTAGGCGAATGCCCAATCGGTCTTGGGGATCAAAAACGACCAATATTTATAGGGAAGTCTAATATATACGCGTATTTTTGTTCATCAAGACCGATTGGGCATTATAAATCACTTAGGAGCCAAGTGTTTTCGAATGCCCAATCGATTTTTGAGAACAAAAGTGACCTACCCTTTAGCAGGTATTTATTGGCTAGTCTTTCATACATTTTCGTTCCTCAAAATCGATGAGGCATTACAAATCACTAAGCAGACAAGTGATTTATGAATGTTATACAAATGCTTGCAATGTGACGACATGTTCACAACGGAGACGCAACTGTTCGACCATGTTCACTTCACTCACGAGTAGATACGCTGGTGGCAGTGTCCCGTGCAGGGTTGTATGAAGACATTCTATTTGAGGTAAGGTGTAGGTTAGTCTAACATACGTTTTTGTTCCTCAACAAGACCGACTGGGCATTCTAAATCACTTACGAATAACCAATCTGTATTGGGGATCAAAAACGGATACCGTCACGCCCAAGAGACGGAGGTGAGAAGAGTCTCCAGGATATCATCACCATCCTGAAGGAGACGGATCCTGACGACGTGCCCGACTTCGTCGCGAAGGAGCTGCGTAAGCTGCCCGCAGTGACGTTCGACCACGTCGATGTGACCAGACTGTTGAAAGATGTTACATCGTTGAAGACAAGCTTGGCTGACGTCGTGTTGAAGTTGGAGGTCTCTACGTGTCCAGGCTTCACTTTACCGCGAAGGTGGAGGAGATCGTGGAATATGTGAAGACGAAGACCAACATCTTGGTGAGGGTCGAGCGATTGGGCATTCTATATCTTAAAATTAAAAGATATAAATAATTTTGATTAAGATATTTTGATTCGTGAATGTAACCACCATACCAATTAGGATTCCATCAGTCAATTCATTTCCTATAGTTTTCTAATTACTCTATAAAGCGTTACTAATAGCGTACTGTCATTCACAGGGCAACACTGACAAAGCACAGTCGAACGCACACAGACACGCGTCGCTATGTGTGCGTGACGTGTGGTAAAAGATTTCTGGATAAGCAGACGCTGGACGAGCATGGAGTTACGCATTTACAGGTAACAACTACATAATATTCATATTATTACTTAGTTTTTATTCAATTCAATTCATTTGACGATCGATGTGGCGCGGTGGGCGAAGGTCCGCCTGCGACGCAGGAGGTTGCGGGTTCGATTCCCGCCTCGGAACAATTGTGTGTACGATCTGACGATAATTGTTCCGGGTGTTCTGGTCGTTATATATATATAAATAATTTAAAAAAAACTATATGTAATATATTGTATTAAGTATATCAGTCATCTAGTACCCATAACACAAGCTCTGCTTACCATGGGGCTAGATAATGCTGTGTGAATTGTCCAGCATTATTTATTTATTTATTTCTCAAACAATTTACATTGTGTCGGAAGTTTTACATACATGTTATTCATAAGTAAATTGTAAGACTAGAGCGACAATTGGTACAAAAATAGATACTAGGTAAACAGAAAAATGGAACACAGTATAAATAAATAAATAAATAAATAATGCTGGACAATCCACACAGCATTATCTAGCCCCATGGTAAGCAAAGCTTGTGTTATGGGTACTAAGATAACTGATATACAATACATTACATAGATAGATATTTTTTATTATACATAGAAAACGACCAGAACACCCGGAACAAATATCTGCAGATCGTACACACAATTGTTCCGAGCGGGAATCGAACCCGCAACCTCTTGCGTCGCAGGCGGACCTTCGCCCACCGCGCCACACACAGTATAAAATCGCTTATAAGCATAGACAATTAAAAAACAATAAAATGTATTCAAAACAATTCTAGAATGGCAACAATTCTAGAATGTCTTATAGGGCAACTCGGTCCTCTAATAATTTGGTGTGTTTTAAAAAAATATAAACCGACTTCAATTGGACGACCCATGTGGCGCGGTGGGCGAAGGTCCGCCTGCGACCCAGAAGGTTGTGAGTTCGATTCCCGCCTCGGAACAATTGTGTGTACGATCTGCAGATATTTGTCCCGGGTGTTCTGGTCGTTTTCTATGTATAATAAAAAATATCTATCTATGTAATGTATTGTATTATGTATATCAGTTATCTGGCACCCATAACACAAGCATTGCTTACCATGGGGCTAGATAATGCTGTGTGAATTGTCCAGCATTATTTATTTATTTAATTTCTTAAATAATGAAAAGGGCCCAAAAACTATAGAATCATCGAAATCGGTTGGTGTGATGTTGAGTTATCGTCAATTTGTCGCGCACATACTTAATGTAAATTTAAGACTAATATGGTTTTCTCATGGACGCCATTGTGAGAACTGGACCAAATTGAAACGGGACCACACGGGAAGCACCAGCTTTCAAATAACAAAATAATCATCAAAATCGGTTCACCCAGTGGAAAGTTCTGAGGTAACAAATATTAAAAAAAATACAGTCGAATTGAAAACCTCTTTTTTTGAATACGTTTGAAACACGTGCAAAGCCGTAGGCAGCAGCATACATCTTTGTTTTAGGTCCCAAGTTTTTTTTTTCAGTTTAAGTTTTATCATACAATACAATACAATATATGTAAATACTCTTTATTGCACATCAAATAAAGAAACAGATACACAAGACAGGAACAAGACAAATACAGAATGTGTTGTACAATGGGCGGCCTTATCGCTATGAGCGATCTATAATTTCTGTTTTTTTTTTTCAGATCAAACCATACCAATGCCACATTTGCCTGAAGCAACTAACCCGCGTCTCTCGTTTGCGCATGCACGTGCGCGCGCACGAGGAAGAACTAGCGCCGACGCTGTTGCCCGTCTGCAGGGTCTGTCGCCGGGCGTTCAGGGATGCCGTGGAAGCGCAGGTGAGTGGCAATCTTGGACCAGGTCCCGAGGCAGGAATCGTATCGGCAACCTCCAGCATCGCAGGTAGACCTTCGCCCATCGCGCCACAGAGGTCGTCTCAATTATCTTTGAGATAGCCTTGCTGCAGAGCGAGACCCTCTAGCACAAGTATTATTACTTAAAAGAGGGTCCCATACCACTGAAATGTATTAGATTAAGAGGCCTCCGGAGGGACGAATTCTTCATACAAACGTAATACCAAAATGATTTCCAATTTAAGCATATTTCCACTATAATATTGTATTATTTGTATTAGAATAGTATTTATCTAGGTTCCTAAATAGATTTTTTTTTTCAAAATACTTACCTAAAATTAAATGAAAGCCAATCGCATTTTGCACATTTTTATGCGAAAATGGACAAGTTTTCTTGCTATTTGTTTCGTATTAGAAACAACAATATCTTACGTGTTCTTTATATTTATTAAGCATAGCTTATATTGTCTAGTTACAGAATAACAATACTTTGTGAAGAATACAAAAAGTTTTCAGTCATAATTTTTGGTATTACGGAACATACCAAATTTTGAACGGCTAATATTGCTATCGCGCACGCATGGGGCGCGACGCAAGGGTTAAACAGGGACAGCGATATTCGGACCGATTTTTGCAAGCGAGGGTCTCCAGGCCCTTAAGTAAAAGAAATAAAATATATTGTTTTATTAACGCGTGCGAACTTGCGAAGCGTACATAAACTTGAAGGACAAAAAATTTAAGTAAACATTGAAATAATGTTATTATAATAATAATGAATAGTATAAAATATTACTTATTTGTAAGCCTAAAGAAATAAAACCTTTTGATTTGATTTGGCTAAGTAGTGTCAATATAATTTCGCAGGAGCACGCAACGAAATCTTCGGATTGCATCGAAGCGATTGCCGGTGAAGTTAAGACTGAGGAAGAAACAGCTGTACAGCTGTCGCCCACTAGTGGGATTGTGCGGCAGACGATACAAGTTATCGGTTAGTTTGAATCAAACACATAAGACGGATTTACTGAGACGGGACAAGGAAAATAATAGGTAGCTTCTATAGACCTGATACATCGTCAACCACATCGGTAAGTTTTAAGAAAAGAATTAAGCAATATATGTCGTATTTCTATATCGATAACTTTGAGTGTCCATTAGTAAAAAATTAAATCCCTTGACATGCCGTCCCGGTCTGCGTAGGCCTTTAATACACAGGGTGTTTCTTTGATAAGCTCCTTTGAGAGAGAAGAAGGTAATGCAGATACCTACGTATCTTCTAGACCTTCTTGATACATCGTCGGCCAAATCTTCACATTAAATAAATAAATAAATAAAAATAAATAAAATCTCTTTATTTCGGATATCCATGGATCCATATTTGGTTAGTAAACACACAAAAATATAACTATAGAGGGTTAGTAGAATATTAAATTTAATTATAATATTGAGTATTGAGTATACTTGCCGGGATCACTCTGCGGACGAGACATGCCCACAGCGGGGATGAGTATCTATCCGCTATGGTTTTCAGGATGCTGTTGTGACATTACATCTGGTGAGATTGTGGTCCAACAAGTCAAGGTCTATCGACAATTAAAAAGATATAGATCATACGTTATTTGTTCAAAGTCAAATACGCATTTTTTTCCTTTCCACCTAAGTTTTGACCTTTAACCTATGACACTAACCTTTCACCAGAATCGTTGACCCTGACCTTTGACACTCACCTTTGACACTCACCTTTGACCCTAACCTTCCAGAGTGCCCCTCCCCCAAAACACGAGTGCCACGTCAAGTAGCGTCCCCCGTAGCGGCGCCGCTTCTATCCTCATTGACCAGCGACGCCCTACCACTTATAAGAGTGGTCGAGATCGAGAAGGCTTTTAGATGCGAATATTGTGAAGAGTGAGTCAATAATATCTGTATGTCATTGTCAATGTCAGAGGAAAGTGAACCAACCAGTAAGGGGGACTCCAACATCTCGTCTCCCAAGCCAACCTAACCTGCACGTGGTACACCATGCTAGATAATGAACTAGGCTCTGATGGAAATATACAATCTACATAATTTGAGAAGCGATTAATTTTACAATTACATTCCATTACATGATTTACTTCACACTGGCAGAAAAGTGTCCAACCAAACACAGTTGCCATTAGCAATCATCCTCTATGCTAATCTCAGGATTGACAGAGCGAGAAAAAAACTCCAAAGGCTCAACTTACACCGAAAGAGCGGCGATGAATTTTAACTTGATTTTCATTACAATAAAACTTATTATCGCATGAGAAACTCGAATGAGTCGCGCGGATGTCCGCGGCGACGCGGGAATTCCGGCGAATTCTATAAACGGAGCCGTGCGACTGCGCGAGAAGTCGCGGGAAGTCCCGAGAATGCTCGAGCAGTCGCGAGCGGCCGCTGGCAATATCCCGCCCCTCGCACCCGCTCCCCGCGCGCGTCTGTTGCTCGCGAGCATTCGCATTCATTCATTGCAGTCATCGACTACGTACCCTAGACGCCTAATACCTATTTATTCACTGTGCAAACAAGTCTGTCAACCAACTGAGGTGAGCGGGCGCGGGGAAGTGAGTGCTCATTGGTCCGTTCAAGGTTACGACAAATCATGACCATTATTAGTGATGGGGTAAGTACTATGAAAGCAATCGATACTTGCAACAAGGTATATTTACTTTGACGATTTGACGACCGATGTGGCGCAGCGGGCGAGGGCTGTCATCGGGTTCGATTCCCGCCTGGGGTCAAATATTTCTACGATCTGAAAGTACCTATTTGTTTCGAGTGTTTAGGAGGGGGGGTCTTAGGGGGTCATTGGGGGGGTGGCGGCAAGGCTCGCTTCGCTCACCGCAATGCTCCTCCGAGTTCTAGGTAAGGGGGTCTTGGGGGTCCCCCCGACGACCCCCCGACGACCCCCCGACGACCCCTCGACGACCCCCCGACGACCACCGACGACCACCGCTCGCGTCGCTCGCCGTGCTGTTCCCCGCGGTCGCTTCGCTCGCTGCGATGCTCCACCCGAAAAAAAGGTCTAAAATAGGCCAATTTTCGGTTTTTCCTAAAAAAAAAGGGGGCCTGGGGGGCAAAAGGGGGAAAAAAATTCTTCTTATTCAAAACCATTTTTCCTCCTCTAAATGACTGTGAAAAAAATCTTCCAAGTCTATCCGTTTTTGAGATGGAGAAGGGGGGGCAAAAAAGGGGTTAAAGGGAAGTCCAATTTTTTTCTTCCAAAACAAAGAGAAACCCTCTATACGACCCCGCAATCAGAACCCCTCTATCGCGACGGCATCTGGTAGCACACTCAAAAGTCGGGTCCTGGGGGGGCAACATTTTCTGTGCATTCAAAATCACTTGTCCCCCTCTATACAACCCCCATAAAAAAATTAAGCAATATGGCTCCATGTAGGAGCCCCCCCACTGGGGGCGGTCTTGGGGGGCCAAATGTCAAAAAGTCGGAATTTTCCCTAGGAGACTTTTACCTCCCCTATACGATTCTGTAAAAAAAAACTTACCTTCCCATCCACCATCACGGCGAAAATCAGTCAGTCAGTGGTAATCTAGCTTTATATAGTATGTACATATAATGTATAATAATAATAAAAAATAAGTATCAATGGTAATCTAGCTTTATACTATAGTAGAATAGAATAATATTATATGAAAAATAAATAAATATTAGGGTTAACATTTAGGTACCTTGCATTTTAGATTAGATAATACCATGTAGTAATGTAACGTTAAATATTATTTTAATCGACTTTTACATAATTCATCATAATGTTTCCTACGGCCATCGACATCTTAATGTCGATGCCTACGGCACGGCACTATTTGGCCCCGCCTTCTCAGAGAGAAAGGAAAGCAAATACAAAATTGGTTATGAAAGAAAGAGATGCACAGTTGACCTCAACCGGTCAACCAAATTAAGTTGAGCTCCGTCAGGAGCCATTGAGTAAGCGAGCGCAGAGATTGTCACGGGTCACTGGTCTGGTCGTTACTGATCGAACGTTAGTGGGCGTGGATTTTTATAAGATCTCTTAATCTTATGTGATGTCTTAAATCGTTCGCCCTGTATTAGGTGTCTAGGGTACGTAGTCGATGATTGCAGTGCAACGAATACAGACGTGATGGAAATGGATGAAGAAAAGCTTATTTATTTGATGCAAATGTACGACTGCATTCATCGCGGGCGGGCTCGAGAAGGCGCGCGGAGTCCCGCGACTTCTCGAGCATTTCAGCGACTTCTCGAGCAGTCGCGGGAGTCCGCGCGCCTTCTCTACCGAGCAGCGGGTCGCTGCGCTTCGCTGCCCTTCGCCGCTCTTTCGGTGTGAGTTGAGCCTTATTGTAATGAAAATCGTTAAAATTCATATGACACTGAAACTGCACTCCGCTTCGCTGCGCCTGCGCTTCGACGCTCTTTTAGTGTGAGTTGAGCCTTAAGCGCCATTTTTCATTATGGCGGCGGCGCAAGCAAAGTTGAAATTCGGAAAGAGCACATCGATATAGATATCGATGTGCTCTTTCCGAATTTCAACTTTTTGAAAAGGGGTAATTCTATAGATCTATAGAATTACCCCTTTTCAAAACTCCCAGAATAATTACCAAATGACCAGACTATATACTATATAATAAATAAATGACGACCGATGTGGCGCGGTGGGCGAAGGTCCGCCTGCGACGCAGGTGGTTGCGGGTTCGATTCCCGCCTCTGAACAATTGTGTGTACGATCTGCAGATATTTGTTCCGGGTGCTCTGGTCGTTTTCTATGTATAATAAAATATCTATCTATGTAATGTATTGTATTATGTATATCAGTTATCTAGTACCCAAAACACAAGCTCTGCTTACCATGGGGCTAGATAACGCTGTGTGAATTGTCCAGCATTATTTATTTGAATACGTATTTTAATCTTCGTTATTAATGAATGTTGTATTTCCAGTGTATTCTACATTGAAGAAGGGCTGAACGATCACAGAGCGATTCACAAGGGCGTCAAAAACCCATTCACGTGTCACATTTGCAAAGTTAGCTTTGCTACTTATTCCAGGTAAAATCTACGTACTCTATAATCAAATAATTTAAAAACTACGTCCGATTTCAATTAAATTTTCTAAATTTGTTTAGTCTGTCTGTCTCTATGTATGCTTAGATCTTTAAAACTACGCAACTGATTTTGATGCGGTTTTTTAATAGATAGAATGATTCAAGAGGAAGGTTTATAAACCATTTTACACGCCGCCAAATTGTTTTGAGTAAGTTTCATCAGAAACTTGCTCAAAGTTACTTGGCCAAGCTAAATGTATCTATGAGGGTTAGAAGGACGTCTTGATAAAAAATTAAATATTTTATCAAATGATTAAATTTACGAATAGGGAGCTCAGTTGCTTCAGATAAAAGCTTAAACAAGCGCACGCTATTGCCCATAAATGATGGTCAGTGTAACATACATCTACACATCCATCCATCTTAACATCAGCATTTATAATATTAGTATGATTGTTAGGTGCACTACACATAAGACAACTCATGGTTTCTACAAACGACCCGCGGCGGGTAATGACCAAGCTACGGGCGTCGTTGGCTACGGCGACTTTCCTACTGTCAAACACTTCTTGTGCGAGGTTAGTTACCAATACAACAGCTACCTACTCCCAACTCCTGGTTTCTACAAGCGACCCGCGGCCGGTAATGACCAAGCTACGGGCGTCGTTGGCTACGGCGACTTTCCTACTGTCAAACACTTCTTGTGCGAGGTTAGTTACCAATACAACAGCTACCTACTCCCAACTCCTGGTTTCTACAAGCGACCCGCGGCCGGTAATGACCAAGCTACGGGCGTCGTTGGCTACGGCGACTTTCCTACTGTCAAACACTTCTTGTGCGAGGTTAGTTACCAATACAACAGCTACCTACTCCCAACTCATGGTTTCTACAAGCGACCCGCTGCCGGTAATGACCAAGCTACGGGCGTCGTTGGCTACGGCGACTTTCCTACTGTCAAACACTTCTTGTGCGAGTTAAGTTAACAATACAACAGCTACTCCCATCAGTTGTAGATATGTCCACAGCTGGACTTACATTTCTAATATTATTCAATATGAGATATAATTAGAAAATTACGGATCTGGCCCTTGATACAACTTCCTAGCGAGAGTCTCTTCAGATCGTAACATGGTGCTGCCGCTCTACACATCGATTGTGTTGCGCCGCAACAGTCACACAGATGTGTGTTTTCTCAGCCGCTGCGCAAGTGCGGATTTACGCATATTACACATGGAAAACACGTATGAATGTGCGCCCGTACATACGTCACTCGTAAAAAACACATATGGTGTGATTTCAATAAGTCATCTAGTACCCATAACACAAGCTTTCCTTTGCTTGGGGCTAGATGATGTTATGTGAATTGTGTGCAGCATCACTTGTCCCGTCCTCTGAGTTTAAAATAAATGAATAATATGAAAGAAAGAAAGAAAACATATTTAATGATTCACTGTAGGTACAACTTAAATAAATAAATACACCTACTTGCAGGACTGCGGACGGTCGTACTTGCACTGGACGTACCTTCAAGTGCACAGAAGAATGAAACACCCCAATGAAAACTACCCGCATAACTGTAACCAATGCGAAATGACGTTCCCTAACAGGTTTCTTTTACAATTCTTTTACAAAAAAAAGCTTGGAACGAGTTTTGCTTCAACTCAAAATCTACCAACTTACAGATAAGCAAATCAAATGTACTAGACACATAAGTTATGAACATACTAGTGGTTTCTTGTCATTTCTTCCACTAGTGGACAAAAAAATTTAAGTGAACTATAAAATATGACGTGTCTAAGTGCTTATTTGTAAGTTTAAAGAAATAAAAACTTTTCATTTTCATTTTCATTCATTAAATAATCTTAACAAGTTTTCCTTAAAACCCGCGTAAAGAATTAGTGAGAATAGACCTCATCTGAAATTATCGACATAGCTCTAAGAATTAGCAAGCTGAAGTGGCAGTGGGCCGGCCATATCTCGCGAAGAACCGACAACCGCTGGGGCAAACGTGTTCTTGAGTGGACCACGACTCGGTAAACGCAGTGTATGACGCGATCCGACCAGGTGGGATGACGATCTGCGAAAGACTGCAGGTAGATGCTGGATGCGTCAAGCTGAAGACAGGGCGCTCATTGGTGGAGGCCTATGTTCAGCAGTGGACTAACATAGGCTGATGTTACCCTGATTTTTCTTTTACAGCTGGAGTCTAGCCTACCATAGAAAGAAACTTCACAGCAAAACCGGACAAGAAGAAGTTACAAAAACAAGCGTTAATTACAGGTAAGTACTATAACTAGTAGTTAACATAGGCTTTAAATCAATAATAACTAAATGATAAATAGATAGATAACACTTTATTACACCACACAAAACAGAAAATAATACAGAGATAAAAACTTAGAATAAAGGTATAAAGGGCGGCCTTATCGCTGAGAGCGATCTCTTCCAGGCAACCTTGGGATGGACTGGACATGAACGAACAATATAGACGGTGGCACTTTAATAAATAATTGGTAACAAATACACTAAATACCTAGATTACAAACATTATAATAAACTTACATAGACATAAGATAAGGCTATCAATATTTCATATGGATAAATAATGCTGATGCAGCAGTTTTTTGAAGATAGGGAGTGATTTTGCACGTCTGATGTCCAGAGGGAGAGCATTCCATAGACGGGTAGATTGTACAGTGAATGATTTGTCATAGAAAGAGGTAGAGTGAGCAGGGACTTTCAGGATGAGGGTTTCAGAGGAACGTAACCTACTTGTGTTAAAAAATAATCTATCAATCTTAAAATCTCAAATATTTATTACAAAAATAAGCGTTAGGTTGGTTGGTTGGTTACAGGGTTGTTAATTTTCCATAGAAACTTAACCACCCTGTAACCAACCAACCAACATTTGTTAAATTAGTGTTAATTGGTTACAGGGTTGTTAATTTTCCATAGAAACTTAACTACCCTGTAACCAACCAACCAACATTTGTTAAATTAGTGTTAATTGGTTACAGGGTTGTTAATTTTCCATAGAAACTTAACTACCCTGTAACCAACCAACCAACATTTGTTAAATTAGTGTTAATTGGTTACAGGGTTGTTAATTTTCCATAGAAACTTTACTACCCTGTAACCAACCAACCAACATTTGTTAAAATAGTGTTAATTATAGGTACTAAATATATAGACATAGACAAAGACATATCATTTATTTGCCACTACATATACACACAATATAAATGAACAGATATAAATTACAAACATAATACTTAAGGGCCCATACAACCTCAACTTTGTGTGAAAAGGCTAGACATATGATTTTGCGTTCATAAGAGCGGGACAGGGCATTGCAACGCAAGTCCAAAAATCAAGTTTTAGCTTATTACCTATTAATTAGGACATTATTTGAAAAAACCGAAACATATAACATTTTTATTTATACTTAATTCTATTACCACGCTTATTGTCAAGATCTGAACTTCTGTATTTATTGAGAAATTTAGGTTTTAGTAAAAATTTAGAGGTAACTTTGCAATTTTTTTTCTATCGAGAATATTTTATGGAATCGTGTTTTCGAAACATATGATCGATAGATTAAGTCCTGAACTTTACCATATATCAATTTCAAAGTTAAATATTTAGTAGTTTAGACGATATGGACATCCGGCGGAGTTGAAAATTAGCAGTTTGAGGTAGTATACACTCTTAATATAGTTACATTAGTTACACGATAAAAATAATTATTATTAGTTACACAATAAAAAATACATTGTGAAAAAAACGAAATAACAAATAAAATAAAATATATAACAATTAAATTCATTTATTCAGATAACTAATAATAATTCATGGTGTTAGTTTGCTTATGACTAGATGTTAGTATTTAAAATTACCTACAGATTTTGTCCTTTGGACCAATTGTTGCATTTCAGGAAAGATAAATTTTTCAGCAATCGCGGTTAGGATTCCGTATATAACCTTTTCTATATTTATTATCTTAGGTCATTTAAAACGGGATATTTACTCGGATTTGATTTTTGAGTTATCCAATATTTCGGCACAGTTTCATGCGCCATGATCACGGAATAACTGAAGGCACTGCGAGTTTTTATGGGCAGACATACCGATCTACCCACATTTGTTGTCTTTTGCTACGAACGTCAAATCATGGTAAATATCCCATTTTAAATGACTTTAGTGTTATATTCAATCATTACCATGATATATTCAAAAAAAAATTTTTTTTTTTATCTATTATTTAATTTATATTTATTATCTCTATCATTATTTATTAATATTTGATTGTCAGATATTGTAATAACTATAACATGTGTTTAATGCGTACGTGTTATAAAGTATAAGTTTAATAACGTTTCACTTAATACTTTGAGTGCTGAAAACGCACGGTATGTGTTTTCTACAAGTGACTAATATGCGTAAATCCACACTAGCGCAGCGGCTGAGAAAATACAGATCTGTGTGACTCAGCAGAGCTGTAATATTTTTCGAACGAAACGCATGTGCGGCGCAACACAACCGCTGTGTAGAGCGGCAGCACGAATTTTTTAGGTAAAAAAAAAGATCGCAGTCGTCGAAAAAAAACCGCAGTCTACTGGATTGTTAGATTTTAGTTTTAATTTTTTCAGAATACCCTGCCGAGACTGTGATGAGGTTCTGCCAAACAAAACTGCCCTCTATAAACATAGGAAGAAGGAGCATATTGGCGTGTCCACGAGCTCTAACACTAGCGCTGCCGCCGGCTCTGCTTGCAACAGTCAAGTTGAGAGGTGAGTTTGAGAGCTAAATAAATATCTTTAAATATTCATGTTATGTTCATTTCATTCTCGCTTATCCTTGGTACACCCCCTGCCTTTCTTAAATTCACATAATTATTTCCATCCAAAGGTTGCCTGGAAGAGGGCCGCCCATTGTACTTTTATCATGTGATGTCTTTTATAATAAGTAATATGTAACTGGTGTACAATAAAGTATTGTATTGTAAATAGGAATTCGGTGGCCAAGGGTTACCAATAGGACTTGGACTAGGACAACTTTATTATAATTATAGATAGTTGATGTTATTGAGGCCAATAAAACAGCAGAAGTCATAGAAAACTAGGCAAAATAATTTTGTCTAGTCTAATTACAAGACTAGCCGTAAATTATTATTACTCGTTATTTCGGTTCATAAAAATCCATATAAAATTATTACACACACAACTTTAAAAAAAAATATTCATTATAAAAAAAAAATTACAAATTTGAAAGTAACTAATGGGACCTATCCAAGCCTGTCTTTTTGTGACGTGTCCAAGAGGTTGTAAATGTCGAAAATAAATAAAGCACTTTGATTTTTGCTATTTACCCATTTGCAGTTTTCTCAATTCCCATTTGGTCCACTTCGCGGTTTGTCTAAATCGCGATCCGCCAATTCGCAGTTGGTCATATTTCACAGTCAGTTGATTTGCCCTGGGGTGGGACTAATCCAATAGCATATAAAAAGACTGATATACCTGCATAAGCTGAGTTGGGATTAAAGAAAAAGATTTTTTATTTGCCAAAGACGAAAGTTTGTAAGGTTACAGGTAATAGGTATACATTTCGTGGTTCAACATGCTTGACCATGCAGCATGCTTGATTTTTTAGCTTAAACTAAGTCAAATAATATTGTTACATATATTATACAAAGTGGTTTTTTGAGAAGGGCGGTGATGGCCAAGACCTAAACCACGAGAGAGTTATAGAAAAAGTCGTGAAAGGAGCCATGCACTCGATTCATATGAAAAACACGAAAAACGTGATATTTAAGAACGCAGTTATTGAACTGCATATCTAGTTTTTCACGAGAGTAAAAATAAAGTTACTCTCGTGGATTCTGACTTGGCCATGATCGCCCTTCGCAAAAAACCACCCTGTATTGTCATCGTAAGCGTAGCCCGTACCACAACTCGGTAAACTTAGTGTAGGACGCCCTCCGACCAGGTGGAATGACGACCTGCGGAAGACTGCAGGTAGATGCTGGATGCGGCAAGCTGAAGACAGGGCGCTATGACGCTCATTGGGGGAGGCCTATGTCCAGCAGTGGACTAACATAGGTTGATGATGATGATGATTATCGTCGTATATATCGTACTTTTTTTTATTAAGTAACGGTTTTTTCAATTGAAGGTACATTATTTATAACACAAGCTCTGCTTACCATGGGGCTAGATAATGCTGAGTGAATTGTCCAGCATTATTTATTTATTTTATTTTTTATGCTGCAAATGCATTTAATTAGATATGTTTATTTTCAGAACGCCTATGTCAATGCGCAGTAAGTTGGTGTCGTGCGGCGTGCGCGCCTGGGCGTGCTCGCGCTGCCCCAAGCGCTTCCGGATCCGGTCGGAACTGCGCTCGCATACTAGGCTCAAGCACCCGGCTTTTATTGCTGTACTAGAGGTATATCTCACTTACTTCGTTGGTTAGAGCTGCTTTCAGCTCGCGCATACCTTAACAACTAGTTATAGTGTAAAACAAAAGGGTTAATGTCCTGGGTAAAAAAAATATATTTTTCTATTTAGTTAGATTATCAGAAGATATTGGAAACGTATTTTTTATTTTGTCAATAAAACAAATACAAAAATAAAGCTCGTCAAAATTTGGAGTGGGGGCTGGTGACATGACGTCACAACTTGCTAAAAAGTGTAGCAAGATGTGACGTCACGCGGAACTTTAACTGGCTATATCTTCAGATTATTTTGTTTAATTGACAAAAGAAAAAACACGGGTCCAATATCTTCTTATAATCTAACTGACATACTTAGTAGATTTTTTTAAGACACAACCTTTTGTGATATTATTTGAATAAACTAGTGGTTTCTTTTCCCTTCCACTAGTGCACAAAAAATCATCAATCAATGAATCGAAAACTCCCTTTTCATAATAGGTTATAGTAAAAAATATTACTAGACGGCAGTTGTCTCACTGGGAACAATGAACGAGTAGCGAGCAGAGCTAGAATGTAGAAACGAGTTGGCGTGAAGCGGGGAGCGAGTACGTAGTTCCGATAGTTGTGTAGCTCGGCTTAAGCGAGTGTGCGAGTTAGACGAGCGATTACTCGCATCACTCGCTCGCGGAGTCGCGGCGGCCAAACGACAGTCCGCATTGTAGAGAAATGACCGCTGGATGCTCTCTCGGCGCGCGGCGTGAGTTTTCTGATCGCTGAGCGAGTGTTATTTTCCTGCGACAAACTAGTGAAGCGAGTTCTCGCCGGCAGTGTGAACAGTCAGCGATCAACTATTTGTATATGCATCTCTTTTGTTTACACGGAATGTATATCTAACTGTCCGTTTCTTGAGCGAGAAAATAGCCGATAGTCGTTTTCTCGCCGGCGGTGAGACAACTGCCTAACTGCTTATTTTGCAAGAAATCAAGTTTTTCATCTAAATCTTATTCTAAAACCCAAACGGATTCGATATTTAATCCAACCAATTTCTGCCTTATTTGCTCCAGGTGCAAGGACGAAATCTGAGTGCCGAAGAGGCGGTCAGCATAATTAATTCAAACAACATCAGTCAAGATAGAATAATTGAGATCAGTGTCATGTCTTTTGCAAAGGTAAATAATTATGAATAAATAAATAATTCAGGACAATCCACACAGCGTCATATAGCACAAGGACAGGGCGCTACAGCGCTCATAAGGCCTATGTCCAGCAGTGGACTGCTATAGGATTATGATGAGATTATTTGCAACAGTCTTTTGCAAACAGTCTACAAAAGTTGATAGGTAATTGTATAGTGAGTGGAGACCACGACTCGGTAAACGTAGTGTAACACGCCCTCCGACCAGGTGGGATGACGACCTGCGAAAGACTGCAGGTAGATGCTGGATGCGGCAAGCTGAAGACAGGGCGTTATGGCGCTCATTGGGGGAGGCCTATGTCCAGGCTGATAATGATGATGAATTGTAACTACAGGGTGCTTCAAGCATAGTCCCGAACTGCGCCCGCGCTCTAGCCATGCTGGGGAACGTACCGCGCACACAGATCATGGTGCCGAGGACTAATGACATGCACTTTGGTAAGGTACATTTTATACTCGTATACATCTCGGCACTGGCGTAACTACAGGGTGGCAAGTCGGCAAAATGCAAAATCCGCACCGACAATAGTATGTAAGAAATTCAATGTTGTGCTTAGTTTACATAAATATTGATATTAAAGTCATTTAAAACGGGATATTTACCATGATTTGATTTTTGAGTTATCCAATATTTCGTCACAGTTTCATGCGCCATGATCACGGAATAACTGAAGGCACTGCGACTGCGAGTACGTTTTTATGGGCAGACATACCGATCTACCCTCATTTTCTGTGTTTTGTCGTGATCATGGCGCATGAAACTGTGCCGAAATATTAGATAACTCGAAAATCAAATCATGGTAAATATCCCGTTTTAACACGTCGACTGCGATCTTTTTTCGAATGCGATTTTTTTTTTATCCTAAGCCATTCGTGCTGCCTCTCAGCGGTTGTGTTGCGCCGCACATGCGTTTCGTTCGAAAAAACATATTACGGCTGTGCTGAGTCACACAGATCTGTATTTTCTCAGCCGCTGCGCTAGTGTGGATTTACGCATATTAGTCACTTGTAGAAAACACATACCGTGTGATTTCAGCAATCGACGTGTTAGGCTTACAAAATACTTAGACAAGTCAAATTTTATACTATTCATTATTATCAAATAGCATTATTTTAATGTTCACTAAAACTTTTTGTTCACTAGTGGAAGAACTGAATAAGAAACCACTAGGTATATATAACTTAAGTGTCTAATACGTTTGATTTGCTTTGAAAGAAAATAAAAACATTTTAATTTGAATGCCACTGGCCCCATGGTCAGAGAATCCCAACATTTATTATTACATATTTAGTAAAAAAAATTGTTTTTTACTAAATATTTTTTACCAAAATTTATTTCAGTTAGTTAGTTTTTCTAATATGGTAGTAGATATCAAACGGTATAGTTACGCCACTGCTCAAAAGAGCTCTAGCTTATTTGATTTAAAACGATTCAGGAAATTAACAGCAACTATTAACGATTCAGGAAACTAACAGCAACTAGCTAAGGGCTAACTTTTTCACAGTTAATCCAGTGTCTTTCCAACGATGCGTCGTACCGACGAACGTAAGGAGGCCCACCATCTTGCGATCTGAACACCAAAATATCACTGAAGGAAACCAGGTAAAGTATATCGAACAACACCTAAAAGCAAGAGTCTCTTAGCTAGTTCGATAATTTTTTTTTCGGTTAATTATTACCGCGATTATTTTTACTGGGTGTTTGAGACCTAGAGCTCGGACACATTTACTAGCGACATCTAGTTGAGAGTCGGAACTAATACAGGTCACGTGGCTTGGCTACTGAACACTCGGGACTTTTTAGTTAGTGCTTAGTGATTTTTCATCTGTGTTTGACCTATGGTCGCAGTAATCAAAAGTCCGAATGACGCAAAAGATTGTTCGATTCGAGAGCATATTATTATTCGATTCCTGGGGCGGGATAGAAGTTTTTGGCGTTGAAAAACGTCCAGCATTTTATTTATTTTGATACATAAGTTTTATTAGAATGTAGGATCCAAAAACTCCACTCGTGTACCATTTTATTTGGACCTCGCACGCATCTTCCTCCTTTTGCGCTTTAGCCTACGCATACGTTTCTTACGCCACTTAGCTCTCATACTTGGAAGAGAGTTACTTAGGAAACAGTCAACGAGCCAAAGCTCGTGTGATTCCTCGAATATTTCACGATAACTCATATATTACTCGATAACTAATATATACGATAATTGTCAGTTAATATGTACCGTGTGTATGTATGGTACGTAACAAAAAATTTAGTTTTTTACAAATCAAAAATAGTCTCCAAAACTACAATTGATTGAAAGTTTCATAGCACGAGTTATTACAATGGTCGCAAGACTAACTTTTTTGCTAGCCAAATAATACAAAAAATTTAATACCGTTTCGGGGCTAACGTTACAAACCACCGGTGAAACGAGTCCCAAAACCAACGTTTTTTCTTAACGGAAAATCAATTTTAAGGGAACAAAACACCTATTTTTGGAATATATTTTGATGAGGATCAAAAGTTTAGGATATTAGTTAGTAAGTTATGGGAGTCGAAACACGATTGACAAAACTTGACTCGATAGAAAAATATGGTAAAGTTTCCTCTAAATCTTCAATTTTACAGAGATATCTCTACGGGAAAACCAGTTTTATTTGCTAGTTATTTAATATTATTGTAATGAAATGTCTTCTACGTGTTCCCTAATAAATACTTTAGACGATTATGGTTTTAGTTTTTTGAGAAACAGTATTATTTCAGAGTAATAATAAATAAAAAAATAAAAAGCAGTGAAATTGCGCACGGGCCGATCATTCTGCCGCTCTTGCCTCCCTTTCTCGCCTTCCCCGCGCGGCGTTCGTTCGTTCGTTCCTTGTCTCGAAAAGACGAACTCATTTCGCCTTAAGCAACTCGAAATGTTCTATCTGTCTGTATGAATTTAATTAAATTTAATATTGTTTCTTTCCATTTCAGAGCCAAGACTTGGACCTTCAAGTAATGCTACAGGGTGGTTCTTTAGTTAGTCGAGGTGAAATACAATTATTGCAATAATGTGTCAGTTTGTTTGTGTCGCCTATTCTCAACTCAGTATTATTGTAATAAGATCTAGATTAGAACAAATTAAATAAATTGCTTTGAATTTATTGTTTTATATTTTTGAACGCCATCTATTTTCAACTTACGCAACTCTACTACTCGAATGCAAAAGTATACAAAAGTTGTTTGTAATAAATTATTTATTTGTATTAAATATTTGACACTATTTACCTAATTCTTAATAAAAAATCTAGTCAATAATAATAATAACGCTTACTTTCAATAATATCACTATCCAATGACACTATTATATTACTTAATCACACACTAAAATAAATTAACTTAACAATATATAAATTTGTAATATAGATATTATGGAATGTAGTGTAGGTATTTGTTTTATTTTTTTTATCTATATATTTATTAAATACCACCGTCTATTTTGTTCCTTCATGTACAGTCCATCTTATGGTTGCCTGGAAGAGATCGCTCTCAGCGATAAGGCCGCCCTTTATTCTTCCTTTATTCTATTGTTTTCTGTTTTGTGTGGTATAATATAATATTTACTATCTATTTATCTAAACAAATGCTCCTTCGGGCATAAGAATACCTGTAACAAGAAAAACAATGAATTAGGACCATAATTATTCATATTCAGATATATTGTGATATTATGCATAGGGTGTCAGTGTCCTGGGTAAAAAATATATTTTTCTATTTAGTCCGTCGTCAGTTAGATTATCAGAAGATATTGGACACGTATTTTTTCACCATTTCATTCGTTTCATTCGTTGCATTCGTTTCATTCGTTTCATTCATTTAAAGTAAAAAAAAAAGTAAAAAGATTTTTATTTTGTCAGAACAGAACAGAGAGTCTTATAAACTAAACTTAGATTAACAGACGACAGAGACTGACAAAAATCGGTCTTCACTCAGCATGTGCTATGGTAGAGCAGATCGTACCATAGCGCTGGTCTTCCGTGGAGACCGTGGTGCGCAAGGTGGCCTAATATAGTGAGGAACCAAACAAAAATATAAATTAATCAACAGAAACTAAAACTGTATGTACTAAGTAAACAATATTATTTAAAATAAAATACGTATATACATTTTAGAATGATCTTTGTACATCTATATATATATAAAAGAAAGTCGTGTTTGTTACAACACTTATAACTCGAGAACGGCTGGACCGATTTAGCTGAAAATTGGTGGAGAGGTAGCTTAGAACCAGGAGTCTAACATAGGATAATTTTTACCATTTAAACCATTTGACACATAGATTTCCACGGGGGCGAAGCCGCGGGGCGCAGCTAGTTTAAAATAAAATAAACCTGTTAAAACTACAATGACATTGTTAATATGTAAGTAATATTATCAATTTTTTTTATGTATTTGTATAATTTAATTCATTTCTTTAAAGCGCGTCAAAGTTCCTTTTTTCCATCCCAGGAAAACTGGTTTAGGGTATAAAAGGTAGCCTGTGTTTCACGATCTAGACATCTACTTAATATATCAATCTGATGCATTCAGTAATATTTACAAACTTCCGCATTAATAATAATGGTGTGAAGATTATTTCTTACCCGCTATACAAGCAGTCATGAAGCAAATACCACAGCCGGTGAAAAACGCACGGAATGCAATCTGAAAATACAACAGTTGTTTAAAAACTTATATTTACAAGAATCGATATGGAAGAAAGACCGATGAAATTGGTCAAACTGCGAATTGGACCAACGACGAATCAATAAAAAATACAAAATCAACCCTTTATTTCTTTATAATAATATTTTTTATTCAGACACGAGATCGTATGTATATTTATGCTTTCATTTATTGATTCATCTCATAGATAAATCAAATTTTAAGTAATTTTTAACTAAATTGTTATCAAATAAGAATTAGGTATTGATTCTATTCGAACTGGTTCAAATTAGTCCAACAGAGAATAGTTAGTACCTAGAGGCAGTGCATAAATATTGCCGATTTAACCTTAAATTTGCTTTAAAGTTAAAAAAAAAATAACAAACGAACTGCACTCCTCAAACTACAAAAACACTAAACAAACAAACTCACCACACACAATACTACAACACTACAAAATACTAAATCTACTTTTCCTTAGTAGAGAATGTTCATTCATATGTATAATTTATAGTGATTTTACGCAAACCCTGTCAGGGCACAACAATTTTTAGGTCCGCTCTTGTTAGATTGGTAACTTAATTATATACTTCATTGTTGAGAATACCTCACAATTTATAGACTGTATATGTTTCTATTTGGTTTGCTGTATAAATATGGAAGTTTCTTCAATTGTATTTTATGATGTTCACCGATACATTACTGATGAATTATTTTTGCTGCTTGCTGAAATTAATGGCGGGCCGGCCTGCCCTGAGTGAGTGAATGTATGGAATGAAGGCTGGAGTGAATGGCAATTGATCGGTCACTGAATGAGCTCTTTGCTCCAATGTCTTTGGGTTGTTTTCCTAAACATCATACTTAGATAACTAACTAATTAATATGTAAATAAGAATGTGATAATGTGAGACTCACACTCGACAGCGTTTCCCTCTGGTTGGGCGCCATGGCCGCGATGGCACCTATCATAATGCCGGCTGAACCAGGATTCGTAAAACCACACAGCGAGTAGGTCGCTATCAACTCTGATCGGGGCTGAAAATAAACAAAATAGATATTGAATTTACTCAATTTTGTGTTGATATTGGTAATGTATTTCCTTCAAAATAAAGGCAAAAGTTTGGGAAGAAGAACAACGCAAAAACTACGGCAGTAATAACTTGAGTCGACCGACATAATTTTTGGTTCATTTAATTGACATTTGAAAGCCAATAGCTTGAAATGCCTTTTTAAAATCCTTCGCCATACAATTTCCCCGCCTGACAGGACTCGCTCTAGCTGGGCATGAGCTTCACTGCCATAAAACGAATCTGTCGTAAGCAGAATCTACCTATATAGAATCTGACTTTAAGCGAACAAGGGTTGACAGGCAATGAAAGTGATAACTGTTTAGGTACTTATAGGTTTGAGTTCTTACCGACAGCAGTCCCTGTGCCTTCATCTCGCCCATCCGCTGGTAGGCCACGAACTCGTTGACGACGGTTTTCAGGCCTATAAGAGAGCCAACCAGCTCACACTCCTCCCAGGGCACTCCTGGAAAATTTAATCAAATTCTTCAATCCATTGGAACCCGCGCTGCTAACTGGCTTTGCATTACAATTCAAGTCTCAATACCAGTAATTGAGATACAATGAGATACAAAATATTGAGCAGGGGATAAAAAACAAAGGTAGTATTTCAAACGTGCTCTCTGCAAGAGCATGCCAATATTTAGCTAGGTCAAACGTGCACCCTGCAAGGGCATGCCAATATTTAGCTAGGTCAAACGTGCACCCTGCAAGGGCATGCCAATATTTAGCTAGGTCAAACGTGCACCCTGCAAGGGCATGCCAATATTTAGCTAGGTCAAACGTGCACCCTGCAAGGGCATGCCAATATTTAGCTAGGTCAAACGTGCACCCTGCAAGGGCATGCCAATATTTAGCTAGGTCAAACGTGCACCCTGCAAGGGCATGCCAATATTTAGCTAGGTCAAACGTGCACCCTGCAAGGGCATGCCAATATTTAGCTAGGTCAAACGTGCACCCTGCAAGGGCATGCCAATATTTAGCTAGGTCAAACGTGCACCCTGCAAGGGCATGCCAATATTTAACTAGGTCAAACGTGCACCCTGCAAGGGCATGCCAATATTTAGCTAGGTCAAACGTGCACCCTGCAAGGGCATGCCAATATTTAGCTAGGTCAAACGTGCACCCTGCAAGGGCATGCCAATATTTAGCTAGGTCAAACGTGCACCCTGCAAGGGCATGCCAATATTTAACTAGGTCAAACGTGCACCCTGCAAGGGCATGCCAATATTTAACTAGGTCAAACGTGCACCCTGCAAGGGCATGCCAATATTTAACTAGGTCAAACGTGCACCCTGCAAGGGCATGCCAATATTTAGCTAGGTCAAACGTGCACCCTGCAAGGGCATGCCAATATTTAGCTAGGTCTCTAATACCTTATATTCTAAGCCCTAAGCTATCTCGCGAGGTTGCGGGTTCGATTCTTGCCTTGGGACATATCTTTATGATCTGCAGTTCCAGGTGTTCTCGTCGTTTTCTATGTATAATTAAAAATATCTATCTACACATGTAATGTATTGTATTATGTATATCACTCATCTAGTACTCATAACGCAAGCTCTGCTTAGTTTGCGACTAGATAATGCTGTGTGAATTGTCCAGCATTATTTATTTATTTTGTCGTATTTGTCGTCGTATTTTGTAAACTTACCCATGGCCCAACACAGTGGTATAAACACCTTCCCCATTATCCACTCAAGGTTCAGCTCCGGATTGCCCAACATCCCACCGCAGTAGCCCAACACGCCGTTCACGAAGGCTATGAAAGCTACGAAGGCTATGATATTGGCTACAATATTGAGTATGAGCGATATGCCGTTGGTAGCTCCGCGGGTGGCGGCGGATAAGGCTGACTGATCTTGGCTGAAACGAGGGAAATATTTTTAAACTAACGCGATCTGAACACGTAATTATAAGTAATACAATAGTGTTCTTGAGTGGAGACCACGACTCGGTAAACGTAGTGTAGGACAGGACGCCCCCCGACCAGGTATTCGGTGAACTTTTTTACATTTTTTTTATTATTTGTCGTAAAAATAACTAATTGAAATCATATTAGCATAACTCATTTAAATTATAATAGCGTAAAAGGTGTTGTTTGAATTTTGTTTGAAATATTTGGTCTTTTTTTTTCCTTTTCCTCGTCATTGTAGGTTTTTTATGCCATTGCGTTTGGCCCAGAACTTCGCATTCTTCGTTTTGAGTCAGGAAGTGTGATTTAATACAGTCAGTTGTCTGGAAGAGCTCTCAGCGATAAGGCCGCCCTTTATACTTCCTCTTTTCTAAGTATTATTTCAGTTACTTATACTATATATTACCTTACGACCGGTTGTATGTTATCAACTCTGGTGAGAGAGCGGCGAGTCTCCGGCATCATCAGCTTGGAGTAGCAGATGGCAGCTGGTGCTGACATCACGGAGGCGGTCACCAGGTGGGCTGGCGACGCGCCGAAACCTATGTAGGATGCTAGGATTGTGCCTGCAAGTAAACAAAACATGTATTAAATAAATAAATAAATAATGCTGGACAATTCACATAACATTATCTATCCCCATGGTAAACAGAGCTTGTGTTATGGGTACTAAGATACTGATATACATAATACAATACATTACATAAATAGATATTTTTTTATTATACATAGAAAACGACCAGAACACCCGGAACAAAAATCTGCAGATCGTTACACACAATATTTCCAAGCCGGGAATCGAACCCGCAACCTCCTGCGTCACAGGCGAACCTTCACCCACCACGCCACATTGGTCGTCATTATAATATATATTAGGTATTAATAATACTCTACGGCCTCTGTGAGTTGGGTGGAGATGCAGAAGCTTGCGGGTTTGGAGAAATATTTATTTTATTTATATTTATTTATTTTAGTAGGTATTTTCTGTTATAGCGGCAACAGAAATACATCATCTGTGAAAATGCCAACTGTCTAAACTGTCTTACTATCACGGTTCATAATATACAGCCTGGTGACAGACGAACAGACAGATATACGGACGGACAGCGGAGTCTAAGTAATAGGGTCCAGCTTTCCCCTTTATACCCAAAGGCAAAAACTGGACCTTTTTACTTACGGAACCCTAAAAAGCGCTTAGATTTGATTCGATTGTGAGCGCTTATTTAGACTACATACCTACTTTAAACATATAAATAGTGTGTGTTTCCTGTACTTCATTTATAAAAGACAAGTGGAACAAGTGACATACCTGAGACTGTAGCAAATCCCGAAGACATGACGACGTGGAGCTCTGACTGCGTGAGCTGTGCCAGGTACGGCTTGATGAGCAGAACTGATTCCGTCTGTAACAGAGTTTTAAACGTCATTATAGAAGAAATGAGCAAAAAACAAGATATACAATACCCACGTGAATTTAACCAGGTCGTGGGTATTGAAAACTAGCTATTGCGAGCCGCTTCGGTTGTGAATAAGAATATATTTTATTCCAGGTGAAGATCACACATACATAAAGTGCACAGCCCGATCCATTTGAAAGTTGTTCTTCTTTCTTCTAAGAAATTCGTGCTAATATTGAGTCTCAAGATTTCACAAAGCATCTCGGTTCCGAGCTGTCTTTAGCAAGCGTCTCGTTTAATCCAACCTGTGGCTATAAGTTCTGTCTTGGACTCTCAGGAATTCACAAGACATCTTGGTTCTGAGCTTTCTTCAGAGAGCGTCTCACTTAGTTACATCCTGTGGCTAACTTCCAAGTCTCCAAAGTCCTAAGTTCCTCTTTAGTTCTGATAATAAATCCTTGCTGATATCACCGAGATCAATGACTTCTGTTTTTAGATTCTCTAACTTGCTGTCAAAGGCTCTAAAGTAAAACTATTTCGACAAGCTCGAGTTAAGAACTGTTTTTAGGATCTCTAACGCTTTCAAAGGCTCTATTTCGTCAAGTTTAAACTTACCATCCCCAAGAACACATTCCCGACTGCTATAACACTCTCGCAGACGGTGGTGGAGGTAGCAGCCCGCAGCAGCTCGCCCAGCTTCAGACAGAACCACTGCAGCGCGCCCCAGAAGAACAGGACTTCTACCAGCATGCTGAAGAAGAAGATGACTGGCAGGGTCTGGAAGATATAACAACATGATTGGAATCAACTTCTTAAACGAGACAAAGAATTAATTCAAGGGTAAAATTAAAATTCGCATATTCCAGAACTCTGATTTGAACCTTATTCCATGGGAATAATGTCGTCTTCGCTGCCACTGCTCAACCCACCCACGGAGTCGCAGCTGACGGTCACGATTATTCATAATATTTTAATCCCTAATGCATATAACGAAGTTTTGCTTGAGAGGGACTTAGTCATGAAAATCTGTCACTGGCTCCCGGACCAAAGTAGAGGGGGATAGACCAAGAGGACGGTCACCAACCCGCTGGTCTGACCAAATTGAGGCAATAACGGGACTCACTTTGCCTGCAGCCCTAAGACAGAGTATTATAAAAGCGGTTCCTAAGCGTCTTGGTAAAAGCTTTCCAGGAAGGAAACGATCTTCAGTTATGAAGAATATGACAGAGAAGAAGAAGATGATACACTCACACTAAAAGCAAAGACTCCTTCTGTCCTGACCAAGAGATCACCAAATGCGAACGCAGCGCCATCTACGCCGTACGACAAGAATGTAGCTACCTGAAAAAATCAAAAAGATTGTTACATATTACTTATAGGGTCTAAGGACTAGTAGATTATTTATAGAATCTTAGATATGCTTTGTCTTTGTTTACAAAGCATATCTAAGATTCTATAAACAAAGGGGTTACAAAACCAAAGAAAAAATTATTTACGACACTAGTATCTTTTATCGCTGCCGTTTCCGTCAACGCATTTTCGGTCGACATAACGTATCGCGCCACGTGTATTTTGTTTGATTGATGCGTTCAGACGTAACATCGGCGGAGATCGAAATCCAAATATATTTTTTTTATTTCTTTAGGCTTAGAGAATAAGCACTTAGACAAGATTCACGTTAGACATCGTTTGTGTACCTACAGGCCATTCGAACTGACTAAACGCGTAGACAGGTCGGAGTTGACCGAATAGACGCGACCGATGATAAGCTCGACGCATTTTCCGTCAGATATGTACCGACCCTAAGTGAGTCTTGAGTCTTGAATGAGTCATGTCATGGATTCCATACTCACTTTATCAGAGAAGCACTGGAGTGCTGCTCGGCCAGGGTCCCACCTGATGAAGAGGACTCCAAAGAGGAACTGCAGGAGTAACCCTGAGAGGACGCTGCGCCAGTTGATGCGCCCTGGATGCTTCGAGAAGACGAAACCTAGAGTTGAATATTACTTTTCATATTCATATTATTAATTGTGATTTTATGCATACTGGTCATAAATATATCTTAGGTGTAATATACACAATGCATAAAAACCCTGTCAGGACACTACAATTTTTGGTTTCGTTCTTGATCAATCAATAAATTTCTTTCCGGCCCTGGACAGAGAGGGGCCTCGAGGCTTGGCCTCATTACCCCGGCGTCAACTCGAGGGGTGACGACCCCTCGGTCCTTGGGTTTTGTGGGAATATCTTTTTTCCTTATGGGAATATGATTTTTTTTGCTGCATTCGGTTTATATTTTTTTCCTGTATTTTTTTGTGTTTTTTTTTAATAAATTCGTTTTTGATCAAATTACCTAAATGTAATTTTTAAATAAGTAGTTAAATTATATAGTAGTTGTATTGGATAAGAATACGTTTTCAATTTATTAAAACGATCGCAAATTAAGGTCATTTTGTCAATTTTATCTATTAAGTCGTCTTAAAGCTTTGTCGTAAAACAGGAGGTAATGTAATTGAGATAGTCTCCAAAATCCATTGTAAATAACAACAAACTATTTCGAGGAGCATTCAAGGTAGGTAGCGAGGTACCTTGAGATGACAGTTCGTTATTCCACTCGTATGAAAAAATTCTCGAAGGCTGTTTCGAGTAAAGGATTTTTTTACGATCAAGCATACCGAAACGCATTTGGAGGTTGAGTAGAGTTTGAATCGAAGTCGAGGTAATGACTTAAGATATGGGGGTTAGTGTACAAACAGATACTAATATCCATATAACGACAATCTTTTCAGCTTTGGACGTAGAAACGTGTGATTATAAGAAATAATAAACATTTGTCCCGTGCCGGGAATTTCCGCACAACCTTCTGCGTCACAGTATTTTTACATAGGTACCAGTTTCTGCCCGCGTGGCTTGGCACGCGTTGTTTCTACAGAACCGTTTAAGGTTATTTCTATTCCATGGGAGTTTTGTGGGATGGGATACTTTTGTCCCAAAAATCTGTTGATTTATGAGATAAAAAGTAGCCTATGTTTTATTTCGGGCCTTGAACTACCTATATGCAAAATTGCTGCCTGATCCGTTCAGTAGTTTTTGCGTAAAAGAGTAAACAAACATCAATACATTCAAACTTTCGCGTTTATAATATTAGTAGGATTCTCTGCCCAGCTGTGGGCTAGTTGATGGTTTCTCACCTAACAGCAGCAGTACACTCAGCCCCACCAATGAGATAAGACGTTCCGAGGAGCCTCGAGTGTCGAAGTACAGGAACGAACCGATAGCTGCCAGGATCGCGACCGTGAAGAATATCTTGAACAATCTAGAAATAAACAAAATATTTTGAACTGTTAGGATGCCACGATGGCTTATTCAAGCTTTGCCCGTTGGTAATCTTTCTTAGGGGGAAGCTAGAATATAAAAAAAATACACCTCGACAAGATAGCTCGCGAAATCTTTTAATTTCACGATCAGATTAACTTTTACTCGAAACAATGTATGTATATCACCATCATCAGCCTATATTAGTCCACTGCTGGACATTGTGTGTACGATCTGCAAATATTTGTTCCGGGTGTTCTGGTCGTTTTTCCATGTATGATAAAAATATCTATGTAATGTATTGTATTATGTATATCGGTTATCTTGTACCCATAACACAAGCTTTGCTTGGCTAGGTAGGTACATAAACACTGTGAATTGTCCAACTATTTATTATTACCCTGTGTTCGTAGATCATTAAAATTTTTGAAAATGTGAACCGTGCGAACACGAAACGGTTGAATTTACCGTACTTATCGTAATTTTCTTACATAGTTGTATATTATTTTTTATTTCATGAGTTAAATAAACAGTCGACTAGAATAGAGACGATTAAAATTCAACTTTAAAAAAGAAAATTATTTATTAGACACACCACAAACAAATTTACTTACACGAATTAAAAAAAAAGAAATTAAAAAAAGCGATATACATAATGTAAATACTAGAAATAAGAATAAACTCGCTGTGCCCACAACTAGACTACATAAGATAAGTGCATCTTTTAAAGGGCAATGTATACGCTTCTACAACAAAACTCCAAGTGAGTTGCAAAAATTATCAATAAATAAATTTAAAAATATTGTGAAGCATATTCTTTGTAAAAAGGCTTATTACAAAATATCAGATTATCTAGAAGATAAAAAAGCTTGGAACGAGTTTTGCTCCAACTCAAAATCTAACAACTTACAGATAAGCAAATCATATGTACTAGACACATAAGTTATGAACATACTAGTGGTTTCTTCTCACTTCTTCCACTGGTGGACAAAAAATTTAAGTGAACGTCAATATAATAATGAATAGTATAAAATATGACTTGTCTAAGTGCTTATTTGTAAGCCTAAAGAAATAAACTTTCATTTCATTTCAATATAAGACTAATTAGTACTAGAAAACACGTAACACAGACAAAACAAGAAACAAAGAACACAAAATTAATACTGACACAAATAGGTAATAGTATATGTATTCAATAGTGCTATTAATCGTACTGGTTTGTGAGGAGGGCGTTGTCATTCTGCGACACAGTATTAAACTACTGTAGATGACATCGTTTTTCAAAACTGTTTTTGTTCCATGGATTTATTATAATTAGCTGCGCCCCGCGGTTTCACCCGCGTGGTGGTAGATATTTAGGATATTTTACAATATATCTTTATGAATTGTAGCCTATGTGTTATTCTGATATGAAATCTATATTATTGGGAAGTTTCATCATAATCCATTCAGTAGTTTTGCGTGAAAAGAGCAACAAACATCCTCACAAAGTTTCGCTTTTATAATATTAGTAGGAATATTATAGTATTTGGTTGGTACTAAGTAGCCCTCTCAGGAAGCAGACAAGCGCACGTGTGTAGCTAACAGGTCCTGACTCAGCTGGTTGCTTTATCACAAAAACTCAAGGTCAACTTACACAAGTCTCCATAGAGCCGCCCAGCATTTCTCAATCCTGGTCCACACAGTCTTCGCGAACCAGGAGCCGATGAGCTTCTTCACCACGAGGAAGTAGATGAGGAAGAAATACAGGATGGAGAAGAAAGCGATCAGACTGCCGAAGCCGTGGCAGAGTTCTAGTGGCTCGTTCACTGAAATGAGAATATTGGAGAATCAATTATCACTCTTGACATAATTTCAAACAGTATTATTATAAACTAGCTGCGCCCCGCGGCTTCGCCCGCGTTGAACCATGTGTCAAATGGTTTATAAACCTTCATCTTTAAACCTTTTTAAAGCAAAAGGTCATGATTGTAGATAACGGAAAGATAAATATTATTTGATACCTAAAACCCCAAAAAGCGAAGGTCCGCCTGCGACGCAGGAGGTTGCGGGTTCGATTCCCGCCTCGGAACAATTGTGTGCACGATCTGCAGATGTTTGTTCCGGGTGTTCTGGTCGTTATATGTATAATAAAAAAATTACTATCTATGTAATCTATTGTATTCAGTAAGTAAGTCATCTAGTACCCATAACACAAGCTCTGCTTACCTTGGGCTAGATGATGCTGTGTGGGTTATCCAGCATTATTTATTTATTTAAATACTTACCATAATTAACATAATAATAAGCGCATCCAATAAAGTACCCCAACGCAAGGCCGTTGATGATGAAGATGGAAACTGTTTTGACAGCTGAGGAGTTCTGCTTGAAGAAGTCATCAGTGGAAGAACCCACGCGGGTGAGGGTAGTCTCCAGCCATCCTGAAGGTACGTGGCTCAGGAAGTCAGCGTTGACCTGGAATGGAGAACAGCTAATAATAATAATAAAATAAATAAAATAAAATTTATTTCTGTAACAGTATTACAACAATTTTTACACCGTAGTGGAGACCTTCATTTAAGTACAAGTACTTGTGTTAGAAGGTCTCGCTCTTCTATAACAGACATTACATAATACATTACAGACTTATTTGCTCATTTTGTACAGAAACAAAATTAATTGGTAAATTTTTAATTAGCCTTCAATATTAAGTCAGATACCTACTCATTAGGTTAGCTGTTAATTTCCTGAATATTGTTAAAATAAATAAATAAAATAAATTAATTAATATTCTTCATCTAATTGCAATCTAGCTCAGAATCTAATTAAATCTAGTTTTAACAAAGAATTTCTTTTATTTTGATATATGCATACAGCTTCTGTAACTGATGGTATTATTAACTAATTTGGTGTTCAATACCAATACCTATGATATTTGATAACCATATTATCTCCAATCTTGTCTTACCTATGACATTTTGATAAACACATTATCTCCAATCTTGTCTTACTTATGACATTTTGATAACCACATTATCTCCAATCTTGTCTTACCTATGACATTTTGATAAACACATTATCTCCAATCTTGTCTTACTTATGACATTTTGATAACCACATTATCTCCGATATTGTCTTACCTATGATATTTGATAACCATATTATCTCCAATCTTGTCTTACTTATGACATTTTGATAACCATATTATCTCCGATATTGTCTTACCTATGACATTTTGATAACCACATTATCTCCGATATTGTCTTACCTATGATATTTGATAACCATATTATCTCCAATCTTGTCTTACCTATGACATTTTGATAACCACATTATCTCCGATATTGTCTTACCTACGATATTTGATAACCATATTATCTCCAATCTTGTCTTACGTATGACATTTTGATAACCACATTATCTCCGATATTGTCTTACCTACGATATTTGATAACCATATTATCTCCAATCTTGTCTTACCTATGACATTTTGATAACCACATTATCTCCGATATTGTCTTACCTACGATATTTGATAACCATATTATCTCCAATCTTGTCTTACCTATGACATTTTGATAACCACATTATCTCCGATATATCTTACCTATGATATTTGATAACCATATTATCTCCAATCTTGTCTTACCTATGACATTTTGATAACCACATTATCTCCGATATTGTCTTACCTACGATATTTGATAACCATATTATCTCCAATCTTGTCTTACCTATGACATTTTGATAACCACATTATCTCCGATATTGTCTTACCTATGATATTTGATAACCATATTATCTCCAATCTTGTCTTACTTATGACATTTTGATAACCATATTATCTCCGATATTGTCTTACCTATGACATTTTGATAACCACATTATCTCCGATATTGTCTTACCTATGATATTTGATAACCATATTATCTCCAATCTTGTCTTACCTATGACATTTTGATAACCACATTATCTCCGATATTGTCTTACCTACGATATTTGATAACCATATTATCTCCAATCTTGTCTTACCTATGACATTTTGATAACCACATTATCTCCGATATTGTCTTACCTACGATATTTGATAACCATATTATCTCCAATCTTGTCTTACCTATGACATTTTGATAACCACATTATCTCCGATATTGTCTTACCTACGATATTTGATAACCATATTATCTCCAATCTTGTCTTACCTATGACATTTTGATAACCACATTATCTCCGATATATCTTACCTATGATATTTGATAACCATATTATCTCCAATCTTGTCTTACCTATGACATTTTGATAACCACATTATCTCCGATATTGTCTTACCTACGATATTTGATAACCATATTATCTCCAATCTTGTCTTACCTATGACATTTTGATAACCACATTATCTCCGATATTGTCTTACCTACGATATTTGATAACCATATTATCTCCAATCTTGTCTTACCTATGACATTTTGATAACCACATTATCTCCGATATTGTCTTACCTACGATATTTGATAACCATATTATCTCCAATCTTGTCTTACCTATGACATTTTGATAACCACATTATCTCCGATATTGTCTTACCTATGATATTTGATAACCATATTATCTCCAATCTTGTCTTACCTATGACATTTTGATAACCACATTATCTCCGATATTGTCTTACCTACGATATTTGATAACCATATTATCTCCAATCTTGTCTTACCTATGACATTTTGATAACCACATTATCTCCGATATTGTCTTACCTACGATATTTGATAACCATATTATCTCCAATCTTGTCTTACCTATGACATTTTGATAACCACATTATCTCCGATATTGTCCTACCTACGATATTTGATAACCATATTATCTCCAATCTTGTCTTACCTATGACATTTTGATAACCACATTATCTTCGATCTTGTCTTACCTATGATATAATTTGATAACCTTCTTACCTCTCCATTGGTTTTTCTTCTCGCGGTTGTTTTGAGTTCGTCCAATTCCATATGATCAGAAGGTGAGGGATTTGCTTCCGTCTGAAAATTTTAATGAAAAGCCAACTCTAACTTTTTTTGCATAAATGATTTGATTATTTGAAAAAAACTAAAACCGACGTAGGCCTCCCCTAATGAGCGGTCTCGTACTCTAGTTCGAATGACGTTAGCTCGATGTTCATAACCTCGATGGTACGTTTCGTCGATGGGTCGTTACCTTGAAAGATTAGTACCTCGAAGGGTTTCTACCTCGACAGGTCTCTACCTTGACGGTACGTTTCATCGATCGATCGTTGCCTCGAAAGATAAACAGAACCACATCATCATTGATATAAGACGATAAGATGTTCTCTTCGCCGAATGTTGACTATTTTTGATTTCGAATGGACTATATTGCTGTTGACCGCAGATGGCCGTGACAGCCTTACCGGACTTTTAGCGGGCGCAGAGGGCGCCTTACCGGACTTTTAGCGGGCGTCAGTGAGTGGGTCAACGGGGTCACCAAGAACATGTCTCGGTCTACGGAGGACAGGGACTAAGGCGGTAGTGGGTACGATCTAACGCATGTTAGATCGCAGGACATAATTATACCTAGTGCACAGTGTGTGCGCAAACACAGATGCACTCTATATTCTACACACTTATAATCCGATGTGACGGCAGGCAACTGTTTCAATCCTACTAATATTATAAACGTCAAAGTTTGTAAGTATGGTTGGATGGATGTTTGTTACTCTTTCACGTAAACAATACTGAATGGATTTTAATGAAACTTCACAATAATATAGCTTACATATAATATAACACATAGGCTACAATTCATAAAGATATATAGTATAGTATCCAAAATATCTATCACCACGCGGGTGAAACGGGGCGCAGCTAGTTGTAAATATGTACTAGCATTAGGTACCACATAGTTCTAATTTGTTTTGGTGCTTGAATTGCTAGTTTCTTAGTTAATTAACTTTTTGTTACTTACATCTTGATATTTTGAATTTCTCGACAACCGCCTTAATCCATGCCTCTGGCATACTGCCGTATCCAAAGGTTCTACTGTCATTTTTCAAACACAAAAACAGAAAAAAGCTTTTTCCACGTGAATATTCTTTTTTTTTACTTTATTAGTTCTAATATATGTTTTGTATTTGATTGTAATTTTGTTTTTTAATAAAGCACATTTATTTCTATTTTAATATTTCCATTTATTGGTTTTAGTATTTTCCACATTAAACCTGCGTATTTTTATATCTTACGATTATTTTTTTTCATAACAAAACTCAAATCTATAACGGCACGGGCGATAACATAAAAAAAGACTTTGATATACTATCGGAAATTATTATTAGATTGAAAATAATATATAAATGTGATTGAATTTTTTTATATGCGTTTTACAGAGAGAAAATTCTTTAATATATTTAATTAAATAGAACTTGATTCACATTCACTGCAAAAAATATATATAATACAGATGCCACTGTGTCAAGCGTAGCACTATAAATAAAATTGAATCAGTTTACTGTTTATAAATAGATGTCGGATACAAATGATAGATCAACAAGCATGATTTAAATAACAAAACACAGTAATCAATAATAATAAATATGATGTAGGGGAGGTAGGGCATCATTGAACACTTAAAAAAACATATTTAATGTTATTTCATAGTATCAATATACCTATTAAAAATGTATGGCAAAGGTAAATTCCACGATATATTTGGCTAGAATAATTGCAAATCGTCTACGTGATATGATATGAAATTATTAATAGTTTCTAAGTTAAGACAGATTTCTGAAACATGTAATATGCCCAAAGCTCGTGTAGGTCAGTATTTGTTTTTTTTAATCTATATATTTATTAAGTACCTACCACAGTCTATTTTGTTCCTTCATGTCCAGTCCATCCTAAGGTTGTCTGGAAGAGATCGCTCTCAGCGATAAGGCCGCCCTTTATTCTATTGTTTATTCCTGTATTGTTTTCTATTTTGTGTGGTATAATAAAGTATTTTCTAGCTATCTCTAAAGCTCCCTGCGGTGGGTGGTTCAAACCTATGTGGGGAGTTGGACATTTGTTTCGAATACTTAATATACTTAGTATAAATCCACATATAGTTATAATCTTACATAATTTTTATATAACTCTCCTATTGATAAAGTTTCAATATGTTTAGGTACCTAGTTAAGTTTAGCATGACCCTAGGAGTTTATTGCATATATCTTAGACATTTATATATTCTTTTTTTTAGTTCTTTAGTTTTTTGTTTCGAATACTTAGTATACTTAGTATAAATCCACATATAGTTATAATCTTACATTATTTTTATATAACTCTCCTATTGATAAAGTTTCAATATGTTTAGGTACCTAGTTAAGTTTAGCATGACCCTAGGAGTTTATTGCATATATCTTAGACATTTATATATTCTTTTTTTTAGTTCTGGCTACTTGGTGTTGGTTTGATGTATCTAAGGTTAATGGCATGATAGCTATGTCACCTTTCATTTCAAATATTTTACAGTAATTCACAGGTTAAATATGACTTGAATAAACATACAATTCAATAGAAATAAACAAAAACACAGAGATATCTTGTAATTTTTTTTTCATCCGAAATTTCAAACTAGTATTCACCCCACATCACACAACGCTTAAAAAGCCTTAAAATTGACAACTAAATATGACCGATAAAATTTATAGTTGAATTTTAAATGACCAAATGACAAATTTAACTAGGTAACAATAGCTGTCTGCAAAAGACATAATTCCTTGCAGCTCCTTTTATTTTATTTTTTTGTGTGTAATTTGTAATGTATAAAACTAACATAATAATAAGTAGACAGGATAAGAATGCGTTATTTTCTCTATTGTAATTTTCTAAGTATTTCGCTGTAATAAATACTTTTTACTTAACTTTTTTTTTACACCCATACCTGCCCCATTGCGTATGTCCCGCTTCTCCCCTACTCATAGAATGACTATCATACTACAACAATATAGCCCAGGTTTTATTTTATAACTTCGATCGGCACGTGCTGATTCATAAATAACACTATTATTATTTTCATATAGAATGTCACATTTATAATAAGGTTGTCAGACACTGTTGCACAAACGCTAACTCTCTATCTGTCGCCCAATTAAAATCTGCTGCTCAAATATGGTTACACAGTTACACACTCTATCGTACGATGAAACAGATAGTATACTTCTAAAGGAGTACCTTTAGAAGTATACTATCTGTTTCATCGTTAAAATTAGGGGAGAAAAACATGCATTAGGAGTACCTAATGCATGTTTTTCTCCCCTAATTTGTAGTTTGTATTAGTTTCTAATTTATTTTTGTTTTAGTTACTTCCTATTTGTTTTTTTAATATCTGTACCTTGAAATATATTTTTTTTTGTTTCTTTTAAACTTTATTTTGTATAACTCTGCATATATTCGTCATTAAATTGAGGCACTTCTTACCAGGTAATCATATTGGCCCACGATATAGGCCCAGCCTAGTGTGGGAATCATGAGCACTTTTGTTAATTAATTATGTCTACTTAAACTATACCAAATCTGTATTAACTATAGTTCTGTTTAGATGTAGTAATAAACATATATATATATATATTTTTAAATAGACTAACCTGTTCATTATTTTTGTCCTCGTGATTGAGCACGTCCATCTTGAAATTATGATATTTCTTTACACTAATATTAACAGTTTACACTGATAACGCTGTCATTTCAGTTTGCACCTTATGTCACCACCGGTAGCGTGTACTTTTGCAGTAGCAAGCCGAGGTCATAGCGCCATTCCATTGTTGGTCTGAAAATAAATAAATTCTAAGACTAAAGCTTAAAGTTTTTACACAAAGTAAACGCCAATTTGATAAATAAAAAACAATTCATTTTTTTATTTTTTGTATTATGCGAGAATTAATAAGCCTACGGGTATATAAGTGTATCTTTCTCTAAAAAAATATTGAAATTAGATAAGAATTGGCAAATAAATCAATTGATTTCTTTGCCAATTCTCATCTCATTTCAACAAACGTTCAAAAAACATACAGGCGTACTAAGAACCTCTTCCTTTTTTGGAGTGGGTTCAAAAGAACCAAGGAGTTTTCCCTCAATTTTTTGTTTAAAATTCGAATTCTGGGATTAATAAGACTTCAAATCAAAACAAGGTACCTATACCTACCTACCCAAGTCAATGGTACGGAGTCAATGTTTAAACGAATAAAGTAAAATTAAAACCAAAATCAAATCATTTATTTGCTGTTATGTCCGTACAACAGTTCTTAATAAAAATGGTATTTCCGTCATCGATGAGGTAGTAGTAATACATTACTACTACCTCATCGATGCGTGCAAAATGAAGATAGCATGCAAATGTCACAGTAGTCTAGTAATGTTCTAACCTAGGTATATTGTAGATAATTTTATACAATGTCAAAAAATTTAAAGTAATAAGAGTAATAGTAACAGGCGCAATAGTGAAATCCCACCAAAACATAAATGTAAAAAAGGAAAGCCAAGTTCAATACAAAAATTATGATTGGCTGTGGGCTTCCCCGCAAAAAGAATGGAGATATAAATGAGTGCCAAGTCAAATCTATGTAGGTTAGATTTGGCTTGACCAGTTTTCATTACATCAGTCATTTTATAAAGTTATTCAACATTTTAATTCTGATAAAAACTGGCCAAGTCAAATCTAACCTACATGGATTTGACTTGGCAACCGCGTGTCCTAATAAGGTAATGTCAAAATTTATCTGACATAAAATCGTTAATATTATAATAGCATAATTATAAGTATTACCAGACGTTTCAACAGGTTTACACACTGTCCACTGTCCGTGACCACGACAGTGTGTAAACCTGTTGAAACGTCGGGAAAAATAGGTAAATAAACGCGATAAATACCCGCTGTATTAATACTTATAATTATGTGTTCAGATCGTTTAAGTTTAATAATATTTATTATAATAGCATTTGGTAATTATTCATTGTTTCAATTTAGTCCTAAATATATTGTCGTCAAGATCAAAAGATCATGATGCAAAATATTCAACAAAATACCTAAATCATTAAAACATGATTTAGGTATTTTGTTGTACATTTTGCATGACATACAGACTACACTTTTTTGTAGGAAAGCTGTTTTACTATTAGGCATTTGGAGTTTACTGCTATCACGTCTATTTCGCACTACAAAATCAGACTTGCGTAGGGAAAAGATGGGGATGTTTTCTAAGAAATCGGAACGAAAGTGCCATGTATCTCAAAACCTAAAAAATAGTAAAATTGGATTTTAAAACCTAAGTTTAAAACATTGTGATACGGCATGGAAACTATCATAAATTAGGATATTTCTAAAGTCCAAATTAAATCGCGAACTACAATTTATGACCGTGGATTGTGAAAAATGAATATCGTCATCAGGCTGTTTGTTTTACTATTTAACTATCGTAGTTTGATGAAATCGTCATACATCTACAATACAACACACATCATCATCATCAGCCTATATTAGTCCAATACTGGACATAGGCCTCCCCCTATGAGCACCATAGCGCCCTGTCTTCGGCTTGACGCATCCAGCATCTGCCTGCATTCTTTTGGAGGTCGTCATCCCACCTGGTCGGAGGGCGTCCTACACTACGTTTACCGAGTCGTGGTTTCCACTCAAGAACACGTTTGCCCCAGCAGCCGTCGGTTCTTCGCGAGATATGGCCGGCCCACTGCCACTTCAGCTTGCTCATTCTTTGAGCTATGTCGATAACCTTGGTTCTCTGTCGGATGTATTCGTTGCGAATCCTATCCTTCAGAGAAACTCCGAGCATAGCTCTTTCCATAGCTCGCTGAGCGACTTTGAACTGGTGGACCAGCCCTATCGTCAACACACATTAATAGTCAACCCATGCATGTAAACACATGCTTAGATAATCATAAATATTCTTTATAGATAAGCTAAATCTCTAAATTAGTTAACTAGATAATTAAACACCTAGTTTTTAGCATTCCAATGTAGATAAGTAATGATAAATATTAAACCTTGTGCAGTGACGTTTGCGTTATCTAAGGTGGGTACTGACCGGTGTCTATCTATCTATTTATTTTAATGCAATGTGCCTATGTGTAGTAGTAGAGTTACTTCTATTTATTTTAATTCAATGTGCCTATGTGTAGTAGTAGAGTTACTTCTATTTATTTTAATTCAATGTGCCTATGTGTAGTAGTAGAGTTACTTCTTTTTATTTTAATGCAATGTGCCTATGTGTAGTAGTAGAGTTACTTCTATTTATTTTAATGCAATGTGCCTATGTGTAGTAGTAGAGTTACTTCTAATTATTTTAATTCAATGTGCTTATGTGTAGTAGTAGAGTTACTTCTATTTATTTTAATTCAATGTGCCTATGTGTAGTAGTAGAGTTACTTATATTTATTTTAATTCAATGTGCCTGTGTGTAGTAGTAGAGTGACTTCTATTTATTTTAATTCAATGTGCCTATGTGTAGTAGTAGAGTTACTTCTATTTATTTTAATTCAATGTGCCTATGTGTAGTAGTAGAGTTACTTCTATTTATTTTAATGCAATGTGCCTATGTGTAGTAGTAGAGTTACTTCTATTTATTTTAATGCAATGTGCCTATGTGTAGAAGTAGAGTTACTTCTAATTATTTTAATTCAATGTGCTTATGTGTAGTAGTAGAGTTACTTCTATTTATTTTAATTCAATGTGCCTATGTGTAGTAGTAGAGTTACTTCTATTTATTTTAATTCAATGTGCCTGTGTGTAGTAGTAGAGTTACTTCTATTTATTTTAATTCAATGTGCCTATGTGTAGTAGTAGAGTTACTTCTATTTATTTTAATTCAATGTGCCTATGTGTAGTAGTAGAGTTACTTCTTTTTATTTTAATGCAATGTGCCTATGTGTAGTAGTAGAGTTACTTCTTTTTATTTTAATGCAATGTGCCTATGTGTAGTAGTAGAGTTACTTCTATTTATTTTAATGCAATGTGCCTATGTGTAGTAGTAGAGTTACTTCTATTTATTTTAATTCAATGTGCCTATGTGTAGTAGTAGAGTTACTTCTATTTATCCTCCGCAAGCAAGCAATCCCTAAGCTACTACATGCGAGGACACATATATGGTTATAAGTTATTATTTAAGTTAAAATAAATAAATAATGCTGGACAATCCACTGGCCCCATGGTAAGCAAAGCTTGTGTTATGGGTACTAGATAACTGATATACATAATACAATACATTACATAGATAGATTTTTTTATTATACATAGAAAACGACCAGAACACCCGGAACAAATATCAGCAGATCGTACACACAATTGTTCCGAGGCGGGAATCGAAACCGCAACCTCATGCGTCGCAGGCGGACCTTCGCCCACCGCGCCACATCGGTCGTCAAATAAAGTATTTTTGTATTGTACGATGCGGAATTAGTAAAGGCTTAGATGAGCTATTGTTTAATTCGGCATGGTAATCATAATGAATATGGTAACAACCAAGCCTCTATCGCTATCAGAAATTTATCGCATAATCGGTAACGTCATTGTTACGCTGTGAATTTACGAGGCTTAAAGCGCGAACACACTATTGAAATGGAACGCGACGGTAATTTATTTATTTAATTAAAATACACACACATTGCACAATCACCAATTACACTAATTATTTATAGTTACATTCAAAATATTAGACATCAGTACGTATCAAATTGTATATAAAATTAAAATTTAAAAAAAAAATTATGAAATAACAGAAAATGAGTCTCCCATCCCTCTCATAATAGAGCAAACAAACTGACAATAAATCTTTTTTTTTTCTTTTTTTAGCATTATCTAGCCCCATGGTAAGCAGAGCTAGTGTTATGGGTACTAGATAACTGATATACATAATACAATATATTACATAGATTATTTATTTATTTATTATTTATTGTATTTAATTTTCTACATCTGCAAGAAGCATTTTCTTGTTTAAGCAGTGTCTGGTGAAAGCGACGCGTAACCCGAGAGCCGCCGGTGAGTACCTAGCGCAGCGCATCAGCATTGCCATACAGCGCGGGGCAATGCAGCCAGCGTCGCGGGGACGCGCGCCGACTGGTGTTGATATGAACCAGTTGAGCTATCTGTAGATTGTTTCCAACTGTGCGCGTCCTAAGCTCAATTGTTTCGATTGTAAATATACTAGTTCTAATTTGTTATTATTTGATTGTAATTTTCTTTGTTATTAAAGATACTACCTAGTTATAAACGCAAAAAGGAAATCTGAAGGTATATTACTAATCCATTATTTATCTGCTTATCTTGACTTTACACATACCTACATAGGTACTTAAAAATTTCACAACATATTTTTTATCTTTATTGCCTATTAGCAACTTTACTTTATGTTTGTTTTTAAATGTTAAGAAAAACAACACAATTAGTCATACCATCTATTACGTAGGTAATTTCAGCATCTACCTACAGTCTTACATAGGTCGCCATTCCACCTGGTCGGAGGGCGTCCTACACTACCCCCCAATATCTTTAGTCATTACCTCGACTTCGATTCAAACTCTACTCAACCTCGAAATGCGTTTCGGTATGCTTGATCGTAAAAAAATCCTTCACTCGAAACAGCCTTCGAGATTTTTTTCATACGAGTGGAATAACGAACTGTCATCTCAAGGTACCTCGCTACCTACCTTGAATGCTCCTCGAAATAGTTTGTTGTTATTTACAATGGATTTTGGAGACTATCTCAATTACATTTACGACGATGAAACCTACAATTACCCATCGCGAAGGTATATAAGAGAGGTTGATATATAACCAAATTAACGACTAAGCATACCGAACTCGAGCATGTATTGGAGGAATGCTCGAAACGCCCTTGAACAAGTTTGAGTGGAGAATTATTTGAGGTAATGACTAAAGATATGGGGGTACGTTTAGCGAGTCGTGGTCTCCACTCAAGAACACGTTTGCCCCAGCGACCGTCGGTTCTTCGCGAGATATGGCCGGCCCACTGCCACTTCTGCTTTCTAATTCTTAGAGCTATGTCGATAACTTTGGTTCTCTGATGCTGGATGCGTCAAGCTGAAGACAGGGCGCTATGGCGCTCATTGGGGGAGGCATAAGTCCAGCAGTGGACAAAAACAATACATAATGCCCATAATCTCATATATGCAGCGAAATATATTTATATTTTAATTTAAAAACGAGCGACAAATCATTAAACGATTAATGAAAATTTAAAAAATCAAAAATAGTTTCGACGAGATCTCTCTTCAGCGATAAGACCGCCACTAGTCACTTAATCGTTGAGTTGTTTTGGATTTTCTATCGTCAATTTAAGTGAGTTATTGCTCACTATATATCTTTATTAATCTTAAATCACACAATTCTTAGATGCCGACAAACCATGTATCGTAGTTTTCCGCATAAGAACGTGTTCTTATGAGGAAAACTGCGATACATGGTTTTTTTTTCTTAGTAGTTTGTAAGGGGATTCCCCGAACTGTATTTTAAATAAATAAATAAATAAATGTTTATTGCATTAACTTAAAAGATATAAATACAGGTTCTGGAGTCACCCTTTAAGCAAAATTTGCTTGTGTTAGGAGACCCCGCTCTTACCATTAATACATTAACATATTTAAGTATTTACTAACAAAATATACTAAATTAAAACTAAGAATAATAATATAACAGCAAAAATAAGTTAAGACTAAGAATTAGTTGTTACAAAAGATCAACAGCCGTTCTATTTTACCATCATAGGATTATTTTCAAAAAGTCAAGGACTGCTTTTTACCAGGAATTGCGTGCGAAGCTGCGGGCAGGAGCTCGTTCTTAACAAATCATGTAAAAAAAACTCACGAAATGACGAATTTTTTTAGTGATGTTTTTTCTAGAACTGAAGTTAAGGTCACGGGGTTTCTTGGCCTTTACGAGCTATTAGCACCGTTGGTTAACTAGCAATAAAAAAGTTATAAAAAGGAAAGTATAGCTTGACACTTAAATTCCAACAGACTGGCACATATCCAAAGAGTTTCTACCATCGCCTAATCTGTCTTCAACAAAGGTAGAGAAAGCGTTAGTACTATGAATAATATAGTAGATTCTACAAGATACGATACAACAAAATCCTACTAATATTATAAACGCGAAAGTTTGTAAGTATGGATGGATGGATGGATGGATGTTTGTTAGTCTTTCACGTAAAAACTACTGAATTGATTTTAATGAAACTTTACAATAATATAGCTTATACATCAGAATAACACATAGGCTACAATTTATAAAGATATATTGTATATGATACAAACCGCGGGGCGCAGCTAGTGTAATATAAATAAATTTTGACAGATTCGTATAACGCTGGACAATTCACACAGCATTACCTAGCTCCAAGCTAAGGTTAGTCTGTGTTATGGGTACTAGATAACTGATATATGTACATAATACAATACATGGATATTTTTTTTTATTATACATAGAAAACGACCAGAAACCCCGAAACAAATATCTGCGGATCGTACACACATTTGTCCCGAGGCGGGAATCGAACCTGCGACCGTTTGCGTCGCAGGTGGACCTATGCCCACCGCGCCATAGAGGTCGTCATGTAATTTTTGTGTGTATTTATATATATATATATAATTAATTATTAGTGATTAAAATCCGTTGATTAGTTTAAAAGATCTTTAATAATACACTAGCGGACCTTCCCGGCTTCGCACGGTTTTAGTACGGAACCCTAACTTTTTAGAAAATATAATATAGTGTTTCTAACCTTTGTTCACCCGGGATAGTGTAGCTTTCCAACGGTGAAAGATTTTTTCAAACGATCCAGTAGTTTCGGAGCCTATTCATTACAAACAAACAAAAAAACAAACCTTTCCTCTTTATAATAATAGTATAGATATAGACAACAATACAAAAGAGAGAGAGAGAGAAAGAAAGAAAGAAAGGCCAATTCTATAAAGTTGCCGAAATTCACATGCTCTACCATAAGCCGGTTTTTATTGCTCTACCTTCATTTAATAAAACCGCATTATTAAATACGCAATTTTATAGGCGTAAAACTTTAATTACTTTAGTACCTTTTCTCTTTGATTGCAAGAAAATAAAGCAATCAAAACTTGATATAAGTAAAAATTATCCACACTTCTATACTTCATGAATTCGTTCAATTCTTTTAATGTATCCACGTGATTTTCGAATAGCCACATCCGATCCGACAGAGAACCAAGGTTATCGACATAGCTCAAAGAATTAGCAAGCTGAAATGGCAGTGGGCCGGCCATATCTCGCGAAGAACCGACGGCCGCTGGGGCAAACGTGTTCTTGAGTAGAGACCACGACTCGGTAAACGTAGTGTAGAACGCCCTCCGATCAGGTGGGATGACGACCTGCGAAAGACTGCAGATAGATGCTGGATGCGGCAAGCTGAAGACAGGGCGCTATGGCGCTCATTGGGGGAGGCCTATGTCCAGCAGTGGACTGCTATAGGCTGATGATGACGTAATTTGGACGGCAACAGATTATTATTCATGATTTCTGCAATTATGTGCCGCGCAGATTATGCATAATCAATGCATAATGGACTTGATTTTAGCTTGGTGACATCCTCAATTATGTATGTATTTATTCAAAGCATTACAACTATTTTTACAGGTATTACCTAATACAATAGTGTAGTCAACTTAATTAATCACTGGCATCGAATTTAATAAAACTAATAATCAAATATCCACATGTCAATGAGAAAAAAACGAATTATATAGGTAACTTAAATAAGTCACCTTCAATTAAATCCGACGACCTCTGTGGCGCGGTGGGCGAAGGTCCGCCTGCGACGCAGGAGGTCGCGGGTTCGATTCCCGCCTCGGAACAATTGTGTGTACGATCTGCAGATATTTGTTCCGGGTGTTCTGGTCGTTTTCTATGTATAATAAAAAATATCTATCTATGTAATGTATTGTATTATGTATATCAGTTATCTAGTACCCATAACACAAGCTCTGCTTACCATGGGGCTAGATAATGCTGTGTGGAGTGTCCAGCATTATTTATTTATTATTTATTTATAAATTTGCAGTATACAAATACATAAGACCAAGATACTCGTATTAGCGCTAAATACCAACTCTTCTTTTATTTTATGTATATATATCAGTCGTCTAGTACCCATAACACAAGCTCAGCTTACCTTGGAGCTAGACGATGCTGTTTGGATTGTCCAGCATTATTTATTATTATTTTAATCTGTTTTTGGCGCATTTTTATTAACTAAGACCACAACTACAAATAATACTCATCATCATCAGCCTACAGCAGTCCACTGCTGGACATAGGCCTCCCCAATGAGCGCCATAGCGCCCTGTCTTCAGCTTGACGCATCCAGCATCTATCTGCAGTCTTTCACAGGTCGTCATCCCACCTGGCCGGAGCGCGTCCTACACTACGTTTACCGAGTCGTGGTCTCCACGCAAGAACACATTTGCCCCAGCAGCCATCGGTTCTTCGCGACATATGGCCGGCCCACTGCCACTTCAACTTTCTAATTCTCCCTGTTTTCGAGTGGAGTAGGTAAACGTAGTGTAGGACGCCCTTCGACCAGGTGGGATGACGATCTGCGATAGACTGCAGGTAGATGCTAGATGCGTCAAGCTGAAGACAGGGCGCTATGGCGCTCATTGGGTACTATCATATACCTATGTAGATGTTGAAACTTAAAATACAGTGAAAATACTAAGAAATTCGACGCGTTTTTAGTATTTTCAAAATAACCTTATTAACTTTCTTTCGTCAGGTTCACAAATAACTCGGCGACATTATACTTTCGAAATATTTATCCTGTTTTAAATGTACCCGTAAAAACATGAAATTAAGGTTTCGTGAAACTCAAAAACATGTTTGCACGGCGTTTTTTGATATTTACCAACTTAACAACACTTAACTTAACTTAACAACTTAACAAGGTTATTGTACTGTACAAGCAATTATCTCTGTGATGCCAACGTGGGACTGATTTCGTGTTATCACGCAAGTTTTTTAATGACACTAATTACGAATAAGGTAGAGGCAGTGGCAAAAATACATAGGGATAGAATGAATGAATGAATGAATGAACGAATGAATGAACGAATGAATGAACGAATGAATGAATGAATGAATGAATTAACACTATTGCACTTAAAACTATAAAATAACACCTTATATCTAAATATAACACATAAAAAGTACAATAGGCGGCCTTATCGCTGACAGCGATTTCTCCCAGGCAAGCTAGAGGATGGATATAGGGAATACATATTTTTCACTAGTCATCTAAAACCGGGATATTTAACTTACCATGATTTGTTTTTTGAGATATCCAATATCTCGGCACAGTTTCATGCGCCATGACCACGGAATAACTGAAGGCACTGCGAGTAAAATGTAATCGTGGTAAATATTTCGTTTAGTTTCAAAAGTTTTAATACATTTTTTGTTCGTCAAGGCTGTGGATTATGTTTTAAAAATTAGTAATAGAAATACATTTATTAATAATGACAAAAGACACACTTATAGAATAGGTACATGTAGAGAGTCATAAAAAGGCTCTAACTCAGCATAATGCTGGCTAAGCTCCGTAAGAGACCTAGCCAGCGCTGGTAATCAGATAGAGCCCGTACAGGTGACGTCACAAACAGGCCAAAAACATAGAAATAAATCGGTGTCATTATTAACTAACCTTAACCTCTTTTAACAATAATATATATAAATAATAAATAAATAAATAAATAATGCTGGACAATTCACACAGCATTATCTAGCCCCATGGTAAGCAGAGCTTGTGTTATGGGTACTAGATAACTGATATACATAATACAATATATTACATAGATAGATATTTTTTTTTTATTATACATAGAAAACGACCAGAACACCCGGAATAAATATCTGCAGATCGTACACACAATTGTTCCGAGGCGGGAATCGAACCCGCAACCTCCTGCGTCGCAGGCGGACCTTCGCCCACCGCGCCACATCGGTCGTCGTATATAATATTCATAATATATACAATATTAATATATATAACATTCGGCAAGCCACCGTTTGCCACTCTTCTTAACATTACGATTGACTTGCTTATGGCAGACGTCCACAATCTCCCCTATAGCCCGATTACCCAGTCCATCCATCCATCACAATAGCCTGGTTTTATTTCTTTCATTTTTCTTTGCAATAGTCTCTACACCTGGCGGATACCATCTTTGGGTGTATCATATTGTGCACCCGAGGATGATACCCGCTATGTGTAGCCATCGCCTTTAGATTAACTTCTCAAAGGGGCCTCTGTGGCTGTTGGCTTCGGCCCCACGCAAGCCTTCCAAAGGACCGGGTCACTTTATGGCCCGAGATCATGGTTAATGAGAGACATAATATATATCATAAACAAAAATAATTTTACATTTTAATTTTGTTCCTAGTTGTATTAGGCCACGTTGCGCACCACGGTCTCCACGGAAAACCAGCGCTATGGTACGATCTGCTCTACCATAGCACATGCGTGGAGACCGATTTTGTCAGTCTCTCTGTTAATCTAAGTTTAATTTATAAGGGTCTCTGTTCTGACAAAATAAAAATCTTTTTACCTACTTTTTTACTTTACAATCAAAGTTCCTATTTATAAAGATAAGGTCAGGCTGTTTTGTCACGTGAGTTGTTTTCCTTGACATTCAGTACACCTGTGTCATAATTCTACATTATCTATTGTCCCTAAGAAGGTATAGTCTCTACTTACCTACTCGACCGTTCTGTTTCAGAGTCTGGACAGCTATACAATGAGTTGCCTATTTACCTATTGGATATTATTACTAATAGTTATAATAAAAAAGAATTAAGCTATATTATTTCGTACAAATAAAGTTACAGCATTTAATTCGTTCAAATTTGGGGAAAAATTCGAAAATATATCTCAAAAATATCAGAGCGGGGGCTAAAGAAGTGGCGGCTTCTTTAGCCCCGAAAAGCCGCTAGCTATTGCACTCGGTCCCGTTTCCTTATGAAAAACGTTGTGCTGATTGCACTTGTATTGTTTTTAGTATTTTCTTTATATTTTATGTATGCTAGTTTTAAGGACTATTACTATGGACCGTAGAATAACCGTTGGAACTTTCTCTGTCGGATATATTCGTTACGAATCCTATCCTTCAGAGTAACTCCGAGCATAGCTCTTTCCATAGCTCGCTGATCGACTTTGAACTGGTGGACCAGCCCTATCGTGAGTGTCCACTACTCAGCTCCGTAGGTCATAACGGGTAGGACGCACTAAACGCACCAAGGCAATGTACTTGTCTAATGTAATGTCTCTTTATAATGTACTAGTGGAGCTTCCCGGCTTCGCACGGTTTTAACACGGATCCCTAACTTTTTTGAAAACATAATATAGCCTATGTTCACCGGGGATAGTGTAGCTTCCTAATTTTCCGAATTTTTCAAATCGGTCCAGTAGTTTCGGAGCCTATTCATTACAAACAAACAAACAAAAAATCAAACCTTTCCTCTTTATAATATTAGTTGTAGATACGAGTAAATGTTCTCTTATACTATACCTGCTCAGAGAGTTGCTTATTCCTTTTCCAAATATAAACAAAACTTAAACGTCATTGCAGGCATTCGATTCTCTCACGCGTTTAGCGTGAGAAAAACTGTACGGAAATCTATTTCTAACGTGTTATTTATTAATTTCTAGAAAGGTCTATGGTTTATTATCATAATAGGTCAAATGACAAAAAGTTTTTACTCCTAATCCGCCATGATATTCACTTTTCCGAATTCGGAAAAATTATTTAAAAAATCGCACGTCCTCGTATTTATTATTGCCACATTTTGAGTGTACAATTTGAATGTACGCGAGTGATTTTGAAGATTCTAAGACGAATTGTCCACTTTCTCGCCTATGTGTACAATGTACTATATTTTCTAGAGAACAATAAAGCATTTTTGTATTGCTTTGTATATAATAAATAAATAACAGTTTCTATGAGTAAAACACTATGCGAGTAAGTACGATTCCTACCTCACGTGTTTCAAGGAAGGAATAACACTCGATAGGAATTGTCCACTTTCTCGCCTATGTGTACAATGTACTATATTTTCTAGCGAACAATAAAGCACTTTTGTATTGCTTTGTATAGAATAAATAAATAACAGTTTCTATGAGTAAAACACTATGCGAGTAAGTACGATTCCTACCTCACGTGTTTCAAGGAAGGAATAACACTCGATAGGAATTGTCCACTCTCTCGCCTATGTGTACAATGTACTATATTTTCTAGCGAACAATAAAGCACTTTTGTATTGCTTTGTATAGAATAAATAAATAACAGTTTCTATGAGTAAAACACTATGCGAGTAAGTACGATTCCTACCTCACGTGTTTCAAGGAAGGAATAACACTCGATAGGAATTGTCCACTCTCTCGCCTATGTGTACAATGTACTATATTTTCTAGCGAACAATAAAGCACTTTTGTATTGCTTTGTATAGAATAAATAAATAACAGTTTCTATAAGTAAGATAGTTGGCGGCCATTATTTCCAAATAGAAATGTAATTATTATTTTCTAAATAATAAAATCAAAATGCAGCCATATTGTATTATGTAGGTACCTATTTCAGTTTTGTGTATTTCAATTTATGTATAAAATATGACTTGTCTAAGTAATTATTTTGTAAGCCTAAAGAAATAAATGATTTTTTACTTTACTTTAGTCATCTAGTACCCCATAACACATGCTATGGTTAGCTTGGGGCTAGATGATTCTGTGTCTAGCATACAAAATAAGCGAATAAAATAATACAAACAAGTACCTATTTATGTATTTGTACATGTTTTGTATGTTAGTCTATAATACGCCACCGACTATACCGATACTATAGCTACGTGTCCATCCAAAGGTTGCCTGGAAGAAATCTCTCTTAGCGATAAGGCCGCCCATTGTGCATCTGTATCTTTGTTTGTTTGTTCTTTACTGTATTTTGTTCTGTGTTTGATGTGCAATAAAGCTTATCTGTATTGTATGAGTGATACACTCGCGAATTCCATCTGAACTGACCAGCTGATGATGATGACAATACTCACCCAAATCAATCCTTTACGAAACACACAGCTGCCTCTTATTTAAAAAATAAAAGATTCACCTTTAAAAACTAGCACAATAAAATTTTTGTTTCTCAATATCACAAATTAGTTTTATATTGTTTTTGAACGAAAACAAGATGGCGGTTGCGCGCGCTGGCCGCGAGGTTTCGCGGGGCACTGATTGCGCGCGAGTTGTGTTATCATTGAGTTTTATCTTGACTTTACCTGGTTTCTTTACACAAAGAAGTAATATGTAGATATATGTTTCTACATTATAAACAGGTCAGTAGGTAGGTTTAGCCAATTCGTAAATCAATAAAAGGCTTGAGTTTTTGAAAACTTATGGTGAAAGTCTTCTAGGGCTGAACCGTCGGAAGGATATAGTTTCTACGCCCCTTCTCTCCGACCTTTGCCATTAGGTATCATTCTAGGAAAATTATATGTATTTATGTATGTTTTTTCGTGGTTTAAAGGGTGGTCTTTTAAAGGTGGTCGTTTCATTTCGAGTTGACGCGAGATTCAATTTATTTTTGTGGTTGGTATAATACTATAGCCATAGCTCGACATAGCTCTAAGAATTAGCAAGCTAAAATGGCAGTGGGCCGGCCATATCTCGCGAAAAACCGACCGCTGCTGGGGCAAACTTGTTCTTGAGTTGGAGACCACGACTCGGTAAATGTAGTGTAGGACGCCCTCCGACCAGGTGGGATGACGACCTGCGAGACTGCAGGTAGATGCTGGATGCGGCAAGCTGAAGACAGGGCGCTATGGCGGCGCTCATTGGGGGAGGCCTATGTCCAGCAGTGGACTGCTATAGGCTGATGATGATGATAATACTATATCTTATTCGGCGTTCTATAAGCACTAGAAAACTACCGGAAAAGTAATTAGCCGCAAAACAAAATCGATTTTCTAGGAGCCCCTGTTATAACCAACTCGTTCGTCAGTTAGTCGGGCTAAAGTTGGTATTTAGCTCAAAATCTCTTATTTTCCCAAATTCTACATAAATTGCAATTAATAGAAGTTAGTTTTTTTTGTTAGTAATGTACCTATAGTAATGTTAGTAATACATAATCAATAAATAATGATGGACTATGTACAATCAACACAGCATCATTGTTAATGTACGTTTATTTGTGTTCCAATTAAATATATTTTTTATTTATATTTTAATGAGAAAAACTGGGTAAAAGTAAATAAATCTTAATAATAAAAATCTCGCGCGAACACGAAACGATCAACCATGTGGACGACCGATGTGGCGCGGTGGGCGAAGGTCCGCCTACGACGCAGGTTGCGGGTTCGATTCCCGCCTCGGAACAATTGTGTGTACGATCTGCAGATATTTGTTCCGGGTGTTAAAAAATATCAATCTATGTAATGTATTGTATTATGTATATCAGTTATCTAGTACCCATAACACAAGCTCTGCTTACCATGGGACGAGATAATGCTGTGTGAATTGTCCAGCATTATTTATTTATTTATATTAGGTATACCATTACGAATAAATTTTCAACAAGGTACCTAGGTACTGATAACCGCCAATAACGCAAACCGCAACTTACCAAAGAACATGGTAACAAGGACATAACAATATTGTTTTATTTACAATTAAAAATCCAGAATCAAATTGTTATTTGTTATCCGTAATCGTACAATTGCAATTGCAATAACATCGGTTGAGTCATTTGTAGAATATTTGTGACATTTCACCAGGAATGACCATCTAGGGGTTTGCTGTAAAAAGAGTTTTAGGAAAAAACCTCAGTACGCTTCCCCCCATATTTTTAAATAATGTATTTATTTTATTTTAACAATATTCAGGAAATTAACAGCTAACTTAATAAATAAATAATAAAAAAATAAATAATGCTGGACAATTCACACAGCATTATCTAGCCCCATGGTAAGCAGAGGCTACACACAGCGGGTATCATCCTCAGGTGCACAATATGATACACCCAAAGATGGTATCCGTCAGGTGTAGAGACTATTGCAAAGAAAAATGAAAGAAATAAAACCAGGCTATTGTGATGGATGGATGGACTGGGTAATCGGGCTATAGGGGAGATTGCGGGCGTCTGCAATAATTATTATTATTTTCTTTGTTAGTACCTAAAAGTCCATCCTAAGGTTGCCTGGAAGAGATTGCTTTCACCGATAAGGCCGCCCTTTATACTTCCTATTTTCTAAATATTTATTTCTGTATTGTTTTTTGTTTTGTGTGTTATAATAAAGTGTTTTCTGTTTCTATAAATTAGTAGGTTAAGTAGATTATCTACTTTTTATCCAGAAAAATCAAAGTCAAAGTCAAAAATCATTTATTTCTTTAGGCTTACAAAATAAGCACTTAGACGAGTCATATTTTATACATTAAATTATTATCAAATACAATTATTTTACTGTTCACTTCAATTTTTTGTCCACTAGTGGAAGAAGTAAAAAGAAACCACTAGCATGTTCATCTCTTATATGTCTAATTTATTATTTGCCTATTTAAGTCTAAATATAATATGATTCGATACATGTCAATATTTAAGTAAAGCTATGCATGACAACAAATTACTTACACACTATTATCGATGCGAGAATCGAAAAAAATCGGCGTGAGAAGCCGTTGACAGAAGCCAGTAAACAATAATATATAAAACGAATAGGTAAATTCATACAATTTACATTATCTTATAGTTATCCACTGGGCATTGTTCTTTGAGTAAGTATTTAAGTACTTGTTAGATAATAATGTACTTTTATCCAATAACTTTAATCTTATCGTATTTAAATTGAATTTACAATTTAATTTATGTCAATATTGATAAGCTGATAAAAATATTGATAAAGTTTTGTGAAGATAACTCGTGCCAGTATTGGGTTCCTTAAGAACTATGGACTCATGGACCTAACAAGATTTCTATACATGATCGTCATCAGCCTATAGCAAGGACATAGTCCTCCCCCAATGAGCGCCACAGCGCCCGAGCGCTGACGGAAGATAATGGAATCGTCGAGCATGGCCCTGATGCTTCATGTTACTCATCATCAGCAGCCTATGTTAGCCCACTGCTGGACATAGGCCTCCCCCAATGAGCGCCGTAGCGCCCTGTCTTCAGCTTGCCGCATCAAACATCTACCTGCAGTCTTTCGCAGGTCGTCATCCCACCTGGTCGGAGGGCATCCTACACTACGTTAACCGATTTCTATACTAATATTATAAAGAGGAAAGGTTTGATTTTTTTGTTTGTTTGTATTGAACAGGCTCCGAAACTACTGGACCTATTTGAAAAAAACTTTCCCGAGGCTATATTATATTTTAGAAATGTCAAATTCGAATTTAACGCGGGTGAAAAACACCTAATATCAAATACATAGAAATTAAGAATTAAATAACTTTGGTAAAGTAGACTGTAAACTGAGATAAATGACGACCGACGTGGTGCGGTGGACGAAGGTCCGCCTGCGAGGCAGGAGGTTGCGGGTTCGATTCCCGCCTCCTAACAATTGTGTGCACGATCTGCAGATATTTGTTTCGGGTGTTCTGGTCGTTTTATATGTATAATAAAAAATATCTATCTATGTAATATATTGTATTATGTATATCAGTTATCTAGTACCCATAACACAAGCTCTGCTTACCATGGGGCTAGATAATGCTGTGTGAATTGTCCAGCATTATTTATTTATTTATATTTATAAATTAGACCGTAAACATAGGACCTGAAGTCTTTTTACGATATCTCATGCGTCGTGCCTGAAGAATTTTAAATACCAGGTAAATAACGCGTAGGTAAATTACCTTATCACATGATAAATACTACCTATATACCTAAGTACGTACAGTCAGCGTCAAATTGTTATGAGCGTCTAGATTAGTCAAATTGATCTGAAAAACATGGAAGCAATTTGATATACGCAGTTCGAATAATCATATAAGCGCCCAAGGTGTTCAAAATATCTTACTACTCATTGTTTCATATTTATGTGAGCAGTCAGGGTGTTCAAAACTATCTTGGCAATTATGAGTTTGCATCCCTACATATGTTTGTACCTTTGAGAGCTTGTGTCGAAGGCAAAGATCCACTATTTGTCCGGGAGCCAGAGACAGATTTTCATGAACAAGTCCCTCCCAAGCAAAACTTCGTAATATGCATTAGGAATCGCAGCCGAGTCACGAGTATTCATAATATAAATCCATAATGAATTTTACGAATCTTCGCTCGGGAGGATGTAATTGACCGAATTTGTACCTGGCTCCCGGACCATTTGGCTCGCTGTAATGATACGTAAAAGTACCTAAACACTGTTGGACATATGCCTCCCCCAATGAGCGCCATAGCGCCCTGTCTTCAGCTTGACGCATCCAGCATCTGCCTGCAGTCTTTCGCAGGTCGTCATCCCACCTGGTCGGAGAAGTAGGTAGGTAATTATTTATAGGCAGTTATTAAAACCAACAAATTTTCAACAGTATTTATTACTTTTGCACTTTACAACGTAAATAGTAATACATTTCTATAACGCCTATGAAATAGCTCAGAATTAACAAAAAACTCGGTTAGTAGTAGTCCGGTTCTAAAGGTCCATTCCACTTGAACCCTTAGAGGGTCTACTGAGAATTTCCCATTGGATCCCTTTAACACTAATTGGGGGTCATTGAAAGCAAGTTGGTCGTTCGCATAACAAAATTACCCAACCCTGGTTTTCAATTTTCTAATTTATTTTACAGACCTAAATCTTTATTAGCTTTCGTAGAAAAAAACATTCTAAAGCCACGGCCGCAGGGTTGCTTCTATTCATCGGCATCGCGTGACATACCCGCGATTACGTAAACGCACGAGTTAAACTCGTCTGAAATGAGTTTTTGACAGAATTTCATTGAAAACTGCCAAAAAGTCGCTATTTGAGACGCTTAAATCAAAATAACGTTCGCATATTCGGGGGTAAAGCTGCGCACAAAAACCAAACATCGTTCAACACAGGACAAAACGTGCATTACAAATATGTGCTTAAACTCGTTATCTTTAGATATATTTTACAATGACCAAATAGCTTCACGCAAGCTTCAATCGAGTAGCCCGCGAGCCATCTTCCATCTAACTAAAGCCTGTCTGATATACAATGTATCTGAACGAGTTAAAGTCCATATTAGATTGTACATTTCGTGCGTGCGTTACTTACAGCGCGGCCCTTGCCTGAATATGCAATAATATAGATATTTATCTTTATGGGAGCTAAGTAACAACTAAACTACATATAAATAATAATTACATATTATATTTATTGTTCAACAATATGCAGATATGGTTTTTTATATTGCTTTATACAGATATTTTATTAGTAAAAATAACAAACCATTACGTATCAACAGAAAATGGATACGAATAATTTAAGTACTTTATCCAAATAACTTGGAATGTACGAATATATATTTTTTAATACGATTACATCACTTAAATCTTTCTATCTTATTATTTATTAACAAGAATATCTACTATATAATAAATACATTTTATATACATATCTCAAAGGCAGGTTATTTTGGAAGAGAGCTAAATAGCTACAAAATAGGGGCTTTTCCCATTCGACCCGAAGGGGTCATATGGGAAATTGGCAGCGTATATGCATCAACATGGCGCTTACAACGACATAATTATATATTAATATATAATTATGTTTATTATAGTAATATATTTAAACATGTTCTCTTTCTATTACAGAAATAATATTTCTGTTTATTGGTCAATGCAATTTTGCTATACTTTTTCATTTAATAACGATTTTATATAATTTCCAGTTATTATAATAAAGTGTATATTTTATTAAGACTAAATAATTGTCTATATGCACGATTTTGAAATTGTCTAAATACAAGTAAATTCAAAACACTATAATTTTAAATTGAGCACCCTAATTAACGAATTTTTAAGAACAAAAATGTTATATATTTTATTTATAAATAAATATATAGCATTCTTGGAATAGTAATACGGTCAGTTTAATTTGCTATTCTATAATAAAGAATTAATAAGTACAAAATACAATATCAATAATTGATTTAACACAAAATATACAAACAATGAAATAAATACTGATTCAGAAAATTATTCTAGCTAGCCTAGAGTTGCCAGAAGCACCTTAAAAAATTAAAAATGGTAACACTTTTACTAATTTTACAATGAATTTAATTCAAATAATATTAACATCTCGATTCGTATTCAACCTTTAAGGTGGATCGTGATTAAAGCCATGGCGCGCAAAATACAAGATAATATAATTCCACCAACTAAAAACATTTAAAAACATCAACCAAATCAAATCATTTATTTGCAGTCAACGGGTTATAAGTTGGTATGTTTGTATGCTTATTCTAAAATGTCACATGAGATGACTTGTCAGCTGAAACAGCAACGGGAAAAACGGAAATACTTTTAATACGGCGCCTCTCGCTTCACGATCCACCTTAACACTTTGACTGCTGAAATCACACGGTATGTGTTTTCTACAAGTGACTAATATGCGTAAATCCACACTAGCGCAGCGGCTGAGAAAATACAGATCTTTGTGACTCAGCACAGCCGTAATATTTTTCGAACGAAACGCATGTGCGGCGCAACACAACCGCTGTGTAGAGCGGCAGCACGAATATTTTAGGTTAAAAAAAAGATCGCAGTCAAAGTGTTAATATGGCGCCTCTCGCGTCACGATCCACCTTAAGTGAGACAAAGAGACATTTTTTAATAGTTAGGGAATTTGATTAATAATAATTAAGTATCAAAACACCAAATAAATTCATAAGAACCGCACGCAACATATGCAACAAAATCGAGCAATTTTTAGAACCTTTTCAACTTAATAAAACTTCTGAATCTATCATGGTTATCAACACTAAAGTCGTTTAAAACGGGATATTTACCATAATTTGATTTTTGAGTTATCCAATATTTCTTTTCAAGTTAGCACTATTTAAAGTATGGGGCAATGTTGGAAACATTGTATGCAAAAGCTGAACCGAATGCGATGGATAATAAAAAAAAAAGTGAAATTGAACGCAGTTACAATTTAACTAGATCGATTCTAAGTTATATACAAAAACACAGTGTTTTTTATAGGCAAGTGAATATTATATATATATATAATATATATTTAACGTTTTATATTACTACTCGTTTAAAAACACTTAGCACTATTTATTATGACGATCTCTGTGGCGTGGCGGGCAAAGGTCCGCCTGCGACGCAGGTTCGGTTCCCGCCTTAGGACAAATGTTTGTATGATCTGTAAATATTTGCTCTGGGTGTTCTGCGTATGTATAATAACAAAAATATCTATGTAATGTATTGTATTATGTATATCTAGTACCCATAACACAAGCTCTGCTTAGCTTGGGGCTAGATGATGCTGTGTGGATTGTCCAGCATTATTTATTTATTATGACAAATGATTTTAATTCGTTGGTTGGTTGGTACCTATTTAATTTGTTTTTTTTTATTAATAACCAAAGTAAAGATTTTATAACAGAAACTACAACATCGCTTTTGTTGCAATTATTTTTGCTATACGATTTTAAAGCTTATTTCTATACAATACTGGGTATTTACCAAATCCATAATAATTTTACATAGATTTCTTAGAACAATTCAAATAAAAATATATAATTTACAAAAAAAAACATAATATTTTACATTTACGTAACAACGTATGGAGCTGATAGCCATTAGAACTTCAAAATGGCTGCACCAATTTCTATCAAACATAGGTAAGAATACGCCAAGAAATATCTCCTAGCCACAATGTATATAACAAACTAGCGGACCTTCCCGTCTTCGCACGGTCTTAGTACGGATCCCTAACTTTTTTGAAAATATAATATAGCCTATGTTCACCGCGGATAGTGTAGCTTCCCAACGGTGAAAGAATTTTTCAAATCGGTCCTGTAGTTTCGGAGCCTATTCATTACAAACAAACAAACCTTTCCTCTTTATAATATTAGTATAGATAATAATAACACCATCTTTTTTACTAGTAGGTTAAAAAAGAGTACATAGCTAAGTAAAGGAAATTTGTATATAAGACTTGGAATAATTTTTAACAATATTCAACAAATAGCAATAATATTTTGATATTAGTGACCATAATAAGAAAAAATATAAATAAATAAGAATAATTTTCGTTTCTTATAGCCTACTGGAATGATAATTTACATTAAGTATTAAACCTTAAGGTAGCAGAGCATTTTTTCTAAAGTTTTGAAGCTTTTCACTAAACTGTCAATGTCACCGTCACTTTGATTTTTTTCTAAGCAGGAAGATGCGTTTGGTAACTAGTTTTGATAAAAAGAAACGTTGTATCTAACCGAGATTGGATGTGAGATTTTTTTAAATGTAATGTATAGTATAGTCAACAAAACTACCTTAAGGATTAAAAGAAAGTAAACAAATATTTAACACAAATAAATTCGTACATAAATTTCGTACACAAATTTCGTTTCTCACAATGGCACCTGATTACGAAATAATTTCATATTATGGCAATAATTATATTATTGTAAAGGAATGATTTTAGGAACAATTAAAATAAATAAGTACACAATGCAAGGCATGTTACAAGAAATGTGATCGAGCGAATCAAGTTCTCGCATTCACTTGACAAAAATACTTCAAGACATTTTGTAGAGACTACATCCAAAGCAAGGCTGCTGTGCCTTCGTTATTAGCAAGTAAGGCGAAGGCCATTAAAAGGCCTTTAAGGTTATTTAAATACCTTTGAGGCCATTTAAATGGATTTAAGGCCATTAAAAGGCCTTTGAGGCCATTGAAATGGCTTCAAGGCCATTAAAAGGGCTTTAAGGTCATTAAAAGGCCTTTGAGGCCATTCAAAATGGCTTCAAGGCCATTAAAAGGGCTTTAAGGCCATTGAAATGGCTTTAAGGTCATTAAAAGGCCATTGAAATGACTTTCAAATGTCAATTATACATAGGATGGGTGGTTTTAGCGTAATCGCCCAGCAGAATGCGAACAATATTGCTTCGATAAATTGTATTTTGTTTCATAAATACATTCATATTTGTTTGGAGAACAAGAAATTACAACGAGCAACTATTACCTCATTAGAACTAATTAAAGACTCATTAAAAAAAAACGTATAATTATTACCTCATTAAAACTAATTAATTACTCATGATTGAATTTGAATTCTATGATTCCGCATAATATACATAAAAGTCCTATTTTTATTTGTTAAGGTTCTATATTATGCATGATAGAGGCGCTGTATTAAATATAACACAAAAACTAACAACGTAAAAAATAGAATCCAACTATAGGCCATAGAATATACCCCTTATTCACAACAATTTAAAAATAGTATTTTGCTAAATAGTGTTATTAAGATTCCTTTGTTCAATGTAATAATATGATGAAATTGGGAGCAGCGCTAGTGTACAGTCAGCGTCAAATTGATATGAGCGTCGAAACTAGTCAAAATGATCTAAAAACCATGGAAGCAATTTGATATACGCAGTTCGAATCATCATATTGTTATCCCACCCAAGGTGCTTTTATGTTTTTCAGATCATTTTGACTACTCTAGACGCTCATATCAATTTGACGCTGACTGTACCGCCTTCAAATTAACAGATTATTATGAATAAGGGGGTTTAGACTCAGAATTACTTTTATAACTTCGAACATAAAGGAAGGACACCTTTTTTAACAGGTGGTAAATGAATCGCTTCACCATAGCATGTTCTTGAGTGGAGACCACGACTCGGTAAACGTAGTGTAGGACGCCCTCCGACCAGGTGGGATGACGAACTACAGGTAGATGCTGGATGCGGCAAGCTGAAGACAGGGCGCTATGGCGCTCATTGGGAGAGGCCTATGTCCAGCAGTGGACTGCTATAATAGGCTGATGATGATGATGACGACCATAGCAATGGTATCATCTCAGATTATACATAGAAAACGACCAGAACACCCGGAACAAATATCTGCAGATCATACAAACATTTGTCCCGAGGCGGGAACCGAACCCGCAACCACCTGCGTCACAGGCGGGCCATCGCCCACGGCGCCAGTGTTTAAAGTCGTGTAAAGATTGAGTAGTTAGTACAATTCTAATATTTTTCTAAGGGGAAAGCGAGACAGTTATATACTTCCTTCTCTATATGTTCGAAGTAATTATTCTAGTAAATAAAAGAGGTATTTATTTATCCGGGAGTCAGGTAAAAATAAATTGATTTGACTGTATTAATATTATGAATACTCGTGACCGTCAGCTGCGACTCCGTGGGTGGGTTGGGCAGTGGCAGCGATGACGACACTATTCCCATGGAATAATAATAATGCTGGACAATTCACACAGCATTATCTAGCCCCATGGTAAGCAGAGCTTGTGTTATGGGTGCTAGATAACTGATATACATAATACAATACATTACATAGATAGATATTTTTTATTATACATAGAAAACGACCAGAACAAATATCTGCAGATCGTACACACAAATGTTCCGAGGCGAGAATCGAACCCGCATCCTCCTGCGTCGCAGGCGGACCTCTGCCCACCGCGCCACATCGGTCGTCAAAAAAGAATGTTCAAATCAGAAATTAAAATTCTCATATTCCAGAATTCTGATTTGAACCTTATTCCATGGGAATAATGTCGTCATCGCTGCCACTGCTCAACCCACCCACGGAGTCGCAGCTGACGGTCACGAGTATTCATAATATTAATGCATATTACGAAGTTTTGCTTGGGAGGGACTTTGCCATGAAAGTCTGTCACTGGCTCCCGGACCAAAGTAATCAACAGAGGTATTTATTTATATTTTGGTGAGTAGTCCATTTAGTTCTAGAACATCTGGGAGGTCCACAGCTTCCAACCTTATCGGCGACGGGTTAAATGGGAACTGCACTGAGAATATTGTCTTCGTGTCCATCAGGAGATTTGACTGAAATAGAAGAAAAAACAATATAAGGTTTTTGTTATTATAGTGCTTAAGCCGTGTGAGGCTCAAGCGTTATTTCTGTTTTTTTTTATATTTTTTAATACCTTTTAGTAAATTTATTAATGTCCAAAAATTTTTCGACTTAGACGGGACTTTGAACACACTACCAAAACATTTTTTTTGGATATTATTAAATTTCCTAAAAATGTTTATTTGCTTGATGCAAATAAACATTTTTTATTTGATGTTTATTTGCTTGATGCACATAAATAAATAAATAATGTTGGACAATTCACACAGCATTATCTAGCCCCATGGTAAGCAGAGCTTGTGTTATGGGTACTAGATAACTGATATACATAATACAATACATTACATAGATAGATATTTTTATTATACAAACCAACCAGAACACCCGGAACAAATATCTGCAGATCGTAGACACAATTGTTCCGAGGCGGGAATCGAAACCGCAACCTCCTGCGTCGCAGGTGGACCTTCGCCCACCGCGCCACATCGGTCGTCATATTGTGATTAAAGTGTGATTAAAAGAGTGGCTTTCGTCGTTAGGTGTTTGAATTCAATTTCTTTGAATACATCATACTAATATTATAAACGCGAAAGTTTGTAAGTATGGATGGATGGATGGATGTTTGTTACACTTTCACGTAAAAACTACTGAATGGATTTTAATGAAACTTCACAATAATATAGCTTATACATCAGAATAACACATAGGCTACAATTTATAAAGATATATTGTATATTATCCAAAATATCTATCACCACCACGCGGGTGAAACAGCGGGGCGCAGCTAGTAAATAATATTACAACTAGAATCTTGCGGTAAAATAAAATAGCAAGCTGTTTTATATAAAAACAACATATTATAGAATATAACCCAAAACCGATGTAATTATGAGACTTGGAACATGCCAGGGGGTCAGCTAACGATGAGCGCCATTGTACAAGGTGCCCTAAAACCACTCACCGATTCTTTATCCTTATCCTTAACAAGCTTGGGTCCCGCCTTCTCTTGCATCTTCTTCTCGATCTCGCGGATAAACTCACGGGTCACCTTCACCTCGTATTCTTCAGCGGGCGTATACATGTTTAGAATCTGTAAAGATAAAAATAATGAAGTTAAACAAAAAGTTCTTCACATACAAAACGTGGAAGGGTATTAACACTGTTTGATGTTGAGGCTTCAATTCTAAGGATAAAATGAAAATGAAAAGTTTTTATTTCTTTAAGCTTACAAATAAGCACTTAGACACGTCATATTTTATAGTATATAATGTCAATTTTGACGACCGATGTGGCGCGGTGGGCGAAGGTCCGCCTGCGACGCAGGAGGTTGCGGGTTCGATTCCCGCCTCGGAACAATTGTGTGTACGATCTGCAGATATTTGTTCCGGGTGTTCTGGTCGTTTTCTATGTATAATAAAAAATATCTATCTATGTAATATATAGTATTATGTATATCAGTTATCTAGTACCCATAACACAAGCTCTGCTTACCATGGGGCTAGATAATGCTGTGTGGATTGTCCAGCATTATTTATATTATATTATTTATCTTGTCATTATTATGTTTGAGACTCGTGACATGACGTCACCCAGTTAAGGTCCAGCCTGTAAACCAGTGTCACTGTCGTCCTCGGTCGATAATGACAACACGCTGAGACGGGACCTTATTAGCCGCGCACATAGGGAACGACCTGTATATCTTAGGGGCCGTTCAAATATTACGTAAGCAGATTTATTACAATTATTTAACCCCCCCATCCCCCTTGTCAGCAAAAGTAAGCAAAGCTCTTACCCCCTCCTCCATGCTTACGTAAACATTTTTCAATTATAAATGTATTTTTTTTATATTACAATCATAAACGTATGCATTATTTGCGGGAATCCCCGAAAATGCGTTTCGTTTTCAAGCATAGACAATGTGAGGGTTGCCATTCGTGTAAAAAAGTAAATAACTACCGATGACGTAATCATCATCTAGACTCCCCTACCCCCCCATGTCATCCAAAATAAGCAAAACAAAGCCCCCCCCTCAACCCCCCCATAGTGCTTACGTAATACTTGAACGGCCCCTTACTGTAGGGACTACTACACGCTACATTTGTTTAGGATTTAAATCCGGCTTATGTTATTCTGTATTTTGATATTTTTGGGACAATTCACACAGCATCATCTAGCCCCATGGTAAGCAGAGCTTGTGTTATGGGTGCTAGATAACTGATATACATAATACAATACATTACATAGATAGATATTTTTATTATACATAGAAAACGACCAGAACACCCGGAACAAATATCTGCAGATCGTACACACAATTGTTCCGAGGCGGGAATCGAACCTGCAACCTCCTGCGTTGCAGAAGGTTATAATAATAATAATATATGTATAACCAACGCTGTGTGATGTCGCCACACTAACTTACCTTGCACACTTGCGGTGGATAAGTCAGAGAACCTCTCCACTGTGCTTTGTACTTTGTACATGTACTTGCGAGCGTCTATGGTTGGACCATTCTGTAGTTGAACCAGTCTATGGTTGGACCAGTCTGTAGTTAAACCAGTCTATGGTTGGACCAGTCTGTTGTTAGACCAGAATACCGGTCTATAATTAAGTTACCTTGCACACTTGCGCGGCGGATAAGTCAGAGCACATCTCGACCGTGCTTTGTACATCGTCCATGGACTTGCGGGCTTGCAGTAACTGCACCGCTTGCGTTATTGGACGGAGCACCGCTAGGATCTCTTCCACCTGAAAAGACGAGGAAATAAATGCTAATTATATTTGTTAGGAAAAAAATGTTAATTGATTTCGTCAAGTCTTCTCGTCATCTATACCGCAATGCTTAAAAACGAAAGTTTTCAACCAGTGCGTCCTACCCGTTATGACCTACGGAGCTGAGACGTGGACACTCACGATAGGGCTGGTCCACCAGTTCAAAGTCGCTCAGCGAGCTATGGAAAGAGCTATGCTCGGAGTTTCTCTGAAGGATAGGATTCGTAACGAATACATCCGACAGAGAACCAAAGTTATCGACATAGCTCAAAGAATTAGCAAGCTGAAGTGGCAGTGGGCCGGCCATATCTCGCGAAGAACCGACGGCCGCTGTGGCAAACGTATTCTCGAGTGGAGACCACGACTCGGTAAACATAGTGTAGGATGCCCTCCGATCAGGCGGGATGACGATCTGCGAAAGACTGCAGGTAGATGCTGGATGCGGCAAGCTGAAGACAGGGCGCTATGGTGCTCATTGGGGGAGGCCTATGCCCAGCAGTGGACTGCAAAAGGCTGATGATGAAATTTTAATTATTTATAAACCTTACGCTTGAATCACTCTATCTAATAAAAAAACCGCATCAAACTCCGTTGCGTAGTTTTAAAGCTGGACAGACAGCGGGAAGCGACTTTGTTTACTATGTAGTGATTTTCTGTCTAGAAGTACCAGGCTAGCAGAAGTTGTAAGGAGATATGTTGTACTCACGTTTTTCTGTCCGTATTCAGCCAGATGCTCTTTGATCCATGTCTCGAGGTGCGATATGTTGTATCTGATCTGCAGACCCTTGGCCCAGCAGCACAGGTCTTTGCGGAGGAGTAGCTGGTTGACGCTGTATGCACAGATGTAGTAGAAAAGCTGGGGACGAAGGAAACGTGGAGTTATTTAAAGTATAAAAATGTTTTTAGGTTATATGACATTTTGTTAAGGTCAGGCGTGAAAATTATGCTTTTTACTATTTTCTAGGTTCTACAAGTTAGTACTTACCTACTCTTACCATTAGGAGTGTCTAACTGCGTAGCGCAAAACCCCTGCTTAAAATATACTATTTTGATGTTGTTAAAGTTAGATTAGATTTATTATTATTTATTTATTAATTTATTTTATTTACATTCGATTTTGTTTTGCGACAAATCCCTTAGTAAAAAAATACTACCATTGCTAGATAGCAAGATGGAAATACCAGGCTAGCAGAAGCTGTGAGGAGTTACCTGCTTAAAGATCATCGGCCGCAGCGGCTGGTACACATCGTAAGTGTGCAAGTACTCGTGCAAGGTACACAGCTCCTGTTTAAGGCGGAGCGGCGGAGGGGCGGTGGGGGCAGGTTGGGCGCGCGCCGCCCCTAGGCCGGAGATATCCTGGTCGAGGCCGGAGATCTCTTCGTGTTCTAGCACGGCTGGTACGATGAGACGGTCTAGTTGGCGTTGTACGAGCTGGATTAGACCTAGGTCCATAAAAAAAATAAAAAATATTTATTTTTATTAAATTAAGAACTGATAATATAATAAAACTAGTTGTTGAGGTGTGCGCGACATGCATCACCCGGGTTATGGGTGAGGGGATCTTGAGGGGTCGTCAGGCGGGTCACAACACGGCTCGCTTCACTCGCCGTGCCTTTCCCCTTGGTCGCATTGCGAAAAAAAAGTCTAAAATAGGCCAATTTTTTTGTTTTTCCTAAAAAAAGGGGGGTCTGGGGGGCCAAGGGGGCCAATTTTTTTTTTCAATGAGAACCGTTTGTCCTCCTCTAAATGACTGTGACAAAAAATTCTTCCAAGTCTATCCGTTTTGGAGATAGAAAAGGGGGGTCGAAAAAGTTTTTGATTTCGACTTTTCCTCTCAACCCCCTCTTTAACCTTATTTGATTGTACTATTATAGAACATTTACACTGTTTTAGTCTTCACCACCAGAGGGCAGCACCCACCTTGGTAGATCCACACGGCGATATCGCTGAGCACCTGCCTGTACTCGGACAGGTCGAAGATACGCAGACACTGCTGGTTCTGTCGCGGCGTGTTGGAGCTTTGGTAGACTGTGTCCCCGCTGTATTGTCGCAGGTTGTTTAGAAGTCTGGAAAGTAAAACGAATACTATTGTATAACTGATCTACGGAGCTGAGACGTGGACACTCACGGTAGGGCTGATCCACCAGTTCAAAGTCGCTCAGCAAGCTATGGAAAGAACTATGCTCGGAGTTTCTCTGAAGGATAGGATTCGTAACGAATACATCCGACAGAGAACCAAGGTTATGGACATAGCTCAAAGAATTAGCAAGCTGAAGTGGCAGTGGGCCGGCCATATCTTGCGAAGAACCGAGGGCCGCTGGGGCAAACGCGTTCTGGAGTGGAGACCACGACTCGGTAAACGAAAGAACTTGTGAAAGACTGCAGGCAGATGCTGGATGCGGCAAGCTGAAGATAGGGCGCTATGGCGCTCATTGGGGGAGGCCTATGTCCAGCAGTGGACTGCTACAGTCTAATGATGATGATGAAATAAATTATCTTTATCTATCTATACCTGAGCATGTTGGCGAGCCATAGACAGTTGTACTCTATGGACTCTGCTCTGCGCTTGAGCGTCTTCTTGACGCCGGTGCGGACTGCCTTCATGAGCTGGTGCATCTTGGGCTCGTCGTCCACGTGGTCCATGTGCCGCAGCATCATGAAGAGGATGTAGGCGGGCAGACCCGGGAGGAGGGTGGTGGCCACTTTGGGCTTTAAGTCTGTGGAGGAGAGTTTACATTTGTTTAGATAAGTTGAAGTTTTAAGATTTTTTTTTCGAATGGACATGAATGCTGTTGACCTCAGATGGCCATGACAGCGTTACCGGACTGTTGGCGGGCGCAGAGGGCGCCTCGCCGGTAAAAATTAGGTTGGGGCAACACGCAGAAGGGCCACCACTTAGGTGCGAGCCTCGGCTTGGGCTGTTGCCAGATGCTATAAGAGGGTAGGGAGGTAACGCCTTAGGTGCACGAGTGCACCTGAGGGCGGAAACGGGGAATTCTTCGACCCCGCATCCGGCGGGGTCAGTTATTGGTCGAGTGAATAGTGTGCGGAAGTTGTTGCTGTCACTTCCGGGTTAGCGTCAGTGAGTGGGTCAACGGGGTTACCAAGAACGCGTCTCGGTCTACGGAAGAGAGTAAGTTTTAAGATTAAGACTAAGTATATATATGTATATTATTACTTAGGTTAGAATGAATAACGCCCGCGTGGTAATCTATGTATATATTATAAAATAAAGTCGCTTCCCGCCTGTTTGTCCTTATGTAGACTAAGATCTTTAAAACTACAAAACGGATTTAGATGCGATTTTTTATTAGATTGATTCATAGGTATCCACGCGGGCGAAGCCGCGGGCCTCAGCTAGCATATTATATATCGATATTATTTAATTTATATATATAATATTTAGAGTTTACCCCGCGTGCGAGGACGCGTACTCACCATAACAAAAACCTTAATAATTATATTATTATACTATATATTTACCTGGGCCGGACACGTCTGCCGTATGTCCAGCGACTTGTGGGCAAAGACCACCACAGAGTGGAGCCCACCCAACGCTAAGAGGCGACGTGGAAGGCCCAGGATGAGATGGCGCGACGAGCTCGAAGCACATCTTCCATCATGGCCTGTTGCAGCGTTGGATCGCGAGGAGTGGAAGAAGAGGCCTTTGCCCAGCAGTGGGACAATAATGGCTCAAAATAAGAAATATATATTACCAGTAATAAGTTTCTTGATAATAACAGGTTCGTCTTGTATCTTGTACTCGAACATGCCCAGATATTCCCTCTCTTTCTTACGCGTTACCGGCGCTATGTCCTGAGTCGTCGAGACGTTTTGTGTGACTATTGATTCTGTAATAATAAATCATTTATTTGCATGAATACATAATTATACAATACTAGCGGACATTCCCGGCTTCGCACGGTTTTAGTACGGATCCCTAACTTTTTTGAAAATATAATATAGCCTATGTTCAGCGGGGATAGTGTAGCTTCCCAACGGTGAAAGAATTTTTCAAATCGGTCCGGTAGTTTCGGAGCCTATTCATTACAAACAAACAAACAAAAAAATAACATTTCCTCTTTATAATATTAGTATAGGCAATACAATAACTGTTTATTGCACACCAAATAAAAATAGATACACGAGACAGGAAAAAACACAAATACAGAATATTTTATTCAATGGGCGGCCTTATCGCTATGAGTGAATTATACATCATCATCAACCTATAATAGTCCACAGTTGGACATAGGCCTCTCCTAATAAGCGCCACAGCGCCCTGTCTTCATCATCCAGCATCTACCTGCAGTCTTTCGCAGTTCGTCATCCCACCTGGCCGGAGGGCGTCCTACACTACATTTGCCCCGTCTCAGTCTACACACAAGAACACGTTTACACCAGCGGTTGTCGGTTCTTCGCGAGATATGACCGGCCCACTGCCACTTCAGCTTGCTAATTCTCAGAGCTATGTCGATAACCTTGGTTCTCTGTCGGATGTATTCGTTACGAATCCTATCCTTCAGAGAAACTCCGAGCATTATTTGTTATCTAGCGTAATAAATTCTCCATAAAAACAGTTATTCTCCGTTATTAACGTTATTCAGCGTTATTCGACGTTATTTAACGTTATTATCGTTATTCTCCGTTATAACCGTGGTGCATAATTCTCCATAAAACCTTTATTCTGAGGTATTAACGTTATTCTCGGTTATTACCGTTATTCTCGATTAAAACCGTTATTCTGAGTTATTACCGTTATTCTCGGTTTAAACCGTTATTCTGAGTTATTACCGTTATTCTCCAGTAAATCGTTGACGTCTTCAACGCCGACCTCCCTTAGCTTCTGAACCAACAGTCGGATCTGGTTCTTGTAGCGGCGACAGCTTTCTGATAGCTTATCTACTCGCTCCTGTAATAAACAAGAAATCATTTAACAGCATACATATATCCGACAAGCTCTTTGGCGAAGGCGGATCAAGTAGCAAGAGGTTGCAGCTTCATTGTCCAATATATATGTAGGTATATAAATAAAAATAAAAAGAGCTTTATTGTTCCAAAAAACACTAATGTTAACAATATTAACTAATAAAGGTTTAAGTAAGTATACTATTTGTTTATATAAAAAGAACTTTCCTAAATTACTTATATACTAACTTATGTACTTAGATAGTGTTAGGACCGCCTAGAGCGGTGAAAGCCTCCTCCAAGTTACTCCATTTCTCTCTGTCTATCGCTGTGCGGGGCCAGAGTTTCCCCGCTACTTTTATTATATCATCGTCCCACCTCTTCAGCGGTCGTCCTCTTTTTCTTGTCCATTGTCTAGGTACCCAGTTTGTGATTATTTGAGCCCATTTATTAGGTGTCATCCGCTGTAGGTGCCCAGCAGGTATATAAGCAAACAGAAAATGTATTGATACCCCGCGAAACAGGCCAAGCCTAGTGCGTGGGTCACTGTTAACTGCAACACCTCAACCAATCAACTCCAAATTTAAGAATATGTACAAAAATTAAGGTGTTATTTGTAAACTTTTGGTAAATATTTTTTTTGTATTTGTATTTTGAATATTATTTATTTATAGTCATCATCGTCATCGTATGTTAGCCCACAACTAGAAATAGGCCTCCCGTAATGAGCCATAGCGCCCTGTCTTCAGCTTGCCACAACCCAACAGGGCGGAGGGCGTCTTACACTACGTTTGCCTAGGAATCAGTAACCCCAGCGGGGCTGGAGGGCATCCATTTATAATATATTCAAGACTAGCGGCCCTTCCCGGCTTCGCACGTTTTTAGTACGGATCCCTTAATTTTTTTGAAAATATAACACAGCATATGTTCACCGGGGATAGTGTAGCTTCTCGACGGTGAATAATTTTTCAAATCGGTCCAGTAGTTTCGGAGCCTATTCATTACAAACAAACAAACAAAAAATCAAACCTTTCCTCTTTATATTATTAAGTATAGAGTATAACCAACCTGTAACGCCAAAGACTCCGCACAAAGCCGTATAATTTCATTCTGTGCGAACTCTTGGCCCTTATTCTTCGGCTGCTCGCTGAGATCCGCACTTAGTATCCTGAAACACAGAGACCGTGGTTAAAGCATGTTGTGGTCACGCTGTGGCCCTGACAAGGGCCGTGGTTATAGAACGTTGTGGTCACGCTGTGGCCCTGACAAGGGCCGTGGTTATAGAACGTTGTGGTCACGCTGTGGCCCTGACAAGAGCCGTGGTTATAGAACGTTGTGGTCACGCTGTGGCCCTGACAAGGGCCGTGGTTATAGAACGTTGTGGTCACGCTGTGGCCCTGACAAGGACCGTGGGTATAGCATGTTGTGTCACGCTGTGGCCCTGACAAGGGCCGTGGGTATAGCATGTTGTGTCACGCTGTGGCCCAGACAAGGGCCGTGGTTATAGAACGTTGTGGTCACGCTGTGGCCCTGGCAAGGGCCGTGGTTATAGAACGTTGTGGTCACGCTGTGGCCCTGACAAGGGCCGTGGTTATAGAACGTTGTGGTCACGCTGTGGCCCTGACAAGGGCCGTGGTTATAGAACGTTGTGGTCACGCTGTGGCCCTGACAAGGGCCGTGGTTATATAACGTTGTGGTCACGCTGTGGCCCTGACAAGGGCCGTGGTTATAGAATGTTGTGTCACGCTGAGGCCCTGACAAGGGCCGTGGTTATAGAACGTTGTAATGCCGTGGTTATTGAACGTTGTAGTGAGGCTGTGGCCCTGAAAAGTGCCATGGTTATACAACGTTGTAGTCACGCTGTGGCCTTGTCAAGGGCCGTGGTTATAGAACGTTGTGCCACGCGGTGGCCCTGACAAGGGCCGTGGTTATATAACGTTGTGGTCACGCTGTGGCCCTGACAAGGGCCGTGGGTATAGCATGTTGTGTCACGCTGTGGCCCTGACAAGAGCCGTGGGTATAGCATGTTGTGTCACGCTGTGGCCCCGACAAGGGCCGTGGGTAAAGCATGTTGTGTCACGCTGTGGCCCTGACAAGGGCCGTGGGTAAAGCATGTTGTGTCACGCTGTGGCCCTGACAAGGGCCGTGGGTATAGCATGTTGTGTCACGCTGTGGCCCTGACAAGGGCCGTGGGTATAGCATGTTGTGTCACGCTGTGGCCCTGACAAGGGCCGTGGGTATAGCATGTTGTGTCACGCTGTGGCCCTGACAAGAGCCGTGGGTATAGCATGTTGTGTTACGCTGTGGCCCTGACAAGGGCCGTGGGTATAGCATGTTGTGTCACGCTGTGGCCCTGACAAGGGCCGTGGGTATAGCATGTTGTGTCACGCTGTGGCCCTGACAAGGGCCGTGGGTATAGCATGTTGTGTCACGCTATGGCCCTGACAAGGGCCGTGGGTATAGCATGTTGTGTCACGCTGTGGCCCTGACAAGGGCCGTGGTTATAGCATGTTGTGTCACGCTGTGGCCCTGACAAGGGCCGTGGGTATAGCATGTTGTGTCACGCTGTGGCCCTGACAAGGGCCGTGGGTATAGCATGTTGTGTCACGCTGTGGCCCTGACCGTGGTTATGGTGCTTTTTGTTTCTTTTGTTCCCTTTTTGGTTTTTTGTAGGAACCTAGTTTTAGAAATTGCTTGCATGCCAATGTGTTGTTTTGGTGATGTATGTGAAACTACCTATTCTAATGTTTAAGACCTTGTATTATGACCATATTTCTTGCAATAAATGAATTGAATATATTGTAATAATTTTTGTAAACAAAAGTAGCCCTGTTAGTTTTATAACTTTTATTAAATATATTATTTTATAAATAGTTTTATTAACTCAAACATGAAAATTAGAAACTCTTAGTATAGAAAATGTAACATGTACTAACGCATTACTGGGAGATAACAACCCCTTTAAAAAGTTCTTTAAATTAAAATGTTTTATCCAATATCTTTTTAAAATTTCTCGCACAATCTTCCTTTTAACTTCTTGAGAGCTGTAAAGAAAGAATTAGTTGTTCCGCTTCAACGCTAATGATTGAAGAAAGCAAGAAATCCAATCATTTAAAACTATCATAGTCTTTAACACAAATGTCATTATAACTTTCAGTGCCCATGACGTATATCTCCATTTACCAACTATAAGGACTGCTTGACCTTCGGTTCACACCGTAAAGGCTGGGTAGTCAATGGGTTAATAACGGGATCATCATCATCATCAGCCTATGGCAGTCCACTGCTGGACATAGGCCTCCCCCAATGAGCGCCATAGCGCCCTGTCTTCAGCTTGACGCATCCAGCTTTTATCTGCAGTCTTTCGCAGGTCTCCACTCAAGAACACGTTTGCCCCAGCGGCCGTCGGTTCTTCGCAAGATATGGCCGGCCCACTGCCACTTCAGCTTGCTAATTCTTTGAGCTATGTCGATAACCTTGGTTCTCTGTCGGATGTATTCGTTACGAATCCTATCCTTCAGAGAAACTCCGATATATAGCTCTTTCCATAGCTCGCTGAGCGACTTTGAACTGGTGGACCAGCCCTATCGTGAGTGTCCACGTCTCAGCTTCGTAGGTCAACAAACGGGATATTAACCATGATTTTAGTTATAAGTTTTCCAATATTTCGTTAAAGCATGCGCCATCAAATATAGATAGTTACTTTTTACCCCATCAATGACTTGCCATGGGTTAGAAATAATAACTTCCAATTATTTCCATAGAAACAAAGCGTGCGAAGCCGCGGGAAAAAACGTACTCGGGGTAATACACACAAAGATATTGAATAATATCCCAAAATAAACCGACAATTTCGGTGGGAATTGAACCCGCATACACTCCCCTTAGTATCGGGACTCTTCATCCAACTAAGCCACAAGAAAATCCTACATTAAATTGTCCGAGTCGTGTTCACCACTCAAGAACACGTTTGCCCCAGCGGCCGTCGGTTCTTCGCGAGATATGACCGGCTCACTGCCACTTCAGCTTGCTAATTCTCAGAGCTATGTCGATAACTTTGGTATTACAAGCAGGAAAAACTTACTTCTGATATTTCTCGTTCTCATCCCGCAGCCTGTCGATCTCTGACTTCGTTTTGGAGATATGCTCAGAGTAGAATCTCTTCTCCGCTAATAACTCATCTTGCAGTTGTCTGAAATGTCAAATCAATATAATAAATCATCTAGAGTAATATTATCATCGACACCGGGGTGTAAGGGGGACTCCAACATCTCGTCCCCCAAGCCAACCTAACCTGCGCGTGGTACACCCTGCTAGATAACGAACTAGGCTCTGGTGAAAACATCAACCCATCTTCATAATTTGATAACTCATTCATTTTACAAATATTTTCCACTAGCTGCGCCCCGCGGTTACATCATCATCAGCCTATAGCAGTCCACTGCTGCACATAGGCCTCCCCCAATGAGCGCCCTGTCTTCAGCTTGCCGCATCCAGCACCTACCTGCAGTCTTTCGCAGGCCGACATCCCACCTGGTCGGAGGGCGTCCTACACTACTCCCCATATCTTTAGTCATTACCTCAACTTCGATTCAAACTCTACTCAACCTCCAAATGCGTTTCGGTATGCTTGATCGTAAAAAAATCCTTCACTCGAAACAGCCTTCGAGAATTTTTTCATACGAGTGGAATAACGAACTGTCATCTCAAGGTACCTCGCTACCTACCTTGAATGCTCCTCGAAATAGTTTGTTGTTATTTACAATGGATTTTGGAGACTATCTCAATTACATTTACGACGATGAAACCTACAATTGAGACAAACAAAACAACAAACAAACGACTAAGCATACCGAACTCGAGCATGTTTTGGAGGAATGCTCGAAACGCCCTTGAACAAGTTTGAGTGGAGAATTATTTGAGGTAATGACTAAAGATATGGGGGTACGTTTACCGAGTCGTGGTCTTCACTCAAGAACACGTTTGCCCCAGCGTTCGTCTTGCGCAATCATCATCATCATCATCAGCCTATAGCAGTCCACTGCTGGACATAGGCCTCCCCCAATGAGCGCCACATCGCTTCGCAATATTACCTGTTAATTCCTTTCTGTGCTTCGTACGCCGTCGCCAATTCGCCATCTTCATTGATTATGTCGACGTCAGACCCGTAATTGGACGTTGCGAGGGATTTTAGATTCACCGTCTGTTGGAATAAGGATTACTTTAAATAAAATTGATAAAGTACATTTTTGCAGATGGTATTATGTATTTATAAATTATTTGTTAGTAGTGTCAATTCAGATGCCACAAAAACTGAACTAACTGGATAGCAACTAACATGATGGCATCCTTGTCTATTTCGGTCAGTGAGAAAGGGACAGCAACAGTGTTTTTATAATGGTTTTTTTGCCCCGTATACAACACATAAATGATACAAGTGTATGTTTTTATTAACTTTCGTCATAAAAATATGTTTCTTGTATCATCATCATCAGCCTATAACAGTAAAGTAAATATTTATTGCATCAAATACATGTAAATAGGGTACATAGGTGGTGTATGTTTTAATAAGACACAATGTATTTCTACCTTTGTGGCGCGCAAAATCTGGTTACAATAATTGTCACTTAATTTAAATTTGTACATACTTAGTAAATAAATCGAATATAATAATTAATAAATTTAAATAAAACTGATAAATAATGAAAAGCTAGAGCAGTAGTAACAGTCCAGTACTGGACATATTCCTCCTCCTTCCCTCTCTCTCACTCTCTCTTTCCTCCTTCTCCTGTTTCTTGTATACTTATTTAAAATTGTATCGTATTAAAAATAAATGTGTTTTATTTCTTTGTTTCATTAATTTGTTTTAGTTTTTATGAAATCGGAATTGGCACCATTGTAAACAATAATTAACCAAACATGCAAAATACAGGGTTATTAAAAAAAACACAAAATACAGTCTGCGTGATCAGCCTTAAAATTAAATAATAAATAGATAGATAACACTTTATTACACCACACAAAACAGAAAATAATACAGAGATAAAAACTTAGAATAAAGCTATAAAGGGCGGCCATATCGCTGAGAGCAATAATGTATTTTTATTTAACGACTTTCAAGTTCAAAGCTAAATTCTTTCTGGGTTATTGACAAATAAAAATGCTTTAACACAAATATAACGTTTAAAATCCATAAAGGCATAAACTAAAATAAGAAAGAAAATAAACCGACATTTTTGTGTCTACAGTCAAACATAACAACTTAATAAGAAATGCGTTACGATTTCTGCGATACAAATTATTTTTCTGCTAAGGGGCCATCCAGAAATTACGTCACACGTTAAGGAGTAGGCGAAGTGTGACATTGTGTGACAGGGGGCCGGGGGGGGTCCTTAATATTGTGACGTCAGATTTCAAAATCTATTTTAAGTAAAACACAAACTTTGAACTTCAATAAATAGATGTAAAATTTAAAATATATTTTTCAATTTTACATCTAGAAATAATTATGACGTCACACTAGGGGAGGGGGGAAGTCTCTCCCGAATGTGACCAGCTGTGACAAGGACGGGGGGAGGGGTCAAAAATCATGAAAGTCGTGTGACGTAATTTATGGATGGCCCCTAATTAACTAGAAAAGAAAATCCTTGTGAAAAGCAGAGAAATATTCAAACTACAAGAGTATCGCGCCAAAAAAAAAACGATCCACCTTAATATTATTCCACCTTATTATTGTGAACGAATAAAGATAATGAAATATAAAAAATATAATTATTTCTACACATTCATAAAGCGTGCATCAGGCAGCATTCCTCACAGCATTCTGTTCTTATGTACTCACAACATTCTTCAATGCCTGTTGGAACCACGGCTTCTGTACCTAGCGAATAAATAACTTATTTTACAATTTAGAATACCTAGAATCAACAAACGAAGTTAAAATGAAATAAATAAATAATGCTGGACAATCCACACAGTATCATCAAGCCCCAAGGTAAGCAGAGCTTGTGTTATGGGTACTAGATGACTGATATACTTAATACAATGGATTACATAGATAGACCAGAATACATATAACGACCAGAACACCCGGAACAAACATCTGCAGATCGTACACACAATTGTTCCGAGGCGGGAATCGAACCCGCAACCTCTTGCGTCACAGGCGGACCTTCGCCCACCGCGCCACAGAGGTCGTCAAATACTAAAGTCATAAAAAACGGGATATTTCTTTGTTTTGCTTATTTTGGATGACATGGGGGGTAGGGGAGTCTAATCGTTATCGGAAGTCATCGGTAGTTATTTACTTTTTTACACGAATGGCAACCCTCACATTGTCTATGCTTGAAAACGAAACGCATTTACGGGGATTCCCGCAAATAATGCATACGTTTATGATTGTAATATAAAAAAAATACATTTATAATTGAAAAATGTTTACGTAAGCATGGGAGGGGTTAAGAGCTTTGCTTACTTTTGCTGACAAGGGGGATGGGGGGGTAAATAATTGTAATAAAGCTGCTTACGTAATATTTGAACGGCCCCTAAGCTCGCGGGAATAAAATGTATATACATAATGTAGGATGTTCATTTTATCTATATATTTTTGTAACATTTTCTATACAAAACCAAGAGAATCATCAAAATCGACCTATATAATTCATGGAGAAATCGACGTAAAAACCAACTGAACATAAAACCTCCCCCGTTTTACCTCCCCCGTTTTTTCAAGGTCCTTTAACTCACATAATGTTGCTCTACTTCTTGTGGAGAAGTAGAGCAACATTATGCTGAGACAGGACCTATTGGTTCACATTGTAGAGTCGCTTGTTGCTTTTTTTTAGATACAATACCTACGTAGTTAATGTTTATAGTTTTTGATTATTTTTCTTGATTAACTTTATTTAAAATAATGCTGGACAATTCACACAGCATTATCTAGCCCCAAGCTAAGCAGAAGCTTGTGTTATGGGTACTAGATGACTGATATACATAATACAATACATTACATAGATAGATATTTTTATTATACATAGAAAACGACCAGAACACCCGGAACAAATATCTGCAGATCGTGCACACAATTGTCCCGAGTCGGGAATCGAACCCGCAACCTTCTGCGTCGCAGGCGGACCTTCGCCCACCGCGCCACATCGGTCGTCAAGTTTAATGTTCTTATTTATTTTATAATAGGTAGTAATAGTAAAAAGTTGTAATTACTGCACAGTGTATCAATAAATATTATATTTTCTTTCTTTCTCTTATCGAATCACAAGCCGAGGCCGAAATTTGGCTAGGAGCATGAATGTTGGAGATATATATAATTTATTACTAAAACCTCACCTTAATTTCTTTTCTACAATAATAGAAGTTGCTTCTGCTAAGCGGTGCGTCCATAAATAAAGTTCTGGATGTCCGTATACCGGTCATTGATAACGACATAGTTGATAACTCACTTATTTCTCATTTAAAATAGCACTTATTTCTTGCTCACTTATTTATCATTTAAAATAACCTTATCACATATAAAATAACACTTTTTTCTCATTTAAATTAATTTTTTCATTATAAAAATCCAAATGTTCACTTTCGTTCACGACAACAATTAAAAACAGTGCAAGTTATTTATATTGCTAAATATTAACTGTCCTGTGGATTTACCCTCACAAAAAACATGATAAAAACACATCACGTATGTATTTATTTTACACAAGCTTCTGCCCACGGCTTCGCACGCATTTTTTGGAATAATAAGTAGCCTATATGTTATTCCTGGGCTGGACATGTGTGGCGTATGTCAGAACAGCAGTGGGCGGAGATCGCCACTGACTGGGTCACGGACGGACGACGGCAACGTGGAAGGCCTAGGCGGAGATGGCGGGATGAGCTCGACCTATACAACAAAGAGTGGGCTCTCCTTGCTGAGGACCGAGATGAGTAGAAGAAGGGTAGGGAGGCCTTTGCCCTGCAGTGGGACACTATGGGCTAATATAATAATATGTTATTCCGGGTGAAGATCTTTATGAGCAAATTTAAGCTTGATCCATTCAGTGGCGTTATCTTCGGTGAAACGTCTTCACAAGAGCACAAACATTATGTACGAGTATGTATGTATTTTCAAACATTCTTCTATAAAATATTAGTAGGATATTATATAAGTGTAGTTGAATTCACTGTCTTAAGATAGTTGAATTATTTATATATAGTTTTGACAGTGTGATTCATAGAAAATACACTACATTGTGATTTCTGTAAATAAAGTTGACATGTTTAAGAAATATACCTACATGTGTTTGTTTTGAACGAGTTATGTTTTGCACCTGACTTTGTTTACGAGTTACTTTACAAGAAACATTCCGAAAATATATTTAGGGAGGTGTACAGACAGACAGGCTGCCTAAATTTCTATATATATTTCCAAACGATAGACAAATATTTATTCATATCTTTTTTATCTAGATAAAGTCAAGATATGAATTGTCAGTTCAAGATGAAGTGTGAATGAGGTCGTTTAAACAAATATTGTATTTGACTTCAAAAAGAAGGTTATTTGATAAATAAAAATAAATAATGCTGGACAATCCACATATCTAGCTTCAAGCTAAGCAGAGCTTGTGTTATGGGTACCAGATGACTGATATACATAGTTAATATACATATATTTCATAGATAGATCTTTTTTACTACATATAGAAAATACCCAGAACACCCAGGACAAATATTTACAGTCCCAAGTTTGTCCCAAGGCGGGAATCGAACCTGCAGTATTCTACGTCGCAGCCTTCGCCTGCTTCACCATGATGCATTTTTGTTTCTATCGACGACTCGATTTCTCTGTCATTAATCGGCCGATTTTGATGATTATTTCGCTATTGTTTAAATAATGACCCCGAGACGATCCAGTAAATAATTATGGGCGCTTGTAAGGGCGGGACGGACGACACGAGGTTATATATCATAATGTCCAGTGCTCGGAATGGATACGTAAAGTTCGAGTGTGGAAGTAACTCAGAGATGATAATACCTCTTCTACAATCCCGAGATTTATATTTTTATTTACAAAATTTTGGAGAAACTTACAGCTAGGTTTACAAATGAGGGTACATACATTATACAGAACATGCCTGGAAAGATCCAGTGCATGTTTGCTGACGGCTAATTAAAAGTTTCCGCTGATAGATAATAAAAAAATTTAAGTTATGAAGCTAAGTAGGTTGACGACTTCATGAAGATAATAAATATACATAAGTATAGAAAAATAATAAAAAAAGATGCTTAACACTTTGAGTGCTGAAAATGCACGGTCTGAGTTTTCTACAAGTGACTAATATGCGTAAATCCACACTAGCGCAGCGGCTGAGAAAATACAGATCTTTGTGACTCAGCACAGCCGTAATATTTTTCGAACGAAACGCATGTGCGGCGCAACACAACCGCTGTGTAGAGTGGCAGCACGAATTTTTTAGGTAAAAAAAAAATCGCAGTCGTCGAAAAAAACCGCAGTCAAAGTATTAACTGATGATTTAGGGCTAGTGTGCTGCCAGATTTGGTTAAGAATACACGTGTTTTTATTATTTTACAAACTAAGTCTTCTTCTCGTCCATCGCCTGTCCTAAAACATCTACAGGTTAATACGGATGTTGAGCGGAAAAGAGTTTTTTAACACCGCTGTGTCTGAAAAACACAGGTTTACAAACTAAGCACACTTAGACAATTAATAATAATAAAATAAATAATGTAGATGTAGATTCAGCGACTATAGTCCCGATAGTCGTTTCGGTTAACGGCGTAATAGCGAAGAGCCTCGATCAACACCTGAAGAGACTCTCGCTAGGCAGTTGGATCAAGGGCCAGATCCAGAAGGCGGTACTCTTGGACTCGGCACGTATCGTCAGGAAGTTCCTTTCTCTGCAGCCCTTGTCACCGGCCGCTTGAGCCTAGCTTCGCGGTCGGTGATCTACCGTTTTGATATATTTTTTACTGTAGAATAGTTTTATAATATTTTATTGTATTTTCTATAGTAAAAAATGTATTTTATACGAGAATTTAATTAAATGAGTGGAATAATAATAAACACCTCGCGGATACCATCTTTGGGTGTATCATATTCTGCACCGGAGGATGATACCCGCTATGTGTAGCTATCGCCTTTAGATTAACTTCTCAAAGGGCCTCTGTGCTGTTGCCTTCGGCCCCACGCAAGCCTTCCAAAGGACCGGGTCACGTTATGGCCCGAGATCATGGTAAATAAATAAATAAATAATTAATTAAAATCTATTGACTTTGATATCAAACTCCCATAAATTGTTTGTCGACTAGATAGGTGATATTTACCCGTGCATTTGCGTGTCTGGTAATTATACAAAAACCACATACCTGGTTTGATAGCACGCTCTTCAGCTGAATACACTCGTCCCTTCGTCTGTCCAGTTCTTGTTGCATTACACCCAATTGTTCTACAACAAATAAACACATGAATTAAATAAATAAATAAATAATGCTGGACAATTCACACAGCATTATCTAGCCCCAAGCTAAGCAGAGCTTGTGTTATGGGTACTAGATAACTGATATACATAATACAATACATTACATAGATAGATATTTTTTATTATATATAGAAAACGACCAGAACACCCGGAACAAATATCTGCAGATCGTACGCACAATTGTTCCGAGGCGGGAATCGAACCCCCAACCTCCTGCGTCGCAGGCGGACCTTCACCCACCGCGCCACATCGGTCGTCATCATCATTATCATCATCTATGTTTTACAATATTTAAAACTAGCCTCTGGTACCCAAAAGTAAATTATACTAAATATTATTTATAACTTTATACTACTACTATTATCATTACATATACAAATACCAACATTATAGCAGCCAGAAAAAAATCAAAAAGCCGGTAAGTATTTTATTCGTGTAGGTAGGAGGTACTGTTAAGCTGGCTTCCCACGGTCCGCGATTCTGCGGATCATCACGCATAGCCGACGATCACGGACGGCAACGCACGCAGACAGGGCTCTTCCCACGGTGCGTGCGGTCTGTGTAGATCGTTTGATAACTTCATTTCAAAATGCAAAGTGAAAGAGAACGAGTGAAACGAGGCGCCGCACCGCACCTTTGAAGTTACCGCCTCGCGACGGATACCGGCGCACCGCCACAGACGACCTCTGCGACCACGGACGAGACCCTTTCCCACGCTGCGTGGTGCGGGCTGGTGCGCGTGCGTCCGCAATATCACGCACCGTGGGAAGCCGGTGTTACATAGTATGTACGTGTAATTTAAGTTTATTTTTATAGGCATTCAAATTAGTACACTCCTTTACATTGTTTGGTAGATTGTTGAACAATTGAGCTCCATCTGATAATATTGTTTTTTTTACCATAGTTAGTACGTGATTTCGGCAACTGTATTTTATTTCTGAAATTGTATTTAGGAGGGAGTGTGCAAAGGGAGTGTATTCAGCATTGTGCTGCATGTCTTGGCATGCAGCACAATGCTGAATACACTCCCTTTGCCTGTTATCACTAATTTATTTATGTATTTAATATTAGTTTAGGTAATAAATTACTGATAACAGGCAAAGGGAGTGTATTCAGCATTGTGCTGAATGTCTTGGCATGCAGCACAATGCTGAATACACTCCCTTTGCCTGTTATCACTAATTTATTTAATTATTTAATATTAGTTTAGGTAATAAATTACTGATAACAGGCAAAGGGAGTGTATTCAGCATTGCGCTGCATGTCTTGGCATGCAGCGCAATGCTGAATACACTCCCTTTGCCTGTTATCAATAATTTATTTTTGTATTTAATTTAATATAAGTTTAGGTTAAGTAATTTATAGGCAATAAATGATTTTCTATTCTATTCTATTTACATCATTTGGTCATCCCGTGACCACGACAGTATGTAAACCTGTCGAAACGTCAGGAAAAATAAATTCAATTCAAATTATTTATTACCGAACAACAAAGGTACCGATAAAAAACACGAAATTACAAAAAAAAAAGAAAATACAATTACAGCGAAGCAAATAAAACCGAAATAACTGAATCTAGAGTATCCAACTAAACGCAATAAATAACCGTTAAATAGTCCTACTAATATTATAAGCGCGAAAGTTTGTATGGATGGATGGATGTTTGTTACTCTTTCACGTAAAAACTACTGAATGGATTTTAATGAAACATTACAATAATATAGCTTATACATCAGAATAACACATAGGCTAATATTGTGTATTATCCAAAATATCTATCACGCGGGTGAAACCGCGGGGCGCAGAGCTAGTACGTTATAATTTATGTTCAGATCGAGTGACTTCAAAAATATCCTTACCAATAACTTCCTTGGAAACGAGGGTGGAGTCGGCGGCGGCGCGTAGTCTGTCCAGATGTTCACGAAGCTTCTTATTCTCTATCTCCATTTCTTCCACCTTGAACCGATCTACGTTCGGGTTTGTGGGCACGGATGACATGCGCGCTGCCAAATTAAAATAACATTAGGACTATTTATTAATAAAACATAAATAATTTATAAAATTTAATAATAATTGAATTATAGAAGCTTGAACCACGACTCTGTAAACGTAGTGTAGGACGCCCTCCGACCAGGTGGGATGACGACCTGCGAGGGACTGCAGGTAGATGCTGGATGCGGCAAGCTGAAGACAGGGCGCTATGGCGCTCATTGGGGGAGGCCTATGTCCAGCAGTGGACTGCTATAGGCTGATGATGTGTATTGAATAACGAAACAACAGTCAAATGAATACTCACTCATCAGCCGTTCCTCTAGGTCATTAGCCCGTTTGGATGTCCTGGACAGTTCTCCTTGCAGTGCTGATATTCTGTTTTGCATGCGTAGTACCAAGCCTGCATCTGCGATCTGTTAACAAACATATTTTGTTAATTTTTATAGTTCTTATTTATTTTATAATACTAGCTGCACCCCGCGGCTTCAGCCGTGTGGAAATTTCTGCGAAATTTTACAATGTTTTCTCACCGTTTAAACTTTCCCTGGACTACGACAAACATTTCGAAACCAAAATCAGCCAAACCGGCCCAGCCGTTCTCGAGTTTTAGCGAGACTAACGAACAGCAATAGATTTTTATAAATAAATAAATAATGCTGGACAATCCACACAGCATTATCTAGCCCCAAGTTAAGCAGAGCTTGTGTTATGATACTAGATAACTGATATACATTATTCAACACATTACATAGATATTTTTTATTATACATAGAAAACGACCAGAACACCCAGAACAAATATCTGCAGATCGTACACACAATTGTCCCGAGGCGGGAATCGAACCCGCAACCTACTGCGTCACACCACATCGGTCGTCATATTTACTGTACGTACCGGTGCCGGTCCGTTCTGCGGCCCGTGTGTCCCCGCAGACCAGTTGACCGCCTCTAACGCCGGTCTAGACTTCTCTACCGACCGGACCGAACCGTACCCATAGTCCTGGAAAAATAATTAAGGATATATTAGTTAGGGAACATGGAAATGGCATTTACCTGGCGTCAAACAAAACTACAACTTAACTATAAAAATAAAAAAATATGCTGGAGAATTCACAGCATTATCTCGCCCCATGGTAAGCAGAGCTTGTGTTATGGGTACTAGATAACTGATATACATAATACAATACATTATATAGATAGATATTTTTTATTATATATAGAAAACGACCAGAACACCCGGAACAAATATCTGCAGCTCGTACACACAATTGTCCCGAGGCGGGAATCGAACCCGCAACCTCCTGCGTCGCAGGCGGACCTTCGCCCACCGCGCCACATCGGTCGTCAGACAGCAGGAAGCGACTTTGTTTTATACTATCTAGTGATGTTATTGCATTTTATGTTGCAAATATATTTATACATTTTGTTTTTTTTACGGAAATATTTTTTCTGTACTCACATCTTCCCCAGTAGCTTCCAATTGTGAATTGTTGCTGACGTCTGAGAGAGATCGCCTGTGTTCTTTGGTAGGGGGCGCTCTGAAAACGAAATATCACATCATTAACACTTCCACTGCCCACGCCATATCGCCTGCGGGTCTCGCTGCGCCGCAGAGGCTGCCCAGTGAAAGCGTGCATAAGAAAATCTTGGAATCGAATGGTTTTCAGCAAAAATACAGAAGTCATTAAATAATATTCCAAAAACAAAAACATTTCGTCGGGACTTGTGACTTGACTTTGTGATACCTATCGAAAGTTTTTAATGCCTTTAACACTTTGAGTGCTGAAATCACACGGTATGTGTTTTCTACAAGTGACTAATATGCGTAAATCCACACTAGCGCAGCGGCTGAGAAAATACAGATCTTTGTGACTCAGCACAGCCGTAATATTTTTCGAACGAAACGCATGTGCGGCGCAACACAACCGCTGTGTGGAGCTGCAGCACGAATTTTTAAAGTTAAAAAAAGATCGCAGTCGTAGAAAAAAATCGCATTGTTAAACGTTACGATGCGTTACAGGGTATTTCAAATGGAGTGACCATTTGTCATTTTTTTACCTTCACAAAATTGCTTGCTTGCTTTTACGCCACATAATAATTATGATTTTTAGGTAAAAATAGTCACTTGGTTACGTGGAGGGGTACAGAAAAAACGTTACGGCGCGTTACATGAGGGGGGAAGGGGGGGTTAAAAATCTCCAAAAATTGCGTTACGTAATACTTGAACGTTCCCTAATAGGTATCACAAAATCCCCTCATTTCCTTTGTTCAACGTAATAATAAGATAAAAAGGTGGCGGCGCTAGTGCGCCTCGGGATACTGCCTTAAGGTACAATTGAATTGAATAAGTCCGAGATGGGCTGCAGACTGCAACCGCAGGCAACATTGCGGCTAGCGGCTGCGATTGACCGCAGTGCTGTTTGCGGTCGCGGTTGCTTCTATTGCCAAGCACGGTTCGCGACACCACTGGCGCTGCAGTCTGCGGTCGCTGCGCGCCGCTGTCGCCGCACTTGGATTCTACACAATTAGTGTCGCTTGCAGCCTGCAGCTGCAGTCTGCGGCCTGCGGTCCATCTTGGAATTACACCTTTAAGGTTTTTAAGGCTATTCGTATTGGCGCAAATCAAAGCTTATTTACCTCTGCATAGAGTCCAATCTCTCTTGCAGCTCGTACTGAGAAGAGAGAAGCTTCTGTCGACTCTGTCTCTCTGCCTCCAACTCTTCGCTCAATGCTTTCTTCTCCTGTTCGTGTTGTTTGTCTCTTTCTGGAAATAATGGCGAAGAAACATAATCAGATATAACAGGTACGTATGATGGTGATATGATTCGATTATCCCATGATAAAATCTAATGATGTTATTTTGGATTAGATACCCCAGTAAAAAAATTGGGAAAATGGGCCACGTAGTATGGATAGGTTCCCTAAGCTATGTGCTATGAACTCGTGCTAAAAGAAAGTACTGATCAATTTATGAAGGCTTCTAAAAGTCAATGGTCGTATTTAAAAAAATCATCCAAACCAACTTCTACCATATCAGATTAAGCTGACAGCGAGACGCGACGCTGCGCGCTTTTTTATTCTAAATATAACTTTATTTACCACGCAAAAAGGGTCAAATTTAATTGACATAATACCTAAAATCCCCGCAGAGCCACGGTCCGCAGCGCCTGTGCCAATTTGTATCTACTTTGCGTAGTAAATAAAGTTGTATTTTGTAACTGCACGCAGCGTCTTGGTGTAAGCTGACCCTAAAACCTTTCTCATTCAGAACAGTCTGAATTACCTTTCCAAAATCTAGCACGAGTTTCAAACTCCTTGTTCCAATGAGCCAAGTCTATATCAGCTTCCTCTATGAATATCTCTGGGATCTGAGTTTTATATTTATTTGTATTCTCTAAAGATTCGTGTAGCTCTGATGAATTTGCTTGTTCTTTTGAACTCAGTTCACTTTGATATTTATGACTATTAACAGAAGAATTATTTTTGTTTGCCAATATTTCTAGTTCTTCTCTTTTTGTATGTTGTATTTTAAGAACATCTTTACCTATGCATTCAACAGCTTTAGAATTTTGTTCTTTATTTATTTTTACTAAAGCTTCTTTTACATTAAAAACTATAAATTCATCTTGCTTTCTGTTGTCTTCTGAAAGTAAAGTCTCTTCTTTATCAGGTTTCGTTGTAATAATATAGTCTGACGCTCTCACGTTGCCCAAAGCTTTCAGTTTTTGATTATTTTCATTACTTACATAAGTTTGTTCATAGATTGAAATAACTTTCTCTACCGAAACATTATCAGTATCGAGTATTTCAGTTCTGTTATTTTCAGGTAATTTATCATCATCTTTTCTTTCATTCTCTGCTAAAGCTTGAACTTCTTTCTTATTATTTTCTTCTTGCTTACTCTCTTTAGCTTGCTCTTCTATAGCTATCACAGTTTTTTCTTCAGTCAGATGATTTTGCGCTTTATTTTCTGAGTTTTTAGGAACGTTTTTCCAAAACTTAGATCTAGACTCAAACTCTTTGGTCCATTCAATATAATCTTTATCATTTGTATCAACATCGATAACTTCAGAGTTATTTGCTTCTTCAGCTTTCTCTAACGCTCTTAATTCTGCTACAGATGTTTTATCCACCACCATTTTTGACGACGAATCGGTTCTTATCCTTTATATGTTTTAATCTTTAATTTATTTATACTAGACCATTGTTGGGAACTCAACTGACCACGTCTACTGCATGTCTAATTATATCTGTGCCACATAAATGACGGAAGACGGTATAGAGGCAGACTAAACTTGTTCAAATTATAAGTTTCATTTCTTATTTTACAATTTAACTTGGTTTACACAAATTGTTATTGCTTAACAAAACTATTGTGAAAAACACTTCAATCCACCTCATATTCACTCATTTTGGCGCACACAATCTTCAGTTTAATAAGCACAAATCTAACTTCAACACCAAAACTACTTAAAACACTAATATTTCACCATACAGCACTTTTTATACGGGAAAACTTATTGCTAAAATCCTAACCTAAAACCCTTGATATCTACTAACTAATTTGTTATTGAATCTGCGTCACTATCTATGTCCACCGATAAGAATAGATAAAATAAATTAATTCGTTATATTATCAGTGGATTAATATTATCAATATCAGTGACATAATAAAAGAGTGGTCCTGATAAAATATTTTCACAGTATTGGCTATGAACTGGAGAATATGTTTTCAGGGGACAGCTGAAGGGAGTGTACACAGATTTTTGGATCGGTCGAGTTACCTGTAAATTGTTTGCAACGGTCTACAGTTAGCTATATTGTTTCAATTGTAAATACTATTTCTTATTTATTTATTTCTGAATATCCTTATTCCACTATTGTATCAGTAAAATGTTATCTGTTGTGTTAAGTTCTGTAAGATTTTTTATTGAATTATTTATCCATATAAAAGATTGATAACCCTATCTTTGAAAGTCCTACAGTTCCTAGCAGCTGCAAGGGTTAGTGGCGAACTATGAACGCTACGGCTTCGGGACTGAAACGTATAAGTGGCGATCACAATAGGCCTATCATGGCCGCCGTGATACAAGGCCACCCTAAGCTAATAAATAATAATAATAATAATAACCCTATCTTTTGTGTATGTAGGTTTATTATAATGTTGTAATGTAGTGTAAGTATTTGTTTTAATTTTTTTACCAATTAGTACCACCGTCTATATTGTTACTTCATGTCCAGTCCATCCTAAGATAGCCTGGAAGAGATCGCTCTCAGCGATAAGGCCAGCCTTTATACCTTTATTCTAAGTTTTTACTTCTGTATCGTTTTCTATTTTGTGTGGTATAATAAAGTGTTTTCTATCTGTCTATTTTCGACATTTCCAATGGAACTTTTACAACACAATTAAAAACTAAAAACTTCTAGAAGATTCTAGTTAAATGAATCTTACCTTCCATAGCCAGCTCTAGATGTTCCTTGTTACTCCTCAGCTCGTTCTGTAGTTTCTCACTCTCTGCCTCCCACGATGCTCTGTCCTTCTTGTACTGAACATCTATCGCCTTCTTCTCTTCTAGAAGTTTCCAGTTTGCGTCTCTTTCCTTAGAGAAGAAACATAATTATTGCGGACAGCCTGTCAGTTTTGATTGTTTTTTTTTTATAATTTTACATTTGTATTCATAATTAAAACTTTCTAATGATTTCTGATGTTCTCGATGTTCTGCATTAGACACTTAATATTTTTACGAATAGGTTTTTACAGTGGCATAATATACAAACATGGATTTCACCAATTGCCCATCTTCATCATCAGTCTATGTTAGTTCACTACTGAACCTAGGCCTCCCCCAATGAGCGCCATAGCACAGCGCTTCAGCTTGACGCATCCAGCATCTACCTGCAGTTTTTCGCAAGTTATCCCACCTGATCGGGGTTGCCCTACAATGCCCTTTAAATCAATTTCCACATTCCTGAAGACGAATTGAGGGTAGTCGTGGATACTGCCATCAATTCTCGGCTATAACTTCGACTAGGTACATCAAGACACCCCGGTTTACCTTAGAAAGTTCAGCTTGGAGTGCGTTGATAAGACTGTCCTTCTCGTTCTGGTCCACCTTCAGAGATTTCACTTCGGTCTCGACTACCTTCAACAGGTCTAGCTTTTGTCTGTAAACGAAAATATATTGACATGTATATGAGATAATTTTTGCTCATTGACATTTCTATTGGTTTTATTGAATTCTTTGCTTGTGATTTATTATGTTGACTACAGTAGTATTTAATAATATTAAAAACATAGTTGATAAACAGACTTTCATCGCGGAATGGACCCGTAAGTCTCTGCACGGAAGGCACCACCACGACTTGGGCCAGCCCACCGTCGACAAACAGGCGTCGAACGAATGGCTCAGCCGAGGTGAACTCTTTCCTGAGACTGAGGGGTTCATGATTGCGATACAGGACCAGGTGATTGAAACCCGTAATTATAAAAAGCACATTATGAAGATCCGAAACCTTCCAACTGACATGTGCCGACGCTGCAACAGCAATTCCGAAACCATACAGCACATCACTGGAGCCTGTAAAGCGATCGCCCAAACCGACTACAAGTTCAGACATGACCAAGTAGCTAATATTATCCATCAGAATCTGGCCCATAAATACAAACTCGTAGACACAACTGATAAACAACTACCCTACTACAAATACACACCGGAATCTGTACTAGAAAACGCCACCCACAAACTCTACTTTGATAGAGCCATCCTCACCGACAGAACCACACACTTCAATAGACCAGACTTAACCCTTCTAGATAAAATCAATAGCACAGCACTTCTTATTGACATTGCGATCCCTAACACGCACAACCTGCAAAACACCATCGCAGAGAAACTATCAAAATACGTAGACCTGAAAAATGAAATAACTCGTATGTGGCGTCTTCAAAAGGTATCAATTGTCCCAATAGTTTTGTCATCAACCGGCGTAATTCCAAAACAGTTATTCCAATCCATAGAATATTTAGATTTGCCTAAGTCCACTTTCATCCTTTTACAAAAGGCTGTTATTTTAAACACATGTAGAATAGTAAGAAAATTTCTTCAAAATGAACTTCCTACTGAAGTTCGCCTCCCTGAAGCGCACTTGGCCTAGGCCCGTGTGCTTCAGTTATTACCGGTTTCTCTCTAAACCGAGAAGATAAAAATCTTAAGTAAAAATTAATAATAATAATACTGGACAATTCACACAGCATTATCTAGCCCCATGGTAAGCAGAGCTTGTGTTATGGGTACTAGATAACTGATATACATAATACAATACATTACATAGATAGATATTTTTTATTATACATAGAAAACGACCAGAACACTCGGAACAAATATGTGCAGATCGTGCACACAATTGTTCCGAGGCGGGAATCGAACCCGCAACCTACTGCGTGCGAGACCTTCGCCCACCGCGCCACATCGGTCGTCCGATGTGGTGCCTATTAGGTAATGCCTGTAAAAATAGATGTAATGCTTTGAATAAATAAATAAATACGTACCTATTTCAAATCGTTAATATTGCCTCTGAGTCCAGACATTTTGAAAATTGCATTTAGCATTGAGACCGCGTTTCCATTTTATGGAACAACTAATTGACATTGTTAAGACTTGAAACTTATTGCTAATTTATTAGAACTTAAATTACCTCTAACTTCTGCTGTAGACTTATGATCTTGTTCTCGAATCCCTTGTAACTAAGCAATGTTGTATTCTAATATAATCTCTAATACAAGTCACATAAAGTCCATAATTTACATAGTCCATAAGAAACAACCGCAGTTCGATAATCCGCCATCTTGAACCTAACCTCAAAGTTTACAATCATTGTAAAATAGACTCTACCCCACTTACTTAAGATCTCCAATCTGGACAACCAAAGGCTCGACCTTCCTAGCCTTGTCTTGAGAGGCCTCTAGCTTCTGTTGTAGACTTATGATCTTGTTCTCGAGTCCTTTGTTTAAAGTCTTCACGTGGTCGAGGCTTCGCGCTTCGATGCGCAGGCGCTTGTACATGCGGCGGGCTAGGAAGCGACGAATCTGGAAAGTAAACAATAAAATGAAAATATACATTTATCTTCATCATCATCATCAGCCTATAGCAGTCCACTGCTGGACATAGGCCTCCCCCAATGAGCGCCATAGCGCCCTGTCTTCAGCTTGCCGCATCCAGCATCTACCTGCAGTCTTTCGCAGGTCGTCATCCCAACTGGTCGGAGGGCATCCTACACTACGTTAACCGAGTCGTGGTCTCCACTCAAGAACACATTTGCCCCAGCGGCCGTCGGTTCTTCGCGAGATATGGCCGCACACGACTATATATGTATGGATATACATATATAGTTGGATATACGAAGAATCAGCTGCCCACGTAGTCCTGGAATGCGAGGGAGTAACAGCGCAACGACTAGAAATACTCGACCACCCGAGGTCACTCCGCGAAGCCTGTGAAGATCCCAGGAGTATTCTGCGCTTCTGGACGGAGTTAGGCTGGTTAAACTAGCAAACACACACCACGCACAAAGGACCAATCGGAGTCGGTGTGCGGACACAGGAGTACACTTACCATACCATACCATACATATATAGTTGCTGTCAAATATCTTGTCCGGTGATGAAGCTCGAAACAAATTTTATATATTTATTTACAAATTTTTGGAGAAACTTACAGCTAGGTTGAAATGTGATAAATATATAGAACATGCCTGTATAGACCAATGCATGGTTGCTGACGGCTAATTAAAAGTTTCCACCGATCGATTACTAATTTAAAGTTACGAAGCTAAGTAGGTTGACGACTATTATCTAGATAATAAATAGACACAAGTATAGAAAAATAATGAAAAAAGAAAACTAATTGAAACAGGTAACATAATGTAGTTTACACTTTAAAGAATTGGTCACTAAGTAAGCGTCTAAGCTTACTTGTACTGGTATTGTAGAAATCTACCTCACTGTTACTATTAACACTTTGACTGCGATTTTTTTTCGACGACTGCGATCTTTTTTTTAACCTAAAAAATTCGTGCTGCCGCTCTACACAGCGGTTGTGTTGCGCCGCACATGCGTTTCGTTCGAAAAATATTACGGCTGTGCTGAGTCACAAAGATCTGTGTTTTCTCAGCCGCTGCGCTAGTGTGGATTTACGTATATTAGTCACTTGTAGAAAACACATACCGTGTGATTTCAGCACTCAAAGTGTTAACTAATGAATTAAACGAGTCTACGTTTTTGGTATATAAGTCATCATTTCATTCGTATCTCATTCGTTTTTTTTAACTTTATACTTTTTTCGCTGCGTATGCGCAATTATGCTTTGTTGCATTTTGTGTTTTTAAAGCGATACCTTTTCTTTTTATGTTATTATTTTTCATTAAGTTTTCATTTAAAGAAGAATGAATGAATGAACTCTTTATTGTACTTAAAACTATAAAATAGCACCTTATATCTAAACATTACATATTAAAAGTACAATAGGCGGCCTTATCGCTGACAGCGATTTCTCCCAGGCAACCTAGGGATGGAGAAAAAGATATAAGCAAACTAAGAGTTGGTACATCACAAACAAACAGATGGAGAAGTATCAAAAACAAGAAATAAAAAAATAAAAAAAAGTATACAAACATAGTATAGAAGTCTCTTTATAGGCATAAAATATATTGGCTTTCGGCACCAAATCTAGTTTATTGTTTCTTACCTATATAAAAACTATAATACCACTATAATATGTAGTCCTGGAATGCGAGGGAGTAACAGCGCAACGACTAGAAATCCTCAAACACCCGAGGTCACTCCGCGAAGCCTGTGAAGATCCCAGGAGTATTCTGCGCTTCTGGACGGAGTTAGGCTGGTTAAACTAGCAAACACACTACGCACAAAGGACCAATCTGACTCTAACACTTCGAGTGCTGAAATCACACCGTATGTGTTTTCTACAAGTGAATAATATGCGTAAATCCACACTAGCGCAGCGGCTGAGAAAATACAGATCTGTGTGACTCAGCACAGCTGTAATGTTTTTCGAACGAAACGCATGTGCGGCGCAACACAACCGCTGTGTAGAGCGGCACACGAATGGCTTAGGTAAAAAAAAAGATCGCAGTCGTCGAAAAAAGTCCGCAGTCAAAGTGCTAAGTGCGGAAACATGAGTACACCTACCATACCATACCACTATAGTAACAAAGATTTGCTGAATTCTGGAACATCTAGACCCACCACACAAATGCGACCGTCTTCAAGTGCTGTTCGCCATTTTGTTAGTGTTGTCTTAGCCCTGTTAAAATCATAAAATTCTAAATAACATAAAGCTTTTTTATTATTTATCTACTTACAGCAGCTTGAGCGATGACGATACGTCGTCTGTACATCCGAGCCTTCTCTCTCGCCAAAAAGCCGCGAGCGAAGCGTTGTACAGTAATAACCTGAAATAAACATACACGTTATTAAATTTTTCTAATAGATGAACATAACCACATGACGAAGTAGTGGTGAAAAGAAATAGCTTTCTCATAAGAAGCGCGTGCGTAGCAGCGGGCAGGAGACGATTAAAACTTTAATAAAAAATCTTCGATTAGAACCAGTAATGTAGAATAGCATTTGTTAAAAATTTATGGGCGAAACGTATGGTGATTATGTAACTCGCGACCGGTTTGCGACAGGCGTAAATTAAGCAATCAGTGCTGTCAAACGTCAATTTTGACAAATTTTGACGTTGTAGCTGGTATCAAACTAATACAAAATTGAAAACCCGGCAGGTATACGTCAAAAGTAAGGACCAAACTTAAACCTTTTTCGAATACGTACTAAAATACGGGATTTTTGAATATATTATTTTTTCTCGGTTCCACAGCAGAGTCTGAAAACCTCGAAAGTTTGAACCTTACTTTATGTAAACATCCTGTATAAATAATATACTTTAAAATACTGCATTGATTTCACTTTAGTAACAATTTTTACTAATGTATATTCTTGATTGATTTGATGACTTTATGATTGATTGATTGTGTGTGTGTGTGTGTGTGTGTGTGTGATTATTGAAAGTAATAATACCAATTACTAGTTAAATTCCTTGTATGATGTCAAAAATGATGTTGCATTCATAGCAACAGTTTTTTATTGATTTTAAGAGTAACCGCAAACTAGCGTACTTACAGATAATTATATATATATAGGTCTGATGAGTCCTACTAGTTTGAAACAAAAAAAAACAATTTTTACCGATAACATTGACTTCATTAGTACGATTTAACTTACCGCTTTGAGCAGCATCCGATCTTTGTAAATTCTTCTTGCCAAGAAGCCGCGAGCGTGAGCCTGGATACCTAAAATTTACAAAATCTTCTAAATAAAAAAACTAAAATAGGCTATTATTTATTTATTATTTATTTTAAGTCATTATTGTCCCACTGCTGGGCAAAGGCCTCCCTTTTCTCCTTCCACTCCTCGCGATCTAACGCTGCAACAGGCTAGTGTCGTAAAAAAATCTACTAAGTCCGTCAGTTAGATTATTAGAAGATATTGGACCCGTGTTTTTTCTTTTGTCAATTAAACAAAAAACTATGAAGATATAGCCAGTTAAAGTTCCGCGTGACGTCACGTCTTGCTACACTTTTTAGCAAGTTGTGACGTCACGAGCCCCCAGTCCTAAACTTTGACGCGCTTTATTTTTGTAAGTATTTGTTAGATTGACAAAAGAAAAAATACGTGTCTAATATCTTCTGATAATCTAACTGACTGACTAAATAGAAAAATATATTTTTTACCCAGAACACTACCCTATTATATATATGTATATATATAAATATCTAATTATACATAAGTATTCATACAACGGGTATTTATCGCGTTTATTAACACTTTGACTGCGATTTTTTTTCGACGACTGCGATCTTTTTTTAAACCTAAAAAATTGTGCTGCCGCTCTACACAGGCGGTTGTGTTGCGCCGCACATGCGTTTCGTTCGAAAAATATTACGGCTGTGCTGAGTCACAAAGATCTGTATTTTCTCAGCCGCTGCGCTAGTGTGGATTTACGCATATTAGTCACTTGTAGAAAACACATACCGTGAGATTTCAGCACTCAAAGTGTTAACCTATTTTTCCCGACGCGACGTTTACACACCTGCAGTTGTATTAATACTTTTTGTCCCTCGTTTATTTATGTTTCACTTACTGTGAAACATAAATAAACGAGGGACAAATGTATATATAAATCTAGAAGCTAACAAATGCGTGTTCAGATCGTGTAAGTTTAAAAGTAACAATTATATCATCATCATAATTCTACGTCAGAGTAGCCATGGGCAGACGCTAGTCTATACTAATATTATAAAGAGGAAAGGTTTGATTGTTTGTTTGTATTGAAAAGGCTCCGAAACTACTGGACCGATTTGGAAAATTCTTTCACCGTTGGGAAGCTACACTGTCCCCGCGTAAGGCTCTATATATATATTACTAGCTGCGCCCCGCGGCTTCGCCCCCGTGGAAATCGATTTGTCAAATGTTTTTTTTTTAATTTATATCCTATGTTAGACTCCTGGTTCTAACCTACCTTCTCACCAATTTTCAGTCAAATCGGTTCAGCCGTTCTTGAGTTATAAGTGTTGTAACAAACACGACTTTCTTTTATATATATAGATTATCACTTTTGAAATGTGAAATTCGAATTTAAGGCTGCCTGTCCATTGACGCGGAGAGAGGCAGCGGAGCGGAGAAACGCAGAAATATTAACCAATAGGAATGCATGAAATCTCCGCTCCGCTTTAGTGGAAAGGGATTTGCGAGCTAGTTTAAAAATTCATACATTATCGGAAGCGGCGGGGAACACTTAAAACTACTGGACTGATTTTAATAATTCTTTCACCGTTGGGAAGCTACACTATCTCCGGTGAACATAGTCTAAATTATAGGTACTTTAGAAATGTGAAATTAGAATACAATGCGAGTGAAACCGTGGAAAACAGCTCATCATCATTATCATCCTATAGCTGACCACTGCTGGACATAGGCCTCCCCCAATGAGCGCCATAGCGCCCTATCTTCGACGCATCCAGCATCTACCTGCAGTCTTAATATATTTACAGACCTGTTGCCAAGCGCCTGAGTCTCTGGTATTGCACTCGTTTCACCCATCCGCGTACGAAACTCTGTATTTTAATGGCCGCGCGATGCCGACGAATTTCTTGCGCTTTTCTGTGTGAAAGAAGTATTTTATTAGGTTAGTATCATAATTAATTTTAATTTGTAATCTTTACTAATATTATAAAGAGTAAAGGTTTGATTTTTTGTTTGTTTGTTTGAAATGAATAGGCTCCGAAACTACTGGACCGATTTGAAAAATTCTCACTGTTGGGAAGCTACACTATCCCCGGTGAACAAAGGCTATATTATATTTTCAAAAAAGTTAGGGATCCATACTAAAACCGTGCGTCTGTTAAAGAAATAAAGAATCTTTAAACCGAACAAGAAATGAATGAATGAAGTAACGTGGACTGAATGAAAGGAATACCTAGCTTTTGCAGCCGGTAGATGGCGTGTCGTAATCGCAGGTACTTGCGGCGTGCTATAAAGCGACGCACGCAACTTTATACTTGCACAGAGTACAGACAAACGATGAATGAGCAAGAATCGAATAAATAAATGAACGAGGAGTGAATACATGGATGAATAAGAAATGAATGAATGAACAAAGAGTGAATGAATGGCATAGCTTCTAGCAAGGAAGCCCCTAGCTCTCGCTTGCAGTCGGTAGATGGCGTGTCGTAATCGGAAGTACTTGCGACGCGCTATAAAGCGACGCATGCAACTTTATACTTGCACAGAGTACAGACAAACGATGAATGAGCACGAATCGAATGAATGAATGAACGAGGAGTGAATACATGGATGAACAAGAAATTAATGAATGAACAAAGAGTGAATGAATGACATACCTTCTAGCAAGGAAGCCCCTAGCTCTCGCTTGCAGTCGATAGACGACGTGTCGTAATCGGGCTGCGCGTTATAAAACGACGCACGCAACTTTGTACTCGCACGCAGTACAGGCAAATGATGAATGAACCTTCTAGTTCATTGAATGAATGAATGAATGGACAAAGAGTGAATGAATGACATACCTTCTAGCAAGGAAGCCTCTAGCTCTCGCTTGCAGTCGATAGATGGCGCGTCGCAATCGCAAGTACTTCCGGCGCGCTATAAAGCGACGCACGCAGCTTTGTACACGTACACAGTACAGGCGTTGTAGATCTGCGCGGATTTTTTCTAGGTACGCCACCTGGAGTTAAGAAACCACTATAATAAAATCAATTCATTTAGTATTTATTTTCATCTGACATAATAATACAACTTTATGCTTTTGTCTTTTTTAGGGTGGATTCTACCAAATTTCAATTTCGTTCAATAGGCTTTTGGTATTTATCAATTTTGAATTCTGTTATTTAAAAGCCTCTGGTTTTCCTTAGAATACATATCAATTTATTTTATTTTTCTTTATTCGGAAGAAAACCAATTTTACACACTTAAATAGTAACTAATAACCATTTGTGTGGCCTCGCATGTAGAAGCTAACGGATTGCTTGCCTGCAGAGGAGAAATGAAAAAACAGCTTACATTGCAACTACAACATATTAACTAACTAACCTGTCCAGCTCTGAAGAATATCTTCGTAGCTCCGAACTGGTATTTGTCTGTATCCTTGATGTGTCGAGCCAGCACCTTCTGGCAAGTCGATTTTATGTTGGACCGGTCGATCTCCTTTTGCAGGCAGAGAAGACGATACCTGTGGAATAGCAAAAACGAGTGGCTCATAGAAAAACATTAGTATATGAGATTGAAAAAAATCACTGACAGTGAGAAACGAATTTGTTTTATACTATGTAGTATAAAACAAAGTCGCTTCCCGCTGTCTGTCTGTCCCTATGTATGCTTAGATCTTTAAAACTACGCAACAGATTTTGATGCGTTTTTTTTTAATAGATAGAGTGTTTCAAGAGGAAGGTTTAAAACCACTTGACACATAGACTTCCACGCGGGCGAAGACGCGGGGCGCAGCTAGTTATCAATTAATTACCTACCATAAGTTAAATATTGTACGTCCATAATTAATGGAGAAACTTTAATTAAACCTAGCGTTTAAGATCTTTTTGTATACAGTTACTACAATATATAAACTTAATTATCTATACTAATATTATAAAGAGGAATTGTTTGATTTTTTGTACTCGTATGTTTGTAATGAATAGGCTCCGAAACTACCGGACCGATTTGAAAAATTCTTTCACCGTTGGGAAGCTACACTATCACCGGTGAACATAGGCTATATTATATTTTCAAAAAAGTTAGTGATCCGTACTAAAACCGTGCGAAGCCGGGAAGGTCCTTATTAAGTTCATTATGGTCCGCAAGTATTTCAGATACAATTCTATTGTGAACGAATAAAGATTATGAAATTATGAATAAATTTATTTGAATTTGAGGGTAGTCATGGATACTGCCGTCAATTCGCGGCTGCAACTCCGACTGCACCCACTCACCCCGAGACCACGATCGCTGTAACGCGATAGAAACGTAAGAGATTTATCAAAATGCACGCAATAAATATAAATAGTTACCTGCTAAAGAAATCTTGATACGGCCATCTTGACGGGAACCCAGCTGCTGATATTCTTATCGTTTCTAAAACACCGCAAGCTCTGAAACAAACAGCATTACGACAACATTAACAATAACAGAGAACCAAAGTTATCGACATAGCTCTGAGAATTAGCAAGCTGAAGTGGCAGTGGGCCGGCCATATCTCGCGAAGAACCGACGGCCGCTGGGGAGAACGTGTTCTCCCTCCGACCAGGTGGGATGACGACCTGCGAAAGACTGCAGGTAGATGCTGGATGCGTCAAGCTGAAGACAGGGCGCTATGGCGCTCATTGGGGGAGGCCTATGTCCAGCAGTGGACTAATATAGGCTGATGATGATGATGAACAGTAACAACCTGTCTGAAAATCAGCGCCGCTACTAACTCCGGCTTGTAGCGGCATCATGCTGAGACAGGGACCTTTTTGGCCCCTTATGTAACACGTATTTGTACCTATCTGTATGTTTTATCATTCTTCTTTATATATAAAAATCTATTGCTGTTCGTTTGTCTCGCTAGAACTCGAGAACCACTGGGCCGATTTAGCTGATTTTGGTTTTGAAATGTTTGTCGTAGTCCAGTAATTAAACGGTGAGAAAACATGTTAAATTTCGCAGAAATTTCCACACGGGTGAAGCCGCGGGGTGCAGCTAGTATTATAAAATAAATAAGAACTATAAAAATTAACAAAATATGTTTGTTAACAGATCGCAGATGCAGGCTTGGTACTACGCATGCAAAACAGAATATCAGCACTGCAAGGAGAACTGTCCAGGACATCCAAACGGGCTAATGATCTAGAAGAACGGCTGATGAGTGAGTATTCATTTGATTTGGCGCAGCTAGTTTCCTTATATTTTTTTCTTGTTTGTATACTTTCTTACTATGTAATGTGTCGTGTTACGTGTTATGTATGGTGTCAAACAAAATTTTGTTTCTTTCTTTCTTTCATTATTTTGCTATAAAACTTTTGGAACTATCATGGTTATAAAACGGGATATTTACATTTAGTTATTCCGTGATCATGGCGCATGAAACTGTGCCGATATATTGGAAACCTCAAAAATCAATCATGGTAGATATCCCGTTTTAAATGACTTTATTATTTTGCTGCACATAGGGCAAATTAAATGTTGTAAGTTACTAACCTCAGTTGGTTAACAGCTCTGTCCGGGTCGAACATGAAGGCGCGCTTCTGGTCGTTCGGCTTGATGCAGCGCACGTAGTGAGGCGTGGTGGCTGACAGGGTGCCCATCAGCGCTGATAGGGACGCGCGGAACTGTGCGCCGACTGTCTGCTTCGAGCCGGATGCGCGGCGGGGCGGTTGCTGAATTTTTTTAAAAATTGAGGCATTGCCTTGAGTCTAAGTATCTTGACTAACGAGGTTGTCAGCATGTAGATTATAAATAAATAAATAATGCTGGACAATTCACACAGCATTATCTAGCCCCATGGTAAGCAGAGCTTGTGTTATGGGTACTAGATAACTGATATACATAATACACTATATAACATAGATAGATATTTTTTTATTATACATAGGAAACGACCAGAACACCCGGAACAAATATCTGCAGATCGTACACACAATTGTTTCGAGGCGGGAATCGAACCCGCAACCTCCTGCGTCGCAGGCGGACCTTCGCCCACCGCGCCACATCGGTCGTCGATTCAGCGACCATCTACTATTGACATTTTGACGACCTCTAGTGCTAGATCTTTCTCAGTTCTATCGAGGTTAGCATCATGCGGTATGTTGGCATCAGCGAGCACCGCCGATGTTACCGCCGAAACATATTATTATATTTGGCTATATTATATTTTAGAAATGTGAAATTCAAATTGAACGCGGGTGAAACCGCGGGAAACTGTCAGATATTTCTAATACTTACAGTGAGACTACCCAGTGGCAGCGATGGCGTAGTCCTCCGTTTAGACGGTGGCGGCAACGTGTTGCTGTGGTCTACTTGCTTGTCCGCGGCGAATATATCGTGTATTAGTCGACAGCTGGTCGCTGATTTTATGCATTCTACCTGGAAATTATTAAAAGAATTGAGGTTGAACATGAACATACATTTGATCAATATAAAAATAGAATAATGCTGGATAACCTTCACAGCATTATTAATCTAGCCGCAAGCTAAGCATTGCTTGTATTATGGGTATTATGGGTGACTGATATACTTAATAGATTACCAGGCTATAGCCTAACTAAAGTATGTAAATTTTTCGAAAAATTAACATACTATTTCGTGCATACACACACACACACCCTCACACACATACACCCTCCACACACACACTTGTATTTAAAAATTATATTTAATTTAGTTTATTTGTAAAATCCATGTATTTGTAAGGAAGAGCAGGACATCCTGGCACAAGTACACTGACCTACTTAAAAGGAAGTCCTAACAACTGTCTAGCATGTAAAGATACTTTTTATACAAATAAACAATTTTCAATTTCAATTTATACTCTACGTTCATCGCAAAATATTTATGAGACAAATATCAACCCGGGCGAAGCCGGGACTGCCCGCTAGTTTTATATAAATAAAATAAAAATCCAATCCAACCGGCATGCCCAGCGTGGAAAAATGTCATTAGGGGGTAATTTAGGTTCTTTTTAAATATTGAGGATTTATGTATTGAGCAAAGTGGTGATAACACCACTTTGCTTTTGTCACCATCATCATCAGCCTATATTAGTCCACTGCTGGACATAGGCCTCCCCCAATGAGCGCCATAGCGCCCTGTCTTCAGCTTGCCGCATCCAGCATCTACCTGCAGTCTTTCGCAGGTCGCTTTTGTAATAGGCAGATATATTAAATCTAATAAAATAATACTTTATTGTATAGATAATATAATAAACGTAGTGTAGGACGCCCTCCGACCAGATGGGATGACGACCTGCGATAGACTGCAGGTAGATGCTGGATGCGTCAAGCTGAAGAGAGGGCGCTGTGGCGCTCATTGAGGGAGGCCTATGTCCAGCAGTGGACTGATATAGGCTGATGATGATGATAGATGATATACAATAGCGTGACACATACGTTATTGTACCACACAAAGACTGAAAACAGTACTAAAGTAAAATGGCAACCTTATCGCTATCTATACTAATATAATAAAGAGGAAAGATTTGATTTTTTGTTTGTTTGTATGTTTGTTTGTTTGTAACGAATAGGCTCCGAAGCTACTGGACTGATTTGAAAAATTCTATCACCGTTGGGAAGCTACACTATCCCCGGTGAACATAGGTTATATTATATTTTCAAAAAAGTTTGGTATCCTTACCAAAACTCCAATAATGTAACCAAAGACGCAAAAAAAATCACCTAATAAAGTGAAATTCGAGTTTAACGCGGGTGAAACCGCGGGGAACAGCTAGTAAGTGATAAATAGTGAAACTGACCTGTTCTTCCGACACCGTATCTCTATTCTTTTCGAGAAACCCTCCGGATTGGTACTCCACGTCGTCAGCGAAGTGTTTTATTATGAACGCTGTAACAAATAATACATTTAAACAATAATCATGTTAATGTGGGCTTCAATAAAAAAATTAAAATAAAAAAATGCTGGACAACACACAGCATTATCTAGCCCCAAGCTAAGCAGAGCTTGTGTACTAGATAACTGATATACATAATACAATATATTACATATAAGATAGATATTTGTTCCGGGTGTTCTGGTCGTTTTCTATGTATAATAAAAAAATATCTATCTATGTAATGTATTGTATTATGTATATCAGTTATCTAGTACCCATAATACAGGCTGTGCTTACCATAGCTAGATAATGCTGTGTGAATTGTCCAGCATTATTTATTATTATTTATTATATCCGACAGAGAACCAAAGTTATCGACACAGCTCTGAGAATTAGCAAGCTGAAGTGGCAGTGGGCCGGCCATATCTCGCGAAGAACCGACGGCCGCTGGGGCAAACGTGTTCTTGAGTGGATACCACGACTCGGTAAACGTAGTGTAGGACGCCCTCAGACCAGGTGGGATGACGACCTGCGAAAGACTGCAGGTAGATGCTGGATGCGTCAAGCCGAAGACAGGGCGCTGTGGCGCTCATTGGGGGAGGCCTATGTACATACATATGTGCCTATGACTAACATAGGCTGATGATGATATATTTACCTGAGGTGCCAAACCTCGGCTTAACGAAGTGCTTGTAGCTGGTGCACTTGGCGTGCAGTTTCTGCGCGAAGCCCGCGTCGCTGCCCTGCGGCACGCGGCACTCCTCGTCCAACAGCGCTAGGACTCCCAGCCGGTCCTCGATCAGCTCTATGCAGGGTTGGTTGTCGTAGAAGTCTATCATCTCCCAGGAGATTTCTTCCTGTGGAAGGAAAAAACCTTTATTAAGTGAACTATTTGACACAATGTTTTTAGCTAAAAATTAACAATAAATAATTTGGCGATTTATACAGGGTGCATTTTTGAGACGGGACAGTAAGGACCTCAACCGTTGTAGTGACAGGAAAACGCTTTTAGGAGACTATCCATAATTTTTTCTTCAATTAAGTCCAAACGTTAGCGATTTAAAGACATTTTTTAACAAGAATTACATAAATTACAACTAACAATCTAGAATTTTCTCAGCACAAACATAAGAATGACCTGAAATAACCCAAGTATTCGAATTCATTTGAAGTTTGAAATTTAAAACTTTTATTACTTAACTACTTTTTCAGCCAGTCTTCTTTATAGAGGATCTACCCATAACAAAAAGTTTCGCTAATTTAGAGAGACTCTTTTACCGAAATGTATGGGAAAAGTTTTTCGCGATTTTTAACATTTCTAGTACTCAAACCTCAGTCGGTCCAGTAGAGACTTTTGATCCTTATAAGAAACAGGATCGATTGGCATCAAAAAAAATTTTTGTGTAAAAAGACCATTTTTTTGCTTACTGTAAATTTTTTCCAAAATCTGTAAATGCAGTTCAGAATATCTTAAAAATTTATGAATAGTCTCCTAAGAGCGTTTTCCTGTAACTATAACGGTTAAGGTACCTGCCCTTACTGTCCCGTCTCAAAAATTCACCCCGTATAAACCGACTTCAAATTCCTAAATAATGAAAATAGATTTAAAACTTAGATAAAAAAAAATATCATCGAAATCGGTTGGCGTGGTATTGAGATATTCGTCCATTTGTCAATGTTGCTAATTTTAAAAACTTCCTGATCTTTTCGACATATACAATATTAAGAATATCTCGGGGAATTAATGTAAATTTATTACTTTACTGGAACACTATCTGAAGAGAGACAACAAACCTTGATATACTCGTCCTGCTCTAACTTGAAGACGTGGCAGTTGAACTGCTGCTGCAGTTTCTCATTCGCGTAGTTTATGCAGAACTGCTCGAAGGAGTTTATTTCGAAGGTTTCGAAGCCGTAGATATCAAGGACACCTGTAACAAATATTAACTTAATAAAAAAAATTACCGGGTTTTATCGAGTTACTTTTAAATTTTCATCTTTATTTTTTATAATGGCAGCGCGATAGTGGAAAATAGACGATTTTTCTCTCTGTATAGACGCTTAGCAAGCGCGTCGTATATACCTTAGATCTCAAATGGCAGTGTATTTATTAGAACTGTCTGCTGGTGTCTAACGCACGGTTAACGGCGGCTACCAACCACGCGAACAACTCTCCGTTCGCTTAGCGAGCGCGTCGCGAGCAAAAATAGCACGTAAAGACTATATCGTAGATCTCAAAGTACAGTGTATTAATTAGAACTCTACTGTACGGTACATTACCCATAGCACTCACCAATAAAATGCTTCCTATGCCTGCTGGTGTCTAACGCTCGGTTGACGGCGGCTACTAGCCACGCGAATAACTCTCCGTACAGACGCTTAGCGAGCGCGTCGCGGGCAAAATTGGCCCGCAAAGTCTATACCATAGATCTCAAATGTCAGTGTATTTATTAGAACTCTACTGTACGGTACATTACCCATAGCACTCACCAATAAAATGCTTCCTATGCCTGCTGGTGTCTAACGCGCGGTTGACGGCGGCTACTAGCCACGCGAACAACTCTCCGTACAGACGCTTAGCGAGCGCGTCGCGGGCAAAAGTAGCGCGGGATGTTGACACTCTTGATACTATTACTTCATGGGCGGACTGGAAAAGAGAATAGATAAAATAAATAAATAAATAATGCTGGACAAATCACACAGCATTATCTAGCCCCATGGTAAGCAGAGCTTGTGTTATGGGTACTAGATAACTGATATACATAATACAATACATTACATAGATAGATATTTTTTTTTTATTATATTTAGAAAACGAACAGAACACCCGGAACAAATATCTGCAGATCGTACACACAATTGTTCCCAGGCGGGAATCGAACCCGCAACCTCCTGCATCGCAGGTGGACCTTCGCCCACCGCGCCACATCGGTCGTCGATTTATTTATTTGATAATATATTTACATTTTCTTAACAGTTTAAACCAAAGCAACAAAGAAATACTTACAAAAAAATATATAAAATACACTAACTAAAAACTTACATTCATAAGATGCGCCAACACGACACTAACTAAAACTTAATATTAATAAACCTATTTACATATTTCTATGTGTTATCCAAAAATTTTAAATCGCATCTCTGAATTTTGGCAAGGACCTATAAAATATGTCAACGTCCTTATCAGATAGGAGAGCATAATGCTAGATAGCATTCTCTACCTGGTAACCTTTGGGTAGTGTGGACAACCATTTAGTCATAGAGAATGGTTTGATCGCAGTAATATCATAGAAAAGAAAGTTTAGATGCAGGGATGGATGTTTGTTACTTCACGTCAAAAGTAATAAACAATGTACAAAGGTACGCAGTAAGGAATAAAAAATTACCTATTTTTGATTTGAATCTTAGAAGCTACATCTACGCAAAATCAGCCCGATCCCTACGGTGATTATGTAACTCGCGACCGGTTTGCGACAGGCGTAAATTAAGCAATCAGTGCTGTCAAACGTCAATTTTGTATTAGTTTGATACCAGCTACAATGTCAAAATTGACGTTTGACAGCACTGATTGCTTAATTTACGCCTGTCGCAAACCGGTCGCCCAAAAGAGCCAAACCACCAGCCCGATTGCCAAACGACATCGTTAAGATAAAAACGGAGTGGATTATATATAATATATGTTGATATAATTTATAACTTATTATTAATTAAAATTAAAATTGTATAGGATCATTTAAATAATATTATTTTATAATTGTTTGCATGCCAATGTATTTTGGTGACTTCACCAAAACAAATACGTGACAGTACCCATTCTAAAGTTTAAGGCATTGTATTAAAGACCATAATTTCTTGCAATACATGAAATTATTAGGGAAAAAGTATAATATTTACCTGTATTCGTCTATGTGTCAGCCAACGTCGTAACTCAGCTGAGGAAACTCCGAGCAACTCGCAAACGGCTGCTAAATGTTTGTCGTTGGGCTGAGAAGAACACAAAGTTTATTAAATTATGTATTTTAAGCGTACTATAAGCAACAAGAAATGAAATGAATTTTTTATTTTTTGCATGAATAACCACGGATTAAATAATTCCCAAAATTCATAATTTTTCTAAATGTAACTATCATCATCATCAGCCTACAGCAGTCCACTGCTGGACATAGACCTCCCCCAATGAGCGCTATACCTAATGTAACTATAGTATAAAGTAATTTAAAGATACAATATTTTCATCAGAATAAAATGCTTAAAATTACCCAATGAATTTTAATAGAAGTGCTAACATTAATTACTACCTACTACTTACCTTACCTACCCTTTACTTTACTAACTAAGTATTAGTACAGGCCCCTGTCCCACCACCGCTCCGCACGCTGTGTACAGCCATAAGCTAACGGGGCTGGTTCACTTCTAGAATTACGTTTATTGAAGTTTAATAGTTTAAAGTTAATTTTTAAGTGATACTGTTTGTTATCCCTAAGAAATAAAAATAAAATAAAAATAAATAAATAAGCTGCGTGTTCCTTATGAATGGCACCCTATGTATTGTATCGACAGCTGCCCTTACGATAACTTCGCCTATACAGTTAGTTCTTACATTAATATATGCATTTTCCCCGTCATCGGCCGCTTCGTTGCTGTCAGCTGTTAAATCTATGTTGCCAAGGTGGAGAATGGCAGCTAATATCGCGAACATGTTCTGTTGTTCTGATTCTGTTACGCCTGTGAACAGAAAATATCGTCAGAAATATATAATAGATAAAACTCAAACTCAATATCATTTATTTCTTTAGGCTTACAAAAGAGGCACTTAGACATGACATACTGTATGATCTCATAGTGTAGCTTCCCAACTGTGAACATCCTGTATATTTTCCAGCACAGATGTCCTAAACCAGTTTAACTAAGATGGATTAACAATTACCGAGTGTGGTAAGAGCTGCTCTTGTCTCGTTGAAGGCCTTGAGATCATCAACTCCGTCTATTATCGGACTGCCACCCTGGTTCAGATAATGGAACGAGTCTTGGTGATCTGTAACGGAACGTAGTATTGGTAACGGACGACGGTCGTTTTAGTAACGGATGACGGTAGTTTTAGTAACCGAAAAAGGTAATTTTTAGTAACAGAAGACGGTAGTTTTAGTAACGGATGACGTTGTTTTAGTAACGGATGACTTTGTTTAGGTAACGAAAGACAGTGACATTGTTGAAGCAGACGTCTGTCTGTAACGTGATAGATAAAATAGTTTGTGGTGTTTCGAATTTTGCTATATTTTATTTGGTGTTACTAAAAATAATTGTCACCAAGCTTGAAGCGAAAAGTCTGTTATCATAATGAATTCGTCAAGTTTTAGAATAAAAAATAGGAGTATTCAGTAAAATTATAAATTATAAACATTTATAATATGAATACGAATAATATATAAATCAATACGAATTCATTAACTGCAAAAGACGCTGCTTACTTACAAAAGACACTGCTTACTTACAAAAGACGCAGCTTAGTCACAAAAGACGCTGCTTAGTCACAAAAGACGCTGCTTAGTCACAAAAGACACAGTTTCAACTTACCCAGCCTCAACTCAGGCATATGGGTCGCAGCTGAGCACAGCTGATAGAACATATGGTAATTCCTCTCCCCCCCACTTTGGTACACGACCCTTGACTTCTCAAGTAGGTAGGTTCGCATGGACGCGCCGCATATCCGGTATTGGCTGTCGAAATGGATTTCGATGAACTTCCCGAAACGCGATGAGTTGTCGTTTCGCGTTGTTTTTGCGTTGCCGATTGCCTGTAAATAAAAAATTTTAAAAATTAAAATCGGTCGGTTTATTTATTGTTATCGATTATTTAAAAAAAATACAAAATATTTATTTCTTTAACTTAATCTACAATAAATATAACAGTGCTTGAGATTCCCTTTTAAGTAAAAGATATAGCTGAGTTAGGGAATATCGCTCTTCCAAAATAAATCACATAAAAGTTTAGTTACGTAAATTAGTTTTTTAATGTACTACCACAGAACTATAATAACTGTGGATGGTACATACCTATTTTTAAAATTATACTAAGAGTTTAAAAAGAGTGCCTGATCTGATGAAAGAATCTACACTCTACTGTACCAATATATAACTTTTACGATTCTTTAAGTTTTATAATTATGTATGTTGGTCTCCTCGTATTTATCATAATTGTCTGCGTCTTCTGTTTATTTACAGAAGACGCAGCTTAATCACAGAAGACGCTCTGTTTATTTACAGAAGACGCTGCTTAGTCACAGGAGACGCTCTGTTGATTTACAGAAGACGCTGCTTAGTCACAAAAGATGCTGTTTAGTCACAAAAGACGAAGCTTAGTCACAATAGACGCAGCTTAGTCACAGAAGACGCAGCTTAGTGACAGAAGACGCAGATTATTTATCATAATTGTCTTTTATTTTTTGTTATATATCTGTCTTGTGTTATCTTCCGTGACGTCACCAAACGGCTCTACCGGAATACCAGCGTTGGTTATAACATGCTTACTACTAACTCAAGCTGAGATAGAGGCCGTTTTGTGACTCAATTACAAAAATCTGTTTTGTCCTTTATTTTTTATAATCATGTTTGTTTTATATTTTTGTGTATTAAGTTATATATAAACTTATTCTATCTATAAGGGTTAAGTAAGTAAGGTAATAGTTAAGTTACTTTGTACTTGTCTTGTCATGCCATGAAATAAACAAATTTTATTCTGTTCTATACTAATATTATAAAGAGGCAAGGTTTTATTTTTCGTTTGTTTGTTTGTATTGAATAGGCTCCGAAAGTACGGGACCGATTTGAAAAATTATTTCACCGTTGGGAAGCTACACTTACTCCGGTGAACATAGGCTAAATTATTATATTATCAAAAAAGTTAGGGATCCTTATTAAAACTCGAATAATGAAAGATGTAACCCAAGGTGTAATAAAATGACCTAAAAAATTCTTTACATCACGTGCGCTGCGAAAACTATTGATGATAGATCAAAATAATGGAGTATGACTTTATGATTAACTAGCTGCGACCCGCGGCTTCGCCTGCGTGGTTAATCTATGTGTCAAATAGTTTATAAACCTACCCCTTGAATCATTATATCTATTAAAAAAAACAAAACAAGATCCATTGCGTAGTTTTAAAGATCTAAGCATACATAGGGACAGACAGACAGCGGGAAGCGACTTTGTTTTATACTATGTAGTGAAGTGATTGGCTACACTAACCTCCATGATCGGACTCGAAGCCAGTACTTTTCTCTCGACTTGAGTCTCAGTGGCGCTCCCACTCACAGCTGCGAAGTAACGCATCGCGTATTTTGCTGAGACTGTTTTACCGGCGCCTGATTCACCGCTCACTGTGAAAGAAGATTAATCATATAAAGTTTACATTTAACGTATAATAAAGAAAAATAAAACCAGCTGTTCGATCTTTGCTCAAAAAAAAACATAGGGTAGTTTAATTTAGTTAGCTGTCAGCCGACTGCGCCTACCCTCTGTTTGGAGATCTTCCAAACAACGAACGAGTGAAGGAGACATTGCCCCACCCCTGTCAAGCATAACCGTCGTACGAGGTGGACATCTTTACGCAAAAGCTTAGAAATCTGAATATTACTTCCTACTATTGTGTATTGCCGTGCAATAACTTACAAAATACTTTATTAAACACTCGCGAGTGTAGTGCTGTGTGCTGGAAGTTGGACCCTCACATGGTTTCGGGAATTCAGATCAGTGGTCTAGCTATTATAACTACCCTGTGTAACGAGCAAAGATCTATATATTCCCTTATTGCCGTCGTTGGGTATCTACTGGTACAGCAGTTAAAAAAAAAACATTCAAATTCATTTAAGGACCTTCAATTACATTTTGTTTACCAACCAGCGACTTAGTCAGACTCCACATAAGAGCGAGTCGGACTCGCACGAAGGGTTCCTACCATTATCTAAAAAATCATTTCTGATGCATGGGAGCACCACTTAAATATTTGTTTTATCTAAATAAATAAATAAATAATGCTGGACAATCCACACAGCATTATCTAGCCCCCATGGTAAGCAGAGCTTGTGTTATGGGTACTAGATAACTGATATACATAATACAATACATTACATAGATAGATATTTTTTATTATACATAGAAAACGACCAGAACACCCGGAACAAATATCTGCAGATCGTACACACAATTGTTCCGAGGCGGGAATCGAACCCGCAACCTCCTGCGTCGCAGGCGGACCTTCGCCCACCGCTCCACATCGGTCGTCAAGTTAATTATTTATTTTTAAAGTTAATATTTCACTAAATGTTCTGTGAATATTTTAAGTGGCTACCTGTTGCCGTTATCAATAGTACGAGCAAAAAAAATCACCTCTGTTGGTTAATTTTTTTGACGCTTTTTTGGGAGCCCAATTATATATTTATTTTATTCTGTTTTTAGTATTTTAATACATCATCTGTGAAAATTTCAACTGTCTAACTTTCACGGTTCATGAGATTCAGCCTGGTGACAGACGGACGGACGGAGTCTTAGTAATAGCGTCTTTTATAAATTAAACTCTTACCTATAATATTCTGATCTCTCTTCTATTGTACTGTTTCTAATGATTAAACGCTTACCTATAATACTCTGATCTGTCTTCTATTGTACTGTTGCTAATGATTAAACGCTTACCTATAATACTCTGATCTCTCTTCTCCCTCTCCATTTTTGTGAAAGCTTCCTCCGAGACCGCGAAGATGTGGGGGTCCAGATCTCCCATCGCCTGGCCGCGGTACGCCATGATGGTTTCATCTCCTGAAGAAGAATAAATTAATAAATAAATAATCTTCCTCTATCTATTCTATCGCCTTTCCTATAAACCTAAGGTTTGCTGGAAGAAAACTCTTTATTAGGGTTAAGCTCGCCTATGTACATATCTTTTTTAGTTAAGTTATTTTTAAGTTTTTTTGTGTACAATGAAGAATTACATAATCTAAATAAGTTCTTATCTAAATCAATGGATAATGACTAGGTTGACGTAATTAACACCGACTATAGCAAGGCTTTTGATAGTTCTGTTTCTATTTTCTTGTTTATTATTTTTTTGTATACGCTTATAATAAATAAAATAGTAATGGTGGACAATTCACACAGCATTATCTAGCCCCAAGCTAAGCAGAGCTTGTGTTATGGGTACTAGATAACTGATATACTAAATACAATACATTACATGGATAGATATTTTTATTATACATAGAAAACGACCAGAACACCCGGAACAAATGTCTGCAGATCGTACACACAGTTGTATTGATCGTACACGATGCGGGAATCTAACCCACAACCTCGTGCGTCGCAGGGGGAACTTCGCCCACCGCGCCACAGAGGAAGAAGAAGTCTGAAGAAGCATGGAACAGCATGAACGTAGAAGTTTTTTGAGGAAAGATGGAGATGGTAAATGTTTTATAGGACACAGAATACAATAACATGGAGACAGATTTGATGAATTAATTGGCTTAATTAGATAGGGTCAGTACATATCTGACGGATGTCCGTACGGAGCAGATTATCGCGGATTCAAGTCCCGCCGAAATCGAATTTTCTTGGGCTATTATTTAATTTATTAGAGATTTAGTGAAATTTGGGAGAGTTTTTCATTTTTGAGCCTATAATATCTTACCATAGATAGGCAGGTCGCTATATGGATTGATGGCGACTAGCACTATCCCGCAATACGTGTAGATGGCGTTCCGGTCGCAAAATCTGAAACAAATAATAATCATCTAACATAACCTTACATAGTACCTATGTATAACATGAAGTTGCTTCCGCTGTCTGTTCGCTTAGATCTTTGAAACGACTTAACAGATTTTAATGCAGTTTTCAGCAATAGATAGAGTGATTCAAGAGGAAGGTTTATAAACTATTTAACACATAGATTTCCACGCGGGCGAAGCCGCGGGGCGCAGCTAGTAAAATCATAAAATAAAATCGCACCACGAAGGTCATTTTAATCTCTCTGCCTTATTTAAAAACTAAATCAAACATAAAAATTCAATTAAGTTTTTATACCAACAACAGCTTTATTCTAACGGGGATAGAGGTCAATATTAAGTTGTTATGCAAATCTGGTTTTTGTTTAATCAAGTGTTTAGTATGTTTCAATGCTGTGACGTCACCAAGCGGTTTTGTCGAGACCAATATTTAGAAAAATCTTTTTGTATAAGAAGTTTTCATTTATATGTAAACGGGTTAACTACGAACCTTGTAGCTAATTGTGTTGAATTTATCATCATCAGCCTATTGCAGTCCATAGGCTGCTGGACATAGGCCTCCCCCAATGAGCGCAATAGCGCCGTATTCAGCTTGCCGCATCCAGCATCTACCTGCAGTCTTTCGCAGGTCGTCATCCCACTTAGTCGGGCGTCCTACAATACGTTTACAGAGTCGTGGTCTCCACTAAAGAACACGTTTGCCCCAGCGGCCGTCGGTTCTTCGCGAGATATGGCCGGCCCACTGCCACTTCAGCTTGCTAATTCTGAGAGCTATATCGATAACTTTGGTTCTCTGTCGGATGTATTCGTTGCGAATCCTATCCTTCAGAGAAACTCCGAGCATAGCTCTTTCCACAGCTCGCTGAGCGAGTTTGAACTGGTGGACCAGCCCTATCGTGAATTTACTTTATACTGGCTGTTTAATTGCGATAAATGTTACTTCTATCGTGAGTAATTTCCGGTGGATAAATAACCTTTCTAAAATTTTAAAATCCAAATAACTTTTGAACCAGTGAATATCGCGGAACATACAGAGGGGTTAAATCGGTACTGTGGTCCCCCATCCCCCATCCACCGTTAATCCACCCCTCATGTTACAGCCTGTATAACAAGTAAGGTAATCTATATTTGGGCATAAAAAGAAAGCGATGGCGTACAAAGTAAACTATACTGGCATTCAAATTAATACACTCCTTTACATTGTTTGGTAGATTGTTGAATAATTGAGGACTAACTGATTAATTAAATTGATTAACAACAAAATATCAATGAGTAACCTAACCTTGATTTGAATGTACTTTGAGTTCAATTTACATTGCAGATCAATGGAATAATACTCTGAGAGACATAAAACGGTGACCTTTAAGGTTTTTGTTAACAAAATTGTGGGTGGGTTTACTTACTCTATATTTAGATGTATAATGTTTGTAAACAATAACCAACTCTATATTTAGATGTATAATGTTTGTAAACAAATCACGAGACAAATAACTAAAACTCAACTCTAATGTTTGTAAATTGTAATAATAATAATAAATAAATAATAATGCTGGACTTAACACAGCATTATCTAGCCCCATGGTAAGCAGAGCTTGTGTTATGGGTACTAGATAACTGATATACATAATACAATACATTACATAGATAGATATTTTTTATTATACATAGAAAAAGACCAGAACACCCGGAACAAATATCTGCAGATCGTACACACAATTGTTCCGAGGCGGGAATCGAACCCGCAACCTCCTGCGTCGCAGGCGGACCTTCGCCCACCGCGCCACATCGGTCGTCATGATCAAGATGTATAATGTTTGTAAACAAATCACGAGACAAATAACTAAAACTCAACTCTAATGTTTGTAAATTGTAATGTAGGTATTATACATAGTATGTAGTGTAGAGTTGGCCCGATGAGTTATATGTATACGTGTAGGAGGGCTTAGGTCTCTGTTTACGTATCTGGCGTCTTGCGTCCATTGCCTCGATGCGATTTTCCTCAAACGCCATTCGTGCCGTAGGATATTCAAGACCAAGTTCGGTCTAGTGAGCCATATTAGAGCTCATGATAGAAAAAATCCGTGATTACTTAGGGTCGCCGTCATCGAAATCGATGAGGAGGCCTATATATATATATATATATGTAGTGTAGGTATTTGTTTTCTATTTAATCTATATATTAATTAAGTACCACCGTCTATTTTGTTCCTTCATGTCCAGTCCATCCTAGGATTGCCTGGAAGAGATCGCCCTCAGCGATAAGGCCGCCCTTTATACATCCTTTATTCTATAGTTTATACCTGTGTTGTTTTCTGTTTTGTGTGGTATAATAAAGTATTTCCTATCTATCTATCTTATATCGATGTACAATGTTTGTAAACAAACCACGAGACAAATAACTAAAACTCACTCTCTTGGCATCGAGTTTCATAATTGTAAGCAATATTTATTGAAGGAAGGATCTCTAATTGATAAATAATGTGAATTCCGAATAAAAAGACGCGGCAACAGAGTGAATTTAGGTTAGCTATAGGACTGTTTACAAATATACCGCATCGAGTTTGGCTTGACTTTTGCGGTAGTTAGCCCACAATTGTACCCTATACTATACTATACGTTTTTTGTTTTTAATAAAGATATTTTGTATTTTTTTGTAATGTACGAAGAGAGGGCCTTTGCCCATCAGTGGGATCCAGCTCGCTGATTAGGATAGATAGGTATCTTTTTCTCTTATAGTCAACTAGCTGCACCCCGCGACTTCGTCCACGTGGAAATCTATGTGTCAAATGGTTTATAAACCTTCCTCTTGAATAACTCCATCTAATAAAAAAACCGCGTCAAAATCCGTTGCGTAGTTTTAAAGATCGAAGCATACATAGGGACAGACAGACAGCGGGAAGCGACTATGTTTTATACAATGTACATAGTGATTAAGACAATGTTATATGTTATGTCTTACCTGACTTTAAGATTATGTAGTACCGCCGGCTCGTGGAGGTAAGAAAGAGAGGTCAGATCGTTCTGTCCGATGAGCAGCGAGGGATTGCGGAGATGGGGCATTTGCTTCTCATCTTTTATCTGTCGAATACAAAATACATAATAAATAGTGGATTGTCCAGTATAACTTATTTATTATTATTTATAGTAACGCCAACAAGTTGCTTTGCTGGAGACCAGCGTTGGTTGCTAGCGTGCTAGTTGTCCAACTAGTCATCCGAGTTTTGTTACTGGACTTACACCCTTGCACGTCTCCTCTCAGTTTATGTTTATTATGTTCTGTATAAATAATAAATAGTGCTGGACAATTCACACAGCATTATCTAGCCCCATGGTAAGCAGAGCTTGTGTTATGGGTACTAGATAACTGATATACATAATACAATACATATATAGATATTTTTACTATACATAGAAAACGACCAGAACACCCGGAACAAATATCTGCAGATCGTACACACAATTGTCCCGAGGCGGGAATCGAACCCGCAACGTCCTGCGTCGCAGGCGGACCTTCGCCCACCGCGCCACATCGGTCTTCAAATACAATAAGTCTTATATCAAATAAAAATTAATTCCACTCAATTCAAAATGTCTTTCAGATGATACACCGAAACAAAAACAGATGGAGGTGGTTCCCCGAGGCACACTAGCGCCGCCTTCTATTTTATCTTATTATTGCGTTGAACAAAGGAAATATCAAAAAATTCAGTAGGGATTTTGTGGTAACTATTATAAGCCTCTGAAATAGATTCATTTTGTTAACCTTAGGCAGAGATGCGATAATTGTAACTTGGCGTTATAAATAAAGAATAGGCTTTTTGACAACATTGAAAATATGCTACAACTTGGGGTCATCCTATCAGATAATAGCCTAAAAAACATTTTTCGCTTTATTTCAACTAAATTATGTATATTTTAATAATTTATTGAATTTTATCTGTGACGAAAACGCCCTGTTGTTGGTTACAACTCTGGTGACATCATACGCCAGTAAACAATGCCGCCATTACAGAAACATCGTTTTTGGCGCGGTTTGGAAAATTTAAACTTTAACATTGATTTTTATATATGATAGGATAATACGCGACGCATTTTCCGTCAGATATCTACCGACCCTTGGTGTACAACAATACCTTTATCTGGCGGACCTCCCCGTTCTGGTCCACCTTCACAATGAGGACCCCGGAGCGGTAGTCTGATGTGACGGTGGCGCTCTCCCACACCTTTTCTTGGTGTTCCACCCATATTCGGGCTCCCTGCAAGGAAAATTGAACTTTAGCACTTAGAAATTATGATTCATTCATTTGTATCCACATGTTTTGCACGAGTTGCTTCTATGGAAACATTCATAGGATAGGTATTTCTATTCTATGGGAACTGATTTATAAAATAAAAAAAAGGCTTTAGTCCTAATCGATGTCTACATCTGCGCAAAATGACAAACAGAGAACACAATATGTCCGGAGGCGGGAATCGAACCCACAACCTCGTGCGTCGCAGGCGGGCCTTAGCCCCAGGCGCCACAGAGGTCGTAGATAGATACGTACGTAGATGTTTTATTTGGTTTAGATAGATAGATAGAAAATTCTTTATTTCACTTTAACTATAAACTATGTACAGTAAAAACTTAAAAATTAAGTACAATTGGCGGTCTTATCGCTCAAGAGCGATCTCTACCAGACAACCATGGATGGATAGGATCGTGGACAATACCAGGGGATCTGTGTGCATGTAAGTTGTGGGATATTATAAATAAAATACTTATAGTACTTACATAGAAATATACTACATATATATCATAAAATATACATATACTACTTATAAACATAGGATCTCAGTTATGCGCTTAGTGACAGCAGAACAAATAGTAGGTTTAAAACATAGGCAGCACAAAACTAAATCAAACAGACTTAAACTAGATAGACATAGGAATCGGTAGGAATACAATAACATATTTCTTAGGTAAAACACACAAACAGTAAGGTAGGTCTTCAATAATACCCTAACCTAGCATAACTGAGCTCAAAGCTGAATATCAATGTTCAGCCTAAGTTATTATTACTATACACCACACGCAAAGTAACTTTTTTGGACATATTTTTACACCCTGGGTTACATTATTAGAGTTTTAGTAAGGATCCTAATTTTTATGAAAATATAATATAGCCTGTGTCACCCAGGGATAGTGTAGCTTTCCAACGGTGAAAGAATTTTTCAAATCGGTCCAGTAGTTTCAGAGCCTATTCAATACAAACAAAAAAACACAAAATCAAACATTTCGGAAGGTGACGGTGTATATTGTATAATATACAATATACATTGACATGTCTCAATTAATTTTGAGTAGATCAAGCCGTGTGTGAAGGTCAGTGCCGTGTTCCTGCACTATCAGAACAGGTTCATGCTCAGCTGAATGTTGCGAGCAGCCCCACAACGCTGATTTTCAGCATGTACCATTGTGATGATGACGTTTTACACCTTTAAGTTTGAGTTTTATTAAGTATCCCAATTTTTATAAAAATATAATATAGCCTATGTCACCCAGGGATAGTGTAGCTTCCCAACGGTGAAAGAATTTTTTGCGAGCAGCCCCACAACGCTGATTTTCAGCATGTACCATTGTGATGATGACGTTTTACACCTTTAAGTTTGAGTTTTATTAAGTATCCCAATTTTTATAAAAATATAATATAGCCTATGTCACCCAGGGATAGTGTAGCTTCCCAACGGTGAAAGAATTTTTCAAATCGGTCCAGTAGTTTCGTAGCCTATTCAATGCTTAAACAAACAAAAAACAAATCGTTCCTCTTTATAATATTAGTATAGAAGACGTATAGCGGTGGGCGAAAGTCTGCCTGCGACGCAGGAGGTTGCGGGTTCGATTCCCGCCTCGGAACATTGTGTGTACGATCTGCAGATACATATTTGTTCCGGGTGTTCTAGTAGTTTTCTATGTATAATAAAAAATATCTATCTATGTAATGTATTGTATTATGTATATCAGTTATCTAGTACCCATAACACAAGCTCTGCTTACCATGGGGCTAGATAATGCTGTGTGAATTGTTCAGCATTATTTATTTATTTATAGATAACTCCCACAAACGCCTAGTGGCGACAGAATTTCATAATATTTTCCTAAGGAGACCGCGAATTTAATACTTGTTTAGCAACATTTTACGTAACATTTATTATCAATTCTTAAACCAACTTAAATAACGTTTTAAATATCTTAAAACCGGTCTCGAAGCTGACATTAACACACAGGGCCTTGTGCCGTGAATAGTTAATCTAATTTTAATATTAACTTAATGTTTCCGATATTCGAACCTTCAGATGTCTTTTGACTTAGATGAAACCTCGCGGTTGTACCGCCAGCGGAGTTTTATTAGAAACTAGCAGACCTTCCCGGCTTCGCACGGTTTTAGTACGGATCCCTAACTTTTTTTAAAATATAATATAGCCTATGTTCACCGGGGATAGTGTAGCTTCCCATCGGTGAAATAATTTTTCAAATCGATGCAGTAGTTTCGGAGCCTATTCATTACAAACAAAAAATTAAACCTTCTTCTTTATAATATTAGTATAGAGTACTTGCTTGTCTAAGTGCTTATTTTGTTTTATTAGACTCTAGCGGACCTTCCCGGCTTCGCACGGTTTTAGTACGGATCCCTAACTTTTTTGAAAATATAATATAGCCTATGTTCACCGGGGATAGTGTAGCTTCCCATCGGTGAAATAATTTTTCAAATCGATCCAGTAGTTTCGGAGCCTATTCATTACAAACAAACAAACAAAAAATCAAACCTTTCCTCTTTATAATATTAGTATAGACTACTTGCAGTTTATGCCTGCGACTTCGCATGTCTTATTTGTATGTACACGTTCAAATGTTATTTCTATCACTTTGGTATTCGGACAACCAGACAATCGCTGTCTTAACTTTGCTTACATAGAACAATACAATACAAATACCCTTTAATGCATATCAAACACAGAAAAAAAAACAATAAAGAACGAACAAACAAAGATACAGATGCACAATGGGCGGCCTTATCGCTAAGAGCCATTCTTTCTTCCAGACCTTAGGAGCCTGCTTGGAAAAGAAGAAGCTTTTTTTTTGTCACAATGTTGTTAGTGTTCACATATAAAGCTTATTTAGATTCTATCATTGAATACCTATTATTAGCTCTCTGTTGTAATTTGATATCCCACCAAAACATAAATGTAAAAAAGGAGAGCCAAGTTCAATACAAAAATTATGATTGGCTGTGGGCTTCCCCGCAAAAAGAATGGAGATCTAAATGAGTGCCAAGTCAAATCTATGTAAGTTAGATTTGACTTGGCCAGTTTTCATTACATCAGTAATTTTATAAAGTTATTCAACGTTTTAATTCTGATAAAAACTGGCCAAGTCAAATCTAACCTACATAGATTTGACTTGGCACTCATTTATATCTCCATTCTTTTTGCGGGAAGGGATAGAAGGGTCAATGGCACCAAGTGGTTCGTGTAATGATACACTCGGCGCGTTCCTTTTGCTTGAACTTGGCTTGAACACGCTGCCGCGTGTTCTAATAACTCTATAGACATTAGGTAGCTGATGGTGTTCCAAAATAAATATATAAAAGAACCAAAGTACATTTCCTGTCATACGCATATCCGACAGCGTGCGGATTAAAGCCGATTTCCGTGTGCGTGTGGCCCGCGCGATAGAAAACACATGAAATTATAGGCTTCAGGCCCGCAAGCGGACCAGATCGACATGAAGATGGAAATCCGCATGACAGGAAAAGAGCCGTATTGTATGATTCGTTCTTGTGACTTGCGCGTGCGCTGCCTATACGCTGGTTCCGATGCAGTGGACGCACAGCTTCAATCAGACATCATCATCATTAGTCTCTATATCCACGAAGGTTTCTTTATTAACAAAGAAAGTTACAGTTGACCCGAGAGCTGGCGCAACGCATAAGCATTGCCATACAGCAGGGCAATGCAGCCAGCGTCGTCGCGGGGACGCGCGCCGACTGGTATTGCTATGGATCAGTTCAGCTGCCTGTAGATTGTTTGTAACAGTCCACAGTTAGCTCAATTATTTCAATTGTTTTTCTAAGTTTCTACTATCATACATCTATATATATAAAAGAAAGTCGTGTTTGTTACAACACTTATAACTCGAGAACGGCTGAACCGATTTAGCTGAAAATTGGTGGAGAGGTAGCTTAGAACCAGGAGTCTAACATGGGATTTGACTTGACTTTTTATAATTTAAATCATTTGACACAAAGATTTGGACAGGGGCGAAGCCACGGGGCGCAGCTAGTAGTATATAAACAAAGTCTCTTCCTGCTGTCTGTCTAACCCTATGTATGCTTAGATCTTTAAAACTACGCAACGGATATTGATGCGGTTTTTTTTATAGATAAAGTGGATTCAAGAAGGTTTATAAACCATTTGACACATAGATTTCCACGCGGGCGAAGCCGCAGGTGGGCCCTGCGGCTTCGCCCGCGTTTGATATTATATTTTCAAAAAAGTTAGGGATCCGTACTAAAACCGTGCGAAGCCGGGAAGGTCTGCTAGTTTCTAATAAAACTCCGCTGGCGGTACAACCTGAGGTTCCATCTAAGTCAAAAGACAACTGAAGGTTTGAATATCGGAAACATTAAGTTAATATTAAAATTAGATTAACTATTCACGGCACAAGGCCCTGTGTGTTAATGTCAGCTTCGAGACCGGTTTTAAGATATTTAAAACGTTATTTAAGTTGGTTTAAGAATTGATAATAAATGTTACGTAAAATGTTGCTAAACAAGTATTAAATTCGCGGTCTCCTTAGGAAAATATTATGAAATTCTGTCGCCACTAGGCGTTGTTTGTGGGAGTTATCTATAAATAAATAAATAATGCTGAACAATTCACGCCCGCTAGTTTGATTATAAACAACATAATAATATCAATTATATTTAAGTATTTGTATAGATTCAAATTCAGAATTGGATCAAGAATTGAGTAGGCAGCCATGATTTATATAATTTGAATTAATGATGATTTTTAATAATATATAAATAAAACTGGACGTTTTATTACCACGCCCACACCTTATTACCAAAGAGTTCGGAAAAAGGAGGCTCTGTGGTTGGCTGTATGAATGTTTTCTTTTATATTATCATCAGTCCATCCCAAGGTTGCCTGGAAGAGATCGCTCTCAGCGATAAGGCCGCCCTTTATACCTTTATTCTAAGTTTTTATCTCTGTATTATTTTCTGTTTTGTGTGGTGTAATAAAATGTTATCTATGTATCTATCAGCCTATGTATGTCCACTGCTAGACGTACGCCTCCCCTAATGCTGGATGCGGCAAGCTGAAGACAGGGCGCTATGGCGCTCATTGGGGGAGGCCTATGTCCAGCAGTGAACTAACATAGGCTGATGATGATGATGATTGTTATAATAAAATGTAAGGGCCCAGCTCTTGTCCGTCCAATGAGGCAATTTCCTTCACTTTTCTCTTTCCAATGCGGTCTCTAAAAAAAATCGCAGTCAAAGTGTTAACTTCTTTATACATGACAGCGACTTCCTGCTTGATCAGACTTATGCATATAGTTAACTAGCTACGCCCCGCGGTTTTACCCGCGTGGTGATAGATATTTTGGATAATATACAATATATCTTTATAAATTGTAGCCTATATGTTATTTTGACGTATAAGCTATATTACTGTAAAGTTTCATTAAAATCCATTCAGTAGTTTTTACGTGAAAGAGTAACAAACATCCATCCATCCATACTTACAAACTTTCGCGTTTATAATATTAGTAGGATTTTGTAAGCCTAAAGAAAATAAATAATTTTGTTTTCGCCCGCGTGCAAATCTATGTGTCAAGTGGTTTATAAACCTTCCTCTTAAATTACTCAATCTACTTTAAAAAATTGCATCAAAATCTGTTGCGTAGTTTCAAAGAATAGGGACAGACAGACAGCGAGAAGCGACTTTATTTATTACTATGTAGTGATTCTTAGTCTTTCCCTTCCTTAATTTCTATCTATTCTTCCTTCTATGGTAATTACGGTACTATAAACTTACAAATCAACTTGCCAAAATAATGTAGATGTACTACTAATATTATAAACGCGAAAGTTTGTCAGGTTGTTTGTTGCTCTTTCACGCAAAAACTACTGAATGGATTTATAGAAATAGTAAATGTTTATTTCTGTTTCATATAAAATAATACAACTTAAGAACTAATAATAATAAAGATAATTGACTTGGCTAACGAGGTTGTCAGCATGTGGGATGTAGATTCAGCGACTATAGTCCCGATAGTCGTTTCGGTTAACGGCGTAATAGCGAAGAGCCTCGATCAACACCTGAAGAGACTCTCGCTAGGCAGTTGGATCAAGGGCCAGATCCAGAAGGCGGTACTCTTGGACTCGGCACGTATCGTCAGGAAGTTCCTTTCTCTGCAGCCCTAGTCACCGGCCGCTTGAGCCTAGCTTCGCGGTCGGTGATCTACCGTTTTGATATATTTTTTACTGTAGAATAGTTTTATAATATTTTATTGTATTTTCTATAGAAAAAAATGTATTTTATACGAGAATTTAATTAAATGAGTGGAATAAAGATAACAAATTAGGAACGAATAAGAGAATTAGAACACGAGAACACAGAAAGGCTACCGGCTCAGCATTAAATGCTACACTGACATAAGCCAGTGCAGCGCTGGTTTTCAGCGGCGCTATTTTTTTAACTTCACAATAATAAATAAATAAATAAATAATGCTGGACAATCCACACAGCATTATCTAGCCCCATGGTAAGCAAAGCTTGTGTTATGGGTACTAGATAACTGATATACATAATACAATACATTACATAGATAGATATTTTTTATTATACATAGAAAACAACCAGAACACCCGGAACAAATATCTGCAGTACGTACACACAATTAATATAGCTTACATATCAGAATAACACATAGGCTACAATTCATAAAGATATATTGTATATTATCCAAAATATCTATCACTACGCGGGTGAAACCGTGCGGCGCAGCTAGTATAAACATATATACAAATTTATAATCAAATTACAATATTGTATAGATAAATTCAGAATAATAAACTTAATGGATTATGATGTAATCAGATAAGAATGTAAACTATACAATAACTCTAAACCACCTGTGTTTTGTAATTATAAATAAAATAAATAAATAAATAATGCTGGACAATCCACACAGCATTATCTAGCCTCATGGTAAGCAGAGCTTGTGTTATGGGTACTAGATAACTGATATACATAATACAATATAATTACATAGAAAGATTGGGTTGTACAAATCAAAAGGACTTTAATAATTAATGAATTAATTCGACGACCGATGTGGCGCGGTGGGCGAAGGTCCGCCTGTGACTCAGGAGGTTGAGGGTTCGATTCCCGCCTCGGAACAAATGTGTGTACGATCTGCAAATATTTGTTTCAGGTGTTCTGGTCGTTTTCTATGTATAATAAAAAATATCTATCTATGTAATCTATTGTATTATGTATATCAGTTATCTAGTACCCATAACACAAGCTCTGCTTACCATGGGGCTAGATAATGCTGTGTGAATTGTGTAGCATTATTTATTTATTTATTTATTTATTGATAAGACAGCCCTATGTATAATAAAAATCATCTGTCTATGTAATGTATTGTATTATGTATATCAGTTATCTAGTACCCATAACACAAGCTCTGCTTACCATGGGGCTAGATAATGCTGTGTGAATTGTGTACCATTATTTATTTATTTATTTATTGATAAGACAGCTAATTTCTCTATGGCTATAGGTAACAATGTTAAACATCTAATTTCTCTATGGCTATAGGTAACAATGTTAAACATCTAATTTATCTACAGCTATAGGTAACAATGTTAAACATCTAATTTCTCTATGGCTATAGGTAACAATGTTAAACATCTAATTTCTCTATAGCTATAGGTAACAATGTTAAACATCTAATTCCTCTATGGCTATAGGTAACAATGTTAAACATCTAATTCCTCTATGGCTATAGGTAACAATGTTAAACATCTAATTCCTCTATGGCTATAGGTAACAATGTTAAACATCTAATTCCTCTATGGCTATAGGTAACAATGTTAAACATCTAATTCCTCTATGGCTATAGGTAACAATGTTAAACATCTAATTCCTCTATGGCTATAGGTAACAATGTTAAACATCTAATTCCTCTATGGCTATAGGTAACAATGTTAAACATCTAATTCCTCTATAGCTATAGGTAACAATGTTAAACATCTAATTCCTCTATGGCTATAGGTAACAATGTTAAACATCTAATTCCTCTATGGCTATAGGTAACAATGTTAAACATCTAATTACTCTATGGCTATAGGTAACAATGTTAAACATCTAATTTCTCTATGGCTATAGGTAACAATGATAAACATCTAATTTCTCTATGGCTATAGGTAACAATGTTAAACATCTAATTTCTCTATGGCTATAGGTAACAATGTTAAACATCTAATTACTCTATGGCTATAGGTAACAATGTTAAACATCTAATTTCTCTATGGCTATAGGTAACAATGTTAAACATCTAATTACTCTATGGCTATAGGTAACAATGTTAAACATCTAATTACTCTATGGCTATAGGTAACAATGTTAAACATCTAATTACTCTATGGCTATAGGTAACAATGTTAAACATCTAATTACTCTATGGCTATAGGTTATTAATCCAATGTTTACTATGTTGTTTAATTTCATTTTCAAATCTATTTTTAATACCTACTATGAACTTTTATTACAGCAACAAATTTATGTGTGGCTTCAAGATATTTATTAATATTTGCAGCAAAAACAATTGGTTGGTGTTTTACCTATATTAGATACTAGCGGACCTTCCCGGCTTCACATGGTTTTAGTATGGATTCCTAACTTTTTAAAAATATAATATAGCCTATGTTCACCGGGGATAGCGTAGCTTCCCAACGGTGAAATAATTTTTCAAATCGGTCCAGTAGTTTCAGAGCCTATTCATTACAAACAAACAAACAAAAAATCAAACCTTTCCTCTTTATAATATTAGCATAAATGTATAGTACTATGTTTGAGTTTAGAATGCGCTCATAATTGTGTAGATTAAATTTTTAGATCGCTTTAGGACAGAAATGGGATCTCAACGTAATATCTCTTAAACCCCTGTTTAACGAGATATATGAGGGTAAGTACTTAGATAAGATGGTGATGGTATCTACCCACAATCACCTTCTTACTACAAAAAAGTTCAGTTTATAACTTTATACATAACTAATAAGCAAAGTAGATATACAGTAATATAATGGAAATGCTTTAGAAAAATCCAAATTATGTACTACTAACATCTTTCTTCAATTCCATTTTCAATTAATTTTCATTGGATTTCATCAGCCGGGATAGATTTTCTGCTTCATTGAAAACATCTAATTCAAAATAAACAATTTATCAAATTATGCAAATCAACTGGCAGTTATGCATCTGATTACTACATTGGTGGTAATGAGTATCAATGCGTAACGTAAACGCTTAGTTGATTTTTTATAATGAATAGGTACTTTGTTGTACAGATATGATTTCATGCTTGGTGGGTTAGATAGTGAGATTATATGAATGAAAATATTTTGTAGGAATTGTAGAGAAATATGGAGGCAAAGCGGCTTTTTCATCCGCGGTATGAAAGTACCAGAATTGGGTAATACTAAATTCAAAATTATAATCATTATAAGTAAATTTAGGGCAGATTTAATCAGGTAAAAACTTACCTTTGTGTACAACTCCTTGGTGGTCATGGTGTTCTGAAGATTAGCTTTTTATGACAATTAGTACCACTTTAATTATTTTACCACGAGTTCAGAACTTTTGAAATACATTTTATTTTGAAGAAGGTAGAACTTCGAACTTGCAATTTTTCGTCAGCGCAAAAGTGTCACTTGCATATTGACATTTCACTTCAGTGTTATCATTATCAGTATTGTTATCAACAATCATAACAAACACAAGTCACTTCTTTCACTTCCTAAGAATTATCCAGAGTTTCACAAGGAAATAGATGCAATGTCTAACAAGAATCTAGTGAGAATTGTGCAAAAAATGTGACAACTTTACAATAGAAAACGAAAGTTCTCTTCAAAAGTTCCCACGGTGCAGGCTGTGCTGCCATGATAAAATAATTTGACAACTAGGCCAAACGCGTTCCGTTTCACTTGAATTTTTCTTTGACCTAATTTTGAGAACTCCCCGGAATTCGGGAATTCACATAGAAAGAAATAAAAATGTAGTTCAAGCAAAAAGCTTTATTTGTGCTATAAGTTCATATTACAAAATCATACATGTTTAGGTACATTTCAATCAGTCGTCATCAGATATCGTATAGTTTGTCGCCGGCATAATATTCAGAATTTCACTTGCTTACTCCTTCATTTGCTTTCTTGAGGTGGGAACCAGGCTTGGCAGGCTTCGTTGGCGATTTCACAAAGAGAGGAGAAGGTCTTTACGCGGGAGTCGTAATCTGAAATGAAGAATATTGATTTTAGTCTCTGTATTTTATTTCTGCAGGCGGATCGTAATAAAGTCTGTCCTAGCCAGATGGACAGTTTCCATCAGTCCGTTATTTACCTCTTCCACTGTTACGCGAAACATTCAAACTGTTTTCAGTTGGAGAACTGAAAGTTTTCGGGAATTGTGGTTTGACAGGATTTCGGCGTAACTTAAACTTAATCAAACGACTAGTTTAACATTAATATTATTCAATGGCGCTCATACCATGCGATCGTCACTGCCGGTGTTCACTTCTATACTATAATTGATTCAATCTATCTATGTATGTAGGTAATGTATTAATTATATCAGTTACCTAGTACCCATATAACACAAGCTCTTCTTACTGTAGGGCTAGATAATGCTGTTTTAATTATCCAGCATTATTTATTTATTGACTTTTATTAACCTACCAAGAAAGTAAATTTTTCTACCCCTAGCCCGATGTTTGCTCAAGGTTACCTTTATAAAAATTTACTAATGCGATATAATTATGTAAATAGTTTGCCATGTTAACGCTTCGGATAAATAGAACTTAGCGTTTTCATCGGCTATCTGCCAAACCTAAGACATTTTATTGATAAGTGCCTACTGCAATCTTAAGTTATTGAGGCTAGGAATGAAGCTATTCCTCCACTAACTTATCATTACTACATAATTGATAAAATCTGAAAGATTTTTAAAACAAAATCGAAAATATGTTTATAACTATTATTTAGCTAGGTTAGATGAAACGAAAAGAAACATACCCAAAGGTCCTCTCTTGCCAAACATGATGCCATTCATAGGAGCGTTCTTATAGTTCGCCTCGCTGACTCCGGTGAGCGACAGAATGACAATGGCGATGCACAACACGCTGATAAGCCTCATTACAGTGGTGGACATCTGAAACGTATTTGTCAAATAAGTATGATCAGAGTGGCATTTTTAGTGGCAATCTTTATAAGAAAAAACATGAAAAAATACGTGATTCATAATGATAATGTTAGATCAGAAGGTCGCTGACGGTCACAATTATTAAAAATAAGAAGAGAAAAAACATAAAAGGCATTTAGTTTAAGTAAGTTACCTTTGATTTCTGATTATATTTTTTCTTGCTAGTAACTCTATCGTTGGCAGCTGTCAACTGATGCCGAGAAGAGATTTCGATGCCTATTTATACCAAGACATGGGGACACTCCGGCCACCCTCTCAATTATTGGATTACCGGACACCGACCACAATATTGATAGGGGATAGCCTTAAGGGATTATAACTTTGTTAGTACATTAATAAAAGCAGCTGGTCAATTTCCCATCATTGTTTGCGTTCAATTAGTTTGGATTATCGAAATTTCTAGTCGCACTGGTTAGCACAGTTAAGTGTCACTGTCATTACGTGGGGTAAGATATTAATTTGTTAAGTAGGTTGTATATTGGTAAAACTTTATTTTTATGTGGAGGGTCCCACCCTTTTAATATGTAAGTTCGCAGGGAAATGATAAATTCTGTTAGGATCATCGGCATTTTCTGGTTCCGTTAATTCTATTGTTGAAAGAAAACAAACATTATTTAGGCTATGACATCCTGTTCTTTTTTAAACTGGAACGTGATCCTACTAAGCCTTATTTAATGGTTTTAAATTTATGAGGCAGTCGCTAGTGAATTTTTGACTTTACTACTTTTTTTATATTAACAAATATAGTTCATGTACCTATTCGATTTTAGCACCCATCCTTACAAAACCAAATCACAATACAAAAATAAAGATTAGATTTCCCCCGCCACCCGACAGATTCAAGTCATAAGGGAACGTGGTCTTATTAAGATCTCATCACACAATCTCTCAAAGCATTAACGTTTTCTCGTAAGTTAATTGAGTTAAAGTCAGCTACAAACGGTATACCACAAGCAAGACCCTTCGATATAAAAGGAAAGCAAGTAACATGGTGGTATCAGTTAATTCCTTTCAGTCGCGAGCACAGTATAGTAAAGACAACTTTGTTATTACAGGTAACAAATCATAATATAACGTGGGTACTAATGTCTTAAGTATGACCAACCATAGATATAATATAGGTTCGATTGCTGTACTGTAATGTTCGTTAATACATATAATTATCTGCTTAAATGTTTGTTCCGTGTTTTCTCCTGAGTCTTATCTTAGGCGACCTTTGTCCACTTGTCATAAACGTTAGATTTTATCTGTTTCTGTTTTATCACAATCATCAAGCAGGTCTTAAAAAATGTAATATGATATTATTAATTGATGCGTTAAATCTATAAAATTAGTATCTCTCTCTCTCTCATAGATTCAACGTGACTCATTCCACTGTAACTGAAAGTTTTCATCATTAGGTTCTTTAGCATTGTCACTCTACCTACATCTTATTGTCAACAACTTAGTATTTTAATTAAAAGTGTATTTTCTGTTTTCAGTTATTACAACATGCGTCTCCTCATTCATTTTTGCGTTATCATGGCTTCGGTTTGCTTCATCCTGACGGAAGCAACGTACAGAAAGCAAATTCCTTTCAATGGCTCAATTTTTGGCAAGAGAGGAATTGTTGGTAAGTTTTCACATTCATACCAGTTTCACCCTAAAACATAGTTATGATTTTTATCCAACCTAAGATTTAAGTAGGCTCATAACGTCTAATGAATAGGCTGGTATTACATTATACCTACCCAGGTAATCAATATAGAATTGAGAACTCTATCGAATAAAAATTAAGTTAAGTAGTTATGAATGTTTAGTGTGTACCTTACCTAGATTTAATAGTAATACGCAATTGCCTAAGTTACGTAATTGATTTAGTTTACTATCTTTTTCTTTTCATATATTTCTTTGGGAGCAGGAGATCTCGGCACAAGTATATTTTCAAAAACCGTTTTAGAATGTCATTTATTTTTATACTTACTTACCTACTACCTACCTTACGACTTTTTGCCTGGGAAAATTAGATTTTTTACAAATAATAAACATTTTTGATTATGGGTCCTATTGCTGGATTTAGGTCCACCTGCCGTTGTTCTGTGTGCCTATGTTAAATAATTACTAATACCTAATACAATTTGAAATACATAAACCAATTTTTTTTATTTCAGATACCGACGCAACCGGAAAAGCTTTGTCTGCTCTGTGTGAGATTGCTGCTGAAACTTGCCAGGCGTGGTATCAGGCTTTAGAAAATAAGTGAAGTTATGAAGCAATTTTGTAATCAGACATGTAATCAATCCGCAATATGTATAAAAGACTTGTAGTTATTTGTAATGATTGTAATGAATCCATGTGTGTAATAAAGACTGGGAATTTGAATAGCAATTGTTGGAAGCATTTTTATATCCTGCATTTTGACAGCTATCTATTATGTTCCACCATTCGATAACGGAACGTAAACGTACGTAATCGTAGGTGGGTTTTCTATTACACAATTGAGCTTTAATTTTCCGCAAAATGAAAAATTCCGTACATGAATTGACCCTGAGTGGCTGAAAGTTGTTTCCATGCAGTGTCGTCCAATAGTCGTTCATAGTAATCCAATAAATCTGTATTTTGTAACTGAAGACAAACCTCATAAATAATGGCTGCGCTACTTCCATGCAGTTGCGATTTACGTGTAGAAATGGTAAATCGTTATTTTACTTTATAAAACACCGTTAAACAATAAGAATATCCGTCCATTATTTAAATAAGAAGTTATATTTCATTTACTACGAAAACTGAAAACTGGACACATTGAGTAGACCGCTGAATCGTGGACGGAAAACTGAAACCTTCCCAGGTAAATTTTATTTGTTTGCTATTTATTTATCAACGCGACGAATTATGCGTGCAAATTCACGTTTTATTAACTGATTATTCTGTAGTCTTCACGTGTTAGTTCGTGTTTAGTTCGTTTTCTCTCGCCAGACCGCGCAGTCATATGATATAAGGATAAGCTGCGTGATATTGTTGACCGAAAAACTACATTATCAGTAGTAAATGTAAACAATTTGTGTAATTAGAGGTTCTACTTAACGGTTTAATTGCCCTTTGTGATTTATGTCTAAATATCTTGTAAAGAATCACATTTTAGAAGGTGACACATTACCTTGGTAACCTTGGAAGTGTTTACCTATAATTTAGTTATAATTTTATTTACAACCAATGCTGAGTATAGCTAGCTCTATAAATCCGGCTCTATGATAATAGATTATTTTACGCATCTCCGTATAGCATACTCTGATTAAGAATCCAAGATATTTTATGTAAGATATTTATGAATAAAAACTTAACAATCATATAAAACAGCAAGGTTATTTATCACTTAAAACTATAACACAAACGTCAACAACGCATAACCTCACATGTGTAGCAAAAAATTTTTAAATTTTAATTCGAAAACTAACGAGAGATAAATAATGAATGGAAGCTTCAAAATCAAACATTGTTTTGAGCTTACATGCTTTGCTTCGATAATACCAATGTCATTAAATATTTTCCACCAATATTACTTAGGTAACCCCTTTTTTACACAAAAAATATCCAGGTTTTTTAATCTGAGTACAGTTCATATACTTAACATAATAGCCACATACTTAAAACAATTACATAACCTAATAATTAGATCCTCATGAGAGACTTAAATAGATGTGAACTTAAACTGATAAGCAATTGAAGTGCCTTGAAGATAATAAATAACTACTTGTGTTTAAGTTAAGTAGTGTTTTAGAAGTGTCAAATCAGTGTGTTATGAAAAAGTGGTGTTGTTTCTTTATTTCCAGTGAAAATGGATAACAATGAGCCACCAGAAAAAAAGGCAAAGTTGCCAGATGACATTGATACAGTTGCCTCAAGGATCGTAACCTCCGAACAGAATTTGACAGCAATCCTAAGCGATGAGTACAGCAATAGTATACCGACGATCAAAGCTTATGCCGGATTCATCAGAGACCATAAACTGTTCGAGAACACACTATTAGTGCTTAACAGATGTCTACCTCTTAAAGAGCTGCAGCATTTGAAACGTGTTCACAAATCCTGTATCATATTGTGCCCAGTGAACTATTTAAACTCCCAATCTATCCAGGACTTCATTGAAGAACATGTACCTGAATTAAAAGAAGCCTTTGACTACTTTAAAGATATTGATGTGCCTCTATACCCTCCTAAAACAAAGAAACAACATTTAGAATGCAATAAAAAATGGAGCTGCAATTTCCATCCAGACGTATACATCGAGAGACTCTTAAGCAATTCATTCTTCAAAAGAGAAGAGCTAGCAAACCATAGACAATACATGGGTATGGTATTTGAAACTGCTAAATTTTATATGAAGAAAGATGGATTTAACTTAAATATCGAAGAGCTGTTATCATGGAACATCAATGCCGCAGTTGTCGTAGATCCATCTATAAATTCAGTTGTTGCGGTTACATATGATAATAGAAAAAAACATTCTATACAACACTCAACCATGCTAGCAATAGACAATGTAGCTAAAACTCAAGATGGCGGTGTGTGGACCACGGACAAGAACATCCTTGTTGAAATACGAGGTTTTGATAAAAACCTCCTTCTACATTTGAAAGACTTGTACAGGGGTACAAGATTTGGATCTAAGAAGTTTGTCAAAAAGGAAGAAATTGATGATAAGAGCAAATTATGTGAAAATCCATACTTGTGTACTGGTTATAATGTTTATTTATTAAGAGAACCGTGTGTTATGTGTTCAATGGCGTTGGTTCACGCGCGGATGAAGAGGATTTTCTTCTGTTTCGATAATCCTCACCAGGGGGCATTGAAGTCAGTTACGAAATTACAAACGAACACTGCTTTGAACCATAGGTTTGAAGTTTTTGCTGGATTTTATTCATAGTATTACCTATTGTGTGGCATACTCTTGATGACTGAATTGAACCTTGAACCGTCTATACTTGGATATAAAGGTCAAATAGGCTCGAACCTAGACATAATTAAAATCCATACAAAATCAAACAAATATACTACAAAGGCATTTATTTACTTAAGAAACACAAAATATACACCTAACTTGTTCCCCTGCCGTCCGGTCCCTTAAACAATACAAGTTATGTTTTAAAAAGGAAATAATGTAATGTCATAATTTGTTTTTAACACTTTGACTGCGATTGTTTTTCGACGACTGCGATCTTTTTTTTAACCTAAAAAATTCGTGCTGCCGCTCTACACAGCGGTTGTGTTGCGCCGCACATGCGTTTCGTTCGAAAAATATTACGGCTGTGCTGAGTCACAAATATCTGTATTTTCTCAGCCGCTGCGCTAGTGTGGATTTACGCATATTAGTCACTTGTAGAAAACACATACCGTGTGATTTCAGCAATCGACGTGTTAATATAAGTTGTAATTTTTTTAAATAAATGTTAATGTTATAGTTTTATTTATTTCTATTACAATCTTCTATATCATAATGACACTAGCTAGCACTATAAATAAATAAATAAATAGTGCTGGACAATTCACACAGCATTATCTAGCCCCATGGTAAGCAGAGCTTGTGTTACGGGTACTAGATAACTGATATACATAATACAATACATTACATAGATAGATATTTTTTATTATACATAGAAAACGACCAGAACACCCGGAACAAATATCTGCAGATCGTACACACAATTGTTCCGAGGCGGGAATCGAACCCGCAACCTCCTGCGTCGCAAGCGGACCTTCGCCCACCGCGCCACATCGGTCGTCAGCACTATAATCTATTATTATGCTGGACGAGCAGGGTATTCCACCATTTCTGCGTGGAGGCCGCACGTATGAAAGGATTGGCAGTAGGTATGGTCTAAATACTAAATAGGCTTTTCTTTACAGCCTTACTTAATCTGCGGGTCAACATGTTATGACGACCGATGTGGCGCGGTGGGCGAAGGTCCGCCTGCGACACAGAAGGTTGCGGGTTCGATTTCCGCTCGGAACAATTGTGTGTACGATCTGCAGATATTTGTTGCGGGTGTTCTGGTCTGGTGGTTTTTCTATGTATAATATAAAATATCTAACTATGTATTGTATTATGTATATCAGTTATCTAGTACCCATAACCCAAGCTCTGCTTACCATGGGGCTAGATAATCTGTGTGAATTGTCCAGCATTATTTATTTATTATTATTTATGTTAAGAGGCGCCGTGGAAGGCCCAGGATGAGATGGCGCGACTAGCTCGAGGTACGTCTTCTATCAAGGCCTGTTGCAGCGTTGGATCGCGAGGAGTGGGAGGAGAAAAGGGGGCCTTTGCCCAGCAGTGGGACAATAACGGCTTAAAATAAATAAATAAATAATTATTTATGTTAGCTGTAACTGACAATGCCCTGCGCCTCATCTGAGAGTGGCGGTAACCCAGTGGCCCAGATAATTGACTGAGTTATCTTTAGTTAAATATGCCTGGTCAAGATCCGGGCCAATATAATGTTCACAAAATTTGAGAACACCGGGAACAAATATGCAGTTCGTACAAACATTTGTCCCGAGCCGGGAATCGAACCCGCAACCCCCTGCGACGCAGGCGGACCTTCGCCACAGAGGTCGTAAAATATGAATTTAACATTAATGCCTAGAGTAACATAATTGGCTACATACAAAGCGGTAGAAGCCAGTCTAGAATATACTTGCCTGTTAATGTTTCGCATCTTACAATTTTGCAATGAGTCTTTAAGAAAGGTTTATTCCTAACTCAACTCTCCGTACTCATCCTGAAAATTCCTAAATTCTTATTAAATTACGCTATTAGTGCTGCCAACTTAAAATATATTTTTCTCCAATTTTCAATTTTAACGTCCTCTTTAATGGTAAACTTAAAAAAAAACTAAATCTCGGTTAGTAAACGAATTATATTTTGTAGATATTTATACATATATTTGTATTATACTTTGCTCTTGATTGTCACTCACAAAACGTATGCGGGAAGGGGACAGCTATACTAAGTGCTCTATTATGATTAGTGCGGGTAAAAATCGGACATGACCGGTTTTTATGGTTGTAAAATGTCTAGGCTCCTTAGCATAGGGTAGGTAGCCTTGAAAGCGCGCCTGTATGAAATAAATACAAATATCTACATAAATACACTTTTAAGCAATACGTACAGAACTCCTAAATTGGGAAATGTGTGAATAACTATAAAAATTATAAATAAATGAAATAATAATAAATAAATAATGCTGGACAATTCACACAGCATTATCTCCAAGCTAAGCAGAGCTTAGCTGGTAGGTAGCCTTGAAAGCGCGCCTGTATGAAATAAATACAAATATCTACATAAATACACTTTTAAGCAATACGTACAGAACTCCTAAATTGGGAAATGTGTGAAAGACTATAAAAAATATAAATAAATGAAATAATAATAAATAAATAATGCTGGACAATTCACACAGCATTATCTCCAAGCTAAGCAGAGCTTAGCTGGTAGGTAGCCTTGAAAGCGCGCCTGTATGAAATAAATACATATATCTACATAAATACAGCATTATCTCCAAGCTAAGCAGAGCTTTTGTTATGGATACTATAATATTTTATTTATGTTTTTTTATACTGTGTTTTTTATGTGTGTTTATTGCTTTAATTGTGTAGCCTGTTTTTTTTTGGCCAAATAAAACATTTCTTTTTCTTATTCTTACTATACGTGCAGCTCAAACTCGTATTCTTACAAATTTTAAAATATGCCAGATGAATAGTATACAGGGTTTTCGGTACAACGTTAGAACTAGTATTAACAATTGAAACAATTGAGCCAACTGTTGATTGTTGCAAACAATCTAAATGTAGCTCAACCGACCATACCAGTCGGAACATGACTGGCATAACTGCGAAAAACTATCGGTCTATCACACAAATTGCCAGCCAAAGAAAATAAAAATATTTAAATCACTCAAACTCAATAATGACAGAAGTCACGGTTCCTCACTAGTCAATCAATTGAACCAAATAAAACCTCTAATGTACCTACATACTTCTTTGTCCCCAATCCTACTCCCCCTCACAATAAGCGAGTTCGTTACCACGTTGCATTGCAATATTGTCTGTGGTCCGATTTGGTTGCATTAGCTTTTTGACAAGTAAAAAGTTTGATTTAATTTTCAAAAAATTTCGCGGTTGTTTTGAATTTGGAATCATGGAGGAATCCGTTTATCTATGCGCGCTCGGGATGTTTGACGGCTTTTGGTAAGGTTTTATTTTATTTAATACTAGCTGACCCGACAGACTTCGTCCTGTCAAAAAGATTTGTAATGTGGCAGTTCTTGTATGGGAAAAAGAAAAGGGCTATTTTTAGGGTTTTTCCAGCAATAATTCTAATTTTTCTCGCCGTAAAAACCATCCTTGAACTTCAACGAACATTTTAAAAAAAGATTTGGCCAAATTGGTCCATGCGTTGTTGAGTTATGCGCTTACCAACACATTTTGCGATTCATTTTTATATTATAGAAGATTTATAAGGCTTTGGAGCGAAATAACCCCTTGTCTCCATACTTCACTACATAGTATAAAACAAAGTCGCTTCCCGCTGTCTATTTGTCTGTCCCTATGTATGCTTAGATCTTTAAATTACGCAACGGATTTTGATGCTGTTTTTTTTTAATAGATAGAGTAATTCAAGCGGAATGTTTATAAACCATTTGACACAGATTTCCACGCGGGAAAAACCGCGGGGCGCAGCTAGTAAAAACTAGTAGGTATAAATGTAGTTCATATATTTTTGGTAAGGCAAAAGTGTTCCTAATTATCTTTACTTAGTTACCCGTGTACAAAGACGTGAGTTTATCGAATAGGTGCCTAATTATTAACCTCGTTCAGATATTTAAAAAATTTTTTATCAACTTTTTCACAAGCAAAGTACAGATTATATTCTAACTCTTGTATGTACAAGAGTTAGAATATAATCTGTACCTTGCTTGTCGTTTTGAACGAATCTACATACTTATAAAGGCTTCATGATTTGATATGATGTCATAATAAGTCATGCGGAATGCACGTCAATATTCTATCTATTCTATACTAATATTATAAAGAGGAAAGGTTTGATTTTGTGTTTGTAATGAATAGGTTCCGAAACTACAGGACCGATTTGAAAAATTATTTCACCGTTGGGAAGCTACACTATCCCCGGTGAACGTAGGCTATATTATTTTCAAAAAAGTTAGGGATCCATACTAAAACCGTGCGAAGCCGAGAAGGTCCGCTAGTTGGGAATAAACTGGTCAATAGATTATTTTCTATAACTCAACAGTTGTACAGCTTTAAAAAAAAACTTACCATGCTTATAATATTATGTCATCAGGTATTTTAATTTTTATATTTTACTAGCTGGGCCTTGCGGTTTCGCCCGCGTGGAAATCTATGTGTCACGTGGTTTATAAACCTTCCTCTTGAATCACTCTATCACCGCATCAAAATCCGTTGCGCACTTTTAAAGATCCATTGGGACAGACAGACAGCGGGATGCGACTGTTTTATACTCTGTAGTGATCAGTTACCTTAAAATCTTATTCTACTTATTGTTTTCATATATCCTATTCATATATCATCCGTACCTACCCACAATTTACTGACTAACTTCTCTATTTTAGTAATAGGAACGCCTACCGGCCATTATTTTCGTCCATTTTCTCTACCGTAAAACAGTTTTAAAGTTCTACCAAAATACCTCTTTGAAAAACCTCTTTACTAGCTTAATAACACACCAACTGTTGCTGTCATGTCCCAGCAGTGGACATCACAGCAACCAATAACATCTCAGAGTCGTATCTCACTCCATTGTTGGTCATTCCACAGAAATCTTGTTAGAACTGCACACTCCATCTTTCAGTCATTAGAACCGATGAAAACCGGTGCCAATCGGACTGCACCAAACCCAATATACTCCACTTAAACCATGGCGACATGTGTCATCCTGTCCATTGTAATTTAAACTTTATTACTAGAAAATAAGAGTCAATCTCGTCCGCCCGCGATGGACGATTGCGCCGGGAAGGTGAATGAGACTTTGTGACGTTGTCATATGGTACGTTTTCCGTTGTAACTGGTAATTTGTGATGTTAAATTGTAAAATGGCGTCTTCCTTCACGTGTCGAGATTGTGTAGAAGTGTGAACCTCACAAATTTTAGCCTAGGTCTTATCTTACGACTAACGGTACTTAGCCCAAGCGGTTCAATGGCGCTTGCTCGTTAAAAATTGTTAAAATTCTCGAAATAAAACCGACGAAGTGCGAGTCGCAATCGCGCACGAAGGGTTCCGTACCATTATCTATAAAAACGGCAAAAGATCATGTCTGATGTAATTATGGGAGCCCCGCTTTCCCTTAAATATTTGTTTTATTCTATTTTTTAGTAGGTATATGTTTTTATAGCGGCAACAGAAATACATCATCTGAGAAAATTTTATGAGGTTCATGAGATACAGCCTGGTGACAGGACAGACGGACGGACGGACGGACAGCGGAATCTTAGTAATAGGGTCCCATTCTAACGTCTGGATACGGAAACGGACGGAATCATAGGTTTAAAATCACCTCATTATCAAGACTAGATAAAATTTTAATGTATGAGGTAATCTCTAAAACTTCTTGTCCAATTCTTAAAGTTCCTGACTATATGTTTTTATTGTTACTGGTAAATTTTATAGCGTACAGTGAAATTCTAGCTTGGACTTTTTTCGCCGCTTTTATGTTCTTTTTTTTTGCGCGTATTCGTAAAACCGACCGACCAACAGCCAGTCAAGTGAAACCGCGAGCATAAGCTAGTAAATTTAAAACACTTTCATTATTTTTTTTTTCAGATCAAGGTCGTTTTCATAACAAGTGCCTTACAAGCGTTCCTGTGAGAGAGACAGCGGGAGACGAGTGATTTTATGCGTTAGAGCGAGACAACTATACAACTGCTGTTGCTGCTCTGCTCTGGAACGATCGTTGACGAAGACTGAATTATTACTTCTTTGCTGCTTACGGCTTGTTAATGGTGAGAGAAACAAATTCAGAATTCAATTTCATTTATTGCATGACATACATGTTATATATAAGTAATACAATAAATACAAAATCGTTTATGAACATGTAAACAGTTTTAACACTTTGACTGCGATTTTTTTTCGACGACTGCGATCTTTTTTTTAACCTAAAAAATTCGTGCTGCCGCTCTACACAGCGGTTGTGTTGCGCCGCACATGCGTTTCGTTCGAAAAATATTACGGCTGTGCTGAGTCACAAAGATCTGTATTTTCTCAGCCGCTGCGCTAGTGTGGATTTACGCATATTAGTCACTTGTAGAAAAGACATACCGTGTGATTTCAGCAGTCAAAGTGTTAACAGGTTACATGTTGCATGTGAGACCACAAGTTAAAAACTGCGGCGTAGTCTCATCGCCCGCCTCCTGACATGCCATTATTGTAGAGCTTAATGAAGTACATGTCATAGTTATGTCTCTCATTTACCATGATCTCGGGCCATAAAGTGACCCGGTCCTTTGGAAGGCTTGCGTGGGGCCGAAGCCAACAGCACAGAGGCCCTTTGAAGAAGTTAATCTAAAGGCGATGGCTACACATAGCGGGTATCATCCTCGGGTGCACAATATGATACACCCAAAGATGGTATCCACTAGGTGTAGAGACTATTGCAAAGAAAAATGAAAGAAATAAAACCAGGCTATTGTGATGGATGGATGGACTGGGTAATCGGGCTATAGGGGAGATTGCGGACGTCTGCCATAAACAAGTCAATCATAATGTTAAGAAGAGTGGCAGACGGTGGCTTGCCGAATGCTGTCATAGTTATTATTATTAGGGTGTTTACAATACTAATGTGTAAGCAGTTATAATATAGTTAACATGCAAAGTAAAGAGTAAAAAGAACAAATATATAATACAAGTAATGGGATGTCACAATGTATTCTGTCTGCCCTATTGGGTATGCAGTGAAATGTACAAAATTTTACATACTATATTAATTCTAATATATTTTCTCAGATACCTAGGGGCCGTTCAAATATTACGTAAGCAGATTTATTACAATTATTTACCCCCCCATCCCCCTTGTCAGCAAAAGTAAGCAAAGCTCTTACCCCCTCCCCCCATGCTTACGTAAACATTTTTCAATTGCTACAATGTGGGGGCCGCCATTCGTGTAAAAAGTAAATAACTGCCGATGACGTAATCATCATCTAGACTCCCCTACCCCCCATGTCATCCAAAATAAGCAAGACAAAGAACCCCCCACCCCCCTATAGAGCTTACGTAATACTTGAACGGCCCCCTAAGTGAAATGTAATTTCTTTTGAGAAAATAAATATTCCTACCGAATTCTAAAAAAAAATATACAAATTTTCACTTCTCTTGCTGAAAAAGTATGTATGTTATTAACATAGATATACAATGTGTATTGTCGAACCTTGATCAAACGAGATGTGCGAATACACGACATATATTTATCGATAAAAAACTAAAAATAGAAAATTATATGTTACCTATCTCAAAAATAAAGCCGATTTAATATTTTTTTTAATGAAAACTACTTCATCTGGTTTTTGGTATAGATAAACAATCTAGCTTTCAAATGAGGCTACTTTGAATAAAATACACCATTTACTCAAAAAGAAACGAAGAAAAAACCAGATGAAGTAGTTTTCATTAAAAAAAATATTAAATCGGCTTTATTTTTGAGATAGGTAACATATAATTTTCTATTTTTAGTTTTTTATCGATAAATATATGTCGTGTATTCGCACATCTCGTTTGATCAAGGTTCGACAATACACATTGTATATGTACTACATACGTACATTACGTACGTCATTAAAATAGCGTACCTTAGCGGGCGTAAAATTCGAGTAGACGCCCTATGGCTAAGGTATTATTAAATTTTATTATTATAAAAACACGCACCTGACGATCGTGGCGTGACGCGATGGGGCGGTATACTTAACACTTCGAGTGCTGAAATCACACGGTATGTGTTTTCTACAAGTGACTAATATGCGTAAATCCACACTAGCGCAGCGGCTTAGAAAATACAGATCTGTGTGACTCAGCACAGCTGTAATGTTTTTCGAACGAAACGCATGTGCGGCGCAACACAACCGCTGTGTAGAGCGGCAGCACGAATGGCTTAGGTTAAAAAAAAGATCGCAGTCGTCGAAAAAAGTTCGCAGTCAAAGTGTTAATACACCTGGGGTAATTCACCCGGTTGCACTAACTACACTTTTAGTGGACTTGATTTACCCTGGTCATTTCCGGGTGCATTAAGTACCTACACTATTTCATCATCAGCATCAGCCTATATCAGTCCACTGCTGGACATAGGCCTCCCCCAATGAGCGCCACTGCGCCCTGTCTTCAGCTTGCCGCATCCAGCATCTACCTGCAGTCTTTCGCAGGTCGTCATCCCACCTGGCCGGAGGGCGTCCCACACTACGTTTTACCGATTACCTCTTGAATCACTCTAGCTATTTAAAATTAAACCGCATCTAAATCCGTTGCGTAGTTTTAAAGATCTAAGCATACATAGGGACAGACAGACAGCCGGAAGCGACTTTGTTTTATACTATGCAGTGATAGACTGCTATAAATTCTGTAGGTTTAGTAGTTTTCAGGTATTTTTTTTTTTCTTGGTGGTCTTCCAACCCAAACATGGTTCGTAGTAAACCCGATAATGTCAACTGCCAATCCTATCATAAAACCAATACTGCATAACGAGCGATCCTTTAATAACAGAAGGCCGTACAATCAACTCGGATAAATCAAGGTTAAACAAAATTACTGTACGCCGCACCCTTTTAATCACAAATTAGTCACACAACACAATTGTAGAGTCTACAATGGTAGAAACTGGATCTACCTGAAAACTTGATTTGATCATGAGTTATTTTAATGACAATCATCGTTATTATATTCAATTCAATTCATTTATTGCAAGAAATATGGTCATAATACAAGGTATTAAACATTAGAATAGGTAGTTTCACATACTTCACCAAAACACATTGGCATGCAAACAATTTCTAAAACTAGGGTCCTACAATGTAATTTAAAAATAATTTAAATTAATAAGTTATATAATATTAAAATGTCAATAATGTGCTATTTAATTTTCAAATTTAGGCCCATGAGTTCTTTGACACTATAGAAAGCTTTTCCAATGAGCCATAATTTTAATTTTTTTATAAATATTGTTTAAGGGCCCATACAACCTCAACTTTGTGTGAAAAGGCTAGACATATGATTTTGCGTTCATAAGAGCGGGACAGGGCATTGCAACGCAAGTTCAAAAATCAAGTTTTAGCTTATTACCTATTAATTAGGACATTATTTGAAAAAACCGAAACATATAACATTTTTATTTATACTTAATTCTATTACCACGCTTATTGTCAAGATCTGAACTTCTGTATTTATTGAGAAATTTAGGTTTTAGTAAAAATTTAGAGGTAACTTGGCGATTTTTTTCTATCGAGAAAATTTTATGGAATCGTGTTTTCGAAACACATGATCGATAGATTAAGTCCTGAACTTTACCATATATCAATTTCAAAGTTAAATATTCAGTAGTTTAGACGATATGGGCATCCGGCGGAGTTGAAAATTAGCAGTTTGAGGTATTATACACTCTTAAGGTAAATCTTTGATGTCATTAGGGATCTTATTATATATAACAGCGTGTATTATTTATATCAGTTATCTGGTATATATAAAGGTGCAATTCCAAGATCGCAGGCCGCAAAGGGCAGCTGCAGGCTGCAAGCGACAATATTTTTTTCTAATTTCTATGTATCTCTATGAAATTGATTCCAAGCGCGGCAACACTACGGCCTGCGGCCGTAGACGTAGACCGCAGACTGCAGCGCAAGTGGTGTGTTGGAAATAGAAGCACCGCGACCGCAGTCAGCACTGCGGTCAACCGCAGCCGCTAGCTGCAATGTCGACTGCGGTTGCAGTCTGCAGACCATCTCGGACTTGTAGCTTTAGAATAATCACAGAACAATCAACTTATTGTTAACAAAAAAGAACAAGTCAAAGTTTTGGGGACGTACCTATACTACGTGACTTTATTATATCGTATTTTCTCTAATTTTTACCTCCCTACCCCCGTCGGTGACCACTCGTAGTATATGCCAAGACCGCACCGAAGCCTAGAGGATATTGACTACGGGACGAAGACCTCCCTCCCCCTGTGACCAAGCGTAGTATTATAAAGACTACCCCTCCCCCTAAACGGGTCACGTAGTATGGGGTTATGGGTTCGTTCCCTAACACAAACTCTGCTTAGCTTCAGGCTGGACTAGATGATGCTGTATTGATTGTCAACGTTATGATTATTAAAACTTTTGAAACATCATGGTTATTAAAACTAAACTCATTTAAAACGGGATTTATGTACAATGATTAGATTTTTGAGTTTTCCAATATTGCCGCACAGTTTCATGCGCCATGATCACGGAATAACTGAAGGCACTGCGAGTAAGTTTTTATGGGTAGACATACTTTAGCATTATGATTATTATATATACATATTCACAATCCCATTATTTAAGTCCGCGGGTTATATCAACAATGCACCCATTAGAAACGTCATCGGAAGTCAATTACTAATGTCACACGTTCTGAATCCACGTGTAGAGATGGTGGCAAGATAACTACCTTTTGCCACTTTATGTTTTATTCCGGGCCTGGAACTAACGGTATGCAAAATTTCAGCCCGATCCGTTCTGTAGCTTTTGCGTGAATGAATTTTTTTGTCTACATACCGAAGCGACAAATCAAAAATATAACTTTACTAGCTGCGCCCCGCGGTTTCACCCGCGTGGTGATAGATATTCTGTATTTATGATACAATATATCTATATAAATTGTAGCCTATGTGTTATTCTGATGTATAAGCTATATTATTGTGGAGTTTTATTAAAATCCATTCAGTAGTTTTTACGCGAAAGAGTAACAAACATCCATCCATCCATACTTACAAACTTTCGCGTTTATAATATTAGTAGGATTTCCATTTCAGTGTTCATTTTCAGAATTTGACCTTATAAGTGTTAATTATTTATTCTTGATTCCAAGACGAAGACAGATTGATTTATGCACGAAGAGAACACTCTATTTCACACGTTCTGCGAGAAAATATAAATAAGAATAAATAGTACACTTCTTATTAATATTATATCCTATTTTTGACTTACCTATATTTCATTCTTAATTTTATCTCGACTCTTCAATAATTTGAATTTATAATTGACATTATTGATTATCTGATTTTATTTTAACTGTATTTATAACATGTGTTCTTTACTTTTATATTATACCTCTGTAATTAGTATAATTGGCCTGAGGTCGTTCTGATTACATTAAATAAATAAATAAATTATAAACGCGGAAGTATGTGCGTGTATGTATGTATGTTACCTCTTCACGATAAAATTACTGAACGGATCGGGCTGAAATTTAAATACAGGTAGTTCCAGGTCTTGAATAAAACATACCACATATTTTGTAATAAGCCTTTTTTCTAAGGATATATTTGACAATTAGTTTGAATTTATTAATAATAATTATTGATAACTAGCTGCGCCCCGCGGCTTCGCCCGCGTGTAAATTTCCGCGCAATTTTACCATGTTTTCTCACCGTTTAAACCTTCTCTGGACTACGAAAAACATTTCAAAACCAAAATCAGCTAAATCAGCCCAGCCGTTCTCGAGTTTTAGCGAGACTAACGAACAGCAATAGATTTTTATATATAAAGATTTTTGCAACACACTTAGAGAAATGAAAAAAATGAAATGAAGAGATATGGGCATAAGTAGTCTAAGTCGTTTTCAATGGCAGCCACAGACAAAACTGTCTTTCAATCCATCATCACCTGAACTTGAGTCGTATATTCCTTTATCTAGAATTAAAACTTATGACAAGACTTGAACCTTCGACCCCTTCTCCGGTTCCCCTCAGTGACGCTCTCGTAGTGCGAAGGCTAAATTCAAAGGTTTTTTTATTATAGTGCATACTATAATAAAAAAAAACCTTTGAATTCAGCTCATTTAGTTCTGGTTTTCTACTTTCCTTATCCTGATGAATACTTCAATAAGTTCCATAACTTACTTAAGTATTCTTACTGGCTCTTCTGGGCGATGATACTGTGTGGATTGTCCATAATTTTTTTATTTTCGCCGCTCAAAGGCTCCGTTTTAGTTGCTCATCAAAAAGTACTATATTAATAATTATTATTGATAACTAGCTGCGCCCCGCGGCTTCGACCGCGTGGAAATTTCCGCGCAATTTTACCATGTTTTCTCACCGTTTAAACCTTCCCTGGACTACGAAAAACATTTCAAAACCAAAATCAGCTAAATCGGCCCAGCCGTTCTCGAATTTTAGCGAGACTAACGAACAGCAATAGATTTTTATATATAAAGATTTTTGCAACTCACTTAGAGAAATGAAAAAAATGAAATGAAGAGATACGAGGGAATAAGTAGTCTAAGTCGTTTTCAATGGCAGCCACAGACAAAACTGTCTTTCAATCCATCATCACCTGAACTTGAGTCGTATATTCCTTTATCTAGAATTAAAACTTATGCAAAACCATTAGCCATCTCACACCACTTAAAAATGGCGTAGATTATGATCGCGAAACGTTAATTGTCCCCAATAAATTTCAATTTAACCTAGCGGCTTGTGCGCGCTTCTTCATTATTCCTTATTGTTGTTAATTGTTATAGTAACACTAGCTTGTGCCAGCGGCTTTGCATGCGCTTTTCAAGTCCTTTGTCCATCCTCGGGATACCGTCTAGGCGGGAAAATATAGACGGAAAGAATTTATTTCGCTTATATAACATTACTGGCTTTTGTCCACGCTCTTTTTTAAGTACCACAATGTCCCCGGGATACCGTCTAGACGTAAAAGATAGACAGGCAGACATAATTTATTTCTCTTCTATAATATTACAAGCTTCTGCCCGCGGCTTCGCACGCGCTTCTTAAGGCTCACGTGTAACTCCGGGATATTGATTACCTCCCTGGCAAATTTTATTAAAATCCGATCAGCCATACAAGCGTGAAATGAAAAGGTAACAGGCAGAGTTACTTTCGTGTAATATTATTAGTATACCACCGTTGTTTATAAAGTTTTTAATTGTAATTTGAAATTTGGAGTTGTTTTCGGCGATGACAACTTTTGGATGATGGCGATATGTGTCAGGTTGGACACTTTTCTGCCAGTGTCAAGTAATGGAAAATAATTGTAAATTGTCAGAGTTATCATCATAATTATGTATATGGCTTGATATTTTTACCAGAGCCTAGTTCGTTATCTAGCAGGGTGTACCACGTGCAGGTTAGGTTGGCTTAGGAGACGAGATGTTGGAGTCCCCCTTACACCCCACATCTTTTTGAAACGCAGAATTAATAAGGCTTCTTTAAACTTGATGACTTCTTGGTTTGATGACTGGTGGCTGATATTTTGATTGGTGACTTTGACTTATTAGGCTCAATTTACACAAAGCTCGCCGCGTCATCGCTGTCCGCCGCTACCATCCCAATGTAAATTGAGCTTTAAATTTCTTAAAGTTCTTTATTTAACCTTCTGAAGTATATTTATTATTCCAAATATAAGATATCAGGATATAAAGGAGAGAGAGACTCAGCTTAACTTGTTCTGTGCACCACTCTCTTTAGCATTATATTATGGGGATTATTTAAATTATGAGATTACTAAGATATAAAGAAGTCAACTCGTCTTAAAAAATTAAATAATATCCATAAATTTAGTTGTCGACGAGACTTGAACCTTCGACCCCTTCTCCGGTTCCCCTCAGGGACGCTCTCGAAGTGTGAAGGCTTAAGCACTATAATAAAAAAATTAAGAATTCAGCTCAACTTGTTCTGGTTTTCTACTTTCCTTAGCCTGATGAATACTTCAGTAAGTTCCATAACTTACTTAAGTATTCTTACTGGCTCTTCTGGGCGATGATACTGTGTGGATTGTCCATCATTTTTTTATTTTCGCCGCTCATAGGCTCCGTTTTAGTTTCTCATCAAAAAGTACTTATTAGCAGTGTTCTGTATGTCAAAAGACATACAGAACACTCAACAAATCAACAGAACCCAAGATCTTCTCGTCGTGACCCTGCGAGCCAAGTGGTCCTAATTCCACGCACCCTCCTCGCCTACCATTGGCTGGCTTGTTAGCCCACAATACTGCGTACTTATTCATTTGACCGTCTCCGTGCCATCAATTTAGCCAAGTCTCCGTCTGACTTCGGTACTTCTTTATTCGCAATCGGAGTTTCTTGCCGCGCTTTTCTGACTTGCGAAACTGCCTTTTCGACTCTCTCAGGTCTCTACCAGTTTTCGCGAATACCGTTTGGTATAATTCTTACGCTTTTGACCTCAAATTTGCGATAATGGTGGATTAAAGCAATGTATATCAAAGACGGAGACGGCTGGACATTCGTTCTGACCTTCGCCAATACGGCCAAGTGTTGAAGCACTGAGTCTTATTGGATTCTCTGAGTGGAAAGATCTCGCTAAGGACTTCTTTTAAAGGTGAGCGGTTGGTTATTTGGTTTATGCTGAATTATTTTAGTATAGTGAGAATCAGAAAATATTTTTGTGTGTAAATAAAACAGATTTATATACACTTAGAAAAGGTCAAATTCTGGAAATTAATATAGATATGGAATTTGAAGTTTTATGAAAGTCCAAAAGGATTGTTTTAACTTTGAATATAAGTTTTTAATTAATTCTTGGGTAGTGGTCTCGGTATGAATTGGACCATTAATATTTTAGAACCTCCTTTATTAAGCATTGGATACAAAAAGCTGCTTCTTGTCTGCAAACAAAAAATCTAAGTACCTGCAAGTATTAATATTAATTAATTTCTGCTATAAAGAGAAATGTACGTTTTCGAAAAAGCTCTTAACCTACTTGAACCCTTGAGTTTTATAAATATTTGGTAAATTCAGTTCAATTTATGTATTTCCTACTAAGTGCTAATATCGTTTAAAATCTTTGACGCGACCTTTATACCTGTAGTAATACTTTATAGAGATACGACCGATGTGGCGCGGTGGGCGAAGGTCCGCCTGCGACGCAGGAGGTTGCGGGTTCGATTCCCGCCTCGGAACAATTGTGTGTACGATCTGCAGATATTTGTTCCAGGTGTTCTGGTCGTTTTTTATGTATAATAAAAAATATCTATCTATGTATTGTATTATGTATATCAGTTATCTAGTACCCATAACACAAGCTCTGCTTTCCATGGGGCTAGATAATGCTGTGTGAATTGTCCAGCATTATTTATATAACTGCCTAGTGAAAAAGAAGTGTTAAAAAACTAATCGAAACCTATTTCAGTTTCTTTCACAATGATCAAACTAAAAAACATGCACAAGCGATAATTCTACTAAATTATTCGCTTCACAATAACAATGGTTTCGTCTCAGAATAACACATTCTGGCATTTTACTTTTATGATAGACTAGCGGACCCTCCCGGCTTCGCACGGTTTTAGTACGGATCCCTAACTTTTTTGAAAATTTATTATAGCCTCTGTTCACCGGGGATAGTGTAGCTTCACAACGGCGAAAAAAAATTTCAAATCGGTCCAGTAGCTTCGGAGCCTGTTCATTACAAACAAACAAAAAATCAAACCTTTCCTCCGTATCATATTTATTTATGAAAGAAACTGCGGACGGACGCGTGTCTAAAGTGTCAAGGTTGAAACCATTATATCAATCTCCGTGCAAATAGCACCCCGCACGCACAATCTAGAGTTTCTTTCGTTTAAGGACGATTGTGCGTCGATACCATTGTCATAGGAAAATAATTGGTTAACAGAATCACTGGTACACGGGGAAGCGAGTTAGTAAATCGCTTGCTTCCCTCTATCTTCGAAGTTCCAATTATTAAAAGGTACCTATTGAGGTTGCGGGTTCGATTCCCGCCTCGGAACAATTGTGTGTACGATCTGCAGATATTTGTTCCGGATGTTCTGGTCGTTTTCTATGTATAATAAAAAATATCTATCTATGTAATGTATTGTATTATGTATATCAGTCATCTAGTGCCCATACCACAAGCTCTGCTTAGCTTGGGGCTAGATGATGCTGTGTGGATGGTTCAGCATTATATACTAAACTAGTTTTCCTTCTTTCCAGGAGCCATAGCCCCCTGAGCCTCAAATCACCGCAGGTTCCCCAAAACCGCCGGTGGACCGATGGAGCACCGAAGCACCCCAACCAACACAATTACAAATATGCTGTTGAAAATAGAGAACGAACTCCTCCAAAGCCACCGCCAAAGAGAGACAACAGGAATCAAGAAACTATACAACTCATTCTTTGTCCTCTTCTAACTCCTCAGTGTTTCCATCTCTGGCTATAAAAAATAGCCAAAAGACTGTTTAGGGTAATATGTTATGGAATTTTATGAAGATATTATGAGTGAGTGTAGAAAAGAGGATATAGGCTGGGAATCGTCTGTTCGTCTTGCTTTGTTGAGAGAGGAAGATATTGGGATGTATTTGGAGGAAAGAGACGGTAGGAAGAGGAAGTGGGACGGCAAGATGATGCGGAGAGACGAGAGCGAGGAGAGGGAGCAGAGGAAAGTGCCGCCGAAGAAGATTATGGGTGAGTGAGCTTTATTTTGTTTGCGTTAAGGTTGGAAATTGATAAGCAAAGAAAACAGACTATCCGCATAAACATTTTCAAGGGACTAATTAAACTTTTTGATTTGAACCTGAATCTCTTAAACACAAAGAATACAAATTCAATAAATATTCTAATATTGACTAGTGTTTGATAAGTCTAGCTCTATTGGGACAGTTTTTGTTAGTTTTTTTTAGATATTAACGGATTTCCTTTGCTTATTTATTTCAACTTTTAATTTTTTTATTAAATAAGTGTTTGAGAGAAATCCTTAACATAAAATCTACGGTCTTATTCCTAGACGGTATGGAACAAATATTTCAATCTGCAGGTATTAGATTATTATCCGTACATAATATTTTCTATTTACTCCATATATGCGCGCCGCAAACGTGTTCTTGAGTGGAGAGCACGACGATTCCCTAAAAGTAGTGTAAGACGCCCTCCGACCAGGTGGTATGACGACCTGCGAAAGACTGCAGGTGGATGCTGGATGCGTCAAGCCGAAGACTGGGCGCTGTGGAGCTCATTGGGGGAGGCCTATGTCCAGCAGTGGGACAAATATAGGCTGATGATGATGCGCATCGCGCGCCGGGTCGTTGTTTTGGCATTAACATAACAGATGGCGCTACTTAATTATAAATAATTATACTAATAAAATATTTTGGCAAACTGAATCAGGCATAAGATGAAAATTAATACAAAAAAATTTTAGAACACAAATCCTATGGTAAAGCGCTCATTTAAAAATAAGCATTAGCTTTTGTGTCTTAGTACATGGTTTGCGTATTTAAATCTAAAAATAATGTGATAAGATACATGTCAATATATAAGTAAAGCTTTAAGCTATGCACAACATCAAATTACTTACATAGTATTGTCGGTGCGAAACTGAGCGACATCTGGCCAAGCATTAACATCATTGATGTAATCATTTATGGAGTAGAAAGCATTAATAAATAAATAAATAATGCTGGACAATTCACACAGCATCATCTAGCCCTAAGACACAGCCTAAGATAAAGTAATCGGTCGTCAAGTCATTCTTGATAAGATGTTGTTTTATTTAATGTTTTCATGTTCCGATGGAACGGCGGTCTTGTCCCCGCATACCACGCTAATGGTAGCTAATTAATATAATAGAATGGACGTTCAAAGATAATAAACTAGATCAGAAGCGACTGTTGACACACGCCGACCAATCGCGTTTAAGATGTGTATAGATTTGAGATGCGCAGATGAGGCAGTCGGAAGAAATTTTACTTTTGAGAAGTTTTGACTTGTAGACTTTTTTAGAAACAAGGGACAGATACGTTTAGAATAGAAGAATAGAATAGAAAAAACATTTATTTGTAGAAAGTTCTTTGATTTTGAAAAATGTTTCGCTATTGTATTGAATCATCCCGAAGTGGACTCATGAAATATTTATTCCCAACCAGTAGCTTGTTCAGCATTGTTTATTTATTATTTTTTTAATGATAATATCCTACTAATATTTTAAAGGCGAAAGTTTTCGCCGTTGTGAAGATATGAAACTTTGCCACATTGTGCGTTTGGCCTAGCCATTATTACGCCCATCAATATGTGAAAAACGCCAAACTGCCACTTTGGCGAGTTGACCGTTAGACCGACGATATGGTCTGGCCGAAGGCAACGCCAAAACTACTGAATGCATCGCGCTGAAATTTTGAACACATAAAGATCTAAACCTAGAATAACACATAGGCTACTTTTATTACAAAAACCGCGGACGGACGCTAGTATGTAACAAAATTTAGAGAACATAGCAAATTAATATGGAGTAGTATATTGTTGTTTCCTAGATAGGAAAACAAACGCACATATATAATTTATATATATACATACACAATAATCTGCTTGTTTGTTAGATAGAATAGAAAAAGATTAATGTAAAACATGGCATATTTATCTAAATAATCAAATAATCTAGTTTTTTTTATCGTATGACAAAAGTTTTACTACCAATAAACTTACTCTAGACAATTTAATAAAACTACAATTACAAATGAAAATGAAAATGAAAAGTTTTTATTTCTTTAAGCTTACAAATAAGCACTTATACACGTCATATTTTATACTATTAAATTATTTTATAGTTCACTTCAATTTTTTGTCCACCAGTGGAAGAAGTGAGAAGAAACCACTAGTATGTTCATAACTTATAACTTAAACTAAAGAGAATATAAAAATAATAATCAATATAGTTTTCCTCAACACGACATAGCAACAATAGGCAAAAAAACATAATAACTTCTGCATCACCTACTAGACTAACATAATCTTTGCCAATACATCAACGATATGATAATGTCATACTAAGTATTATGAATTTTGTTAGACAGTAGAATCAAAATCGCGATATATATCGGCCGTATTGCATATAAAGAGTATATAAATCGGTATACATTATGTGTATATATCTAAATTAAATGGTGCATGTGTGTTTGTCTCGAGTGTTATGATTATGACAGTGTTATGCTAAGTGACAAAATAACTACAGATTGTTGAAAGTGAAGTTTGTTATATATCAAAGAAACAGTGTTTAACATAATATCGGTAATTTCGGCGGTTAAAAAATATTCATTTATTTCTTTTTTTATTCTAGCTGATGGTGTTCCATCTTTAGCTAGAATAATAGAATAGAATAGGATTTATTTAGCACACATAAGACTGAAGGAAAGTAGCTACAACAAAAACATCAACAGAGATATAATATAGGTATTCACTGATAGAAAATAATCGCAATAAAAATATCTATTGTATCAGAAAACGCAAACAAAAAATATAATTAAAAATGCTTATATTCGTTGATTACAAAGAAGACTGTAGTTTTGAATGCAAATTTTCAGAAAGATTTTTTTATTTATTGTTAATAGACGAGCAGCTTCTAGCTGATGTGTCTATATCGCACAGTGTTGAATTTATTCATTGCGTTTTTTTAGTTTGTTATTTTTGTCTCGTAACCTGTTGTCGAGTTTATTCATGAAGGCGTTTATTGATGTGGCTGGTATAAAATCTTCTGGTAATAGGTTCCAATTGTGCACCACTCTATTGCTAATAAAATGGTGCGCGCCAAGGGATCTCGTCGAGTCACGGGACAATCTAAGGTGATGCCCACGGGTAGAACGTCCTTTCTTTATGTAGATGTCTCGTAAGGATGTCAGGTTGTATTGGTGAGTGAGTATCTTGTAGGTCTCGATGAGGTCACCTCGAAGACGTTCTTCTAGAGTAGTGAGGCGTAGTGCGTGTAATCTATATATCTCAGTAATAACCGAAAAATACCACTTGTTTTCATGTTAGTAGATCTTCAAATAATCTATCAAATTTCTTGCATAATATAACCTATTAAAATACTCGTACCAACCGGTTTGTAATTTAAATTAACTAATTCTTATTATTATAATACTTGATTTTTCAATCGTGAGACAATATTTGAAATAACCTTCATTACTTTCAAGTATAAATTTAAATATTTACGTTTTGCCTTCGGCAGGTAGAAAATGCCTCGGCGTTAAGCCCACCGTCTGTACCTTAGTGCATCAAATTTAAAAAAAAAATGAACAGACTAAGTTAAGTACTAGGTAGGAAAATAAAATAAATCTTTATTTACAAAGAAAATACAGTCAAATAATATAAACTTATTAGCACTAGTATTTACAATTGAGCTAACTGTAGACAATCGCTAATTGGAAACAATCTATAGCTAGCTCAACTGGTCCGTATCAATACCAGTCGGCGCGCGTCCCCGCGACGCTGGCTGCATTGCCCCGCTCGCTGTATGACAATGCTGATGCGCTGCGCCAGTTACTCACCAGTTCTCAGGTCATGCGTCGCATAGACCAGACGCTCAGATAACTAGGTAGCGTACATATATGAAACAACTCATAGATATTTGTTTAATAAAATCGACATCGAAGTTATTCTGAAATCTGCGAAATAAACTCTAAACTAAAGTGTGATACACTAAAATTATGAATGCTATAGTTTGGAAGTTTAATATTATTTCGCGCAAAAACTAGTTTACAGAACGGGTTGAAACTTTGCATACGTGTTATATAACTCGATTATAAAGTCTACTCTTTATTCCAAAAAAAACGCGAGCGAAAACTCGGGCAGCCGTTAGTATATATAATAGCCGTTAGTATATATAATACCAACTAACTTTCAACGCGATCCCTATATCATTTCACAAAAATTGAACCGATTTTGATGATTTTAACTGGCGTTTTGTGATCCATAGGTATGAACTCAGTATGTTATTATTTTTTTTATTTATTTATAATAACGAAAGGTTCTTTTATGACATTATTTCTTAGAAAGTAAAGAGAGAGACACGAGTCAAGTTAACAGCATCGTTTTGATGATAAATTCCTTCCTACATCTCTAGACGCAATCATTAAGTGTTAATCAATGATACGCGACTGGACGTGTTAATTCAACGTGCAAGATGTAGATGTTATGGTATGGAAATTCTATAGGTTTAATATGAGTCAGGAGGTTGGTGGTTGTTACACCCACGTGTCTCTTGAAATCACGTCCTGCTGGTGAGAAGTCAGGCGCACTTTCGTCCATTGCTGCCATTGATGGACATTCCTCAAATCAAACATTATTTATTTCAATCTATAATATAAAAATGATCGCTGAATGTGTTGCTAAGCGCAAATCTCGATAGCAGCTGAACCGATTTCGTTAATTCTCTTTAGAATATTCCTTGAAGTACGAGGATGGTTCTTACGGAGAGAAAACAGAGAATTTTTTTAAAAATTGCCTGATACAAATGACCACCCGGGCGAAGCCGGGATGGGTCGCTAGTAATAGATAGTAGATAAAGGTGCACTAGCAACGATAAATACAACAAACCAAAAACCATGAAAATCGGTCTAACCGTTCTCGAGTTTCAAGTGTTCGAACGAACCCGACTTAGTTTTACTATCTTAAATATTACCGAATAAACGTGACCGCACTGAGTGGAACGATTTGGGGAAGGCCTTTGCCCAGCAGTCGGACGAACCAGGCTAAAAAAAAACAATATTAAGATAACAAAATTGACGCAGAAATCGTTGCAAAAAACATAGAGCCTTTTTCTAAGTCTGTTAACACTTCGATTGCTGAAATCACACCGTATGTGTTTTCTACAAGTGATTAATAATAATAATATATAAATAATTAATGCGTAAATCCACACTAGCGCAGCGGCTGAGAAAATACAGATCTGTGTGACTCAGCACAGCTGTAATGTTTTTCGAACGAAACGCATGTGCGGCGCAACACAACCGCTGTGTAGAGCGGCAGCACGAATGGCTTAGGTTAAAAAAGATCGCAGTCGTCGAAAAAAGTTCGCAGTCAGTGTTAAGTAGAGACAGACACTAAACGAAATTGGACATACAGGCAGACACAATCACCTTTCGCAGACAGATAGCAAGTCCAGTTATTCGTGACCCCAGGGTCGGTTGTATCAGTTGGACTCGGTTATCACTAGTTCTGCTCACAAGCCGGGTTATTTAGGTCAATATTATATTTCTGTGTGTAATGTACCAAAAGATAATAGGATTCGAAGGTGGTTCTTTGGTGTATTGACGTAAGATACTGACAGATTTGAAGATGGTTCTTTTAGGACATAAGAATTGAAACATAAAAAATACACATTTTTATTATCTTTTTTTATGTTGGTAGCTATCGCCGAACTTTGAAAATAATAATAATAAACATATATATAAATTGCCGGCCGCTTGAGCCTAGCTTTGCGGTCGGTGATCTACGGTTTTAGCGTTTAGGCTACGAATACATCGTTTTTTTTTTAATGCTGGACAATCCACACAGCATTGTCTAGCCCCATGATAAGCAAAGCTTGTGTTATGGGTACTAGATAACTGATATACATAATACAATACATTACATAGATAGATATTTTTTTATTATACATAGAAAACGACCAGAACACCCGGAACAAATATCTGCAGATCGTACACACAATTGTTTCGAGGCGGGAATCGAACCCGCAACCCCCTGCGTCGCAGGCGGACCTTCGCCCACCGCGCCACATCGGTAGTTAGCTTTACGTTAACGTTAGCTATCCCAAAAAACAAGGCGTAATATTTTTCAATTGAAATGAAAAAAGTTCGTTTTTGATACAGTGTATTTTCTTCAAAGTAATATCATTTCAAGTTAGAAAGTCTAATATCCGCAAGTTTCGATCAAGTTTCGAAAAAACACCTTTTATAAAACATTTGAAACTATCATGGTTATCAACACTAAAGTCAAAATATTGGATAACTCAAAAATCAAATCATGGTAAATATCCCGTTTTAAATGACTTTAACAACTTTTATTTTAATGAAGAAATTTTGAAACTGAACTGACTAAAAATCTGTCAAATCACGACAAGACACGTTAGTTACTGTTAACACTTTGAGTGCTGAAGTGACACGGTATGTGTTTTCTACAAGTGACTAATATGCGTAAATCCACACTAGCGCAGCGGCTGAGAAAATACAGATATTTGTGACTCAGCACAGCCGTAATATTTTTCGAACGAAACGCATGTGCGGCGCAACACAACCGCTGTGTAGAGCGGCAGCACGAATTTTTTAGGTTAAAAAAAAGATCGCAGTCGTCGAACAAAAATCGCAGTCAAAGTGTTAAAAAAGCCAGTCAACGGTAACATCAAGTAAATAGTAAATACACGCAGTTTGCGCAAGAAAATACATTCCCTATCAACGAATCCCAAGTCTCATACGGCCTCTTCCAATATAATCAATTCATTATTTAGCACATGTCCGTTAAAGGCTGGTGTCAACCGCAGCGGATAAATGTATGACATTTATGTGTATGAGAGTTATTCACCGCCTAAATGCGTGTCAATTACTGAGGGTTCAAATCATCACGTTTATATTAGAAATGCGAAAGTTTGGATGTTTGTTAACTCTTTGCGCGAAAACGATGAGTACTAAACAAATGGGGCTGACATTCAATCAACCAATACGAATCTAACATAGGGTAGGTAATTTTTTATCTGGTAAATCAGTCCCACCTCCCATGGGATAGAAATAACCATGACGGCCGATGTGGCGCGGTGGGCGAAGGTCCGCCTGCGACGCAGGAGGTTGCGGGTTCGATTCCCGCCTCGGAACAATTGTGTGTACGATCTGCAGATATTTGTTCCGGGTGTTCTGGTCGTTTTCTATGTATAATAAAAAATATCTATCTATGTAATGTATTGTATTATGTATATCAGTTATCTAGTACCCATAACCCAAGCTCTGCTTACCATGGGGCTAGATAATGCTGTGTGAATTGTCCAGCATTATTATTTATTTAAACCTTGTTTATTGTTGGTTTCTGGACTGGTTTCCGCAAGTAGGCCACAGATGGACCCTCCCTAATGAAACCCGTGGTAGTGGTAACGTTCGTAGCAAAAATAAATAAATAAATAACGCTGGACAATTCACACAGCATTATCTAGCCCCATGGTAAGCAGAGCTTGTGTTATGGGTACTAGATGACTGAATATACATAATACAATATATAACATAGATAGATATTTTTTAGTATACATAGAAAACGACCAGAACACCCGGAACAAATATCTGCAGATCGTACACACAATTGTTACGAGGCGGGAATCGAACCCGCAACCTCCTGCGTCGCAGGCGGACCTTCGCCCACCGCGCCACATCGGTCGTCGAAAAAGACAAATAAAGTGGCTAGATCGGTATGTCTGCTAATGAAAACCTACTCGCAGTGCCTTCATTTATTCAGTGATCATGGCGCATGAAACTGTACTGAAATACTGAATAACTCTAAAATCTAATCATGGTAAATATCCCGTTCTAAGCGACTAATGTGTCACCAAAATCTGTCGACAATTCACGAAAATATTCGCTCTGCTTTGGTGTAAACCTGCCCTTATGTCAATAAATTAGGTTAAAGACAGGCCTGCCTCTGAGAGTTCAGATAATAACACTGTCTGGTAGAAATAAGTCAACGTTCTAATAAATCCTCAACTATCTACCACTACCCACTACTACCACAGGGGACGCAAATTTTCATTACCTACTGTCGGTTTGCGGCCAGCAATGTTGATGACCTTAGGTTATTGAGTTAGAGCAACAAGCTGAGTCAGGACCCCTGTCAGACCTACACACGCGCGCTTGTCTGCTTGCTGTGAGGGCTAGTACCAATAATTAAATAATAAATAAATACTCAGCACAATTCACACAGCATTATCTAGCCCCATGGTAAGCAGAGCTTGTGTTATGGGTACTAGATAACTGATATACATAATACAATACATTACATAGATAGATATTTTTTATTATACATAGAAAACGACCAGAACACCCGGAACAAATATCTGCAGATCGTACACACAATTGTTCCGAGGCGGGAATCGAACCCGCAACCTCCTGTGTTGCAAGCGGACCTTCGCCCACCGCGCCACATCGGTCGTCCATCAATCCAATGCTACTTTTGTTAGTACATTTGATATTCACTTTTCTTTTTCAACTACTTGAAAAACTAAGCATTAAGTCCACCCTTTGTAACCTTAGTACCTACTGCAATAAAGTTTTTAAATAAATAAATAAATAAAAACTAGCCATAACATAACTTCAAAAGTTTCTCTTGTTTCTTTTGCGGAAGAATATCAAGCATGGATCGCATTAATAATAACATACTAATATATAACAAACTAGCTATTTCCCGCGGTTTCACCCGCGTTAAATTCAAATTTCACATTTCTAAATTTTAATATAGCCTATGCTCACCGCGGATAGTGTAGGTTCCCAATGGTGAAATAATTTTTCAAATCGGTCCAGTAGTTTCGGAGCCTATTCGATACAAACTTTAAATCAAACCTTTCCTCTTTATAATATTAGTATAGACTAACTAATAATATGTAAATATTTCGTCGCACTCGCCCGGTTTATTAATAAACGTACTCGACGATTTTTTTTTAAACGTTCTTATCATAACTTCACCAAAATAGACATCAAAAATCAATCGTGCTATCATGTAAAGCAAGCGTGTCTGGTTGTTGTATATTTCGTAATCATATTTATATTGTTGCGTATTTAATTCATAATATATCAATTTAGATAATAATATGTAATAAATAATTACTAGCAAATTAAGATAATAAATAGCTTATTAAGAAAAACTCTGTTTTATTATCGCCTCGCGAGCAAAGCCACGTACAAGAGTTCATCTTCATCAGCCTATGTTAGTCCACTAAAACATAGGCCTCCCATAATGAGCGCCGTGGCGCCCTGTATCCAGCATCTGCCTGCAGTCTTTCGCAGGTCGTCATCCCAATTGGTCGAAGCATGTCCAAGTAAAACAATTTAAAGTTTTTTTTTTATTGACATAATAGTGTGTTAGTGTAACAGACAATACGAGTCCATAGGCTCCTGAACTAGTTAAAAAATGTTTCAGGAAACAGTGGCTTCTCCAACTAATATGTACAGATAATTATATCAAAGTGGTTATTAATGAATGAATGCACTTTATTGCACTTAAAAACATAACAAAATAAAACCTTATATCTAAATTTGTAACATGAACAGAACAATAGACGGCTTTATCACTGACAGCGATTCCTCGTAGGCAACCTAGATTATAACTAATCTTAATTGTAGGTACAGAGGAATCACGCTAAATAAAAAACATGTAGAGTAGAGCTAGTAATTTCCAGCTTATGCTTACAAAAAGTGATAATCATGTCAAAATGTTAGTACTCCACTACATTATCAGTGACGTCACATGTTTGATTACCTACTTATAGCACCTACGTACGATACAAGCGTAGTGATGGCGCTATAAGAGTGCTTGCATAGGCAAGCAGTCGATTTATAAATGAAAATATCCATCGAGGTTTATCAAAACCGGTTGGCTGCAGTCGCAGTTTTCTCTTCAGGCCAAAACTACCGAACAGATCGCGCTGAAATTATGAATCAATATCAATTGCTAGACATACGTTTTTCGTCATCACAATTTAATCAGCTGCTTCCACTGTTGGACCGAGGCTCTCGCAAATAAAATTATTAGTAATACCAGGGACCAGATATATAAAAAACAGATATATATTGGTGTACCTTAACACACAAATATCTAGATTTCTTGGCTCTTAGGGCTAAGAGGGTAATTTTACGGCTATGCGACAGCGCCATCTGGGAATAGCCGTAAAATTTGAGCTTTTTCTGAGTCACGATTTCGTGTGCGAGATTGGCAGTCTTTTTATATATCAGGTCCCTGGTAATACCCACCCGCAGGTAACAGATATCATAACATTGGGTTAAAAATAGCGGGATCAGTTCATCTCCCAACAATTTGAACGTTAACTTAGGTATAAAATTCAGTTTATTTTTATCCATGCTTGCGAAAAGTGACGAAATATCCTGATTTCAAATTAACACTTTGACTGCGAACTTATTTCGACGACTGCGATCTTTTTTTTAACCTAAGCCATTCGTGCTGCCGCTCTACACAGCGGTTGTGTTGCGCCCCACATGCGTTTCGTTCGAAAAACATTACAGCTGTGCTGAGTCACACAGATCTGTATTTTCTCAGCCGCTGCGCTAGTGTGGATTTACGCATATTAGTCACTTGTAGAAAACATACGGTTTGATTTCAGCACTCGAAGTCAAGAAGTGATCAAATTATGAATGTTCCCAAATATTACCCAACGCAGGTGTCATCAGCAGACATGTACCCAACATTTCATAACACTGGGTTAAAAATAGCGAGATAAGCTAATCTCTCAACAATTTGAACGATAAGACTTTGATTACATTCAGTTTCATTTGATCCAGGCTTGCGAAAAGTCCCGCAAATTCACGCAATGTCTTGATTTCGCCGGAATTATCTGAATCGGTTCAGTTGTTAAGAGTCACTCACAAAAAAGTACTCAACTTCTTTTAGCAATAACAAGTAATAGTGATAAAAGTTACTCCGAATGCCGTACCGACTATAGAGTATTTTTAGCTGCAATAGAGTGTTTTGCGACTCAATTACACAAATCTGTTTTGTCCTTCATTTTTTTTAATCATGTTTGTTTTGTTATTGTGTGTTGAGTTACAAATAAACTTTTTTATTATACTCTATTATATTCAATACTAGCTTTCGCCCGCGGCTTCGCTCGGATAAAAAGTAGCCTATATGTTATTCCAGTACACATACTATGTATATTCCAAATTTCATCAAGAGCGAATTACAAACTTTCGCGTTTATAATATTATTAAGATAATAGCATTCCTAACTATAGATTCTTCTCTGTTTAAAGAAGTTTATACTAGCGTGTACTCGAACAGGTGTGTAGAAAATAGGCGAGCGATAATTTTTCAACACCTACAACTTTTATAAACTTTTAACAGTTCATCATAACCCTACGAAGTGAATCATATTAAAAAACCCCACAATAAAATGAATGCAAACTACTACAGACTGAAATCTATAAGTTTACTCCAATTCGTGTGCAAACAATCTCATATCTGGACGTTTAAGTGTTGGTATTTCTGACAGTGAATGGACATTGTGAACAAGACTGTTGCGCTTGAAGCCTGAAACTTTCAAGTCGAAAAACCGTAAGTGAAATCAGAAAGAGAAAAAATCTTTATATATGAATAAAATCGAATCGATTGTAAAGTGACGGAGGAAGTAAAAAGCACTGGTAAGATAGAAAGTTATAGAAGAAGATCGGGTTAAATCTTGTGAAGAACGCCATCTATCGAAAGGCCTGGAATTATAATTGTATGTTGCTTGAAGTGAAGTGACAGAAAGAAAGAGAAGAAAGAAGATACAAATGAAAGATAACAAAATGATCAAGATCAAGAGACCGAAAAGTAAATTGTAGACCACTGGTTCTCAATTGAAAGATTCTTCAAAAGTCCAGTCTTGAAATTGGATTGACTTTATAACAAACTCATAACAAAATAGTGGAATAAAAAAAAATTCCAAACATCTTTTACCACTATTAAACTTGTACAACAAATTCTTTTGACGCAACTGTGGAAAAACGTTTGAAGGTAACCCCTGATAATTGTGTCAAAGCAACGCCACCTCACGGCTCTTAACTGAAACTGTACAACGCCATCTGACGGCTCTTAACTGAAACTTTCAACGTACAACGCCATCTGACGGCGCATCCCCGCAACTCCCCACAAACCGTCGTACTGGCGTGGTGCGAATCCGACGTCAGTTGCGCGATGGTGGAAGATACATCGCCGCAGACAGAGCGAGTGTCGGCAGCTGCTGTACTTCAGTTTGCGGCGAGAGAAGCTCGGGAGGGGAGGCGTTTCACAGAGTTCAACGCGCATGCGTTCGCGAGCATCACTTATAATGCGTACGGTAAGGTTCATAACATGGTTTACTTTACAAGATGCACCCCGCGGCTTCGGTTCGAAATCTATGTGTGAAATGGTTAATAAACCTTCCTCTCGAATCACTCTTTCAGCCCAGCCTTGTTGCGACCCGACGCGTTTTGCCTCAGCTACAAGAGGGATCTGGGTGTGCTTCATGGGCACTCAAGTTGTTAAATAAGATCTGAACGTAAAAGCGCCTCATCTCTACATAGTATAAAACTATGTCGCGTCCCGCTGTCTGTCCCTATGTATGCTTAGATCTTTAAACACTTTAAACAACGCAACGGATTCTGAAGCGGTTTTTTTAAATAGCTAGAGTGATTCAAGAGGAAGGTTTATCTGTATAAAATACATACATTTGCTCCCGTGCGAAGCCAGGGCAGCTAAAAGTAAAACGACTCTTTGGTTTTTTTTACGTTAAATAGTCAGCAGCTTATATCTACCGGTAGGATCAAAAAATATTAAAGTATATGTCAATGACAATGAGAAAAACAATTATCAAAAAAAAAACAAATATATCTGGTTGTTTAACTTTAAAGAATGTCCGTCGTAGCACGAGTAAACACCCTATCAGCTCGTTAGGCGACCAATTAAACCATGACTGATGTATTTATCTGTATAATTACTGCTTGATGACTTGCCTGTTGCCTGTTTACGACATGCGCGGGAGTTTTCTGACTTCGAATCTTCGTCTCTATGATTTTGAACTTAGTTATAGATTTAGCACCAGGATTTCTCTCAAACTATGAAATATTTTAAGGTTATGTATTGTAAGCTTTTTAAAATTATTGTATTAAGGGTTAAGAGTAGTAGGGGACTACTCTTAACCCTTAATACAATAATTTTACCTGTTAAAATACCTTTTGGCAGTCCACTTGTATTTTTTCCAAGGCTATATTTATATTTTTTATAAGGCAATATATATATAATAAATAAAATTCGTTAATTTAGGACAATTTCAAATCCATGGACTGTTAGTAGGACACACAAAAACATGTTAAATTAACCTAGCTGTTAGTACAAAGTATTAAATATAGGTAGAGGTATTCTCTAGATCGCCTTCCGGATAAGATTTACCCAGAGCTATGAGGAACATCTATCTGGTAACGTCCTCAGGATGCTGTTGCGACTGTCCCGTATTCTGTGGACCAGGGAGGCAGTTTTTTGGGATATAAGAGAATCAGGGCTGCTGTACCGTTTCTAATGGTTGTTGGACATTACAGCGGCGTTGGGTGACATGGGTGGCAGCGGAACCAGCTCGTCATCCTCCCACATGTCCCCGGGCTGGCAGGTCAACGACCTCGACTTGGATCTTCCGGGAGAACTGTCTATGAAGTAAGTACCAATATCGACAATTACCAATTAATGATACAGTCGCAATCAATCAAATCATTATAAAACTTTTAAAAAACATGGTAAATATCCCGTTTTAAATGACTTTAGTGTTGAATCAAATCATTGATTTGCAGAACACATTATTACAGGTAAATGTCAGTCTTATAACTAGAGTGGAGTCAAATGTATTCAACCCGCAAGCAGGTGTGCAAATATTAAATCGTGTTTTAAGTTCGTTAAATTAATAAATGAAAATAAATAAATAGGTACAATCAATATATATTTAACTTTAAAATTAATTCACAATCGTCAAAACATCGCGGGGAAATGCCTTCTATTTTTATAAATAAGTTAAACTCAAACTCAAAATATTTTATTGCTTTAGGCTCACAAAATAAGCACTTAGACTAGTCATACTTTGTACCACAAATTATTATCACTTAAATAAGATTATTTTACTGTTTACTTCAATTTTTTGTCCACTAGTGGAAGAAGTGAAAAAGAAACCACTAGCATGTTCATCTCTTATATGTCTAATACATGGTTATTTGCCTATTTAAGTCTAAATATAATATGATTCGATACATGTCAGTCAATATTTAAGTAAAGCTATGCACAACATCAAATTACTTACATAGTATTGTCGGTGCGAAACTGAGCGACATCTGGCCAAGCATTAACATCATTGAGGTATATCAGTAAATCCTTATCCTTCTGAGATTATACCCTACAAAAGCAAGAAGAATAAACCTTAATTTACGTGTGTATCTAGCTGTTTTCCGACGGCCGCTGGGGCAAACGTGTCCTTGAGTGGAGACCACGATAAACGTAGGAAGGACGCCCTCCGCATATTATGCTGGATGCGGCAAGCTGAAGACAGGGCGCTATGGCGCTCATTGGAGGAGGCCTATGTCCAGCTGTGGACTGCTATAGGCTGATGATGATGATCTAGCTGTTTTCAGTGTGTCTATTCTATACGACGATACTACAAAGCATCGTACCTTCCTTAAGGATTAACTGCCATCGATAGTGTCCTCAGATTTCGACGTAAATCGTCGTTGGGTTAACGTGTTCTTGAGTGGAGACCGCGTCTCGGCAAACGGTAGAGTAGGACGCCCTCCTGCCAGGTGGGATGACGATCTGCGAAGGAATGCAGATGCTGGATGCGGCAAGCTGAAGACAGGGCGCTATCGAGCTCTATAGAGGAGGCCTATGTCCAGCTGTGGACTACTATAGGCTGATGCTGATGAAAGTAAACCGGGTTTTATAATTGTTATTAACTGAATGTTGTATTGTTCCAGTGAGGCACTATTGTCGCTGCCATCTCTGACAGGGTTCAAACAAGAAGCTCCGTCGCCCACGGGGGCTATTCTGTCGCCGCCGCGACGCGTCTGGCCGCATCGCCGCACTGACGACAGACCGGTATGTATATATAATGCTGGACAATTCACACAGCATTATCTAGCCCCAAAACTAAGCAGAGCTTGTTTTATGGTATAAGATAACTGATAAGAATTATACATTATTTGACGACCGATGTGGCGCGGTGGGGAAGGTCCGCCTGCGACGCAGGAGGTTGCGGGTTCGATTCCCGCCTCGGAACAATTGTGTGTACGATCTGCAGATATATGTTCCGGTGTTCTGGTCGTTTTTAAATATAATAAAAAATATCTATCTATGTAATTTATTGTATTATGTATATCAGTCATCTAGTACCCATAACACAAGCTCTGCTTAGCTTGGGGCTAGATGATGCTGTGTGGATTGTCCAGCATTATTTATTTATTTAGAGAAACGTTTTGACAAAAAATAATCTCATTATACAATACATTACATAGATAGATTAATTATTAAAGAAGATAGCAGTTTGTAAAGTTATATATGTTACTAGCTGCGCCCCGCGGCTCGCGTGGTCAAATCTATGGCCAAATGGTTTATAAACCTTGCTCTTGAATCACTCTATCTATTAAAAAAACCGCATCAAAATCCGTTGCGCAGTTGAAAGAACTAAGCAAACATAGGGACATACAGAAAGCGGGAAGCGACTTTATTTTATACTATGTAATGAAGTATAATTAAGAGCCTTTATTCCTAAAATGCGCAGAAACAGTACTTTTCAAACCCATCATATCATGAACCACTTATCTTATAGTATATGTTATTTACTAATAATTTTAGGAAATTTTAGTGTCCAACGAGTTTGACTATAAAATATTTCGATTAATATAGTATGTACGCGTTCTATCAAGATAACTTGTGAGAGGTTTTCATAATTTCCCTTTCAGCATCAGTTTCGAAGCTCAAAATAATAGAAAATACTGACATATCTAATTAAGAAAAAAATATAACCTACTGATGAGATCCTTGGCTAAAAAGTTACTTAGAAAGATGTTTGGTTTTGGTATCCTACTATGAGAAATTAAAATTCAAAAAATGTGAAATATTACGAATATTTCACATTTTTAAATGATGTTTTTACCGATATACCTTATTTAATTTAATATAATAATAGCCTACCAATAAAGTGGAGCATCTTTTTTAAAATCATACATTTAAAATTTTTATGATTTTGTTGCTATTATTTTTCTATAAATATTTAATGAGCGACGTGACCACACTCTAGAAAGCCTCGCGGCGGACTGATTTTCGCGCAGCGTTTTATAGTAGTTTTAAAATATTTATAGAAAAATAATAGCAACAAAATCATAAAAATTTTAAATGTATGATTTTAAAAAAGATGCTTCACTTTATTGGTAGGCTATTATTATATTAAATTAAATAAGGTATATCGGTAAAAACATCATTTAAAAATGTGAAATATTCGTAATATTTCACATTTTTTGAATTTTAATTTCTCATAGTAGGATACCAAAACCAAACATCTTTCTAAGTAACTTTTTAGCCAAGGATCTCATCAGTAGGTTATATTTTTTTCTTAATTAGATATATCAGTATTTTCTATTATTTTGAGCTTCGAAACTGATGCTGAAAGGGAAATTATGAAAACCTCTCACAAGTTATCTTGATAGAACGCGTACATACTATATTAATCGAAATATTTTATAGTCAAACTCGTTGGACACTAAAATTTCCTAAAATTATTACCAAATAACATATACTATAAGATAAGTGGTTCATGATATAAACGGGTTTGAAAAGTACTGTTTCTGCGCATTTTAGGAATAAAGGCTCTTAATTCAAATCCTAATAACAGGTACTCTGTTGCTTTGGGTGTGCCCGTTAACACTTTGACTGCGATATTTTTCGACGACTGCGATCTTTTTTTTAACCTAAAAAATTCGTGCTGCCGCTCTACACAGCGGTTGTGTTACACCACACATGCGTTTCGTTCGAAAAATATTACGGCTGTGCTGAGTCACACAGATCTGTATTTTCTCAGCCGCTGCGCTAGTGTGGATTCACGCATATTAGTCACTTGTAGAAAACACATACCGTGTGATTTCAGCAGTCAAAGTGTTAAAATAGATGTACATGTATGTTAATAAATAAATAAATAATAAAACAATATCGTTGTATTTCAGATCACAAGTATGGTGGTCGAGAACAGGGATTCCATGGACGATGGTTGCGACCAGTCGCCTCCACACAACGGCGCCATGATGGGCCAGCATGGTTAGTGCTTCCCTAAATAAAAATAAAATTAAAATTTTCTTTATTGCTACATATTTTTTGTCCACACAAATATATAAATTATAAATAATCTTGATCAAAACAAAAAAAATATACGTGTTTTGTAATCTGTGTCGCAGCGATAATTCGGTGCATATATAATTTTGGTTATTTTTACTTACTGTCATCATCCCTATTATACTACAAAAATTCGCCAAACTCAATTAAACTCTAATAATAAAATAACAATATTTTTGTGTGCACTGCTTCTAAAATTTTCTGGCTTACCCATAGATGGCATTACTTACCCTTCCGCCAATTCATTACCAAAAGATGGCGCTATAACCTATTACCATTTTCAAACTTGCAACTCATATTGCCCATAGATGTCGCCACTCTATGGAACAAATACGTGCCGATCTATAAAACAAACATCTACACTGCTCATACAATTTTCTGGCTACCCATAATATGACTTACTCTTCCCCCAATTCATTACCAATAGCATAACTTACCTTTTATTATTACTTAAAAGATGGCCCTCTATCCTTCTTGACTATTTTCAAACTTGCAACTCAACTTGCCCATAGATGTCGCCACTCTATGGAACAAATACGTGCCGATCTATAAAACAAACATCTACACTGCTCATACAATTTTCTGGCTACCCATAATATTACTTACTCATCCGCCAATACATTACCAATAGCATTACTTACCTTTTATTATTACTTAAAAGATGGCCCTCTATCCTTCTTGACTATTTTCAAACTTGCAACTCAACTTGCCCATCGATGGCGCAGCTCATTCAGCAATTCAACTCCATATCATCACCAACAGATGGCGTTGTACAAAGTAATGTTTATTATAGGGGGCCACGAAATGCAGTGCCAATCCGTGATGTCACATAACGGGATAATGGCAATGAATGGATATCATTCGCCGAATGAACAGGAGAACAAAAGTAAGAACTACACGGAAACACACGCATTCGCATGTATTCGCACACAAATATGATAATAAAATAAATAAATAATGCTGGACAATTCACATAGCATTATCTAGCCCCATGGTAAGCAGAGCTTGTGTTATGGGTACTAGATAACTGATATACATAATACAATACATTACATAGATAGATATTTTTTATTATATATAGAAAACAACCAGAACACCCAGGACAAATATCTGCAGATCGTACACACAATTGTCCCGAGGCGGGAATCGAACCCGCAACCTTCTACGTCGCAGGCGGACGTTCGCCCACCGCGCCACAAAGGTCGTCAACAATGTATTGTCACAAAAAATTGCACGGTTCTGTACCAATAGTTTAAAATCAAGTTTGCAACTTCGCAATACCTGTGCTAACTTCATGGTGCTCCAAAAACCTAGATTATTTTCAAGTTTAGTATATATGTAGGTCATCTATGTAGTGCCCGTAATACAAGCTCTGTTTAGCTTGGTGCTAGGTGGTGCTGTGTAGATTGTCCAGCATTATTTATTTATTTTAATGAATGACTTGATTTTAATGATTGACTATTGACCTTCGGAATCACCCCTTTCATCAGTTCTTTGGAAACTATAGCTAAACCCTGATATAATCAACAGATGCCGGCCTCCTGATGTGCTCCCCGGGACACTCCCTGGACGGGTTCCTGCATTCCCCCATCCAGCGCTCTGAAGCCAGCTTCAAGGATGATACCAGGTAGCTATTAGTAGATATATTCAGCAACAAGGAACCGATCAGAACACATAATTACAGGTACTATTGTAAAGGGTATTTATAATAAAACTAAGCCATGTAGTGCCTCATGTGTCGTACAAGCCTCAACAGCCTATATTGGTCCACTGCTGGACGCAGGCCTCGCCCTGATAAGCAACTGATTTGCTTTCATTTTCGACGGGGACGCTCTCACCAGTTAGCCACGAGATCAAGTAACCGTCGTCGAGTCGAAAATCTTTGTACTTCCTACGACTCTAGCGCCGTTAGCTCCACCTACAGGGAAAAAATTGAAGTTTATCCAGTCCTGTTCAAAGACTAAAGTTACGTTTAGTTCGCTTAATGAGAGGTGTTGCCCTCCGGCCAGGTGGGTTGACTACCTGCGAAAGACTGCAGGTAGATGCTGGATGCGGCAAGCTGAAGAGATAGTAGTTATTATTTCATCTCTTAGAAATTACACGGAGTGCGAGATCTTACGCACTATAATAAAAAAAACTCTAACTTCATAGTCGCACATAATACTAAACAGCAAATAAGATCGCGGACGGACCATACCTAGATAACTGATTTCCTTACGTACCTATACTACTGAGAGAAATTATTTATTTACATGTAAGATCGTATACAAAACCTGTTAAATCATTTGAAACCTTACCCCTCTTGTCACACGTTCCAGATTCCAATACGTCCTCGCAGCGGCCACTTCAATAGCCACCAAGCAAACTGAAGAAACCCTGACTTACCTCAACCAGGGTCAGCCGTACGAGGTCAAGCTGAAGAAGCTTGGGGATCTGTCGCATTACAAGGGGAAGATATTGAAGGTAAGGACTTCTACGTCCATCTGACCAAGGTATATGTGAAATATCCCCAAGATACGTAGAAATAGAAATAGAAACATATGAAAACTAGTATTTACGACGATGTGGACGACCGATGTGGCGCGGTGGGCGAAGGTCCGCTTGCGATGCAGGAGGTTGCGCGTTCGATTCCCGCCTCGGAACAATTGTGTGTACGATCTCCAGATATTTGTTCCGGGTGTTCTGGTCGTTTTCTATATATAATAAAAAATATCTATCTATGTAATGTACAATACATTAACCACAGGAGCAAATATGGCAAAGGTCTGGCTTTCTTCATTCAATAGCTTTCTTTGTATTGTAAATAAATAAATAATGCTGGACAATTCACACAGCATTATCTAGCCCCATGGTAAGCAGAGCTTGTGTTATGGGTGCCAGATAACTGATATACATAATACAATACATCACATACATATATATTTTTTATTATACATAGAAAACGACCAGAACACCCGGAACAAATATCTGCAGATCGTACACACAATTGTTCCGAGGCGGGAATCGAACCCGCAACCTCCTGCGTCGCAGGAGGACCTTCGCCCACCGCGCCACATCGGTCGTCAATCAATCATTACATATACAAATACCAACATTATAGCAGCTAGAACTAAATCAATTATGTTGTATATATGCTTGTATAAGTACTGGTAATCGTGCCTATTTCCCCATTGTATTTGATACGTGGCTTCCCCCCCTCAAAACAGTAGTTATAAAACTAGGAGGTAGTCAGACGGTCTGCGTTTGTTTCAGAGCGTGATAAAGATATGCTTCCACGAGCGTCGCCTCCAGTACATGGAGCGGGAGCAAATATCGCAGTGGCATGCCGAGCGGCCGGGGGAGCGGATCGTAGAGGTAAATAACATAGAAAATATCAATAATCCTAATTGAATGACATAAGCGCAGTTGAAGGGACTACAGAAAAGGCAGTTGCTTCTTTTTGTGTATATCTCGACTGCGACCAACAACCCGCCTGCTAAACACATGGCAAAACACACGCACGCGCGCACGCACACACACACACACCCACTCACCCTCACACACCCTCACACACCCTCACACACAAACACACAGAGTTGCCTCCAGTACATGGAGCGCGAGCAAATATCGCAGTGGCATGCGGAGCGGCCGGGGGAGAGGATCGTTGAGGTAAATAACATAGAAAATATCAATAATCCTAATCGAATGACATAAGCGCAGTTGAAGGGACTAGAGAAAAGGCAGTTGCTTCTTTTTGTGTATATCTCGACTGCGACCAACAACCCGCCTGCTAAACACATGGCAAAACACACGCACGCGCGCGCGCACACACCCACGCATACACACCCTCACACACGCACACACACACCCTCACACACACACACACACACCCTCACACACACACACACACACACACACCCTCACACACACACACACACACCCTCACACACACACACACACACACACACCCTCACACACACACACACACACCCTCACACACACACACACACACCCTCAGACACACACACACACACACACGAGCGTCGTCGCCTACAGTACATGGAGATCGAGCAAATATCGCAGTGGCATGCGGAGCGGCCGGGGAGCGCATCGTAGAGGTAAATATTATATAGCGTGGAAATCTATGTTTCAAATGGTTAATAAAACTTCCTCTTGAATCACTCTATCTATTTAAAAAACCGTATCAAAATCCGTTGCGTAGTTTTAAAGATCTAAGCATACATAGGGACAGATAGACAGCGGGAAGCGACTTTGTTTTATACTATGTATTGATGTGAAAGTCTGAGTTATACCTATATTAGTAGGAATTGAATGAGAACCTACGGAGCTGAGACATGGACACTCACGGTAGAGCTGGTCTTATGGAAAGAGCTATGCTCGGAGTTTCTCTGAAGGAAAGGATTCGTAACGAATACATCCGACAGAGAACCAAAGTTATCGACACAGCTCTGAGAATTAGCAAGCTGAAGTGGCGGTGGGCCGGCTATATCGCGAAGAACCCACAACCGCTGGGGTAAACGTGTTCTTGAGTGGAGACCACGACTCGACACGTAAACGTAGTGTAGCACGCCCTCCGACCAGATGGGATGACGACCTGCAAAAAACTGCATGTAGATGCTGGATGCGGCAAGCTGAAGATAGGGCGCTATGGCGCTCATTGGGGGAGGCCAATGTCCAGCTGTGGACTATCATAGGCTGATGATGAATGACAATCCTATTTCGTTGGACAGGTGGACGTGCCCCTCTCCTACGGTGTGATTCGCGTGGAGCAGCCATCTTGCCTCAACGCGCTCCACGTATTATGGGACCCCACTAAAGATGTCGGCGTTTACATCAAGGTAAGTGTAGTGGGCCGTAGTTTTTACGTATTTTTACCCTGTACTTGACTAATGTTGCATGAAATAAATGAGTTATTATTAGAGGCTAGTTTCTGCCCGCGGTTTCGCACGCGTTGAACTACTAATTTCGCGTGACTGACCTCTTAAAGGTTTCCCCTTCTTAAGGCAAATAAAGCTAACTGCAGTTTCCACTCGCAGATTGTAAATGTAACTGAACAAGTGCTCATTAACAAAAGTTATTATATTTATGGATTGTATTATTAAGGTTGCCTGGCAGCGATCGCTCATAGCGATAAGGCCGCCCATTGTACAACACATTCTGTATTTGTCTTTTTCCTGTCTTGTGTATCTGTTTTTATTTGGTTTGCAATAAAGAGTTATTGTATTGTATTACGAATGCAATTCGATTAAGGCGAAATGAGTTCGCTTTTTCGAGACAAGGACAAACGAACGCCTCGCGGGGAAGGCGAGAAAGGGAGGCAGGAGCGACAGAATGACCGGCCCGCGCGCAATTTCACTGGTTTTTATTTCTAAACTTGTAAAATAATACTGTTTCTCAAAAAACTAAAACCATAATCATCTAAAGTATTTATTAGGAAACACGTAGAAGAAATTTTATTACAATAATATTAAATAACTAGCAAATAAAATTGATTTTTCCGTAGTGATATCCAAAATTTGCCATTTTTTTCTATCTAGTCAAGTTTAGTCAGTCGTGTTTCGAGTCTATGGGACTCGAAACACGACTGACTAAACTTGACTAGATAGAAAAAAATGGCAAATTTTGGATATCACTACGGATTCACACATTCTGTATTTGTCTTTTTCCTGTCTTGTGTATCTGTTTTTATTTGGTTTGCAATAAAGAGTTATTGTATTGTATTACGAATGCAATTCGATTAAGGCGAAATGAGTTCGCTTTTTCGAGACAAGGACAAACGAACGCCTCGCGGGGAAGGCGAGAAAGGGAGGCAGGAGCGACAGAATGACCGGCCCGCGCGCAATTTCACTGGTTTTTATTTCTAAACTTGTAAAATAATACTGTTTCTCAAAAAACTAAAACCATAATCATCTAAAGTATTTATTAGGGAACACGTAGAAGAAATTTTATTACAATAATATTAAATAACTAGCAAATAAAATTGATTTTTCCGTAGTGATATCCAAAATTTGCCATTTTTTTCTATCTAGTCAAGTTTAGTCAGTCGTGTTTCGAGTCCCATAACATACTAACTATAATATCTTAAACTTTGATCCTCATCAGAATATATTCGAGGTGTTTTGTATCCTTAAAATTTTCGGTTAAGTCAAAACGTGGGTTTTGGGATTCATTTCACCTTAATTATGCAATTATTTTCCCCAGGTAAACTGCATCTCTACAGAATTTACCGCCAAAAAGCACGGCGGCGAGAAAGGAGTGCCGTTCCGCATACAAGTGGAGACTTACTTGGCGAGCGACGAACAGTGTCGCCTCCACGCTGCCGCCTGTCAGATCAAGGTAACTAGAGAAATCGCGGCTTGCTGCGCTCGCTGTTATTTCTTTTGTGTACGTTTTTATTTTACATTTTAGTTTTGTTCCTTGTTATGCTTGTATTAGGCCACCTTGCGCACCACGGTCTCCACGGAAGACCAGCGCTATGGTACGATCTGCTCTACCATAGCACATGCTGAGTGGAGACCGATTTTGTCAGTTTCTGTCTTTAATTTAAGTTTAATTTAAAAGAGTGTAAAAAGATTTAAAAAAAAGTAAAAAGATTTTTATTTTGTCTGACAAAATAAAAATCTTTTTACTTATTACTTTTATTCCAAAGATCGGAAAAAAATGTGTGGGCTGATATGGAAACTAATGATCATAGAAAAGTGTGTGGGCTGATATGGAAACTAATGATCATAGAATAGTGTGTGGGCTAATATGGAAACTAATGATCATAGAAAAGTGTGTGGGCTGATATGGAAACTAATGATCATAGAAAAGTGTGTGGGCTGATATGGACACTAATGATCATAGAAAAGTGTGTGGGCTGATATGGAAACTAATGATCATAGAAAAGTGTGTGGGCTGATATGGAAACTAATGATCATAGAAAAGTGTGTGGGCTGATATGGACACTAATGATCATAGAAAAGTGTGTGGGCTGATATGGAAACTAATGATCATAGAAAAGTGTGTGGGCTGATATGGAAACTAATGATCATAGAAAAGTGTGTGGGCTGATATGGTGATGGTAATTTTTTTTATTAAGTATAAAAAAAGTGTTAGTGTAGGTATATAAATATATAGGGTAAGATTTTTCTACGGGAGGAGAGGTACAGTCAGCAATGAAAGTATAATAACAGTTGCAGTTTATTTTCTTGCTTTAACCGAATCCAATGCGTAAATCGATTGAAATGAAATGAAAAGTTTTTATTTCTTTAAGCTTACAAATAAGCACTTAGACAGGTCATATTTATACTATTCATTATTATCAATTAAATTATTTTATAGTTCACTTCAATTTTTTGTCCACCAGTGGAAGAAGTGAGAAGAAACCACTAGTATGTTCATAACTTATGTGTCTAGTACATTTGATTTGCTTATCTGTAAGTTGGTAGATTTTGAGTTGGAGCAAAACTCGTTCCAAGCTTTTTTATCTTCTAGGTAATCTGATATTTTGTAATAAGCTTTTTTACAAAGAATATGTTTCACAAATTTTTTAAATTTGTTTATCGATAATTTTTGCAACTCACTTGGAGTTTTGTTGTAGAAGCGTATACATTGCCCTTTAAAAGATACATTTATCTTGTGTAGCCTAGTTGTGGGCACAGCGAGTTTATTCTTATTTCTAGTATTTATATTATGTATATCACTTTTTTTAGTGAACCGATTGATATTTTTATGAGTGTACAACAAGTTTTCATAAATATATTGACACGGTACTGTCATTATATTTATTTCTTTGATTCGATTCGATTTAAAGTCGCATTCGGTATCCTAAGGACGGATATAATTACTTTTTACCCTAGAAAAGAGCATCCAAAGCCGCGGGCAGCAGCTACTATAGATTAAATAAACCATAAATACCTATTGTTTATTTTCACCAGGTCTTCAAACTCAAAGGCGCTGACCGCAAACACAAGCAAGACAGAGAGAAGGTGATGCGTCGGCCTCGCTCTGACATCGACAAGTACCAGCTGGGCTGCGAAGCTACCGTGCTCACCACGGTAAGTAGGCGCCGGCTCAGCACGTCCACTGCTGGACATGCCTCTAGGTTGATCCTAATGTATATAATAAAAAAAACATATCCGGTCAATTTCCGTTAAAAGGAAACGATTTAAAAACAACTAAATATATTGTCTGATAAATCGAGGGCATGACTTTTCACGACTTTAACTCTGCTGGTTTAAGACGTGGCCATCACCGCCGTTCTCAAAAAACCATCCTGTATAATTAAGATGTGGCGACCACGACTCGGTAAACGTAGTGTAGGACGCCCTCCGACCAGGTGGGATGACGACCTGCGAAAGACTGCAGGTAGATGCTGGATGCGTCAAGTCGAAGACAGGGCGCTATGGCGCTCATTGGGGGAGGCCTGTGTCCAGCAGTGGACTGATATAGACTGATGATGATAATTCGATGTACATTTATATTATTCTTTGTCAACAGTTGTCTAATGATGCTCTGATGCCGCCGCCGTCTCTCATCACCTCACCGCCATACTCCCCGGAAATGTGGTAAGTTTAAACTTATTGTCCAAAACGGAAGTCGAACCCGCAAGATCGTGGGTGTAAACCACTACGCTTGCTAACTATTAATTATAAAATAACGCTGGACAATCCACACAGCATTATCTAGCCCCATGGTAAGCAAAGCTTGTGTTATGGGTACTAGATAACTGATATACATAATACAATACATTAAATATATATATATATATTTTATTATAAATAGAAAACGACCAGAACACCCGGAACAAATATCTGCAGATCGTACACACAATTTTTCCGAGGCGGGAATCGAACCCGAAACCTTCTGCGTCGCAGGCGGACCATCGCCCACCGCGCCACATCGGTCGTCAAAACTATACGAAGAGTAAATAGGTAAATGGGCAGCGTAGTGCACTATTCTGCCGGTTTACTTTGCCGTAGTACTGGCAGCCGAGATGGGGTAAACGTGTTCTTGAGTGGAGACCGCGACTCGGCAAACGTATTTAGGACGCCCTCCGGCCAGGTGGGATGACGACTTGCGAAAGACTGCAGGCAGATGCTTGATGCGGCAAGCTGAAGACAGGGCGCTATGGCGCTCATTGGGAGAGGCCTATGTCCAGCTGAGGACTATTATAATTAACACCAAAAATCATATAATTAACACTTTATTTTCTTTGGGGTGGGTTGGGTGTCACGGCGGCCATGATAGTGCCTATTGTGGTCGCCACTTACACGTTCAGACCCGAAGCTGTAGCGTTCATAGTTCGCAACTAACCCTTGCAGCTGCTAGGAACTGTAGGATTTTCTTCGTGGTGATGTCTCGTAGCTCGTCTGGGCTATACAGATGCTTGCCCTGATGGATGCTGATGCGTTTTTTCATCATCATCATCAGCCTATAGCAGTCCACTGCTGGACATAGGCCTCCCCCAATGAGCGCCACAGCGCCCTGTCTTCAGCTTGCCGCATGCAGCATCTACCTGCAGTCTTTCGCAGATCGTCATCCTACCTGATCGGAGGGCGTCCTACACTACGTTTACCGAGTCGTGGTCTCCACTCAGGAACACGTTTGCCCCAGCGGCTGTCGACTCATACATTATGAAATCCTATTATTTTGATTGTAACTTTGATAATAAATTACAATTGGTAACACAGATTATTAAATCGTAAACGAGTTCTAGTACACCTCTAGAACAAAAGCAAATAAGACAATGAACGCATATAACGTACAAGAGCTGTGTGAAGATTTAATATCTAGAGCGAGGACGATACGCTATGAGTTGAGACTACTTGAGACTTACGACCTTAAACGACTTAGACTCTTTAGAACAGGGTATTACGTCTATTCATGAAAAGTGTTTCAATTAGATTCTATAGTGTATAAACAGAGACCTAAGCCCTCCTACACGTATACAAATAACTCATCGGGCCAACTCTACTGCCATGCGTGTCGTAGGATATTCAAGACCAAGTGCGGTCTAGCGAGCCATATTAGAACTCATCAAAAAAATCCGTGATTATCTAGGGTCGCCGTCATCGAAATCGATGAGGAGCCCTATATATTATATATAGTGTTAATAAACCACTAAAAATTCTATTCAATATCTATAAGTGCTGCGATCACAAATAAGTACTATCTAGATGTCAAGTCGGCGCAAAAATCCGTCTACGTAAATAAGAGCGCACTTGTAATGTGAGCTCTTATTATGTTTAGTTCGATTGAAACACAGGCAACGTAAACACGTGTCACAATGCCCTACAATGCCGCAATGTGTATGCAATATAATGCATTTAATATTTACATTTTCAAGTTGCATTTAATATTACAGGCCTATAAAAGCGCCATCATTTAGTGTTTAAGTGCTAATTGTAAAGTAAAAGTAAAAAATCATTTATTTTCTTTAGGCTTACAAAATAAGCACTTAGACAAGTCATATTTTATATATAAATTATTATCAAATAAAATTATTTTACTGTTCACTTCAATTTTTTGTCCACTAGTGGAAGAAAGAAAGAACTCGTATACCTAGTGTCTTCCCCAAGAAAAGTACCGATGGACGGACACGTTCTTAGTGATATGTTTTTAGAAAATTAGCTTTAAACATAATTACCCATTAGTATGTAACCCACAATAGAGTAAAGTGGAAGGGGTTGGAGGAGGCCTTTGCCAAAAGAGGGCAAACAGATAATATATTATTATTATTATTATTCATTTATTTCAGATTATCATAAAATCCATATACAATTAAAACACACACAACTTAAAAAATAAACAAAAAATTAAACATTCATAGATTATAAGTTACACAATATAAAAGAAATTAAACAAAATGTCATATTAAATTTAAAATTAAACCAGAATTATACAATAAAAAATTAAATTATAAGAAATTAAAATTAACATTTAAAATTTGGATCAGATGGAGCCCATCAGTACCCGCATCCACCTGTTTTGTATTGGGCAGTCTGTCCGTGCCATAATCATCTTCAGGATGCCGTTGCCGCTGCCTCGCGCACGCTGGAGTAGGGAAGCGACTTTCTTGCGAGTAATCGCATGAAAGTCGTCCGTGCGCGCCTCCGCGAACATCCCTGATGCGCTGCAAAAGCGAGGCAGCCGCATCAACATCCTAAAGATATTATTGTATTGGACTCGCAGAGAGCTGGCAGCTCGCCGGGTGTGGTTTATCCATAGACTGCTCGAGTAGAAGGACTGGCAGTAAGCCTTAAACAGAGTGATTTTCACTTCTCTCGAGCAGCGAGCGAACCTGCGCGCGAGCATGCATATAGATGTACCTAGTATAAGCAATAGTAGTTAAGTAAAACCGTATACTGTAAATATTTTCTGAATAAAAGGTTTTAAAATGAAAATGAAAATGTAACCCGCAACCTTCTGCGTCGCAGGCGGACCTTCGCCCACCGCGCCACATCGGTCGTCAAATATCCATATAGCATCCTACATCCTAGCATGTTGTACTCAATTGACCCTACCATCTTGCAAAGGCCCGTCCATCTTAATAGAGACCACGTGACTTCCCCTAGCCACACCCTAAAATTAGACCAATAAACTAGCAATTGGCTGTCAAGAGACATGCGCCTACGTCGGAATTCTAGTTCCAAGAAGGACCGTAATATGATTGTCTATGGTGTATAAATATAGATAGAGAATGCCAGCAAGGCTTTCACGCTATTTAGCACATAACGCACGTTAACAGCGTTATTACGCTAATTTTAGCGTGAATATCGCGTGAAAAGAAGCATTTTAGCGTGAACGACGCCTTTTCACGCGTTATTCAGGAGTTACTTTGTCGAATGTTTGTACTATCTGCAAATATTTATGTGTCTGATTGTTTTCTATGTAAATTGAAAAAGAGATAATCATGTAATGTATCGTATTATGTATATCAGTCATCTATGTAGTACCAAAAACACAAGCTCTGCTTAGCTTGAGCTAGTTGATGCTGTATGAATTGTCCAGCATTATTTATTTATTATTATTTATAGCTTATGTATAAGTACCGCACAACGTACGTACCGGTATAGGCTTAAATACAATTCTCGTGGCTATATAATCCAATTGGCCTAACCATGTTGACCTCAGTGAACCGACACGACCTCTGGGGCAATCGAAAAGTTTTACGTTTGTACGGCCTGACTCGACTAGCATTCGTGGCTCGTGACCTGAGACCTAATTCTGTTAACGAATCGCCTTACTATGACAATGGTATCGTAAGGCACAGAACAGTATCTCTATTCTGATTCATAAACCTGGATATTTTTTGTATACAAAGCGTAGCAAACCGCGGGCAAAAGCTAGCCAATGAATAAAGGCAGTAGGTAGAGCCAAAGTAACATTGCCTAATCTTATAAATATGTTTCTTTCTTGTATACTTGACTTGTATACTATTGACGACCGATGCGGCGCGGTGGGCGAAGGTCCGCCTGCGACGCAGAAGGTTGCGGGTTCGATTCCCGCCTCGGAACAATTGTGTGTACGATCTGCAGATATTTGTTCCGGGTGTTCTGGTCGTTTTCTATGTATAATAAAAAAATATCTATCTATGTAATGTATTGTATTATGTATATCAGTTATCTAGTACCCATAACACAAGCTCTGCTTACCACGGGGCTAGATAATGCTGAGTGAATTGTCCAGCATTATTTATTTATTTTTATTTATACTTACCTGTTAATGTAAAGTGTCTTGTTATGTATGGTTACAAATAAATAATTATTTTCTGTCATTATTTCTCTCTATTCTATGGTAGAGCTAAGAGTGGATATCCTGTAAAGGTCCCTCACAATAATAATTTAAATAATACAACAGTTCTAAAATAGAACACTCAACAACCAGTTCATTCATTGTTCATTCACATTCATTGTCATCGTGAATGGGCCCTAATCGACTCAATTAGCAACTAGCATGCCATTGCTCGATATCTCTGGACTGTACCACAACCACAGTACACCCACAACTGTACTATTTCACTTTGTTAGGTTGCTAGAGCTGGCTGTAGCTTTCTATCGATATTGATGAATTTCACTTTAATTTTTTTGACCTCTATGGATGGCGCTCGATTTCCGCCTCGGAAAAATTGTGTGTACGATCTGCAGATATTTGTTCCGGGTGTTCTGATCGTTTTCTATGTATAATAGAAAATCTATGTAATGTATTTTGTTATGTATATCAGTTATCTAGTACCCATAACACAAGCTCTGCTTAGCTTGGAGCTTGATGATGCTGTGTGGATAGTCCAGCAATATTTATTGCGTATGTCATGTCCTGTCTGGCGACATGTCATGGGAATGAGATACGATCTATTTATAGATGTTGTAATGCGGCTATTTTCTTATTAAGCCCTTCTTGGTAGCAATTTATGTTCTATTTGGTCGTGTAGACGTTTCCTGCATCCGAGGTCCACGTTTAGTACCTACTTGTATCGTGCAGTGCACTTATCGTTTGTTCTGATCATATTTTTTCACGTACGTGCATATTATATCTAATTTTTTTTCTTTTACTGCGTCGAGTGGTCGTGTCGTCGCGTAGTTGGAAAACGAAAATTGAACTTTCTGATTAGTTCGTGCTAAACCTACTTTTATGTCTGGCGGTTACATAAAAGAAAAGGAATTAGAAACTACGATTTACGTATTTACGATTTCTTATAAAATTATTTAATTTTCGCATCATTGCGAAGATTTATAATACTCGAGAGAGATACTACAGAGAGAACTACATTATAGTATAGATAGGTGGGTGTTTTTGTATTTCTCTTCGTAAATTACATAGCGGTGGTCTGTTATCAATTTATCATGCTCGTAGCCCCTTGATTAATTCAAATTAATGTGAAACAGACGATGTTTGAGAAATTATTACACTGATCATTTTGTTTATGCTAAGAGGCTTTCGCGGGTTTGCATACCTACTAATTGCGTTCCTTATAATGTAGTCGTAATCATAGTCCTAGTATTATTCATAGTATAAATCAATTCGCTTTCCGCTGTCTGTCTGTCCCTTTGTATGCTTAGATCTTTAAAACTACGCAACGGATTTTTATGGGTTTTTTTTAATAGATGAGTAATTCAAGAAGGTTCATAAACCTTTTGACACATAGATTTCCACCTGAGCGAAGCCGCGGGACGCAGCTAGTAATTTATAAGTAGATTATACGTTCTCAAAACGTACAGGGGTGCCCGCTGAATTGATATCCGCCTCTGTTTTCCTTCACTTCAATTTAAGAACTAACAGAACATCCTGATTTCTGCATCAATGATGTAACAATACGCCCACCAAATCGTTAGCAATTCGGAATAGATTCATCCTGTCGAACCGTTTACGAATTCGTCGCTATATTTAGATTCGGACTGCTGTTTCCGATGTTAACTGCTAACCCGTTTGCGGCGGTTCTGTTTATTCTGTTCCATGATGCAGCTATATGATAGTATTCGCCTGACGACGAGGGTGACTCATTCTGTAATGGCTGCTCCAATTTTTTGATGTAAATAAAAACAGTTCTCACTCATTCTCGTAAGACTAAGCCGTAGGCTTTTTACCTAGGTAACTACATAGATACACGGTAGGACGCCCTCCGACCTGGTGGGATGACGACCTGCGAAAGACTGCAGGTAGATGCTGGATGCGTCAAGTTGAAGACAGGGCGCTATGGCGCTCATTGGGGGAGGCCTATGTCCAGCAGTGGACTATCATGTATCTGTAGAAACAGGCATTTTACCAAGATTTTAATTATATACATAGTTATTGTTTTTTTTATATTTGTCGACTTTATTTATCATTGTTAGTTTTTACTAGTGTACCACTTGTGTTTCGTTATGTGTGAGCCTGAAGTTGCATATAAAGACTTATCTATTATTATATGTACTTGAGTATATGATGTATTGGTAGACAGTGAGTCAGCGGGCCAGCTAATGCAATGTAGATAAGTGAAACAGAGAATCACCAGTGACAACAACCTGCCTACTTACGAAATGTTTTCAATACGTTCCTGCAACTATAATTCCATGGATTATATTTAAAAAAATAGCTAATGAAAAATAGTTACTTAACACTTTAACTGCGATTTTTTTTTAACCTAAAAAATTCGTGCTGCCGCTCTACACAGCGGTTGTGTTGCGCCACACATGCGTTTCGTTCGAAAAATATTACGGCTGTGCTGAGTCACAAAGATCTGTATTTTCTCAGCCGCTGCGCTAGAGTGGATTTACGCATATTAGTCACTTGTAGAAAACACATACCGTGTGATTTCAGCAGTCAAAGTGTTAACTCATTCAATTCAGACAGATTTTGACAGTTCTTTTAATTCCCTAAATAAGCTAGACATTCTTGATAAGTTTAGTAAAATACAAATTAAATCTCAGTGCATCTTTGAAGATGTATGTATTTAATTCGTATCTACGCGCTTAGCAGTGTAACCTATTTAGAATGCAAGGTGGATGACCTATGAAGGTTTTAACAAATCTTTTTGTTGTAAGCTTGCTCGATAGTATCCTAGCTAGTTAAGATTACACGTTTCGTCAACCATGAAATTAATTGAAGTAAAATTATACGAGGTTTGGTGTTACTTGTCTGTAGGTAGTAGGTACCTACCATTCCTTTTATAGTGATGACCATTGAATTAAATGTTTATTGGAAGTTACCCAAATGCATCGGGAATCCGCTGATAAAATTGTTATTTTGGAGTATTTTGTTGATAATTGCAGCGATGTCTGCCAAATTTATAAAAATAACCTCATTTTACACTGAATTCTTGTAAACAATGTAAAATTTGAATATTTCGTCCGATTATTACAGAAATCTCATCCCTGTCTCGCATTTTTTGCAACCGCAGGTGCATTTCTTGAAACCCTTTGATGGCTTGTGTCCGTGATGGTATCACATTGTGTTACTTACAAACATTATGAAATTTTGCATAGCTCGCTATTAATTTGTGCTCTATTTTTGTGTGTAATTTTCGTTGCTATAGTACCTATTTATTTGCCGTTACTTCTAAGCTAGATATTTTTATTTCATTAGACGTTCTTTATTTAGATAAGTACCTACTACCTACTACTTATTCAATAAATAAAATGGCTTCATGTAGACGTTTGTAGGTAAGGTACGGTGAGTCGAAGTCAATGACGAATCAAGTAGCTCTGACACTACATACAATGTTGTCTAAGGTCTGGAACATTTTATCTCGAGTGTAGTCTACAGTACAAGTTTTACAGCGTTTGTAAATTTCTAGTGATGTGCAATATATTAATTGTATTTTAAGTTTGTAATTTGTAATAAAAAAAGAACTGCCTTAAAAATGTATTTTCCAAGTTCAGACGATTTCAAATAATTCCAATTAAGTAGCCAGCATTTGGACAGATGCCTTTAGATACCATAAAACTGGGTTAATTATTTATCAATGCGCGCTGTAGATGGGAGAAATGAAAACCGTGAACTCTAATTAAATTCTAGCGTCTCATGCGAAAGATATGTAATTGGACGAAACAGCATGCATGATACGAAGCGTTTAGGTTTTGCTGATTTATACCGATCGAGTAGGTAATATCCGCTTATTTGTTTAGTTACTAGGACAATTCATTAACGTGTAATCTTAATTTGCATCACTAGTCGATGTTATGAAATTTCGGTTCAGTAGTTACGATGTTACGAAGCGTTCAGTGTTTCAAATTATCGATAAACAATGTCGCGTCGCCGTGTCACATCACTAGACGGTGACGTGCCGCACGACATACACCGATCGTAGCCGGCCGTGGCCTCCGAAAACCGACTCGAACCGGTTGCGATCCAATCGTGGAACGCGCCTCACTAGCCTCCATTAATCCGACCAATCAGCGCGTGCCGCCGCCAGTCGTTCGCTCTCCGCCGTGCGTCGTGAACTCGTTTTTCTGTTTACAAAAATAAATACGCGTTGACTTAAATTTCGTTTACGTGCTCCCTTTTTGATTTATTCACGAAATAATTGATAAATCGTTTGGAAACACAGCGTTTCATACAGTGTGCTCGCGATAAATAATGTTGGATAAGTAACTGCATCCAGACTTTGTTTTCTGTTCAGTTCTTTTCCTATCACAAATGGTTTTTGAGGAGTACTGCGGTGAAGCTATGGTGGTATACAGCGGGCGTTCTTATCGCCTCGGTTCTGGTGCGTTTATCTTCTTCAACCTGACGAGGCAGGACTACAGCTGACGAGAAGAATATAATGCTCGTGTTCGAGCAAAGACTTAGTGCCCGCCATTCGGGGCGTGGAGTTACCCTGAAGGCTAGATTTGTGCATGGGTTGGAAGCCCGAGGTTGGCGTATGAAGTTTTCCCTCCTGAAAGCGGAGGTGGAAATCGATGCCGACCTCATTACATACACGGAGCTAGCAAGGAGGTTTCGAGCCGCGAACGTTCACTGCCGCCGAGCAAAGTTACCGTAAATATCTAGTTTTTTCTGCTTCGCACCTGTTCTTTCTTAGGTGGGAACAGATTCTTTACGATTTTAGGTTTCATTCATTCATTTCTTATCTACTATAGTATGATTTTAGAACATAATAGGTATATTGTTTTGGTTTCTGTTCTAAACAGCTGGTTTATTATATGCAATAGGTTCAGCAAACTTCCCTAAGAACTTACAAATTTATTGCCATTCCTATTTGTACTTATGTATAAAGAAAAGTTATTGGAGCAGTATTATTCCATGATGTCGACCTAGTTGGAGAAATAAATAATCATAATTCAATGTTAGTATACCTACCTATTTAATGGTAAGTACTTTTGTCTCTGACTGCAAATAAAAAATATAATAATTGATTTTTGGTGCCATATTACCTAGCTTATCTAGCAAGCTGAGACCGTGTAAAATACTTTGTATCTTAACGCAAATAGTACCTTCAAAGTAATTTTTTTTTTTGCGAGATACATGCGTCCATCTTTATTAACCCTAGTCACAGTTCTCAACCACTTGCACTGACTATTTAAGGTCCCGCCAGCTTACTGTATCATAGTTTAGATTAAATAAAATAAATAAATAATGCTGGACAATCACACAGCATTATCTAACCCCATGGTAAGCAGAGCTTGTGTTATGTGTGCCAGATAACTGATATACATAATACAATACATTACATATACTGTATCCATCTAGAATGTAGAATGTTTGTAAACATTAGAAAACAGCTGATTTTTAGGGTTATCACCACGAAATGATGCAGGCCTAATAGAATTCCAATGATTTCACATATAAATTCTATTAGATTGATTACTTTTTATAATCCTGACGTCAATTATATGCAAAATCTAATTATTTCAATTTACGAATCGACATTATGTGATCAAAAACAAACATTAAAATCGCTAGAGATTTTTTGTCTTGGTAACAGTGCCATCCCTAACGAATTTCAGTTTTGACGTCGCGTGTTGCAAACAGTTGGTTACTTTTTAACTACTATTTCGAATCAAGGATAGCACTATGACCATACATATTTCATAGAGAGAGTATTATTTTAATTTAGCCGGATTATTTGAAGTTTCATTTCACGCTGCATATTTGCTTAGCGACAATCTGTCCAAAAGTTATGAATTCTTCCAATTTGATCAATAATGTTTAGTGCTTCAAGGAAAATAGTTTAAACAGGCACTTATTTACATTTAATTGAGTTGTCACAGGTGAAAAAATGTTTGAAGAGGTCTTGTTTTTGCTTGGTAATTGAGAATGAGTGTTATTAATGTCAATAAACATGGAGTTTTCCATTTCTGTAAGTGCGAGAATCTTATGTCAACTTTTCCATACATCATTTTGAAGTTCAAAATTCAAACTCATTACTCCCTTGGGGAAAATAAACATTACTAACGAATAAACCATCACACGCATGAGATAACCTAAATAAAAAAATGTTTTTCACCCCTACATCAGCTGATTGAAATGTCAGTGGCTCTGTTTACAAACATTCTACATTCTGGATGGATACAGTATTTTTTTATTATACATAGAAAACGACCAGAACACCCGGAACAATATCTGCAGATCGTACACACAATTGTTCCGAGGCGGGAATCGAACCCGCAACCTTCTGCGTCGCAGGCGGACCTTCGCCCACCGCGCCAAATCGGTCGTCAATAGATATAGAATAGATACCTTGTTACTTGTTTCTTGACTGGTTTCCGCAACTTGGCCGCCGGTGGGCCCTTTCTGCGTGTCGGGTGGGGCCCTCCAGGAAGGCCAGCAGCTCGCTAGAATAGATACCATCCTTATATTAAATATACCACACCAATAAAATATTTTGAAACTACACTTTGCTTATGAAAGAGAACATTGCTGCCTGATGCCAACCCACACTACCTATATCAAAAAGAATTATTCAATAAATATAAACAAATTTTTCAGGTTTTGGCATTATAGTGCATAAGCCTCTCTCTGGGGGTAAATTTCCCTCCCTCAGTATGGGATGAGTTACTTATATTGTACCGATGGGGGATTGTGAGTTCCCATCATGGTGTTTTTTGGGACTTTAATTAATTAGTTATTAACTTTAATATTTACCACTAAACTGCATGCCCTTGCTTGGAGATTAAGTGCATTACACCCCCTCCGTCCCTTGATGTAAAAGTCAATAAAGCACTTATTGGGGGGCCTCCCCTGATAAGTGCTTTATTGGCTTTTACATCATCATGCGTCCAGCAGTGGACATTATATATAGGAGGTTCAGGTCAGACCTGCTAAAAATAACTACAGAAACAGGTGTACAACAGCCTTATCACTAAAAGTGCTCTCTTCCAGGCAACCTTTACGTGCACATAAAAATACCAATTTGCATAGATAGATAAAAATTTTGCTTCTGGAATATAAATTATATGATATGATATGATTGTCTGGTAGATCTCCTAAGCGATAAGACCGCCAAATTGTCACGTATTTTATCTTGTTTATTGGTTTGTAAGTACATAAAAATAATATACAAAAAAAATACAATGCAATTGAGAACCTCCTTCTTTTTTGAAGTCAGTTAAAAATAAAAATCTATCTAATGTAAATTTAACATTATTTATTTGTTGCAGTGTTGCCCAGAAACCAGCTAGCCCAATGGTGGTCGCCAAGTCGCCTCCAGGTAATTGTCTTACATTCTACGAAAATCACAGAAAATATCTTCCAATATTTTTTGGAAACCCAAAATACACTACAATATCGATAGCGCGGCGGGCGAAGGTCCGCCTGCGACGTAGGTTGTGGATTCGATTCCTGCCTTGGGATTTTATCACAAATATTTGGGCCACAAAGACGTCGAGATGCCGCTGTCCAATTTTAAATTCAAAATGTTTTATTTCTTTAGGCTTACTAAATAAGCACTTAAACAAGACAAATTTTATGCTATAAATTATTATCAAATAATTTTATTTAATGTTCACTTAATTTTTTTCTCCACTAGTGGAATAAGTGAAAAAGAAACCAATAGTATATTCATATATCACTTATGTGTCTAATTTGATTTGCTTATATATGTAAAGCTAAGTACAACATTGAATTTCTTACATACTATTGTCGGTGCGGAACTGAGCGACATCTGGCCAAGCATTAACATCATCAAAGAGACATGCAGACGAATTCAAGGCAGAAGATTTAGTTTTAGTTCAGGTTTCGTTTTTTTTTGTTAAGTTAAAATGGCATAAACAATACAATACAAAAATTCTGTATTGTACACCATAATCAAATCAATCATTACAAAAATACATTATATGCGACATGTACAATGGGCGGCCATATCGCTTAGAAGCGATCTCTTCCAGGCAACCTTTGGATGTAAATAATTATATGAATTTAAGAAAAGGCAGGGGGTGTACCACAGGTTATCTATATAAGAACATAACAATAATACTAAAAAACAAATAATAAATAATTAGTAATACCAAACTAAATAATACACTACTTAAATACATAAATAAATAGATATCATATTTGTAGCTATTTTTATTTATTTGGAAAGACAGACAGACAGACAGTTCAGTTCAGTTATTTATTGATAAGAATATTCTTATATGTCAAACATAATAATACAAGTAACAAAAAAAATACACAACGACTTACAAATCATACACACAGGAGATAAATAATGTTATAATTCTTTTTTGGTAATTTTACCAATACATAATTAATTATTCATATCAACATTTTATTATAATAAATATTATAAATAGGTATTATAAGTGTGGATCAGCGACATTGGCGTCATCTAATTTGTCATTTAGGAATTCTTCTAAACTGTATGCCCTGTCCACTAGGATTTTCTTCAGTTTGTTTATGAATATTGCAGTTGACGCGGCACTAGTAATAGAGTCCGGCAGGTAGTACATACTGTACATAGACATAATAAACTTTATAATATAAAGAGTTAAAAATTTTGAGTTATATTGAAAACTATATGAAAAGAAGACATAATAATAGACTTTTTTCTTTTCAGCTATCCTGGCATCGCCTACACCCATGAAGCCTTTATATTGCCAAGAGTAAGTATGACATGACATTAAACTTATTTAATACTAGCTGCGCCCCGCGGTTTCACCCGCGTGGTGATAGGTATTTTGGATAATATACATACAATATATTGCTTGGAACTAGTTTTGCTCCAACTCAAAATCTACCAACTTACAGATAAGCAAATCATATGTACTAGACACATAAGTTATGAACATACTAGTGGTTTCTTCTCACTTCCACTGGTGGACAAAAAATTTAAGTGAACTATAAAATAATTTTGATTGATAATAATGAATAGTATAAAATATGACCTGTCTAAGTGCTTATTTGTAAGCTTAAAGAAATATTATTATTCATTCATATCTTTATAAATTGTAGCCTATGTGTTATTCTGATGTATAAGCTATATTATTGTAAAGTTTCATTAAAATCCATTCAGTAGTTTTTACGCGAAAGAGTAACAAACATACATCCATCCATACTTACAAAACTTTCGCGTTTATAATATTAGTAGATTCTGTAATTAGTATAATTGGCCTAAGGTCGTTCTGATTACATTAAATAAATAAATAAATAAAGCATTATTTATTTAACTTTGTTTTGCACCGACAGTGGTAACGAGATGAAAGTGAACTCTCCGCCGTGCCACTCGCCCGGCGCCATCCTACCGGACTTCCCTCAGCCTGCAGAAGACCCAGATAAGGTACATCAGCGAACGAATTCTACTAACCAATCATTTTATATTAAAGACTAGCGGACCTTCCCGGCTTCGCACGGTTTTAGTACGGATCCCTAAGTTTTTGTGAAAATATAACATAGCCTATGTTAACCGGGGATAGTGTAGCTTCCCAACGGTGAAAGAATCTTTCAAATCGGTACGGTAGTTTCGGATCCTTCTCATTACAAACAAACAAACAAAATTTTCCTCTTTATAATATTATTATTATTATAGTATAGAAGAAAGAAGCTACCTGAACCCTATGTACAGGGAACTGAAGGTCGGGTTCAAGTCCCGTCGAAATCGAAAATTTTTGGGATATTATTTGAACTTTTTTGTATTTTCAAAATTGAGCACGTAACTCCTAATATGACTTTGCGATAACTCTCGCAGTTTGATGCCCTGAATGGCCCTGATAAGAAAACTCACCCTTTACAGTGTGATACATCAGAGGACACGAGATTCCAAAGGGGAAGAACTACATTAAAATTTGTCTCGATGCGGGTATCGAACCCAACTACCTGCGTCGCGGCAGACCTTCGCCCGATTCGCCACAAAAGTCATAATATAACCGTCATGTTATATATGTATATATATAATAGTTAATCCTTTTTCAGAACTACGGCCTATCGAAAGAAGCGTGTGCGAGCGAAACTCAAGCTTGGCTGACTAGTCACCGCTTCTCGCAGCACGCAGCCACGTTCAGCAACTTTGCTGGGGCGGACTTGCTGAGGTGAGGATATATCTAAACGTCCACTGCTGGACTTATAGCAAACGTAGTGTAGGACGCCCTCCAGCCTGGTGGGATGACGACTTGCGAAAGACTGCGGGGAGATGCTGGATGCGGTTAACTGAAAACGGGGCGTTATTGCGCTCATTAGGGAAGGCGTATCTCCAGCAGTGGACTAACATAGGTTGATGTTGATGAAATGTTGTAAACAAGAACTCTCATACTTAACCTACAAATCACTAGTTCTAACAACCGAATAACAAACTACTGCCTAAGGTTTTGGTTATTATCAAAGTCAAAATCTATCATTTATTTCTTTAGGCTCACAAAATAACCACTTAGACAAGTCATACATTATACTATAAATCATTATCAAAAAAAATAATTTTACTGTTCACTTAAATTTTTTGTCGACTAGTGGAAGAAGTGAAAAAGAAACCACTAGTATATGGCGTAAGCCCTCACCCTCGGGGTGGGGTTCAAGGACGCGGGTTCAAATCCCGTCGCAATTGAACATTTTTAAGATATTAATTAATTTCTTAAACTGCAACACTACTAATTACAGCCTCTTAAAAGAGGCATGTGAAATGAAAGAGAAAGAACTTACACCCTCACTGCCGAGCGCAAGCATCTCATATTTCCTTAGCTCATTCAATGCTTTGTTCCAGGTTGTCCCGTGACGATATCATACAGATCTGTGGACTGGCTGACGGCATTCGTCTATTCAACGCTCTTCATGCCAAGTAAGTTAGGATATTATTTTTAACACGCTTTAATAAATAAATACAATACACGCTTTAAAAAATACTACCACTTGTAGATGGATATATAGAAAAATCTTTATTTTTATTGAACACCACACAAAACAATTATAAATAAAAGACAAATAAACAAACGTCTTTTCAGATGTGCTTATATACAACCAAAACCGCTGTACCGCTCCTTAGGAAAGTGCGGCGAGGTGGGGGGCGAGGAAAAAAGAGCAAGAGTACGCGTTGACGGCAGACTGATGGATCGCAGCGACCGATATTTCCTCCCCGTCTCGCCGCTCGCATACCTCAGGCGCCTGTACCGCGCCGGTTTCGGTCAAACTATATCTGAAATACGTTTGTTTATGGGGGGGGAAGGGCGTTAAATTCATGAGATGCGTCTGATTTCTCATTCCTCGATTTATTATTATAGTATTCGGGGATAAGATAGATAATTAAAAAAAATACGTTACATGCTACAAGTACAATTGTCGGCCTTATGCTTTAGAAGCTATCTTTTCCAGGCAACCTGTCGTTGGAAATAATTATGTATATCTTAAATTCAAAGAAAGGCATAACTTTTAGCTGTAATTGATACAATCCGTCTATTTATTCCAGACGCATCGAGCCTCGTCTAACAGTGTACGTGTGTGCGCAAGGAGTGAACATCTACAGCGCCCTCTATCTGCACGCGTGCCGTGCGCGGGAACTGCTCGCCAAACTGAAGGCATTGCTGAACGACTGCGCTAAGGTATACCATCTTTATTTATGATGAGATATTAGTCATCATCAGCCTATAGTAGTCCACTGCTGGACATAGGCCTCCCCCAATGAGCGCCATAGCTCCCTGTCTTCAGCTTGACGCATCCAGCATCTACCTGCAGTCCAAATAAATACAATACAAAAATACATTAGGTACGTGCGACAAGTACAATGGGCGCCCTTATCGCTTAAAGCGATCTCTTCATGGCAACATTTGGATGGAAAGTATGACGTGAATTATAAATGTTTTTTCTATTCTATTCTTGTTTATTAACCCAAGATTTTTAATTCCAGGACTGCGAGACGGTTTTAGTATCCGGTCCGAACGGCGCGCGCGTCCGTCTCACAGACGACTTGGTGCGCCATCTACCGGATAACTCCACATACAAACTAGAACGTCTTGAAGACACCAATGCTCTATTACTGAGCGCTACTACCAACTAAATCTTTGTAATGATAGACACGTCTAAAGCCGGGTACAGATCGGTAGTACGGGGCATAATGTACTATTCGACCTCTGTGGCGCAATGGCTGAAGGTCCGCCTGCTAAGCAGGAGGTTGCGGGTTCGATTCCTGCCTCGGGACAATTGTGTGTTCTGGTCGTTATCTATGTATAATAAAAAATATATATCTATTGTATTAAGTATATCAGTCATCTAATACCCATAACACAAGCTCTGCTTAGCTTGGGGCTAGATGATGCTGTGTGGATTGTCCAACATTATTTATTATTCGTAGTACATTACGCCCCGTAACACAGCTCAGTACCCGGCTTAAGAGACTACATATCTTGTCGCTGTACACTAGAGAATATATATGTGTTGAGGGTATCAAAGGGTAGCCAATGTAGCCATATTAAGCGTTACGATTTAGCTATTCTCGAGCCATTCTCAAGAAATGATGTTGACGCGCACAGACTTCCTAGTATTTCTATCTGATTTGTACAAACAAGAATTTATTGTTTAGTACTAAAACAACAATACGTGTAGCACATTAATTACATTGACGACCGATGTGGCGCGGTGGGCGAAGGTCCGCCTGCGACGCAGGAGGTTGCGGGTTCGATTCCCGCCCCGGAACAATTGTGTGTACGATCTGCAGATATTTGTTCCGGGTGTTCTGGTCTTTTTCTATGTATAATGAGAAATACCTATCTATGTAATGTATTGTATTACGTATATCAGTTATCTAGTGCCCATAACACAAGCTCTGCTTACCACAGGGCTAGATAATGCTGTGTGAATTGTCCAGCATTATTTATTTTATTTATTATTATGCTACACTAACATCTAGTAGACTACTGAATTAATACGACTGACCGACGATTCAGTGCGTAAGGGTTATTACCTATTATCTTACCCACCTTGTTTATTTATTTATTATTATGCTACACTAACATCTAGTAGACTACTGAATTAATACGACTGACCGACGATTCAGTGCGTAAGGGTTGAATATTACCTATTATCTTACCCACCTTGTTTGAAAATCACCTTTAATAATCTATGCCACAAAGAAAACTTTTTTAGGCATTTTTTCTGGCCTCAATAAGTTTGTAAAGAGGTGCCTTATATTGTAAGTTAAGTAGTCATTTTTCATTTATATCTAAAAATAATTTTTGATAACTGTTAGTCGCTTGATTCATAAGAAAAACTTATATTCTATGTTTTATAATAATAATAATGAAATCATTTATTTCAGACCATAGAAAAGTAACAGATCTTATTTAACTTATTCTACGGTCCATAGTAATAGTCCTTAAAAATAGCATACATAAAATATAAAAAATACTAAATTAATAACACGTTTATTATGATAACGCCGAAAGCGTGTAGATGTCGTAATCAGGGTGTCAGCTGACGTTGGTGCACGGCGCGGGCGGTGCAGCGGTGCAGCGGTGTCCCGTTGCTGGTAGCCAGTGAACCTTCGGAACTTGACACCCTTCGGCCAAAACTCTGCGCTTAGCTTTTTTTAACATGGACTTTATTGTTGAACAAGAATTAAAATTAGCATTATGTATTAACAATTTTTTTTAAGAAATGAAATTACTATTCTACATTGGCTTATAAAACCATTTTAGTTATCTTGCAAAGCTTCATGTACACTCGCCAATATAAAAGCTGTTTTCGGCCAAAACCCAAAAATGTAATTGTAAAAAATAGCTTATAACGAAAATATACACAAATGAGGTGAAGGCAAGAAATGTGCAGGCACTGTCTAGCCTCAGCGGTGCGACCGCTTCAAGGCTGATTTTAGTGTCACGCTGTCCATCGGCGCTGAGAAGTCGGCGCGTAGCTCGTCAGCGCCGACGATCAGCGTGGGTCGTTTTAGTATTCTGCTGATCACCGCGGATATAGATATCGCGACTCGACATGATTGTACGCCACCGGAGCGTGCGATCAGTGCGATACTAAAACGCTCACTGAAGACAGAAGCGCGCGGGCGCTGGTCGGCGCTGACCGCTCAGCGACGCTTACGAGCGGCGCGTAGGACGCGCGTACTATCAGCGCTGACCGGGTCAGCGCTGAACGGTCGATGTTATTCTAACTGCTACGCGCCGAGCTCTCAGCGCCGATGGTCAGCGTGACACTAAAATCAGCCTAAGGGTCGGAACGGTACATATCTGACGGAACATGCATCGCATATTCGATCGCGTTACGCCAGAACAGGCAAATATATAACAAAACATTCAACCGATGATGCGTTGGTGCGTCGAGCGTACAGCGTCTGTTAGTTTCCGTCAACGCATAGTCGGTCGTAACGTGTCGCGTCACGTTTATTTTGTATGATGCATTCAGACTAGGCGTAACATCAGCGGAGATCGTTTGTGTACAGGCCGTTCGAACTGACTAGACGCGTAAAGTGGCAGGTCTATTTTGACAAAATATACGCTCGACGCATTTTCCGTCAGATATGTACCGACCCTAAAAGAGCGAGTGCGTTGTGGGCCATGAAAGTGTTCGTTTAATGCGGTATTTTTTTACATTTCTTGTTGGTGGAAACCAAAGATATTTTGGTGGGAATCTAGTGTTTAAGGTTTGATTTTAATTAGTAGAGTTTGATGTTGTTTTTACAAAAGATGAAGGCATATCTAATGATACTGTTATCATTTGGTTTTTTGTGTTAGAAATTAGTTTTATTTAGGAGAGTTAAAACTCGAAGTTTTATTTTGCTAACGGCAGCTTTTTCTACATTTATAATTATAACATGAAATGTTTGTTTTAGATGTATTCAGAGATAAAATTGTATATAAAAGGAAAATGTCCTTCGACTCTTTTCAAATAAATTTTGGGATCTTTCATAGCTTTATCATATATTTTGTTACTGTGTAAACTAAAATTACCTACTGATATTTTGTTATTGTACTAGAAATGTATAAATCACCATGTGTCTTATATAACAACCCATTAACGTCCAAAATGTCAAAATTTCTTGCACGTTTTCAGAGTGATTATTTCCTATGTAATTGGCGTTGAAAAAATTCTTGAACCACATATTCTAATGTAAAATTTCATGCTCTTTTAGAATCCGTTGCCAGAATCATGATAAAACTCACAGGAAAAGAGATATGCTCGATTGAAACATAAAAAACACCTAAATTTTCGAAAAAAAAAATTTTTAGGATTTTTTTTCGAAGTGTTACGGTGAAGATATCTCCTTGCGACCGTGATCAAAGGTGATCATGGGAGTTGAAGTTTAACAGGGAATTTTTTTGTTGACCTTGAACCATCGCTTCTTTACAAAATGGCGGAAAAAACTAATTTTTTTTTTCAATCTTCATCAATTTTTTTCTCAAAATCTCTAAGTCTCAAAGTCTTTAGAAAAAAAATTATAGAAACAAAAATGCCTTAGAATCGCTTGAGGAACATTCTTAAATTTTTTCATAATTTTTTGAGACAATTTTTGATTTTCCGGGAAACTTGGGAAATGGAATTTTCAAAAATGTCTCCAAAAATTCTAAAAAAATTTTAGGATGTTTCTCAAGTGATTCTAAGACATTTTTGTTCCTATGAATTTTTTTCTAAAGTCCATAGATTTCGAGAAAAAAATTGATAAATTTGAAAAAATAAAAATTCGTTTCGGCCGCTATGTTCTAAAAACCTATTGGTAAAAAACGATTTCTGTGCAAATTTTCGGAAATTTTTTTTACTCTTAGCGTTACCCAGAGACTACGGCGTGGACGTGGTAAAATTCTGTCTCCTTTGGGGTGCTTGTTTTTCGTGAGTCCCCTTGCCTCTCACGTCTCGGGGTGCTTGTTTTTCGTGAGTCCCCTTGCCTCTCACGTCTCGGGGTGCTTGTTTAATATAAAAAAAAAATCCGAAAATTTGCACAGAAATCGTTTTTTACCAATAGGTTTTTAGAACATAGCGGCCGAAACGAATTTTTATTTTTTCAAATTTATCAATTTTTTTCTCGAAATCTATGGACTTTAGAAAAAAATTCATAGGAACAAAAATGTCTTAGAATCACTTGAGAAACATCCTAAAATTTTTTTAGAATTTTTGGAGACATTTTTGAAAATTCCATTTCCCAAGTTTCCCGGAAAATCAAAAATTGTCTCAAAAAATTATGAAAAAATTTAAGAATGTTCCTCGAGCGATTCTAAGGCATTTTTGTTTCTATAAATTTTTTTCTAAAGACCATAGATTTTGAGAAAAAAATTGATGAAGATTGAAAAAAAAAATTCGTTTTTTCCGCCATTTTGTAAAGAAGCGATGGTTCAAGGTCAACAAAAAAATTCCCTGTTAAACTTCAACTCCCATGATCACCTTTGATCACGGTCGCAAGGTGATATCTTCACCGTAACACTTCGAAAAAAAATCCTAAAATTTTTTTTTTTCGAAAATTTAGGTGTTTTTTATGTTTCAATCGAGCATATCTCTTTTCCTGTGAGTTTTATCATGATTCTGGCAACGGATTCTAAAAGAGCATGAAATTTTACATTAGAATATGTGGTTCAAGAATTTTTTCAACGCCAATTACATAGGAAATAATCACTCTGAAAACGTGCAAGAAATTTTGACATTTTGGACGTTAATGGGTTAATAATGATAAGCTAATTAATAAATCTAAGTAAAACAACCAATAGACTTCAATAAACTTGAATCTATGGGTTGGTTTAACTAACGTTTATCTTAGAAATTAAAATAGATGGAAACACATTTGTTTCTTATTATAAACTATGAATATTCGACTTGGGACCTATTATGATGTTAGTTTTACAGGTCATTAACATTTAATGACAAATTTTAATAAATATCATTCTGTAATTCATTATTGTACACAAAAACAAATTTAAAAATAACTTAACTAAAAGAGATGTGTACATAGGCGAGCTTAACCCTAACAGTTTTCTTACAGCAAACCGGGTAGGTTATATAGGTTCATCCGGACCTATGTGTGCCAAGAGATCAAGAGAGAATTTAAGAGATTCCTTTAAAACTAAAGCTAGAACCACACTTTTGTGATGAAGAGTGTTGTGACATGTTAGAAGTATATGAGTTTCTTACATAAAGTATTGTTAGAAACAATTATTTCTGTGCGTTCTGATTGTGTCGCTGTTAAAATACTTGCAAACGTTTTTATGCTTTTTAATACTTTATGGGTGTTCTGGTCTTTCTCTATGTACTTTTAATTAAAATATCTGTCTATGTAATGTATTGTAGTATGCATTCTGTTATTTAGTTTTATATATTTCGTTTATTTTGGGGTTAGAAAATGCTGTGCGAGTTGTCCAGCATTATTTTTTATTTATTTATCTGTGTTGTTTAGCCGAATGGCTGAAGTTCTTATTAAAGTGAAAATGTATTTCAAATCTCTTGATAGGCAGGCAGACATATGGAAGATAAAGCGAATCATTGAATTTTTGAATATAGATTCTTCATGTATAGTCTCAAGTCGAATGTGATAAATGATTTTATGCCGAAAACCGGTGCCTTTTAAGTGCCTATGGAGTCAATGTAATACGGAGTATTTTATTAGTGAAATATTTAAGAGTTTATTATTGCATGCGCTAGATAGTGTTATTGTATGAAATTGTAGTCAATAAATGTATATAAAACCCATAATAACTTTCATTTCGATCTATTTATAGTTGAAAAGCCTACACACACACACACACACTTATTTTTATGTATTAGTTTTGAGCACACAAGAACAAAAAGGATTTGAATGAGATAGGATGAAAAAAAAACGAAAACTGCGAAAGATGCAGGTAGGTGCTGGATGCGGCAAGCTGAAGACAGGGCGCTATGGCGCTCATTAGGGGAGGCCTTTGTCCAGCAGTGGAGGACTGCTATAGGCTGATGATGATGATGATAATATGTGTGTAATGTGTTCAGAGTATTTTTTTACTCGGTTAAATGAAAATACCTCTGATGTCCTGGTACTTCAAACATTAATTTGGACAGCATGAATATTATTACTATATGCCTAGTCTTTCGCAGGTCGTTATGTCGTTGGAGGGTGTCCTACCTACACTACATTTACGGAATCCTGCTTAAAACAAATATTAAACAAATTCGTGGGGTTTTGTTATATTTGGTCTCTATTTGAAATGAAAAGACCCAAATTGCTTATAAAATTTATTAAACATTAAAAAAGGCACAAAACGGAATCCCTCCGTAAACCTTGTGATGAATTAACAATTTATTTGTTAGAAAATAAATAGAACTATGCTCTAACTTATATAATAAATGAATAAGCTGTAAACATGCGTCTCCTTGAAATCATATAAATTGGCTGAATGATGAATAAGAAAAAACACACTTTAAGCTTTGTTTACATTTTGATATTTGAATTAATAACAGAGTTAAAAAAAAGAGGCGCATGTAAGATGCAGATAAAGACTGCAACTAACATCTACTGTTTTGGATAGTTTGTTAAAATATTATAACAGGAATGTGTTACTGGAATTTGTGAATTCACAACTTTTGATTCTTAAAATCTTAAGTAGACATAAAATGTTATTATAAAACATGTATAGGTTAACTTATAGGTAATCTCAATACAAATACTTAGCAAAATTGTATAAAAATATAATTTTACTTGTTTTTTAAATATATAGATATATCAAAGTATTTAATTATTTATATACAGTTGGCAAATGCCGTAATAAGCTTAAATAACATGAATAAGGCCGTTTTCAGACGTCCGATTATTATATTCATTGTATATTAATCACAATTTATCAAAGCACTAAGGGACCACTACCGTAGGCGTGAAGAGTTCAACTCATCGGTTTCACAATATACAATACCAACGCGATGATATATAGAGAACGCGCTCAGAGTTGTTTAAAATATAAAATAGTCGCCTATTTAGGTGATTCCTGAATATATTAAGAATTTACCTAAAAAAGTAGATTTTCTGTTTTTTTTTATTATCCGGGCGTCTGGTCTACGCGACGCGTGACCCGAGAGCTGGTGAGTATCTGGCGCAGCGCATCAGCATTGCCATACAGCGGGGCAATATGCAGCCAGCGTCGCGGGGACGCGCGCCGACAATCACATATGCATCAGTTGAGGTATCTGTAGATTATTTGCAACAGTCTGCACTTAGTTCAATTGTAAATCCTAGTTCTTATTTGTTTCTATTTGATTGTAATTTTATTTGTCAATAAATTTAAAGGTAGATTCTATTTTCTTTAAATCCGTTAAAGAAACAATATCATATGAGAACTCACACTGGAGATTATTTTGTTTACATCTTCCTATCTTCAAACTATTTTTGAATGCTAACTACATTCATAAAAATTTAAGTCAAGTTTATTGACTAAGCTCTGTGCCCATTAATCCAACAACGCTGCCACACAGCACAATAATGGGCATTCACATATGAGTTTAAACTCGTTATTATTAGAAACATTTTAGAGCGACTAAATAGCTTCCCACAAATATCAAACCAACTGTTTGTCATCTAATGCCGTCGTCAATATGTAATGCATCTAAGTATTGCGATATAAAGCCCATATTTTGATTGCACATTTTTGTGCTGCGTTTGCCTCACTGATCTGCGACAACCTTTACCTATTCTTTAAAGTTAAGAGAGGATATAATGGCAGATACCTTAGTCCCATTTTAAGTAGTAAATTATCAGATTCAGACGTTGCTTTGCGGAAATCCATTGCAAAATATAGATATACAAATATTTAGTAACAATTCGGCGCAAAACACTCTGATAATGATAATATCCAACAAAGATGATTCTAGAAGAAAATCACTACCTATATTTTCCAATGGATTTAGGTAGTGAAAACAGTACAAATATAATGTACATGCAACACTGAAAATACTTCAAAAAGTCATTGAAATTAACTATAGCTAAAATACTCTAAGGCCCATATTATTAAAGCTTGTTCAGTCACCAATGTACGCTTGAGTAATGTTTTTCTATATACGTAGCATTACTTATGTGTGGATCGATAACTGAGCATGGTTTAATTAGCCTACAACTATATTAAAATTTAATACAAGTCAATATAGTCATAAAAATTAGTTAAGATATGTTTTTTTTTACAATTCAAGCAGATTATTGTCGATTTAAGTTAAACAATCTTAAATTTTAAATGTTAATATAGTTACATCTAGTGGCAATGTTTATAAGAATGCAATTTGTTTTACTTACAGTTCAAGCCATACTTAATGGGCCCATTTTTACCAGCTTCTATAACGCGATCAAACTGGGGCCGATTCCTCCTAATCAATCTTTATTATCACTAAAGTCATTTAACACTTTGACTGCGATTTCTTTTTGACGACTGCGATCTTTTTTTTAACCTAAAAAATTCGTGCTGCCGCTCTACACAGCGGTTGCGTTGCGCCGCACATGCGTTTCGTTCGAAAAATATTACGGCTGTGCTGAGTCACAAAGATCTGTATTTTCTCAGCCGCTGCGCTAGTGTGGATTTACGCATATTAGTCACTTGTAGAAAACACATACCGTGTGATTTCAACACTCAAAGTGTTAAAACGGGATATTTACCATGATTTGATTTTTGAGTTATCCAATATTTCGGCACAGTTTCATGCGCCATGATCACGGAATAACTGAAGACACTAACTAAGCAAATCCCGTTTTAAACGACTTTAGTGTTAATAACCATGTTAGTTTCAAAAGTTTTAATCGTTATTATACTTAATTTCCTAGTTTTATTTATGAAATACGAAATTTGTGACGTGTCCAAGAGTGCTGTAAAGGTCTAAAAGAAATAAAGCTATTTGATATTTGAATCGCTTGTCTATGACTATGGTCGCAGAATCGTCCATAGATGAAAGAAACTCTAGATAGTGCGTACGGTGCTATTTGCACGGAGAGATTGATAGTTTGTTTTCAACATTGACACTTTTGACATGTCCCTCTATTTGTAGTTTCTTTCATCAACACTGAAATGCCAAAATGTACGAGTAAGTGTTATATACATAGTTCGCGTCGTGTAAAAAGAACGCTAGCGGTCAAGCTGCGCAGTAGGCTATTTATTAGGCCTATTTGGTGGTATGCGGTGGGGCGCGTGGCGGGCGGGTCACGCGCCAAATGCCCGCCACCGGTGCGCTATTATAGTTTGACCGAAACCGCTGTACCGCGCCTGAGGTATGCGAGCGGCGAGACGGGGGGGAAGTACCGGCCGCTCCGATCCATCAGTCTGCCGTCAACGCGTACTCTTGCTCTTTTTCCCTCGCCCCCCACCTCGCCGCACTTTCCCTAAGGAGCAGTATAACGGTTTCGGTCAAACTATAGTTCGTCAGGTGACATTTGCTTTCGGCGCTGTGTCCCACGTCAAGTTTCTTGTCAAAATACCATCGCGCACAAAAGTTTACGAAATGGTTTTACATAGAAAAGTTACAAAATTGGCATAGTACGCGTGCGCGAGTGTACCCGTGCGCGAACACACCCCTTCCACTTTCTTCCAGCGTTCTTTTTACGTGACGCGACCTATCGAATGAGATGAGAGATACCAATGAAGTAGGTAGATGAATAAGCTTGCTCGAAATAACATCAGTCTCTCCGTTTGTAATAGCAGAGTGCGTTGTTTTGAGACGATATCACCTATGGTTATGGTTATGGTCAAGCGATTGATTTAGAGGAATACGACCCAGGACCGAATTCCGCTAACTAGTCGCTGAGTAATAGCGTTAACAGATATTCTATTTCACGAAGGTTTGATCGGTTGTTGTAAGCAATACATGTTTGAGACGCGTAAAGGAATATATTCCGGATGCGGATTTCCGCCCGCGTGCGGGCCACCCGAAACCTATTTTTAATTACATGTAAAAGATTTAAAAAAGAACTAAATATGCAATTATTGTTTTCTTATAAATCGAGGGTTTTCCTTTCACGACTTTACTACAACTCTCGTGGTTTAAGACTTGGCCATCACCACCCTTCTCAAAAAACCACCCTGTATATATACGAGTACGCATATAGGAAAACATCTATACTAATATTATAAAGAGGAAAGGTTTGATTGTTTGTAATGAATAGGCGACGAAACTACTGGACCGATTTGAAAAAATCTTTCACCGTTGGGAAGCCACGCTTTCCCCGGTGAACGTAGGCTATATTATATTTTCTAAAAAGTTAGGGATCCGTACTATAACCGTGCGAAGCCGGGAAGGAATTTTGTGTTTCGGGTGTCTCGCAGGCGGGTTGAAATCCGCGTCAGAGAATGCCCTAAGTTAGGTGTCGAAGCCTGTTCTATTCACAGCGTCAGGGCCTTGTCGCGTCCCTGGAAATAAAAAGGTCAGTTAGAACTGGTATTATGTATTTAAACGAAATGGTTATTATCGACCGAGGACAACAGTGATACTAACACATATGTATTCTATGTTTGTTATTTCTCCTATCTTGTGTATCTGTTTTAATTTGGTGTGCAATGAAGAGTATTATAGTTACCTAGTAGTGTTGCACGTGCGGCGGACACTCAGCGACGTAGTTAGCTGGCAACATGCCGGCGCGACCCGTGCGGAGTACCTGGAAACATTTAAGTTAACAGATAACATTTTATTAATAACTAGCTGCGCCCCGCGGCTTCGCCCGCGTGGATACCTTTGTGTCAAATGGTTGATCTATTAAAAAAATGCCCGGAATAAAACAAAGGCTACTTTTTATCGTCCGCTCTCGCGTCGCAGCTTTCTGGGGTAGGTTGGTCCGCTCCAAAAATAGCATTTTGAAGGCTGTCTCTGACCAGGTCTACAACAACCCCATATAATATGCACTGGATTTCCCTACATATGGAGGGAAACAGAAAATGACGTGCGACAGCTTTAGGCGTCGTGATATCTTTTGTTTTAAGTATTTTAATTTTTATTTGTGCATATTTTTAATATTGTAATTGTATTTTTGTGATATGGTTTTTTTGCCTGAAATAAACTAATATTATTATTATTATATTATTATTATTATTTTCTCCTATAATCAGTTTCCATGGATAGAAATAACCCATCCTACGACACAAGTGAAACCACAGAACACACCACAGAATTATATCTCGATATATGTACATCTCAAGATCATCAAGATGTATATATAACGAGATATAATTCTGTGAATTTTAAGCCGACGAAAAATAAAAGAGGTTTCCAATTCGGCTGTATGTAAAACGTTGCCATAGAAACAACGCGTGCGAAGCCGCGGCAGAAACTAGTATGTATATAAATAAAACAACAAATATAATACATGATAGAGCTACCCGTTATGACCTGCGGAGCCGAGACGTGGACACTCACGGTAGGGCTGGTCCACCTGTTCAAAGTATTTCAGCGAGCTATGCTCGGAGTTTCTCTGAAGGATAGGATTCGTAACGAATACATCCGACAGAGAACCAAGGTTATCGACATAGCTCAAAGAATAAGCAAGCTGAAGTGGCAGTGGGCCGGCCATATCTCGCGAAGAACCGACAACCGCTGGGGTAAACGTATTCTTGAATGGAGACCACGACTCGGTAAACGTAGTGTAGGACGCCCTTCGGCCAGGAGGGACGACGACTTGCGAAAGACTGCAGGTAGATGCTGGATGCGGCAAGCTGAAGACATGGCTCTATGGCGCTCATTGGGGGAGGCCTATGTCCAGCAGTGGACTGCTATAGACTAATGATGATGAAATAAATATTAGTGGGAGATCAGAGTGAAGACAAGGGTCAGCACGCACATGTCCAGCGGTGGACGTGCGTGTTGATAGGTAGAGTTTAATACCTGTCCCGTCATCCAGCCCTCGTCGATGCTGGACACGTTAGAGATCAGGTCCCCCTCGCGGAAGGACACCTCGTCGTTATCGTTTGCTTCGTAGTCGTACATCGCTATATACACTTTCTGTAAACAATAACAAAAAAGTATTAATAATCACCCTAATATTATGAGCTAATAAAAATACCGTAGACCACTGCGCGGTGGAAGGTCCACCTGCGATGCAGAAGGTTGCCGGGTGCGATTCCCGCCTCCTAACAATTTTGTGTACGTCCTGCACATATTTGTTCCGGGGTTTCTGGTCATATCTATATATAATAATAAATAATGCTGGACAATTCACACAGCATTATCTAGCCCCATGGTAAGCAGAGCTTGTGTTATGGGTACTAGATAACTGATATACATAATACAATACATTAAATAGATAGATATTTTTTATTATACATAGAAAACGACCAGAACACCCGGAACAAATATCTGCAGGTCATACACACAATTGTTCCGAGACCCGCCTCGGAACAATTGTGTGTATGACCTGCAGATCGAAACCGCAACCTCATGCGTCGCAGGCGGACCTTCGCCCACCGCGCCACATCGGTCGTCATAATAAAAAATATCTATCTATGTACTCTATTGTACTTAGTATATCAGTCATCTAGTACCAATAACACAATCTCTGCTGAGCTTGAGGCTAGATAATGTTGTGTGGATTGTCCGATGCACCGACAATAGTATGTAAGTAATTTGTTGTTGTGCATAGCTTTACTTAAATATTGACATGTATCGAATAATATTATATTTAGACTTAAATAGGCAAATAACCATGTATTAGAGATATAAGAGATGAACATGCTAGTGGTTTCTTTTCACTTCTTCCACTTCAAAATTTAAGTGAACAGTAAAATAATTTTATTTGATAATAATTTATATATAAAATATGACTTGTCTAGGTGCTTATTTTGTAAGCCTAAAGAAATAAATGATTTTTTTACTTTACTTTTACTTCTTTCTTACGACCGTCTATATCAGAAATTATGGCAATAGTTTTATTTTGTAAACCCTGGGCAGATATGCGAAAATAGAGTTTGGTGGCCACCAAGGGAAAGGAAGAAAGAAAGAAAGAAAATACATTTATTGATTCACAAGTAGGTACAGCTTGTTACTAAATAATAATAATCTATAAGTAAACAAGAACATAAAGAAATAAATAAAAATTAACTACGTATGTAATACATTAAAGCAACAAGCGACTCCACAAACCGAACCAATGGGTCCTGTCTCAGCATAATGTTGCTCTACTTCTCGATAAAAAGTAGAGCAACGCTGGTTTTCTGACAGAACCATTGGCGCGCGCGTGTCCACACGGGTGGCAGACCACAGATAAGACAAAATATATATATATACACATTAAATTGACAAACAAGGGCAACAAAGGGCAACTTCGCATCTCTGCTGTACAAATTAAAACTATTACAAAGGCATTAAAAAACCTTATAATACGTATCACAAAATGCCCAATGACATCTTTGAAATTTCCTTTGCTCAAGAATAAAACAAAATTGGTGGCGGCGCTAGTGTGCCCGAGGTACCATTAATTTTAGTTTTATTTTAGTATTGTCATCTAGTATTGTTAAGAGAACTCTAGTGTCTAGATAAACCTATGTTAGGATTTAAGATGCTATCAACAAACTGTAACAAATTTGTAACAATAAATAAATATATCTATCTATCTACCGTCTGTCCACCTGTCAGCGAAAGAGTCTTTAAAAGCACGTACCTGATTGGCCACAGGAGCGGGCGCCGGCGGCGGCGGTTGGTGGTTATTGGAGGACGCGCGCGGCACCTCATTGGCTAGCGGATCGTAATCCGTCACGCGACCGATCTGCCGCTGCTGTGATTGGTTGGCGTTGGAGTGGTGGGATCCTGCAAGGTAAGTTGAGATTTAGGAGGGTAGTTATTGTTGTTTTGGGTTTTCATTCATGCAAACGTAGTTTTGTAGGCCTTAAATTTAGAGTTATTTTTGTATTCCATGCATCATGCTAAATGCGTAACCTGTATTTTTTTTTATCTAAGCACTTTATGTATACAGCTGGTTTACGCTTATTGAATAAATATATAAATACATATCTTAAAACTTTTGAAACTATCATGGTTATTAATACTAAAGTCATGGTAGTGGCAACGTTCGTAACAAAAGACAAAAAATGAAGGTAGATTCTGCCCATAAAAACTCGCAGTGCCTTCAGTTACTCCGTGATCATGGCGCATGCAACAGTGCCGAAATATTGGATAACTCAAAAATCAAATCATGGTAAATATCCCGTTTTAAATTACTTTAATACGTATCTTGTTGTTTATCTAGCTGAGAGGTTTATAGGAAAGGCAAACTAGGGTTAATTTTGAAATTAAGTAAGTCAAAAAAACGTAAAACGCAAAATAAATTGACGCAGTTTTCGTCTACACATATTTCCATGCTTATTATAATATATATAACTACCCACATTATAAATACTATTTACATTATATCCTATACTTTTGCTATATTATTATGATTTTTATCATGCTTAAAAATTTTGTACAAAGGCAAATAGAATAAGACTTCATTAATAATGTTTTTTTTTTTATATATTTTGTCTATGTTACGTGTTTTATAATAGGTACCTAAGTGGGTACTTTGTAGTCTAATATAATTATGTGTAATTAATCTTGTTTGTGTGTTGTGTTAGTGTTTAATAAATAATTTTCTTTCTTTCTTTCTTTCAATGCAAGCAGGTTATCTGTGTCCAACTCAAACACCTATGAGATACTCACATGCATGGAATGTCATAGGTCTTAGCTAGAATTATTCTAATCCACTTTCCATGCATAAAAACACCTATGAGTTACTTACTCGTACATGCATAGAATTCTATGGGTCTTGTGTAGAATTATTCTAACCATTTTCTATGCACAAAATCACCTATGAGTTACTTACTTACATGCATGGAATTTCATGCCTCTTTGGTAGAATTATTCGAATCTACTTTCCATGCATAAGAAAATGCCACAAACCTCTCTTATCATTAGCATTGGAGCTATAAACGACCGTCGACGAAGCCCGCTGCGTGTTCAACGGCGCCCTAGGCCCGTCCTCCATCGGATCATAATCATGGATCTTACCGATCTTCTGATAATCTTGCGGATAATCTTGGTATTGATAGAACTCTTCCTTTTTATAGTACGGGTCTTGGTATCTATTGGTTGATGATTGTGGTAGATTCGCGTTGTGAGTCATCTGGTTCGTTTGATGAGCCATCTGGTTGGCGGGATGAGTCATCTGGTTGACCGGATGAGTCGCGTGGTTGACCGGATGAGTAGTTTGGTTGGTTTGATGAGTCATCTGGTTGGTTTGATGAGTCATCTGATTGGTTTGATGGTTGGATTGGTGAGTGGGCTGATGGTTTTGATGGTTGGGTGGTTGGAAGTAGGTCTGGGGCGACTGGTAGTGACTCTTCGGCGGTAGATGCGGCGGTGGTAGCATTTCTGTCGCGTAGTTGTCGATCTGCTGGTTGTAGTCGGTTGCGACATCTTGATGGAGAGATAATGGTGATTAGAACATATGATGGGTGGTTATGGGTCGTATTATAAAAGCTTGGTTAGTCATCAATCTATGCTCAGATTGATGACTGAGCCTGCTATCGATTTTCTATGGCATTAACGTTACTCAAGCATAGTACATATATGCTCAAGCATAGTACATGTATGCTCAAGCATAGTACATTATATATGTACTTCTAATCACGCAAGATGAGCATTTCACGATTATTTTTGGTATAAATTTAGATCATAGTGAGCTAAACGTTAAGTTTAGCGTTAAATTAATGTTATAGCTATAAGCAACTGTCTGGAAAAAGTTTATTTATTATTATAACTATCTGCTCAAGCAAAGTACATCGATGCTTGAGTGACGTTAAAGCTTTCATAATACGCCCCTAAGAAATTTATACTCAAACGCCACTTAGGCTTGTTTTATGAAACCTTACTCACAGATTTATGCTTGAGTGACATTTGATGCCTTTTACTCAAGCATAGATTTTTTTGTTATCTGTTTTATTCAATCAAAACTTAAACCAATGAGTAAGTAAGTTTTCATAATACGGGCGTTAGATTTGAGCAGCACTCATTTGACCCAAAAATGGGATCTCAGTTTATTAGATTTTTTTAAACTGATTAGAAAGTTTTGGTTGAGGCCTTTGCCCAGCAGTGGGACGAATCAGGCTAGTATAAAAAACTGATTCTCTTTTTCTCTAGTTCGACTAGTGCTCAAACCTAACTAACGTTTAAATATAAGGATGACTACACAGAGTGAACGATATCTTTTATTGCATCTTAACAAAGGGCGGGGCGCGACGCAATCAACGTGTTGTAGGAATGTGCTATGTCCTTAATGTAGTGTAGCTATACTCCGATTTAGAATCTAAGATTATTTTATGTCAATTAAGACATTTTGAAAAATATATAATACGCAATGTGCTATGGCGCTCATTGGGGCCTATGTCCAGCAGTGGACTGCTATAGGCTGATGATGATGAATGTGCAGCGAAAAATGTTCAAATTCGAATTAAGATTAAATAAGTGATGAAGGATTTTTTTTTGTCAAGTAAAATGATTAAATATTATCCATCTTGTTTTGATTCAGTCATCTCTGCTTTGAATTCTTCTTTAAATGTGCGTGTTTGACTAGTGTTTATCTTTTGACTTGACGCGTGTTTGACAATGTGTAAGTTTGACTTTATGGGTTTTGACTTTGTGTGGGTCTTGATGTTGACTTTGGGCTTGTTTGATCTTTAACGTATGATCCAAAAAAAATCAATCTGCTGCTACAACTAAAGCTGATCTGCGACAATATTAAATTAGACCTAAAATCAGATTGCATCGCGCCTCATTCGTTTCACTGCAGCTTGAAACAATGTAAACATAAAATGGCCACACCAATGAACTCATTCGGCGTTTGATGACACCATTCCCACGGTGTGTGAACACAGAGACAATAAGACGAATGTGTGATACAGGGTGTGCCATGAAATGTAGTTAGAATTGAATAGTGTAATGTATGACACCGCTGAAAACCTCTGGCGCTGCTGAGCGCTGCATTGGCACCCGTGTCAATGGAGCATTTAATGCTGTGCCGGTAGCCTATTAGTGTTCTCGGCGGTAATTTATTTTTAGAAGTTCCTAGTTTGTATTATTTTATATTATCAAACGCAAATAAATATTATCCGTTCTGTTTCTCTATACACTAACGGTGAATTAACCCGCCAACAAGTTGCTTTGCCGGAAGACCAGCGTTAGTTGCTAGCATGGCAGTCATCCAACTAATGCAGAGGCAAAGCCATTTTGTTACTGGACTGACACGCTTACCACACGTGTCCTCTTAGCTTAAGTTTATTATGTTCTGTGTAAGTATTATAACAAATAAATTCATTTCATTGCAGTGTTAATCACTTGAACATCCGAGTTTGATGGATGACGTTTTTAGGCAGCTTTAACATAGTTAGACAAGTCTACTAGGTGATTTGGGCTGCTTTAGTCGCCCTGACGTTCTATGCTAAAAAAAATTATTCGTCTTTAGTCACCCGTCAGTCAGGTTCAATTGGTTAATAAAACCTCGAACTGAACCGGCTGATTAATTCTCCTTTTGTCTTCCGATGCTGCAATTGAAAACAATAACGTATGGAATAAATCAAAGTCAATAACATACCAACGATTTCTCCGTTCTCGTTGATCTGCCGCTGTTTCTCCATCTGCGCTTTCTTCTCGAGGTCTCCGTGGTAGCTCGCGTTGGATATTATGCGGGAGTTGGCGGTGATGCGACGGGTTTCAGGATCGTCTGCCACCTGGAACAGAAGTAAATTCTATATATTTACCATTGCATTATTACTAAGAGTGGCATATCCATAAAAAAGAAGTGGTATTTGTGGTGATTTGAGACTTTTGTAATGTAATATGACGGATGACCCCGGTGACTCAGTGGGTGAATGTCCGCCTACAAGGCAGGGGGCTGCGGGTTCGAGATATTTGTTCTGGGTGTATAGTTTTCATCTTTACATAGTATAAAATGAAGTCACTTCCGCTGTCTGTTCGCTTAGATCTTTTAAACTACTCTACGGATTTTAATGCAGTTTTCAGCAATAGATAGTGATTCAAGAGGAAGGTTTGTAAACACATACTAGATTTCCAGCGGGGAATCTATGTGTCAAATGGGCGCGGGGCGCAGCTAGTACATAATAAAGTCAATACGTGCATCAGTGACGATAAGCGGCTACATTCACGCTAAACAATTAGCAGCATTCTTTCAAACATTTTATGCATTAGGTAAGTATGAAATGTTAAATGTAAGATCTAGGATAATAATTAATATAGGTTAACTTGTATTGTTGTGAGATCGTTCGTTAACTACAGTACCTAGATTATCAATTTATTTTTAAATGAAGTGAGAACTATAGTGCTAAGACAAACCTAACAGAGGCTTTAAGGCACTACTAACTATATGAAACTATAGTAGAATATTTCCTATGATAACTTCAGATTGATTATTATTTGATTGTATAACTATATTGTGTTCTAACCTTAATCTAACTATATTTTAGATTAAAAGTCTGTAATTAGTATAATTGGCCTATGGCCGTTCTGATTACGTAAATAAATAAATATGATGTAACCTATTTGAATAAATAAATAATCTATCTATCTATCAAAAAAAATTATTAGTAATATTTCATGTTCCAACACGGATAAAAGTATGAGTTTTATTGATAATTGCTAAGGGGGACGTGGTTCTAAAAAAACTTGTAACGGCGTAATAAATATGCTTTGAATTGTTTTCAGTTTACCTATTCTACGGCACAGTTATATGCGTCATGATCGTAATTTATTTATTTAAACTTTATTGCACTATTAAAGATACAAAGGGTGGGCTTAATGCCGAGGCATTTTGCGACGATCAATGTGGTGCGGTGGGCGAAGGTCCGCCTGCGACGCAGAAGGTTGCGGGTTCGATTCCCGCCTCGGAACAATTGTGTGTACGATCTGCAGATATTTGTTCCGGGTGTTCTGGTCGTTTTCTATGTATAATAAAAAAAAATATCTATCTATGTAATGTATTGTATTATGTATATCAGTTATCTGGCACCCATAACACAAGTTCTGCTTACCATGGGGCTAGATAATGCTGTGTGAATTGTCCAGCATTATTTATTTATTTTACCTACGTAATAACTGAATTTTATGTCAGTCTGGGATACATAGATCATTAATTAATTACAATTAGCTTACATAACTCCATTAAGAGTGATTTAAAGCCTATGCTATGTTTGTCTAAGCACTTGGTTCTCACTTAATTTACATAAATTCAATTAACTGTAGTTATATGTGCAATCCTACAAACAATACAGCTTAGCTGCTATATAGGTAGTCATTATAGGATCTATTCTCAACAACATATATTGGTCCACTGCTGGACGCTGGGCTCTCTCGATAAACACCTCAGTATAGGAACAAGTCCTTATGAAATTTGATATTATAAGAAATCGACAATCCAACTCATATTTGCTTCCTTGTTCTCTAGCCCTGTTTTAGTTGTAGTAGTGTAGTAGTTTTAGTAGGTATTAAGCTTTTAGTATAAGGTATAATCTTGTTTCTTTTTTATGTGATTCTTATAAGTGATTAGATATAATATAATTGGTTTATAATCTTAACTCGAAATGGTAAATAAAGCATATTATTAACTTTAAATTTATGTTGCAATGCCCTTGCAGGGTGCATGTTGGACTTATATATATATTTTTAACACTTTGACTGCGATTTTTTTCGACGACTGCGATCTTTTTTTTAACCTAAAAAATTCGTGCTGTCGCTCTACACAGCGGTTGTGTTGCGCCGCACATGCGTTTCGTTCGAAAAATATTACGGCTGTGCTGAGTCACAAAGATCTGTATTTTCTCAGCCGCTGCGCTAGTGTGGATTTACGCATATTAGTCACTTGTAGAAAACACATACCGTGTGATTTCAGCAATCAAAGTGCTAAGAACTTTTGTACACATGTAAGCAATAAACCATTGAGTATTGAGTAATATAAAGGCGTACGTTTGTGCTGATGTAAAGATGTTTAACCGAAGACAACTTTAAAAATACTGAATGTATGTGGTTGAAATTTTTTACACATACAGATCTGGAATAACATGTAGGTTATACTTTATATTAAAAAAAAACGAGCGCGAATCCGAGGGCATAAGCTAGTTTAGCAGCCGTCAGTTACACACCATGTTTTGTATTATAGTTACCTAATTGCTAGTTTTCAAAAAATTTAAAAATGATAATACAAATGAAAAGCTGACATTCTGGGAAGTGATCTCAGTGTTCATATTTTTTAATTTTATTTTGATGTTTTCTGTAGCGCTACGCGCCCGTTCACGTCCAGCTCCGCGAACTAGGATAGTTTGTTATAGTATAAGGTCCTCAACCATAGGGAGAAGAAAATTGAAGATTACTTGAATGAGAGTCTGGAGTTTAGAAATAAGTTTGAAGTGAGTTGATGGTCTAAAATTTAGACCATCAACTCACTTCAAACTTATTCTAAATAAATGTGTCTCGCTATATAGACTGAAAAATTAGCAAGCTGAAGTGGCAGTGCGCCGGCCATATCTCGCGAAGAACCGACGGCCGCTGAGGCAAACGTGTTCTCTAGTGAAGACCACGACTCGGTAAACGTAGGGTAGGACGCCCTCCAACCAGGTGGGATGACGACCTGCGAAAGACTGCCGGTAGATGCTGGATGCGGCAAGCTTAAGACAGGGCGCTGTGGCGCTCATTGGGGGAGGTCAATGTCCAGCAGTGGACTATCATATCGATGATGATGATGATGATATGGACTGTGTATGTTTACCTTGTACTGTCTAAATTAAATGCGATTTAGTTTGATATTGTGACCCTGAAGGAGTTTCCACTAACCTGTGTGCATTTCCCCTTGCTCTTCTCGAAGTCAGCGTGATACTTGACGTTGCTCTGTAGTTTCGTGTTCTCTGCGATGCGTTTCAATTCCGGCGTCTCAGCCATTGTCGTGTGTTTCGCTTTTGGCACGTGCCTGGAATTTGACAGGTTTGTTTAGTTTACTTACATTTTTACAGTCATTTTTCTAGCAAGAAATAACTAAATAAAACCGGCAAGTGCGAGTGGCCTCATCGTGACCCATCCAAGTACTGACCGCGCGGTAATCGGTACTGAACGTGGTGAGGACGCTGATTGGCCGCAAAACGAAAATGACATCAAATCGTCAGCGAATGCGTAAAATATTTTAACTTCAATAATTAACGCAATGTGTGCATATAAAATTTTCTCAGGTGTAAGGGGGACGCAAACATCTCCTCTCCCAGGCCAACCTAACCTGCACGTGGTACAGTACACCCCAGTTTTGCCGTTCACTGCTAGATAACGAACTAGGCTCTGGTGAAAATATCAAACAATCTTCATAATTTGATAACTGATATATAATTTATTTACAATTACTTTCCATTACTTGACACTGGTAGAAAAGTGTCCAACCGGACAGAATTGCCATTAACAAAGACTCTTCATCATAATATATATAAAAAATAAGATTTTCTCTATTCAGGTATTGTTGTTATTGATTAGGGTAGGTACCCTACGGCCAGATGTCGCTCAGTTTCGTACCGACAATAGTATCTAAGTAATTTGTTATTGTGCATAGCTTTACTTAAATATTGACATGTATCGAATCATACTATATTTAGACTTAAATAGGCAAATAACCATGTATTAGACATATAAGAGATGAACATGCTAGTGGTTTCTTTTTCACTTCTTCCACTAGTGGATAAAAAATTGAAGTGAACAGTAAAATAACTTTATTTGATAATAATTTAATGTATAAAATATGACTTGTCTAAGTGCTTATTTTGTAAGCCTAAAGAAATAAATGATTTTTTACTTTACTTTACGTACCTACCCTAGACAACAATCCCTTTGCTTGGCGTACAAGTCGGCCTAGAGTAGGTAGGGTACCTACCCTAGCATTTAATGCTGAGCTGGTAGCCTTTCTGTGTTCTCGTATTTTAATTCTTTTATTCGTTTTAATTTGTTATCTTTATTATTATTAGTTCTTATATTGTATTATTTTATATGAAACACAAATAAAAAAAATCTATTTCTAATTATAAGCACTAATACAACGGGTATTTATCACGTTTATTTACCTATTTTAGAATAAGAATAAGAATTGTTTTATTTGGCCAAAAAAAAAACCAAATTTTTTTTTCTACGTCGGCAAAAATAGGTAAATATAAGCGTAAAATACCCGTTGTATTAATTAGTGCTTATTGTTGTTGGTATTAGTAATTATGTGTTCAGTTCGCGTAAGTTAAAAACAATTCACCTACTCTAGAGAACAATACCTGTGCCTGGCCTACTGTGTACATCATTGTCAACAAAATAGTTGGCAATTATGAAAACGTTTTTTTTTTAATGGTCCTTTTTTATCTACAATCGGCTGTTCAGCCATAATTAGATATGGTCTTGGGTGGGATCTTCAGCTGCCATTCCAGCGAAAAGCACAATACAATACAATACTTCTACAATAATTCTTTATTGCACACCATAAAAACAGATACACTGGACAGGAAAAAGACAAAAAAAGAATGTGTTGTACAATGGGCGGCCTTATCGCTTAAAGCGATCTCTGCCAGGCAACCTTTGCAAAGCAAAAAGCACCTTTCTTTCGCTTTGAACACTTTAGTTCCTCTGGTCAAGGTTGAGTACTTGCCATCTTTTAAGGCGTTTTATGTGGTCTTTCTCCTGTAGTAGGCTTCTGGCTAGTGTTGCTGTGGTTGTTCAGTCTTTCTTTGTACTTTTTGCTGTAGTTGTTGACTTCCTCTCTTACAGTTGGCATTTCCAGGTATTCATGGATTTCTGAGTTTCTCACAAACCAGTGTGCGCTGGATAGTGTCCGTTGAGCGATGTTTTGGAATCGCTGGAGTATCTCTAGGTTGGAGTTAGTTGCTGATCCCCAGAGTTCTATACCGTATGTCCGGTTTTATTATAGCCTTGTAGGCAAGAAGCTTGTTGTAAAGAGAGAGTCGTGATTTTCGGCCCAATAGCCAGGAGAAGTTCCTAAATTGTATGTTCGCTTCTGTTCTTTTGGCCTTAATGTGGTTTGCCCATGTCAGTCGTCTATCTAGGTGCAGGCCTAGGTATTTCACCGTGTTGCTGGTTGGTAGGATTCCTCTTTCCATTCGAACAGGTGCACAATGATGAAAACATGCTGTATTATTTGTATACAAACAACCCACAACAAAAGAGAAGGTGCGTAGCCTCTTGCGTGCGAAAATGCCGCGTCAATCGAAAGTTTTTTGCGAGTTCACTTACTTTCTGCCGCATTTTCGACAAGACAATTAGCAAGAAATTGCGTTCGATGTTGATATCGTAAACATGTAAACTCGGTTTTAGATTGCAGGATATTTTATGTAAACAGAGACGTTTAAGAATGAAAACTTAATAAAAACTGATAACAATAACAGAAAACAACAAGATTGATTCGATAACCTTACCTGGATATCGAATCAATCTTCTAATCTGATTGCATAGCGTATTTAATATTCACACTGTCATTTAGCCGTGAAGGCAATTTATTAGCTATTCTGTTGCTAGGTTAATGTTACTTATTTTGCATGTAGTCAAGCTGTAGGCCTTCTTTAAAATAAAAAAATAAATGACTAAAAACAGGAACACAAACTTCATTATGACATGATGCAACCTAGCCGAGTCACAACGGACACTAGCCAGGTGCGCAGGACATATTATAGTACACAAGTGTGTGCACAAACACTGGCGCACTCCCTCACTCTCATAACCAGATAGGACGGCAGACCGACACTACAGAAGAGAGAGTCAGGCATTACGCGTAATTGCACAACGCGCCGCTGAAAATGTTCAAATGTGAGTTCGAAAACAGACGAGAGACAATTAAAAAACGAATTCAAACATTCATAACCATAATATTGTTTCGAACTAATGCCATTTGCTCCGATGATAGTGTCGTGAAATATTTTACACGAACATTTTTTTTTTGTAACCCCTTTGTTTACATAATATATCTAGGATTCTAGAACCGAATCTGTTATTTGTTTGGCTTTGTGTGTCCTTCATGTCGGAGTATCGTGAGAAAACATGCAGATCTTTTAGTGTATCAGTCACCGCCGCCGCCGGATCCTAGAATCAGCCCATTTGTAAAATAAACTTTCAGCCATCATCGCGACGAATGAAATTCATTAGGTGTTCCCAACAAATGAGCGTTCGTTTTGTAAGCGGCTTAGCCATTCTCCAAACCGGCTGATTCTACGACCCTGCGGCGATATACTCGTATCTGGCAAAACAAACATGTATTAGACGTATAAGTGATATATGAAAGTACCTAGTGGTTTTTTTTACTTCTTCTACTAATGGACATAATAATGTATTGAACAGAAAATCAAAAACCCCTTATTTCTTATTTGATAATAATAAATAATGCTGGATAATCCACACAGCATTATCTAGCCCAATGGTAAGCAGAGCTTGTGTTATGAGTACTAGATAACTGATATACATAATACAATACATTACATAGATAGATATTTTTTATTATACATAGAAAACGACCAGAACACATCGGTCGTCATGATGTTCAGCCAGACCTATTGATAGCAAGCAGGACGAGTTTCATGGATGATGATGATTGATAATGATTCTTTGTTATTGGCTGTGTCTGGTTGGACACTGCCAGTGTCAAGTAATGGAAAATGAAATGAGTTATCAAATTTTCTTTGGTAACTTGGTTAGGTTGGCTTGGGAGACGAGATGTTGGAGTCCCCCTTACACCGCAGTATCATGATGCCAACATGAAACTGGGGTGTAAGGGGTAAATAAGGGGTGTTCGTAAGGATGGGCAAAACCCGCAGTTCACGTAGTGTCAGTGAATGTATACTAATATTATAAAGAGGAAATGTTTGATGGGTTGATATTTTCACCAGAGCCCAGTTATCTAGCAGGGTGTACCACGTGCAGGTTAGGTTGGCTTGGGAGACGAGATCTTGGAGTCCTCCTTACACCGCAGTATCATGATGCCAACATGAAACTGGGGTGTAAGGGGTAAATAAGGGATGTTCGTAAGGATGGACAAAAGCCCGCAATTCACGTAGTGTCAGTGAATCTATACTCATATTATAAAGAGGAAATGTTTGATTTTTTGTTTGTTTGTAATGAATAGGCTCCGAAACTACTAGACCGATTTGAAAAATTCTTTCACCGCTGGGAAGCTACACTACCCGCGGTGAACATAGGCTATATTATATTTTCGAAAAGTTAGGGATCCGTACTAAAACCTTGCGAAGCCGGGAAGGACCGCTAGTTACCAATAACCTTGTACCTATTAATTATGTTTGTCAGTTGAAACAACCCAGTGACTCAGTGACGTTATGATGACATTACAGTGAGTTCATTCATATGCATGTACGTCAGCGTGACTCGAATTATCTTAATAAATTATTTGTGGAGTAAATAAATAAATAATGCTGGACAATTCACACAGCATTATCTAGCCCCATGGTAAGCAGAGCTTGCGTTATGGGTACTAGATAACTGATATACATAATACAATATATTACATACATTGATAGATATTTTTTATTATACATAGAAAAACAACCAGAACACCCGGAACAAATATCTGCAGATCGTACACACAATTGTTCCGAGGCGGGAATCGAACCCGCAACCTCCTGCGTCGCAGGCGGACCTTCGCCCACCGCGCCACATGGGTCGTCAAACAATTCAAGTCAAGTCAGTACAATTCAATACTGTTGTTCTTCCCGTGTAGTTTTTCTTTCTTAAATATTGTTTTGTTATTTTTAGGGTTCCGTACCTAAAGGGTAAAACGGGACCCTATTACTAAGTCTCCGCTGTCCGTCCGTACGTCCTACTGCCACCAGGCCCAGGCTGTAGGTATCTCATGAACCGTGATAGGTAGACAGTTTAAATTTTCACAGATGATGTATTTCTGTTGCCGCTATAACAACTCACCAGCTCTCGGGACACGCGTCGCGGTCTTTCAGTTTTGATGATTAAATAAAACTATGTATTTTGGAAATAGTAGGTAAACTTACGATTCGCAATAAGGTAGCTTGCCGTATCCTTTGTATGTCCTCATGTTGAGGGTCATTCCACACTCTTGGCATTTGAAACAACCTTTGTGCCACACCTGAAACAAAAAAAAAATATAATAATTACTACACTGCTACTGTCCCTATGTATGCTTAGATCTTTAAAACTACGCAACAGATTTTGATGCGGATTTTTTAAATTGATAGAGTGTTTCAAAAGGAAGGTTTATAAACTATTTTGACAAATACATAGATTTCCACGAGGGCGAAGCCGCGGGGCGCAGGCAGTAGGAATTCACAGTTGGAGCTAGGACCGGAAACTAATCATAAAATATTAAGGCTCTATATCGCTGGCTACAAAGTCGCTGACGCCGTATTATTACTATACAATAAAAGCGTTATAAACCGTTTACAAGCGAATTCCTTTGAGAATTTATATGTTATCCTTCTTTGTAACACAAAGTGTTGTAAGGTATAAGACTTCCTTTGTTGTGTATTGCACAATCGAAGCCAACATTGTCACGTCTTTAAGTTTTTATCGGCGTGTCGCCATTTTGGTATTGACCAAGGACAATTTTATACTGAATTGTGATTTTTTCGAGGTCACTTTGAAAGAAAGAAAGGAAATAACCATGCATAATACGACCTATTTGAATAAAACGTAACGCTATTCGGATACAACGAACTCAGACTACTACTGTTAGTGTATTTAATATTTCTTTTAAATGTTCTCCTTGTTCCCTTTTGGCCTAGCCACTTCTCATTGTAGGCAGGTATTAAGAAACACTACAAGAAACATTTTTATATGAAGAAAATAGACAAACACATACAAATAATATATATTACATAGAGGGGCAAAACAGCTCAAGCTCAGCTTAGTTTGTGGCTAGATAATGCTGGGTGAATTGTCCTGCATTATTTATTATAAAAAGGTCCCTGTCTCAGCATTATGCCGCTATAAGCCAAGGCCAGTAGCGGCGCTGATATTCAAACAGGTGCTGGTGGCCAGTCAGCCTAATGAGCTAGGGGCTAAAATCATCACAAAATGGGATGTGCAAATCACACCGCAGAAGATGACTAATATATTCATTTTGATTGAAGATGATTATTACCATGGGATTTTTTTTGTTGGTAAGTAAGTGTACTCCTGTTTCCGCACTTAGACTCCGATTGGTCCTTTGTGCGTGGTGGATTTTTGTTGTTTTGTTCGAACCAGGCTTGTTTGTTTAACGTGTAAAAGTATTCTTTTCTTTGTATAGTTTGTAAAAAAAGTTTCTTTTTTAATTATTTATTTAGAGTTTGCTCGATTATTTGAACATGCCAACCTTGAAAAGTTACACAAATTATATCGACCGAAGCTAGCCTGAATCCTTTTATACCATTATCTTATATTATGACTAGCTGCGCACCGCGGCTTCACCCGCGTGGAAATTTCTGCGCAATTTTACCATGTTTTCTCACCGTTTAACCCTTCAACCATTTCAAAACCAAAATCAGCTAAATCGGCCCAGCCGTTCTCAAGTTTCAGCGAGACTAACGAACAGCAATCGATTTTTATATATGTATAAGTAATCTTATATTATGATTACATAACCAGATGGCTAACCGTATCAGGCCGACCCCAGTGACCTTAGGCGCCATCTGTGAACTAACCAGGTCACTTTCTATACGCTTAGTTTAGAAACAAACCAATAAATCTGGTGAACTGGTGGAAATTGGATCTTCATCTCTACATAAGTACATTTCATTTCATTTATTCAGTTCCACCGTAGGTACACCTGTTACACTTGATGTCGTTCAGTTGTACATAAAAATAATATAACAATATTATTATAAAACACACATTAATTTTGATATAGGAAACACCATAAGGGATTGTGTTTTAGAAAAAGCAGACAGACATGCCTTGTTTAAAAATTTGATACAACATTCATAGATAATATTTATAACAGTAAAATAATAATAAATTAGTTAAATTGAATTTAAATAAAAAATACATGTCAAGATAATTTAATGCAGCTGTATAAGGGCATAAAAGAAAGTCGCTTCCCGATGTCTATCTGTCACTATGATCTTTAAAACTACGCAACGGATTTTGATGCGGTTTGTTTTATAGATAGCGATTCAATAGCAAGGTTTATGAACCATTTGACACATAGATTATTCTTTCTATATTATAGACACAGACTTTTTTAAGGAACCAGTGACGCGGCCAAATTAAATTATTACTGAAATGTGATGTTGATCGATATACCGGCCAGGTGGAGGATGACGACCTGAACATAAATTAAACTCATTAAACTGACATAGTTAAAGTAATATATGGCGCAGGCTGTTGTTTTTGACTCCTTCACGCGCGGATCAACTATAAAAAATGGGTTGGATTTTAAAGTTAGCTTTTATTAAAACATTCATTGTTCTTGTATTTACCATAGAAAAGTAACAGATCTTAATTAACTTATCCTACGGTCCATAGTAATATATACCTTAAAACTAGCATACATAAAATATAAAAGGACTAAATTAATATTAATAAATATATTTATACCATTTTTGTATGGTATAAATATATTTATTAATATTAATTTCTTCACGAACGTTTCTTTTCTCATGAAATTTCACAAGGAGAAAGATGATCCAGGTAAGGAAAACATAGGCTACTGTTTAGCAAAGATAGGTAGTGCGAAGACGCGTGCACAATCGAGTCAAACAATCACACTAATACTATAAAAATGCGAAAGTTTGGATGGAAGGATGTTTGTTACTTCTTCACGCCAAAACTACCAAACTGATCGAGCTGAAATATCCAGGCCTGGTATAAAACAAAGGCTTCTTTTCATCCCCATCTATTTATATATCCCCATTATATATAAATAACTTTAAATTGTTTCCATACAAACAACGCGTGCGAAGCCGCGGGCAGAAACCAGTAAAATCATAATTATTAGAGATGTCATGTTTATTCGGCAGTCAATCAAACTATTCGTGTTAGCGTTGCGCAACGGGAACAGTTTACAACCAATAAAGCATTTATAAGTGCGCAAGCGCAGTCATTCATAATGACACCGAATTGAATTATTAAACCAATCGGAGGGAGGGGCGTGTACGGTGACCATGAGTTTACGTTACTTAGGGATATTACACGGAATATTCATATTTATTTTATTGCATCATTGTGTACATTTGTATGTCTTAATATCTAAGGTAGTGTAGAAGAAACACAATGGTACCCAAGCATGGTGTGGCAATATGTACTGTGAATGGAAGTGAGCCGGGTTTCTAAAAAGCTCTGTTTAATAGATAAGAGAGAAAGAGAGAGCGGAAAATTTAAATTCAATCGCATAGTTTTATTTATAAATAGTATAAGTATTAAGTATAATTTTATGAAGCTTCACCGTTACTAAAGGCTATTGTTTTTAAAAAAATATTGCTATGTATCTATCTATGTATGTACCATTTAACGAAACGATATGTACCTACTTGATTACATATTTTCGTTACGTACATATAAAATAAAAAACAACGCTGGACACAGTATCATCTATAAATTCTATACATGTAATATCATATTGTGTTAGATAATGATACTTACAGCTATGAACCTATGTAGTACCATAACAAAACGTTACTCATACATAATTTCGTCACCTACATGATTGTGTTTGTCCTTTTCATGAATGTCCTATAGAAACACTAAACCGGGGCCACCCACCGTCACGGAGGATAGGAGCACAATGACTCTTGCCGCATCGCTGGGCAAGGAAGTCCACCAGATTATAGCCCAGCAAGATGAAAGAATGGCTACGTGTCATTTGTTTTGTTTTAGAGTTCCTGAATGCCCCTGGTACAGCCAGGTGAACTAAGGTGGACCATGGAAAAAAAAATCCCCCTGAACACCCAGTTATCCTGAGGTGGGCCACGGTAAGAAAAAAATGCCCCTGGTACAGCCAGGTGTACTATGTAGATGTACCACGGGCAGGGACCGATGAATTGAAAGCTTGTGGAATGGAAAGCAGATAAATAATGTTGGACAATCCACACAGCATCATCTAGATAGCCCTAAAGTAAGCAGAGTTTGTGTTATGGGTCGGGTTTGACAACCGATGTGGCGCGGCGGGCTATGGTCTACCACGACGCTGGAGGTTGCGGGTTCGATCCCGTCATGGGATAATTGTTTTTACTATCAGCAAAGATTTGTATTTTCTATGTATAATAAAAAATGTATGACATGTATTCTATTAAGTATATCAGTCATCTAGTACCCGCGAACTTTCTGACTCCGGACAGTACCTATGGCGGAATATCCCAATAACAACTTTGGCCCGACCCGGGATTTGAACCCGTGACCTCATTATCGGTTGAACGCGACCGCTAGACCAACGTTGCAGTTCTTAGGCCGTATTCAACCACGAAAGGTGAATATGGGCTAAACGCCTAACAATAGTGGTTATCTAACAACGATAAATTGGCTAAGAGCGTGTCAAAAGGCTCAATAGAGTTCTGTAACTATTGCATTGCCGTGCGAAAGTTCTGTTATGTTGTGGTGATGGCAAAATCTTTGCAATTAGGTTGGTTTGTTAGTAAAAATAATCTATCTGGCTATTGTTGGTAGTGGCGATTGGCTATCGTGGTATTGGTATTTTTTTTTGACGATCTATTTGGCGCGGCTGGCCAAGGTCCGCTTGTAAAGCTGGAGGTTACGGGTTTGATTCCCGCGTCGGTCGGGACTAATGTGTGCACGATCTGCATATATTTGTTCCGAGTGTTCTGGTCGTTTTCTATGTATAATAAAAAATATCTATCTATGTATTGTATTGTATTATGTAGATCAAGTCGTCTAGAGTACCCATAACACAAGCTTTGGCTTAGCTTCGGGCTACATGATGCTGTGTGGGATAGTCCAGCATTTTCTGATTTATTTAAAATTTATTGCACTTAGTTACAAAGGCTTAATACCGAGGCATTTTCTAGCAGCCAATCGATTCACTCCGTTAGTTGCGCAGCGCAGTCGCTGCGAAAAACGAATCAAAACCCGACCGAAAGATTTCTAATTGAACCACGGAACCCAAATAAGGTTTAATTATCACTAACTTGCACTTTCACACTTAGCGCGGCTTAATTTCTACACCTAACGGGTTAGTGTTTGCGTAATAGATCAGAGTAATTAAGGGGCCAGGCCATTGTTATAGTTTTATTACATACAATACAGTGGGGCGTCGATTATCCGAACACTAGTAACGCGCGGGTCCAGGCCCACGAAAAACTGTTACTTCACGTCGTGAATTAGCAGTCGTAAAATAAGTAAGGATCGTACCACGGCATTAGTACGGTTTTCCGAACACCCATGTCCCCCAATTAGTTCGGATAATCGACACTCCACCTAGCTGCGCCCGCGGCTTCATGAAAATCTATGTGTCGAATAGTTTATAAACCTTCCTCTTGAATCACTCTATCTACAAAACAAACCGCATCAAAATCCGTTGCGTAGTTTTAAAGATCTAAGCATACATAAGGACAGACAGACAACGGGATGCAACTTTGTTTTATATTATGTAGTGACTAGTTTCTGCCCATGGTTTCGCGTTGTTTCTATGGAAACGTTTCAAGGTTATTTCTATCCTATGGGAACTGATTTATAAATAAAATAAATAAATAATGCTGGACAACAATTCACACAGCATTATCTAGCCCCATGGTAAGCAGAGCTTGTGTTATGGGTACTAGATAACTGATATACATAATACATTACATAAATAGATATTTTTTATTATACATAGAAAACGACCAGAACACCCGGAACAAATATCTACAGATCGTACACACATTTGTTCCGAGGCGGGAATCGAACCCGCAACCTCCTGCGTCGCAGGTGGACCTTCGCCCACCGCGCCACATCGGTTGGTATGGATAAGAAGCCTGTGTTCAATTCCAGGCCTGGGACTGTATGCAAAATTTCAGTTCGATCATCCATCCAAACTTTCGCATATTGCTGTGATTCTCTCTTATCGCAGCTACTCGAGACATTCTAAAGAAATAATGTTTGTAAACAAAACCCAACACAAAAATCCAATTTTGGTGTCGTTTTTATATATTATTGTCACTTTAATGACAATAAATATATTCGGCTGTAATTAAAAGCATTTTTTACGTATGTTCGTTGATTTCTCCGTGGAAGGCGGTTTTTTCGCATTTTTTCGAACACTATCTCGACTACCACCAGATGGGATGACGACCTGCGATGCAAAAGACTGCAGGTAGATGCGTGAAGCTGAAGATAGGGCGCTGTGGCGCTCATTGGGGGAGGCCTATGTCCAGCCGTGGACTAGCATAGGCTGATGATGATGATGAACTCGACTAAGTTTTAGTTGAGCACGGAACGTTAAATGGTGGAATAGTGGAAGAGAAAATACCCGTATATGCTCCATAATACCCTGCTATACAACTTTCTCTCTCATTTATTTCCCGTCCGATGTTGATGTTGCTTCCTTTTTTATCTAACTCGCCCACGTAAAACCTTTTTGCGTAAAACATAAACTTTACTAGAAACTCTCATGACTCTGTACTACTCAGGACACATACGTCCACTGTTGGTCATATCTCCCCAAAAAAGGGGGGTTTAATAACCAATCTACACGCTTCGCAGGCGAATGCTATATTCGGACGTCATTAAAGTTTGCAAATGGTCGGCATTCCGGTTACTACCGAAATTACTATGAAATTTCCATGAACTTGACCTTATATTCGTAAATGATTCAAATAGCTTTTCGAAGGAAAAATTTTAAGGAAATCTATAAAAATTATGTATTGGATAAGAACGAATAACTGTTAATTTCGTAATGCTGTAAATTTTAAGTGTTTTCCTGTATTATTATTTATATTCTATCCTCGTCTAACTAATTTACCTTGTTATTGGTAATGCTAGTGTGAGTCAATTAATCTAACTAGACAGAGTCTACATTAAGTTATGAATATGTAGTGTATGGAATATAATGAATTATTAGAATTTACTTGGTGTAAAATGTATTCAAATGATACGGTTACGAATTTCAGTAGGTATTTGAATGCACGAACATATTATTTGTGTTGTACGGCAGTGTTGCAGCTTTTATTAAATGAAATTATCTTATTGGTTAGATAACTAAGGTTTGAACTGTTTAGATTAAGGGCCGTTATTTTTTTTTTATTATAAAAATAAAAAAAGTTGTGGTCTAGATCTGCGTCAACCTTAAAGGTTATCATTACTCAGCATTGATCAAGGTATTAGCTTTGTCAGATAATATTTTGCCTCTATCTATGGCATTTGTTTTATAATAATGTATTTTTTTTTGTTTTTTTCAGTAATGTATAGTGATTTTCTAATTTTAACATTATATACATACTCGTATGTTTTTTGTTTAGACGACCGATGTGGCGCGGTGGGCGAAGGTCCGCCTGCGACGCAGGAGGTTGCGGGTTCGATTCCCGCCTCGGAACAATTGTGTGTACGATCTGCAGATATTTGTTCCGGGTGTTCTGGTCGTTTTCTATGTATAATAAAAAATATCTATCTATGTAATATATTGTATTATACGTATACCATTTATGTATGTATACCAGTTATCTAGTACCCACAACACAAGCTCTGCTTACCGTGGGGCTAGATAATGCTGTGTGAATTGTCCAGCATTATTTATTTATTTATTATTATGTAGTATAAGAGCTGTCATTAACTGCCTTTTGATTCGGCGCGCGCTGTTAGCTATGTAAGAGGGTTTTCTTTATCCCACCAGAGTTGCGTATTATTTAGAACATTTCGCCGCTTAACTAATTAAATTTATCAAGTAATATGTGCTAAAAATCACTCATAACGGGTTACTTACGATGATTTGTGCTTTCTAATATTTCGGAACAGTTGATACTGCTCAGATTTGGTGAAATACCACCCTACGCTCTGATACTGATTGCCTAGCCAATAAAGCGGTTTCAAAACTCTCGAATCACGCTTACGTCACGGCTATCGATCGTAAACGGTAGCGTCTTGGAATTTCGTTCACTCGCCCAACTGGTTCCGTGGTGTAGTGGTTATCACATCTGCTTTACACGCAGAAGGCCGCCAGTTCGATCCTGGCCGGAATCATATCTTTTTGCTCTTTTTAGAGGGAATGATTTGTTTTTCAATCCAGTACAAACAGTCAATATAAAATTCATCATGAAAATATTATTATTACGATAAAGGCTTTAGATAATATCTATTGCTTCCTAGTATTTTGTACCATTACCGTAATTTATGTTAATCTAGTGAAAATGCGATGAGATTCTATTGGATGTTTAATAATTTGGCGTGTTTTAAAATACTATAAATCGACTTGAACGGAGTTTAAAACTTATTTAAAAAAAAAATATATTGGCGTGATCCATTTGTCACGCATATACTTAATGCAAATATAAGACATAGTTTTCTCGTGGATGCCATTGTCAGACAGAACTGGACCAAATTGAAATGGGGCCATAAGGGAAGCACCAGATTTCAAATAGGTAAAATTTGAAATCGGTTCACTCAGTCGAAATTTCTGAGGTAACAAACATATAAAAAATACAGTCAACTATAGAACCTCCTCCTTTTTTGAAGTCGGTTAAAAAGCATTCCCTCCGCTCACTCAGCTCAGCATTGGTGAAGTCTGGCCCTTAGGCGTTATTTTTGTCGCTAATCGACTACGAGAAACCTGTATACCTGTTTATGGCCAAATAAATGTGTCTCGAATAAATGTATGTATGTATCTCTTTCAATATTTATTGCGAGCGTTTCGAAAAGTTGGTAATATCTACGTATTTAATTTATTCATTGATTAAACAAATTCCAATCACAATACAAATAGTTACGGCTTAACTTGATCTTGAGGAGAATGATAAAACCATTCCTGAACAGTTGGACATAATTATTTCGACGAAGGATTGGACACAAGAGGAGAAATTGCATAAGGGGTCGTCTTAGAGGGGGTCATCCATAAATTACGTCACACACTGTCATATTAAGAATCAACATCTTAAGTTTCTAAAGTGGACAGTACAATATCTAAAGAGGTTTGTAATAGAAATTATCAGAAGTGCAGGCAGCCAGCCTTGTGTAGAGGATTAGAATAGGTAACGATAATTTCCTTCGCGACCCACCTTCACACTTAGCCTTTTCCCGTCATTCACTCTGAGTTCCCCTCCTGAACACTAGTATATGAAGGCCGGGATTTCTCCGGGATTTCTTTCACACTGGTGTTAAGGCGGGGAATTTAATTTCCCTACCTTACAAACGTGTGACGTAATTATGAATGGCCACATTGCACAGACAGCTAGGCACTTATTTATAGTAATAACGAAGGATTCCACTACTACGAGCAAGAGATGAAACGCAAATCGATTACGAAATATGTAGTAGGTAATTAGATTCTGAGAAAAACTGCCAGTAGGTACGCTACACAAGTACTTCTATCTAATACTTTTTGCTAGTGTTCAAAAATTTTATGTTTCCTCGTGGCCTAACTAGAATGCCTAACGGGTTAGGTATGGTAAGGATACGAGGAATTATCGTGGCCTAACTGCTTTCTAATGGACTCTAATGGACTTCGATTGGTATCTACCTGGAATAGAACCAGTAACCTTCTGCGGCTCTAGCTGACTTTCGCACACTGCGCAACAGAGGTCGTCCAAAAGTTCACGGCCGGTTACTAAGTTTGTATTATCTGCTTATATGTTCCTAGTCTGGGTGTATAAGTATTTAAAATCAGTCATCCATCTGGTACCAGCCCTAATTCCATTAAATCCATCACTGCACCATAACAATGGTAAAATGACGTTACCATTGTTTTCAAAACCACACATTTTGGTATTTTACCATGAAAGAAACTACAGATGGAGAGAAAAGTGTTATTCGGTTTAACCTTGACACTTAATATCAATCTCTTCGTACAAATTGCACCGCGCGCTGTATCTCGCTTGATTTTCTTTCATCTATGGACGATTCTGAGACGCCGTCGGATCACTTGTACCATTAGGCAGTACCATCCTCTATCGTCCTCTCCAGTATCGTCCTCTGTCGATAATGACAACAAGCTGAGATTGGACCTTATTAGCCGCGCACATAGGGAAAGACCAGTTATTCTTATACTTGGGACTCTACTACCACGCTACATTATATAAAGTTTAAATCCCTACTACTTAAGTTGTTTTGTATTTTTAATGTGTTTTCCTTTTTTTTGTAATTGTTTATTTTGGTGTGTGGCTATAAATAAATTCTTTATTCTTTATTCTTTACCATTGATGGTACAACTGGCACCGAACTGTACTGACTTGTCGCCGTTCAGTACAGTTCGGGGCCAGTTGTCCGAGCGACGACGGCTCTGCGACGATACCATTGTCATAGTAAATGATTGAGTTATCAGAATTCGACTTTGCGGCTCTGGGGCCAGATGTGGCTGTGTAAAAATGTCAAGAAGAAAATTAACTATAAATAATCCTCATTCTTGCGCAGTCGTGAAAAATAAAAGCTATCGTTGTTTGACGAATTCATTATGAGGAACGCGCGCGACCAAAAGCTGTAATTACCCTGAAGAAGTCCCTTATTAAGGTTTTTAAGGTTAAATAAGTTAACCAACAGCGCGAACTCTTCGGTAGGCGAGGCCGGAATATCACCAGTGTGCGAAAGGGCGCGATAGAGTGAAATGCACCATGAACACTTCCCCCGGTTACGTTTGCACCATTCATTTGCCCCATTAATGGTGCAGACGTAACTGGTTAGTTTTGTTTGCACCATTCAAGAAAAACAGACCGTATTAAAAAATAAGTACCTATGTATTTATAGTGTTTAGATAGCAACTGTTACACTTTTGAAATTAGTATTTCTTCAAAGATGACGAAAATTACTTACAGCATTATGTATGACTGTCCAATACGACACCACAGGGTGAAATTACTTAATACTCTAGATTTAGTTATTTTGGTTTTATTTTCTTCGCTGTAATTGTATTTTATTTTTTGTAATTTTGTGAAATGAAATGAAATGAAATGAAAGTTTATTTCCTTAGGCTTACAAATAAGCACTTAGACAAGTCATATTTTATACTATTCATTATTATATTGATGTTCACTTCAATTTTTTGTCCACCAGTGGAAGAAGTGAGAAGAAACCACCAGTATGTTCATAACTTATGTGTCTAGTACATAGATTTGCTTATCTGTAAGTTGTTAGATTTTGAGTTGGAGCAAAACTCGTTCCAAGCTTTTTTATCTTCTAGATAATCTGATATTTTGTAATAAGCCTTTTTACAAAGAATATGCTTCACAATTTTTTTAAATTTATTTATTGATAATTTTTGCAACTCACTTGGAGTTTTTGTGTTTGTGAATGTGTTTTATGGACCCTTGTTGTCTGACAATAAAGAATTTGTATTGAATTAGTTGTTTCAAAGACAAATTCCGAACGAATAATGCTGTACTGTGCACAGGTACTTACGTGGATGGGCTGGAATATCTGGAAACTAGGACACACACCAATTTTGAATTATTTGCAATATTGCGGATGAGTCGTTTTGTGATAACTTTTTGAGAGGTGCGGTGAGTGAAAGGGGTGGGGGAAGAGAGGTCTAGGAATATGGATGTACCTGCGACCAATCATAATGAAAACTTCGACCGATTTATGACGTTGACAGACACTAAATACGAAACAAATGCCATTGAAGGCATCATAAAGATGAATAGAAAAATAAAAAAGGATATCATCGTTTCACTTACTCGTTATACAAACACAAGAAAAACTATTGAGTGTATTGTTTCAAAATAAATTAAGAAATATGTCTGTCCATTCCTTTACATATCTTATCACTACATAGTATAATACAAAGTCGCTTTCCGCTCTCTGTCAGTCCTGTCCCTATGTATGCTTAGATCTTTAAAACTACGCAATGGATTTTGATGCGGTTTTTTTTATAGATAGTGAATCAAGATAAGGCCGCCCATTGTACTTATCGCATGTAAAGTCTTTTGTAATGATCTGTATGTATCTAGTGTACAATAATGTATTTTTGTATTGTATTGTTTATAACCCATTTGACACATAGATTCCCACGCGGGTGAAGCCGCGGGGCACAGATAGTTTACACATAAGGCGTTTTTCTAAAAATGCGGGCAAAGCCGCGGGCTGTAGCTAGCTGTTCATATTTTCTGTAGAAGCCAGACAATTAGTATGAAGTACGTATACGTAGGATGGTGACCTCATAACCTAACAAGGTAAAATTACTGGTGGATAATATTTAATAGCATGGTCGGTCATGCTACAGACGGCAATTGCCAGTACCTTTTAGCCATCATCATCATCAGCCTATAGCAGTCCACTGCTGGACATAGGCCACCCCCAATAAGCGCCATAGCGCCCTGTCTTCAGCTTGACGCATCCATAATCTATCTGCAGTGTTTCGCAGGTCGTCATCCTGGTCGGAGGACGTCCTATACACTACGTTTACCGAGTCGTGGTCTCCACTCAAGAACACGTTTGCCCCAGCGGCCGTCGGTTCTTCACGAGATATGGCCGACCCACTGCCACTTCACTTTGACAAGGGAGTTATGTTGTTTCTTTTTACACAAAAGAAAACAACATTAATAATGAATTAGGTATTTTTTTTATTCAATATTGTGTGTACATTTAGTGGCAAATAAATGATACGTCTATAATACTGGTTATAATATGGTTTTACCAATATTCATACACTGGTTTATACACTATCTGGAATTTTGTCCTTATTCAAGCATTTTTGGCTGTGACTCTGAAGGAAAACGCTAATTGAAACATGTAATGGCAACTTTAAATGATAAGAAAATAGGTTTTTTAAAACTGGCCAAGTACGAGTCAGACTCGCGCACTTAACATTATTTATTTCCTGTCCTGTTATGTTAATGAAATCTGGATCTAAAGATAATAACATTTCTCTTATCTCCTCTTTGATGGAACTGAGAATTCCAGAGTTTTGTTTAACACTTTGACTGCGGTTTTTTTTCGACGACTGCGATCTTTTTTTAACCTAAAAAATTCGTGCCGCCGCTCTACACAGCGGTTGTGTTGCGCCGCACATGCGTTTCGTTCGAAAAATATTACGGCTGTGCTGAGTCACAAAGATCTGTATTTTCTCAGCCGCTGCGCTAGTGTGGATTTACGCATATAAGTCACTTGTAGAAAACACATGCCGTGTGATTTCAGCAGTCAAAGTGTTAAGGAATGGCTTGATTATTGTGACAACACAATGTACCAAAAATAATCTAATATCTATTTAATTATCTTAATAAATAATAACTCATTTTGTATCCCCAGGTACAACTGCTAGTATCAGACGCTGACATGGAATCCTACAAGCAGATCAAAGCAGACACTCTCTAGGACCTGCACCACATGTTTGGCGTTTTATAGGATGTAACCTTCCCATCTACCTCGGAACAGAAGAAAAATGTACCTACCTAGTTCCTAAATAGGTTATAAGATTTTTGACTTGCTCCAGAATAACATTACCCAATTTAGTTATTCTTTAATTTCTTTTAATATGTCTCCAATTTTATATTCTTGCATTACTGAAAGTTTCTACTGATAATGGATATGAATATAGATTATAATTTTGCTGTTATCAACCAAATAATTATCTTATCTGGTTGACAATGCTAATACAAAGGTAAACATTACACTAGCACTATAAATAGGGAGCTGTTTCATAGTTTATTGCAAAAATGTTTTACTGTCTCTATTGCCACTATACAAACCTTTGATAAATTTTTTTGCTTAGTACAATTCCAGATACTGAGGTATCCAAGGGGTAATCAGACAAATTAAATCGAAGCTTCTAGTCTGCTGTCGTGCAAAACCAACACTTATGTGGCTTGCATAGGATAGCTATTAGTTGTAAAATTTTCAGAGACGCTGCTGCTGCCTGGCCTCTGCAGATATCTCTTAGTCACTTCTTACAACATATTTGGTAACTTGGTTAAACCTTAATCAGTATAATTAATATTGGTACCAAAATAGGGCAAGTCAAATAATAATTTAAAAAAAGAAATAATTAATAATTATTTTAACATAATCGTCTACACTGTAGAATGCCTTTTCGAACAGCCACAATTTAAGTCTCCGCTTAAATGTAGAGAGACTAGGTGCTGTCACTACCTGATACGGTTGGTTGTTACAATGCAACTTATTTGATTGTGACTGTTGCGATAAAAAAAAATACCTTGAATGAAGAAATGTCTTTTACAGTAATTATGGTAAACGTCTATTATCGTAAATGGCATAGATAACAGCTGAATAGATGGCGTTTGAATACAATCGTTACTGAACAAGACAAGGTCGAAAGTTACTTCAGTGGGATCTAATTAGGTAAAAGGCCGTAGTAAGAACCGATGTGGTATTTTATTGCCCTACAGTGGTCTTTTAAGCGCATAAATACACTATTTATTTAATTCAGTGAGTCATGCGTCCGGTTTTCGTCTAATAACGAGTCAAAGTTGCCGGCCGTAACAAAAACTTTGTTCGAATTTCGAAAAGAGATGTTTCAAAGTTTTGTAGTTTAAAATTACAAGTCAAGTACAGAAAACATAACGATGTAGTAAAGAACACACGAATAAGAAAGTTATTTAACTGGAATGCAAGTGAAAATTACCTTGTCCAAACATTTCAATTCCTCTGTCGGATAAACTGTTTTCTCACACCTTGCGCAAGTTTTATTCATGATGAATGACTTGTCACACAAACGCACTAAAATAAAATACCAGTACCGATATTTCACTGAGAAACACAACTTTCACAATTCACAAACAAAGTTTTGGAATTACTTTTGTTAAAAACACTCAGGAGCACGATTTTTGTTGCATCTCCGTACGCGCATGCCAAAAGATAAAATGACAAATGGCGGCGGTCGGGGTTACAAGCTATACGAAAATAAACTCTACCAAAATGTATAATTAGTTGCTAGCAACCACGGTGGTGGTAGGCTATTTTTTTTTAACTTGTGAACACGGCCGCACGGATTTATGTTCACCTTGTTTAATTCTTCACTGTTTAGATTTGATGGTACGGCTGCTAGTAAAACATTCCTTTTACCTACTTTATGTGAAAATTAGGACTCTTTCCGTGATTCGTTCTGCGGAGTACGGCACGGGTACTACGCAGGCCAAGATGGTTCAAGCACTATCGTTCTCTCCTATCGTTTTGAAATACAACTACATAGTTACATAAATGCACCAACATAATTAAAATAAAAACTCAGCGTTACATAAGTAAAACAATACTAAATTATAATAAAACTAAAAACACAGACACTTCTCCCTTTGCAACACTGCGAGAGCTTCATTAAATAGTTGCTTCGACGTTTGTATCATATCTGTAAGATGATTATAGTCATATTGTTTTTCCTCTTCAATCATTTTTAGTTTGTCCTCCATTATCTTGAGTTTTTCCTCCGCTAGCTCCAATTTAAACATGACTTCTTCTTTTTCTAACGGTTCATAATCTGTTTGCGACTCCGACGACGAATCAGTTGGTCTTTCGGCTGCGGCGGCGGCGGCGGTCGTACCAGAAGAAAACCTTTTAGAAGCGGTCTGTGCGAGACCATCGAAGGTGTTCTCTTTAGTCAAAGAGCTCTTTGAAGATTTTACAACTCTTTTCGGTTCCTTCACATTTTTAAGTTCATCTTCCAATACGTTTACCTTCCGTTCCAAACGTCGCTTCTTTTCTCTTAGTTTTTTATTATTGATTTCAAGTTCATCCCATTTATGCCTCTCAATATCAATTCTTTCGTTTAAGATAACGACTAAATCTGACAGTTTCTTGATTTCATTATCAGTGGCTGTTTTCATTGGAGTGAAGAAAACACTCTGAAGTGAGCACTCTTCGTATCTCAAGAGTTGTGCTCTTAGCTCCTCAATTTTCACAGCTTTTTCTGTTGATTGTTTTCTCATAGCGTCGATCTTTGCGTCAGTATTTGAGTTTAACTTTTGGTATTCCGCTATTTCGCTGGTCATTTTAGCCATCGTTGCCGTATTTTCTTTAAGGATTTCTTGGTAATACAGTTCTAATGTCTTTAATTGTGCCTAGAAATAAGGAATCATTAGTTATAAACTCTTGGATTTTATAAACATTATGTTACTAGGTATGTAGGTGCCTATCTAAAGTGCTTTGTAGCAAATGAATCCTCAAATCTATATTTCAAAAACCTTATAAATCATCCAGATAAAATCCTCTTACAGCTATAAACATTTTTTAGTAAGTGCCGAATAACTTACACGTTGCTCGTTAACTAGCATGTCATCAGCGTTGCTTTTCTCAGCAAAAGTCTGCATTTTCTGCCGAATATTTATCGAATCACACTCTAGGTTCCTGATCCTACATTTCGCTCCATCTAATTTCTTCTTGAGCTCGTGATTCTCTTCTCGCAGGGCATTTAGCTCTTTCATGGCCAAATCTACTTCCTTCTTCCTTTTTGCCTCCAATTCTCGTATAATCTGTTGAAAGACCGAATAAAAAAGTAATTTTTCCAAGTTTTTACGTGATTTTCCAAGTTTGTGTAATATTGTTAACTCGCATTTAAATAAATTCATGGAATTGGTGACGATTAAAATTCAACTCAAATTGTAAAAAATAAATCAATGTGCTTACTTTAGCAACAAATATACTTTATCTGTTTGCCTACTTTACAAATACTTACCTCAGATTGTGGCTTCATGGTTGGCTTGCCCCTGTACTCTGGTTTTCCACCAGCTAACTTTTCTTCCAACTCACTGATCCTAGCTTTAAGCTTGATTATTTGCTCAGCTCTGCCCTTCCATCCAGCTAAATCATTCTGTAGTTCCTTTAGACTAGTGAATTTTTCACCCATTTCTTGTTGTAATATCCTCGTAGCTAGAAGAATATCACTCTTCAGTTCAAGGTTTCTGTTTTTACTCTCGTAAAGCCGTTTATTAACTACGGATAGTTGTTTGTTTAATTCTTTTAGCTCTTCAGGACGTGGGTCATGAGGTTCATCTTTGCAATGACACGTTTCATCATTTACATGTTCTTTCTCCATGATTTCAATTTGCATTATTTTCCGCTGCAATGCAGCGTTCTTTGTTTTGTATCCTTCAACTTCCGCAACTAAGTGTCGATTTTGTTTGCAGAGCTCTGTTAGTTTGGCGCTGATGATTCCCGCTGATTTTGAAGATATAGCGGGACCTGAACCCGATATCAAATCTCTGATACGGGTGTTAAGATCGTTGACTGTTTTGTTCAGCTCTTTTACGTCTTGTTCTTTTGTGAATACGCATTTTCGAAGTTCATTGTTTTCGCAAGTCATCACCTGTGGAATAAAAGGGATCTGAGCGAAACCGGTAAGCATGTTATGTAAGCGTACCAGAAAGGACATAGGTATGGTTGGGTATGTGGGACTCTGACACTTAGCTTAGCAATATAAAACGAAACCCTATAGAAAAGTAACAGATCTTATTTAACTTATTCTACGGTCCATAGTAATATACACCTTCTTTAAAACTAGCATATACATAAAATATAAAAAAAGGCTAAATTAATAACACGCTTCTTTTTGATTAAGGTGACAGCGTGTAGATGGAGTAATCAGGTCAGGTCAGGTCAAGGTCATTTATACATTTATATTTATGCTGCTGCTAAATAGGTAGATACTCTATTTGCCTGAAATCTGGTCGGATTTGATTTGGATCATTTAATGAGAAAAGGCGTGTACAGCTTAATGATGTGCGCAAATTAGGTAGGTACTTTACTGCTTATTTTATTCCTTTTCGAACAAAGAAAAAATGTACAATAGTCAATATTTTTTATTGCCACAAGGAGTTGCGGGTTTAATTCTTGCCTTGGAACAAATGTTTGTATAGAATAAGTTTATTTGTAACTCAATACACAAAAACTTAAAACAAATATGATTAAAAAAATGGATAAAACAGATTTTTGTAATTGAGTCACAAAACGGACTCTATCTCAGCATGAGTTAATTGTAAGCATGTTACAACCAACGCTGGTCTTCCGTTGTATTGTATGATCTGCGGATATTTGTTTCGGGTGTTCTGGTCGTTTTCTATGTTTGTTACAGTAAAATTTTATAAAACTATTCTACAGTAACAATTATCCAAATGGTAATAACCACCTGCGAAGCTATGCTCTTGTGGCTGGTGACTAAGACTGAGAGAGAGGAGCTTCCTGACTATGCGTGCCGAGTCCAGGACTATCGCCTTTTGGATCTGGCCTTTGATCTAACTTCCTAGCGAGAGTCTCTCTCTTCAGATGTTGATCGAGGCTCTTCACTATTACGCCGTTAACCGAAAAGTCTATCGGGCGGGATGATGATGGTCGCTGAATCTACATCCCACATGCTGAGAACCTCGTTAGCCAAGTCAAGATATTTGCTAAGTGTATTATTTCTCAGCTCTAACAAGGTTTGCATCATGCTGTATAGTGACGTCAGTGAACATGAGCACTGCCCTCCGTTTTAACCGATATATTGGTACGATATCAGGCTTATTTGCAAGAATAGTCCTGTCTGTAGGTAATGATATATCGGTCCCAACCCAATAGAGCGTGGCCGTTACCGCGGCCGTTTTCAGGAATTGGCGCCGGTGGTGTGTCCCAACTTATATTATTATTATGTGTTTCTCTTCTCATTTCCATGATCTCGGGCCATAAAGTGACCCGGCCATCTGGAGGGATTGCGTGGGGCCGAAGCCAACAACATAGATGCCCTTTATGAGAGTTAATCTAAGGACGAGGCTACACATAGCGGCTTATATCATCCATCATTATTATTATTATATCATCTACCTAAGTACAGTTATCTATTGAAAATATTGTTTAAAGTGTAGGTAACCTTTAGTTGATCTATAAGATGGGCATTAAGCTCAGCAGGATACAGGTGATCATCAGGCTCGGGCTTATCAAGGGCTGCAAGCATTTTGAGTTTCATTTCATCTGTCTCATCTATTTTTGCAGCAAGCTCAGTCAAGTCCTTTGCCGTATTTTTGGATGTTGGTTTTGAATCTTTGCTTGTTTTCATAGTTGTAGTAACAGTCGAAGACGGCCTATTTCTCTGAGCACTATCCATTTTAAGTAGATCTTAAAGCGTCAGATAAAAAATAACGTGTTTTTATTTTGTAAAATGACAATAAAATTTTCAAATTTGAATATTGTTCGGTTTATTAGCATTTCGCATGCACGTGTGACATATAAATCATAGAGTAACTTTTATACTAGAGGTATGGAGATATAATATAAATCTCTTTTGTGCTTTATTGTCTATAATCTTGTCCTAGTTTTCTATTGGTATTTCGTTGCTTGTTTATTAATTCTATCAACGAGTGACATAAACCGGTAATTTTCGAACATCCGGCTTTGATGAAAGCATTCTACGTTATTGTATGGATGGTTATTGTATTCTCTTGACTTGACTTTTTTGATATTGCGATCATGAACCAAAAATGCTCCGGACCGATTCGCAGTCAACCGAAGAACGAAGTACTCACTGATGTACCGATTTTGACATTGTCAATTTATAGACCGCTCGTCCGCCATTACCTCTTTATACACCAACAGAGTGACTCTATTGTAACTTAGATCGAAAAATGAAAAAAGTCTTCTTGTGTGGTCAGATGTTGCCGAAATCACACTAATTTAGTAAATAATAAACACAGAATCACATTTCACACGTAAATTTCTAATTACATCCACTTATTTCTTCGATTGAACGCAAATAACTATCAACAGAAATTCACAACAAAAACACAAATCTTGCCGGTGTTACCAGCACGTAAACTTCTAAATTTCCGAATAATGTGGGAGTTTATTAAAAATGTTTGAATCTTTGTATATTATATATAATTCTTAAAATTGGAATTAGTTAGGTAGCCTACCTAACATAAATAAGAATTGAAATAGATATTACTTAAGCATTCTATTATATAAAGCTAAATCACAGACTGACTTGACTTACTGATTGACATAATTGTTTTCCCTGATGGAGGTATGTTTTTTTTACGGAATCGTAAAAAATCGGTTCCAACTTTTTGACATTTACTCCCTCAGAACACCGCCCCGTGCCCCCTGACCCCGTGGCCCCTACGCGGAGTCATATTGCATAAAAATAATAGTGGGGGCGTATTGAGGAGACCAGTGATTTTATATGCAAACTAAATGTTGCTCCCCCCTGCCCTCTGAGAACTCCCCTCTTGTGTGTGCTACGAGGTTCTGATTGCAGGATCGTATATATGGTTTCTTTCGAGTAGAAAAACCAGCCAGTCGTTCGGAAGAAAAATATTTATAATCATAGGTTGGTATGTTACGTAGTAGGTAGGTCTTATAAAAAGTATAATATTTATGTGACTAAAGCATTACGCTACTTTTAAAAATATAATAGCTACCTACCTACTTGATCTATGATTTGTAGAAAATTGTATGAAAATTAACGGCATTTTTTTTCATCAGTGCTGTTCATTGCTGTTCTTGACTTGTGATTCCGTAAGACTCCGTCTGGAATTACTTAGTCTATGATTGCGATTGTATTGTCTTTGCTGTTAGTGTTACCAACACTGCGTCTGCAACAATTACAGCAACATTTCGAGCAAAAAATTATGTCAGTTATTTTCTCGACGTCAATGTCAGTGTCAGAAGTTGTTTCGATTAATTTTATCGCAGCACATATTATTTTAATGAATTTCTCGTTTATTTTCTGTGTCCCGTATAATGTTGCTTTAATTGCGTGTATTATTTATTGCTTATCCTAGTGGCCGTCTGAGAAAGTGTTTTTTATTCGTCTAATTGGATTAGGTAAGTTATAAAGTGATTCGACCTTGTGCCTCTTCACTGAGAAAATCACGTCTTATCAGGAAATAATACAAACAAAACATCTTCACGGCTACTTAAATGTTTTTCACTACCACTACACCTATCTATTCACTAGCTGAGACCCTTGAAACATGCTCTGGTTTGCAAGAAATTACAATTTCATATCGTCATTGTTTAAATGTAGTTATATCACGTAAATCTTTTTTTAAACCTTTAAACTAATTTAAACAACTGTACTGAAAAAAATATTTGCATACTAACGTCTATCAGACTTTATACGAGAGTAATAGCCTACAATATGTTATTCCAAGGCTTGAACAGCCTGTATGCCAAGTTTCAGTCGCATAGTCCCATCTAATAAGTAATTTTGGCCTCAAATCCTCCTTTCAGGCAACAATGCCGGGCACAAACCTCATAGTCCCTGTGGTGCTATGGGGCAAGCATGCCCCAACGCACTGTATATCCTCAATATACCTCTCTCGAGACCAGAAGACCCTCGTCACTGGCTGCTATGATGGTCAGATATGTATATGGCAAGTGGAGCCGGAGAGTTTGAAGATGACTCCAAGATGTCTGCTGGTTGGGCATACGGCCCCTGTAACTTGCTTGTCGAGAGCTTCTATAATACAGGTAGGAAATTCCTATAATATTTATTGGTTATATTGCGCATCCTAAGAGACTTGGTTCTGTCTGGTTTTTGTTGTGTAAACTGGTTGTGCAAAAACTATTGCTCAATATTATCATGCCTGTAGCCTATTTAGTAGAATCAAGATTAATATATTATGAATAATAATAAATAATTCACATAAGTGTGAGTAGTATAATAATATTCACACTTATGTGAATATTATTATAAAGCTCAAACTGGAAACAGACCGCACAGGACAGAGACACATGGGCATCTTTGGAGGAGGCCTTCACCCAATAAGGGGTTCCTACCAGATATTATTGTATGAAACTAAATTACATGTTAGATTAATTAAGTTACATAAACACATAGTTTAAAAAAACTATAAAACAAAATGTAAACTTAGTAATTTGTTGGAAATAAAAGGCTTTTTTATTTATTTATTAATAATAAATAATTCACATAAGTGTGAGTATTATAATAATATGCACACTTATGTGAATATTATTATTAATATTCACATAAGTGTGTAAAGATCACAAATAATACCACATTGTGAAACTATTCTACTGGAAAAAAGTGAAATTGAATAGATTGATTTTAATCTGACAGTACAGATGTAGTCTATAACACACAGATCTCATCAAAGGGTTTTGATACAGTTTTTTTAAATAGATACAGTAATTTAAGAGGAAGGTTTATAAACCATTTGACTCAAAGATTTCCACGCGGGCGAAGCCTGGCGCAGCTTGTATGATCATCATCATCAGCCTATAGCAGTCCACTGCTGGACATAGGCCTCCCCCAATGAGCGCCATAGCGCCCTGTCTTCAGCTTACCGCATCCAGCAACTACCTGCAGTCTTTCGCAGGTCGTCCCACCTGGTCCATGATCTCCATTCGAGAACACGTTTGCCCCAGCGGCCGTCAGTTCTTTGCGAGATATGGCCAGCCCACTGCCACTTCAGATTGTTTGATCATAAAGTTCATTTTCTGAATGATGTTTCAGGACAATAACTACATAGTTAGTTCTTCGGAAGCAGGAGAGATGTGCACATGGGATCTGGTAGACGGGAAATGCAGGGAGAGTGTCAAACTTACCCAAGTTCATACTAATATTCAGGTAAAATTTACATTAAAGTAAATCCCGCATACCATTTTATTAGCAATAGAGTGGTGCACAATTGAAACCTATTACCAGAAGATATTATATCAGCCACATCAATAAACACCTTCATGAATAAACTCGACAACTGGTTACGATACAAAAATAACGAACTAAAAAAGTAACGCAATAAAAAAATTCAACACTTTGATATAGACACATCAGCTAGAAGCTGCTCATCTATTAACAATAAATAAATAAATAAATGGATAAAAAATAAATAATGCTACACAATTCACACAGCATTATCTATCCCCATGTTAAGCAGAGCTTGTGTTATGGGTACTAGATAACTGATATACATAATACAATACATTACATAGATAGATATTTTTTATTTTTTATTTATGTATATACATACTGGATTATTAATGTGATAATGTATATGATGAAATTAATCTTCTTTCTGACATTATTTCATTATAGTTTCTTTATATATTATTTAGATTTGTGCAATATTTTTAGTATAGTTTGACAATGCCCTTATACAGCAGATTACTTTGACATTTTATCTAATTTATTATTCCTTTTAACTAATTGATTATCTGTTTTATTGTGACAAATTATAATAAACGAATTTATTTTAATTTTTTATGAAGGCGTTTCTGTCTGCTTTTCTTTGCACAATGCCCTATGGTGTTTCTTTTGTCAAAAGTTAGTGTGTAATAGAATAAAAATGTAATTTATCTTTTAAAATTTATAGTATTTAACGAGATCAAGTGTGTACCTACGGGGGAAATAAATAAACTGGTGAATTACAGCTATCTTCGTATGCTAGATGGCTATATTTGTATTATATAAAAAATTAACATTATGTAATTTCTTTTAAACTATGGCTGTAACATATACCTACATTATTGTAAAGCTGAAATAAATTAATTGAAATTGAATTGATAACACCGCCAATTGGAACACAATTTTTAAGTTTTTAGTGTACTTAGCTTCTTATATACTAAGTGTGCAAAAATTTCTATATATCCATCAAAACTTGTTTGTTTTTAGGCCTATCACATGTGCAACAGTGAAGACCTGCGTTTGTTCTGCAATGGGTACTATGCAGAGATTCTGATAATGGACCCGTTCTCACTCGAGATTATGTTCTCTCTGAGCTCTAAGATGAATCCTGACTGGATATCCGCTTTGCATGTAAGTTACATATTATCATCATAAATAGTAATACCATTATAAATCCGTGGGACTCGCACGCGCGTCCAATATTCCGCTCCCTAAAGATTATGACGGTTCCTGGGTTGGTCATATTCCATGCCATGTATGCTCGGAGCCACCTCGACGAGTACTCCAGGTTCGGCGACGGTCACAGGTACCCTACTCGTCACGCACACAGGCTGCGAGCTGTGGCGCGGCGTCTCACCAAATCGTCGAAGCTGGTGAAAATGAAAATGAAATGAATTTATTTGTTAAAAGACTTATGTACACAGAACATAATAAACTTAAACCTAAAGGTAAACTAAACGTGTCGGTAATCATGTAAGTCCAGTAACAAAATGGCTTTGCCTCAGCATGAGTTGGGTGACTAGCATGCTAGCAACCAACGCTGGTCTTCCGGCAAAGCAACTAGTTGGCGTTACGGACCTCACTACCGCTATACAAACAAACAAAAACGCACTAATATAAATAAAATCAAACAAGAATACAAATACATTGACAAATAAAGAATGTGTTGTACAATGGGCGGCCTTATCGCTTAAAGCGATCTCTGCCAGGCAACCTTTGGATGGACATGATGTGTTAGAACAAGTGTAGACGGTGGCGTATTATATAGAATAATATTTAATTGGGACATACTAACAAATACCTATTGAATTATGGGCAAAGCCATCATTACTATTTGTGTTTTTTCGAAAACTGATGAACTGCCTGGGAGAAATCGCTATCAGCGATAAGGCCGCCTATTGTACTGTTTGTTGATATTTAGATATAAGGTTTTTAATTTGTTATTTTTTTAAAATTCGGTGAATGAATGAATGTTCACTTTATTAGTGAACATTCATTCATTCACTGAATTTTAAATTCCTGTGGTTTCAGGTTCTGCGCCCGTCATCGAGAAAGGATGATGTTGTGCTAGCCATTTCTATCACTGGCACAGTCAAAGTAAGTTAAAAATCACAATAACTACATGGTATGACGACCGATGTGGCGCGGTGGGCGAAGGTCCATCTGCGACGCAGGAGGTTGCGGTTTCGATTCCCGCCTCGGAACAATTGTGTGTACGATCTGCAGATATTTGTTCCGGGTGTTCAGGTCGTTTTCTATGTATAATAAAAAATATCTATCTATGTAATGTATTGTATTATGTATATCAGTTATCTAGTACCCATAACACAAGCTCTGCTTACCATGGGGCTAGATAATGCTGTGTGAATTGTCCAGCATTATTTATTTATTTAGTATAAAACAAAGTCGCTTCCCGCTGTTTGTCTATCCCTATGTCTGCTTAGATCTTTAAACAGCGCTTTTCATTAAAATTATAATCCATTCATTCCAGGTCTGGTCTCTGCTAGGCCACGAGAATAAACAATCCGAACCGATCTACGAGAACGAATCGAAGCAGATACGCTGTCTTAACGCATTATCACTCAACTGTTGCGCATTCAACCAACGAACAGTGCTGATTGTGTGCGCTAAGTACAGCCAGATTTACGATGCTGGTGAGTAGATCTTTAGCTAAGTAAGAAGACTTTAGATAATGAAGCGGACTTAGGATAATGAAGCGGTCTCAAGATAATGAAGAAGACTGTAGGAATCGCGGCTAACTCTTCCCGGATGCTGATATAAAAAAGGCGAGTATAGAAACAATAGCTATAATGTATATAAAACTATGACTAATATGATGGTAATTAGTGCGGTTTGAATGGCTGCTGGTGTTGCATATCCCTCTGTAGGCGCCCAGTCCGCGCTCGCGGCACGAGTAACCTACTTAGGTAAAATTGCAGATGCTGCTTATATACCTCCGTGATCGATGTATCGTACAAAGACTTTTGTTAGATAAAAAATGGCAGTACCAGGTAACTCACTATTTGGATCCTTGTGGAGGTTTATGGGTTAGAATGGTTGAGTTTAGTAGTTGACCGTCTACAACCGACCTTTAGTAGTTGACCGTCTACAACCGACCTACGAGAATGAATCGAAGCAGATACTGTCTCAAAGCATTATCTCTCAACTGTTGCGCATTTAACCAACGAGCCGTGTTGATTGAGTGCGCTAAGTACAGCCAGATTTATGATGCTGGTGAGTTTTCATTTAAATCCCTAGTTTAGGTAACAGGTTCACAACTAGCCCCAAGCTAAGTAGAGTTTGTGTTATGGGTACCAGATGACTGATATACTTTTAGGTATGCTCGTAGCTTGAAGGTAGAATGAATACAATTTAGTTCAGACTCCTATATACAACGGTAAGTAGCTTAATATCAAACTAGATAGATTGCGGAGTGCACAATATAAAATGACAAAGCGTGCTTCCGTGACGTAGGAATGACTGACGCTGGACGGACGTGCCTAGCGGTATATGTATATAGTCCACAACGCTTGCGCGTTGGAATATAACAGCAAGATTCTCTGTTTCGTGTTGGAGCCGAGATGTGCGTTTTGATGTTGCTAAACCGACGCTTCAAAAGGTGGTGGTTGTTATTAAATTTAACTGTTATTTATTCTGTAAAAGTGTAAATAAATGTGAGTTCACCACATACTTAATACAATACATTACATAGATAGATATTTTTATTATGAACAGAACACCCGGAACAGTCGGACCTTCGCCCACCGCACCAGAGATCGTCTAAATTTTTGACCATTTCTCTATTATTATCTTCTATTTTTCCGTATTCAGGTGATTTCTCGGTCCTCTGCTCTATCCAAGCGCCGACCGGCGAGAGATGGATGTCAGGCGACTTCCTGGCTCCAGATCGGGTGCTGGTGTGTTCCACCGAAGGCAAGGGATATCTGTACAAGCTGCCTGCTAAGTAAGTGGCCTTATATAATGTAGCGGACTTAAAATAATGAATGGGACATTACATAAGGGTCCATCCATATATTACGTCACGCGTTAAGGGGAGGGAGGGGGTCGACCAAGTGTGATATTGTGTGACTAAGGGGGTGGGAGGGGTCCTAAATTTCGCGACGTCAAATTTCAAAATCTATTTTAAAGTAAGTTAAACACGAACTTTAAAAAAAATCGTGTGACGTAGTTTATGGATAACCCCTATTGAGGGGGAAAAGGTGATGAGTGAAACTTTAGAATATGAGGCAGAATTTAGGTAATGAAGTGGGGTATCTAAACCCCCACTTCATTACTTATAATGAACTGGACTTGACTTGAGATAATCAAGGGGGGATTTATTACTATTTTGAGCTATTGGCAACGGAGGTGACTTATTCAACGATACGAACTTATCTGACCTTAATGGTTTATGGGAAAGTATTGGAGCACCTTCACATGCTAGCTTAGGATTTAAAACTATTTTAACACTGCATTAATGTGTTGGGTCAAAATTTCTTGATGTCTTTTTCTTTAAAGCTAAAATCTCTTATCGAGATGTTTATCAGAATTTGTAGTGTTTGAGTTTTTAATCCTTTCAGGGGATAACTATTATGGTAGTTTCTTCTAACGTATCTCTTTGTTTTTTAAAGTCCTTATTTGACTTTCTAAATTAATTTATTCTAACAAAGAACTTTTGACCCAATAGCTGCTGTATTCAATATAGTTCTTACAGGACTAGAATAGGGTTTAAATTGGCATGTGTTCATTCAAAATTCATTAGATTCTCATGAGCACATCTTGCTAATGTGTTTATAGTTCTTGTTTTGTCAAATTTTATCCATAAACTATGTCAGGTGTGTTCTTTACAGAATCTTTCAAATTATATTTTTCAATTTAACAATAGTGCGCTGTGATGCTACGAAATCAATAAACATGTTGCAAATAGTTTTGTTTGAAAAACAAGTTTGGTAACAATGTGGGAGACATTTTTAAGTAAACAGAATTTGGGTTTCAGAATTATATTCACATATATTGAAAATACCCAGTCTCGAAACAAATTCCCAATACAAACATTCATTGTATGTATTTTGTATTTTATTTATTTTTAAAGAATATACAATATGATTTCTTATATTTAACATCTTTAAACCCGTAGGGGGTTTGACGCGAGTTACATTCCTCGGGTTTCAATCTTAAGATAAAGTGTACATAATTATGTATCTTTGTATGTAGGTACAAGTGAAATAGTTTTCATAATTGTGTGCCATTAGATCATAAATGACACATTTGTTCTGCGGTTGCCTAGAACAGCAAATACACCCAGCACTGCCACAGAATTTAGCAGCAAATATGGACTCAAAGACCCTATTTGAATGCTTAATTTTGCTTGTAATCTACGTATATACATTTTGCAGAGACAAAATCCTAACAGACTTTAAACGAGTGACCGCGAGCAGTCTGTTATCTGATGTCATCAATATAAAATTCATCTAAATATGACGAGTTAAAACCCATATTTGAAAAGCACATTTATGTGCTGTGCGGCAGTGTTGCGGTCCAGATCAGCGACAAACTCAAGCTGTCATAATTTAACATTTTCATCGAAACTAAGTGCAATGAAATCTCAATTAGAGTTTAAATTATCTCAATGTAAAAATATATCAAGACTGTATTAATGATTTGGTAACAAAAATATTATTTTATTCTTATTTATTTGCGAAACAAAAAGCTTATGTTTAGGTAAAAACATTTTATACGCGAAACTAAGTGCAATTAAATCTCAATTAGAGTTTAAATTATCTCAAAGTTAAAAATATCAAGAATGTATCAATGATTTGGTAACAAAAATATTATTTTATTCTTATTTATTTGCGAAACAAAAAGGTTATATTTAGGTAACAATAGCTTCACAGACTAGCAAATGAAGCCAACAACAGTTTCTACTCATAGACAATTATTATGACATAGTTTATGGATAGAACAGCTAAATAACATAAATAACGGATCATTTCTTCTTTATAGCAGACTGCGTGGACGGGCTATCAGTAGGTCAGCACAGATGTCTTATTTAATAATAGCTAGTCGATGTACTGTTTACTAGAATACTTTGCTTAATAACCTACAGCAAAGTCCAGACCAAAGAATTAAAAGGCCTAAAAAATTCAGCTTAATTCAAGCTAATATAATCTACAGACAGAAAATGCCATCGAAACGATGTCCACCATTTATCTTAGTATCTCAAAACTCAAAGAAAATATATCACTGATTCTGTGGTTAACTGAGTTCAATAAATTTTCCATTTTTAGATGCAATTTTTTTTCTAACCTGTGCGGGCCTTTGCCGCCCCGAGACTACTAGAGCGGTTGAGGGCTGGACGCAAGTCAGTACGTCGATATGATGCGGTTTCATGTGCAGCCCGCCGCATCACGGCCAGCCGCTAGTGCGTTTCAGGTCCAAATACTCGTAAAAACATTAAACAATTTAAATAACAAATATCAAAGTGCTTTAGACTTTAAGACACAAAATTCAAATAACATAAGTAAAACTAGGAAACAATGGGATCTATAGGGTTTTTTCACCTCAATCTTTTTTAAAATATCTTAATCAAGGTTGTCAGAACAAAAGGTCAAAAAGACAATAGACGTAGCGAACTCTCTAGTAAACAGTACAGGGTTCATTATTTTGCTTGCACTAATGTCCAGATGCTTTGTAGATTTTTTAGTTGTCGAACCGACCGACGACGTACTTATATGTAGAAAGGGACTAAGAATAATAAATAAATAATGCTGGACAACTCACACAGCATTATCTAGCCCCATGGTAAGCAGAGCTTGTGTTATGGGTACTAGATAACTGTTATACATAATACAATATATTACATAGATAGATATTTTTTATTATACATAGAAAACGACCAGATCACCCGGAACAAATATCTGCAGATTGTACACACAATTGTTCCGAGGCGGGAATCGAACCCGCAACCTCCTGCGTCGCAGGCGGACCTTCGCCCACCGCGCCACATCGGTCGTCACTCTAAGAACTCACAAGAATGACGATGATGATAATAATTTAACCGGTGGTAGTGGTAACGTTCGTAGCAAAAGACAGAAAATGAGGGTAGATCGGTATGTCTGCTCATAAAAACGAACTCGCAGTGTCTTCAGTTATTCCGTGATCAGGGCTCATGAAACTGTGCCGAAATATTGGAAAACTCAAAAATCAAATCATGGTAAATATCCCGTTTTAAATTACTTTAGTGGTAATAACCATGATAGTTTGAGAAGTTTTATCGGAACAATTGTGTGTAGATATTTGTTCCGGGTGTTCTGGTCGTTTTCTATGTATAATAAAAATATATATCTATAATATAATAAAAATAATAATAAAAAGTATTTATTTTCAAAAAATGGTTTCTAAAGGTTAACAGAGTACTTATCTAAAACGAATTAATGTCCCTATAACATTTAAGTTTACCTTTAGGAAAAAAGAAAGAAAATCAAAACTAAGTATAACTAAAACATCAAATCGAAACGAAAGTGAAACGAAAAAATCTATGTAATGTATGTATGTATGTATATCAGTTATCTGGTACCCATAACACAAACTCTATTTAGCTTGGGACTAGATAATGCTGTGTGGATTGTCCAGCATTATTTATTTAATTGTATTGTATTGAACTGAGCGGCATGAGAGTCCTCATTCTCAATCCCATTCTTTAAGTGAGTAAGTTATAAGATTGGTATTTGTATTTGGTTTTAGAAAGCAGTTTTTTTATGCAATTCCATTTTGTGTTACTTACCAATCAATTATTTATTGTCGATATATTTTTTAGGATTTTAAGGTATTTCGTTTTAAATTTTAGTTAGTATAATGTGGTGTCTTTTTAAGAAAACTAAAAGTCCCCTATCCAATGTAGTCTACTTTGAATATAATAAGTTGCATAGCACTTTCATTTTCTCATCAGTGTTTTTTATATTCGTGTTCAAATTCAAAGCAATATTTAACTAAATGATCTCGAATATCAACTGGCCAAAAGCTTCAAATTTGAGCACGAATTATTTTTCTATCGTCTCGTGATTTATTTAATTAATAGCTGTAAGTTTCTCCAAAATTTTGTAAATAAATAAAAAAATAATATTTTTTTTATAATGTGTCCGCCATGTTTCGGGAGCCAGGTAAAAATTTGGTAAATTATTTCCTCCCGAGCGAGAATTCGTAAAATGCATTAGGACGTTAATATTATGAATACTCGTGAAATCAGCTGCGACTCCGTGGGTGGGTTGAGCAGTGGCAGCGATGACGACATTATTCCCATGGAATAAGGTTCAAATCAGAAATTAAAATTTGCATATTCCAGAATTCTGATGAACCTTATTCCATGGGAATAATGTCGTCATCGCTGCCACTGCCCAACCCACCCACGAAATCGTAGCTGACGGTCACGAGTATTCATAATATTAATCCCTAATGCATATTACGAAGTTTTGCTCGGGAGGGAGTTGGTCATGAAAATCTGTCTCTGGCTCCCGGACCACAACTACCGCAGCTATTACCTTGAACTTTATATATTTGTATCGTAACGTGCTATAGTGTATTATTATTTGTATCATAATAACAAATTTCGTGCAAATGAACGTGAAAAAACGACTTAACACTTTGATTGCTGAAATCACACGTTATGTGTTTTCTACAAGTGACTAATATGCGTAAATCACACTAGCATAGCGGCTGAGAAAATACAGATCTGTGTGACTCAGCACAGCCGTAATATTTTTCGAACGAAACGCATGTGCGGCGCAACACAACCGCTGTGTAGAGCGGCAGCACGAATTTTTTAGGTTAAAAAAAAGATCGCAGTCGTCGAAAAAAAATCACAGTCAAAGTGTTAAGACGCGCTTAAATTTCAGTTACATACATTTTATTTACCTACATTGAGTACAGGTAGAATTTTTTTTTCCCAAATATCTTGGCCTTCATAGTATTGGCAGGATTCTTACATTCAATATTTGATTGCGAATGTTATTTTATTTACATATCTTTGTATTTTTAAGGGTTCTCTTAATATACAAGTTCGTTCCAGTTCCGTACCAGATCACAAGGGCTTCCACGGTCCCACAGTGGACACGGACTCTCCTGTGCTGTTCGGTATACTCGCACATCCTGATAATAAGGTGAGTTGTATAATATGTTACTAGCCCGCGGCTTCTCATATTTTTTGACGAGGTATAGTTTTTACAACTTTATAGGTACAGTGAGTTTCATCGAGTGTTAACCCTATTTGAACTATATTTTATGACTACAAGCGACAAAAGATACTCTTTTGACGAGCTGTTATGTATAAAAAAACAATAAATTGAATATAATGAATAAAATATTATTATTAGTACAATTTAACGAGAATTCATCGCGTAAAAATATATTTAATACCAAAACGAATGCAATAATGAGACTTGTTACCCGTCACCATATCTTTCTATGAACGTTACAATGTACAAAACTAGATGGCGCCACTAAAAACCTCCATCTTTACAGATCCTATCCTGCCCACCGTCAATGCGCATGTCAGTGACGTCAGCAGGCGGCAAGCAGCGCCGTCTGTTGCTAAGGGGAGACTCGGCGGGCGTCGTGTCTCTATGGAACGTGGACGCATGCGCTGCGCCCATACTTAACCAGATGCCGAGTGAGTAATAGTGTCTAGAAACCTCTTAGTAACCCCCATAGCGACTAGTATAGTGACGCGAACAGGCGGCCAACAGCGCCGCCTGCTCGAGTCCTCGAGCCTGACTAGTGTTTTCTCTATTGTATATGACTCGAGAACTAATGTCTCTAGAGGTTTGCGGACGGCGGCGTCGCGAGACTTCCTTCGGTCTTGACTCGATGTCCCAAATATAGAATATTTTTATTTTATTTTAATAACAATAAGAATGTTTTTATTTAAAATTTACATGGTAGCCGTAAAGTTAATTATAGCTATTTATACCACTAAAAAAAATATTTAGATTTAAATTAGTACAAAAACATTATATAGGTATATATACGCTTTAAGGCTTCTATGTGTAGCAAGTTTCGTTCCTTCCGTGCTAGTTAAAAAACTGTACTACGGCAAGAGCTCAATACCTCACAATAATGGCTTGACGCTTGGGATGTAGTTATTAAGGACGTGTAATATAAACTAATAAGTAAAAGGAGGGGTAAACTAAACTAAAAATAATGATTTTGTTGTAGCTCACGCACCGATAGTGTTAACAAGTCTGGACATGGCGTGGGCGGAGATGAACCCAAGTCCAGTGGGGATACTGGACCAGCTGAGCCATCCTGAAGAACCGGGTAAGATATCATTATCATCAACCAATAATAGTCCACTGTTGGACATAAGCGTCCCCTAACGAGCGCCATAAGATATCTAAGTAAATAAAAAAATGCTGGACAATTTTTCATACACAACATTATCTAGCTCAAGCTAAGCAGAGCTTGTGTTATAGGTACTAGATAACTGATATACATAATACAATACATTACATAGATAGATATTTTTATTATACATAGAAAACGACCAGAACACCCGGAACCCGGAAAATATCTGCAGATCGTACAAACATTTGTCCCGAGGCAGGAATCGAACCCGTCGCAGGCGAACCTTTGCTCGCCGCGCCGAGGTCGTCGAACATGGTATAAAACAAAGACTTTACCCGCTGTCTGTCTGTCTGTGTGTATGTATGCTTAGATCTTTAAAACTACACAACGGATTTTGATGCAGATAGTGATTCGAGAGGAAGTTTTTTATGTATACTCGTGCGAAGCCGGGGCGATCGCTAGTATACGATATACAAAAAACTACTTAATTATGATGCTTTATTTACTTATTACAGAAATAAAGCTAACATCATCTATCTACCTTCTATGCTGCAACCGGTTGGTGGTGGGCCGAGAGGACGGCACCATAGTGATCGTGAACGCAGCACACACGGTGCAGCTGCAACTGCTGCACGGAACGCACCAGCAGCTGGACGGTAAGTCTCATGCTGTACGGACTCGGCGGACGTAGTGCAGGACGTCCTGTATAGGGCGTGCAAAACCGGTTTTCGGTTTTGCTGAAAACCGGAAAACCGGACTAAATTTTCGAGTTTTTGAAAACCGGTTTTGAGAGACAAAACCGGTGCCAACTCCGGTTTTCCCGTTAATGAATTAAATCTTGATTTTAATCCACTTTTTTCGAATGCACTCAAGAATTGTGTAATTTTGAGTCATCATATATATCCGAAGGCAACATATGCCCACCTACACTCCTCCTTCTGTGACCCCCGCACCCGCGACGCGATTCCTGCGTTCCTCCTGCCTGCATTGTTGCCCAAATACACTTGCCGGGAGTGCACGTGCACAGCGATAACGTTAAGATGATAACTATGTTTTGTAAGGGGTGTTCCAGAATGTTTTTCGTTTTTTATTTGATTATAATGCGCCAACCACAACTGGTGTGCAGTAGGCTCAATCGCTTGGTGGACTTTTTTGGTTTGTTAGTTGAAATTATTAACGGGAATGCAGTGCGCATTTTGCGTGCAAGCCTTTTATACAAACATCGATTCGTACACTCTTGTTTGACGTCTCTACATGATACATTTCAATTTAACGACTACGAGAAATTGCCAAGTGCAAATTTAATCAAGCATTGAGTGAGCAAGTTTTGAGAGACTTAGAATACAATGATTAATCAATTGGGTGCTTAAAGACTTCGAGAAGGAGCATGAATGTCGACCGCGTACGCCAGTGTGTTATGATTGAACAACCATGACAATTACTATGATTACGCGCAGCTTCGTTTAATTTGAATGAATCCGCGCTTCGTCGCATTATTCACAAAGATTAACATTTTAACCCATATAAAATTGTAAATGTTCAAGCAATTAGGCCGGTGAACCTCATTGAATGACTTAAATTCTGTAGGACAGTGAGAAATTGTTTTAGAAATTAGAATATCGTCTGACTCTCCGACAAATCGATTATTACATAAATGGTCATGTTAACAAACAAAACTCCATCCAGGGCTGGAAGTTATCCGGTAGAACTGCATCAGAAATCACTAAAAGTTTAAATTGAAATGTGTCCTGTAGAGACGTCGAACAGTTGTGTAAGAAATGTAAGAATAGTGGTTTTTATTAAACGCTCGCATGCTAAATATGCGCTGCACTCCCGTGATGTGTTCCATGACTATTAAACTGCAAAAGACCATCAAGCGATTGAGACCACTCCTCACCCCCTGTTGTTTATGGTGGCGCATAATACTCAAATCAAAAACGAAAAACATTATGAGAGAATGAAGAATAATATTTTTTAAACATAAAGGGTGCTTTATGTTTAAAAAATATTATTCTTCATTCTTACTTGTTGTTGATTTGATCTCAGTTAAGTTTATTTTTAAGTCCATGTTAACTAATCAATTAGTGTGGTCTACTTAGTATGCATAAATGGTTAATTAAAAACAGGTAAATCATAAATTTGTTGTATTTGTAGGTTTTGTGGGTATCTAAGAATATCGTTTTCTTCTTCAAAATCTACTATACAAAAAATAAAAATAAAATTGCCAAAACCGGTGCTAGCACCGGTTTCCGGTTTTGGGCCCTCAAAACCGAAATTCAAAACCGGTTTTCAAAACCTTCCGGTTTTGCACGCCCTAGTCCTGTGTTCAGGTGGAATGACGACCTGATGTAGACTGCTGGCAGATGGTGAATGTAGGACGGATGTAGACTGCTGGTAGATGGTGAATGTAGGACGCTATGACACTCGTTTGAGAGCCGATCCAGCATTATATTAGTAGATAGAATAGAAAAACTTAAAAAAAAATCGGGAATGTTCTTAGCTATATTTTATAGGCGGATCTTCCTTCATCGTGCCAAAAAAAAAACATTGGAAAGCTCGCTTTACAATTTTCTTGCGAAAGATTGCAGGCAGAGGCTGGATGCGGCAAGCTGAAGACAGGGCGCTATGGCGCTCATTGGGGAGGCCTATGTCCAGCAGTGGACTAATATAGGTTGATGATGACTTTATTTTACACACCTGTCTGGTTGTAAAACCGTACTAAGGTTCAGAAAAATACTTGCTTAATTCTCCTACTAGGGCATCAAAACAAAACAAGGTATGTTTGTAAACAATTTATTTTAATATAGCCAATCGTTAATACGTCAATTTTATCCATATCACATAGCAAGCTATACCCTATATAACCTCTGCCACTGGAAATAGAGCCTTGAGTGCAGGTGGTAAGGTGTCAAGTGGTGTACTAGCGACAGTACATCTGTCCTCTAGAGCAGTGCGAGTGTCCTCTGTGTCCGTGGGCGCGGCAGCATTCGTCCTTCTCGGGGTTGATGCGGGAGCAGACCTGAGGGAATTAAGGCTTTGAGTGAATGGTGTAAGGTTTAAAGTTGACTGGCAATAGCGTTGGTCTGTACCAACAGGCTCAATAGGTTGACAGAGTAGAAAGACATTTATAACTAGCCCTTCCGGGCTTCGCACGGGTATTCCCCGGAGATAGTGTAGCTTCCTAACGGTGAAAGAATTTTTCAAATCGGTCCATTAGTTTCAGAGCCTATTCAATACAAACAAACAAACAAATTAACAGATTTATTTATTTATTAATACTTTTTGCACGAAAAACATAACACAAAACTTATTCTAGAAAATAAAAAAACAGTTGCGCCAGATGGCTTAGCCCGCGTGGAAATCTATGCGTCAAATGGTTTATAAAACTTCATTATGCAAGGCCTTTTTTTATTACAAAATAGAACCATATTACCGTTTGTGAATGGGATTGGTAAAAAACGTTCCAATGGTGGTCAAAATAGCACATAATTCTAAGGTGCCATTTGTACCACCACTTAAAAAGCTTGCTATTTTATGTGGGAGTCAAAATAGAACAAAATTCTATGAACTCCGTTTTTGTCTCTACTCAACGGGTTGAATTAAAACACGTTCTATAGGAAGCGAGGGCAGAACAAGACAAAATTCTATGATATCTGTTACTTGTCTTCTATAGTAGACTATAGAATTGATTTCTTACCTGATCGCAAGGTCCGACCCTGGAAGCAGCCTCGGTGACGTCAACCACCATGGCGGCAGCGACCAGCAGGATGATGAAGAAAGCTTTGTAGGCGGCCATTTTGTTTTTTGACGGGTGGTTTCTCTAAGACAGTTGAATGTGTTGTGATGACCCGTTGGGTTCGTATGTGGCTTATAAAGGAACGGATAAGGAAAATGGGTACAAGAAATGTTATGTTTATGCTATAGATCGGTTTTAGTTAGTTATCTTTTGAATAAGTACCTACCTATTTGTTTACATTCTTAGAGATTGATTTGCGATGACTTTGCGACCTTGCGATGGGGAAGTTTTAATTCATGAACATTAAAAGTTTATTATACTAGCTTTTTACGCGTATTTCCGGTATAAAAGTATCAATGTCCTTCGCCGTGGTATAAGCTATTCCATTGCCAAATTACGTTGAATTTCGTTCAGCTGTTCGTCGAATAGGGACACAGAGGCAGGTAGAATCGAATAGATTTATTTAGCACACACAAAAAGACTGAAGGAAAGTATAAAAAAAAAAAAACAAACGAAAACACATTAAACGAATTAACTGACATAATAAATCACTCTATCTATAAAAAAAAACCACATCAAAATCAGTTGCGTAGTTTTAAAAATCTAAGCATACATGGGGACAGATAGACAGCGGGAAGCGACTTTGTAGTGTCTAACCTATGTAGTAATATGTAATAAATTGAAAAATTAATATTTTCATGCCTATGTTAGGGAGAATATAACTGGACGTATTATAAATTTAAGACCAACATTGTTACATTCATATATTCTGGCAATTATTAAACATCTTTAATCTTTAGGTGTAACAAACAAGACCAATTTATCTTTTATATTTATTATAATTATCTAAGTATACTTAGGGACAGACAGACGGCGGGAAACGACTTTGTTTTATACTATGTACTGATGCAATTTAATGATGAATATTTAAGGGGGCAGAGCAAAAACGAGCAAACAAAAAAATCGTGATATTTTTGCTCTGCCCCCTTAACTCAATCGTCTCAGAGAAACCTACCAACTTTCAAAAAATCCGTTGCGTAGTTTTAAAGATCTAAGCATACATGGGGACAAACAGACAGCGGGAAGCGTTTGTTACTATGTAGTGATAATTATCTCGTAAGATGGGGAATCCATCCTAACAATCAATAACGTAAACAAGGAAAATGCTTGTCTAGAAGTGGTCGTAAAATGCGGGCGATATATAAATAATAATTATACTAACCTGATAAGGAATTGATAACTGGGGTTATTAGGGCTTGGGTAATACCGTGATTTATCGCCATTTTGGGTTAAAAAATATCGCCAAAAACTGTTGTAATCGTTTTTAGGGTTCCGTACCCAAAGGGTTAAAGACCCTATTACTAAGACTCCGCTGTCCGTCCGGTCATAGATAGATAGATAGATAATTCTTTATTGCACACTAAGTATAAAATGACAATGTAAAATAAAAAAATAAAAAAACTAGATACAATTGGCGCTCAAGAGCGATCTCTGCCAGACAACCATGGGACCCTATTACTAAGACTCCGCTGTCCGTCCGGTCATAGATAGATAATTCTTTATTGCACGCTAAGTATAAAATGACAATGTAAAATAAAAACATAAAAAAACAAGATACAATTGGCGGTCTTATCGCTCAAGAGCGATCTCTACCAGACAACCATGGATGGATAGGATCGGGGACAGTACCAGGGGATCTGTGTGCTTGCAGGTTATATATTATACAATTTAAGAAAATACTTATAATACTTACATGGTAATATACTACATACATATGCCACGCGCAGCCGTGATAGACTGGCCACCGTGACGCGCTCGCTGGAGAAGTCGTCCAAGCAGCTAACACACATCATGGGCCCAGCCGTGTACAATCGACTTCCCAGTGCTGTTACAGGAGCCCGCAGTCTGCCTGCATTCAAATTTATCGATAATATTCTTATTTAATGTAATTCTATTGTATATGGAAATGGATATGATTTGTGATTTTTAATTTATGATTTTGTAATGTAAACTTAAAGTAAGGTTGACTCTATGATTTTTGTGTTGTTTTTCTGTATTATAAAATTATTTCTAATTTTAATATTAAATTTAAATATGCACTCTATTCCATTTGGTGTTCCCGTAAAATAGAGGTACGTTTGTAAATAAATAAAATAAATATAAACTCAAACGCTGGCTTATTGAGCAAACTTTCTACAGCTACGACGAATTCGTAGTTAGTGTTAAGTTATAATTTATAATCATAAAATAATAGTTTAATCTATTTAGCTATGATATTATTAATTTGAATGTTAATTAATTATTTAAATACTCTTAGGTACCAACATAATTAGGTACTATAGGTACCTAATGAACATGACATGTAATTATTATTATGAATAAATGACTATTATGACTATTATCATAAAATATTATACTACTTATACATATACATAGGGACTCAGTTCATGTCTGTCATCAGTCTGTATCTCATGAATCGTGATGGGTAAGCAGTTGATACTTTCACAGATGATGTATTTCTGTTGCCGCTGTAAAAACATACTAAAATACAGAATAAATTCATATTTAAGGGGGCTCCCATACAAGAAACGTGATTATTTTTTGCTCGTTTTTGCTCGTTGTTGATAACGGCAACAGGTAGACGCTTTTACGACCAGGAAACACTTGTTTTATATAAGAGGGTTCGCGTGCTAAAATTACAGTGTGTAGTTTCAGAAATATAAGTAGAATGTTTATGACATTTTTGTCTATACTAATATTATAAAGAGGACTTTTTTGTTTGTTTGTAATGAATAGGCTCCGAAACTAATGGACCGATTTGCTATACGATTAGGTGGGTTAGGACCCACGTTAGTCTGAAGAAAAGGCTGTCTGGCGCTCCGATGGTGAATACGTGTTTGTTCAGTGTCCTGTTAGTAGTCGGTGTAACGTAGTCCTGGAATGCAAGGGGCATTCCAGGTCTACGTAAGCAGCTGAGAGCTTAGAGTTGTACATAGTGTATTTACATAAAACGAACTCGCATTCTGCTAACACAGGGACCCTTTTGTGACTCAAGCATTCTGTTTTCTGTTATCCTCTAATGCTCAGCGACATTCGTGCACGAGCTTAGAGGTACATAATGTATTTGCGTACGACGAACTCACATCCTGCTCACACAGGTACCCTTTTGTGACTCAAGCGTACTGTTTTCTTTAATATTATAATCTTTTAAAATAAATAACCGGTGTGTTTGGGTCCACTTGACCCACGCACAAATACGCAAAAACAACAATATACAAAGACACACACTTAACGATCCTAGATCCTTAATATTAGGTTAGAACCATTTAGAATCTGTATCCATTCATGTAGTCATCACAGATATTTAGAAATATCAATAAACTAGCGGACCTTCCCGGCTTCGGGGCTTCTTTCGGTTTCACGGTTTTAGTACGGATTCCTAACTATTTTGAAAATATAATAAAGCCTATGTTCACCGGGGATAGTGCAGCTTCCCAACAGTGAAATAATTTTTCAAATCGGTCCAGTAGCTTCGGAGCCTATTCAATACAAACAAACAAACAACCAGCATCTACCTGCAGTCTATCGCAGGTCGTCATCCCACCTGGTCGAAGGGCGTCCTACACTACGTTTACCGAGTCGTGGTCTCTACTCAAGAACACGTTTGCCCCAGTGGCCGTCAGTTCTTCGCGAAATATGGCCGGCCACTTCAGCTTGCTAATTCTTTGAGCTATGTCGATAACCTTGGTTCTCTGTCGGATGTATTCGTTACGAATCCTATCCTTCAGAGAAACCCCGAGCATAGCTCAGTCTAGTCTAGGCATAGCTCGCTGAGCGACTTGGAACTGGTTGGTTTGTGTATTACCTGTCATCCTATCGTATTTCGTTTCTACTTTAGGGATTCTAACTACCTTCCTACTATAGGGGCGAAACAAAACAAAGTATATTTTTCAAAAGTTTATTAGAAGATATCCGAATCGTTAAAACATTAATCAATTTTATCCATATCACATAGCAACCTATAGCCTATATAACCTCTGCCACTGGAAATAGAGCTTTGAGTGCAGGTAGTAAGGTGTCAAGTGGTGTACTAGCGACAGTACATCTGTCCTCTAGAGCAGTGCGAGTGTCCTCTGTGTCCATGGGCGCGGCAGCATTCGTCCTTCTCGGGGTTGATGCGGGAGCAGACCTGAAAATAATTAATTATTATTTATTAGTTACTAGCAGACCTTCCCAGCTTCGCACGGTTTTAGTACGAATCCCTAACTTTTTTGAAAATATAATATAGCCTATGTTCACCGCGGATAGTGTAGCTTCCCAACGGGGTGCGGTGAAAGAATTTTTCAAATCGGTCCTATACTTTCGGAGCCTATTCGATACAAACAAACAAACAAAAAAACCAAACCTTTCCTCTTTATAATATTAGTATAGAAAATAATATATACATAAAAGTAAGTCGTGTTGGTTAATAACTCAAGAACGCCTGAAAATTGGTCGGGAGGTAGCTTAGAACCACGAGACGGACATAGGATACTTTTTATCCATTTTTTATTGCCACTAAGGCTGAACGAAGTTCGCGGGGTCAGCTAGTAAGCTATATGTATTTACTTCCACAAAAATTATTTAGATCTCTATTCATTAAATTAATACTACAGCTATGTGGAAGGACCACTTAGAGTGGTGAAAGCCTCCAGGTTCCGGTCCTTCCATGCTTCCCTATCCAAAGCCAGTCTGCTCCAAGTAACTTATTTTTTAGTTAGCTTTGGGCAAAGTACCTCATCATACCCCTTATTCAAGGGGTGTTAGGTTCATAGTTGTCGGCAGATTACTGGTTTTCTATAGGAGTGAAAGATTTAAAGTGTGTAAGGGTTGAATGTCGTCAACTCAATTCTACGGGACTCTCGTTACCTCTACCCAAGGTACAAAAACCTTCAGAGAACCTTCAGAACTAGAAAAGCTATATAAAAGCTGGAAGTCAGAACAGAATCAAATTCTATGGCATCAGCTGTTACCCTAATTCTCTCAATGGGCTCGGTAAAAACCTTTGTTGGGAGGTGGGGATACAACGGAACCAAATTCTATGAACTCTGTTTTTAACTCTACTCAAAAGAGTGGGTAAAGATCTATGGGAAGGAAGTGAGGGCCAGTACTTGACAAAATTCTGTGATGTCTGTTAGTCTCTTCTGAACCATAAAATAGTTTTCTCACCTGATCGCAAGGTCCAACCCTGGAAGCAGCCTCGGTGACGTCAACCACCATGGCGGCAGCAACCAGCAGGATGATGAAGAAAGCTTTGTAGGCGGCCATTTTGTTTTTTGAAGGTTAGGTCTGTTCTTTAAGACAGTTGAATGTGTTGTGATGACCCGTTGGGTTCGTATGTGGCTTATAAAGGAACGGATAAGGAAAATGGGTACAAGATTTGTTATGCTTATGTTATAGATTGGTTTATCTTAGGAAGTTATACTGATAGTGTTTGTTTGTGTTCGCATGGATTTTTGAAAATTCCTTTGAAAAATTTATATCTTTATACTTATATTATAAAGAGGTAAAGTTTGTGAGGTTGTAGAGATGTCTGGATCTACTGATTTAAAAAAAATCTTACTTATAGAAAACCAGGTTATTCGTGAGTGCCTTAGGCTAAATATTAACCCGGAAACTGAAAAGACTTTTCGTGGATAAAGATACATTTACTATACATACGTGAATCGCAATATGTTTATGAAACAAATGTCCACTCGGCCGGAGCCGGGAGGGACCGCTAGTATAAGAATAAATATGTGGCTTACGACTTGAAAAACCAGACTATCTACTCCTTTGTCACCCATATACAGGGCGTCCCACAGCCATGCCACATGGAGGGAAAGTACCTACCTTAACCCTTAATTAATAATAATAATAAATAAATACTGCTGGACAATTCACACAGCATTATCTAGCCCCATGGTAAGCATGTGTTATGGGTACTAGATAACTGATATACATAATACAATACATTACATAGATAGATATTTTTATTATACATAGAAAACGACCAGAAAACCCGGAACAAATATCTGCAGATCGTACACACATTTGTTCCGAGGCGGGAATCGAACCCACAACCTCCTGCGTCGGCGTCGGCAGGCGGACCTTCGCCCACCGCGCCACATCGGTCGTCAATTAATCGTCAATTACTCGCGTGGGGTGTTTAACACCCCAGCGACTTTTTGATCGTCTCTAGTTATTGAAGTTTCTAGTTTACAACGCTAATTTTTAAATCCTAATCATAAATAAAAGTCTGATTTTGTATGTATTTGGTAGTTTTTTTCTAATTCTATAATTGGGGTGGAAAGCACGCCACGCGAGTACTTATTTATATTTTTATGCGCGAGTAACTAAACTAGGCCATATCTCGCGAAGAACCGACGGCCGATGGGGCAAACGTGTTCTTGAGTGGAGACCACGACTCGGTAAACGTAGTGTAGGACGCCCTCCGACCAGGTGGGATGACGACCTGCGAAAGACTGCAGGTAGATGCTGGATGCGGCAAGCTGAAGACAGGGCGCTATGGCGCTCATTGGGGGAGGCCTATGTCCAGCGGTGGACTGCTATAGGCTGATGATGATGATGAACTAAGGGTTAAATATTGTAGATAGAACATTTTACTGAAAGAAGACTTCATTTTGATTTTAAAATCAATTTTAACTGCATTCAAAGATCGCCTGTCTGAACCAGGAATCGAGCCCGCCACAGTGTAAAAAAAAAATCACAGCTAATTTAACCATACCGATCAAAAGGCTCAATCGTAAGTATTTTTCTTACAATTGAGCCTTTTGATCGGTATCTGTAAAATCAAAAGGGAGGCCTGTGTCCAGCTGTGGATTGTATCTTTTAAAGGGCAATGTATACGCTTCTACAACAAAACTCCAAAAGAATATGTTTCACAATTTTTTTAAATTTATTTATTGATAATTCAATAAATAAATTTAAAAAAATTGTGAAACATATTCTTTGTAAAAAAGCTTATTACAAAATATCAGATTACCTAGAAGATAAAAAAGCTTGGAACGAGTTTTGCTCCAACTCAAAATCTACCAACTTACAGATAAGCAAATCAAATGTACTAGACACATAAGTTATGAAAGTACTAGTGGTTTCTTCTCACTTCTTCCACTAGTCGACAAAAAATTAAAGTGAACTATAAAATAATTTAATTGATAATAATGAATAGTATAAATATGACCTGTCTAAGTGCTTATTTGTAAGCTTAAAGAAATAAAAAACTTTTCATTTCATTTCATTTCACTATCATAGGCTTATGATGATGATGAAGTAAGGTGGTTATAATAGGCATCATTATATTATCATACCGTGATAGCTAGTGGTTTTTCTTGTTTTCATACCTACGTATAAATCTTTACTAATGCTAATACTAGCTTTTGGCCGTAGCTTTGCGCGCGTTTTCTTATGACTAATGTAACCAACGTTATACGAATGAATATAGTCCAGTCATTATTGCTTAAAATTAAGGTCTATCTCGGAATACCGAGACAACCAGTAATTGGAATCTTGTGTATGCCATAATTTAGGTGTTATATCGACCGATGTGGCGCGGTGGGCGAAGGTCCGCCTGCGACGCAGGAGGTTGCGGGTTTGATTCCCGCCTCGGAACAATTGTGTGTACGATCTGCAGATATTTGTTCCGGGTGTTCTGGTCGTTTTTTATGTATAGTAAAAAATATCTATGTAATGTGTTGTATTATGTATATCAGTTATCTAGTACCCATAACACAAGCTCTGCTTACCATGGGGCTAGATAATGCTGTGTGAATTGTCCAGCATTATTTATTTATTTCCATTAATGAATTAACACTTTATTGTACTGAAAACTATAAACTAACACCTTATATCTGAATATTACACATTAAAAGTACAATAGGGTTATATATAAATTGTGTCTCAAAGTAAATTTTTTTTCGTTCAAGGTGAAATGCCACGAAACAAGACAGGGCGCTATGGCGCTCATTGGGGGAGGCCTATGTCCAGCAGTGGACTGCTATATTCTGACGATGATGATGATGAACCGAATTTAAAAAAAAATATACTCTCTGTTTATTGAACCAAAATGGATTCTGTTGCTGATAAGGATCAACCTTTGCAAAGAAATGATAAAAATGTATCTGGATACACCAAACGGTTCAATGGCCACTTTTGCTTCTATATTTATTAGGGTTCTCTTATAAGATGGGATCCCGACAATAAATCACGTAAACAAGGAAAACCGGTGTTTGTATGTACGTAAAATGCAGACGTAAAATATAACTTAAATTCGATAAGAAATAAGAAGATTAATTATTAATATTAATAATGCTGGACAATTCACACAGCATTATCTAGCCATAGGGCTAGATAATGGAATAATAATAATAATAATAATCTAGTACCCATAACACAAGCTCTGCTTACCCTATGGTAAGCAGAGCTTGTGTTATGGGTACTAGATTATTATTATTAACACAAGCTCTGCTTACCATAGGGTAAGCAGAGCTTGTGTTATGGGTACTAGATAACTGATATACATAATACAATACATTACATAGATATTATATGATATTTTTTATTATACATAGAAAACGACCAGAACACCCGGAACAAATGCAGGTCGTACGCACAATTGTTCCGAGGCGGGAATCGAACCCGCAACCTCCTGCGTTGCAGGCGGACCTTCGCCCACCGCGCCAGATCGGTCGTCGAATAGGATTCTTTATTAGCAACTTCAGACACAAACACACACATACAAAATATAACAATTATACATTACACAGGAAAACAAACAATATTAAAACAGTTGAATAGAAATCTATAATATCTGCAGATCGTACACACAATTGTCCCGAGGCGGGAATCTAACCCGCAACCTCGTCGCAAGCGGACCTACCGCCCACCGCGCCACAGAGGATGTGCTTGCGAAGTCTTCTATTCGCAGAATTACTGAATTAGTAGTATAGTTTGTTACCTATCAAGAACAAAACTCAGGTCATAGGTAGGCCGATAACGGGTCAATTATGATAACACCAGGGAATCTCAGCTTGCGAATTGATTGAGGAAGGAAAATTAATTTGCCTACTGTATAAGGAAAATACTGTGTTTTCCTGTTATTGTAAAAAAACATATGTTCGATTAGCAATAGATCACAAGCATACCTGTTTATTTTTTACTAGCTGCGCCCCGCGGTTTCACCCGCGTGGTGATAGATATTTTGGATAATATACAATATATCTTTATGAATTGTAGCCTATATGTATGCTATATTATTGTGAAGTTTCATCAAAATCCATTCAGTAGTTTTTGTGTGAAGAAATAAGAAACATACATACTACATCCTCACAAACTATATCTTTATAATACATATACTATATCTTTATATACAATATATCTTTATAAATTGTAGCCTATGTGTTATTCTGATGTATAAGCTATATTTTTGTAAAGTTTCTTAAAATCCATTCAGTAGTAAAAACTACTGAATTGGATGGATGGATGTTCGTTACTAAAAAAAGAAAACGTGACTAACAAACATCCATCCATCCATACTTACAAACTTTCGCGTTTATAATATTAGTAGGAATGTGAAAACAATTAGTTATTTTTTAATTGCACATTTTAATTTAATTGATAGGTATTACGTAATTTATTATAGTATTATTTTTTGAGTCTAAGATTTATTAATTCTTTTGAAATCAAAATTTGGTTAAATAGATACGATAAGCGTGGACCCACACAGCGTCATCTAGCCCCAAGTTTATAGTATAGTATTATCAATTTTAATGTAATTCATGTTCCTATGGCTAGTGTTATTAGAAATTAATTTCTGTACTAGCTCAATATACAATGTGTTTTGTCGAACCTTGATCAAACGAGATTTGCGGATACACGACATATATTTATCGATAAAAATAAAAAAATAAAAAATTATATGTTACAAATCTCAAAAATAAAGCCGATTTAATTATTTTTTTTAATGAAAACTACTTCATCTGGTTTTTTCTCCGTTTCTTTTTGAGTAAACGGTGTATTTTATTCAAAGTAGTCTCATTTGAAAGCTAGATAGTTTACCTAGCTAAGAAAATAAGAAAGTTACAATTTCGGTACATATGTCTAGTAAAATCAATATTTTTTTAGAAATTTGCAAAAAAAAACGATTTTAATTTTTTTGATCTGTAACTTTAAAACTGGGTTATTGTGGTGTAGTTTTTTGCATGTTGTATTAAACTCCACAATTTAGTCTACAAATCCTCCAAAAATTATGGGTCTATCTCTTTTTGTTGTCATGTTATTCACCATTTAAAATAAGTACTTTACGAACATATAATTTTTTATTTTTTGTTTTTTATCGATAAATATATGTATGTCGTGTATCCGCACATCTCGTTTGATCAAGGTTCGACAATACACATTGTATACTTTAAAAATAGTTTTTGCGTAATTTTTCGTTTTCGGCGGGACTTGAACCAGCGGCCCCCGAGAGCGAGAGCTTACGCACTACGAGTATATGTAAGTAATAACAAAAGCCAGAAAAATAAATCAAAAAAGATAAAAGTGATAATCTTGTGTTTGATTCGGTAGCGTCAAGGTCTTCGCGTAAAATGAAATGCAAATGTTTTTAAGTTCCTTAAAGTTACACAGTACAAAAATTTTATATTAAAATTTGTTAATATTTGATTATTATTTATATTTTATTAATATTTGAATTTTTAAAACGGCGTATTATGATATTAGATAGATAGGTTCCTAATGCTTTATTTAATAGCCATAAATATTCAGTCCGACGGCCGCTGGGGCAAACGTGTTCTTGAGTGAAAACCACGACTCGGTAAACGTAGTGTAGGACGCCCTCCGACCAGGTGGGATGACGACCTGCGAAAGACTGCAGGTAGATGCTGGATGCGGCAAGCTGAAGACAGGGCGCTATGGCGCTCATTGGGACTGCTATAGCCTGATTATGATGATGTATAATATAGGAAGAATTTTATTGTTTTGTACACATCGTGTCTGAAAAAAGGACCTTTTATACCGCACCCACATTTCGTGCGATCCGTCCGAAACGTCACATTGTGTGTTTCAAAGTAAGTTCCAGGCGTCGCGTTTTAAATTCGTAAATAGAGAGCCTTAGCACGGGCATACCAATTCAATCTTCTTTTTGTTCTAGACTGGCCGCCACACCAGCTACTCATGGGTCACAATGGAAGAGTCAACTGTCTGATCTACCCTCATCATGTCCATCCAAGGTAATGATATTACTTTGTAGCGATCTTTGTTGTATTGACTGAAGGCCTAGTCGATCGACTCGGTTGAAAGCGGATGTGCACAGTGATCCAAGGCGTTAACACTTTGAGTGCTGAAATCACACGGTATGTGTTTTCTACAAGTGACTAATATGCGTAAATCCACACTAGCGCAGCGGCTGAGAAAATACAGATCTTTGTGACTCAGCACAGCCGTAATATTTTTCGAACGAAACGCATGTGCGGCGCAACACAACCGCTGTGTAGAGCGGCAGCACGAATTTTTTAGGTTAAAAAAAAGATCGCAGTCGTCGAAAAAAAATCGCAGTCAAAGTGTTAAGCCAAGCTATTTGATCAATGTGTCTACTCGTCACGTCGTCATAGTCTGGTCGTGAGATCTACTTGGCGTATGTTAGTAATTGGCGAACGACACTGGCCCGCCAAACAAATAGTGTCGGTTTTTGTGCACAGTTCAAAGGATATTGGCGCGCTCAGTCCATCAATAACTACGCCAATGTGTAAACAGTGATCTTTGGAATTTAATATTTTGGCCCAACACGTTGACCCCACACCGTGACCCAATGTGTACAGCGGGCAAATTGGTCGTGGATCTTTCCGCCATTAAGAGTCCGGCGACCCTCGCTTGCAAAAATCGCTCCGAATATCGCTGTCCCTGTTTAACCCTTGCGCCGCGCCACATGCGTGCACGATAGCAATATTAGCCGTTCGAAATTTGGTTTGTTCCGTAATACCAAAATTTATGACTGAAAACTTTTTGTATTCTTCACAAAGTATTGTTATTCTGTAACTAGACAATACAAGCTATGTTCTTTAATAAATAAAACGTAAGATATTGATGTTTTTAATACGAAACAAATAGCAAGAAAACTTGTCCATTTTCGCATAAAAATGTGCAAAATGAGATTGACTTTCATTTCATTTTAGGTAAGTATTTTGAAAAAAAAAACTATTTGGGAACCTAGATAAATACTATTTTAATACAAATAATGCAATATTATAGTGGAAATATGCTTGAATTAGAAATAATTTTGGTATTACGTTTGTATGAAGAATTCGTCCCCCCGGAGGCCCCTTAAGTGGTGTTTAGTAGCGCGTTGGCGCACCTTAGAATGTTTGTTTTTAGTTAGTGTATTTTATGTTTAAGTTTTTTTTAATATCTTTGTCGCTTTGGTGTCCAACTGTAAAGGCATTGTAAATATTTTATCAATAAATAAAGAAATCTTAAGTAATTGGTTCACTCAATGGTCACACCCTCTAGAGCTATGTTTTTTGCGGGTCTTTGAAATCAATTTATGCCGTTAGCTATATAGCTGATTCTATCCTTTGCTTAAAGCCTCCGTGGAGACGGCCACCGTAGTCGAAATTCGGCTAAAGAAGATCATAATCAGCATTAATATTTAACTACTTTCATTTGGTTCAACAGATACGACAAAGCGCATCTAGTATCAGGTGGCATAGACTTCGCAGTGTGTCTCTGGGACCTGTTCTCCGGAGTGCTGCTGCATCGGTTCTGCGTGCACGCCGGGGAGATCACTCAGCTGATCGTGCCGCCGAGCAACTGTAGTGTGAGTACTGACTGTGCGCTGCAAAGAGGACCTTGTGCTCTCCGACACAAGATACATTCTTAGTATCTTATAAATAAAATAAATAATGCTGGACAATCCACAAAGCATTATCTAGCCCCAAGTTAAGTATAGCTTGAGTTATGGGTGACTGATATCATTTCAGCTAAGCAGAGCGTGTGAAGTACAAGATGACTTCAAAAGTCATTTCCCATGAATAAAAATAAGTTTGAATATTTCCATAGAAACGCATACGAAGCCCCATAAACTAGTATACCTGGAGACCATATACCTAGTCTCCTTCTGTACTGTGTACCACGTGAGCGAAGCTGCGGGCTGAAACTAGTTAATAATAAATGTCGATTTTTGTTGCAGCCCCGAATCCAGAAGTGCATTTGCTCCGTCGCTTCGGACCACAGTGTTACACTGCTAAGTAAGTTTCAATAATATAGAAGAACAGTGTTCGTATTCAGTTTACGCATAAGGCATCCACTAATTGCGTAAGGTAATTGTAGCGCCTTTTCGACCCCCCTCTCCCCTCAGTGAGATCTCGTGACATTTCGCTCGACCCCTCCCTTAATCCCACGTGAGATTTTTGAAAACGCATATTACATATTTTTTAATACTTCGAGTGCTGAAATCACACCTTATATGTTTTCTACAAGTGACTAATATGCGTAAATCCACACTAGCGCAGCGGCTGAGAAAATACAGATCTGTGTGACTCAGCACAGCCGTAATATTTTTCGAACGAAACGCATGTGCGGCGCAACACAACCGCTGTGTAGAGCGGCAGCACGAATGGCTTAGGTTAAAAAAAAGATCGCAGTCGTCGAAAAAAGTTCGCAGTCAAAGTCTTAAGCAAATATGTTTTTTTTAAATAATAAAATATATTTATTCACAGAGATGGACTTACAAAGTAGGAATAATAAAATACAATTAGTAATAAGGAACTTACATTCTACGAGTATTACATATTTGGTGTAGAAAAGGCTAGTATGCTCTTTCCTTAGGTACATTACATGTTAATCTGTGCTTGATTGCGTTGGATGTAATGTATATCAAAAACAATTCGCTCGTAATTTTGCTTATTTAAGACTTGTTAGGATTAGTATTAAAGATGATTAAGAACGTAGTATAGAATCACACAAAAATTGAACAATTAAATATTTAAATAAGAACTACTAATATACGTTACAAATAAATAACGTGAGATTTGTCCAGACCACCCTCTCCCCTACGTGAGATTGTGTGAGGTTTGGGTTGATCCACTATCCCCCCTGAACGCCTTACGTTATTAATAAACGCCCCTAATATGGTACCCTTACAAGGGCTTATGTTTCACAAAACAAAGTTGAATGACCAAGCTTGAAATTCAAAATGGCTGGCACATAAATATATCACATCTTTGGGCGTAGGTCATTGCCTTATGGCAATGCCCCATGCATGAAAAATAAAACATCAAAATGCTTTATTAGCTGTTGACCTTACGAACACGACAAGAAGCGAACAAGAAACCTTACCTTGTTAGATTTTTTTTTCGAGTTGGAGCAAAACTCATCCCAATTATTTGTATTGTCTAGCTAGATAATTTGATATTTTGTAGTAAGCCATTTAACAACGGAGACACCTTTGTAAAATAACCAACTAAACCAGCCTAGAAACAAAGTTACCATGACTACTTAAAATTCACCTAAAATCATCAGAAACCCATCGCTTACTTGTAACTTTTTTATGTTCTGTTCATTGATTTATTTAACTTGCCTTACAGAGTACTTATACTTTTGTTTATATTTCCAGGCCTGACAGAGCGTAAATGCGTGACTCTAGCCTCGCGCCATCTTTTCCCCGTGGTTTCCATAAAATGGCGGCCGGCAGACGACTTCATGGTGGTGGGCTGTAGCGACGGCACAGTGCATGTGTGGCAGATGGAGACTGGACATCTGGACAGAGTGTTACACGGTAAGCAAGACTAATGACGTCAGCCATGATGGTGGTAATGCGTGACCCTAGCCTCGCGCCATCTTGTCCATAAAATGGCGGCCATTTGACGTAGGGTGGTTACATGGTAAAGAATACTAAAAATTATTTATTTCAGATTGCATAAATATTTAGTTTTGTAGCATATTAGTATATGTTATTCCATGTTAGTATATCTATATATATATATATATATATATATATATATATATAGCTAACAACTGCTAGCTTATCAACTTTTAAAAGCTAAAGTCACCAAAATCCTGAATTTTCTTGAAATTACGTCATCTTCAGGTAAATCTACCTTCAGGATTTGCCTCGAATGCGTCGTGCAGTGCCTTAGCCAACTACATATGAAACTTAGATATTTATTCTTAGATATAATAAATAAGAATGAAAATCTAAGTTTACATATTAAACTAACGTTAATATATATTTATTCCAGGTATGATTGCGGAGGAAGTGTTGTCAGCGTGTGATGAAACCTCCACCGATGATCTGGGAGGCTCTGTGACGGCGGGCAGCGACCTGCAAGGGCTGGCAAATCCAGCGGTGCATTTCTTTAGGTTTGTTATACTGTAATGAGTGCCAGTATATAAAATATATACGTTTATTTTCTGGAAGTAATGAATTTCCCTTTGAATTTTCGTATTTCTCTTTCAGAGGCCTTCGCCATAGAAACATAAACGCGATGCGAGCGGCCACTGCGCGCGGCCTGGCCGCTTTGGGAGGCGCACACGGGTCCTCCAACCTTGGGCCGCTAGCGGAGCCCGCGCGCAGCCGCAGGGCTCCGCTCACGGTGCAGGGCTTCAGATCCAACCCTGCAGGTACATAGCCTTACGCCTTACTTGATTTTCAGGAACTTAAAGCAAAAATAAATATTTTTTTAGTACATAACCCATTTTATAGTATTAACGAGTTTTTAACAACCTCATTTATCACTACATAGTTAGAACAAAGTCGCTTCCCGCTGTCTGTCTGTCCCTATGTATGCTAAGATGTTTAAAACTACGTAAAGTATATTTTTTTACATGAAATACATGTGTACAAAGTCTTAGGTATAAATGTGATTCAATGTATTTCTACCGTTAAGTGCAATTTCTGATTAACAATGTCATATTGATCTTTAAGGCAGTTGTCGATTAAATAAAATAAAATTGCTAATATACATATGTATAATTAAAATTTAAAAATGTGAATGCGCTGGCGAGACGTCCTTAAGAGTGTATAATACCTCAAACTGCTAATTTTCAACTCCGCCGGATGTCCATATCGTCTAAACTACTGAATATTTAACTTTGAAATTGATATATGGTAAAGTTCAGGACTTAATCTATCGATCATATGTTTCGAAAACACGATTCCATAAAATTTTCTCGATAGAAAAAAATCGCAAAGTTACCTCTAAATTTTTACTAAAACCTAAATTTCTCAATAAATACAGAAGTTCAGATCTTGACAATAAGCATGGTAATAGAAATAAGTATAAATAAAAATGTTATATGTTTCGGTTTTTTCAAATAATGTCCTAATTAATAGGTAATAAGCTAAAACTTGATTTTTGAACTTGCGTTGCAATGCCCTGTCCCGCTCTTATGAACGCAAAATCATATGTCTAGCCTTTTCACACAAAGTTGAGGTTGCATGGGCCCTTAACGCCTTCCTCAGAGATTGGTGGGAGATCGCGCGTGACCGCACTGGGTGGAAAGATTAGGGGGAGGCCTTTGCCAAGCAGTGGGACGAAACAGACTAAATAAAAAAAAATGTGTACTAAAAAATTGATTTCAAATTTAAAAACTTATCAATTTATTTTATGACACTCTTTTTCCAGACCCCGAGAGCCATATCCTGTTCTTCGACATCGAGGGTCTGATCGTGGAACTGCTGAGCGAGGAGTACTCCGCCATGAGTCCAGCTAGCTTGGAGGTGAGTCAACAATCAGCCACTATGTCCCACTGCTGGGAAATCTAGAAATGTATAGCTCGCTACGACGCCATTTTGTTGATCCCTGCGGTTTAGGGTCAATATTGATGATCCAATCTATTGGTCGTTTTGGCTATCTATTAAACATTAAGACAAATTACATCTCTACTAATGTTATAAATTCAAAAGTTACCTTCAGTTACCTTTAGACACCTAGACGGCTGAACGTATGATCTGTCATGATCATCACTCAGATTGGCTACTTTAGAACTGAAAACGCGTGAGCGAAGCCGCCGCTAGAATAAATGTCAAACGTATATTCTAGACCTTTGTGATATATCATCGGACGATGTGAGATTGTGGTCAAATGAAGGTCTATTAAATAAATGTAGAAATTGCATCGGCATTAATGACCTAACTGCACTACAAAGGTGCATAAACCACGCATGCACCTTTGTAGTGCAATAAAGTCTTTAAATAAAATTAAAATAAATTACTATTGTCTAAACTAGAGTGAGATAAATAAAGTGTCAATTATGCGCTACGTTGAAATGTACAATCAAAAACTATTAAAATAACGATTAATTCGTTATTTCACACATAAATGTGTGCGTTTAGTATTATTAGTGCTTAAGTATTATTTAATGTATTGTGTTGGTGTGACCAGGTGGGATGACGACCTGCGAAAGACTGCAGGTAGATGCTGGATGCGGGTAGGCCTATGTCCAGCAGTGGACTGCTATAGGCTGATGATGATGATGATGATGATGTTGGTGTACGTGACGAGACGCGTGGGTTTGGTTCCGAGGGAAGATCAGCGTTGTCATAGCTATGCACATTGGCTATCACAACATAATGCTGAGTCGGACGCCATTTTGTAGCATTTAAGGTTTTTTGAATTAGTAGTTATGTAGTCTTTATGGTGTTGGGTCACTAAGGAACTAGTTAAGGCGAAATGAGTTCGTCTTTTCGAGACAAGGACGAACGAACGCCGCGCGGGGAAGGCGAGAAAAGGAGGCAAGAGCGGCAGAATGATCGGCCCGCGCGCAATTTCGCTGTTTTTTATTTTTTAAATTGTTATTGCTCAAATACTGTTTCTCAAAAAACTAAAACCATAATCATCTAAAGTATTTATTAGGGAACACGTAGAAGAAATTTCATTACAATAATATTAAATAACTAGCAAATAAAACTGCCATTTTAACCTAGTACATAAATCCCCTCTAACGCGCAGCATCCGCACGCTGAATCTGATTGCCCAGAGAATAGATCATTTCTCCTGTTCCGAGAGCGAGTTCCAAAAAGCTGCATTGTTTATTTTATGTAATCGTTAGTATTATGACAGTTAGACTGAAATTTTTATTTTTTATTGTCGATAATATTCTTATTTAATGTAATTCTATTGTATATGGAAATGGATATGATTTGTGATTTTTAATTTATGATTTTGTAATGTAAACTTAAAGTAAGGTTGACTCTATGATTTTTGTGTTGTTTGTATTATAAAATTATTTCTAATTTTAATATTAAATTTAAATATGCACTCTATTGCATTGGGTGTTCCCGTAAAAATAGAGGTACGTTTGTAAATAAATAAATATTTTTTTTTCTATCGAGTCAAGTTTAGTCAATCGTGTTTCGACTCTCATAACTTACTAACCAATATCCTAAACTTTTGATCCTCATCAAAAAATATTCCAAAAATAGGTGTTTTGATCCCTTAAAATTGATTTTCCGTTTAGTCAAAACGTGCGTTTTCGGACTCATTTCACCTTAAGTAAATTTGTTAATGCTACGAATAAAAAAAAATCTTATTCTTATTTTTTTATTTTCTGTTTTATTACATTAAACTAAAAGGTTTTTTATCATCACCACACTACCTCCTACCTCCGAGCTGATACCACGTTGAATGGTGAGAAGACGAAGGTCTACTGAAAAGAGAACTTAACAACAAAAATAATCAGAAACAATATGTTTTAATTTTTATCAAATTACTTTTAAAGGCGTTCAGCCTGTTGAGTTATTAATTAATCGGTTTTGCACTTAGTTAGGTTCTAAACAGTGTATTTAGTAAATTTACGATTGTAAAAAAAAAATGTGTTTAATAAAGAACTTTGACAAACAAAAACAATATGTTTGAATGTTTGCAGGCGGCGGGCCTGATTACTAGTGAATACATGAAGGTGGCAGCACTGACGCAGTCGGCGAGTCCGGACGCCACCAAGCGGATATCAGGTGAACTACTGAGCTAATTGTTTGTACGAGCCCAGAGCTTTAGTAAGTCCAAAATAATATGTAAAGGTAAAAAAAGGGAAAATTGCAAGGAAAACTGTGTTTTTATGCATTTGTTTCGTTACACGCCTGCATTGGATAGATTTCTTTGGCCGTGTGAAGGACAAGGCCGGAGATATGGAACGTATACTGAAAGAGAAGGATAAACATGGTGGGTATATTACAGCCTAAGATATTTTTATTATCTTTATTTGTAGAGCTTAGTCACATTGCTATTATGTGGCTCTTACTTATTAAAACAATACAACACATTATAAATTGTGAAAAAACTTACATCTAAACGAAACTCTTTAAATAAATAAGAACAGTAAGTTAACTTTGTGTTAACCATTCCAGCATTTTGTACTTCTTCCATTAATAACGGAGAAACTCAACAAAATACACATATTCAGCCGAACAAATAAAAAATAAATAAAAAAATCTCTTTTTCTTGTTTCGAAGTCGTTTTAAAATCAATTAAAAATCTTAATAGACAACGACAGAGACAATTGACGGCTGATTCGGCGCGGCGAACAAAGGTCTGCCTGGGACGCAGGAGGTTGTGGTTTCGATTCCCGCTTTGGGCCAAAATATTTCTGATATCGGCAGATATTTGTTCCGAAAACATCCAGAAAAATGTTTTCTATGTATACTTTAAAAATATCTATGTATCTAGTAAAGTATTATGTATATCAGTTATCTAGTACATATAACACAAGTTTACTTTGAGGCGAGATAATGCTGTGTGAATTGGCCATTTTTTTTACAACGGAAATAGCTGAGCAAGTACGTTGCAAATCTACCGAATTATGAAGAGAGAAATAAAAATATTCCTGATATAATTAAATTAAAATTATGCTGGATAATCCTCTCAACATGAGCAGTTATTATGTACACAAGTTTAATGTTTTCTTTTCCTTTAACAGGTATACTAGCCAAAATGAAAGAGGGCGCTGAAAACATGCAGACAAAGTTACAGGCTAAAGCCGAGCAGCTGAAAGGCAATTTAGAGCCTAAAGGTAAGTGGGGGAAGGTCGAGAATCGTCCGTCAAGATGTGATCGGTTTCGGTCATAGTTCCACGCAGATTAGTTGTACATTTTATGGTAAAGTAAATTCTATACAGGGCATCCCATAGCCATCCATAGGGAAAGTACCTTAAATATTGTAGATACAAAATTTTACTGAAAGAAGACGTCATTTTGATTAAACAATTAAAACATTATTATTAAGGCATACAAAGTTTTTTTTTTACTGTACTTCCTTCTATGTGGCATGTCTGTGGGACACCCTGTATACATTATTTATGGGATATATAGACACTTGAAGAAACCTCTTTGCACCAACTCAGATTTAAAAGCATCGACTTTTATTTGAGGTTTATAGGGGGTTACTTACTTGTTACTTGTTTCTGGACTGGTTTCCGCAACTTGGCCGCCGGTGGGTCTTTTTTGCGTGTCGGGTGGGGGGGGGGGGGGGGGGGGGGGGGGGGCTGCTAGTCTAACCACCCGATGTCCTATAGGGGGTTTTAAAACCCTTCTGTTCAAGGGCTGGATTTCACTAAATAAAATGCTTCACTATAATAATGGCATCGTCTCAAATGACACATTTTGACATTTTACCTTCATCATCAGCCTATGTAAGTCCACTCCTGGACATAGGCCTCCCCTAATGTGCGCCATGGCGCCCTGTCTTCGGCTTGACGCATCCAGCATCTGCCTGCAGTCCTTCGCAGGTCGTCCCAAGGTAAGCAACGCCTGCAGAAATGTAAATAGCACTAGGCAGAGTCCGTCTTAGTGATCCAAGAAGGTGAGGTAAGTGATTTTCATAAGGCAACAATTACCTTTTCACCAGTCCCGCTCGAAAACGGTGAATTTTCTGCTCAACTGGTTTCTGTTATTGTGTCGTACTAAAATGCAGGACGGAAAACTATGGATTTTAATTTCTCACACGTTTAGCGGGAGAAAAAAGTGTATGGAAATCAATTGCTAAGGTGTTATTATTTTAATTAATCAGCCGGCATCTTATTTGCGTAGTAGGTCAAACGACAAAAAGTTTTTATTCCTAATTCTGAAAACTGAAAACCAGCGTAGTTCCGCGCCACGCGTGGTTCAGCACAGAGCTGAGTTTGACCCTTTTTGGTCAGCAGGCTGGCACGGGTAGCCATGTATTATTATTATTTTTGTTTTTCTGTAGGCTTATTTTATTTATGTTTTTTTATACTGTGTACTGTTTGTTTTATGTGTGTTTATTGCTTTAATTGTGTAGCCTGATTTTTTTGGCCAAATCAAACAATTCTTATTGTTATTCTAATTCGCCATAATGATATCGACCTCTTCCGAACATTTCTTCAAAAAAAGAACCATGTGAAAATCTAAAATGCATGCGACAATAACACTTTATTTGCTATATTAACTAAACTAATAATTTACTAATTGGATGATTACCAACTGCCACGTTCGTTTATTAGGGCCTAAGGCCTAGATTCCATCAAAGCGGAAATGTCCGAAGAGGTCCATAGCGGAGATGAAAGGTGACATTTTTAGCTAGAGTGTCTCCACCGAAGCTGTGTGATATTCCCACAAAACCCAAGGACCGAGGGGGGGTCATCGTAATAAGGCCAAGCCTCGAGGCCCCTCTCTGTGCCCCCACCAGGGCCGGAAAGAAATTTATTGTTCCGAAGCTGTGAGGAGATGTGTACTGGCTATACTGGAGCGGAGATGTGTGCTGATTAGAGCAAAACTGACCTGCATGCATTGAGCGGATGTTTGTTGAGATGAATGCACTAGCGGCACCGCCTACTGCACGCCGCTCTCATCTCTTCTCGTCTCCGCTGCGTGACGTCACCAGCTTGCGAGGCACACCTCAAATCTCCGCTTCGACCTTTCTTTGTTTCTTCGCAAACAAAATAATATGATACGTCTCCCCTTGGTGGTCTCCACTAAAACTGAGCGGAGACGAAATGTGGGAATAACGACGCGGTCAATTAGTTGTTTAAATAAAATACATCTCTTGTCCGCTCATCTCGTCTCCGCTTTAGTGTAGTCCGGCCTTAAATCGTTAAGTGTCGTCACCCAGTAGGTCCATGATCACCGTCAATAGTGTATATATAAATACAACGGGGATAAATTGTAAATATTTGTATTAATTTCCGTTGCCCCATTGACGAATGATCCCCAGTGAATGGGGACAACGGAACTTAATAAATATATTTAAAAAACAACGGAAGACAACGCGAATACATCGTTATTAGTATACTTTGCGAAGTACCACCACCCACTAACTAATCAAACCTACCTAGCACCCACCACTAAGGAAATGCAAGTAGAATAGAATATGCTAAATAATAAACAAAGTAATTACATTAGCCCGTCCAAGGTGATCTACATTCATAAATTATTTCGGTACGGAGCTGGATACCTTTGCAATGACACACGGGGGTTGCGGATGGCGAGCTTGTTGGAGAACATTTTAAAGTTTTACGTTGATTGGACTGAAACGGCGAGGGACCGGTGCAATTGGCGGTCTCTGGTGTCGCGGGCTAAGAGCCACTTGTAAACCTAGTCACGCCGCCGCCGCCGGTAACTTAAACTATGCCAGCCTAAGTTATCACAGCAACACTGAATCAAGTACGTAGATGCGCGGAATTAGCTGTATTTCTCGCATAAGGTACTTATAAGGTATATTTATTTACTAGGTAATGTTTTTCTTGGTAATTAACAGCCAGTGGTACCTTCGGTCCAAATCAAATGTCTTTATTTCCATAATTCGCATTTCTAGGTTTTAACCAACGTTCTACAACCAACAAACCTCCATAATGTCCCCAAAGCCCCAAGGTACACTAGTTATCAACAAATCAGTAGTGCAATAACCAGCATCCAATCGAAATTGCATTGTAAGTATTACTATAATATTCAAACCTATCACTATCATTCAACTTAAATACCTACCAGATTAATTGGTGTCGGATGTATGTATGTATCCGACACCAATTAAGTTCTATTTCGGGCTTAAATTTTGCCATCCCACTTGTTTATCTAGTATGTATTGGAGTTTTTTCATTTAAATGAAATTTAACCCGCTCAAATGAAATCGAACCTGCTCTACAAATGTAACTTTCGTCAGATGACAAAAAACTTGCTCGCGACGAACATGCTCATAGAATCTAAACTCCGTATGCCCCGAAAGCCTACGCCCTCCCCAAGGCAGACCAGATATCAACTAACCAGTAGTACAGTAACCAGCATTCAATCGTAATTGGACTGTATTACCATTCGGTAAGGTCAAAATTATTTTAATATTTATAAAGGGCTGGGTTTTGTGTCGCTACGTGTCGGGTGTTGGGTGTAAAAGTGTAGTAATACTGAAATCTTCTTGAATAAAAACCTTCGAAATACCTATAATGTTTTTCTATTATTTTCTTCTTTAGGATAGGTTTCCGACATTCTATCGTTATCTAGATGGATTTAAATAAAGTCATTACACTTACTGTATTCGATACAAAGGAGAAATAACCATAATACTCGCCAAAAATTACAAATAGCAAGCAGAAATTAGGTTGCTATTTGTAATTTTTGGCGAGTATGTGGTTATTTCTTTTTTGTATGGAATACAGTAAGTGTAATGACAGGTAGGTAAGTAGAAATAAATAACTTTTTTTTCATTATCTGTTTGTTTGTCTGCTACATCTACTACATCGTCTACTCGACATCGACTTCTGCAAATCTAATTGATATCCGTGAGCGACCCACTCATGGATATCGCGTATTTTGTCGGATATGCGTGGTACCGGTTTCATGTGTTTCAAAACGGCACGAGCTATACAGAAGATGATATGACTGCAATAAATAAAAATACTAAAACTTTTTAGACTTTCGAGATTTGTTAACATATTGTAGATCCTTTGTTTCTATGGAAACTTTTTACGGTTATTTCTATCCCATGGGAACTGATTGATGGAATATAAAGTAGCTCATATTTTATTCCAGGCTTAGAACTACATGTATGCATAATTGGAGCCAGATCTGTTCAGTAATTTTTGACGTGAATGAGCAACCATCAACGCTTTTATAATATTACTGCGATTGATAAAGACGCTATCAACAGTCAACTGTAACAAATTTGTAACAATAAATGATTAGATCTATCTATCTACTAGGGGCATCTGAAAATAGTGGAACTTCAGTCTAGTCGAACTATTTTTTGACATCAAGAAACCACCTGATTTACCTACATGCCAATGCGTAAAATATAAGAATTAACAACTGACAAATTCTATTAAATAGAGCTGAGAATTCGAATTGATATTGAACCTTATTTCAAGAGTAACCTAAATGTGTGAACTTCATCTCGTTGCGTTCATTATTACTACACCTTTTCATACCACAATCAATCCAGAACTATGCTTGCGGAAATTGCACTGTTGTAATACAGTTGTATTTTGATTGTATTTATGTCCAGGTGATTAGTAATGCCCATAGCCTGTTTCTTTGTTCGAAATGTCAGTGGTAGGGAAATTATGGGTTTGGGTAGGGCTTTTATTGTTTTAATGTGTCTAGACCTTAGTCAAGTAGATAAGCTGTCTAGTAGACAGCTTATCTACTTAACACTTTGACTGCTGAAATCACACGGTATGTGTTTTCTACAAGTGACTAATATGCGTAAATCCACACTAGCGCAGCGGCTGAGAAAATACAGATCTTTGTGACACAGCACAGCCGTAATATTTTTCGAACGAAACGCATGTGCGGCGCAACACAACCGCTGTGTAGAGCGGCAGCACGAATTTTTTAGGTTGAAAAAAAGATCGCAGTCGTCGAAAAAGAATCGCAGTCAAAGTGTTAAGTGCCTGTTGAATGGAAACTGGTTATCGATCAGTCTGTTATCTACCCGTCGCACAAGCTCTGCTTCGCTTGGGACTGGATGATGCTGTGTGGATTGTCTAGTATAATTTATTTATTAGATCTCATCATCAACATCATCATCTTCTCGAGATATGGCCCGTCCAGTGCCACTTCAGCTTGCTAATTCTTTGTTGCTCGCTAAATTTTAAATGCCTACCAGTTCTAGTAAGTTCTTACTGTAATTCAGCAAATGAATTAGCTCGTCAACCCATTGCTAGACAAAGGGTATTTCGTCATTGTTAATTAATAAAAAATAATTTGTCGAATAACCGATTTTTTATATTTTTCGGCTTTTTCTCGTAAAAGCTAATAGTAATCATAATTATTAAGTATAAAAGAAAATATTTTTAGTAAAGGGGTTATTACAAAACCGCCATATTCGTCCTGTAATTAATCTCTGTTTCGTTTTATAAGACAAATTAAAAAAAAAAAACCACATGTTAAAATGTTGAAGTTTGTGTTTTAGTTGTTAGTTATAACCAGACTATTACCTTGTTGTTTTCTGTTATTGTTAAGTTTTCATTAGTGTCTTTGTTGACATAACATTTTTCTTTAATTCTAAATTGTAGTAGGTATAGTAATGTTAATGGTTTAAGTATTTCGAGACTTTAGTTTCTGACTAATTCTTTACTTGCAGTTCGCCCATGCTTGTAGTGAAGATGGGGAAAATTTCTCATGATATAGGATCTTAAGGGTAGCTTTTCACTTGGGTGTTTTTCATATAAAGTTTTAAGAAATTCAATTTATCCATTGCTTTAGAAATTGTATTGCTTGAAATTGAAACATTATAGGAAAAACGAATAATTAAATAATGATTGTTAGTCCTGGATGTCCTTTAACGTTACTAGATAACCGTTTCGTAAATGGCTATTAATTGTTATACTACGTTTTCTTCACGTTGTCGATAACCAACGATAGCTGTTAGTCTTTGTAAGTATTCGAATAATGTAGCGAAAGGATGGAATGAAACATAGAAAAAGTTTTGTATGTGTTTATTTACACTTTGGCAGTGATGGCATTACTTTATTTACAAAGAGAGTTACAACATTGAGACCGTTTGTATTTGATTGAGCATTTATCCGTTGACTAAAGATTGACGTTATCTGCCAACGTTACCGTTGACAGACAAGACCGATCGATATCGTTTCCAATGAAATGTTATTCATTAGAAACGTTATCGAAAAAACTGATATTTCAGATAACGCTAACCATAACTGGTTATTGTTAACGTTATATGAAACTGATCAGTTTATCGGGTTTACCAAGCGCGAAGACCGAGACCGTGGATGCCGTATCCGGGAACTCCAAGACCGACGGGCAGACCCAAGCCGTAGGGGGAAACTCCGTAGGGAGAGCCAATGAGGGGTGCTCCGAGGTGAGCGGCGCGGGAGGCGGCGGCGACGCCGTCGATGGCAGCGGCTTGGGACTGGGCGGCGGCGACGTAGTTCTGGCCAGCGGCGACTGAGTTCCAGTACGCGTTTTGGTGGAGGTCGCGGTTGGTTTCGGCAACCTGGGTAATAACAAATTAAAACGTTAGTCAGTCATGTCAACCAAAAATTTGACTTTATGGCATCGTCATTGAGTCTTGGATACATTGAGCAGAACGTTTACTGGTACATGTATGTATAAGTTGTTAAAATGACAGCCATTAGACAAAATAGACTAAATGTTAGCATTCGAATAGAATCTGAACATTATGTATCATTCGCCAGCTATTCCATACAGGCACTAGACTTTTCAATGAATCAATGACATATAATATTGATAAAAATCGTACCTGTCTGACGGCTTCAGTGTTGTATTGGATGGCGGCTTCGTTAGCACGGGCCTGGCCTTCGACGACAGCGCGGGTGTTGTCCTGGATGGCAACGGCTGTGTCGATGGCGGCAGCCTGGAGACAATATATTATTAGTAAAGATATCAGCTTATTCGTAGATCAAAGCTGTGCTGGATACGTATCATAAATATATTTTTCTAATGATCAATCACTGTCTTAGCTAGCCTAGATTATATTTTAGATTAAAATAACATAAGAAAAAAGAGATAACGGTAAACAATAGCAGTTTTTGACAACGTTACCTGGCCACTTAGGTACGTTATTATGATATTTTGTAAGTAAAGGCTTTGAAACTGAAGTAAGTAGTGTATACCTGTGCGTCTCCGTGGTTGATTCCCAGCACTAGGGGGGAGATAAGCCCAGCGGAGGCATAGCCGAGAACGGCGGCGAAAGCGATCTGAAAAGAATAACGGTTATTAGAAAACAGCTATTTAGATGCATCCTTATTACGACGTAGGTGTGACGTATTGCGTGAAACAGTTTTATGTTAATTTTATTAATTGTTGGTTATTCTCCACATTATGACATACTTATTGTAGCTATTATTAATGCCCCTGAGAGAAAAAAAACTAAAATACATTATCAATGAAACAGACTTACAAGCATTCAATCAAGATACTTATGACCCTCAAAATATAAACAGGTATTTCATATAACCTAATAAATAAATGTAATTCGCGTCTACATACGAGTCAATTAATATTTCACCTTGTGCAAGGCCGCGGTCAAATTCAACTCCACATGACCATAAGGCCTACGTATGCACTTCTACGTTACTTAGTCTCAATAACTTGGTCCTTAATCGTTTATATTACAATGCAAACGTAAGTTCAACAACCTTCAGCTACTTAGGGTTACAAATTAACCTTTTTCCTAATATGGTTATGGATGTATGATTAATCCAACGCCTTGCATACTTGCATGAATTATTTATCAACTGGATAATTGCAGTGCTTCCTATGCATAAATTGGATTCGGGCCCCGATTCTCATTGCATGTAACATCCGGTTGAAAAAATTAGACGAAAGAAGGCCTGACAGCGTTCTTAAATTTTGTGCGAAACATCCGATTGTATGTTTAAATTTGGCCTCTGCTTATGCAGAGTACTTTATGATCTTATGATCGATCAATAGATATGTACACTACTACTCCAAGAATAATCTATTAATTACTACAAGATTGGTTGAAGCTACTTCATTGTCATTTTAGATACTACGTTCCGTACGTGGTTTTTTTTTTAGTAAAATCTGGTCTTAGTTAGAAAATGGGACTTCTTAGGGGTGAAAGAAGTTTTAGTTTCGGGCTAGCAGAGCCGGAGTTTACTCATTAAAACAACTTTGATCAAACTTAAAGACAATTTGTACTTGTCGCATTTAATGTGTTTTAGGAATGTTATTGCTCTGGTGTACAATATAGTATATTAGTATTTGTAACAAACCGAATAGGCTAATAAAAGTATTTAATACTTGCAAGACTTAATAGAGCTTGTCAGTAGATCTAGATAATATAATCGTAGGCACACCTACGTCTATTTTACACATTGCTCAACCCACCGTGAAATTAAACAAATAAGGCATTCCAAAAATTCACACACAATGTTAAAACTTAATTATTGTGGCAATTATTTTCGTAACGATGACGATATTAGCGTTCAAGCTATCGCGTGACTTATTAGGCAACCGTTACTTTTCGTTAATCAACGGATGTTTCATATTAGCATGTTACATCGAATAATGCACTTTGTTCATTGTAAATATGTACTGTAGTTGCATTCAAAATTACAATAAAATAGTTATATCAAGTAAAATGTATTTACAATTGAGCTAACTGCAGACTGTTGCAAACAATCTACAGGTAGCTCAACTGATCCATATCCAGTCGGAAGCGTCCCCAAGAAGCTGGCAGGTTTCCCCACTGTTAATAATAAATTCAATTATAATTGTCCGCAAATTGACAGTCACTTCCGCTACGCTACAACATTTTAGATATTATCGTTGATCGATTAATTTTTTACGACATGACTTGTAAATCTCTGTAGGTACGCAGTTTTTGTATACGTGTGGACAATAACTTCTGTAATTAGTGCCGTGACATAACCGAATAAACTTGACCTTGGTATAAATCGATACGGAAAATCGATGTGATACGCACTGTCTCACGCGTTACTAATTTACCTGCCTAGAGTCTTTATGTTCCTAAATACAGCGAATATCTGTCTTCAACTATCAGTCATACGTTTTGCTCATCCATTCATCCATCTCATCTAAATGGGTGCCAATGTTCTAGGACCAAAGCGAATGATGTGAAAACATCATAAGCTATAGTCCTGTGGCAAATTCCATCCGAGTTTCTGAATTTTAGAATATCCGAAGTAACATTTGACTTTTCTATACTTATGAACAAGTTTCAAGATTGTATCAAATTAACTTCCTTTGGTTTCCATGACTACCAAGTGCCTACTCATTGAATACCAAAAACCCATTGCTTGTGCCTTGAATCTAAGTTGCTGGCATAAATCATTCAAACTTAATCTTAAGCCATAAGTTTATGTTTCTTTTTCTGTCTTTAAGCCAATTTATAATAAGTTTGGGGCTTTATTGAGTCTCAAGTCTTATAGCCTATTCAAAACACTACTATGGAGAATATAAACAAACAGACAGACAATAGAGATGTACTTGACTTTACCATAATAGGATCGTATGCACATCACGCTTGACCGAGTAATGTATGACCGTACGTGGTATGGTAACCTTCGGTTGCGTAACAGCTAATTATGCGTTATTGTTATTGCAACCGTTATTTGGTTATTTATCATTTGTTTGAATTAGCATGTGAAAAGTGCTGGATCTAATTATGTGATTAGTATTGTTTTATTATATTTTTTGTTTAGTTTGGAGCTAGATGATGCTGATATTGTTTGAAATATTGCAATAGCAGATATTTTTATACATTGAGACCAATGTTGGCCTAATTTGTCTATTTAGGTAGTGATCTCATAAAAAGTAGGTCCCTAATTAAATGAAAGTTATAAAAAGCCTGACCCTGCCGCAGCTTTTGCAATTTTTCGCGAATTGTGGGGGGCAAAGACAAAACGTCTAGACGGAAATAGAAGTCCAGACGATTATTTTGATAACTCATTTATCAAAATCCGTTCAGCCGTTTGGATGCTTGGAGGTAATAAAGAGTATCAGATCAACACATAATATCACTCGAAAAATATAAATGTAACCCTCTGCGTAAAAACAAGATAATATCATGCAGCTTTTGAACTTATCAATTTCACTGTAAATAATGATTTAAGTTGAATAAATCTTTTTACCCACATTAAAAAGAAATATAAAACGTAGTCTGACATGCGTGTAATGTATGTCAAAGAAATAATGCATTCCAAATAGCTCTTATTACAACTTAGTAGAGCTTGAATTAAGTTTGTCTATCAAATTACTAACATGGTGTTATAAAGTATTAGCTAAATATTCAACGAGTTAGCAGCCTTGTCGCTTTCAATTAGTTTTTTTTATAATTTGAGTTATTAGATTCAACTTAGGTACTGTAAGCAAGGTTTTTTGAAAAATGAAGCTTATTGGGCTGAGTGCGAAGTAATTTTTAGATGCTTATTTGGTCATGACATACATATATAAACGCAGGGTGTGACGAAAAGTTGCTTGGTTGGGTAATTTTGTGGACTCTTTTTCTTGCAGTTAACACTTTGAGTGCTGAAATCACACGGTATGTGTTTTCTACAAGTGACTAATATGCGTAAATGCACACTAGCGCAGCGGCTGAGAATATACAGATCTTTGTGACTCAGCACAGCCGTAATATTTTTCGAACGAAACGCATGTGCGGCGCAACACAACCGCTGTGTAGAGCGGCAGCACGAATTTTTTAGGTTAAAAAAAAGATCGCAGTCGTCGAAAAAAAATTGCAGTCAAAGTGTTAAAGGATCTTTGAGTAAACTTATTGTTGTTATGATTTGGTACCAATACAAAATAGAAAAAAAACTACTAGTTTAATCAATCCAATTAGATTTGATTAGGCATTAAAAAAACACTTCCTTTTTCCGGCTGTCACTTTCTGGCGACTTTTATTCCTTCACTTTTCGGCGGGAAATATCGAAACTTTTTTACTTCGCACCTTTTATCCACCACTCAACCTATTTTACCACTGTTGTTAATAACTGATTATAATAAAAAATCGTACCAGGAATCTCATCGTGCACTTCAGGTTGACTGCTCGATAGCTACTGAATACTGTCATCTGGCTGCCGTGGTCTTTTATACACACCCCTTAGTTGCCAACTTGTACCGGCCAGCATTGAAAGTACTAAGATCCTTGTAGTAATTTGAGCCTTATGACACGGTGATAGGGGTGCGGTTTTGAAATTGTAGACTTATGAAAGTATAGAACTATTTGGGGATGGATGGATAAGGAAATTGTCAAATGTAGACTTCTTTTTGAAGGACCTCTTCTACGCATCGTTAAATTGTAATGAGATTCTTAATAAAACTTTTGAAACTGACATGGTTATTAACACGAAAGCCATTTAACGGGATATTGGAAAACTCAAAAATCTAATCATGGTAAATATCCCGTTATAAGTGACTTTTGAGTTTCGTAATGTTAGAATAGTTCGGATAGACTGAAAATATCTCTTTCTCTTCTCTTTTGTTTGAAATGATATGAAATAGACCCTGCATACGTACTTTTTTTTTTTTTATTCTCAATATTATAAAGGGCTTTGTCGCACACGCGATTATGTCGCCCTGGTGAATTTAACAGAAAAACACAAAATCAAATCTAACTAAAATAAAATTAACCTAATTACCTAACATTACGAGTTTGTACAGCGCCCTAGCTGCGTCTGAGACAGGCTCAGCGAGAACGCTGTTACAGTGACCTATATCCCTATAACTAAAGGTTTGCTGGAAGAGAACTCTTTTTAGGGTTAAGTTCACCTTTGTATAAATTTTCTAGAATAGGTTTTATATATAGTTTAACGTGCAAAAAGTATAAATAAAATAAATAAATGGTAAAATACTATTTCTAAACGATTCGTTCCGAACACACTCCATCAATATGTGGTAAACATCGTCTGTAGAATTACATAGTAGGCAATTTGGTGTTGTTGATTTTTTCATTAAATGTAAAAATTTATTGCCTGGGATGTGCATACGTACTTAATACTCAATATATTTATTGTTGCCATCACATTGGCTTAATTAGTAGGTTCTTATGTATTGAATAGTATCACAATGTGAACCCTATTGGGCGTGAACGACAAGTGGAAGGCAGAGCGAGATTGTTATTGATAAATACAAATGTAGGTACTAAGGTAAGTAGACTAGACATGACATATTTCCACAACCTTTATTCTTCTGCGCAGATCCGTGCCATCTGTTGAGGTCTAAGAAGAATAGAGTTTGGAAAACGCCTAAAAAGAGTTACTACTATTTATTTATTGACGACCGATGTGGCGCGGTGGGCGAAGATCCGCCTGCGACGCAGGAGGCTGCGATTCCCGCCTCGGAACAATTGTGTATACGTTATGCAGATATTTGTTCCGAGTGTTTTGGTCGTTTTCTATGTATAATAAAACATATCTATCTATGTAATGTATTGTATTATGTATATCAGTCATCTAGTACCCATAACACAAGCTCTGCTTAGCTTGGGGCTAGATGATGCTGTGTGAATTGTCCAGCATTATTGTTTACTACAAAATGACCGTTTTAAATGACTTTGGTATTGATAATACTTTCAAATGTTTTAAATAGTTGTTTGCTACAAATAAAGATTTTTCTATTTCTACGTTCGGCTGTATGACTTTTTTTGTGTGTTCGTTGTTTTCTCCGTCAATTATGGATTTATTTGTAAAATTCTAACGCTATTGTATACAGAGAGAGTGATCAATTCTTACGCTATTGTAAATAATGATACAATTGCGCAATTTCGGTGAGGCGTGCTAAGTCATTACCAACCTTTAAAACACTGTTAAAGGAGCACTATTTGTCCTGCTGTCACTAAGCGCATACCTGAGATCCTATGTTTATAAGTAGTATATGTATATATATTTTATGATATGTATGTAGTATATTTCTATGTAAGTATTATAAGTATTTTATTTATAAAATCTCATAACAAGCAGACAGATCAGAATTATGTTTCATTTATAACGCTCTTGAGCGATAAGACCGCCAACTGTAATTGATTTTTAAGTTAATTTCTATACATAGTTTTCTATTTAAAGTACAATAAAGATTTTTCTATCTAATGATCCCGGCATGAGCCCAAAAAAATTATATTCCCGGATTTGTAAAAAGTATTTGTAAAGGAAAGACTTTTATCCCTAATTATAAGTATTAATACAACGGGTATTTATCGCGTTTATTTATTTACCTATACGCGTCTATATACTTACAATTATGTGTTCAGATCGCATTACTCAAAAAGTTTCCGCAACATGGCCACATGATGGCCCTTTTTGCATGTCGGGAGGGGGGAGGGGCTGCTAGTCTCAACACCCGATGTCCTCCAGCAGCTCGCTGATGGCCTTCCTGGAGGATAGTGTGAAGGCTTACATACTATAATAAAATAACCAAAACCTCTTAATTAAGGTCTGTCATTATTCATATCGGGAAGATTAAGTCCTTATTGAAATTAAATTGATCGAGCTGAAGACAGTCCATTAATAATTATGTATATATTTTATTTATTTATTATCTCTTTTTTAAGTCGCCCTGCCTTGGCTTCGTTGTAAGAACAACTATAGGGCACCTTAAATGTCAGTGCTCACTTTGTGACAGCTTTTTTGCTTCGATCTAAAGACGCTTCCTGCTACGCCCGGTCGATCATGTAGAGCTTGGAAGGTTTAGAGCTGGGCTGTACATAGACATAACATTAGAGTAGAGGCGGCAACGATAAAGATTTAATTTTAGTTTTAAAGATTGGAAATTGAAACGTACGGGGACAATAAAACAAAAGGTACGCGATAAAAAAAAAATCCGATCAATATTCCAGAATTCTTACAGAATTCTAGAATACGTAAATGCTAATTTCTGATTTGAACCTTATTCCATGGGAACAATGTCGTCATCGCTACCACTGCCTAATCCACCCACGGAGTCGCAGCTGACGGTCACGAGTATTCATAACATTAATCCCTAATGCATTTTACGAATTTTATTCTCGGGAGCAAATAATTGACCAAATTTGTACCTAGCTCCCGGACGTTCTCGCTGTTGACTTGTTAAACCATATTCGGCTCTTACGACATCCGCGGGTTGTGTTGGAGGGGTCGATTCTAACGCTGGAGCGGCCATGGCCTCGCGGACAGGACTTGGTAATACTTAGATATCATCTATACTAATATTATAAAGAGGTTTGATTTTTTGCTTGTTTGTTTGTAATGAATAGGCTCCAAAACTACTGGACCGATTTGAAAAATTCTTTCACTGTTGAGAAGCTACACTATCCCCGGTGAAGATAGGCTATATTATATTTTCAAAAAAGTTAGGGTTCCGTACTAAAACCGTGCGAAGCCGGGAAGGTCCGCTAGCTATAAATAAAACTAGGCTATATTATTATTAACTCATTTATTGTCAGATTCACAATCCATATACAAACTTAAAAATAAAAACATACAAAATTAAAAATAAATGTCACAAAATAAATCACACATTAAATCAAATAAAATTAAACAGAATAATATAACTTAGGGAAATTAAAAAATTATAATAAAATACAATATGAAAACTTACTAACCTAATGGACATTTATAAGGTTATCGACCCCATCAATGTCTTCATCCATTTGTATTGGATGGGACAGTCCAGACGTGAAACAATCATTTTCAGGATGCCGTTGCTACTGGCTCGCTATTAATATAATTATATAATTATGGATTAATTATATATTATAATATAATTTGGAATCCAGCTCGGTAATTGTGAGTAAACGTAGGAAAAAATCTAAAAAAGTCAAAAAATAAGTAATGTTAGCGACGACGACCTTATGTCAATGGAATAAGGTTTAAATTAAAATAGATCCCACCAAAACATAAATGCAAAAAAGGAGAGCCAAGTTCAATACAAAAAGAATGGAGATATAAATGAGTGTCAAGTCAAATCTATGTAGGTTAGATTTGACTTGGCCAGTTTTCATTACATCAGTCATTTTATAAAGTTATTCAACGTTTTAATTCTGATAAAAACTGGCCAAGTCAAATCTAACCTACATAGATTTGACTTCGACACTCATTTATATCTCCATTCTTTTTGTATTGAACTTGGCTCTCCTTTTTTACATTTATGTTTTGGTGGGATTATATTTTCAAAAAAGTTAGGAATCTGTACTAAAACCGTGCGAAGCCGGGAAGGTCCGCTAGTACTACATCAAAATGTAACAATAACATTGGAACGGTGTTACAGTCGCCCCGATAAAGGAGCGAAACAACATTTAGTGCTTTTTATATGCTTTGTACTATTTATGGCACTTTTATTGTATAAATAACATTTTATGTTTCATTTATAACTTACTAGTTTCCGCCCGTGGCTGCGCACGCGTTGTTCCTTTGGAGGTATTTTAAGGTTGCTTCTACCGTATGGGAACTGGTTTATTGGAAAAAAAAGTAGTTTATATATTTTTTTCTAGAGCTACCTGTACGTAAGATTTCAGCCCATTAAGGGTCCGGCGACCCTCTCTTGCAAAAATCGCTCCGAATATCGCTGTCCCTGTTTAACCCTTGCGCCGCACTAGATGCGTGCGCGATAGCAATATTAGCCGTTAAAAATTTGGTTTGTTCCGTAATACCAAAAATTATGACTGAAAACTTTTTGTATTCTTCACAAAGTATTGTTATTCTGTAACTAGACAATATAAGCTATGTTCCTTAATAAATAAAACGTAAGATATTTATGTTTTTAATACGAAACAAATAGTAAGAAAACTTGTCCATTTTCGCATAAAAATGTGCAGATTGGCTTTCATTTCATTTTAGGTAAGTATTTTGAAAAAAAAAACTATTTGGGAACCTAGATAAATACTATTTTAATACAAATAATGCAATATTATAGTGGAAATATGCTTGAATTAGAAATAACGTTACGTTATACGTTTGTATGAAGAATTCGTCCCTCCGGAGGCCCCTTAAAAGTACAAGACAGTTATTTAGGGCTCTCATTAACAATATAAGTTATTCTGAGAATAAATTGTGGTTTGGTAGTGAGTGCTTCCCCTTACAATTATTACGTTTTGTTATTGTACAAGACTTCGGTGTGCGTCTTAACTATTAAAAATAAACAATTTAACTAACGACGACCTCTGTGGCGCGGTGGGCGAATGTCCGCCTGCGACGCAAGAGGTTGCGGGTTCGATTCCCGCCTTGGAACAATTGTGTGTACGATCTGCAGATATTTGTTCCGAGTGTTCTGGTCGTTTTCTATGTATAATAAAATATATCTATCTATGTAATGTATTGTATTATGTATATCAGTTATCTAGTACCCATAACACAAGCTTTGCTTACCATGGGGCTAGATAATGCTGTGTGGATTGTCCAGCATTATTAATTCTAACTCTATTAATATTAATTATTAGAAATAGCCTTATAATTAATTTGAAAACATAGTAGTATTTACTTTTTAATTCAATTAGTAGAAATAGCATCCATATTTAAAACTATTATAATGTATAGCTTAACAAGATTCAGGCTCAATACATGGTAAAATTTATTACTTGTTTTTAATATTTTATCGTCTTTGGTAGTAGCATGAGTTTGGGTAGAAACGTAGTAAAGTGAAACAAACATCCTTCCATCCATCTAAACTTACGCATTTATTATATTAGTGTGATTCTTTATTTGTGCCATGCCTTATAAAAATGATTTAATTAGTACCTATTAGTTCTTGTTAATTTTTACAGGCTTGCCTTTGTATTATCTAGAGCAGGATCTGAGCCTTGTTTCTTTGTGATACATCCACAATTCCACATCACTACATGTATAAAACAAAGTCGCTTCCCGCTGTCTGTCTGTCCCTATGTATGCTTAGATCTTTAAAACTACGCAACGGATTCTGATGCGGTTTAAATAGAAAGATTGATTCAAAAGTAAGATTTATAAACCATTTGATGAAGTGATTTTCTTCCACCTTCATCATTCGTACCGGGGATTAGATGATTCATCATCATCTTCATCATCATCAGCCTATATCAGTCCACTGCTGGACATAGGCCTCCCCCAATGAGCGCCATAGCGCCCTGTCTTCAGCTTGCAGCATCCAGCATCTACCTGCAGTCTTTCGCAGGTCGTCATCCCACCTGGTCGGAGGGCGTCCTACATTACGTTTACCGAGTCGCAGTCTCCACTCAAGAACACGTTTGCCCCAGCGACCGTCGGTTCTTCGCGAGATATGGCCGGCCCACTGCCACTTTAGCTTGCTAATTCTTTGAGCTATGTCGATAACCTTGGTTCTCTGTCGGATGTGTTCGTTACGAATCCTATCCTTCAGAGAAACTCCGATCATAGCTCTTTCCATAGCTCGCTGAGCGACTTTGGACTTTATTGGGACTTTTTTATTAGATGATTAGAACTCGCTAACCCCTGAATTCCCGGTCATTTACAACCTGGGTCTCTTCAAGACAAGAGTGAATAGGTTTTCTATGTATAATAAAAAATATCTATCTACGTAATGTATTGTATTATGTATATCAGTTATCTAGTACCCATAACACAAGCTCTGCTTACCATGTGGCTAGATAATGCTGTGTGAATTGTCCAGCATTATATATTTATTTATTTTATTTATAGAGGATATAAAAGAGACCTATATCTTCGCCCACCGTCCAGCAATCCTAGCAAATGTTTCGTCAGCCAGGCGCCGCCGGGCGGCCTTACAGACCTCGCCCTGTTTTCGACAATACCGTCAACCGGAATCCAATTACATTCTAGTGATACACTTCTCAATTATAATAATGTGACGGAATACATTGAGATGGTTGCTAGAGAATTTACGAGATTTCTAGGATATATATTGTTGTCCTCAACATCATCAGCCTATATTAGTCCACTGCTGGACATAGGCCTGCCCCAATGAGCGCCACAGCGCCCTGTCTTCAGCTTGCCGCATCCAGCACCTACCTGCATCTTTCGCTGTTTTCGTTTATTACATATATTACCATACGTTTCTTGTTCGCTTATGGTTCGCTTCTTGACTTTACCACACTTCGAGTGCTGAAATCACACCGTATGTGTTTTCTACAAGTGACTAATATGCGTAAATCCACACTAGCGCAGCGGCTGAGAAAATACAGATCTGTGTGACTCAGCACAGCCGTAATGTTTTATATACATAATACAATATATTACATAGATAGATATTTTTTATTATACATAGAAAACGACCAGAACACCCGGAACAAATATCTGCGGATCGTACACACAATTGTTCCGGGGCGGGAATCGAACCCGCAACCTCCTGCGTCGCAAGCGGACCTTCGCCTACCGGGCCACATCGGTCGTCACTACATTCTGCACTACATTCTAATTAAGTATCTATTATGTCCAGGTAGCCAATAAGCAAGACCGCGATGCGATTAAATCTTGTTTGGACTAGCTAACAATCGTCGAAATTATGATGATTCAAATGAAATAAAGTTTATGGGTTTTAAATCCGAAATAATGGGTTAGAAGCTTTAAGACTACATCTTGATTTGACTAGATAGCACTTATGACTAAATAGCTTTCTGACTAAGAAACTAAGACTAAGAAGAGAATTATTTGAGGTAATGACTAAAGATATGGGGGTTACCCCCATATCTTTAGTCATTACCTCAAATAATTCTCCACTCAAGCTTGTTCAAGGGCGTTTCGAGCATTCCTCCAAAACATGCTCGAGTTCGGTATGCTTAGTCGTTAATTTGGTTATATATCAACCTCTCTTATATACCTTCGCGATGGGTAATTGTAGGTTTCATCGACGTAAATGTAATTGAGATAGTCTCCAAAATCCATTGTAAACAACAAAAAACTATTTCGAGGAGCATTCAAGGTAGGTAGCGAGGTACCTTGAGATGACAGTTCGTTATTCCACTCGTATGAAAAAAATCTCGAAGGCTGTTTCGAGTGAAGGATTTTTTTACGATCAAGCATACCGAAACGCATTTGGAGGTTGAGTAGAGTTTGAATCGAAGTCGAGGTAATGACTAAAGATATGGGGGTAAGACTAAGAAGAGAATTATTTGAGGTAATGACTAAAGATATGGGGGTAACCCCCATATCTTTAGTCATTACCTCGACTTCTCATCTATCAAATCTCGATATGACCATATCGCTTTAGAACTAGATAGCGGTTGGACTAGATCGCCATAAGGCTTGATAGCGTAAAGACTATATTGTCGTTTGTTTCTTAAAATACAGTTACGTAGTTAGTTTAAAGATTCTGCGTTTTCTCTCAGGGTTAAAATAGACGAGTAAATAATATGTGGCATAACTCAATATAGTCGCATTGCTGCCTCCATGACCCTGCGCCGAAATTAGGGCAATGACTAACTCCATACACCATATCCATACGATTTGCTACCTGAAGGTCAAACTTTCATCCATCTATCGTAATTTCCATGACGCGAGTCCTGGTCACCTACATCCGACGGTGGAATAACAAACAGACAATGACCAAGATTATGTATGCATATTTAGTACGAAGAAGCGTTTGGCCTCAATCACCGACATTTCTTTTACGAGTATCAATGAGCCAATCATCTAATGAATTTGGTACATGACTGCCGGGCTTCCACCGCGAATGTACTAGTGGTATTTTTTTCACTAAGTGAACAGAAAATCATGGTAAATATCCCGTTTTAAATGACTTTAGTATTTTTTTATCTTGTTTGTTGTATTTTTGTTTACGTCTACGGAGCTGAGACGTGGACATTCACGATAGGGCTGGTCCACCAGTTCAAAGTCGCTCAGCGAGCTATGGAAAGAGCTATGCTCGGAGTTTCTCTGAAGGATAGGATTCGTAACGAATACATCCGACAGAGAACCAAAGTTATCGACATAGCTCTGAGAATTAGCAAGCTAAAGTGGCAGTGGGCCGGTCATATCTCGCGAAGAAACGACGGCCGCTGGGGTAAACGTGTTCTTGAGTGGAGACCACGACTCGGTAAACGTAGTGCAGGACGCCCTCCGACCAGGTGGGATGACGACCTGCGAAAGACTGCAGGTAGATGCTGGATGCGGCAAGCTGAAGACAGGGCGCTATGGCGCTCATTGGGGGAGGCCTATGTCCAGCAGTGGACTAAGTAGGCTGATGATGATGTTGTATTTTTAAGTGTGCAATAAAAGAATTGTCTATCTATCTAAATCAGGTTACCGACTTTAAGTAAATAAAATAGTTGAAAACTAACGCGGTGTCAAAAAGAATGCCGGGAACTTGCTCAAGCGCACAAGAACACATTCACCCGGGCTAGCGCTAGGCGCTAGGAAGTTAGAATTAATTTAATAGTTTCAAGTTTACTTCAATTAATAATGCTATTACTTTGAAAGGCGTTGCTAGCGCGTTTGTACAGGATGTGGTAATTTTATTAGGCCTTTACTTGTGCTTATCTATTAACACTATTTCATCATTATCATCAGCGTATGGCAGTCCACTGCTGTACATAGCCCTCCCCTAATGAGCGCCATAGCGCCCGTCTTCAGATTGCCGCATCTAGTATCTACCTGCAGTCTTTCGCAGATCGTCATCCCACTGTCGGTCATCCCCGAGTCGTGTTTTCCACTTAAGAATACGTTTGCCCCAGCGGTTGTCGGTTCTTCGTAAAATGAGACAAAAGGCACGCGATAAATCACTACAACATACCTAGTATAATACTAAGTCGCTTCCCGCTGTCTGTCCCTATGTCTGCTTAGATCTTTAAAACTACGCAACGGATTTTGATGCGGTTTTTTTAATAGATAGAGTGATTCAAGAGGTAGGTTTAGCTAGTAGCCGATAAATTAATCTTTAGTATGTTAACAAATCGCAATAGATTTAAAAGTTGTAAGTTTTTGATTATTAAAACTACGATTCAATACAACGTTGGGAGTGTGCATAAAAATACGTGAACGCGTAAATATGCGTCGGTCAAAGGGTGAATTCGTGACTTAGTTGTCACAGATAATGTTATTCGCATTCTTTGACAGTGACTTTAACTGTCACAGAACTGATTGTAGTACGTTCTGTTGACACGTAACTTAGCACTTTAGGTTTACCTATACAGGTATTGCGCGGCCATGCGCAAACGCAGGGTGTTTTCCTATTTGCGCCGTTTTGATTGCCCACCTGAGAAATATATTTTGTTCTCAGCCTATTCCGTCCTACTGCTGCGTCAAAGCCGTAAAGTTCCTCAAATCTATCTACTCCGTGCGATCTTGTGCGATTTCCTACCAAACATTTAGGAAGGTGTTAAGAAATCTTAATATCTTTTTCATAAGTGATACAGAAGCTTTATAGATCAAAGTTTGTTATAGAATATATAGAAAATAATAGAAAATCTTTAGTAAAACAAGTTTACTAAACTAATTCCTTAATTAACCAACATCATAGAGACTACATAACTACTAACTAATTTTAAAAAACTTAATGTTACAAAATGGCGTCCGACTCAGCATTATGTTATGATTATCAATGAGATAACATTTAGAAACTTATTGAATAACGCAAATTACTGTCGCTGCGTTAAATAAAAAATACTTTAAACTTCTCTGTTTCATATCGAACTTGCTTTCTAAAGTAAAGATGGTACTGTGGAAAAAAGTTTACCCAAAACTTATTATAGGAACTGGAGATTTTCGTATAATTCTGACCTTCAGAGAAATATTTCATTGACAATTGGTCAATGAAATATTTATCTGAAGGTTGCAAAATGCGGAGCCAACTGGAACAGCCCATTTAATCTGGGGCACAACATGAATAACGCGCCTAACCAGAACTGGCTAATAATCAGTTATTTTACTATTATTAAACAATTTGAGCACCTTCTGATTGCTACCACAAATTATCAATTGGAAACTAAGCATTCGGTACGAAATCTATGAAAAAAAACACTAATATCAGGGTCTTTTCATCTATAAATAAATAAATAAATAATGCTGGACAATTCACACAGCATTATCTAGCCCCATGGTAAGCAGAGCTTGTGTTATGGGTACTAGATAACTGATATACATAATACAATACATTACATAGATATATATTTTATTATACATAGAAAACGACCAGAACACCCGAAACAAATATCTGCAGATCGTACACACATTTGTTCCGAGGCGGGAATCGAACCCGCAACCTCCGCGTCGCAGGCGGACCTTCGCCCACCGCGCCACATCGGTCGTCTATGTCAGGATAAAGGTTCTTTTTTCTCCATTACGCAACTGCTACTCTACCTCATCATCATCATCAGCCTATATTAGTCCACAGCTGGACATAGGCCTCCCCAACTGAGACATAATAATACAGATAGATAGAACATTCTTTACTTGGACTTTAATTATAAACTATGTATAGTAAAAACTTAAAGATTAAGTACAATTGGCGGTCTTATCGCTCAAGAGTGATCTCTACAGTATATTGTAATAATGCCCTGTCTACCTAATTTAGCCAAATTCATTCAGAGCCTTACCAATTTTAGCCCTTTATGGCCTGCCTAAATTGATCTTAAAGAAAACAGCCTTTTATTCCAAAACCTTAAATAACATTGATTAATCATTAATATAAAAAAAAATTGTATTAATAAAATGAACGTATGTCAAATATAATAGAAATTCATGTTAGATTTAATGTTTAAAGTATATTGAATTTGATTTAGATGTATGTACATACTAGCTGCGCCCCGCGGCTTCGCCCCCGTCCAAATCTATGTGTCAAATGATTTAAATTATAAAAAGTGTTAGACTCCTGGTTCTAAGCTACCTCTCCACCAATTTTCAGCTAAATCGGTTCAGCCGTTCTCGAGTTATAAGTGTTGTAACAAACACGACTTTCTTTTATATATATAGATGTTCAAAATCATGGTAAATATCCCGTTTTAAATGACTTTAGTCTCTTTCTTTCTGTCCGTCTGTCCAGCCTCTTTTCACAGGAACGCGTTCGAGTTTAATCGAGTTTAAGTAAGCTCTTGGAGGTATAAATCAACGCAAACAAAGTTACGAACCCATAGGACAAGAAGCACCCTGTATAGAGGCGTGGTCTTACCAATCAAATTTCAAGTACGACAAGAATTGATTTAATTGTCTGTGATAACACGTTATCCTTTACATTGAATCATTAAATCACTGACTGCTACCCGCGACTTCGTCCGCTTTTGAACCGACTTCAAAAAAGGAGGAAGTTCTCTCTTCGACTGTATTTATTAAAGTGTCTATATTGTTCGTTCATGTCCGGTCCATCCCAAGGTTGCCTGGAAGAGATCGCTCTCAGCGATAAGGCCGCCCTTTATACCTTTATTCTAAGTTTTTATCTCTGTATTATTTTCTGTTTTGTGTGGTGTAATAAAGTGTTATCTATCTATCTATTTTTTTTTAATGTCTGTTACCTCAGAACCTTAGAACTTACTTTAACACTTTGACTGCGGTTTTTTTTTCTACGACTGCGATCTTTTTTTTAACCTAAAAAAATCGTGCTGCCGCTCTACACAGCGGTTGTGTTGCGCCGCACATGCGTTTCGTTCGAAAAATATTAAGGCTGTGCTGAGTCACAAAGATCTGTATTTTCTCAGCCGCTGCGCTAGTGTGGATTTACGCATATTAGTCACTTGTAGAAAACACATACCGTGTGATTTCAGCGCGCAAAGTGTTAACTTACTACTTACTTACTTAGAACTTAGAGTTGAACCGATTTTGATGATTGATCATGAGAAAACCATATAAGTCTTAAACTTGCATTAAGTATGTGCGCGACAAATAATTTAGTAATTTCATGTCGGTTTGTTTATAGTTTTTTAATACACGCCATATTCTTTGAGGTTCCAATTAATACTGCTTCAGTAATTCAGTATACACCTAGGCTCTAGACAGACGGACTGCATTTCAACTGCAAATTGCAGTTCAGTTGCAGTCAATTTCAGTCGGCGCGGCGTGCAGTCGTGTGAACGTCTGCACGCCGCGCCGACTGAAATTGAACTGCAATCGGACTGCGCGGTTGGTTTGCAGTTCTATTGCAGTCGTGTCAACTGCATTCAAACTGCCTAGAGCCTGTCTAGAGCCTTACTTGTAATATTTGTATATACTGTGATTACTATAATATTATTTATTTATTATTTATTTTAAACCATTATTGTCCCACTGTTGGGCAAAGGCCTCCCTTTTCTCCTTCCACTCCTCGCGATCCAACGCTGCAACAGGCCATGATGGAAGATACTATAATATATTGTGTACTATAATATACTGTGTACTATAATATACTAATATAAGGTTTAAGATATTTATTTACTTCTCAAAAGATTAATAAACACTGGTGAGAAACAAAATAAGCTTATTATTATGTTAGTAGTTCGGTACGAGCTATATTATTAAAATTATGTGGGTAGTTAGTAAATATAATATGTAATATACTAATATAATACATATGTTGTATATACTGTGATTATTAATACTAATTGTGTATACTGAATTACTTGTAAATAAAATCTAAGTCATTCAGAACAAAAAATAAATCCTATATTTCACAACATAGACCACTGATAAATCGAAATAGTTATGGAAACCATGCCTATTATTATAAACGACTTTGATATTATTAGTATGACTCAAGCCTTAATAATAATAGGAGTAATAGTACCACCAATATTAGACAGACCAACTATACTTTCCACGTATTTATAGCTTCAGTAGGCCAAGCACAGGGACTGTTCTCTAGGGTAGAATTTATTTTAAGAAAACTTAGGACTAAACCTAAAAAAGCAAGAAAAATGTTAGTGTTGTTAGTTAGTTATGTATTGTCAACAACTCAGATATTATTAGTATGACTCAAGCCTTGAGAAATAGTACCACCAATATTAGACAGACCAACTATACTTTCCACGTATTTATAGCTTCAGTAGACCAAGCACAGGGACTGTTCTCTAGGGTAGAATTTATTTTAAGAAAACTTACGACTAAACATAAAAAGCAAGAAATAATTTAGTGTTGTTAGTTAGTTATGTATTGTCAACGACTCAGATATTATTAGTATGACTCAAGCCTTGACTAATAGTACCACCAATATTAGACAGACCAACTATACTTTCCACGTATTTATAGCTTCAGTAGGCCAAGCACAGGGACTGTTCTCTAGGGTAGAATTTATTTTAAGAAAACTTACGACTAAACCTAAAAAAGCAAGAAAAATGTTAGTGTTGTTAGTTAATTATGTATTGTCAACGACTCAGATATTATTAGTATGACTCAAGCCTTGAGAAATAGTACCACCAATATTAGACAGACCAACTATACTTTCCACGTATTTATAGCTTCAGTAGGCCAAGCACAGGGACTGTACTCTAGGGTAGAATTTATTTTAAGAAAACTTACGACTAAACCTAAAAAAGCAAGAAAAATGTTAGTGTTGTTAGTTAATTATGTATTGTCAACGACTCAGATATTATTAGTATGACTCAAGCCTTGAGTAATAGTACCACCAATATTAGACAGACCAACTATACTTTCCACGTATTTATAGCTTCAGTAGGCCAAGCACAGGGACTGTTCTCTAGGGTAGAATTTATTTTAAGAAAACTTACGACTAAACCTAAAAAAGCAAGAAAAAATGTAGTGTTGTTAGTTAGTTATGTATTGTCAATGTATTTTGTTTGTTTTTAGATAAAAAAAAACAAAATCCTTAATTCTTTTGGCTTCCAAATAAGTACTCAAACAAGTCAAATTTGCTCGTGCCCTGTTCAATTAAGCTCTACTACATACATGTGTTAGGAACATAATAACATAATATATTTTATTTCAGACAACGTAATGAGTCCATAATGAAGGTTTTATGTAAATCTTAATTTTCGTAACTTTAAGTATTATGTACTACTAGCTGCGCCCCGTGGTTTCACCCGCGTGGTGATAGATATTTTGGATAATATACAATATATGTATATTTTTATGAATTGTAGCTTATGTGTTATTCTGATATGTAAGCTATATTATTGTGAAGTGTCATCAAAATCCATTCGGTAGTTTTTGCGTGAAAGAGCAACAAACATACTTACATATATCCTCACAAACTTTCGCGTTAATAATATTAGTAGTAGGATTTATTTCCCAAATAAAATAAGAAAACATCACCCTGTAGCACCGCTGTCATTATACTCGGGAATGCGCATTACTTGTCGCCTGAGGTCGACCGCTCTGTACGTCAAAGTGCAAACTTATTGATTGTCAAGTGTAACATTAGAGCATTCAGATAATGAGACGACTTCTGTGGCGCGGTGGACGAAGGTCCGCCTGCGACGCTGAAGGTTACGGTTTCTATTCCCGCCTCGGAACAATTGTGTGTACGATCTGCAGATATTTGTTCCGGGTGTTCTGGTCGTTTTCTATGTATAATAAAAAAATATCTATCTATGTAATGTATTGTATTATGTATATCAGTTATCTAGTACCCATAACACAAGCTTTGCTTACCATGGGGCTAGATAAAGCTGTGTGGATTGTCAAAAAAAAAAATGCTGAACTAATCAATAGAAGGCTCACCCCAAAATACTCAAACGCAACTCAGATTTATGCCTGTGTCAACGGACGATTTTCTGATAGATTTTCATTGAATAACCATTTTTTGACAGTTTTTTTGAATAGAATAGATATATCTTCATTTGTAGCAAACAACTATTTGTAGTTAACTAATTTACTAAACGAATTCCTTAACACTTTGACTGCGAATTTTTTTCGACGACTGCGATGTTTTTTTTAACCTAAGCCATACGTGCTGCCGCTCTACACAGCGTTTGTGTTGCGCCGCACATGCGTTTCGTTCGAAAAAAATTACAGCTGTGCTGAGTCACACAGATCTGTATTTTCTCAGCCGCTGCGCTAGTGTGGATTTACGCATATTAGTCACTTGTAGAAAACACATACGGTGAGATTTCAGCACTCGAAGTGTTAACTACTCAACACCATAAAGACTACATAACTACTAACTAATTAGAAAAAAATATTTAAATGCTACAAAATGGCGACCGACTCAGCATTTTGTTGTGATAACCATTGGTAAAATTGTGCATAGCTATCACAACGCTGATCTTCCGTCGGAACCAGACCCACGTCACGTCACGTACACTAACACAATACATTAAATAATACTAAAGCACAAAATAAAGAAAACAATTATACCTACAGAGCACTTTTGCTATTCAATTACCTAGGCACAATAAATACATTAAATAATAAATAAAAAGAACAAATTAATAAAAAATAAAAGCAGAAAATTTAAAAAAGACTCATCATGCCATAGCAAGAGAGAGAGAGAGTAAGAGGAACAGCAGCGGAGGTAGAGCTCGACGTGCTTAAATGTGAGATGCGTTTGAGTATGGGGGGTGAGTCTTTCTAGTCTTCTTCTGTTTAGCACTTTCTGAAAGCTATAATGTTACACTTGACAATCAATAAGTTGAGTATTTGGGCGCCAGAAGCAGCTTATAATAGATAGGGGTGTATGGGGGACTCCAACATTTCGTCTCCCAAGCCAACCTAACCTGCACCTAGTATACCCTGCTAGATAACGAACTAGGCTCCTGTAAAAATATGTAACAATCTTCACAACTTGATAACTCATTACTTGACACTGTTTTCCAACCACACAATTGCCATTAACAAAGAATCATTAATAAAATAGGTATCACAAACTGACCAGTCAACATTTCTAAAAATTCCTTTGTTCACCGTAATAATAATGACGACCGATGTGGAGCGGTGGGCGAAGGTCCGCCTGCGACGCAGGAGGTTGCGGGTTCGATTCCCGCCTCGGAACAATTGTGTGTACGATCTGCAGATAAATGTTCCGGGTGTTCTGGTCGTTTTCTATGTATAATAAAAAATATCTATCTACGTAAATATTGTATTATTTATATCATTTATCTAGTACCCATAACACAAGCTCTGCTTACCATGGGGCTAGATAATGCTGTGTGAATTGTCCAGCTTAAAAAAAAAAAAAATAATTTGGTGCCTCGGGGCACACTACCGCCTAATTATAAGTATTGATACAACGGGTATTTATCGCGTTTAATTTACCTTTTTCCCGACGTTTCAACAGGAAAAAGGTAAATTAAACGCGATAAATACCCGTTGTATCAATACTTATAATTATGTGTTCAGATCGCGTAAGTTTAAAAACACTACCGCCTTAAATTTTATCTTCATACCTACACAAAGAAAGGAATCAAAGTTTTATTAAATCCAGTCATTATAATGAAGTCCTGCCTGTGTCCGTCAGAAATAAGCCTGTCGGGTGTAGCTACATTTCTGGACGAGCTTACTCACAAAAACATTAATTACCCTAGAAATTACCAATGTTAATTACTCCTACGTGTCTTGTTATTCAATTTGATCATTATTTACATGTCGGCATTTCAATGTTTTTATGTCGGTATTTTAAGTATTTTTTTGCGATCCTAATTACCTGTATTACTAGTAATTTATATTGGTTCGCTTGTGCGTAACAATTTCAATTATTTGTGACCTTGAGACGTAAGTGCTACAAACTTATCTGACCAGTTGACAGAGCGGCGCCAGTATAGAGTTAATTAAGTATCACATGACAAAGAAATCAAAAAAACTTAGGGATTTTCCAATTTATTGCAGTCTCCAAATCTTTCTTCAATGACTAATCTCACATTCTCAAATTACCAGGTTTTGTAAACAGATGGGGCTAGGCCGATTTGGGAGGCTAGGCCAATCTGGGAGGCCAGGCCGATTTGGGGTGCCCAGATAGGCTGGGGGGCCAGGCCGACGTTCTGTACATACGGCACAGCTCCGTACTTTAGAATGGGGGGGATAACGCCAGGCGCGACTATGGGTTCAACCAAAGGCAGAGGTGCGACGGCTGACGTGATTACGGTCTTCTCTACCGTGTTTTTTAGCAGAGGTTTTTCTTTAGTCTTCTCGGCCTCAACAGCGACGGAGTCACTCGCTTCTGCGATCTTGACTTCAGCAACCTTCTCTTTGACTTCCTTGAGCTCGGTTTTTAAGACTGGAGCGACAATACCAGGGTTGTAGTATACAGGTTGAAGACCAACCGCTGGTGCTACAGCAACGTATGGTGTAATTACTGATTTGGCGAGAGCAGCGGCGTTGTTAGCAATAGACCCGTCAATCTGCGCCTTGGCAGTCTTCAAAGCATCTATCGCCTGCCATTTCTTGTCTTCGATAGACCAGAATTGCTGTTCCGCCCTTTCTTTAATCTGATCGTTGTTGGTCTCGACTTTTTCGTTCACGTGTTCGGCTGCCAAGTCTGATAGCTCTCTTGCTTTGTCGACGGCTGCAATGGCGTTCTTCTGGGCATTGACTTGGGCGTTGATAGCCGCTGCCTGGATGTCTCCGGGAGAGATTGTGGCGGTGAGGGCGGAGTATGCGACAGGAATTAAGGGGGCTGCCACGTGGATGGCCGGGGCGACCGCTACAGAGGCAAGCACCCCTGAGGGGGCTGCGGCGGCGCAGGCCAGGAAGGCGGAAAATATCTGAAATATAATAAACACTGTTATTTTTATGCACAACCACAAAATCAGGAACCCAAAGATAGAAAGATAGACCTCAAAGACACTAAAGATTGACTTCTGTATTAATATCAATGTATAAAAGTAAAAACTTGATTCAAGCACGGCGTAGCATGAATCCATAAAAGTTAAATGTTTGATATCCTACTGTGCCAGCAATAGGGATCTGGTCGTGCATAGATTCAATACAATGTTATATGTCTTTTGATTTTAAATTACAATAGTAATTTTACTGTGTTGTCCAACACAAGATTCGTAGTTAACCCATGAATACAAAATTAATGGTTATACATTATCGATCTACCTGTTAACTTATCCGAAAAATGCACTGGATTAAAAAAAAATATGCAAATACAGACATTTATTTTGACGCCATGCTAGCCATTAAGTTCTTGAACAAGAACTTTTTGTATCTGTTCAATAACTTGATTAAAGGTAAATTATGTACTCAGTACGACATTGTTGCATACTTTAATCTTTGATTAAATAGATCAAGTTTCGCTGGTTTACTCAGTGTCTGCACAACGGTGGATGGCAGTGGCTGAAAGAAATATTATTGCCATGTAAATTTATGATCTCGTTATTTTATGTTGGCAATACAAGCGGAAAATGACACTGTTGAGTTTACAAAGGTTAACACTTTGACTGCTGAAATCACACGGTATGTGTTTTCTACAAGTGACTAATATGCGTAAATCCACACTAGCGCAGCGGCTGAGAAAATACAGATCTTTGTGACTCAGCAGATCTGTAATATTTTTCGAACGAAACGCATGTGCGGCGCAACACAACCGCTGTGTAGAGCGGCAGCACGAATTTTTTAGGTTAAAAAAAAGATCGCAGTCGTCGAAAAAAAATCGCAGTCAAAGTGTTAAGGTCTTTAGATCTTTTAAACGGCAGAAATTCAGGTCGGGTCGTCAAGGGATGATTATGACACAAGGTTTGTTTAAGTTTAGAGACATAAGTTTTTAATGCATTTTGCATTTACTAGATTTAAAATTCAACATTTATTTTCAATCACAGTTAATGCTTTAGAAATTCCAAAATTTACTGGAGAATGTTGTTGTCTTTTTATTGTCATAATGTTGACATTTCGAAAAATATTAGTAAAATACAAAATGCCAGAAAGTTTTTGCAATATAAACAAGTAACTGACCAGAAATCTCATCGTGCTACCTCAATGGTCCCGATGGCTACTGATTGTCGCATCTCCTCTGAATCCGTATTTATACCTCGGCACTCACCCAGTTTGGCATATAGAGCAGATAAAATAACTGGCTGGATGAGAGAGATGATCGTAAAAAAAAGAAATAGGCGGGAAGAATGCAGGAAGCGCTTTTTTTGACAGCTGCTGGGCGCCATGTTTTGAGTGCGAGATGGTAATATTCGATTATGCATTGCATCATTGGTATACGTATGTTTTTTGGCTTTGTTTATTTTGTTTTTATATCCGTTGATGTCTGTCAGCTTGATGATGGATGCGTTTCCGTTACAGTTAATGATCACCGTAACGTATTCTTCCGTTGATGAGCAGTCAGCTCAAAGCCTATTAAACTTTACCGTGTCTTGATTAGTATTTATCGAACATACTACATTATGACATTTTGAACTAAAATTTTAGCTGTTGCATTTATTTAAATTGTTGAATGTATTATTTGGTATTTTGTTGTTCATGTTTAAATGAATGAATGAACACTTTATTGTACCCAAAATAACAAAATAACACCTTATATCTAAATCTTACATAATAACAGTACAATAGGCGGCCTTATCGCTTAAAGCGATTTCTTCCAGGCAACCAGGGATGGAGAAAAAGATATATTATACAAAAGTAGGTAGAGCACAAACAGTAACAGAGAAGTAAAACACAAAGAATCGTTTATTTCAATTTAGTAATTTATTGAATAACTTAATACAGATTTTATTTCTTTTTTATATTCGACGTTCATATTTATTGTATTGCTTAATTTTAATAAGTTAGTAGGTATTTGTATGACCGTTCTTCACTACATACCTAGTACTTTATTTATTTATTAATTTCGGAACACCATCAGCTACTATAATATCTATAGACTTAAAAATGACAACAGAGAGCTAATAATAGGTATTCACTGATAGAATCTAAATAAGCTAATTATGTGTGTACTTTAAGGGAAATCATAAAGTGTCATATCGCGACTATATATATGAATTGTCCAGCTTTATTTATTTATTTATTCATTATATGACGAGGTGATGATGAGAGTCATCCCGTGACCACGACAGTGTGTAAACCTGTTGAAACGTCAGAAAATAGGTAAATTAACGCGATAATTATTCTTCCCGCTGTCTGTCTGTCTCTATGTTGATCTTTAAAACTACGCAACGGATTTGACGCTGTTTTTTTTTAAATATATAGATTGATTCAAGAGGAAGGTTTATAAACTATTTGGAACATAGATTTCCACGTGGACGAAGGCGCGGTGCGCAGCTAGTATTAAAGAAATTGAAATCGTGTTCACTGCCCTGCCTCGCTGGTCGTATCGCCCGCGCCGCTGCCTACAGGATCCGGAGATGGACATATGCGTCATGGGCGATGATAGTGTTAGGAGCCCTGTATTTAGACGAGACGTCGAGGCAAGGCGAGACTAACTACGATAGGGATCGATAAACGCCGATTATGTTTCTAGTGTTGTTAAAATACGACAAGGATAGACCGTAGGTACTTACCGATTTCTTTACAAAATATCTGCTTATAGAATTACTTGCTCATGCTACAGAACTAGTGGGCAGGGTAAAGAGACACATTTCTGGTAGACCACTAACAAGGTAGGTAACAATGGTTGCTGTTACGGCCTGGCTGAATGCGATCAGCATTAGGCCAGGCTATTAGACTATTAGAAGCAAAGTCCACTAACTCAATATATAATATAAACAATAATATTTGACGACCGATGTGGCGCGGTGGGCGAAGGTCCGCCTGCAACGTAGGAGGTTGCGGGTTCGATTCCCGCCTCGGAACAATTGTGTGTACGATCTGCAGATATTTGTTCCGGGTGTTCTGGTCGTTTTCTATGTATAATAAAAAAATATCTATCTGTGTAATGTATTGTATTATGTATATCAGTTATCTAGTACCCATAACACAAGCTTTGCTTACCATGGGGCTAGATAATGCTGTGTGGATTGTCCAGCATTATTTATTAGATTCATAAAAATAAAAATACATAAGAAAATAAAAATTGAATTTAAACTAAACATATAATAGTAAAATTTTCACAACATGGCGCGCATTGCGCCCTTAGGTGTAGATGTGGTCTTAGATGACACTTTTCGAAATGGAAATTATTTACTCTGACTTTACAAGACCATGTTATGCACCACAGTCTCCACGGAGACCAGCGCTATGGATCAGGTCTACCATGGGGTCAGGTCACATGCTGGCTGAGTGCAGACCGATTTTGTCAATTTTTCTGTTATAATTTAATGTTTATTTATATGTATTTTATTCTTCTCTATTTTGGCAAAATAAAAACCTATGAACTTTATTTACTTGTACTTGTTTACAAGTAAAAAGCGACCGTACAAACAGCCTTATTATCCTAGTTTATATCGAACATTAAAACAAGTACAGGTTTCGTTAACCTGCGCACATAAATCGGTAAATGTCAAGTGTTGGCGGGTTTTTATCCGCAATTGTTATAGATTCACGAAATGTCAGGTTTGGTACGAGATTCTTACTGCCTAGCCTGCGCCTACGCACCTGCAGGGCCACCAGATAATGTGCGTCGTGCGTGGGCCATGAGAGTGTTATATTCAATTCACTGTCAAGCCTTCTACAGGACCACCTGATAGCCATTGGTCATGAAAGTGTTAAGGTTGTCGCAGATCTGGAGGTCAACTATAAACCGATTCCAAATTCCTAAATAATAAAAATGAGTTTAAAACTTAGTTAAAAAAAAAAGGATCATCGAAATCGGTTGCCTTGATATTGAGTTATTCGTCCATTTGTCGCGCACATACTTAACACTTTGACTGCGATTTTTTTTCGACGACTGCGATCTTTTTTTTAACCTAAAAAATTCTTGCTGCCGCTCTACACAGCGGTTTTGTTGCGCCGCACATGCGTTTCGTTCGAAAAATATTACGACTGTGCTGAGTCACACAGATCTGTATTTTCTCAGCCGCTGCGCTAGTGTGGATTAACGCATATTGGTCACTTGTAGAAAACACATACCGTGTGATTTCAGCTGTCAAAGTGTTAACGCAAATGGAAGACTTATACGTATGGTTTTCTCATGGATGCCATTGTCAGAATTGTACCAAATTGAAATGGAACCACACGGGAAGTACTAGCTATCAAATAAAAATAATTATCCAAATCATCCAGTCGAAAGTTCTGAGGTAGTAACAAGCACAAATAAACAATCGAATTGAGAACCTCCTCCTTTTTTAAATCGGTTAAAAACGAATGAAGTTGACGGATGACGTCATCGACCGCCCGGATCGAACAACCATCAAGTGACTTCGGGTGCGTCACTAAAAGACACGTCTCGTTTCGGATCTTTAAGGAATAAATGTCAGAATCATTTTTTAAAGAAAGGCTACGAAAGAACAATGCTGCCGTCCTTCGTTTTGCGTGATCCAACGTCATCAGTCGTTCGTTCGTTTTTCATAGTAGACCTCCTGTACGCCAAGCACGTGGATTGTTCTCTACGTTAGAATAGACAATAGTTACATCGCATCCTCATATATTGCGTGTATTATTGAAGTTTAAGGAATGAATTTCATATAATTTACGCATTCTATCAAAAATTTACGTTATTATACTCGACTCTACCCTAGTTTTTTTTTACGATGGGTAAATGCTGTTTGCGCATTGCCTCTAGCCTGAATGAATGAATGAACACTTTATTGTACCCAAAATAACAAAATAACACCTTATATCTAAATCTTACATAATAACAGTACAATAGGCGGCCTTATCGCTTAAAGCGATTTCTTCCAGGCAACCAGGGAAGGATAGAAGGGTATGTTGGGCTCTCCACTGAGCTACTAACAGTGTTAGCAGATAGTGACATACCAACTAAAAACCCATCGATACTTCCTCTCTCACCTTCGTGCCAGAGCGTCAAACAACTCGTCACCAGACGATTGGTTTGACGGGGCGCTGGCACTTGACAGGGTTGCGGGTTCCCGGGCGGATTCGACCGCTGCCCTGTCGGTGATCATCCGTCTGGGACGGATCCTTCTTGTTGTCCCCCCTTGAGAGGGTGAGGCATGTCCCCGACTCTACCCTAGACCTAGTAAATAACACGATTTTTACAAACCAATTATACTAGCTAGATAATTTATATTAAAAACATCATACCTAGTGCATGTTCAAATTATTGTAGAGAACATTTCATAAAATACATCAATACAGAATTAAAACATCATAAATTGAATAGTTTGATGGCGCTCATTAGGGGCTATGTCCAGCAGTGGACTAATGTAGGCTGTTGATGATGAATACCGAATAAATTAATTGAAATAATAAATAAATAAATAATGCTGGACAATTCACACAGCATTATCTAGCCCCATGGTAAGCAGAGCTTGTGTTATGGGTACTAGATAACTGATATACATAATACAATACATTACATAGATAGACATTTTTTATTATATATAGAAAACGACCAGAACACCCGGAACAAATATCTGCAGATCGTACACACAATTGTTCCGAGGCGGGAATCGAACCCGCAACCTCCTGCGTCGCAGGCGGACCTTCGCCTACCGCGCCACATCGGTCGTCTAATAAATAATAGATAGAACGTACAACTCGCGGGCCACTCGTTGTTTCAATTGTAAATACTAGTTAAAAAAAAGTGTCTTTTCTTCGATATTAAATACACTTCTCCTTAGGAATAATCATAGTAAGCGACAATTATTGATATTGAAAATCAGAAGGCGCTGTAGCCTAGAGAAGGCATAATGGATTCTTGTTCTTAGCCTTTTATGCTTCAATAGCGATCCGGCTTTGCACGGGTGGAATATACTCGTAGTTAACACACTACCTCTCCCTCCTATATTCTATCCTCTTCGTCCCAAATACACCTAGTTACCTCAAGGAACGTTTTGAATACATCCACCAAACCCATAGCCGCTCCCTCCGCTCAACAAACACTCTTCAACTAAAAACTCCCCGCCCCTTCCATTCCTATAGCTCATCCTTTACCGTACATGCCATAAAACTGTGGAATGCCCTACCCATTTCGATTCGACAAGCTAAGTCTCTCCCTATATTCAAACATATGGTCTATGAACATTTCCTTAACTCAGCATCAAACTGTTAATTTATATACATCATACCTATATTATTTATTTATATGTGTATTTTATATTTATATTATATATTTATGTTTGTATTTATACTTATAGCTATCAATATGTATTTGTTAGTATGTCCCAATTAAATATTATTCTATACAACACGCCACCGTCTATACTTGTTCTAACTCTTCATGTCCATCCAAAGGTTGCCTGGCAGAGATCGCTTTAAGCGATAAGGCCGCCCATTGTACAACACATTCTTTCTTTGTCTTTTTCCTGTCCAGTGTATCTGTTTTTATGGTGTGCAATAAAGAATTATTGTATTGTATTGTATTGTAGTTAATAAGATAAGATCTAAGCGAACAGACAGCAGAAGCTACTTTATTTTATAGTAAAAATGTGCCTTTTCACCGACTTCAAAATCTCAATGAGGCCGTAAATTTAACTGACTTAAAAAATAGAAGGAGGAATAGGGAATGTTCGGCATGAATGATTTTTCTCTCTTTCATTTAATTTTGGACCGATTTTGATGATTCTTTTGGTTTTGTATAGATTGAGATCCGGGCCCAAAGTCAAAGTCAAAAGTATTTATTTCTTTAGGCTTACAAAATAAGCACTTAGAGAACACTTTAGTCCCATATACCTGCGCTACGTAGTTCATACATAATACTGCGTGGTACGCGTCAACCTCAATATACATTAACAAACTGAAGAGAATCCTAGTGGACAGGGCATACTACAGTTTAGAAGAGTTTCTAAATGATAATTTAGACGACGCCAATGTCGCTGATCCACACTTATAATATTTATTATAACTTTGATTTGAATAAGCCACTATTGGTAAAATTACCAAAAAAATTATAGATTTGTTTATTATAAAAACTGTACTTAAATCTCGAACTATTTTGTATTTTTCTTGTTTTCGTAATGTATTTTCTTTGTTTACTATGTATTATTTATGTTTGACATATAAGAATATTTCTTATTAATAAAGAACTGAACTGAACTGGTGCTTGCACCACCCCAACTGTTCCCGTGGGTGTCGTAGGAGGCGACTAAGACTAGACAATAAAAACTTAAAAAAGTAATTTGTATATTCTTAAGAAGATACTCAAATGAGGTGTTTAAGCTATGATTTCCCTACGTTCTCATGAAATGCCATGGCGGGCAGTGTTGCAAGCGAGCCAGAAAACAAAACAACCAAACTTTCGCATTTATAATATAATTTAGTCACTATTAATGACACTACTGTTATTAAAGTGACCAAGATGCAATTTTATTGACGGCATGAGATAACACTTGATTTGTATTTATTTATTAAGTAAATGACAAGATTTTTACAAACTAATATATCTACCTAACTTTTTTGAAAATATATAATTATATTTTCAAAAAAGTTCGAGATCCTTACTAAAACTCCAATAATGTAACCCAAGGTGTAAAAGAACCGCGAGGAACAGCTAGTTTTTTTATAAAATGAATCGTTACAGAATTAATAGCATTATTAATTATTTTCCCAAGAAGATACTCAAATGAGGTGTTTAAGCTATGATTTCCCTACGTTCTCATGAAATGCCATGGCAACACTGCCCAGTGTTGCAAGCGGGCCGGCTTGTTCCCACGGCTTCTAACTAACCTGACCTTGGTAGTCTTTGTTCACGCAATCATCAAAGATTTTCATATTTGTTTTTTTTTTAATGACTGCGAAGGAGGGCTATGTTTTTGGGGGTGTATAGTGTATACACCGGAGGATGGGGGGCTCTCCTTCCTTCCTATCAAACCTTCTAAGGGACGGCCCTCAGAAGGTATAATCAAGGTACATGAACCGTAAACGGTACAGTTATTTATTTATCTAAGCTAGTTAATAGGCACGTAGAGTATAGACAGAATATGTATTTCTTTTGGCACTATAACATAATAATAATAATAATAGGAACCTATCCAGCATTCGGCAAGCCACCGTCTGCCACTCTTCTTAACATTATGATTGACTTGTTTATGGCAGACGTCCGCAATCTCCCCTATAGCCCCATTACCCAGTCCATCCATCCATCACAATAGCCTGATTTTATTTCTTTCATTTTTCTTTGCAATAGTCTCTACACCTGGCGGATACCATCTTTGGGTGTATCATATTGTGCACCCGAGGATGATACCCGCTATGTGTAGCCATCGCCTTTAGATTAACTTTCTCAAAGGGCCTCTGTGCTGTTGGCTTCGGCCCCACGCACGCCTTCCAAAGGACCGGGTCACTTTATGGCCCGAGATCATGGTGAATGAGAGACATAATAATTTTATTTTTATTATTTTTTGTTATAGTGCCAAAAGAAATACAGGAATAAAGAAATGGGAGCCCCTTTACCAAAATATTTTTTTTTTTGCCATTTTTTCTCTACTTTTGTTAAATAGTTAGACAGTTGAAATTTGGACATAACGTACAACTCGGTCACAATATCTGTGCACCTTGAGCCAAACATTTTGTATGGCTCAAGGTGCACAGATATTGTGACCGAGTTGTAGATTACTATTGTCGCTATAATAACGAATAATAAAAACAAAATAAATTAATTAATTAAGGCGTCCAATGTCCAAGTTGAGTATCGATAACTGAAGTTAAGCAACTTCGGGCGCGGTCACTAATTAGATGGTTTATCTGTTTTTTAGGGTTCTTTTTGCGAAATAGTTATGTACGATCGATACGAAACCATCCAAGTGCAAGTCGACTTGCATTTGGCCTGTCTTGTTATACCTCTAATTTGCAGTTTTCATATCTTGCGTTGCTGATAAAATTTCAAACTATCATGTTTTAACACTAAAGTCATTTATAACGGAATATTTGCTATGATTTGATTTTTGAGTTTTCCAATATTTCGGCACAGTTTCATGCGCCATGATCACGGAGTAACTGAAGCCTGAAACTGTGCCGAAATATTGGAAAACTCAAAAATCAACTATTATTAACTAAGTATTACTAAGTAGTATATTATACATATTGTATATATATGTATATATATATATTTAACATTTATTTATCTTGAAATATATGTTATGTTCATTTTTATTCTAGCTCTACCCTTGGTACACCCCCTGCCTTTCTTCAATTCAGACAATTCTATCCATCCAAAGGTTGCCTGGAAGAGATCGCTTCTAAGCGATAAGGCCGCCCATTGTACATGTCACATGTAATATCTTTCATAATGTTCTGTATCTGGTGTACAATAAAGTATTTTTGTATTGTATTGTATTGTAAATCAAATCATAGTAAATATCCCGCTATGGATGTCTTATGCGTTCATAATTTGGCTTCATGTTTAATTTTGTTTAAGAGTAACTAGGACGTGTATCATAGTTCCCACGGTGTAGTAATAATATAACCTTGCATGTCCATTGTTCATGCAATTTGACGACCGATGTGGCGCGGTGGGCGAAGGTCCGCCTGCGACAGAGGAGGTTGCGGGTTCGAGTCCCGCCTCGGAACAATTGTGTGTACGATCTGCAGATATTTGTTCCGGGTGGTCTGGTCGTTTTCTATGTATAATAAATTGTAATATATTGTTTTATGTATATCAGTTATCTAGTACCCATAACACAAGCTCTGCTTACCATGGGGCTAGATAATGCTGTGTGAATTGTCCAGCATTATTTATTTATTTAATGAGTTCGCACTCCATCATCATCATCAGCCTATGTCATTCCAATGCTGGACATAATATGCCTCCCCCAATGAGCGCCATAGCGCCGCAGCTTGACGCATCCAGCATCTCCCTGCATTCTTTCGTAGGTCGTCATCCCACGTGTTCGGAGGGCGTCCTACATTACGTTTACCGAGTCGTGTTCTAGAGTGCGTCATTTTTAACAAACAGTTTTTTTTAATTTCATTTCCTTTCTTATTTTATTTTCGTGTTATCATACCATAATTATTAGAAAATTATCTCAACATAGTCCTAGGTATTTTCTACTGCTATTTAATTGACATAACCTAATGATCACCTTTTAGAAACAAATTAGTTTCTGCATGCGGCTTCGCACGCTTTTTTACAATGGTTTTTTTAAAGGTTATTTCTATCCCATGGGAACTGATTAACGGAGATAAAAAGTACCCTATAATTAATTCCAGGCCTAGATCTACTCGTACCTGTACAAATTTTCACCTCGATCCAATTGGTATTTTTGGCGTGAAGCCACCACAAACATGCACTATCCATCTAAACATCAACTTGCATATATAATATCAGTTTGATTAAACCCCCTTATTATTTCGTTGTTGTCGAATTTATTCTAATACTAGCGGCCCGTCCCGGCTTCGCCCGGGTGGTCATTTCTTTCAGGCAATTTTTAAAATTTTCTCTTGTTTCTCTTCGTAAGTACCTACCATCCTCGTACTTCAAGGAATATTCTAAAAAAAGAATTAGCGAAATCAGTTCAGCTGCTATCGATCATTACTTTACGTTTAACAACACATTCAGCGATTCATTTTTGTATCATAGATATTCTCCAACATTACTTGTGGTACTATCAGAATAAATATATTTTCATTTCATTTACTAACAATACAAGTATCATTTGTAGGTACATGTTTTTTTACTAACACACCACGCCCAGCTAATAATAAACACTTACTATTTTATAAGTAGGCAAACAAGTATTCAAGGCCCAAGTCGATAGGTTCCGGTTTTTTCTATGATTAATCGATTTGCGTGTTATAACCCTTTGTACGAACTACGTATAACTTTTTAGATAACTACTTATCTGTTTTAGTAGGCTTTAAATATCTCGGAAATGTTTTTTTTAAATATTTTTATGATAATGGGACGGTAAAGTTTTGATTATGTCAATAACTAATTAAATAATTATGACATTAACATAATTTTTCATGCATGATTATCGTACGTCAAAATTAACACAATAATTGATTGATTTTGATTGAAAAACCCTTGATTGCACGATTTTATTTTAAAGCACGACTCCTTTAGCCGTTCAATAATTGGTAGTAGCTTTGTATTAAGAACTGGAAATTCGTTAATGAACTCGCTTACAAATTCTTAACCTTTTTTACAGTTACTAAAATTAGCTAGCACGTTAAATGAGTGCAAGTGATCCTTGACTTAATAAAAAGGTGCGTTTTGAGTCACCTTCTACCTAATACTGATTCTAATTGCATTTCTTTGTCTAGTAGGCATGTTCATATCTTTTGTTTGACGTAGCGATGACAAACTGCTAATGATAGCTATAAATAATTCTGAATATTCAACCTAGTCGTGTTCGAAGGAACATTTCATTCTAAGTTACCGCACGATTCGGATTGACCCAGTTAGCTTGGACTTTAGGAATGTATTCCTAAGTTACTGCCATTTGCTTTGCTCACGGATATTGTTATAACTACTGTAATTTAAGAAGAAAAAATTATTTTGGCGGTTATTTTGAATCTAGGTGTTAAATTGGAACCTTACTGTCAAGTTGTGATTTTGCAAATGTCACAATGTCAAACGGAAAATGCTGGAGCTTGGTCTCTCTTGATTAGGTTCTAATTAGAAATTTTATATTGGCTCCAAAAAGACGAAAAAGGGATTAAAATAACTAACTTCGATGTATAAATTACTATTTTCATTTATTCACACACATCCTCGTTTACTGCCTGTATACAATTTTTTTTTTTATAATTTATTATTTACAAAAATTCCGAAATGAGTATTGACTTTGTTTTACCTAGTTATATCGAGTATCACAGTTTACCAAGCGTGTCCGTAACCGGCGTACGCGGGTGCAGCGTGAACCAGGGGAGCGGAATGAACCAGGGGAGCGGAGTGGATCAGAGCGCTGGGATGGCTCTGGCTCAAGGATTGGGAGACGACGGTCTTGCTGGCGCCGTGGATGGCGGGGGCGGCGTAAGCTCCGTGGATGGCGGGGGCGGCGTAAGCTCCGTGGATGGCGGGGGCAGCGTAAGCTCCGTGGATGGCGGGGGCAGCGTAGGCTCCGTGGATGGCGGGAGCGGCGTAGGCACCGTGGATAGCGGGTGCGGCGTAGGCACCGTGGATGGCGGGTGCGGCGTAGGCACCGTGTCCGACGAGTTGCTTAGCGAGCACGGGGGCAACACCGGCGGCGGCGCCGTCGAGCTGAGCCTGGGCGGTCTTGGCGGCGTCTACTGCCTGCCATGAGTGGTCTTCGGCGGCGTTGATGGCCTGTCCCTGGAGCTCGGAAGCCTAGAGGGAAACACATGATCAGTAAATGGTCTACTATTGGATTTCTAGGAACAAATTCAGATAAATCTTATGCATTTTTGATAGTACTACGAACAGCAATGAGTCTAAAGTACAAAGTAACAAAGACTGTATCTGTGTCCAAGAGTCCTGTAAAGTCTAAAGGAAATAAAGCACTTTGATGTTTGTAAATACCTGGTCGTGCAATTCACGGTGAGCGTCTACAGCGGCGCGGACATGGTCGGACTGCTCAACGTGAGCGTCGATGGAGGCAGCAGCCAGGTCTCCGGGGGAGATGGTGGGCAGGGCCGCGGCGGCATGGACCAGCGGGGCTCCATGGACCAGCGGGGCGCCATAGCCGGCGTGGTAGGGTGCTGCCAGCAAGCCGGATGGTACGGCTGCGGCGCAGGCGAGGACGGCGGTGGCGACAATCTGGGAAACAGAGTTACTTTTCACAACACTATTCTGTTATGAGACGAAAATAGCTTGATGTATCCGAGCTTTTCCGAACTTTGACACTTATCAAGTGCCATAATTTGACATTATGCCTCATGCATACGTTTTTAGTAAATTATGCCTCATACTCCAGATTTTTTTGCCATTGTCTATGGATTTGATAAACTTCACTGCACAAAACTATTCCCATTGTTGCGTAAAACAAATCACGGAAGCGAGAAAATTTCAAAACTCCAAAAACAGGTTTCGAATGCGTTCCACTTCCACAAACTCTAAGCTCACTCAACACTTGATCACATTATTTTCGTTTATTTTATTACTTCGAATGGTTAGTTTAATTTAATAGTTAACTAACCAGAAATCTCATCTTGCACTTCTGTTAGACTGCTCGAAGGCTACTGTGTGCTCTCATTTTGCTGCGGTCCGTTTTTATAGTCGTTTGCTGCGAACGCGCGTGAAAAAAGTAAGCGGATATTTTCAAGGGCGGGAAGGGTGGCAGGAAGCCCGCCAATTTTTGACAGCTCAGAGTTTGACGTTTGTTTTTGGCGGGCAATGGGCGTTGCCGGATTGCTAGATTATTGTTGGAATAGCCGAAGCGTTGGTGGAATGCGTTTGCATTTAGTTGCATTGCGTTAGAAAAAGATTATGGTTGAACAAATATAAATCATATAATTGCAGGTAACGGAAAATGTAGGTTTTTATCGATTTGTTTATCGACTTTACAGTTAGCAAAATAAAAGTGATTGTTAATGTATAAATGTTAAATTTCTACCACTAATAACTCAAAATAAAACGGAAGAATATATAGATCGCTCTTGAGCGATAAGACCGCCGAATTGTCACATATCTTGTATTATAATTTTTTATCTTGTTTTATTTTTATTTTTAAGTGTGCAATAAAAGTATTGTCTATCTGTCTATCGTAATATGTTGAACGCTCTGTAACGAGTATTCCTAGGTGTATCATCCTAGGTGGTTTGTAGGTCTAGGTGAGTAAGACACCTAAATGCAGGTTCAGTACTAAGTAATCAATAAAACACCTAAACATAATTGTAAATTTACGTAAATACCATAAACAAGTTTTGATATTTGCAATCCTTGCAATCGCCATCGGAAGTTGTATTTTATAGGACTGAGACCTAAGCCTAACGACGTTCTACTACAATTATAAATAGGTAAAATTTGTATATTTGTGTTGAGTAGGTACTTAGGTAGTATATAATCTTCGGAGATACTAATCCAATCCAAAAAATTATATCAAAATAGATGCGAATATTTTACATATCGCTTCCTAGTTTTTTTATTTTTTTCCCTTGCAGGATTACTCAGTCTTTATGGGACACCCTGTATATACAAAAAAAAACATTTAAATCAAATCCCTGAAAGTAAATACGGTTTTATACAGGAACGACGTGAGTCAAAACGCGAGCTAAAGCTAGTGTTTTATTAATATCTATTTGATTCAGTGACTAGGAGTACTTTTAAGACTACCTACAAAATAAACATTGGTACAGCTACCTTGTGGATGAAAATTCAAAATCACCAAGTTTTGGCCATGCCTTTGCGATTATCTTCGCCCATATATTTTTATAACTTCCGATAGTTCAACCAGCTGTTTATAATTAAACCACCTATTTAAATTATAATGATCATTTCCGACTACAAAATAACACGTGAATGAAAAAACTAGTTTTTCTATTTTCATATTATGGAAAATTCCAGATTTCGACACAAATAATACGGAAGTGGAAAACAAGTAATTAAAATATTTTAAAAAAATAGATGATCCCGGGGTCCCAAATCTCCCCTTTCGGTTTAGAATACTCGTTTCGTGACACCTTACACCTCAAAACATGAGATACCATAAAATTCATTTATAACGGTATATTTACCATGATAAGATTTTTTAGCTTTTTAGTTTTGGCGTATGAAAACTGTGCTGAGATATTAAAAAACTCAATAACCATGATAGTTTCCAAAGTTTTATGAGATACATAAAATACAATACAAAAATACCTTTTACACCATAATAAAGAGCATTACAAAAAATACATTACATGCGACAAGTACAACGGGCGGCCTTATCGCTTAAAAGCGATCTCTTCCAGGCTAGATACCATCCCTAGCAGCCTTAAAACATTTGCTTAGTTCTGTGCATTAATAACTAGTGAGATTTAATTGTCCCACAACTTCAGTAGCTTTTACAAAAAAAAAAGCAGCAAGCAGCAATACAATATTATACTTCTAATGTAGACCAAGATTCAGTAAATTCAATTTATTCACCATAACATTATCACTAATTTTGGCATGTCAATTAAATACTACAGTACAATGAATACTCTTAAATATAACCCTAAATTACAATAATATAAGTATAAACAATAATAAATTATCACAAATTGACAAATGAACACGTTAAAAACTCGTTAATGTTATAAAATGGGTTACATACTAAAAAAATCTTTATTTTTGCTTTAAATTCCTGAAAAGGAAGTAGAGTTAGTTCTAGTGGTACGTTAGTTCTAGAGATACATACGCGTAACTAATTCTATATTATGCTATTAAGGGGCCTCCGGAGGGACGAATTCTTCATACAAACGTAATACCAAAATTATTTCTAATTCAAGCATATTTCCACTATAATATTGCATTATTTGTATTAAAATAGTATTTATCAAGGTTCCCAAAAAGTTTTTTTTTTTTTTCAAAATACTTACCTAAAATGAAATGAAAGCCAATCTCATTTTGCACATTTTTATGCGTAAATGGACAAATTTTCTTGCTATTTGTTTCGTATTAAAAACATCAATATCTTACGTTTTATTTATTAAGGAACATAGATTATATTGTCTATTTACAGAATAACAATATTTTGTTAAGAATACAAAAAGTTTTCAGTCATAATTTTTGGTATTACGGAACAAACCAAATTTTGAACGGCTAATATTGCTGTCGCGCACGCATGTGGCGCGGCGCAAGGGTTAAACAGGGACAGCGATATTCGGAGCGGTTTTTGCAAGCGAGGGTCGCCGGACCCTTAACAGATGAGCGCCAGTTAGACAGGCAACAGACAGAATCTGAATAATAAGTCATAATACTCATCTCAATAATAACAGCATTTATCAGTTCATTATCATTCAAGAGATGATTCTGCGCTCGTTACGGTACGGTAAAGATTGTATTAGCATTTTTATAGCGTTAATACTACTGCGTCGAAGCCTACTAGTTTATTTCCTATGATTATAACTCGCTAGTAATTTTATTGATAATGGTATAAGTAGATACCTACTTATGTCAAATTAAATTAAAAAAATATTTCAGGGGTCCGGAATCACCCCCATTCGGCTTAGAGCATAAGTTTTGTGGCACCCTGTATACATTACATCCTTAAAGTGGGTTGTATTATTTGATATGAATTTTACAGTTTTGATTACCTTATATTGTTGTATTTTCCGGTTGCCGAGATTTAGTTGCTAGTGTTGCTTTTTCTAAAAGGCGTATTTTTTTTTATTTATCAGTTTTGATATATTTTGACAGTCTTTGACATACATTTGAAATTCGACATAGGCATTTTGGTATTCCTTCAATGGTGTGAAATGTTGCTTCAATTTGTGTAGATCGTCAGTCAGTCAGGTAATTTGTTTTATATGTATTTTATAGTTTTGTATATAATGAGGAATAACTTTGCATATATGTATTTAGCAATTTTGCATCACACACAAACAATAGCTGCGTTCTTGAACTTAAATACTGTGTGAAAGTTTGATGCTCTGTTTATTAAAATTAACAAATTATTACCCACACAAAATAAGTTATCTGCATAATAAAAATGTAGGTAACTAAACTACTACGGAAAATCTCAATCCATATATCTATTTTATGTTTTTTTCTTATCATTCATAGTCATCTAGTACCCATAACACAAGCTGTGATGAAGATGACGTGTAGATTCTCCAGCATTTTTTTTAAACTTTAATTTCATCTTCTGATAAAAGCCTACCCTGAAGAAGTAACTCAATAGGCATACGTTTGGTTACAATACGCGTTGGTTTTCTTCCAACAGAAGTTAGGTTCATAGTTAACCCGCTTGCATTAATTATGAAATAATCAAACTACGATAGTTTTCTACTAAAATAAAAGAATAAAGCCAATTATTTTATAATAGAGGCCTCGGCTTCACCCTGGTGGATATTCGTTTCATTAACATTTTGCGATGAACGTATATCACAATATTTTTTTTTGATAATTAATGTAGCCTATTTTACTCGGGGATAATGTAGCATTCTAATGGTGAAAGAATTTGAAATCGGACCAGTAGTTATTGAGAGTATTCGTTGCAAACTTAAAATTCTTTCCTCTTTATAATATTAGCATAATTTGTTTGGTCTTTGACATAAATTTATTAAGACGAAAGTTAAAAAATAACAATCATCAATCGTCGCGTCAAAATTATTCAATCAAAATACTCGCTTTTTAGTGTTAAGTTCGCCCTAAATTTTCTAGAATAAGTTTTGTGTTATGGTTTTCCTGCAAGAAGTATCAATAAATACTCTACTATTTTTGGGCAAGTTGCGTTAACACTTTGACTGCGATTTTTTTTCGACGACTGCGATCTTTTTTTTATCCTAAAAAATTCGTGCTGCCGCTCTACACAGCGGTTGTGTTGCGCCGCACATGCGTTTCGTTCGAAAAATATTACGGCTGTGCTGAGTCACAAAGATCTGTATTTTCTCAGCCGCTGCGCTAGTGTGGATTTACGCATATTAGTCACTTGTAGAAAACACATACCGTGTGATTTCACACTCAAAGTTTTAAAAAACATTATCTAAGTAATAACCAGGAAATTTAATTACCTAAATGCCAAGACGTAACCCGTATAACACGTTTAGGTAACACGTACCCAACATACCTATTTAGGTGAGCAATTATAAATAACTTCGTATTTAGACGTTTACGATTTCCGCAAAGATAAATAGCCAATATGTAAAAAAAAACGCGATTGAACACTTAGGAACCGCCCAAGTTTAGACCTTTTAATTCAACTGCAAAAAATTACGAATTTATTGCACTAAAATTTAGATTTAATGGGATAAAAATGTACAGATATACAAAAACAATTATTAATAATAAATAAATAATAATAATAAATAATGCTGGACAATTCACAGCGTTATCTAGCCCCATGGTAAGCAGAGCTTGTGTTATGGGTACTAGATAACTGATATACATAATACAATACATTACATAGATAGATATTTTTTATTATACATAGAAAACAACCAGAACACCCGGAACAAATATCTGCAGATCGTACACACAATTGTTCCGAGGCGGGAATTGAACCCGCAACCTCCTACGTTGCAGGCGGACCTTCGCCCACCGCGCCACATCGGTCGTCAAAATATACAAAAACAATTATTATTTGAAGAACCGTATGCTTAGGTACTTATTACAACTTGATAAGCAGATCAAATGTTCTAGACACATAAGTTATGAACATACAATAGTGGTTTCTTTTTCACTTTTTCCACTGGTGGACAAAAAATTTAAGTGAACATTAAAATAATGTTACTTGATAATAATTAATAGTATAAAATATGACCTGTCTACGTGCTTATTTGAAAGCCTTAAGAAATAAAAATTTTTCATTGTCATTGGTGGTTCCAAAATATATTTATTAAAAAGGAAAAATTTGTTAAAAAACTAAAATAAGATTTTCAAAACGGAGTTACAAAACATTTAACGAGGAAATTGGGAAGTTAGATTCTTTTTAAAAGACAAATTTCGTACAAATTTATTTGAAAATCACTTTAGTATAAATATTACGATTTGGTAATATACAGATATTTTGTTTAGGATGCCTTCACGGAATCCTACACTCCGCGTGATCCAACACGCAATTGACCGGTTTATTTGCGTCTAGCTAGGGTAAGGGTGATAATGATAACCCTAGATGCCCTTCTTGACCAAGAAGCTAAAATAGTAGGTGTTATTAGTAGTATTTGCTGTGTGAATTGTCCAGCATTATTTATTTTTTTATTTCGGTTATATTTATTAATATTCTCATACAAATACGACATTAAAAACCTCAATCAACAAGGATACATTAGAGCACAAATACCAACATTACGAAAGGCCGCCCGGTCCCAGGGCCACCTTAGATCCCAGACTTATCCATGTACTATATATCTAGAATAATATAAGCTAGATATAGTCACTGTATATGTTAAACTAGTATAGATAATAGTGCCTAGACTCTAGACGCAATGATAGGTTAGCTGCAACGGGCTGGTAGACAAGTGCTCGGTGTGATGGTTAGCGTTATGAATTTTGCTAAGAATACGGTAGCTAGAGGCTAGATAATGTTGTGTGTTTTGTTCAGCATTATTATTTATTGATTTATATAATCCACAAGCTGTAGAATAGGATTGTTATTGGTACGCTGAGCTGTAAAAGAGGTACCTATTTGAATAAGTTGGAAAAAAAAGATGTAACGTAAAATATCCTATCCCCGTTTTTGTTACGCTCCCAAACGTCACCTGTGTGAATATTTTGTCATTAAAAACTGTGTCTTCTCCAACACGTATCTATCAGCTTCGCGTTGTAAATGAAAAAGTTTTTTTTGTGCTCTATAAAATAATACAGAGTTAAAAAAATCAATTGTCCGATAAAAAATATCGATCTACTAAATAATTATGTTCTCGTGTCAAAACTGTAAAAGCATTATGATCCAAAATCTACTCCTATTTGAACCTTTAGTAAAGTAAGTAAAGTAAAAAATCATTTATTTCTTTAGGCTTACAAAATAAGCACTTAGACAAGTCATATTTTATACATTAAATTATTATCAAATAAAATTATTTTACTGTTCACTTCTTTTTCTTCTTTATTTTTTGTCCACTAGTGGAAGAAGTGAAAAAGAACAGTCACTTTCTTACTGCATAAGCGTTATCGTGCTTCGCTTACTTTATTCAACACCAATTGTCTACAAAAACCAATAGGTTAGCTATAACCTTTGAGTATTGAACTATACAAATATCCTATGGTTATTTTGTGGTGCTACCAGTTATCTACAGGCAATTGCGGGCTGTTGAAGTAATAATGGCCTAGCCATATTGACTGTATTCTATTTTGTACAGATCTAACTCCTTCGCGCGGCTTCACTCACATTGTGTTTCAGTGTCATTTATTCACAACTAGCTGCGCTCCGCGGCTTCGCTAGCGTGTAAATCCATAATGAACCTTCCTCTTGAATCACTCTATCTATTATAAAACCTTTTTATTTTTTTTATTTATTAAATAAATAATGAATCACGTATTTTTTATTTACATCTTGCCAGTCGATGTTCGTATGGTTCTCCGTGTCAGATGGAGATATAAAAAGGTTTTATAATAGATATAGTGATTCAAGAGGAAGGTTCATAAACCATTTGACACATAGATTTCCACGCGGGCGAAGCTGCGGGGTGCATATAGTATTCATCATCATCATCAGCCTATGATAGTCGACTGCTGGACCTAGGCCTCCCCCAATGAGCACCACAGCGCCCTGTCTTCAGCTTGACGCATCCAGCATCTAACTGCAGTCTTTCGCAGGTCGGGTCCCACCTGGTCGGAGGGCGTCCTACACTACGTTTACCGAGTCGTGGTCTCCACTCAAGAACACGTTTGCCCCAGCGGCTGTCGGTTCTTCGCGAGATATAGCCGGCCCCCTGCCACTTCGGCATTTAGTATTATAGTGCAGCATTGTTTCTAGACCACCGTAAGAACATTAGATAAGATCTAAAAAAGAAACGAGGCGTTTGCGAAATCTATCTAAAGAGCAACTGCTCAAAGGATTTGCATTAGGAACTTAATCTATGGCTATCTATATTAAATCTATCAGATCTAGATGCGGGATTGGTCGGCGGCCTGCGTCATACCGCTCACTCTGTTATAATAAGGCGAGACTATTGTGAAAGGAGATAGCGATGAAGGAACTGCACTGCAAGTAAGTTTTTATTGGCAGACATACCGATCTACCCTTATTTTTCGTCTCTTCTTACGAACTTTACCACTACCACCATTTTCATTATTATCGAACGCAACTCGATCACGACACAGAACGCGACGCGGTTGGTGTATCACTTCTTCGGGTAGATCGGTACCTATATCTGTCATTAATCGCAGTGCCTTCAGTTATTCCGTGATCATGGCGCATGAAACTGTGCCGAAAAAAAATGAAAATGTAAAGTTTTTATTTCTTTAAGCTTACAAATAAGCACTTAGACACGTCATATTTTATACTATTAAATTATTTTAAAGTTCGTTTTTTCGAAGTATTGGAAAACTCAAAATATATCTCGCGAAGAACCGACGGCCGCTGGGGCAAACGTGTTCTGGTGTGGAGAACACGACTCGGTAAACGTAGTGTAGGACGCCCTCCGCCAACCAGGTGGGATGACGACCTGCGAAAGACTACAGGTAGATGCTGGATGCGGCAAGCTGAAGACAGGGCGCTATGGCGCTCATTGGGGGAGGCCTATGTCCAGCAGCGGACAGATATAGGCTGATGATGAAATATCCTGTTTTAAATGACTTTCGTGTTAATACCATGATAGTTTCAAAAGTTTTATTGATAGCTATAAACTTGCGTGTGTACATATCAGTCCCCTCTGGCTACGTGGTCCTACTGCCTTTGTCCTACCGATCGGACCACAATCAGTCCCCTCTGGCTACGTGGTCCTACTGCCTTTGTCCTACCGATCGGACCACATGAACTTTTTTTTCCGGTTGGTTCGATTAACTAATCGGATTATAGAAGCTGACGTTTTCTTAGACCACGTAGTCCCACAAATCGGATCACGAGAATATTTTCCCGAAGTTAGACGTCAAATCGATATAATGTGTACTCGCACTAAGAGATTTTCCGCCACCTTAATCATTCGTACCGCTTGCTGCGGTTTTAATGGAAATATTTATTCAAGAGAAAGGTTTATAAACCATTTGACACAAAGATTTCCACGCTGGCGAAGCCGCGGGGCGCAGCTAGTTTACTATAAAAAAACAATAAATAATTTTATTTGTATGTAAAACCAAAACATATTTTTTTTAAATCGTCGTCAAATCGCTATCGCTACCTCTTACCACAAACCGCCCCACCTTTCACCCCGCATTCCTTACAACCCAATGATATAATTTAGTACGACCTCGACTACTTATTACCAACTTATTCTCCAAACAACCAATAACTCACCTTTCACGCATTATCGACCTTATCTCTTTACTTATAAGGGATATAATTACGTAAAGGTTTTCAAGTGTCAAGTGCGCTTGGTTTTTCTTTCAATACCTACTACTGTATTTTGCTGTAACTAATTTGAACTCTAAATGTGAGAGCGTAAGGAGTTTATGTTGAAGAAGGAAATGCGCGTTGAATTGAACTTTAAATTGAAAGTAATAAGGTTGGAATAGGAAGTTTGTGTATCCGGTTTTTTCAATGACGATGTAAGATTAATTTCATTGAAAAATATCCCTACTTTATATACACAAGTATTTAAAAGGCAATATACAATTCAGAGCATGATTTTTGTCAGGTCACTCGTCTCATACGTTTTATTATTTATTTATATATATATATATATCTATCTATATATATATATATAATAAGCAAGTATGGTAACAGAGTTTAGAAAATTTCATAAAAACTTAACTTACAAACTTAAACAACTATTAATTTTTTATTATTTATATAATATAATAAGCATTTATTGCTGGTAACAGAGTTGAGAAAATTTCATAAAAACTTAACTTATAAACTCAAACAAGTATTGATGTTTTATTATTTATTTATATAATATAATATAATAAGCATTTATTGCTGGTAACAGAGTTTAGAAAATTTCATAAAAACTTAACTTATAAACTTAAACAACTATTGATGTTTTATTATTTATTTATATAATATAATAGGCTGGGCATTTATATAATATAAATGAATATAATTGCTGGTAACAGAGTTTAGAAAATTTCATAAAAACTTAACTTATAAACTTAAACAACTATTGATGCTCTCTGCGCTCAGTTTCACTTCTTCTTACCAGCTTGTCTTTCGATAAGGCCTCCTCTAAGGCTCTCCACTCGTCCTTCTCATTTTGCTTAGGTACTTCCTATAATGTCCCATTAGATTTCGTTGACTGCTGTGTCTAATTCGATAACTTTCTCTCGGGTTCTTATTGTTTTTGTATTAAGTGTTGCTATGTGTATGTCGCAATTGTTATTTATTTATGTATGTTGTATTAATAAAAATAAATATGTATCGCGTTTTTTTACGTATTTTTCCAGACGTTTCTTAAAAAGGTTATGCAGCAAATCACTACATAATATAAAACATAGTCGCTTCCCGCTCTCTGTCTGTCCCTATGTATGCTTAGATCTTTAAAACGACACAACGGATTTTTTTGCGGTTTTTTTAAATAGATGAGAGTGATTCAAGAGGAAGATTTATGAACTATTTGACACATCGATTTCCACGCGGGCGACGCCGCATGGCGCAGCTAGTTATAAATAAATATTATAAAGAGGAAAAGTTTGATTTTTTGTTTGTTTGTAATAAATAAGCTTCGAAACTACTGGACCGATTTGAAAAATTCTTTCACCGTTGGGAAGCTACACTATCCCCGGTGAACATAGGCTATATTATATTTTCAAAAAAGTTAGGGTTCCGTACTAAAACCGTGCGAAGCCGGGAAGGTCCGCTAGCTATAAATAAAACCATTAAACATAGAGGTAGAGTACTTACGCACACTTCTCATTATCTGAAGGTCGGTATTACGTTGCACAATAATGATACATTACACTTTTTGTCTTGACGATAATTTTGAAATAATAATTTGGTTTAATAATCTCTAAGTCAGGGCCAACTTTCATAATAGTAACTACATTTTTAATATCTTGAATGTCTTTATAAACACTTCTTATTAAGTGAACACATCAAATGAGCCAGCTATTGAATGACCACAACCTATGTATAACCTTAACCTAAGAATCCTGTTCTCATGTAAGTGACTTTAAATTGTCTTTTTGAGAATAAATGAATATTAAACGTAAACGTAACAATGAAAATTACAATCGAATAATATAAACAAATTAGAATTAGTGTGTATGAAAACAATTGAGTTAACTGCAGACTGTTGACAGTCTACACTTACCTCAACTGATCCATAAGCAAGTATAAGTAGCTTAGTATCTTTCTGAGTAGTATATTTTATTATGTTTGTAAGTTCTGTAATCTAGCACTACCTACTAAACTGTTGTCCACACTACCCAAAGGTCAGCAGGTAGAGAATGCTATCCAGCATTATGCTCGCCTATGTACTACTTTTTGTGCAATAAAGTATATTCTATCCATCTATCTATAGTTTGTTAGTAAAATTAAACATTAAGAACTTATAACTAGGGTTAGTTATAATTAATACTAGAAATTAAAACTAAATAAAATTAAACAACTCTCCCCATGAAACATTTCCACAGGGGAGAGGTGATTCTACCTGCTATAGTTTTTAGGATGGTGTTGGTTGGTGGTTGCGCATCAGGGATGCGGTCTTTTTACGAAGGATGGCAGCAAAGCCAACCGTCTGATATTCTGCAAACATTCCCGATGCACTGCAAAATCGAGGCAGTCCCAACATCATCCTAAATACATTATTGTACTGTACACGTAGGGTCTCCAGCGGCCGTTTGGTGTAGCTGATCCATAGGTTCCCGGTGTAAAAACCCTAAACCCTAACCCTATGTACTACATACTTTTGTGCAATAAAGTATATTCTATCTATCTATCCATGTGAATAACAGCCGGAAGCGTCCCCAAGACACTAACTGCATTGCCCCGCATAATACCTATCTCAGAAACCAACTAGAGAGATTTGTATTTTTTTATATCAACAGTTAATTTTCCTCCGTTTCATGACAAAATCCTACTATGTCGCAGGCGGCGGACCTTCGCCCGTCGCGCCTCTTCGGTCGTCCTATACCACACCACTTTATTATAAGAGAGAAACCACTTTATTATACCACACAAACAGAAAACAATACAGAAATAAACAATAGAATAAAGGAAGTATAAAGGGCGGCCTTATCGCTGAGAGAGATCTCTTCCAGGCAACCTTTGGATGGACTGGACGTGAAGGTAGTAACGGTACCTACATTTTAGTTAATTCCTATGAATCCAAGTTTGTCTGGTAGAGATCCCTCTTGAACGATAAGACCGCCACTCGTGACTTTATATTCAAGTTGTCTTGTTATATTTAAATCAAGAATATTCTATCTATCTAGTCCAAGTCAAAATTCCATAGAAATATTTCACCATCACCCCAGCCTATATCGCCAATTCGCCTATCGAGAGCAAATGCATTGCGTTACCGCAGTATGCACTTGTAACAAAGCCCTAAAGCGAGATAAACAGCTGTTGCGTAAAACCGGTTCAGGTAGAGCAGGAGATGGTGTCTAGAAACTTACGATATAGATAGATAGATATTTTTTTATTGCACAGTATAAAATAACAATGTAAAATAAAAACTTAAAAAACTAGATACAATTGGCGGACTTATCGCTCGAGAGTCTCTACCAGACAACCATGGATGGATAGGATCGTGGACAGTACCAGGGGATCTGTGTGCTTGCAGGTTATAACTATATTATAAAATAAAATTAAATAATATAAAATATACTTATAATACTATAAACTGCTGATATAACACATAGAGTGCCAAAAACGCACTTGTCCAATGTCCATACTCAAAATATGTTCGACAGCACTATTAAGTTCATAGTGTTGATAGTAATAAGAACGGCCGGCTCCGTCCTTGCAAGTCTAATTACTAGCTATGGGTATTGAAATCTTTAAAAAAATATAAATACAAGAATAACGTCACGGCGTCCAGAAATTTGCGATTAGAATGTATACTGTATTTATAATATTACTAGCTGCGCCCCGCGGCTTCGCCCCCGTGGAAATCTATGTGTCAAATTTTTTAAATGATAAAAATTATCCTATGTTAGACTCCTGGTTCTAAGCTACCTCTCCACCAATTTTCAGCTAAATCGGTCCAGCCGTTCTCGAGTAATAAGTGTTATAACAAATACGACTTTCTTTTATATATATAGATATGAACCAGTACGAGTATTATCGCTATTCCAATAAGCAATACAAGAATGCCAAAAAAAAAAACACCGGGAAATTACCACCTTTCGGCTAAATACACACTTTTTGTAGCCTACGTATTTATTCTTAACAATCTAACCAAAAACTTCTGTTATAAGTTACATAACAACCAAAAGTCGCCCTACCTATTTTATATTGCTACTAGTCAGCCACTAGCCAGAAAACTTTTGACTTCGCGACCACGAGATACGACCTTGTAGCCCAATGAGATATCCAATTCAATGCAGTCTCCTGCTCTACAATATGTAGCAACGCTGACTCGCTGACCCCTCCAGCCAGAACCAGGAAACGACTTGAATTATAATGAAGGGAATTTACTTAACGGTGGAATTAGATTTATATTAATTTGGGCTATATTTAGGGCATAGATATGTAGATTGGTTTACTAGTTCCGAAGTCGTTTCAATAGCAAAATTTCAGCCCAAGCCGATAGGTAGTTTTTGCGTGAAATAGTTACAAACATACTTACACACTAGTTAATAATATAAGTAAGAATAAGAATAATTAATTGTAAAAAATTGTGTACATCTTACTTATTGTACAGGTCATCGAATTATTATATAGTTTGACCGAAACCGCTATACCGCTCCTTAGGAAAGTGCGGCGAGGTGGGGGGCGAGGAAAAAAGAGGATCGGAGCGGCCGATATTTCCCCCCCCGTCTCGCCGCTCAGTTTGACCGAAACCGCTGTACCGCGCCTGAGGTATGCGACCTCAGGCGCGGTACAGCGGTTTCGGTCAAACTATAAGTAGGTATCAACAATTTTATCCCGTCGGACATACAATAATATTTAAACACAGCAAATACCTAGGTCTTATTTTCTAAATACCTAGTCTAGAATAGATCTAGGTTAGTAAGTTAAGGATTAGTAGGGTGGGTAAGTTTCATCAAATTACCATGTGAGCGCAACCGCGTGCAGAATATAGTCAAACAATAAACTTTTAAATTCTCGCGATACAGTTACAATACCAAATAAGCAGTTCTTAACGCTAATACGGCCGCTGATCTTAATCTTTACGTCTTTTTGTCGACACGACAGAAATATGGGGCCTTGGCTGTCTTGCCTAATTTGTATTAGGGTTGGCTCTCCTATTATTATACATTAGTATGTTATACTAGCGGACCTTCCCGCCTTCGCACGGTTTTAGTACGGATCCCTAACTTTTTGGAAAATATAATATAGCCTATGTTCACCGGGGATAGTGTAGCTTCCCAACGGTGAAAGAATTTTTCAAATCGGTCCAGTAGTTTCTGAGCCTATTCATTAATTACAAACAAAAAGTCAAACCTTTCCTCTTTATTATATTTATGTTATATTTAGAGCTAATAACTCGCACAATGTGTCAAAAATAAAAGAAATAATAAGAGAAATGGAGTACCTTGGAGGATGCTTTCACCGCTCTAGGCGGTCCTATTACTACCTAAGTAAATAAGTTATAGTATATAGTTATAGTATATATATAATTTAGGAAAGTTTTTATTTAAAAAAAGTGGAAATCCATGTGTCAAATAGATGTTCTTCTTGAATCACGCTATCTATTAAAAAAAACTGCATCAAAATCCGTATATTTAGAGCTTGTTACAGCTCCAAACAATAACGTAGTACAACGTAGTGTAGGACGCCCTCCGACCAGATGACGACCTGCGATAGACTGGCAGGTAGATGCTGGATGCGTCAAGCTGAAGACAGGGCGCTATGGCGCTCATTGGGGGAGGCCTATTTCTAGCAGTGGACATAGGCTGATGATAATGATGAACAGCTCCAAATAATTGAATGAAATTAATATATAAGGAGCTGAAACGTGGACACTCACTGCAGCGCTGATCTACCAGTTCAGAATCGCTCATCGAGCTATGGAAAGAGCATGTTTCGGAGTTTTTGTTTTTGAAGGATCGTAACGAATACATCCGACAAAGAACGAAAGTTATCGACATAGTAGCTTTCAGAATTAACAAGCTGATTTGGCAGTGGGCCGGCCATATCTCGCAAAGATCCGATAACCGCTGGGGTAAACTAGTTTTTGAGGGGAGACTGCGACTCGGCAAACGTAATGTAGGACGCTCTCCGGCAAGGTGACGTAAAATTGTTTTCGAAGCAGTGCAATATTTTTTTTTTCTGTTTACTTTTCAAGTTTGAGGAGCCAAAGAAAAAACATAGAATTTTATGTAGGTAATGTGATTTTTTTTCCGCGGGCATCCCGTAATTACTGAGATCTCGGCCTTAGTTTGACAACCTAACCATTTAGGTTTGCCCCTTTAAGAGTCATGCAAAATTTTACCAAAAAATTTGAAACAAAGCTTTATCTCTAGCATATTAAATTAAACACAATCAAACCACTAGTAGGTACTTAGCTTAATAACAAGCTTCGTCCGTTCCCATGCAATCTAATATCGTGAGACGAATGGTAACCTTTAAGTTTTATCGATCAAGGTACATCACTATAGGTATTGTTGTGTTATCGTTAATCTCTATTGGAGATAGTTACTGCTTTTAATTCGCTACCGAGAATCCCTAATACAATAATAGGGTGGATATCGCCACCTAAACCTAGATAAAGCTATAATACTTAGCTAATTTAGCCTATATACAATATTTGATAATTTTTTAAGTCAGTTTATGGATAATTTATATCTGAAATAAAGATCTATTATTATTATTCCACTCATTTAATTAAATTCTCGTATAAAATACATTTTTTACTATAGAAAATACAATAAAATATTATAAAACTATTCTACAGTAAAAAATATATCAAAACGGTAGATCACCGACCGCGAAGCTAGGGTCAAGCGGCCGGTGACTAGGGCTGCAGAGAAAGGAACTTCCTGACGATACGTGCCGAGTGTTTATATTAATTATATTAATATATAATAATTATATATATTTATATTAATATATAATAATATTATTATTATAATAGATATAACGAATAGAAAAATTATAACTAACTCAAGCTGAGATAGAGGCCGTTTTGTGACTCAATTACAAAAATCTGTTTTGTCCTTTATTTTTTAATGATGTTTGTTTTATGTTTTTGTGTATTGAGTTACAAATAAAAACTATTCTATTCTATAGATACCTTTGCGATTTATCGATTGTTTTTGTATTTCGTTTTTCAAAGTTATTTAAGAAAAAAAAGTTTTAATACACACAGATTAACTAAACAGTGTTTAGAACCTAAGTACAAGACCAATTAATGAATAACTCAACAGGCTAAAGACGCCGCGTAAAAATTTTTTTTTAATACTTTTTATATAATATGACTAGCTGCGCCCCGCGGTTTCACCCGCGTGGTGATAGATATTTTCGATAAATATACTGTATATCTTTATGAATTGTACTCTATTTGTTATTCTGATGTATAAGCAATATTATTGTGAAGTTTCACTTAAATCCATTCAGTAGTTTTTACGTGAAAGAGTAACAAAAATCCACCCATCCATACGTGCAAACTTTCGCGTTTATAATATTAAGTAGGATATACCTTTGCGATTTATCGATTGTTTTTTGTTTTTCAAAGTTCTTCATTTAACACAAAAGTTTTACACGCGTAGATTAACTAAACACCGTTTAGAGAACCTAACTTAGTACAACACCAATTAATAAATAACTCAAGAGGCTAAAGACGTCACCTATAAACGTTTTTTTTATAATACTTTTATATATGATTTATTGTTTTTTTATTTATTAACTTTTGCGGCAGTCAGCCCACAATTGTACCCTAAAGTCATTTAAAACGGGATATTTACCATGATTTGATTTTTGAGTTATCCAATATTTCGGCACAGTCCGTGATCATGGCGCATGCAACTGTGCCGAAATATTGGATAACTCAAAAATCAAATCATGGTAAATATCTCGTTTTAAATGACTTTAGTATTAATAACCATGATAGTTTCAAAAGTTTTAATTGTACCCTATACTATAAGTCTCTTGTTCCGAACAAAGATTTTTGTATTTTGTATTTTTTTTGTATCAATTAAGGTACATCACTAGGTATTGTTGTGTTATCGTAAATCTCTATCGGAGATAGTTAATACTTTTAATTCGCAACCGAGGATTCTTAATACAATAGATACATTTGCGATTTATCGATTAAGATACATCACTATAGGTACCTATTGTTGTGCATTTTAGCACTTTTAAATCGCTGCAACCTCAACCTCACCTCAACAGTTCCTCCAACCTCACCTCACGAGTTCCAGCATGTCCATATATTTCACGACAAGCTCAATGTTATTATAAGAAATCTGTGAATATATTTAAGTTTAAACCTTTTTTTTTTTACGATGGGAAATCGCTGTTGCGCATTGCCTCTAGCCTGAGGAGGGCTAGAGGGCTATTATAAGAAATCTGTCAATATATTAAAGTTTAAACCTGAGTGCTTTGATGTATACTGTAAACTCCTATCTTCTTAAATTAATAACAGCCTTAAATGGTCCACTGCTGGACGCAGGCCTCCTCCTAATAAGCGCCTGATTGGCTTTTATCTGGGGTGTAATGTCCATAAACCGCACGCTGGGCATGTGGGTGGATATTCCTAAGTCGCCTCTTACAACACTCGCGAGAAGAGTGTGGTAGTGCAAATTCTAAGCCTGCACCACAAGGCATTAGTGTTTACCTATTTCATGCTTTTAAATGACCAACAAAAGAATAAAATAAAGTAAAAGGCGACTAAGGGATATCCTCCGAGGGGCGGGCAGCAGCGCAGCGCCTTCTGCAGAACAATTTACCACCGAACTGCGATACCCAACCTGCTTAATCAGCGTGGGGATCATGGGCATTATCCCTTATGTCATGACTGTTATGAGATACTAGCGGACCTTCCCGGCTTCGCACGGTTTTAGTAGGGATCCCTTACTTTTTTGAAAATATAATATAGCCTATGTTCACCGGGGATAGTGTAGCTTCCCAACGGTGAAAGAATTTTTCAAATCGGTCCGGTAGTTTCGGAGCCTATTCATTACAAACAAACAAACAAAAAATCAAACCTTTCCTCTTTATAGTATTAGTATAGATAAGTATCGGCTGTTGAGGAGGAGTATTTCAGAATATTATTATTTTGTGTTCGAATTTAGTTAAAATATTGCCTACACCAATAACCGACTCAAAGTTCGCGAGCAGGTCGTGTGACACTTCACATGGCACGTATTCATCGTGTATTGTAAAACTTGCGAGTTATCTCTTGGGATTTTCTAAATTGCGTACCTCTTGTTTTATTTACAAAATATAAAATTGACAGCATTTGGACATCAAAATATTCTTCTATCCGTAATACACGTAATGTAACACCGGCTTCCCACGGTGCGTGATATTGCGGACGCACGCGCACCAGCCCGCACCACGCACCGTGGGAAGGGTCTCGTCCGTGGTCGCAGAGGACGTCTGTGGCGGTGCGCCGGTATCCGTCGCGAGGCGGTAACTTCAAAGGTGCGGTGCGGCGCCTCGTTTCACTCGCGTGAACGCGTTCTCTTTCACTTTGCATTTTGAAATGAAGTTATCAAAAGATCTACACAGACCGCACGCACCGTGGGAAGAGCCCTGTCTGCGTGCGTTGCCGTCCGTGATCGTCGGCTGTGCGTGATGATCCGCAGAATCGCGGACCGTAGGAAGCCAGCTTAAGATACACTTTTGACATTTACTGTACTAAGTGCAAAAGAGCAAATCATAATAATAATACAATTAATAGAATCGGGGGCGTCAACCACAGGTGCGTCGACCACTGGGGGCCTAAGCCACGAACCCAGATTCCGGACCACACGATAACGGATCAAAGTGATGTAAGCAGTTCTGGTATCAGTTACTTAAACAGGACTTTATAAATTTAAAATCTACACTAAAGTATAATCTAAATATGTATATAGGAAAAGGCTTCCGTATTATTAGTCTAATTTGTCTCTTGTACACTTCCTCTATCTATTCCATCGCCACTCCTGTAAACCTAAGGTTTGCTGGAAGAAAGCTCTAACTCAGGGTTAAGCTCGCCTATGTACATATCTTTTTAATTAAGTTATTTTTAAGTTTTGTATGTGTACAATTTTATTTATACCAACTTAATAGAAAACTTTTAATAATAACACTAAATGAAACAGAAGTTTTTTAGCGAGTCCAGCCGAGTAAAAGTAGGTTTGACAATATTATTATAGCTTATTTTTATTATTAAGTATTAGCGTTTATTGGATTGCCAATTTTATTGTAACTGTTCAAGAATCAGCACCATGTAGGCAACAACATTGTAACGCCTCGTTATAGTAACCTCAAATAATGACCTGAAACCCGCTCAAATTCCCCATACAGGAAGAAAGAGCTATCATACGAGACCTCACCTTGGCATTAGCTGGAATGGCGGCGGTATACACTCGCAGAGAGGTCTCGTCGAATGTCTCGGGGACTTGTCCTCTCAATCAACTTTATACCGTTACTAGCTTCGTACGAGATACAATTAAAATAACGCATTCTTTAATTCTTTATTGTACACACAAAATCATACATAGAAATAACTTAAGTAACAAGATATGTACATAGGCGCGCTTAACCCTGTCAAAGAGTTTTCTTCCAGCAAACCTTAGGGAACCTAACCGCATTCCTTCGTAAGTTTATGTGTTAATCCAGGCCTTTTGTATTAAGAACTACCTCTATGAAAAATTTCAGCACGTTTAGCTCAGTAGTTTTGGTGTGAAGAGGCAACAAAACAAATATCCAAACATAATAAACACTCTTGCAAATTATTGTTTTAACACTTTGACTGCGATTTTTTTTCGACGACTGCGATCTTTTTTTTAACCTAAAAAATTCGTGCTGCCGCTCTACACAGCGGTTGTGTAGCGCCGCACATGCGTTTCGTTCGAAAAATATTACGGCTGTGCTGAGTCACAATGATCTGTATTTTCTCAGCTGCTACGCTAGTGTGGATTTACGCATATTAGTCACTTGTAGAAAACACATACCGTGTCATTCAGCACTCAAAGTGTTAAATGTATTGATTTATTTTATTTCGCAATGTATTACTAACCTAATTTTTATTTTATATATGCACTTGCCATTCCACCAAATTTATTTATTGTTTGAGAATTAAGAAACTGAATTATACCAACATACTGAAACCAGCGCTGCATTGACACGTGGTCCGTGTCAATAGAGCATTTAATGCTGAGCCTTTTTATGTTCTCGCCGTTAATATTACGTATAAGTTCCTACTTTCTATTGTTTGATATTTTGAAACGCAAATAAATATTTTCTATACTCGTTGTCCGACTTTGGGCTGTTGCCGAGACAAGACGAGAGCCTACGAGGGATCCCGAGACGAGAGCGCTCCACACACTCGTACTCGGCAAGTCTCGGGGTGTCTCGGCAAGTCTCTGCGAGTGTGTACCCACCTGTGCATGTTAAACCGGTGTTACTTGTATGACATGCGCGCACGCATGATTCATGTAATGTTATAATTGGTCGAACCTTTAATTACATACAGGTTAGGTAAAGGTGTGTAGCCCTAGGAAGTTTTCGCATTGCAAACACGACTTTTACTGTAGGGAAGCAGTGGATCCAACTGGCACAAGACCGCCAGGGGTGGCGAGATAAGGAAGAGGCCATCAGCAGTGGATGTTACCGGCTGAATAGATAGATAGAATCATCATCATCATCAGCCTATGTTAGTCCACTGCTGGTCATAGACCTTCCCCAATGAGCGCCATAGCGCCATGTCTTCAGCTTGACGCATCCATCCATCTGCCTTCAGTCCTTCGCGGGTCGTCAACCCACCTAGCCGGAGGGCGTCCTACACTACATTTTCCGAGTCGCGTTTTCCACTCAAGAACACGTTTATACGATTTAATATTAACACTTTGAGTGCTGAAATCACACGGTATGTGTTTTCTACAAATGACTAATATGCGTAAATCCACACTAGCGCAGCGGCTGAGAAAATACAGATCTTTGTGACTCAGCACAGCCACATACAACATATTTTTCGAACGAAACGCATGTGCGGCGCAACACAACCGCTGTGTAGAGCGGCAGCACGAATTTTTTAGGTTAAAAAAAAGATCGCAGTCGTCGAAAAATAATCGCAGTCAAAGTATTAAGGTGCCTCTCGATTACCTAAACACATTCCAGCAAGGCAGCACTAAGGCCGCGAGTCCGAAAATAATTACATTTAACCCTAGAACACTACTAGGGGTGCTGGAGCACCCCAGCAGTATTTGTTTTTTGAATAACTTTGTTAATGTTCAATTGATATGTCTATGCTTCCGTGTATTTTACTCTAGAGTCACCTGCTCCTGATTGGTTAGTAACGCGGCAATGGCCTGACAATGTGGAAGTGTACTAGTGTCTTGCGGGGTGCCCCAGAACCCCAGTGTAGGAAAATCAAAAGTATTTTTTTTAGTTTAACACGATGGTTTCCTAATGTGTATTACAATATTTTGTTTTTTTATTTGATGTTGAATAATTAAATATACTGTCAAAATGCTTTAACAAAATCTAGAGCTCGAAGATCGTTTCTATTTTACTAATATTTTGAGTAATTTGTATGTTGGATGGCTGCTGGCAGGGCATTAGGAGATGATGAGTTCAACAACATATGATAGGGAATCTGCATGAAATATGAAGAGGAAAAGGAAACTATGGTGTATCGTTTGCTCATAGCTAATGAATCTGACGATGAAATAATAAATTTCTAATAAAATAAATAATAAAACTTATCAAAGAATATTTGGAATAACGCCTGGAAAAGCCATGTTTTTGAGGAGGGATATAAGAGAAATGGTTTCCGGAATCCTAATAAAACTTATGCAGGATCAAAGGTATACTATGGGACATTACGCCCAGGGACGTTGTGGTTTTTATCGAAACAATAAAGACTGCAAGTCCAAGACCAAGTGCAACTAGTGCAATATTCAAATTTTCTTGGAACACTAAATTAAAGTGTGCCAAAAGTGCTCAAATACATAAGAATAGCTTGATTTTAAAGTTGATTTGTGATTTCAGTTGTTAATAAATACTAATTAAAAACATAGTTTTAAAAACTGTTCCTATGTAAAAAAATACACGACATTATACTATGGGGTGCCCCAGCACCCCATGTAGTAAAACTAGGTGTGTAAAACCAGTGTAGGGTTCCAGGGTTAACATTATGTAACGGACCTTGCGTGAATGCCGAGTGGTATCACATCAGAACAATGGCAACCTTGACCACAAAACTGGTGATGACCTCCGTGGCGCATTGGGCGAATAGCCAGATAAGACAATCTGAAAGGTTGCTGATTTGATGCGGGAATCTTAAACTATTTAACTTAAAAAAGCTCATTAGATAACGCTACCTGCACTTCCTACTAATATTATAAACGCGAAAGTTTGTATGTTTGTTACTCTTTCACGAAACAACTACTGAACGGATCGGGCTGAAATTTTGCATACAGGAGTTCCAAGCCCGGAATAAAACATACTTTTTCATGTCAAATAATTCGAGTTGGAGGTGTCCTATAAATTATCTAGATAAGATATATTAATGTAAGGTCTAAGTAACCTTGGGGACATTTAAATACCACGGCTAGTAACTGAGTACATATATTTAGTACGAAATCCGGGTTAATTGGAGCAGGTATGTAGACAACTTTCCTAAAGGGCAAGGATATGCGTACGCGCCGGTTATTTAGAGATGTGATCATTTGTTATCGATGAAATGTTAGAATACAATGAATGAATGAACACTTTATTACAATAAAACTTTTGAAAATATCATAGTTATTAATACTTAAAGTCATTTAAAATGGGATATTTATCATGATTAGATTTTTGAGTTATCCAATATTTTGGCACAGTTTCATACGCCATGATCACGGAATAACTAATGTAATAAATAGTGGATAACTCAAAAATCAAATCATGGTAAATATCCCGTTTTAAATCACTTTATTACACTTTAAACATAACATTATAACACCTTATATCTGAATATATTTCCAGGCAACCTAGGCAACCTAATGAAATCAGAATAATAATCTTTTTAAAGCGTACTCGACGGTTATTTAAAGGTGGGTAATGTATATACGACGAAATCAGAATTAAAATTCCCTCAGCAAATTGCTAAATTACCCTTCTCATGTGTTTTAGGTTAATTCAATTTGTTCATATTTGCTGAAATAAGTTTTACTTTATGCAAAATGACTCTATAAGGAAACACATACTGCAAATACAAATAAAAAGATATTCTACGTGGATTTTTTATTATGGTGAAATATTAAGGGTACCAAATTAATCGATACCATACTACGTCGATAGCGATTTCCTCACTTTCCTTCCTCCTCACGCACGGCTAACTGCGAGTAACCTAACAACCTGATTCGACTTGTCATCGCTGTGTCACCGACTCGCCTTGCCCTAGTCACAGCTCTAGAATTACTATATGCTTTAAGATGTTTGACTCTGTACCTAACAATGAGCCTTAGCTTGTTTTGGGACTTGAGATAGATACTAATATGTAGACAGAAAAACTATTTATTGATAAAACCAATTTAAAACTCAAATTTTCGTAGAGAATACCTACAAAGTTTTAATAAAATTACAAATATAAAATAAATCACATGTAATCAAATAAAATCATAAATAGGAATATAGGTTTTACAGTTGTATTAATTCGCTAATACAAAAGTCATCGTAGATTACACGATTATTTCAACTTCATCGATAAAAGCCCCGTCACTAGCGTCCACGCACGGCTAACTGCGAGTAACCTAACAACCTGTCATTCGACTTGTCACCGCCCGCGCCGTGTCACCGACTCGCCTTGCCCTAGTCACCAGCCAGACTATATCGAATTATATTTACGTATAGGCTGTGAACTCTTCACCCCATGAGCGGAGATTCCAGATACCCCGCCCTGCCCCTATTGTAGCGTTTTCGGTTTTGGTGGTAATTAAAAAAAAACGTCAGCAACAAAATTAATATATTGAAATTCTCCCGGACCTTCTCCCGGTTCCCCTAAGTCACCTAAAAACCTAGGTGACTTAGGGGAACCGGGAGAAGCGCTAAAGACCCGTGCCATACTTAACTTTACGGTTAATAGGGTTTTTCTATTTTATGGAAAACTCCTTATATTCTAGTCCTCTATAACTTAGTTATCAATATCAGTCATCAAGTACCCGTAACACAACTAGCGCGGGGCTACATGATGCTCTGTGGATTTTCTAGCATTATTTTTGTATTTATTATAGGTATACTAGAAAGAAGAAAGAAAGAAAGAAAATACATTTATTTGACACCATACATAACACATAACACGACACATTACATAGTAAGAAAATAATAAAAACAAGAAAAAAAACATTACAAGGAAAATATAAGATATACAGAATAGAGCAAATACGTGTTACATAAGGGGCCAAAAGGTCCCTGTCTCAGCATTATGCCGCTACAAGCCGTAAGTAAGTAGCGGCGCTGATTTTCAGACAGGTCCTGGTGTGGAGCTTGATAACATTAGTAGGTATATATATAAAAGAAAACAAGAGTAAGTAACATAAAAAAGCCAGAGATAAAAGGAAAAATGAAGAGAGGTACCATTAAATACGAGTAGACCTCCATGGACATCACAAACCTATACAAATACTAGTTTCTGCGCCCCGCTTCGTACGCGTTGTTTTTATGGAATCGTTTGAAGGTCATTTCTATCCCACGTGCCATGTGCACTATAGATAAAATGCCTATATTTGATTCCAAGCTTGGAGCTACATCTGAGCAAATTTCAGCCTGATCCATTCAGTAGTTTTGGCGTAAAGTAGTAGGTAAAAAACATCCATCCATCTGTCTTAACATCAATCAAACTTTCGCATTATAATATTATATCTGTTGGTAACGGTCCTTAAGCTTCGTGCAACTTTATTGCATAACTTAATCCAATCTTAGACAATACACTCGCTAAGTTACACTATAGCCTACCTAAGTCCAATCTACCTAGTTCTGTCCAAGGCTGGGCCCGCCTACTTAGGTAGTTCTAGATCTTATTAGGACTGTTACAACATATCCTCGTTGAATTGTTTGAGGCAATTTAATATTGAACTGGAGCATTTTAGCATGCGGTCTAAATTTACCGGTACTTCAACGTAGTCAAACTATTTAGACCAACTGCTTTGACCACGACGAATTATGTTTCCTTGTGGTCAAAATAGTCAAATGATCCTCCCTATATTAATGTCAAATTAAAAATATGTACAGTCAATCTTACGTGTAGCTATTCTTTTTTTCTGACAACATAGCCCAGTGTTTTTCGGCGTTTTTTTTATTGTACAACTAGTATTTACCTAAATATATGTATCAATTTCCTAAAAATCGATTAATTCGTCAATTAAACGAAGTTTAAGGAAATAAAGGCTTCCCTAAAGTAGCAAAAGGACATAAAATTTTAATTAATTGTAATGACTAGTCATGAAAATATATTAATAAATAGACAGCACGTAAGAATTTCAAACAAAGACTTGAAGTAGGTAGGTAGGTATCGGTAAGAACATAATGAACATATAGATAAAATAGTGTGAAAGAGTCGCTCAAATAAAATAGGAGATATTAATGATTCAGTCTGTTTGTATGTCACAATCACAACACAGTTGGCTTTGTCTCGAGCGTGATTCCTCTATGTCGAAACACAACGTGAACGGTCGGGGCTAGGACACGAGTTACTGAGTACCCTGATATCTATCATTTAGACATGCTTTTTAGGCTCCAATTTTGCAGTTATAAAATATAAGTAAAAACGCGACCGTGAAAAAAGAAATTGTATGAGCTTCCACTGTACCTATAGTATTATAGTAGCTTTCTAATGATTTGTAGAATAAACTGGGGAAAAAACATTTAACATTATCTCAACAACTAACACTGTTATTGAAGGTTATTTAAGGATTGAATTTTGGCCAATGTGTGTCATTAGCGCGCCTGAGAATCATGACGTGCTAAAAAGAAAATATACGTGCCTTATTTGTTGATATCTATTCATAATAAAACCTTTGGAACTATCATGGTTATTAACACAAAAGAAAAGAAATATCGTTAATTAAATTAAATTATTAAATAATGCTGGACAATCCACACAGCATTATCTATCCCCATGGTAAGCAGAGCTTGTGTTATGGGTACTAGATAACTGATATACATACATAATACAATACATTAAATAGATAGATATTTTTTATTATACATAGAAAACGACCAGAACACCCGGAACAAATATCTGCAGATCGTACACACAATTGTTCCGAGGCGGGAATCGAACCCGCAACCTCCTGCGTCGCAGGCGGACCATCGCCCACTGCGCCACATCGGTCGTCAAATATCGCGTTATAAATGACTATTGATATCTATTCAGATCGAGATTGCCTACTGCTGGGTATTAGGCCTTCTCTCCATTGCGCCATTTTATGACACACAAAGAATGGATTTCTTTCCGCTTTATTGAGGAGGTCGCCTGATCATATTAATAAATATGTTAGGAATAGGTATTATATTGCATTGGGTACGCCTGTTAAAATAAAAGTACAAATACTTTTTTATTAACTACTACTTTATTACTTAACTTTATTCAGAGCATACTTCATTTTACTCAGCGAGTCTGTGGGTCAATTATACCCAAAAGGCTGACAATGCTTGCGGATCCAATGTAACAACGCGTTTAGGTTGCTGTTGCGACTATCGCGATTCTGCAGTGTCTCGGCCATGTTCGCCCAGGCACGCACCGACACCTTCGATGCCATCTAGCGGAAGAACTCAGCCTCACAACTCAGCAGAATCCACGGGAGCAGCAACAGCATCCTAACCGCGATTGCTGAAATTACAATATAGTCTGGCTAGAGGACAAAATCTGTTATTAATTTTAAGTACTAGCTATAAGCAAAGTAACACAATGGATTGATAAATTTATTCCGAATAAATAAATTGAATTATTAATTATTTTATTAACTTTATGTTTCTTCCACAGATGACCCAGCGACCAAGAGGAGCCGCCCTCGGGATGTCTCCCTGGCAGAGACACCCCACACCATGGAGATCGCACAGATTCTTATATCTCTGCTCCACGCTTGGGGGCTGGACCCTGACCTGGATAGAGTCTGTGAGAGCAAACTCGGCCTGCTTAGACCCATGGTAAGTCTATAAGTCCGGTTATGTGTCTTCAGATACCCTGGACTGCCAAAAGGACGTATCAATTCTCAACCAGTTGAACATTGGTGAACACACAAGGTGTAGGACGGTTTTGCCGGCGACCTCCTTATAACCTTGGACTTACGAGTCTGTCTGGCGATCTGTCATACCAATGTACAAATTCAAACTCTTATAGACCAATGTGTGACGCCGATCAAGAAATAATTACTTTCACTTTCATCTTCTTTTGAAACTATCATGTTTTTTTTTAACACAGGGTAATTGCCAGAAGCTCTCTAAATAACGACCCAATACCTAATTATGATCACATACATTTGTTTGAAGATTTCATCTATCTCTTGTGGTAGCTATATTGTATCTGTCACACACAAACCTTTTCCCCAGGTTCCAATCTGCTTCGGCGTGGTATCCCGTCACGGCCACATGTCGGTCCAACTGCCCACCTGGCTGGGCGGATGGGAACAGGCCTGCGCGTCTATCCCCCTAGACCCGATCCTCACCACGTCTGGTCTGCCTCCAGAACTGCTGAGACAGGAGACTCTTACAAGGTGAGTACACCTTAAGTAAGGTGGTCGTAAGATGTGTTTTAAAAAACCACCACGCATGTGAATGCGTGGTGGTTTTGTAGAACCCCTTCAAACTCAGTGATTGCATTGATAGCACCAAGAGATAAACTGTAGGTATATAATTTTCCAGCCGTTTAACATGACACTGACCAAGATCTTATTTAATCACTACATATTATAAAAGAAAGTCGCTTCCCGCTGTCTGTCTATCCCTATGTGTGCTTAGATCTTTGGCACACCTTGCACCTTGCTATCTTTAAAACTACGCAACGGATTTTGATGCGGTTTTTTTAATAGATGATTCAAGAGGTAGGTTTATAAACCATTTGACACATAGATTTCCATGCGGGCGAAGCTACGGGACACAGCTTGTTATAAATAAATGAAATCCTTTACTACATAGACTTCGGTATAAAAACCTCTAAACGTCAAAAAATAACCATATTCTTTCGGTTACAGAGTATTCACGTCAAAGCTGCACTGGGAGCTGTCAACCACCCTGACAACCAACCACTTGCTGTCAATCGTGGCGCTTGCCAACACGCTGATGTCGATGAGTAATGCGAGCTTCGTGCCGGAGCAAGAAGTCGCTAGGAGGATGCATAGGTATTGCAACAAACTAGACATAGGCCTTCCCTAAATTCCGGCATCCAGCATCTGCCTGTAGTCTATCGCAAGTCGTTATCCCACCTGGCCTGAGGGCTTTCTATACTACTACGTTGGCGAAGTCGCGGTCTCCACTCAAGAACATGTTTCCCCAGCGATTGTCAGTTCTTCGTGATATATGTATGGGCGGCCTACTGCCAGTTGCCAACACAAACTTCAGCTTGCCAATTCAATGAGCTAAGCCGATAGCTTTGGTTCTCTGTCGGATGATTTCTTTACGAATCCTATCCTTCAGAAAGACCCCGAACATAGCTCTTTCCAAAGCTTATGGTGTCTATGAACATAATTGACAATTGATCAGAAAAAGCTGTCCTTAGACTGTTTGCATATTCATGACTTTTCATTACAAAATCATTCCAGACCTTCAACCAGAAGCACCTCCTCGTGGGTCGGTGACGAAGAAAGGGAGGAGCAGCTTGCAGCACAACAAGCCCACATCAAGCAAGGCTGGTCGCTGCTGGCGACACTGCACGCCGTGCTGCTGCCCGACAAGGTGTTAGCTGCAGGTTGGCAACATTTCTATTGGGGAAAACCCTTAGAAAATAAAATGTCTATGTTAATTTCTAAATCACACCCTAAAAACTATAAACAGACTTCAAATTTCTAAATAATTAAAATGGGTTTAAAACTTCGTTTTAGAAAAGAATCATCGAAATCGGTTATTCGTCCATTTGTCGCGCACATACCTAATGCAAATTTAAGACTTATATGATTTTCTCATGGATGCAATTGTCAGAAATGGACCAAATTGAAATGGGACCGCGGGAAACACCAGCTATCAAATAAAAAAGAATCATAACTAAGGCGCAAAAGAAGAATAGAATAGGTACCATTGCTATTCTTCCATATTTGTGACCCATGTTTACAAATAAAGAATAAACATACCTTAGAACGAATCCTTTAGAAGTTTAGAGATAACCACAAGCTAGCTTCTTCCATCGCATTTACATTAACATAATTAATTACTTTTTTGTTCTTTGTATCTCTATGGATACAATATGTCCTGGAACAATCTTTCTTAAATATATTTTTTGATCTGTTGTAGGTGCGAAGAGCTTCAAACGCCCTCAAGTAGAGATGCTGGCGCGTAGATGGCAGCACCACTGCCTTGAAGTGAGGGACGCTTCTCAAGCTTTACTGCTGGCTGAGCTTGGGCGGTGAGATTCTAATTTCATGTTCTGAGCCCGGCAAGGCTACTACGCTATTTAACGCATACTATAACGCACGTTAAAATTAACGCTGATAGCGTTAGTGCGCTAATTTTAGCGTGAATAACGCGTGAAAAGGCGTTAAAATTAAAGATAAGATATTTATTTGGTCTTAAATTTATCATATGTGCAGTTCTACCTTACAAAGGCATGCAAATGTTTATTTTACAATTAAAACAATATTAAACTTTCTATTTTTAAGTTGCAAATAAAAAATAAAAATAATGGATTAATATAATAATAAAATTCAGAATAGTCTTAAATAAAATGAATGTCAATGAACATATTCAAAGTCCTCTAAGTCCCTGTAATTAAAATATTGATTCATTTCATCCGCCTTTTCGCGCGTTATTCATGCTAAAATTAGCACAATAACGCTGAATACATGCGTTTCGTTAAGTGCTAAATAGCGTGGTAGCCGGGCTGACTTTGGTTTGACGTCTCGAGACGTCATCGTGACACCTCATTTGTATGTGATATGCGTAGATTTACACACGCTAGAGGCGTTGTTCCAAAACTAAATAAATAAATAATGCTGGACAAACCACACAGCATTATCTAGCCCCAAGCTAAGCAGAGCTTGTGTTATAGGTACTAGATGACTGATATACAATACATATTATTGAAAATTTGTTCAGGACATTTTCTATGTATCATAAAAGTATCTATCTATGTAATGTATTATATTAAATGTATGCAATATTAGCTCTGCTATAATAAGGCAATAGAATCGTCTCTGTAGACCCAAACGTTTCCGAGATAAAACCTTTCAAAATTCATTTCCCGAAAATTAATACTTTTAGCAATATTTAAATAAAAACTAAAATTTTCGCGTTTTTTTTAAAATTGTTTACAAACTTGTGCTCAAGAGGTCACAAAACGTGACGGGCGTAATGGGCTGATGATAATGATATCTTCGACACTTTCAATGCCCATAACAAGGTCAGGTGTTTAATAACAAAATACCTATCTTCGTTTTCAGACTGGGCCCCAAAGGAAGAAAGACGCTAGTAGATAACTGGGCACAATACCTACCTCTGTACACGCACACTGAAAGTATTAACCCACATGCGACACCCAAAGAACCTGTCGAAAAGGTAACATTGTATTTTTACTAGCGCCATCTAGTTCTTTAAGGCAAGACGCCAGAAGACTACCCCATTGACTAGCTTCATCTAGTTTTACCTGGCCAGGTCACTGAATATACCTTACATCTAAAAATTAAATACTCAAATACTCTAAGAAAAATACTATACATCTACTTTACGTGTATTTTTGTGACACAAAATAAATACCTTTAACTTACTTACTTATAAGAAAGTCACTCTGTCTGTTTTTCTTTTCGTTTCACGACTAAAAGTCGAACGTGTCTCGATGAATACACAAGAAAACTGCGAGCAAAGTCGCGGGTAATTTCTAATAAATGAATAATAGTTAATCCAACAGCAAGAAGAGGAGTTCGAAGAGGAAGAGGAAGAGATAATCCGCAAGCCCTCTTCTATAGCGGAGCTGAAACGGAAGCAAACGACGGCCGTGGTGCTGTTGGGAGTTATCGGGGCGGAGTTCGGGCAGGATATCACTAGCGAAGGTACGTTTTATACAGGCCATCCTAAGGAAACGAATACATCCGACAGAGAACCAAGGTTATCGACATAGCTAAAAGAATTAGCAAGCTGAGGTGGCAGTGGGCCGGCCATATCTCGCGAAGAACCGACGGCCGCTGGGGAAGAAAGACTGCAGGTAGATGCTGGATGCGGCAAGCTGAAGACAGGGCGCTATGGCAATCATTGGGGGAGACCTATGTCCAGCAGTGGACTGCTATAGGCTGATGATGATGATGATGATCCTAAGGTTGCCTGGAAGAGATCGCTCTCAGCGATAATTCCTTAATTCTATTGTTTATTAATGTATTGTTTTCGGTTTTGTGTGGTATATTAAAGCGTTTTCTATTTTACTATCGCACGCTTTATACTTCCTTAATTCTATTGTTAGGCTGAAGACAGGGCGTTAAGGCGCCACTGTTTTCCCAGTTTTGGTGAATAGCGTTTTATCCCCAATAGGATTTAAGTGTCAGTGACATACGGGCGTATTAGCCTTAAGGTGCCTGTAAAGGGCTATATTTTGGGCAATTTTTTGCTGCAATTGTATAGCCGACAAGTTGCAGTGCTGTGTAGCCCGGCGATGTAGCCAAGACATTTCAAGATCTTGCAAGTATTTTATGTCTAGCTGGCTAGAATTGCACAATGCAATTTATTGTGCAATTTATCCCGCTTTGAATTTAGTGCAATATCGCCGTATATCGTCTCTGCTCTGACGTATAGGTGCATCTCTTTTCCCTCGCTCGCCTCTCGCCGCCTCGTCCCGTCGCTATTGACATTTATTACTGAGATCTAGCTGCAATATAGCTCGGCGTATACATGCAAAACTCCTCAGCAATCCAGTTGCAAAATCTTGCTGGACTACACTCGGCAATTAATTGCACTAAGTTATTGCAGCAAGGGTATATTTGCAAATATACTGCGCTATATTGATCAACAAAATTGCCGGCAAGGTGCAACTTTTCTAGCCCGTTTAGAAGCACCTTTAGGCATATTTACAATTTTTGATTGACTTACGTCAAAATAAATACGTTGTTTTCAGGTGCAGCTAACAATAAGAGGCGCAAAGACGGAGACAGCAGGAAGAGTTCAGTGGTTGAAGGTAGGCGATCATTTCATATTATCACTATTCAAATAATATGAATTTATGTATAATAGTGTCTATAATTAGTATTTATTTACATAAACTTATATGTATGTATGTTATTCTAGGCTTCACACTGAGCGCTAGCAACAACCTAGGGCGTCTAACGGCGCTAGCACTAACACACTTACTGCTGGCGCCGCCTAGTGCCCGCCTCCCCGCGCACACGCCGCTGCGGCGCGCCGCCGTCGACCTACTGGGGCGGGGCTTCACCGTCTGGGAGCCCTATCTCGACCAGAGCCACGTGCTGCTAGGTAAGGGCTAGCTACAACCTAGGGCGTCTAACGGCGCTAGCACTAACGCACTTACTGCTGGCGCCGCCTAGTGCCCGCCTCCCCGCGCACACGCCGCTGCGGCGCGCCGCCGTCGACCTACTGGGGCGGGGCTTCACCGTCTGGGAGCCCTATCTCGACCAGAGCCACGTGCTGCTAGGTAAGGGCTAGCTACAACCTAGGGCGTCTAACGGCGCTAGCACTAACGCACTTACTGCTGGCGCCGCCTAGTGCCCGCCTCCCCGCGCACACGCCGCTGCGGCGCGCCGCCGTCGACCTACTGGGGCGGGGCTTCACCGTCTGGGAGCCCTATCTCGACCAGAGCCACGTGCTGCTAGGTAAGGGCTAGCTACAACCTAGGGCGTCTAACGGCGCTAGCACTAACGCACTTACTGCTGGCGCCGCCTAGTGCCCGCCTCCCCGCGCACACGCCGCTGCGGCGCGCCGCCGTCGACCTACTGGGGCGGGGCTTCACCGTCTGGGAGCCCTATCTGGACCAGAGCCACGTGCTGCTTGGTAAGGGCTAGCTACAACCTAGGCCGTCTCAAACCGAGGCGTTACGGGGCGTAATGTGACGTGTTACACAACGAGTGTTCGTCATTACGGGGCCGTCGAGAGCGCTCGCAACTAGTCGCAACGAGCAACGCGACTGATTTGAAAGCATCATCCTCGCTGCGAATGTTACAAACGCCCTATTTATTATATTTTATTATTACGTCACTACACGGGAATTCAGCGCTGGACGCTCGTCTTGTGGATTCCAGAGCTATCTATGTAATGTATTGTATTATGTATATCAGTCATCTAGTACCCATAACACGAGCTCTGCTAAGCTTGGCGCAAGATGCTGTGTGGATTGTCCAGCAATATTTATTTATTTATCTGAATTTCAGGTCTCCTAGAGATGTGTTCCGATGCAGACAAGCTGGTCCCTTCAATGTCGTACGGCCTGCCGCTCACCCCGCAGGCTGACTCGTGCCGCACGGCTCGACACGCGCTTACACTTATTGCTACAGCTAGGTGAGTCGAACTGACAAGCTCCTCGGAGGGTGGACTGCGTTTACTAATACGACGAATCATGTCGATTAATGATATCGATGGATGATATCGGTGAATGATATCGACCAATGATATCGGTGAATGATATCGACGACGTTGATTGGCAATATGTTTCTGTTAGGAGACTTTTCTGTCAGTGTTAAGTAATGGAAAATAATTGTAAATTATCTGAGTTATCAAATTATGAAGATTGTTTGATATTTTCACCAGAGCATAGTTCGTTATCTAGCAGGGTGTGTGAATGATATCGATGGATGATATGACGCCGAACAATGATATTGTAAACACTAAGTTAGAGGCAATAATTAAATTCAAAGTATAAGGTTCAAAAAATAAAACACCGTAAATTGTGAATTGTGACGGGAGTAAAGGTATAGATCTGGTGGTTACAGACACTGAAGTTAGTACCTTGAATAAATAGTAAACAGTAATTGTAAATGGTATACAACCAATTTATTCAAGAACCATAAATTTTACCCATATCTGAACCAGAAACGCTTCGTTAGCGCGATCTAGCGCTCGGTCCAGAGTTGGAAAAAAAACAGTTTTTTTTATATTTTATAAAACAAACAGTTCAAAATGTTTAAAACAAGTGTTTTTTTTTTACTTATCAATTTCAAATCAATTATAGCGAATAATAAAATAATCTATTTCTAAACTATTTCCTTATTCACATTAGTGAAAATTAACACAACGATAAATATTTACTTTTGTTGCATATGTCAGTACCTCTAATCTAATTATTAAAAATTATTATTATTATTATTAATCAATACAAAACACTTTACATACACCTTGTATGTAGTGTTGTAGGTAGGTAGAGAACTAGAGAGAGAGCGGGGAATAGGTACCGTACCCACTAATCCAGTGAATTACTTTCTTTCGACGGCCGACATAGGGACTTTCCCTGCGGGACTTTACTGGCGGGGAGTTACCTATGCAGTGTGCAGTGTATAAAACGGCCGACATAGGGACTTTCCCTGCGGGACTTTACTGGCGGGGAGTTACCTATGCAGTGTATAAATACCACAGCCTGTCTGTGGTATTTATACACATTCATTTGCAATTAAAGGTAGTTTTAAACCCTGTTTTCTTCTTAATATGAAATATAGTTTTATTTCAAACTGTTTTAAACACTGTTTTAAACACGTGTTTTAAAACAACTTGTTTTAATCATGCCAACCCTGGCTCGGTCACAATAATTAGCAGCGCCATCTAGTTAAGCTCAGGTCTCTAAGTTTACAAGTTAACTAGACAAGTGGTAACCTGATAAATGTCATGTATTAAATGATTATTTGTCCAACTCTTCAAACATTCGTAACCTATTATTTAAAAAGAAATTCTTCCCCAGGCCAGCAGCATTCATAACCACAATGGCGCGCGAGGTGGCCCGCTGCGCAGCCCTATCCCACGGCGCAGCGCCGCCGCCCGCCTACCTAGCGCTGCAGCGCGGCAGGGCGGAGGTGCTGCGCGGCATAGAGCTGCTCATAGACAGGATGCACGCGGAACTGGCTGAGCTGTTGGTCGAGGTATGACTACATGACCCATCCGCTCCTTAAGGGTCCGGCGACCCTCGCTTGCAAAAATCGCTCCGAATATCGCTGTCCCTGTTTAACTCTTGCGCCGCGCCCCATGCGTGCGCGATAGCAATATTAGCCGTTCAAAATTTGGTTTGTTCCGTAATACCAAAAATTATGACAGAAAACTTTTTGTATTCATCACAAAGTATTGTTATTCTGTAACTAGACAATATAAGCTATGTTCCTTTATAAATAAAACGTATGATATTAATGTTTTTAATACGAAACAAATAGCAAGAAAACTTGTCCATTTTCGCATAAAAATGTGCAAAATGAGATTGGCTTTCATTTCATTTTAGGTAAGTATTTTGAAAAAAAAAACTATTTGGGAACCTAGATATATACTATTTTAATACAAATAATTCAATATTATAGTGGAAATATGCTTGAATTAGAAATAACGGGCCCCTTAGGTCATGAGCTTATTGGTCGAAATTGTGACTCTGTGACTGATTAGTTTTAAGTCATGCAAGTACATGCTGACTATTCATTTTTATTTTTTTTATATTGTCTAGTATACTTATATAAATGTTAAATACACTAGAGTATAATTACAATCTAGCCATAGAATTGGCTAATGGGTAATTTAGTTGTAACTTATTTTTATAACGACATATTACTAAGAACGTGTCCATTGGCACTTTTCTTATTGTCTCTATACTTAAGGTGAAGACACTTTGTTCATGTGTTCTTTAAGATAGCACTTCTGCACATACACTAATTATCACTACACTAACTCAAAAGGTTTTGTTCTTTTGAGCTTTCTCACTATGTCCGTGTTGTCGAGGAGCTGGATCGCCTCGACGTTCACATGATGATGAAGCCTTTGTTCGTGAGCCTCTGTGAATTTTTTTATGACTGTGTCGACAAATTCAATGTTTAGGTCCCGATGAATATCGTCATATCTTACGCTGACTAATCATGACCCCTTTCGATCGTAAAGGAAGGAAACTCTGTACAAAAATGGCCCGTTCCGGGATTTTGTGATACCTATTATAAGGTTTTTTAAAGCCTCTGTTATAGTTTTATTGTAACTTTCCCTAAACATATGAAACGTTTGCAGTATTGAGCTATTTTACACGTTTTCTGTTGACGACCGATGTGGCGCGGTGGGCGAAGGTCCGCCTGCGACGCAGGAGGTTGCGGGTTCGATTCCCGCCTCGGAACAATGGTGTGTACGATCTGCAGATATTTGTTCCGAGTGTTCTGGTTGTAATAAAAAAATATCTATCTACGTAATGTATTGTATTATATATATCAGTTATCTAGTACCCATAACACAAGCTCTGCTTACCATGGGGCTAGATAATGCTGTGTGAATTGTCCAGCATTATTTATTTATAATTTGAGCTTTTGAAAGCTGAAGGAGCCTCTGCTATACTATAGAGGAGTTACAGAACCTCTACAACACCATCATTTCATTCATTGGGAGAACTCCAAAGGTGTGCAGAAGTTTGCTTGTGCTCTTTTATAGGAAGATTAAACCGTACATATGCGTAATAATCATTATTTTTATCATCCAACCATCACGTTATCCTCAGGTGATGGACATAATCCTACACTGCGTGGACCAATCCCACCTGAAGAGCAAGGGCCTCAACGAGGTGTTCCCAGCGATCTGTCGCTACAACCAGGTGTCGCACTGCCCCGCCACCAGACGGATCGCAGGTACTTTTTATACAAAAGTAGTTTATGGATGTTTACTGTGATTAGATTTTTGAGTTTTCCAATATTTCGCAGTTTCGAGCGACCATGGCGTGAAAGTGACTTTTGCCTTAATAACCATTATAGTTTCAACAGTTTTATCGGTTTTATAGTTTTGCAAAGCGCTATTTATAGGTAGTACGATTTTATTTGTTAATAGTGCCACCTATCGGTGTAATAAGGCAACTTTTACGGCGCCGGTACTTATTATAGTATGTTGTGTATAGCGCCATCTATCAGTATTAATACTCTGCTGGAAATAGCCACCCCAAGTTGCCTTATTATAACGACAGGTGGCACTATTTACAATTATACTCTTCACTACATAGGCGTAGTATAAAACAAAGTCGCTTCCCGCTGTCTGGCTGTCCCTATGTATGCTTTTTAATAGAGAGATTGATTCAAGAATAATATAATAAACCATTTGAAACATTTATTTATTTAATTTCATTAGAACGACACAATCACCAATTACACAAATTATTCACACTACTATTTTATACACATAGATTTCCACTTATTTACACCACTAAAATTATTGTAGATTATTAAAACACTAGTAATAATTAAATTTTTTTGCTGTGTGGATTGTCCAGCATTATTTATTTTCTCCTTCCAGTGGGTAGCCACACCGGCCAACTAGCAATGTATGAGCTGCGCGCCGGTCGCTGCCAGTCGCTGGCCGCGCATCAGGGGCCAGTCACTGCCTGCGCGTTCAGCCCCGACGGGCGGTATCTCGTGTCCTACGCCACGGCCGACAACAGGCTCTCCTTCTGGCAGAGTACCGCTGGTAAGTTATAACCTAGGTTGCCTGAGAGAAATCGCTGTCAGCAATAAGGCCGCCTATATAATTTAAGAAACTTTATTCTCATAAGAATTACAATAATTCACTTAAGTGAGAACTTAGTGCTAATTGACGAAAATGGATGTCGAGCGTCAAGCATCCTATTGTATATCCAAATTTAGATATAAGGTTTTAATTTTGTTGTGTTTTAAGTAAAGTTGGAGAGTGGAGACCACGACTCTGTAATCGTAGTGTAGAACGCCCTCCGGCCATGTGGGATGACGATCTGCGAAAGACTGCAGGCAGATGCTACGTCAAGTTAAAGACGTTATGGCGCTGATTAGCGGGGGTCTATGTCCAGCTGTGGACTAACATAGGCTTATAATGTCCAAGCTAAGCAGAGCTGTTGTTATGGGTACTAGATGACTTATACAAAATAATATACATTACATATATAGATATTCTTTATTATATATAATGTCCAGAGAAGAATCAATCCACAATCTCCTGGCAGGTGGACCTCCGCCCACCGCGCCACGGAGGTCGTGGAGGAGTGGTTATTTATTTCTTATGATTTGTGTGTTACAGGTATGTTCGGCCTAGGCGCAGCACAGACCCGCTGCGTGAAATGCTACAGCACAGCCCCCATGGCGGACGTGGCGCGCCTGAACCCAGCGCGGCTAGCGCGGCTGGTGTGGACCAACTGTCGGACCGTCACGCTCATGCTGGCGGATGGCTCAGAGACTAGGTTCAATGTTTAGTGAACGTGATGCTGTCATTCTTACCTATATCTTACGTCAACAGTCTATATTGGTCTACTACTGGACGCAGATAGGCGCAGCAAGGCTACTACGCTATTTAGCATACCTATAACGCATGTAACGCATGTTATTATGCTAAATAACGTGAATAACGCGTGAAAAGCCGTTATTTTCTTGTGAGAGGATATAATAACGCTATTTCACGCGTTATTCTTCAGTCACAGCTCCCATGCTAGCGCGGCTGGTGCGGACCAACTGTCGGACTGTCACGCTCATGCTGGCGGATGGCTCAGAGACTAGGTTCAATGTTTAGGTGTATCATCATCAGCCTATGTTAGTCTACTGCACATAGGCCTCCCCTAATGAGCGCCATAACGCCCTGTCTTCGGCTTGACGCATCCAGCATCTGCCTGCAGTATTTCGCAGGTCGTCATCCCACCCGGTCGGGGGGCGTCCTACACTACGTTTACTAAGGCCGCGACGTTGACTCCGTGATCTCCACCCAAGAACACATTTGCCCCAGCGGCCGTCGGTTCTTCGCGAGATACGGCCGGCCCACTGCCTAAGAATTAGCAAGCTGAAATAACTTGCTAATTCTTAGAGCTATATCGATGTTTAGGTGTAAGTGATGCTGTCATTCTTACCTATATCTCACGTCAACAGCCTATATAGGTCCACTGCTACCACGCTATTTAGCACATAACGTATTCACGTTATCAGCGTAATTACGCTAATGTTAGCGTCAATAACGCGTGAAAATGTGTTATTTGCTTGAGAGAGAAGAGAATTACGTCGTTTCACGCATTACCACGCTATAAGCATACAACGGAACGCACGTTATCAGCTTTATTTAGCGTGAATAACCCAAAAAGGTGTGATTTTCTTCGAGAGAGATGAGAATAACGCCTTTTCACGCGCTATTCACCTTAAATTTGTGTATAATAACGCTTATAACGTGCTTTACGTTAGGTGCTAAATAGCGTGGTTGCCTTCCTAAAAAGTGCCATAGTGGCTTTTATCTCATGAGTCACGGTCCAAGACCCAAGTGTTTCTGGGTCCACGCAAAATGTCAGCACAGGGCAACTAAACGCAGAAAAGTCGTCGGCGAAACCTTCTTCGTAAAATATAATATCTGTAGGTACCTATCTAGTTAGAATAGAATATGAAATATTTCTTTGTGCTTGTCAAACAATAGAATAGAATTTAGTTTATTTGTAACTCAATACACAAAAACTTAACACTTTGAGTGCTGAAATCACAAGGTATGTGTTTTCTACAAGTGACTAATATGCGTAAATCCACACTAGCGCAGCGGCTGAGAAAATACAGATCTGTGTGACTCAGCACAGCTGTAATGTTTTTCGAACGAAACGCATGTGCGGCGCAACACAACCGCTGTGTAGAGCGGCAGCACGAATTTTTTAAGATAAAAAAAAGATCGCAGTCGTCGAAAAAAAATCGCAGTCAAAGTGTTAAAGAACCTACTTAACACATAATTATAAGTATTAATACAACGGGTATTCATCGCGTTTATTTACCTATTTTTCCCGACGTTTCAACAGGTTTACACACTGTCGTGGTCACGGAATGACTGGAGTACTGGAGTTACCGCCTCAGCGAAGCGGGGGCTAGTTTATTTGAAACTACCCTCACTTCGTTTTCGATACTAGTAGGCATGTCCAGCTGCACACTTGGACGATATACTACACTAACAGTGTCCGCTGAGGCGGTAGCTCCAGTACTCCAGTCATCCCGTGACCACGATAGTGTGTAAACCTGTTGAAACGTCGGGAAAAATAGGAAAATAAACGCGATAAATACCCGTTGTATTAATACTTATAATTATGTGTTCAGATCGCTTAAGTTTAATAATATTTATTAATAAGCACATCTTTGGGTAAAATGCATCATAAATATTCCCTGTATCTAGATCTTTCTCATAGGGGTAACCAATTCATTAATCGCCATCTTATATTCCTACTAATATTATAAACGCGAAAGTTTGTAAGTATGGATGGATGTTTGTTACTATTTCACGTTAAAACTATTGAATGCATTTTGATGAAACTTCACAATAATATAGCTTATACATCAGGATAACACAATACAATTCATAAAGATATATTGTATACTAGCTGCGCCCCGTGGCTTCGCCCCCGTCCAAATCTTTGTGTCAAATGATTTAAATTATAAAAAGTATCCTATGTTAGACTCCTGGTTCTAAGCTACCTCTCCACCAATTTTCAGCTAAATCGGTTCAGCCGTTCTCGAGTTATAAGTGTTGTAACAAACACGACTTTCTTTTATATATATAGATTATTATCCAAAATATCTATCACCACGCGGCTGAATCCGCGGGGTGCAGCTAGTGTATAATACAAGTATTAGTTTTCGACTACAATATTGTACCTATACACTAGCCAAACTTGACGTATTGTTTGTAAAGAAACCGCCCATACTTTTCCTAAAATTCACTTCGGTGCCGTGTCTTTTTGTACGCAATTAACATGTACTTTTGTTATGAGAACCTTCCTTCAAAGCTTACAGTTATATCTGAAACTCGACGCCACACAAGTGAGTTCAAGTTATTTGTTACAAACATTCTACATCGGGTTTGGCTAGTGTATAATGTTATCTAACATTTATTAAACCTATTATGCATCTCCTTCTATTGACTTGTATCTTAGTGGCTATATCTAAAATTATAATGTTTTTAATGATAATAACCTTGTTGTTACCTTGTTGCATTCTGTTATCGTTATCAGTTCTTATTAAGTTTTCTTTCATGTCTTTGATGACATAGAATATGTTAAGATTGTACATCGGAACATAGTTGTTCTGTTCAATTATATTCACCTTAATAAAACTACTCTAGAGTGTTATTATGAAAACTAATTACTGTCCAAATACTTAGGGGCCGTTCAAATATTACGTAAGCAGCTTTATTACAATTATTTACCCCCCATCCCCCTTGTCAGCAAAAGCAAGCCCCCCTCCCCCCATGCTTACGTAAACATTTTTAAATTATAAATGTATTTTTTTATATTATAATTATAATGTTATAATTATAATACACAAGTAAACAATACACTGACAGAGGTTTAGACAAGATTCGTAGCGTCTTTTTTTTCGAGCGAGTTTTTTCCATACTATACAATATAGCTTTATTGCACCATCAAATACAAAGAAAATAATAAAGGATCTTAATACTAACTAAATCTAGTAGCACAATCGGCGGCCTTATCGCTACAATAAATACAATTGTGGATATAAGCATCTACTACCATTCCGAACGTTTTGAAAGTATTATGTTATTCGTATGTTGAATCTATTGTAATCTAAAATATATTCATTGAATTATAAATGTTGATACGTAGTTGTAAGTTATTTATTGGAAATAAAGTTAAATTAATGTTGATTTTTGTTTTATTTCTGAAGTCATGTCACATTTTATATGATTTATTTATATATATGTATATATCAGTTATCTATCTAGTACCCATAGCGAAAACCAAGCTCTGTTTAGCTTGGGGCTAGATGATGCTGGAAACACTAAAAAAGTACCCAGATACTGGACACATTTGTCTTCCCAATTTATTACTTAAGTTTTGTGTGTATGCTAACTTTGTTTATTATTGTTTTCATTTCAAATTGTATTTATTTATTATAGCTTTTTGTTAGTGAGAAGTATTACACGGTACCGTGGTCGCCACTCCAGAGCATTGCGGCCCCAGCGGCCTTCACCAGTGGACGTCGCGTCGATAACTGAGTACAGTTATAAAATGTAGAAAGAAACCAGCAACTTCTACAAATTGCTGTTTCTGAACTTTTAGGACCAGAGATCCACTGCAAACACGAAAGAAAATGATTGAAAAACTCATAGAAGCCCGACGTACCGAAAACGAGCTAACATAATCGGTAATAAGGTAATCCTTGACGGGAAAGAATATGGCATACCCATAATTCATGAGACTATTGAGTATTGAGACTTCTCTTTCTAGGTTTATAGATTTGAACAGCGCCTCTAGTGGCGGCTGTGTGAACTACTTAACAAGATACATAGTGTCTTTCTTACCTGGATGTGCGGTACAGTCGTTGAAGCACAGATGGCGCTGTGTACATACAATAGGTAAGGTAACATACGTGTTTCAATTAAGTACCTACCGCCTAAATTACTTTAAAAAGTACTAAGAGTGCAGAAGATCATTTGAGATATACATAGAACTCGAGCACTTATTAATATTGAAAATAAAAACCCATATCTACTCCTTTCACGTTTATGTTACCCCGTTTTATATAGTTTGTCCTAAGCAGAATCGGATCAAAACCGAACCATGTTCATAGATACATTTATTTACATTTTCCTTTCACTGTACTTCTGTCCTAATGCGAATCTGTCGTAAGCAGAATCTGACTTTAAACGAAGAAGGGGTTTCTTTACCTGTAAAAATAAAATTCAATTTCGAATCAAAACTTATTTACTTCCAACTTACGTTATTAGAGTTACACTACACAATTTTTTTGTGTCTTTAATATTAAACAAAGAAAACTACAATTAAAGAATATAAACAAATTAGAACTAGTGTTTATTAACAATTGAAACATTGCTAATTATAATAAGTACTAGTTACGTAGACACTTATGCAAACAATCTAGAGGTAAGCTCAACTGATACATAGTGGCCAATCAGAAGCGTACCCAAGACAAACAATAGAATCAGTTCTTCATTTTAATTGCAATATATTAGAATTACACTTTTTAGGAACCATTTAGCGTAAAAACTTCTCTGATATGATCCAACAGAATGAATAATGTAAAGCTTCCTGGCGGATACCATCTTTGGGTGTATCATATTGTGCACCCGAGGATGATACCCGCTATGTGTAGCCATCGCCTTTAGATTAACTTCTCAAAGGGCCTCTGCAAGCCTTCCAAAGGACCGGGTCACTTTATGGCCCGAGATCATGGTAAATGAGAGACAGAATAATGATTACTTAACATATTATTTTTTCTTTGCAATAGTCTCTACACCTGGCGGATACCATCTTTAGGTGTATCATATTGTGCAGCCGAGGATGATACCCGCTATGTGTAGCCATCGCCTTTAGATTAACTTCTCAAAGGGCCTCTGCAAGCCTTCCAAAGGACCGGGTCACTTTATGGCCCGAGATCATGGTAAATGAGAGACAGAATAATGATTACTTAACATATTATTTTTTCTTTGCAATAGTCTCTACACCTGGCGGATACCATCTTTAGATGTATCATATTGTGCAGCCGAGGATGATACCCGCTATGTGTAGCCATCGCCTTTAGATTAACTTCTCAAAGGGCCTCTGTGCTTCGGCCCCACGCAAGCCTTTCAAAGGACCGGGTCACTTTATGGCCCGAGGTCATGGTAAATGAATAATATTGTTTACATACATAGTTTTATTTCTGTTAATTCATTTACATTTTAGTTTTGTTCCTTGTTGTATTAGGCCACCTTGCGCATCACGGTCTCCACGGAAGACCAGCGCTATGGTACGATCTGCTCGACCATAGCACATGCTGAGTGGAGACCGATTTTGTCAGTCTCTCTGTTAATCTAAGTTTAATTTATAAGAGTCTCTGTTCTGACAAAATAAAAATATTTTTACTTTACTTTATGTCTCACTAGCTGTGCCCCGCGGTTTCACCCGCGTGATAGATATTTTGGAAATATTATAAACGCCAAAGTTTGTATGGATGGATGTTTGTTACTCTTTCACGTAAAAACTACTGAATGGATTTTAATGAAACTTCACAATAATATATCTTCCATATCAGAATAAAACATAGGCTACAATTCATAAAAATATGTATAAAATATATTATCCAAAATGTCTATCACCACGCGGGTGAAACCGCGGGGCACAGCTAGTGTTCTATATATGTATCTATATATGTAACAAAATTTTGTAAATAAAATAATTTATTTACTGGATCATTCTAATATTTTGCGTAACAAAGTTATAAGATAAGTAGTAAAAAAAAATGTTTTTTTTAGTAACAAAAATACTTACAAATGAATGTTGTACAGTATACAAGGGCTTAGGTTACAGGTGGGCTTTCTATTTGTTCTCATCATTATCATCAACCTATGTTAGTCCACTGCTGGACATAGGCCTCCCGCAATGAGCGCCATAGCTCCCTGTCTTCAGCTTGACGCATCCAGCAGTCTTTTTTTGTTCTGACTATAATTAATGAAATTATCGATAATTATTTCTTAGTAGCTGTAGCAATCATAACCACAACCTCATGGTTGGAATAACGATGGGACAGACATACACATACACCAAAAAATAGAAGTGGGTAGTAGACTACACTTTTATTGCACACTTAAAAATAAAACAAACGAGAGAATGTGGAATGCAAAGAAATTTGAAAAGCTTCTTGCGTCTGACTTTCTTATTAGAGAACATACAAGAGATATGCATCATTTGCACGAGACTTTAAAAAACGTTCTGTTAACACTTTGACTGCTGAAATCACACGGTATGTGTTTTCTACAAGTGACTAATATGCGTAAATCCACACTAGCGCAGCGGCTGAGAAAATACAGATCTTTGTGACTCAGTACAGCCGTAATATTTTTCGAACGAAACGCATGTGCGGCGCAACACAACCGCTGTGTAGAGCGGCAGCACGAATGATTTAGATCAAAAAAGATCGCAGTCGTCGAAAAAAAATCGCAGTCAAAGTGTTAAGTATCTCAGCGAATTCAGAGGATGAACTCAGAATGCCTTTTGCTTTCTTTTTAGTCTTCTAGCAACTCAAATCGCTATTGCTAGTACTTTAGCAGCAACATTTGACGTCATTTGATTTTTTTATTAATTAAATTATACGAAGTTTCATAATATCTATTCCCTTTAACAACCAGCGCTCAAAATGCAACACTGCTCGATAAAAAAGCGTCGCGTTTTAAACGCGCTGTCGTATGAACATCCACTTGGAAATGAATTTGAACGCCTTTTTAACGGGCGTTGAAAAAGCTCCCGTGCGAATGAGGTAATGGTCAAGCGCTTGACAATTACAAGTAACATATGCACGAGTCAAGTATAAACCCAAAGCAGAGCTTGGATTGACCAGTTACACTTAATTATATTTGGTTACGCTTGTTGGGATTATTTGCAAATTAATGTGAATAATTATACCGCTGTCTTGATTGGATGGTATTTCACCTATCTATTAAGAATGTCTTATTTTAATAACTTATTTTGGTGAACCATCCGTCAAAGGTCGGTATAGATTGCACCGACACGCCCCATGCAGGGGACCGCAAGAAGCCGCCATCTTGGTGCTTTGAGTCTTCGCAAGTCATTAGATCGACCAACACGCGTCCCGCACTAATTTATCTTAATAAAAGTTGGACTCTGATAACTCCGCATACCACCGCATCTGCTACGCTGGCAACTGCTGGTAATCCGCTTGTGTGTGTCAAAGACATTTCAGTGACGTCACGGGAATCCTGGCGATTCCAGAAGCACGCATTCTTCCGATCGAGGCGAGTGGTGAATTGAGGTGAGTTATTATTATAAGGCATTTATAGGTGATTGTTTTCTTCCAAGGCAGCGTACGTTCCAACAAGTGTCCATTCCCCGCATCCCGCAGGATTCACTTTAAGCTTTAAACCAGCATTCATTTATCCCAGGTCGTCCAAAGTTACTAGGGCTGGGCAACCGCTTAGAATAGAGGATTTAGTCCTGTACTCTCCATTTTGGTCCTTCGAGCCGGATATCAAAATGGAGAGTACAGGACTAAATCCTCTATTCTAAGCGGTTGCCCAGCCCTAGTAACTTTGGACGACCTGGGATAAATGAATGCTGGTTTAAAGCTTAAAGTGAATCCTGCGGGATGCGGGGAATGGACACTTGTTGGAACGTACGCTGCCTTGGAAGAAAACAATCACCTATAAATGCCTTATAATAATAACTCACCTCAATTCACCACTCGCCTCGATCGGAAGAATGCGTGCTTCTGGAATCGCCAGGATTCCCGTGACGTCACTGAAATGTCTTTGACACACACAAGCGGATTACCAGCAGTTGCCAGCGTAGCAGATGCGGTGGTATGCTGCTGGTAATCCGCTTGTGTGTGTCAAAGACATTTCAGTGACGTCACGGGAATCCTGGCGATTCCAGAAGCACGCATTCTTCCGATCGAGGCGAGTGGTGAATTGAGGTGAGTTATTATTATAAGGCATTTATAGGTGATTGTTTTCTTCCAAGGCAGCGTACGTTCCAACAAGTGTCCATTCCCCGCATCCCGCAGGATTCACTTTAAGCTTTAAACCAGCATTCATTTATCCCAGGTCGTCCAAAGTTACTAGGGCTGGGCAACCGCTTAGAATAGAGGATTTAGTCCTGTACTCTCCAATATTTAATAATAACTACAAAAGAATTTTGTTCATAAAACTCGAACCTAGCTTAAAAACCATTTTTTTGGCTTGCATTAATAATAGCTATAATTTCTGATGCTAGCAATAATTTCTAGTATTTTCTGTCTAGATAAACCTATGTTAGGATTTAAGAGCTATCAACAGTAAACTGTAACAAATTTGTAACTATAAATAAACTTCTATCAATAACGGTATATGTACCTTGAATTGTTATTTTAAGTTTTCCAATATTTCAGCACGGTCGCATGATCACGCCATGATCACGAAATAACAAAATCATAGTAAATATCCCGTTATTAATGACTTTAGTGTTATTAACACTTAACACCCCATGATAGTGTCAAAAGTTTCAAACATGTTTACATTGGAATGTACTTGAAATACTAAATAATGTTTACATATATGTACACCTTCCTATGTTATGTCCTTTAGGTTATTTATGTATATATTCGGATACTGACGACAGGCATATTATCTCTTTGTATTAACCCTTTAACCGCCTACGTCGGATTAATCCGACAAATATTTTCGAGCCCATTTCGCCTGAGTCGTATATTTACGACCAAAATATCACTGCTCGTTTAATCAGCTAAACGAGGTGCAAAACGAAATATCGAGATCGAAAAGTTAAGTATTGCACATCCCTCTTTAATGTAGGTATAAATTTTTCGATTCACTGTGCCGGGCGCTGGGTGCACGCCAGCTGATATGAAGTCGGGCGGTTAAAAGGTTAAGTAATAAATTATTCTTAAATTTTAGTGATGTTTAAATAAAAAAAAAACGAATAACGTGCCTAACGTTATTAGTTTTAGTTATATATTTCAGTTATATTATTTGCGTACTATAAGCGGAAATTGTGTTAGCTTTAAAGGTTCATATTTTATTTGTACTGTTAATTGGACACCGGGATACCGAGGACGCCTAGGGAGGCATGCACCGGCATCAGGGAGCTGCTGGCCTTCCTGGAGGAAATCGGGTGGTTAGACTAGCAACCCCCCCACCCGACACTCAAAAAAGGCCCACTGGGGGCCAAGTTGCGGAAACCAGTCCAGAAACAAGTAACAAGTAAGTTTACTGTTAAATGTAGCATGAGCTTTTTGTTTCACAAATATATAAAAATAAAATAATTAGCTTCGCCACATCTTCACAGATATAGCAGAGCTTCAAGACAAAGGTATTCAATCAATGTATGTTTGTTTGTTTGTTTAATGCAGGCGGGCACTCCGAGCTTATGACTCAAGAGTCGCTCAGCGGGCTATGGAAAAAGCTATGCTTGGAGTTTCTCTACGTGATAGAATCCGGAAAACGTAAATCCGTAGAAGAACCAAACTCACAGGCGGTGGGCAGATCATATAGCTCGCAGAACTGATAACCGGTGCAACGCAAAACGGACAGAAAACAATACAGAAATAAAATCTTGGAATAAAGGTATAAAGGGCGGCCTTATCGCTGAGAGCGATCTCTTCCAGGCTCAGAGTTTGTTCATATATGTAAACGGAGTGTTGGGAGAATATTCATAAGCTCAAAATCGATCTGCAGGCTATGGAGAGAGCTATGCTTGGAATTTCTCTACGTGATAGAATCCAGAAAACGGAAATCCGTAGAAGAACCAATGTCACCGATATAGCTCTGACGCGTTGATGACGCAATCATCCGCAACTGAACAACATCCCTTATGCGCCGGGTGAGGGGCGGCACCAGTAGCTATCTGAACCTTATAGCTGGAAGACTGGACACGGACTGCGCTTTCATGAAGCACTGGACGCACACGGATAAGTCATGCGTCTGAAAACTCAGGGTGTGTCCCTTCTGCTTAGTATGTTTTTATTTATTGTACTCGTAAGTTCCTTCTTCTAACTATGGCTGTAACATGTACTTTGTGAAGATGAAATAAATAAATTGAATTGAATATAGCTCGTAGAACTGATAACTGCTGCGTAAAGGTTCTCGAGGTGATGAGTATGGATTGATTTGCTTTTTTTTTAAATTCAACCTTATTGTTCATATATCGATATGATATCAGTCATATTTTATGATTCGTTTCATAATTTCACACCAACAGATTTGGGCAATTATTCGCGGCGCTCTTTTAATAGTTGTTGGAATCTGCGCCCTCCACCGCTGCTGACATACAAAATGCAGCCTCAAATCATACAAAACGTCTTATATCTTAATAGATACTTTAATAAGTATATAGTACTTAAAACTATGTACGTACTAACTAAAATGTACTAGAACATATTATAACTTTCAAATGAGATTTCATCTCATGACAAGATTTAAAGGAAATGGCACAGATCCAGAATTTTGAACTCGTAAAATTAAATCACAATTAAAATACGCGAAACACCCTGAACGTCCAGAACAAATACCTGTCGTACAAACATTTGCCCTGAGGCGGGAATCGAAGCCGCAACCTTCTGCTGATTAGTACAAATACAAACATCCTTAGGGGACTGTGGTAAAAATATACTAATCATATAACTAATTTTTTTTTTTATTGACATTTAAATTCGTTGAACTATCGCATGTCGTGAATCACTACATACAAAAATATTGACTGATCCGGATATAAGATCTTCTAAATCTGAATATGTCAACAAAAATCAGCAAACTCAGCCAAAACTGTCTCAAAGACTGGGTCAGTCTCAAAACCAGCGCTGTTTTATACCTATATGCTGGGGTATACGCCAGTGAAAAACAGTACAAAGCAGAGTCTTATCCGTTTTGGCACACCTAGGCAGCACTGACATATAATATACCTAAATACCTGTCCACGAGTGGGTAGGTAGGTAGGTATCTATCTGAGTACCTAGCTACCCTAACTTAAAATAATTACCTAGGTATGTGTACTTGCTCCTTTAAACTTTAGTTTGCATTCGTTAGTGTACTTTTGTAATATTTGCCTTTTTTGATGTCGTTCATGTGTTGAACGTTATATATTATTGTATTCTCACCGATTCCCTACCTACTTTAAGTCTATGTTTGATTTTCTTGTGTGCTGTCTATGTTTCTGAACCAAATAGACAATATATCTATATATCGATCTAAAAAATAAGCATCATGGTGTTCAGAATTCTAAGAATAATGAATTTATTTTATTCATAAGTCATAATAACTCAAAACATTTGCAAATTACCTACCTATTTAAGTAACCTACCTATAAATACGTCTAAAATGTTAATAAAACTACACCTGTATGACACTAATGACATATTTACGAAACATCAAACAAGTTTATGCTTAAACTCTATATCAAAATCAATGAAGCCGTTTTGTTACTTAGATGTTATTGCCTTAATTGAGACCCTAGACGATATACACAGACACCTCAAAAAAGTCCGTCTTTAATAATTATACTTATCGTAAGGATTTTCATCTACATCGTCCGGATTTTTCATTTCTTCCTCATCATCTGCTATTTTGTGCTCTTCTTTTTCAACAAAAGCTTTCTCAACCAAAGACATCCTCTGGTCTTCAAAGCAAGTAGGTTCATCTTCTTCACCAGAAGAGGTTTTTAGGAAATCTACGTCGTATACTATCCAGTTTCTAGCCGGTCCCGTGGCTAGTTTGAGCCAGGTCGCCTTTTTCATCAATACGAATAGATGGATCAAAATATACTGTCCTTTATTACAATGTGTTGTCTTTTCTTGTTTGATAACCCCGTAAAGTTCTATATCAAACGCGTATTTCACTTCGTTTTGGTAAGCGGAGAACTTTAGCGTGCTGTTGCTGTATTCTAGTTCGTATTCGTCGACTATTAGCTTTATTTTTATTGTTATTTTGTCATTTACTTGCCGCCAGACAAGGGAAGGGCGTTTAATTGTTTCGGGTGATTCGGTTACGGTTATTTTGTTATTTATATCAGTCGAAGCTGTTTCATTTTTATTTATATATTTAATAGGAATGGTTTTTAGTGCTCTCTTTGATTTAACTTTACTGATTTCTTCATTTTCAAAATGTTTGTGTACGATTTCATTTTTATCTACTGCATTTGAAATGGAGTCTAATTCAATAATGAGAGGGGTTTTAACTGGTGTTAACGAACTCTCATTTAAATTGTTGAAAGCTAATTTTTTTTTCTGTTCCTTAGTTTCCGTTGTGATATCATTATCATTCTCCGTTAATATTGATTGAGTGTCATCAGAATCTAGTAGAGAAAGTTTATTATTGTTTGCATTTACTTTTTGGACTCCGGTTCCAAATGACGAAGTATCATCCGAATCAAAAGATACATTATTATCCACGACATCAATTTTCATTCTTTGAATTCCTTTATTATTTGTTACTGCGCTTCCTTTTACCATAACGCCAGCTTCTGCAAAATGGTGTTTTGTTATTTTCAGTCCGGTATTTGTATCGTTCTCCGTCGAATCATTTATGGCGATTAACTTTGGTTTGCTTGGTGTGCTAGTATTGCCCTCCCTTATTTCTTTCGTCTCAGTCACATCGTTTTCGTAGAATATTTTACTAAATGATTTTGTCAAGTCCTCTACGATATCCTCGGTTTGCTCGGGCAAAAATTCTGTGGCACTCCATCGGTCCATATCTTCAAGATCTAGAGAAGGGATCTCTTGTGGTAGTGGTGGATATTTACGTTCATTGTCATTAGTTGCGTCTGACGTGTTTTTGCTAGCCGTCGCCATCTCCTCGTTGATGTGTTCCCAATCACAATCAGAACCATCACTGTTTTGTGACAATGTGGCAGGAATAGCAATTGATTTTTCAGAATCACTGTTTGATGTTAATTTGACAGGAATGTGTATGGATTCTTCAGAATCACTGTTTGGTGCAAATTTGACGAGAGTAGGAGTGGATTCTTCGGCAATCGATTGCTTTGATATTTTTGTATCAAGTAATTCCGTAAAATCTTCTTCATCAGGATTTTCTCGTACGAAATCGAGAGGCTTCTGTAGAAGTCCAGTCTCAACATCTTTTGCTGAAGCTAGATTCAGTTCCAACATCTTGCTATTGATAACTAAATCAAATTCTAATGATGTATCGATGAGAATAACTCCATATTTATGTCCTCCTGTGACCTCAGCTTTGTCTTTGACGATATATTTAACATATATGCGCGTTGGTATCCCATCTTTATTTACCAGACAATTATCGTGAAGCCAATTAGTGCTGAATTCAGACCAGTTTTCGCGTGGTGGCTGGATTCCATAAAGTCTACATTCTATAGACTGAAACGGTATTTGTTTTATGAGTGTTTCTGGGGCTGTCATTAGTTTATTTATAGCTACGTCTCTCCAGACGGCTCTGTCGACAAAGAAGCATTTTACTTTAGATCTGTCTCTTATTTCATCGACGATAGCACGCTCGTACATAGAATCATCAGGGAACTCCGCAAGAACGATATCTTTTACGCAAACCTCGTCTTTGTCTATTGGCGTAGGGTTATTTTTAACGTATTTTTTTATATCAGATTTGAGAAGACCGACGCATTTGTCGAACTTATGCAGTCGGACAAAGAATTTCCCTGCATTTATCGTGTTAGAGAATATAACTTCCGACCAATTGTTTTCATCTAAATGTGCCCAACGGTGTTCAGTTACCTTCTTCACCAGTTTCTTAATCACGGCTCCCGGTTCACTATTAACTTTCAAATTTCCGACTTCGCATAGCTTTGTTAGTTTTGATAAGTGATCGGGGTTGGGTATAGCGTGTCTTTCCAACAATAACTCTTTTAAGTCACATTTGACAACAGTTTGGGCCAATGCTGACAGATCAGCGCACGCTTCTAGCGTTTCAACAAATATGGTTTTACCAACGGTCATGACCACTCGACCCCTCAGATATAATTTTTCATCTTCGTCAGTTATACCTTGCAGGGTGTTAGTAGCGAGTTCAGAGAACGTGACATCCTTATCCTTTGGTCTAACTCCAGCCAGTCTGACTTTTATTACATGAGTCTCTATATCCTTAAATTTATCAGGCAAATAGAAAAGTTCCACTGCTCTGATCACACTAATTTGTTCTTCGTCAATGAGGTTTATCACGACATTTTTAGCCTTCTTCTTTTCATAGTCTATGATTTTTAAGACTTGACATCTAGAAATCAAACTTTTCCTTATATATACGCCGCAAATATCTCCTACACTAGGTTCTCCGTGAAGTCTTTGGTTTTGTTCTTTGCTGAAGAACATACCGAGCTTCACACTAAGTGTTCCGTATGCATCTTGGTACTTTTGTTGATGGCCGCCTGATGTATAGGTCAGCAGTCTTGCTGAGTAGGCTATGGCAGAGTGGTAGTGTATTATTTTGAATGTGATGATACCACTTAGGGGCATCCACGGTTTGGGCTCATCGAAGGCTCCTAGGATACCGTGTCTCTCTCGGCATGTCAGCGAGTCCACGCACTCGCCAATCGACATCAAACTGTCACAAATTGGGACTAGTGACTTCGCTTTTACCAAGTCCTTCTGCTCCAGAACCTTGCTAGCAACTTTGTCCAAAACGTCAGGGACTGTGCTTAAGCATCGTCTAATGAAATGCAAGATTTTAGGCAACTGTTCCACGTTACTATCTTCTAGCAAGATTTTTATTTTCACATTTGTATTCGAAGACCCGAAAATCGATGGGTAGTTATCATTTAGAACAGCAAAACGGCGACAGAATCTAGAATACACTGGCGGCATTGAGTAGTGTACCAAAAAGTTGGCATAGGTCACGTTCAGATAGCTCAAGTTTGAATCGCAACAGATGAGGATTGAGCTTAAGACCTGTGTCCTCAGTTTGTACAGTTCATTTATGTCCATCTTATTATTGCAAGCGACAACGGTATATTTTAACTTGGTCAGCGTCGTCTGCAGTAATTCCACTTCATCATCTGATCTGCACACAATGACCGTCAGCTTATCAGCATCGTTATTTTCTTTCAAAAACTCGACCACAGTATCGACTTTCTTTTCGCTCTTGACGAAGCTCACTGAGGTATTTGTTTTAGAGTACAACACACACTCGTGAAACGCTGCAAAAGTAACTATTGTGTCTGGGGCCTTTTTTGCAAGCGGTGTCATGAAATCGCACCACTGTCTCGAAGCAAGAACGTATTGGACCTTCACCTGTCTATCTGTCCTTGACTTCAACATCTGTTTCACGTGTAATTGTATAGCTTTAAGTTTTAGCCCGTATACGCTGCCTAAACGTTCGCAATCTTCGAGGACTAACGTGGTTAATCTCCGCAGGTCAACTCCTATTTCGGCCGTCAACAACCCGTATAGCATTGACGGCGTTGAGACGAGTATATCACATCCGTTCACGAGATTCGTAACCAATTTCTTGTGGTCTACACCGGGATAGCTAGCGACCACCCTCTGTTGATTCAGGTACATTCTACATTGCTCCATTACGTCTGATACCGACAAAGCTGTGGCGCATACGATGATACAAATGGGTCCTAAGCCCGCAAATTGGTAATTGTAATCCATAACAAGATTGCATACAGCAGGGATGTAGCCTAGTGTTTTTCCGCTGTTCGCTGCGCTTATCATAAACATGCTATGACCTCTCAGTATGTATGGCCAAGAGACTGACTGCAACCGGTTTGGTTCCTTGACCTGCTTGTTACGAAGCGTGTTTTGAATTTCAGTTTTGAAAGGAATATCCCTCAGACTGCTGTGGGGCAGAACCCTGTTGTCGTTTTTACTGTGAGCAAGAATCAAAGGTTGTACCAAATTGTCTACGAAAATAGATTTGCTGCCTTCTAAGTTTTTGTACGGGTTGACGTTAGCTTTAGTTTTTTCTGTGTCTATATCTAATATTATGTGTGATTTCATCTCGACTATGAGTGGGTTGTGTTCAGAGTTTAGTTTTTTATCTATCTGTTCTAGTTCTTCAAAATCGTCTTTGGAAACGATAGATGACGAATCGTTGCGCGATGGATCGGTATCATAAAATTTAGAATCGTCTACAATTACGCGGTTTTCGCGTTTGACGAAATGAGTTACTTTGTTTTCAGTATTTCCGTTTGATGACGAAGAACTATTTACCTGAGCCTTTTCCTTTCGCTTACGCATAATATCCAAAAGCTTGTGTCGGGAGTTTTTCTTTTCTATAGATATTTTATCTTTACTTTCATTGACTATAGGTTCTTGTTTTTTTATGTCGCCACCGTCAACACGGCACGAATTAAGATTTTCTTTGAACCCTTTCCCATCTTGCTTAGTTCGAATGAAATCTTTGTAACATTCAGCTTTATTCAAATCTACATATTCCCTACTTTTCATGTCATTAGTGCTAATGCTAGAATTAGCTATATTTTTACTATTATTTTGATTCTCTACACCTTTATAATCATCGGAATCAGATTCGTTAACAAGATAGCCATATTTGCGTACATTGTCAATACGTTTAACATTTTCTGAAGAGTTGGTACCTGCTTCATCTTCCGAGTTGACAGTCGCTGCTTTTAATGTTTCTTCAAACTTCGTCCGAAGAACCTTCTTTCTCACCAGTTTATTGAGCTCGCAAATTGGTGGACCGTACGCTACGATGTTGTATTCCGGGCCAACTAAAAAAAGAAATAATAATAAATAAATAATGCTGGACAATTCGCACAGCATTATCTAGCCCCATGGTAAGCAGAGCGTGTTATGGGTACCAGATAACTGATATACATAATACAATAGATTATATAGACAGATCTTTTTTAATACACATAGAAAACGACCAGAACACCCGGAACAAATATCTGCAGATCGTACACACAATTGTTCCGAGGCGGGAATCGAACCAGCAACCTCCTGCGTCGCAGGTGGACCTTCGCCCACCGCGCCATAGAGGTCGTCAATAAGTCTTATTCAATTAAAAAACTCAGTTCAGTTAAAGCAAGATGTCTCAAACGTGAAAAGAGCCTAAAACGAGAGAGATGTGTAAAAGCAACCAGTATAACACACTCTTTAATATTACAAATGTGAAAGTGTTGTATGTTTGTTACGTACGAGTATCTACACCAAAACAATTCATACGGGGCGTACTGTATTTTTGCATAATATGTGTTCTAGACTCAGATAAAAATACCGAAAAAACGGGCTCGCGCACGTTTATAATCTTTAAAACGGCAAGATAATCAAAGTGTGTAAACGTGTAAAAAAACTGATAGACCACAAGCACAATGGTTCTATTGTGTCATAACGGCGAGCTCACTGCGGACTCGTCTCGCTTTGGAGGCACTTTTAAATCGCATCTAAAGTTGAAATTCCAAGATGGAACGCAGGCCGCAAACTGCAGCTGGAGGCTTCAAGCACGGCGCAGTTAGCGCAGCGACCGCAGACTGCTGCGCCAGTGGTGTTACGAACCGTGCTTGGAAATTTAAGCAACATCGACCGCAGGCAGCACTGCGGTCAACCGCAGCCGCTAGCCGCAACATAGCCTGCGGTTGCAGTCTGCAGCCCATCTCGGACTTGTACCTTCGTGACCCGCATTGACTAGGCAGTGTATATATTAAACTCACCAGGGTCGTTGACTGAACACTCCTCTGTCTTCTTATCACGATTGTTGGTCCGACTTCTGAAGGTTCCACCTGGAAGGTATGAGACTAGATGAAGACAGCATTTCCTAGGGTTAATTCATTAACATAAATAAATAAAGCTGGACAATTCACACAGCATTATCTAGCCCCAAGCTAAGCAGAGCATGTGTTATGGGTGCTAGATAACCGATATACATAATACAATACATTACAAAGATATATTTTATATATACTCATATACATAGAAAACAACAAGAACACCCGGAACAAATATCTGCAGATCGTATAAACATTTGTTTCGAGGTGGGAATCGAACCCGCAACTCCTGCGTCGAGGACCTTTGTCCCCCGCGCCACAGAGGTTGCGTTATGATTGATATGATAACTGATAGAGTTTTTGATTAGATAGTTTTTTTTTTTTTTGTGATGTCACAAAAAAAATATTTTTCTATCTATAAGGTTTTGTCGGCCTAAAATTAAATAAATTCAGAATATTTCTTACCCTTATAATCATTTAACTCTTCATCACAAATTGTTTTGACTGGTGATGAATCATTTCGAACAATATCCTGTTTTAAATCACTTATTTCATTATAAACATTTCTGTCATGTTCTTTATTTCTGAGCTTTGTTTTGACTGATGTAGGATCAGTTCGAACAATATCCTGTTTTAAATCACTTATTTCATTATAAACATTCCTGTCATGTTCTTTATTTCTGAGCTTTGTTTTGACTGATGTAGGATCAGTTCGAACAATATCCTGCTTTAAATCACTTATTTCATTATATACATTCCGGTCGCGTTCTTTATTTCTGAGCTTAGTCAGAACTTTTGCCTTTTTTAAAAGCCCATCGGTTTTTAATGGCTTGCTGATATTTTCCACAACAGGAACCTTTTTCTCACTTTTAACCATTGTCAACTTCTTGAGCATATTTTCAACGAACTCGACATGAGCCATTTCTGGTTTCGGAGAATCCTTGAAGTCTTTGTATTGTTTTATCTGTGGTTTCGTAATGATATAAGTCTGTTTTGATGTGTCCTGTTTTGTCAAGAGCAAGTGCTTTTCTAGATTTTCCACTGTTAGTTTAGCTGTTCCGTTCTCTTTGATTTTTGATATTTGAGCTGGTGAGAGGCAGAGTTGGAGTGTTTCTTTCATCTGATCCCATTTCCCTGATAGAACAAAATATTATTAGATCCAGTTTTAGTTGCTTTCATGTGTACAAATAGCATAATGTCCAAAACATTTTCCAACTTCGACGGGACTTGAACCCGCAACCCTCAATCAGTACGAGACAGTACAGGTCAAGTGACATACAAGTTGAAAAACTCTGGGACTCCTTTCGGACTCAAGCGCCGATTAGCTCTACCATTTATATTATTTAATAATATTGGATTGTGCAAAACGTGCGCCGTGTGATGCCGGCTTAGAACTTGCACCGCAACTCTTCCCACGGGTATCTACGTGTCTAGAGAGGCGACTAAGGGATATCCGCCGGGGGCGGGCAGTAGCGCCGAACTGTGATCCCCAACCCGCATGCCTAGCATGGGGATTATGTGCATGTGTGCCCCCATGAGATAAAAGCCAATAATGCGCTTGTCAGGGGAGGCCTGCGCCCAGCAATGGACCCATAAAGGCTGTTAAGGTAAGGGGCCATCCATAAATTACGTCACACGTTAAGGGGGAGGGAGGGGGTCGAGGAAGTGTGACATTGTGTGACAAGGGGGTGGGAGAGGTCCTAAATGTTGTGACGTCACATTTCAAAATCTTAGTGTTAAGAAAACACGAACTTTGAACTATTGACCAAAAAGCCAAGAACATTGTCGGCCACTCGCTCTTCTATGTCGGCGTGATAAAATTAATAGTTTTTTGCTTGAAATGAATGTTTGATATTAGTTATATTAAAAAATCATTTAAATTGATATAAACCAAATTTCAGTACCTACGTACTGCTGTTTTAATTCCATAATTATTTCTAGATTGAACACTGTAAAATATGTGACGTTACAATAGGGAGGAGGGGGGTCTCACAAATGTGACCACCCCCTCCTTGTCACAGGTGGTCCTTGTCACATTTGTATGTTAGGGGGTCAAAAATCATAAAATTTGTGTGTCCTAATTTATGGATGGCCCCTAAGGTGAGGTTATATTATTGTATTATGGACAGTACAAATACATACCAGTGTCTTTATAATTCTGTATGATCTTCTGAATCACCTCAATTTGTTCATCATCTTTGAGTACTGTCTGTATTTTCCCCGCTGTCAGCATCTGCCAAAACTCGTTTTTGCTTTTGTATGCGTAAACAGAGTTATGCAGGCACGTTGAAAGTAGCTTTTTAGAGCCATCTTGCTTTCTAAGTGAGATTTCTCCGTAGATGTGAGGTTGGTCAAGGAAGATAGAAGATCTGGAATGTAATTAGTATTTAAATAATTTTGAAAAAACTAAAACTCAACTTCAATTTACTTAATATTTATTTACACAGTTTGATATTTGTATTGGGTAATCTGGGAGTTTTCTATGTATAATAAAAAATATCTTATTTTTGTTTAGTTTTCTATGTTTCTCAAGACAGACTTATACAAGTTTTTTGGGATATTATTTATTTCAAATACTTATCCCTCGGGGGAGCCAGGAATAATTTATTTAAGGCACCTTGGGAACATTCTCCATACTAAAAATTAAAACTAAATTAAATCAATAGTGGGATTTTATTTAGTTAAAATTTTTAGTATTAGGTATGGCCCTAGTAATAAGCTCTCTATTTATTTATGAATAAATTTTGGATACCAGTTTATCCGAATAGTTTTAATTATTTATTTACTTTAAATAGCAAATATTTGACCTAGACGTATCATTTATTTGCCACTACATATACACACAACATAAATAAACAGTTTTAAATTATAAACATAATACATAATATTAGTAACACAATAAATAATACATTGAAAGAAAGTAAATTTTTTTTTTTTTTTTTTTTTTTTTCATCCATTTTTGTCTACAATCGGCTGTTCAGCCATAATTAGACGCGGTCTCGGGTGGGATACTCAGGTGCCATTTCCAATGAAAGGCACCATCTCTAGACTTGAATACTTTAGTTCCTTCGGTCAAGCTCAAGAATATTCCATCGCTTAAGGCGTTTTATATTGTCTTGGTTCTGTAGCAGGTGTCTTGCTAGTGTGAGCGAAAGAAAGTAAATAACAAAAACAAACAAAGTAAATAACAAGAACCATCACAGGACCCTGTGATTACGAGATATTAAAAAGAATAAGTAAATGATACTAGCTTAGCTATAATACTAGTAGTGCCTTTGAAAGTAAAAATAAAAAAAATAATAATAATGGTCTCCAGTCAAGAACACGTTTGCCCCAGCGGCCATCACAGAGCCTTGCTCTGTGTGTTTTTCATGTAAAGGTAGGAATTAAGATAGAGATGGATATTTCCTCAGTATCTTCCAACTATAAACTGTGTCTGTAAACCAGAAAAATCACCTGTTCTATTACAACCTATCTGTACAGCCTACTGGGCCCACTACAAGGCAAAGGCTGGTGTCTTCCTTCAGTTCAATTTTGATATTTACTAATAACAATAACTACTCAGATAAAAATAAGCAATTCAAAAATAACATACCGGTCATCATCATCGTCAAGCCGGTAAACAGACTTGAAAGTAAGTTGGTGCTTCGTTTCAAAAAACTCTTCGAGAATCTCGTTGGCCCGGGGATCCCAGCGGTCGCACTTGCTACAGAGTCTCTCGCCATCTACCATCGAAGCCTGCCGAGGCACTACTCCAAACAAACCCACTTGTCGGAGCGAACATTTATCTTGCCTTTGGACTTCAACCCATATCAAGTGAGGGTTTTGAAAATGAAGCACTCGTATCGAGTCGTCGTCCATTTTAGATACGATACATTATTTATGATACTAATCAGTTTTGGCCCAAACCAATCCAGTCCAGATGAGGGTTCTTTCTTACGAAGGTTTTGTTGAAAAGGGTCAATGATATTAGGGTGAGATTTCTTTAATGAATAAAAATTACTTGCAAAGCAATGCACTCGCCAGAGTCAAAGTACTTACTAGTACTTTTCAATTTTTTTTCTACTATAGTATTCTCTTTAATTTTCTATACGACCGCGCCGGTTGTAAGCAAGCAAGGCAGTTGTTATTGTATTCACTAATCACTTTTCTTTACCCGCACGCACGCACGCAACTTCACGCAAGGCCAAATAAAGGAGAAGAGAAAGGAAGAAAAGAGTAATGAATGAATGAATGGGAGGTACGTTCCCTCCCTTTATGTACATTCATTGGTTGGATTGTCTTGCCAAGATACTTTGATACAAGCGAAAACTTTCATTCAATCTACTTATGTGTATGTTCTACAAGTAACGTTATAATTCCTTATTTAATCCTCCGTTTTTCAAGGTATAAACGTATAAAACGACTACTAAACGAATACGAAACTAAATCATTTTGTCTAGTACTCTATAGTATCTGTACATACTATGCACACAAAATGGTTTACGATTTGCGGCAAATTACTTCTTTGCTAGTTATATTCCATAGAAAGCAGAAAAAAAATTAACTAGGGCCAACTTCGTTAGGGGGGCGCGGCGCCTTCAAATCAAATTCAACCTACAAAGAATAACCGGTATTATCCGTAACATTAAAATTACGAACGCCGATTTTGACCATCATTCAATCTTCAAATCAACAACCAATCAAAAATCATTCATTCATTCATTGTCAATCAATCAATGTTGTCAAATTTTCGGCGATGGTGATTTCGTGGCGAACTTTATGTTTTTTTGGAAAAACTATCACTTAATTGCGTTTAAATCTTTTTTCTAATCATTCTTACAATAACAGGTTCGTTAATTACGCATATTAATTGCAGTAAAGTGGTCAATAAACAAATTTTATCAACAAATTTGGTTTGTTTATCTCTGCGTTTCATACACGTAAAGTGATCGTATTGGATCTAATTCTCACAATTGAGTGCGTGTTTAAGGCTCTAATGATAACGACCGTCGTCAATTACGCCTGGAATGTGTCTAAGCTACGCCTGAAACGAATTACCTCGCCAATTTATTAGTTTGCAAGTGACATCACACATTACCATACAATTTTCCAAGCTGATGTGGCCATAAGATAAACACATCATATTAAATTTGCCACCTATCATTAATTAAATCGAACCCGCAATCGCCTGCGTTGCAGACGGACCATCGCCTGTCGCACTACATTGTTTGTCATATACTACAATTGCAATTGGCAAACCAGACACATTGCCAAATCAAAGAAGTCAAGTCAATTATTTCATTTGTCTTTCCAGACCATGGGTGTAGCAATAAGCCGTTACTCGGAGCTGGCTTCCAATGAGCTCCTGATGAAGTTCTGTTCTGCAGAGATCATCTCACCCAATGACCCGTTCTGGAATCAGATGCTGTCATTCAATATCAATCCACCTTCTACTGCGTAAGTAGCCCTTACTGACACTTATTTTGATATACATCTTGAGGTCATGGGACTTCCATACATGATCAGTGAGTCACCCAAAGTTGGCAGCGGCGTTTGCAATGCATATATATATAAGTAGTCCTTCTAGCCAAGTTTTGTTCACAACAGCCAGTTTCAAAGGTGCTATGTGGACAGGAAATAGGTGTTATAGCACAAACTTTGGTACATTATATCATGTATCACTCACAGGTTCACAGATGTTTGTTTATATTTTTAGCTGAGACCTTAGGTCTGCAGGGTTCCGAAGCTCTCTGGGTTTTTAAAAGATTAACTGAGCACATGGATAAGCTGGAATAAAGGATTTTTTTTATTACTATATGGAAAAAATAAAGAAACAATATAGCATTTAAAAAATAAAGCCTCTTGATTTATTTTAATGTCAATAAAAATAAATAATAATAAGACTAATTAAGTACTAGGTCTTAAATCCTAATAATGGTTTAAGGAGGATATCTTCCTATGATTTTCTAATATAACTTAATATTTTATTTACAGTCAAGAACAGCTGATCTTTGATGCCAGCACCGAACCACTCCTGAACAAGTTTCTGCAGAACAATCTGCAGACGGGGAACCTAGGGTCTCTGCTGCAAGTCTTCATCACCAGAGCTTCTATACTATTAGCCTCACCTAATAGTGACAAGTAATAAAACTTATACAGTATTTTAATTAATGATCATTTTTCGGGTATATAGAAGTATGAACAAAAAGATTCATAACAAATACTCACAGATAAACAAAGTTATCAACATAGCTTAAAAAATTTACAAATTGAAGTAGTAGTAACAATTGTGAAAGACTGTAGGCAGATGCTGCAAGCTGCAGACAGTGCACTATGGCGCTTATTGGTAGAGGCCTATGTCTCTGGCGAACCACGTGACAAAGATGTGCAGAACGCAATTTTAGAATTGCGAAAATTGATGGGCTCTTCTGGACAGTCGCGTCCATTAACTATTAAAAGTTTTTGTTTGACCTTACTCTAAAAATGATCCTGGCATTTCTGTCGTAGAGATCCGAAACGAAAGGTGTCGATTAATGACGCGCCCGAACTGTTCGTTCGAAGTTCGTTTTTAAGCAGATGTCCTGACCCAAAACCGGACTCGACCTTCATTCAACAAAATATCTACTATGAATTTTGAAATGCATACACCTCATAATGTATATTTCCTCCACAATGTAATGCTAGCGTGGTAGACCTGCAACGCTCTATTCGTGGTCCGCGCTGTCAGCAAGAGATTTTTGCCTTATTCCTTATTCGCATAGTTATAACAATGAACCCCTGCGTTTGTCAACACATTTTCAATATTTTCTAGCTCAGCCTTCATTCAACGCAATATCTACTATGAATTCTCAAATGTATATGTGTCCTCCACAGTGTAATGCTAGCGTGGCAGACCTACAACGCTCTATTCGTGGTCCGCGCAGTCAGCAAGTATTTAGTGGAGATGGTGGCGGAGCATGAGCTGTGCCGACATCTGGACGAGCAGCCGCTGGGGAGGGCGAGGCGGGCGCCCGAGGAGGCCCCTGCTACTGTAAGTTATCACCAGCCCATATACGTCCACTACTGGATCCTTCCGTAGCGCGCCTCAAATAGCGGTCTTGAGCTGCGTACATCCATCAACTGCTTTTTTTCCCGCCCCGCTTGCGGGTAAATCTAAGTGTCAAAAGGTTTATAAACCTTCCTCTTGAATCACTTTATCTATTTAAAAAAAAACGCATTAAAATCCCTTGTGTAGTTTTAAAGATGCAAGTAGTGATTTATTAATTCTCTAGTATCAAAGGTTGCCTCTACCAGATCGCTTCTAAGCGATAAGGCCGCCCATTGTACTTGTCTGTATTGTATCCATGAGGCCTAGGATGAGATGGCGTGCTGAGCTCGAGGCATTATTTTAGGCGGTATTTTTACAGCCACAAGAAGGCAACGAGGCCACTACAGAGTCCCCGCCGTCGCCCGCCACGGAGGCCGAGGCATCCCCCAAGATGCTACCAGAAAGCAGAGTCGAGATGGTCATAGATGCGCTCATCAGTCTTATCATAGATGTACCTGTTACGTGAGTATCAACATTTTACGGCTAAACATCGTCATTAAAACTACCTTTGTTAAGCGTTTCCGTAAGTTTGCCTTCCCTTTCATCTACCGCCGGGTCATAAAGCATTGCAATCTGTCTAGCGCGCTATGCGCTACGCTTATGGCCTAAAGGAAAAGATTAGACGATGGCTACTTACCCTTGACTACGATACCACTGAGGACTTTTAAGTATCTTAAAGTAAATGTAAAGATTACTATAGTCTTATTCCATCGGCTCCATTATGTAAGTAAAATAATATAATAATCCAAACTCCTCTTTTCCTCTTCTTCCCCCTCCCCCTTTCTCCCTCAAGACAGTAACTCCGCTCTCCGCATACGTCAGTGAGTGACTCAATTTTGCAGATTTTGCGCTCTGATTTGTTAACTTTTTGTATGACCTATATAATTATAATTAATTAGATTTATATTCATATTATTTTTGTTTGCTTGCCCTGTATCAGTCCTACCCGTTATGACCTACGGAGCCGAGACGTGGACACTCACGATAGGGCTGGTCCACCAGTTCAAAGTCGCTGAGCGAGCTATGGAAAGAGCTATGCTCGGAGTTTCTCTGAAGGATAGGATTCAGTAACGAATACATCCGACAGTGAACCAAAGATATCGATATAGCTCTGAGAATTAGCAAGCTGAAGTGGCAGTGGGCCGGCCATATCTCGCAAAGAACCGACAACCGCTGGGGCAAACGTGTTCTTTGGAGACCACGTCTCGATAAACGTAGTGTAGGACGCCCTCCGACCAGGTGGGATGCGGCAAGTTGAAGACAGGGCGCTAAGGCGCTCATTGGGGGAGACCTATGTCCAGCAGTGGACTGTTATAGGCTGATGATGAATGAGGACTATTATTTTCTAATATTATGATTATATATCTTTTGCAGAGAAAACACGTACTACCTTCATTTGGAATGCATCAACACAATACTAGTTCTGATGTCTGTCTACATGTTCGCTGGCATGCACGAGCAGTCCAGGCTGATTGAGAACTCGCTTATTTATAGGTAAGTTAGTTATTATAAAACCGGCGAAGTGCGAGTCGTACTCGTGCACGAAGGTTTCCATACCATTATCTAAAAAAACGGCTATATCACGTTTGTTGTATGGAAGACCCGTTACATATTTAATTTGTTCTGTTTTTTAGTATTTCTTGTTATAGCGGCAACAGAAATACATCAATTATTTAGTGATTATGTGTATGTACAAAAATATGTAATTTTTAGTATAAGTAGTTATAACATCGCCTTAGGGCTTAATAAAAAGACCTATTATGATGTTATTATCTCAATAAATAAATAAATCATCTGTGAAAATTTCAACTGTCTATCTATCACGGTTCATGAGATACAGCCTGGTGACAGACGGACAGCGCGGCGGCGGAGTCTTAGTAATAGGGTCCCGTTTTACCCTTTGTGTACAATACCCTTAATATTCAAAATTAATTATTTCGATTGTTCCCATACACCTGCCCTACCTTAATACTATGTTAGTTACCATAAATCAGATTTTAACTATTCATCTATACTTATAAAATAATATAAAGAGGAGTTTGATTTGTTGTTTGTTTGTTTGTAATGAATAGGCTCTGAAATTACTGGACCGATTTGAAAAATTCTTTCACCGTTGGGAAGCTACACTATCCCCGGTGAACATAGGCTATATGATATTTTCAAAAAAGTTAGGGATCCGTACTAAAACCGTGCGAAGCCGGGAAGGTCTGCTAGTACATAATAAAAGAGGAAATTAGCCTTACTACAACTAATATGAAATAGATTATAGGACGACCGATGTGGCGCGGTGGGCGAAGGTCCGCCTGCGACGCAGGAGGTTGCGGGTTCGATTCCCGCCTCGGAACAATTGTGTGTACGATCTGCAGATATTTGTTCCGGGTGTTCTGGTCGTTTTCTATGTATAATAAAAAATATCTATCTATGTAATGTATTGTATTATGTATATCAGTTATCTAGTACCCATAACACAAGCTCTGCTTACCATGGGCTAGATAATGCTGTGTGAATTGTCCAGCATTATTTATATTTATTATTTGATTATAAGTTCCTCCTATGTAAATCCATCTCTGTGAATAAATATCTTTATTTACAATCTCATAAATATCTTCCAGAACCCTGTTCCAAGGTCGCTACAGCATGCACGCCCCCCTCCTGGTGAAGACACTAGTGAACAACCTGTGCACCATGCTGCCCGTACCCCCCACTATGTTCGGCGCTAGGACTGAGGGGGGCAGCATACTCATCGATCTAGCTTGTAAGTTATCATCAGCCTATGTTAGTCCACTGCTGGTCATAGGCCTCCCCTAATGAGCGCCATAGCGCCCTGTCTTCTTGACGCATCCACCATCTACCTGCAGTCCTTCGCAGGTCGTCATCCCACCTGGCTGGAGGGTTTCTTACACTACTTTTGCCGAGTCGTGCTCGTAGCTCTATCCATAGCTCGCTGAGCGACTTAGAACTGGTGGACCAGCCCTACCGTCAGTGTCCACGTCTCAGCTCCGTAGGTCATAACGGGTAGGACGCACTGGTTGAACATTTTCGTTTTCAAGCATTGCGGTATGGATGACGAGAAGACTCGCAGACACTTGTAAGCGAAGCCATATGGAAATTCTTGCAATACATTTAGGCTATTTGAATAAGATACCTTAGCTAGATATTATGTGTAATGTATTGTATTAAGTATATCAGTCATCTAGTACCCATAACACAAGCTCTGCTTAGCTTGGAGCTAGGTGATGCTGTGAGGTTTGTCCAGCATTATCATTCTTTTTATATAAATATTATATGTATTGTCTTCATCTGTACTTCACATATTTTCAGCTGGTTTCTGGAACATGCTAACCTTCACATCACCGGTCCACCGCACCATCTACAGCCAACCGCCAACGGACCGGGAATCCTTACTGGAGCGCCTCAAGAGCGAACATCCAGCGGCCAACCAGTCCTGTCTGCTGCTGCTGGCGCTCGCCAACCATTGCATCCGGAGCGACAACCTTTATAGGGCTGCGCTGCTGTCCGTGAGAGACTCCGCAGGTATTCATATTGTTGTTCATTGCTGGAGCTCCTCAAGAGCGAACATCCAACGGCCAACAAGTCCTGTCTGCTGTTGCTGGTGCTCGCTAACCATTGCATCCGGAGCGACAACCTTTATAGGGCTGCGCTGCTGTCCGTGAGAGACTCCGCAGGTATTCATATTGTTGTTCATTGCTGGACCTCCTCAAGAGCGAACATCCAACGGCCAACCAGTCCTGTCTGCTGCTGCTGGTGCTCGCTAACCATTGCATCCGGAGCGACAACCTTTATAGGGCTACGCTGCTGTCCGTGAGAGACTCCGCAGGTATTCATATTGTTGTTCATTGCTGGAGCTCCTCAAGAGCGAACATCCAACGGCCAACCAGTCCTGTCTGCTGCTGCTGGTGCTCGCTAACCATTGCATCCGGAGCGACAACCTTTATAGGGCTACGCTGCTGTCCGTGAGAGACTCCGCAGGTATTCATATTGTTGTTCATTGCTGGAGCTCCTCAAGAGCGAACATCCAACGGCCAACAAGTCCTGTCTGCTGTTGCTGGTGCTCGCTAACCATTGCATCCGGAGCGACAACCTTTACAGGGCTGCGCTGCTGTCCGTGAGAGACTCCGCAGGTATTCATATTGTTGTTCATTGCTGGAGCTCCTCAAGAGCGAACATCCAACGGCCGACCAGTCCTGTCTACTGCTGCTGCCGCTCGCCAACCATTGCATCCGGAACGACAACCTTTATAAGGCTGCGCTGCTGTCCGTGAGAGACTCTGCAGGTATTCATATTGTTGTTCATTGCTAGAGCTCCTCAAGACGAACAACCAGCGGCCAATCAGTCCTGTCTGCTGCTGCTGGCGCTCGCCAACCATTGCATCCGGAGCCACAACATTTATAGGGCCGCGCTGCTGTCCGTGAGAGACTCCGCAGGTATTCATATAGATAAATAAATAGTTTCTTTATTTAGACATGATTATTGTCCACACACGTTTGAGATCTGATAATTTACAATTATTTTCCATTACTTGACACTGACAGAAATGTATCCAACGAGACACAGTTGCCATTAACAAGGAATCATCATCATCATCTTCATCATCGTTGTAGACTGAGAATTATTGATCTCCTTGTTGCAGATAACTCGTCCACAACTCCATCTAAAGACTCGGAGTGCGAGGGAGTACAGATCACGCCGCCGAGAATAGAAATGGCAGCTGTAAGTTTATATCACTAACACTAGATGGCAGCACACAAAAACAAGAAAAGATTGATGTGTCAAAATTATTTAGGTATTGAAAATAGCTTCTTACAACTACCGTATTGTATTATTCGAAATTGTGTATAGTGTGTCTTGTGTGTCCGTGTGTATTAAGTAGGGCAGTATAGCCCCCATAATGACAAACACTACAAAAAAACACTGTATCAAATCTCGAATAATTCACACCCTAATCAGAGGAGCTACATGTTCACTATCTTAGGAAACATCGGCTCTAATTTATTTCAAGTATTTATTTTCCAATCCTAACACAGATTTCTCCTAAAACAATTTCATTTTAGAACTAGAATAATTTTTAATTCAAAACAAACGCTTTATGGTAGTCGCATTCAACAACACAAGGGCCCTTTGAGAGTGTTAAACACAGCGCCATCTAAGACACTTATGTGGCACTACGTACTCCATCTTGCTTGGATCGATCGCTCGTTATGTAGTTCGGACCGCCGAGGCGGCGCTGTTGTCACAGACTATATAAGGAGGCATGGACGACCGGGCTGCCCTCTCCTCTCCTCCGCAGACCGAGAGACGTTCTTGGTGACCCCGTTGACCCACTCACTGACGCTAACCCGGAAGTGACGGCAACAACTCTGCTTCCGCACACTATTCACCCGACCAATAACGAAGGTCCGCCCTCAGGTGCACTCGTGCACCTAAGGCGTTACCTCCCTACCCTCTTATTGCATCTGGCAACAGCCCAAGCCGAGGCTCGCACCTAAGTGTTGCCCCAACCTAATTTTTACCGGCGAGGCGCCCTCTGCGCCCGCCAAAAGTCCGGTAACGCTGTCATGGCCATCTGAGGTCAACAGCATGTATGTATGTCCATTCGAAAAAAAAAAGGCCTGCCCTCTTTCTCAGCGAATCCATCTTGTATACACAAACGTAAAATACATTTGATTGAATAAATATTTTTCTGTTGTAGCTGGCTGGCTTTAATTCCCTGCAATTTACAGAGAGAGTTATTCTAAAAGTGAGGGCTACACGTAGCAAGTGTTATCCTTGGGTGCGCAATATGATACATCCGAAGATGATATCCGCCAGGTATACAGACTATTGCAAAGGCAAAAAAAGGAATAAAAAAACCAGGCTATGGTGATGGATTAATACTTATTTTCATATATTTAAATTCTCGCTATAAAATACATTTTGCTTTAGAAAATACAATAAAATATTATGCAACTTTTCTACGGTAAAAAATATGTCAAAACGGTAGATCACCGAACGCGAAGCTTGGCTCAAGCGGCCGGTGACTAGGGCTGCAGAGAGAGCAACTTCCTGACGATGCGTGCCGAGTCCAGGAGTACCGCCTTTTGGATCTGGGCCTTGATTCAAGTTCCAGAGTCTCTTCAGATGTTTATCGAGGCTCTTCGCTATTGCGCCGTTAACCGAAATGATTATAGTTATTATGTTTTTTTTGTTTCTAGTTACACAAGTTCCTCTGCGCGACAGCCGGCTGCGAACACTCGACGCTACTTCTATATCTAATGCTGCATTCCTGCAAGACTTACAAGAAGTATGTCAGCACTGTGCCTAATATTGAGAACCTGGTGAGTTCACTGACCTCTTATTATACCATGGATGTAACTATCTGCGAATGCTGTAAATGGCCTCGAAATTTCTATTGTATTACTAACTAGTTTCTATCCGCGGCTTCACACGCTTTGTGTGTATGGAACCGTTTAAAGGTTATTCCAGGCTTAAAGGTACATATGTAAATCAAAGTGGTCACTTTATTTACTAGTTTAACTAACGGAATTTGAATTTTGTGACGTGTCCAATAAAATACAAAATTCAAAAAAATTAAAGGAAATAAATTCGAATTATATATTACGGTTGTTTAACATATTTGTTAGTAAACCTAGCTATATACTTTGTTGTTACATTCAACAAATATTGCAAAAATAAATTAAATGCGTCATGTAAATGTCTATAATAATATATAAAAATTATTATTATAGTTTGACCGAAACCGCTGTACCGCGCGAGGTATGCGAACGGCGAGACGGGGAGGGGGGAATATCGGCCGCTCCGATCCATCAGTCTGCCGTCAACGCGTACTCTTGCTCTTTTTTCCTCGCCCCCACCTCGCCGCACTTTCCTAAGGAGCGGTACAGCGGTTTCGGTCAAACTATAACAATCTTATGATCCTACTGAATATATAAACGCATTGAATTGCATGTTGATGTTAAGAATAAAACTCTTTGATATTTGATCTTCAAATCAGTTTCTAACAATATCAATTTGTCCACAGATAGTACCAATCCTGCAAGTTCTCTACGACGCCAACCTAAACAACTCGCACCAGATCTACATGTCTCTGATAGTGCTGTTAATACTCACTGAAGACGAGGCGCTTATCAAGAACGTGCACACTATTGTAAGTAAACACACGTTTTTTTATTTTTTTTATTTAGCCTCTTTCGTCCCACTAACAAACACACGTATCAAGTATTTATTATTATATTAGCCCGGAGTGTCCCACTGCAGAGCAAAGGCCTCCCTCCCCTTCTTCCACTCATCTCGGTCATCAGCAAGGAGAGCCCACTCTTTATTGTACAGGTCGAGCTCATCCCGCCATCTCAAGTATCATCATCATCAGCCTATATCAGTCCACTGCTGGACATAGGCCTCCCCCAATGAGCGCCATTGCGCCCTGTCTTCATCTCAAGTATATTGAAATTAAATTATTTTATAGATTCAGACATCTCGGTCCATAATTTTCGAAGATTTTAAATTAAATTGAGGCTTTTTCACTCTAACTGTTAATCATATTGGTCTTTTTCTTTCTAACTGTTAATAATATTGGTCTTTTTCACTCTAACTGTTAATCATATTGGTTCCCACGATACAGCCTCAGCCTAGCGTGGGAATCATTAGCACTTATATGAATTAATTATTTTAAATTATACCAAGTATACTTTCTACTTAAACTATACCAATAATTTTGTCTGTTTCAGATGTAGTAATAATAAAGATATTTTTCATTTAAATTTCAATTAATAATCTTTATTCATTCACGATTTAAACGAGACGACCTTAACACCTTCCTCGGAGATTGGTGGGAGATCGCACGTGACCGCACTGAGTGGAACGATTTGGGGGAGGCCTTTGCCCAGCAGTGGGACGAAACAGGCTAAATAAAAAAAAACCTTTATTCATTCACAATAATAGAATTGTATTTATTTATTTCCATATCTAAGACATTACAGTTGTATCGGTTGTGCCAAACTGTGTAACTTGGTGCGCAAATAAAGTTCGCTATTCCTATTGATATTTAATATTATTATGTCTCACAGATTTTTAATTTCACTTACAGATGTTAAAAAACCTGCAATGGTACACGGAACGCACAATCTCTGAGATATCTCTCGGCGGTCTCATGGTTCTAGTCATAGTGAGGGTGCTACAACACAACATGGCCTGGCTCCGGGACAAGTATCTACACACCAACTGCGCGGCCGCCATCGCCAACATGAGCTGTAAGTGTTACCATATACACCTGCAATGGTACAGTGAACGCACAATCTGTGAGATATCTCTCGGCGGTCTCATGGTTCTAGTCATAGTGAGGGTGCTACAACACAACATGGCCTGGCTCCGGGACAAGTATCTACACACCAACTGCGCGGCCGCCATCGCCAACATGAGCTGTAAGTGTTACCATATACACCTGCAATGGTACAGTGAACGCACAATCTGTGAGATATCTCTCGGCGGTCTCATGGTTCTAGTCATAGTGAGGGTGCTACAACACAACATGGCCTAGCTCCGGGACAAGTATCTACACACCAACTGCGCGGCCGCCATCGCCAACATGAGCTGTAAGTGTTACCATATACACCTGCAATGGTACAGTGAACGCACAATCTGTGAGATATCTCTCGGCGGTCTCATGGTTCTAGTCATAGTGAGGGTGCTACAACACAACATGGCCTGGCTCCGGGACAAGTATCTACACACCAACTGCGCGGCCGCCATCGCCAACATGAGCTGTAAGTGTTACCATATACACCTGCAATGGTACAGTGAACGCACAATCTGTGAGATATCTCTCGGCGGTCTCATGGTTCTAGTCATAGTGAGGGTGCTACAACACAACATGGCCTGGCTCCGGGACAAGTATCTACACACCAACTGCGCGGCCGCCATCGCCAACATGAGCTGTAAGTGTTACCATATACACCTGCAATGGTACAGTGAACGCACAATCTGTGAGATATCTCTCGGCGGTCTCATGGTTCTAGTCATAGTGAGGGTGCTACAACACAACATGGCCTAGCTCCGGGACAAGTATCTACACACCAACTGCGCGGCCGCCATCGCCAACATGAGCTGTAAGTGTTACCATATACACCTGCAATGGTACAGTGAACGCACAATCTGTGAGATATCTCTCGGCGGTCTCATGGTTCTAGTCATAGTGAGGGTGCTACAACACAACATGGCCTGGCTCCGGGACAAGTATCTACACACCAACTGCGCGGCCGCCATCGCCAACATGAGCTGTAAGTGTTACCATATACACCTGCAATGGTACAGTGAACGCACAATCTGTGAGATATCTCTCGGCGGTCTCATGGTTCTAGTCATAGTGAGGGTGCTACAACACAACATGGCCTGGCTCCGGGACAAGTATCTACACACCAACTGCGCGGCCGCCATCGCCAACATGAGCTGTAAGTGTTACCATATACACCTGCAATGGTACAGTGAACGCACAATCTGTGAGATATCTCTCGGCGGTCTCATGGTTCTAGTCATAGTGAGGGTGCTACAACACAACATGGCCTGGCTCAGGGACAAGTATCTACACACCAACTGCGCGGCCGCCATCGCCAACATGAGCGGTAAGTGTCACCATATACACCTGCAAATGGTACAGAGAACGCACAATCTCTGAGATATCTCTCGGCGGTCTCATGGGTCTAGTCATAGTGAGGGTGCTACAACACAACATGGCCTGGCTCCGGGACAAGTATCTACACACCAACTGCGCGGCCGCCATCGCCAACATGACCTGTAAGTGTTACCATATACACCTGCAATGGTACAGTGAACGCACAATCTCTGAGATATCTCTCGGCGGTCTCATAGTTCTAGTCATAGTGAGGTTGGTACAACACAACATGGCCTGGCTCAGGGACAAGTATCTACACACCAACTGCGCGGCCGCCATCGCCAACATGAGCTGTAAGTGTTACCATATACACCTGCAATGGTACAGTGAACGCACAATCTGTGAGATATCTCTCGGCGGTCTCATGGTTCTAGTCATAGTGAGGGTGCTACAACACAACATGGCCTGGCTCCGGGACAAGTATCTACACACAACTGCGCGGCCGCCATCGCCAACATGACCTGTAAGTGTTACCATCACTTCATAGTATAAAACAAAGTCGCTTCCCGCTGTCTATCGGTCCCTATGTATGCTTAGATCTTTAAAACTACGCAACGGATTTTTGATGCGGTTTTTGTAGATAGAGTGATTCAAGAGGAAGGCTTATAAATTATTTGATACATAAATTTCCACGCGGGCGAAGCCTCGGCGCGCAGCTAGACTTACGATAGAAGATTCCATGAGGTCTATATACAAAAACCGCATCAAAATCCGTTGCGTTGTTTGAAAGATCTAAGCATACATAGGGACTGACAGACAGCGGGAAGCGACTTTGTTTCATACCATGTAGTGATACTACAATAGATATTTCGAGGCTATTTTATGCTACTGTAACTCGTTGTTACAATGTGTATATTATATTTAATTCGGCTCTTTGAATAAATTGTATTTCTGTGAAACAAGAATACTCCATCCTACTTTACACAGTTTTCAAGTTTATTATAATGTTTGTAAATTGTAATGTAGGTATTATGGTATGTAGTGTAGGAATTTGTTTTCTTTTTTCTATCTATATATTTATTAAGTAACACCGTCTATTTTGTTCCTTCATGTCAAGTCCATCCTAAGGTTGCCTGGAGGAGATCGCTCTCAGCGTAAAAGCCTCCCTTTATACTTCCTTTATTCTATTGTTTATTCCTGTATTATAAATATAATAAAGTATTTACTATCTATCTAATAATATTTGTTTCAGGCGAGTTTAGGAATCTACACCCGTACGTAGCGCAGCGCCTCGTGTCGTTATTCGAAACGCTCACCAAGCGGAGAACAAGGCTGCTTTCACAGATTGAAGGTAAAAAAAATGCTCTGTCAGCTGACACCAATAGACCGAGACACGTTCTCGGTGACCCGTCGGGCTACAATGCTATTTAACACATAACGTAAAGCGCGTTATCAGCGTTATTACGCAAATTTTAGCGCGGATAACGCGTGTTAAGGTGCATTTTATAGCGAATAACTCGTAAAAATGCGTTATTCGCGTTAAATTGCGCCTTAATACGCGTTAATCGCGCTAAAATTGGCGTAGCACCACGCTATTTAACACTTAACGTAACGCCTGTACGCTATTTAAAACTTAACGTAAAGCGCGTTATCAGCATTATTACGCAAATTTTTCTGCGGATAACGCGTGTACATTTTAACTCGAATAACTCGTAAAAAGGCGTTATTCGCGTTAAATTGCGTCATAATACGCGTTAATCACGCTAAAATTAGTGTAATAACGCTGATAACGCGAATTACGTTAAGTGTTAAATAACATGGTAGGCATATCGACCCAATCACTGGCGCACTAATCATCCCACCAAAAACCTACCGCACCGTATGAGGGGTCGAAGAGTTCCCCGCTTCCGCTCTTAGGCGCATCCGTACAGCTAGACGAAACCTCCCTACCCTCAAAGCACATGGCAACAGCCCAAGCCGAGGCTCGTACCTAAAGTGGTGGCCCTTGTGCGTGTTGCTCCAACATAATCTTACCGGCGAGGCGCTTTCTGAGCCCGCTAAAAGTCCGGTTACGCTGTCATGGCCATCTGAGGCCATAGTACATTAAAAAAAAACACCAAGGCGCGATCTGCGCGCACTTTTATCCAAAAATAATACGAATTTGTTTCTTATTGCCTAGCAGAGTTATATTTTGAATGAAATTGAAAATGAAAAATGAAGTGCGAGCAGCGTCGCGTCGACCCTGACACTATAAAAGACATGATTCATACATCCAGCACCGCTACCACAGAACAAAACGTGCATTCAAATATGTAATCGTAATAGTAACCACAAGCTTCAAGCGTGGCCTGCGCGATGTCATTTATCTGATGCCATCAGTATACAAAGCATCTTAATATTAGGAGTTAATATGAAAGCACGTTTTGTGTTGTGCTTCAGTGGTGCGATCTACTAAAAACAAATTAAAAAGTTCGTTTTCTAGTTGTCAATTTATTTCTTATCGTGTGTAATTATGTTTTCGTTTTTTTTAGGAGGAGATATAAACAATATAGAATTACCGCATCATGCTGAGGAAAAAACCGAAGAAATTGTAAGTACATATTATCAAAATTCTTTTTTTTTTACGTTTGAAGTTTCAAATCATAAAATAATTATACACGTAAAATAACGCATATGGAGCAAAAAAGCGACCATAATTTTCGATACAATCTCTGCTATATTGTATAATTCGCGTAGATAAAAAAATTACATATAGATAACGATAATGCACAATTTATATATATTACATTAATGTGCACAGAGCTTTATACTTAGGTTAGTCTGTGTATAATCTATGATCTTAGTGTTTAAGCTGTCAGTGTCAAATACAATTTGACACAAGCCTATATACTCGATGGGTTGTAAGGGGGACTCCAACATCTCGTCTCCCAAGCCAACCTAACCTGCGCGTGGTACACCCTGCTAGATAACGAACTAGGCTCTGGTGAAAATATCAATCCATCTTCATAATTTGATAACTCATTCATTTTACAAATATTTTCCATTACTTGACACTGACAGAAAAGTGTCCAACCAGACACAGTTGATAAAGAATCATCCTCCTAATATTATAAACGCGAAAGTTTGTGAGGATGTATGTAAGTATGTTTGTTGCTCTTTCACGTAAAAACAACTGAATGGATTTTAATGAAACTTTACAAAATATAGTTTATCAGATCAACACATATGCTACAATTTATAGATATTTTGTATATTATCCAAAAAATCTATCACCACGCGGGTGAAACCGCAGGGCGCAGCTAGTCATCTATATACTCGATGAACCACCGTCGGATCGTGACGCGACGAATAAATAAATAAACAGTCCGTAAAGAAGTTTACATTTTTATGCCCACAGATGGACCACATAGCGGTTTTAGACGAAGTACTAAGAATGCTGCTCGAAATAATCAACTCTTGCCTCACGCACCAACTCTCGAACAACCTTAACGTGGTGTACGCGCTACTCCATAAGAGACAACTCTTCCACGAGCACAGGAATCTGCCGATAGCGCAGAATATCGAGATGGTATGTTAAACTCTTATGCTATGTTGGCACAGACAGGCGGCTTGCTAAGCACCTAACTAGTGGCTACTTGCCTGGATACACATGCCACACTGAGTGTGGTCCGGGAGCGGGACAAATTTGGTCAATTATTTCCTCACGAGCGAAAACTCGTAAAGTACATTAGGGATTAATATTATGAATACTCGTGACCGTCAGCTGCGACTCCGTGGGTGGGTTGGGCAGTGGCAGCGATGACGACATTATTCCCACGGAATAAGGTCAAATCAGAAATTAAAATTAGCATATTCCAGAATTCTGTTTTGAATTGTATTCTATGGGAATAATGTTGTTGCATGGGGACCCTATTACTAAGACTGCGCTGTCCGTCTGCCGTCCGTCCGTCCGTCCGTCTGTCACCAGGCTGTATCTCATGAACCGTGATAGTTATAGTTATAGATAGTTAAGTTTGGCGGCTTTGATCATGCATAAATACGCAGTCCCCTGTGACAGCTAGTAATCTGTATTCCATTCACCAGGTTATAGGCTACTTCTCATCACGTCTGCAAAGAGTTCAAGAGGGCGCTGGCAGCGAGCTGGGCGTCACTGAAGTTCTGCAGACCATCAAGAAAGGGGCTGAGCAGTGGAGCACCGACAGGCTGAAGGTATGAGTCTGCACCAAGTCCACTGATGCAGGGCTATTCAGAAACTCTGTTAGTAACCCCCACGTCATGTCTAGATAATTCTTCAAGTAATCCTTTACTCAAGTTCGTCTGCAGTACCTGTCGAGGATTCCTTCAAAACATGCTCGAGTTCGGTATGCTTAGTCGTTAGTAGGCTTCATCGTCATAAATGTTATTGAGATAGTCTCCAAAATCCATTATAAATCCGCCCCGGCTTCGCACGATTTTCGATATAATTATATGCATATGCTGTGTTGGAGTTTTTCTTGACCTGGCCAAGGCCTTTGACACGGTGTCCGTTCCGATACTTCTTCGTAAACTGGACCTCCTTGGAATTCGAGGCATCGCACTTGATTGGTTCCAAAGCTATCTAACGAATCGGAGACAATGTCTGAGGGTTGGACAGGTCACAAGTGTTCCTCATTCAATTCGTTATGGAGTACCGCAGGGCAGCATTCTGGGGCCTACCTTATTCCTCCTTTATATAAACGATATCCACGACGTTCCCATCCCGAATGCAGACATCTTGTGTTACGCTGACGACACCGCATTAATCTTTCATGGTCCTTCGTGGCCCGATGTTTATTCTCGTGTGGAGCGTGGTGTCGAACTCATAGGTCAATGGCTTCAAGAAAACCTCCTTACCCTAAACACCAAAAAAACCTCGTTCCTGAGCTTCCACAAAAGTGCGGTGTCAGCTCCAGATCCAAGCGCAACTATTCAAGTACATGAAAATAAATGCTTACGCCTGATCCCCTGCACCTGTGAAGCTCTTACCCGTACACAAGACATAAAATATTTGGGAGTTCATATTGACCAAAAACTCACATTCAAATCTCATATTAGTTTTCTGACAACCCGTATTAGAAAGGTTATAGGTATAATGAAAAACCTTCGTTATGTAGCATGCTTCGACACCCTTAAGTTGGTATATTTAGCTCTTTGTCAATCGCTAATAACTTATTGTATTTCCTGCTGGGGTAGTGCAGCTAAATCATTCATCATCCAAGCAGAGAGAGCGCAGCGCTCTGTTTTAAAAGTGATGCTCCGTAAGCCATTCAGATATCCTACCTCGGCCCTCTATGAAGACGCTGGTGTACTTACTGTTCGCCAACTCTATGTACTGAAAACTGCTCTTTCAGTACATAAATCCCATATTTCCTCCCCTGATTCTGAGTTCGTGTCCAATCGTAGAGTTTACAGATTGATTACCCCCTCTACTAAAACAAAGTTTGCACAACGCACAGGCAGTTTTATGAAAGTTCGAGTTTACAATAATGTAGCTAAAAACTGTAACATCAAGGATAAAAGTATTACTGAAGCAAAACATATCATACAAAAGTGGCTTGCTGCCTTGTCATATGACAAGACAGAGGAACTCCTAATGGCTTTATCCTAGATGTAGGTACTCAATGGTTTATCTAATTTTATTTTACTTCTTACACCTCTTTTTATTTTTTACATAATCTTTACTTTATATTAAACGTAAGCACTGTAAATTTATTTATGTTTGTTTTATAAATTTAATTAATTTGTATAGGTTTTTACCTCTACCTCTAAACTTATAGGTACTTATATATAAAACTTATCATCACATCATTCATCCTTAGGTATTTTTATATTCAGTAATATCCGTAACCTGAACAATACTAAACTTTGAATTGTCGTACTTGTATAGGCTCCCTCGATACAGGCCTAGCCTAGTGAGGGTGCCATCAGAAATTACATAACATTGTAGATAGGTACATCTCGGCAATAACACAATGTATTACACTAAATTTCAATGATTATTAATATTTTTCTCATATAACTTCTCACCATGTATGTAAGTGCTAATTATAAAATTGAAGTGTATTTACTTATTAGTTTTGCTGTAATAAATGATTTTTATCTTTATCTTTATATAAGCTCTTGAATCACTATCTATTAAAAAAAGCATACATAGGGAGGGACTAACAGATAGCGGGAAGCGACTTTGATTTATACTATGTAGTGATATTGATTAATCTAACCACTTAAACGTTTCTTTTCAGAAATTCCCTGACCTAAAATTCCGTTACGTAGAAGAAGATCGACCGGAAGATTTCTTCACCCCCTACGTTTGGGCGCTCAACGGGACTTACGGGACTGTCCACTGGGCCAGCGAGGGCGGCACTAGAGCCCTACAGCATTTACTGAACATAAACATGATGTAGAGTATGGTAATGATGTGGGAGTAAGATAATGATGTGGGAGTAAGATAATATGGGATTCAGATAATGATGTGACAGTAAGATAATGATGTGGGAACTACAGTTATGAAGATCACATGGGGGATTTAACCATGATATTATCATTAAAGTCATTTAAAACAGGATATTTAACATACAATGTTTCGGCACAGTTTAGCAATATTGGAAAACTAAAAAATGTAATCATGGTAAATATCCCGTTTTAAAAACCACGGTAGTTTCAAAAGTTTTATAATATTATCATGCAGATAACGACGTAGGATCTACAGATATGAATTGGGATCTGCATTGATGTAGATTATATCGTGTGATAGAAATAATAATGCGGGATCTAAATATAAGATGGAGATACGAAATAGAAATCTACAATTATGATTCAGATAATGTTATGGGATCTACATTTGATGTAGATAATGACATGGGATCTAAATATAACGTGTAGAAATGATATGTTTTATACAGATATGATTTAGTAAATGACAAGGGATAGATAATGGCGTGGGATCGAAACATAGAGTGTAGATAATGTAAATGAAATGATAATTCTAAATGGGATGTGCGATTTACATCTCATGTGACCAACTAAATGTATTGTGGTCTATTTATTTTGAGATGTGATGAAAAAGTTATTTTAATCTTCATGGGCGTTCATCGCAGGCGATGGAATATTATTTCGAACTTTCCGCTTGATTATCGCCCGTGTAGGTTGTGCCTAAGAGTCTGTTATAATCCAGAATAACGAAACCTGTGTGAATGCGCCCGTACATCTCCACAAACTTTCGCATTTATTAAGAAGATTTATTACCAATAAATCTCACTTTAAAACTGAATACAGTACGGACAATTTATCTTGGCAGGTCCTAACATAGGCTCTGCAAACTTGCGCATGTACAATAGAGAAGAAAACTGTTATTGCCAGATACTTCTTGAGTAACAACTGTTTGAGAACTTTTAAAACCTCATTATAAAATCGAATAGAAACTTTTTTGTTTTATATCTGTCTTGACCACAGTCGGTTACAATAGTCTTCGTTCGTACGTCTGTTGATTGCTATTATTGGTGTTACGTTTTTTGTTTACTGTTAGTTTGGGTATTAGCTAAATAACGTAAATAATACCTGCGTTTGTGTTTTGTTGATTATTTATTTTATTTGTACTTTCCCACTGCATTAGATATTTTCTGAACGTACATTTGTTTATCTGGCAATAACAGTTTACTTTACGAGTGTGCATGCGCAAATATTTGCTGTTAACGCCGCACACAACCGACATGAATGCAGCGACAGGACAACCAACCAAAGCTGCAACTTCAGATCGATCAAGCCCTCGGAGCGCGCACCGCGGCTTGCATCAACATTCACTTCAAACATTCCGAAGAAAATACAGCTCCCGCGCACGGCGCAGTCATACAGTTCAAGTTTTATCATTTATTAAGCATTGATTATTGTTAAATTTAAATACAAAAGCTCCAAACGATCGCCTCGACTACTTATTTCCATTTGCAGAGCCTATGTTCAGACCTGCCAAGATAAATTGTCCGTAATGTACTTATATGAGAAGTTTGATGACAATATAAATTATGTAGTTTGAAAATTAAAATAGATTTAAGAAATTATCATTCTTCCATAAAGTACCTTAAATTTTTAGATTACTATGTAACTATTATAGGAAATGCGAATTCGATTTTTCACTATCATGACACTGATGTAATTATTATTCTAAAAAATCTCGTTTAATATAGATTTTTTTCGGTTTTACTTTTTAACTAGTAAAATTGTATGTTTTTAAAAGTATGCACCTACTGAGTTATTTATTCAAACATAGTTTTATTGATTTCTGTAGTTCATTACCCTTAACAAATTAATAAACGACTTATAAATATTAAAATATGTTTTCAATTTTTCTGCACCTTATAGGGCGTAAGCTTATTGACGTGTTAAGCTTATCGACCGTAGATTTATTGAAGACTTCTCTTTATACGTTTTCGACTAAATCTATCAAATTTCTTAACAAACAAACTCAATTATAAATCAAATAAATTCAAGCAGTTTATTCGAGAAAACATATGTATGAATCCATTATTTCAAGTTCATACAAACATGGGGTTAATATAGGACAAGAAATGGCTTGCACTATAATATCTCTACGGATACTGTAGTTTAAGCCATACCTACAACTAATAATTAAAATACTAATTTAATATCTACGTTAAAATTATTATCTTTATTAACAAAGAAAATAACAATCAGATACCTAATAGAAACAAATCTTAGTATTTACAATTAAAACAATTTATCTATCTGCAGACAAACAATCCACAGCAACATTAACAGTACTTATAAAATACACATAATCTGTCATAAGGTTGAATTTGGAGCCAAATACGAGAGTTACTAACCCTAGTATAATTTTAGACAAGATATAATAATAATAATCGTTTATTTCAGGCACATAATACAAAACGAAGGACCCATATCATAGAGAATAAATTAAAACAAAAATACACAAAAAAAAAAAAAAAACACAGAATATTTAAATACAGGCTGTAAATAGTTACCCTGAGCAGACTGCTACAGGGCCGTCACTCCTTGTCACCGCCCAAGTGGACGGATATCCAATGCTGGAAAATTGGATTATTGTATACCGTGTCAGAGATAGCCCTAAGTATACTATTACCTGAGCGACTCAGCCTACTCCAGAATGAGGCCACTCGAGATCGGATGATGGCAAAGAAGTCCGGAACTCCTGCCTCGGAGAACATGCCCGACGCGCTGCAGTACCTCGGTAACCTCATAAGAGTCCGGTAAGCATCATTGTACTGGACTCTTATAGTAATGAAAGCCTTTCTGGTAAAATTAGTCCATAGTTGGCACGTGTACATACCCAGACAATATGCATTGAACAAGGTGTTTTTGCCTTCGGTACTGCATTTCGAGAAGCGGCGCGCGAGCATGTTGCTTCGCACGGCGAGGGCTCTCCGCTCACGCTCAATGTCATCATCGTCTCTAAGCGTCTCTGTTAACCAATGCCCCAAGTACTTAAATCGATTTATTTTATTAAATTGATATAGAGGTATACCTTATTTCAGCTGATAACTAAAACATTAAAAAAATTACTAGCACCATAAAACTATACAATAATACTCATCTTAACATACTTAAACAATTAGGTTTATTTTATCCATTTACATTTTGAAATTAAAAACTTATAACTAAGTAAAAACAAAGCAACCGTACCAAACGTGGTATCAAATTAGGTAATTGCACAAGGATTTTTAAATGACTTAACTATCATACGTAATATTTACCTATATGGAATAGGCCACCTGCTTTGCTGATGTTCTAGAGTAGGTTTTCTTGGTTTTCTAGAGTAGGTAGCCGCATTTCGGCCATGGCGAACAATTTACGGAGATATTACAAACATTACAACAAATATATTTATTCTGATTCTGACTTAACCTTGTGTTTCTTAGATTCTGACTTACCCGTGTGTTTCTTTTTTATGTGTTTATTCAACAAACATTTTAGATAATATTTATTCTTACACAAAGTGCAAGCAAATGGCCTTTCTCCAGAATGGCTTTTCATATGTTCTTCAAGATTATATTTATGAACAAATTTCCTATCGCATAAATCGCAGGTATATTGTTTACCCTGGTGTGTACTCATATGCCGAATTAAATGAGACCTTTTATCATACTGTTTTTCAACCTTTGTCCGGGGTGAAGTAAACGCATATGCGTTATTAAATGTTTCTTTCGAGTACAGCGTTCGTTACATACAGTGCACTGAAATGTCTTTGACTCTCTATTATTTGTCTTTATCTCACCATTGTGAGTTCTCAAGTGTACACGAAAAGCTGACCTAGAATAATACCGTTTATCACATAAATGGCAGGCAAAACTTTATCGTGAATCGTTTTAACATGTACGTCCAAATTATATTTATTTTTAAAGCGTTTGTCACATATAGAGCAGGGGAACGGTCTTTCCCCGGTATGAACTAACATATGCTTTGTAAAATTTTGTATGGTTTGAAATTTTTTGTTACATTCCTTACATGTAAAACGCCTTTCTTTATGCTCTCCGGAATGCAAGACCATGTGTCTGTTTAAGTGTGACTTTTCATTGAATCTTTTCTTACATACGGTGCATGCAAAGGCTTTTCACCAGTGTGAGTCCTCATATGTGGGAGTAGATGATGTTTATTTCTAAACTTTTTATTACACAAGGTACAGGCAAATTCACTATTATCAGAATGACATTTCATATGCCTTGCCAAACTCTGTTTAAACTTTACTTCTTTGTTGGAAATCTTGCAGACATATTTTTCTTTTCTATCCCTATGTAATAACATGTGTCTTTTCAATGATACCTGTGTGTCATATTGTTTGCTACATTCAGTACAGTGAAATTTAGCAGGAGGCTTTGGCTTTTGTTTAATTAATCTCCTTTTTATACATTCTTCAAGAGTGAAGTCCCCAGAGTTCCCTGCTTCATTCTCTTGGACTAGTATTGGTTCCTCTTTAACGGTTACCATAAGAGGTAATGTTGTTGAGTCTATGGTTATGGACTGCATGTGACTCACTGCCAAGGGTTGCTTCACTCCAAGTGTGAGCTTAGTGACAAGCTCTCTAGTTAACTGAAACAAACACCAAAAAAAAAAACTTTAGCGTCGCTGAGCCACAGGGGTAAAATAGATACTTTGGCCGCTCATAAAGGGATTTTATTCATGCACCTAAGAGTAGCACAGAAGGCATATGGCGCCATGTTCGATAACTCTCTCCTGGATCGCATACCCAATGTCAAGTCAAAAAAAGTCAAAATCAAAATTCTTTAGGCTTACAAAATAAGCACTTAGACAAGTCATATTTTATATATTAAATTATTATCAAATAAAATTAAAATGTGGAGTTGTAATCACTACATAGTATAAAACAAAGTGGCTTCCCGCTGTCTGTCTGTCCCTATGTATGCTTAGATCGTTAAAACTACGCAACGGATTTTGATGCAGTTTTTTTTATAGATAGAGGAAGGTTTATTAACCATTTGACATATAGGTTTCAACGCGGGCGAAGCCGCGGGGCGCAGCTAGTACTATACAAATACGTCAATCTTTAATATTTAATGCTAATCATTATTTAATTATGTTGGACGTATTTGTATAAAAATAAATCAAACATCATTATATCCTCTAATAGCTAATAACAGTGTTTTTAATCTGATGTGTGAATATCCCTGTAATTCGATATTCATTTGTGATACGCCTGTATCACAAATGAATAAATGAACTTCCGGGCCTGCGCGAGCTGCCGTCTTGCCGGCCACATCCACGCTCTTACCTCCATAAACTGGATTGTGCAGATATACTCGCAGGTAAGAACAGAGTCTTGGCGGGCTTAGATGATTAGACATTTAAAAATCTTTGGTCAAGCGCGACTAAACCCGAATACTTAAATGCAAATCAGGTTTCAAATGACGATATTTTGACAGATTTTTATTGCAAATTGACAAAGTTAACACTTTGACTGCGTTTTTTTTTTGACGACTCCGATCTTTTTTTTAACCTAAAAAATTCGTGCTGCCGCTCTACATAGCGGTTGTGTTGCGCCGCACATTCGTTTCGTTCGAAAAATATTACGGCTGTGCTGAGTCATACAGATCTGTATTTTCTCAGCCGCTGTGCTAGTGTGGATTTATGCATATTAGTCACTTGTAGAAAACACATACCGTGTGATTTCAGCAATCAAAGTCTTAAGCAATTTGAAACGAACTTAAGAGTACCTATTTGGGCTTTCCTCAACCAATTGATCTGTCAGTTTGGTTTGGCGATAGTGTCGAGGGGCAATCGTTGTTTTATTTTTTATGGGATAAGCGAAGTAATTGTTTCATGTCCGCACGCGAGATGCGATGATGTACCATATCTCTTAGAACATTTTTAGACTTGCCGATAGTAGGTATCGTAAAACTGAATTCAGAGCTTTGATTTATTTTTCGAGGCGAACTTAAAAAAATACCAGACATTTCTTATAATAAAGACAGTTTATTCTAGAAAACATATATCATAAACAATAACCCGTACAATGCACAATACCGCAATATAAATAAAATACCGAATTGAATGACAGTTGACATTGGTGCAGCCAATGGGCAATAAGACAAGCCGGTCTTCGCCACCAAGGATACAATGAACAAAAAACAATATTAATAGGTACTTAAAAGAAACTCATCGAGATGCTTTGATTTAAAAGTAAAATATGTCAGAGTGCGTCTTAACGAAGTTAGGTACAATACATACAACCATATCGGAGCTTTACCAACTAACATACTTTAGTGACGGAAGGATAAAATATTGACATTATTTCATTGTATGTTACTTGTATTTTTAGTATAGTTTGGCAATGCCCTTATACAAAAGATTACTTTGACATTTTATCTAATTTATTATTCCATTTAACTTATACCATTATTTATTATCTGTTTTATTGTGACAAATTATTATAAATGAATTTATTTTATTTTTTAAGAAGGCATGTCTGTCTGCTTTTTTTGCACAATGTCCTATGGTGTTTCCTTTGTCAAAAGTTAGTGTGTTATAATAGAAATGTAATTTGTCTTTTAAAATAGTATTTAACGACATCAAGTGTAACATTGTGTACCTACGGTGGAAATAAATAAACTAAACTAAATTGACAAATTGGTAAAAAAAACACAACTAACATTACAGTAACAGAATAAAATAATTACAAGTAGTATTTACATCTATTTTAAAAAATCTAAGCCGTCACCAGAAGGTTTCATTTAAAACAATAAGTACCTAATCTACCTAAATGGTTTGGTGTTATGTTAACATTTATCTAAATTAATTTTATATAGGTTTATACCTTTTACATAAAAAAATAATGTTTTACGTTAAATTCATGTAACCTTTACCAATTTATATTATAAGATCGATCAACCATAACAAATTAACATGCTTACACAATATTACATGTACAAGCAAATATTTTTTATAGGCGTTTTTTTTCATAAATAAAACATTCTTTAATCAATATTTAGAATATCAATTGATTTCCCTTGTAGACTAGCCGAATTTCGGCCATGGCGGCCAGGTTAACGGGAGATATTTATGCAACGAAGATTCATTTACCTATTATTAAGATACCTAATAGAAACAAATCTTAGTATTTACAATTAAAACAAATTAGCTATATACAGACAATTGCAAACAAACAATCCACAGCAACATTAACAATATAAAATACACATAATCTGTCATAATCATAAGACTAAGGTTGAATTTGGAGCCAATTACTAACCCTAGTATAATTAAAGACAAGATTTATAAACGTTATTTCAGCTGATAACTAAAACATAAAATTAATAACTAACAATTTACGGAGATATTACAAACATTACAACAAAGATATTTATTCTGATTCTGACTTAACCTTGTGTTTCTTAGATTCTGACTTACCCGTGTGTTTCTTTTTTATGTGTTTATTCAACAAACATTTTAGATAATATTTATTCTTACACAAAGTGCAAGCAAATGGCCTTTCTCCAGAATGGCTTTTCATATGTTCTTCAAGATTATATTTATGAACAAATTTCCTATCGCATAAATCGCAGGTATATTGTTTCCCCTGGTGTGTACTCATATGCCGAATTAAATGAGACCTTTTATCATACTGTTTTTCAACCTTTGTCCGGGGTGAAGTAAACGCATATGCGTTATTAAATGTTTCTTTCGAGTACAGCGTTCGTTACATACAGTGCACTGAAATGTCTTTGACTCTCTATTATTAGTCTTTATCTCACTATTGTGAGTTCTCAAGTGTACACGAAAAGCTGATCTAGAATAATAACGTTTATCACATAAATGGCAGGCATATTGCGGCAAAACTTTATCGTGAATCGTTTTAACGTGTACGTCCAAATTATATTTATTTTTAAAGCGTTTGTCACATATAGAGCAGGGGAACGGTCTTTCCACGGTATGAACTAACATATGCCTAATTAAATTGGGCTTGATACGAAATTTTTTGTTGCATTCATTGCAAGAAAAACGCATTTCTTTATGCTCCCTCCCTGTGTGTACGACCATGTGTCTCTTTAAGTGTGTCTTTTCATTGAATCTTTTCTTACATACGGTGCATGGAAAAGGCTTTTCACCAGTGTGAGTCCTCATATGTGGGAGTAGATGATGTATATGTCTAAACTGTTTATTACACACAGTACAGGCAAATTTCTTAATATCAGAATGACATCTCATGTGCATTGCCAAACTCTGTTTATGCTGTAGTTCTTTGTTGCAAATATCGCAGACGTATTTTTCTCGATATGAAAAGACTTGCGCATAATGGATTTTCATATGCTTATTCAGACCTGTCTCAAATTTATATGTTTTACCACATACAGTGCAGGGAAAATTTGCAGGAAGCTTTGGTTTAATGAATCCCCTTTTTATACATTCTAGTAAGGCCCCGAAGTTGTCCGATTGATTCCCTTCGGTGTATTCTTGGACTGGTATTGGTTCTTCTTTAACGTTTATCATAAGAGGTACATAATATGTTGTTGGTTCTATGGTTATGGATTGCAAGTGACTCACTGCCATAGGTTGCTTCACTCGGAGTGTAAGCTTAGTGACAAGCTCATCAGTTATCTGAAACAGTATAAAACTGTTTAACACTTTGAGTGCTGAAATCACAAGGTACTCGTATGTGTTTTCTACAAGTGACTAATATGCGTAAATCCACTCTAGCGCAGCGGCTGAGAAAATACAGATCTTTGTGACACAGCACAGCCGTAATATTTTTCGAACGAAACGCATGTGCGGCGCAACACAACCGCTGTGTAGAGCGGCAGCACGAATTTTTTAGGTTAAAAAAAGATCGCAGTCGTCGAAAAAAAATCGCAGTCAAAGTGTTAATATATTTTTAGGTACATATCACTGGCGAGTACGAGACTGCTTGTCTCCGCTGGCAATCAGATTTTATCGAAAAATTTATTTTCTGTGGTACCTTCTTATTGTATTCAGTTTTCTTTTAGGTTACTTTTAATTTAAGTAGTTTTATATTGTATGCAATGTATTAAGTTTGTATTCTTTGTTTTTGTTACTTCTCTTTAACTGTTTGTTTGTGTTCTACCAACTCTTTGTATAATATATCTTTTTTCCATCCCTGTAGGTCTACCATGAGTTGTCACCGTTAGATCGCCTGACGTTACTACAGCAGTTACGTAAATACGCGGATAGTATAGTTAGCCTCTTTAGTGGTACCATGAGCTGTGTTATTGCGAACTACTAACGTTATAGTTACAACTACACACTGTGTAGTTTTGCGTTGTTATGTTGGCGTCATTATAAAACGTTCCTCAGTTAATATTACATATTTTCATCTCTTTTTAAATACTGCACGATGATAGAGACAAAAGATAGGTGTTATGGTAACTGTTATCCGACAAATGTAGAAAGTCGCCTGACGCAATTATTTCAATGAAATCTAAGGCAACCCAAATTTATTGGTGTTACCATGGTTCACTTCACTGACTGGCATTTATTTTGTCACAACAACGAACAACGGATGGACGCCATGCGATTCACTAATTGAATTTTGTTTAATTGTGTCTCTTTCCCGGGAGGCCTATTTCCAGCAGTGGACTGCTATAGGCTGGTGATAGTGTGATGATGTGATGATGTCTCTTTCCAGAAGTGTTACTGGAATTTTAATAAACATATTCACCACAGTTGGATGGTTTAGGCCCTAAACAAGAAGAAGTCTAGGCCCTAAACATGAAGAAGTAAGTAGCCTACTTAGGGCGTACTTTAGGGCTATTTCTTCAATGTAATAAAGTCATCGCTTCTTGAGAAAAATGGTTTGCCTCTCCAACAACATGTTGATGATGACCGTGAGCGTAGAATAATAGTATATAATGTAGTACTTAGAGTTGTTTCAATGAGCTGCAAAATAATTCATCGTAATATAATTATTTCATTTCAATATTAATTTTATTAATTCAATAATAAATCGTTCATCTTCTAATTCGGCATAAGCTAACATTTCCCAAGCAAAACGTGCTCTATTATACATTTTAAATTCCAAAATCGCCAAATCTATCACAAACTATAGACTTTTCACGAAGCAAATGGTCGGTGAGTGCCGTAACTACTGTAGTAATAGTACGCTACTATGACATCTGTCAAATTTGTAACTCATGGTACCAAATTCTATGGAAATGGAGCCCAAACTACAGTCGCTGTAGTATAGTTTACTACACTGTGACGTAGAATAGTTATCTACGCGACTCATGGTGCGCATTTTAGTAACTCAACTATCCGCTAGAGGCGCTGTAAAAGTTTTCATACATTTTGTTAACTACAGTCGCTAGCGAGTATAGATTGTTAAAACTCATGGTAGACACACTGGTAGCTTGGCAGAAATAGCTTTAAGCGATAAGGCCGCCTATTGTACTGTTATTATGTAATATTTAGATATAAGGTGTTATTTTAAGTACAATAAAGTGTTCATTCATTCATAATCATTATTTTTATTTGCATGAATGTATGTATAACATTTCTTAATATATGTATTTTTTTTAATTCTAAATATAATGCAAATATCGGTCGCTCCGATCCATCAGTCTGCCGTCAACGCGTACTCTTGCTCTTTTTTCCTCGCCCCCCACCTCGCCGCACTTTCCTAAGGAGCGGTACAGCGGTTTCGGTCAAACTATAGGCAAGGACACGTCAAGAAAATAGGCATTTTATTTTACCTGTCTTCTTATTTTTCACAAACATCAAAGCGCTTTATTATCTTTAGACCTCGCAGGACTCTTGGACACGTCACATATTAAATAAATAAATAATGCTGGACAATTCACACAGCATTATCTAGCCCCATGGTAAGCAGAGCTTGTGTTATGGGTACTAGATAACTGATATACATAATACAATACATTACATAGATAGATATTTTTTATTATACATAGAAAACGACCAGAACACCCGAAACAAATATCTGCAGATCATACACACATTTGTTCCGAGGCGGGAATCGAAACCGCAACCTCCTGCGTCGTTATCTAGTACCCATAACACAAGCTCTGCTTACCATGGGGCTAGATAATGCTGTGTGAATTGTCACAGAATTTCAAAAGATTGATTGATTCAATTTCAATAAAAAAAAAATCCCGACTACCGAGGTACATATTAGTATTTTTTCAAAATTTCTCATTAAATGATCTCCATATTTTTAATTACCTAGTCCGTTGAAGATAGACCAGGATGTAAGCCAAATTAGCATAAAGCTAAAAATTGGTATGAATGTTACGGACACCATCATCCGCAAGAAAACCGCCTCGCTGCTGCGCAGAACATGGAGCAGTACCCACACCATCCTGCAGGTTATGGGCAGCAAGTTTGCCTGGCCCATCATGCAGGCTTTCAATAGTCCTCACATCATAATAATTGTAACAATCTAATCTGACGACCGATGTGGCGCGGTGGGCGAAGGTCCGCCTGCGACGCAGGAGGTTGCGGGTTCAATTCCCGCCTCGGGACAATTGTGTGTACGATCTGCAGATATTTGTTCCGGGTGTTCTGGTCGTTTTCTATGTATAATAAAAAAATATCTATATATGTAATATATTGTATTATGTATATCAGTTATCTAGTACCCATAACACAAGCTCTGCTTAGCTTGGGGCTAGATAATGCAGTATGAATTGTCCAGCTTATTTTTTTAATATTTGTTATAACACTAAAGCCGCGCCTCGCGGCTTCGCCCGCGCGGAAATCTATGTGTCAATAATTTAGAAACATTCCTCTTGAATCACTCTATCTATAAAAAAAATCGCATCAAAATCCGTTGCGTAGTTTTAAAGATGTAAGCATACATAGGGACAGACAGACAGCGGGAAGCGATTTTATATACTACTTGCTGCGCCCCGCGGCTTCACCCGCGTGGAAATTTGTGCGCAATTTTACCATGTTTTCTCAACGTTTAAACCTTTTCTGGACTACGACAAACATTTCAAAACAAAAATAAGCTGCGGCCCAGCCGTTCTCGAGTTTTAGCGAGACTAACGAACAGCAATTGATTTTTAGAAAGACAAAAAACAAATTTGTACCTCTTTATAACCGCAAAGTAGCAGTTGATCGAAGAGCTTTTCCGACCGGCAAGCAATCTTAGAGAAGATGTAGCATTTCAGCAACTTCTGGTAGCAGAAGGGACACACAGCTCTTGGTCTTCCATCTTCAGAGTTGAACTGAAGAGTATTCATTTTCATATCATTTATTGCGATATTATGCATACGTAGTTAGTAGTTCTTAGGTGTAGTATCTTAAAGCTGCCACACACCGAAACCGTGGCCGGGCCGGAGGCGAAGGCTTGCGGGTTGTTTCATACAAATTCCCGTGCACCGCACCGCCACCGCCCGGCGGTGTATGTGTAGTCTTTCATATAAATTCGTATGATACTACCCGCACGCCTTCGCCTCCGGCCCGGACGCGGCCTTTAGTAGGTACACAATGCATAAAAACCCTGTCAGGGCACAACCATTTTTGGGTTCGTTCTTGTTAGATGTTAACTTAATCATCATCATCATCATCATCAGCCTATAGCAGTCCAATGCTGGACATAGGCCACCCCCAATGAGCGCCATAGCGCCCTGTCTTCAGCTTGCCGCATCCAGTATCTACCTGCAGTCTTTCGCAGGTCGTCATCCCACCTGGTCGGAGGGAGTCCTACACTACGTTTACCGAGTCGTGGTCTCCACTCAAGAACACGTTTGCCCCAGCGGCCGTCGGTTCTTCGCGAGATATGGCCGGCCCACTGCCACTTCAGCTTGCTAGTTCTTTGAGCTATACTGATAACTTTGGTTCTCTGTCGGATGTGTTCGTTCTAATTATACATAATACTGCATATTTATAAAATTATTTACTTGTTAATTATATTGGTAAGGCGGTACCCCAAGTCACACTAGCGCCGCCATTAATCATTCACGTCGAACAAAGGAAATTAAAAAAAATTACAGTTTGTGATAAGAAGTTGCCCTTGGCGTAGTTTTAACAGACAGTTTTTGGACTGACAGACAGCGGGAAGCGACTTTGTTTTATACTATGTAGTGATACCTGGATAGGCATGATATTTACCTGGATATTTGTCAACTTTTGGTAAATATCTAGAAGTTTTATGCTTTCCATAGGTTTAAGCATCATATTGCCCACAAGGCAAATTCGACACACTGCCGCAGACTTCACTATTATTCCACTCTGTTCTTCATCAACTGGTTTTGGTTCTTCTTTGATGGTTTCCTTCAGGGTTTTGTATACTGTTGAGCTATCTATGGTTTGTGGTTCTTCTTTGATGGTTTCCTTCAGGGTTTTGTATACTGTTGAGCTATCTATGGTTTGTGGTTCTTCTTTGATGGTTTCCTTCAGGGTTTTGTATACTGATGAGCTATCTATGGTTTGTGGTTCTTCTTTGATGGTTTCCTTCAGGGTTTTGTATGCTGTTGAGCTATCTATGGTTACGGACTGCATTGGAGCCACTTTCATGTGTTGTGTCACTCCAAGTTCAAGCTTAGTGACGAACTAAAACAAACAGCAGTTATTTATTATGTACATTGGTATGATTGAATTAGCATGGAATATATTAAGTTAGCTGAGGCAGCTTAAAAATGAAGAGACAGAATAACATTGACGACCGATGTGGCGCGTTGGGCGATGGTCCGCCAGCAACGCAGGAGGTGGCGGGTTCGATTGGCGCCTCGGAACAACTGTGTGTACGATCTGCAGATATTTGTTCCGGGTGTTCTGGTCGTTTTCTATGTATAATAATAAAAATCCTACTAATTATTAAACGCGAAAGTTTGCGAGTATGTTTGTTGCTCTTTCACGCAAAAACTACTGAATGGATTTTGATGAAACTTCACAATAATATAGCTTACATTACAGAATATGACAACATATAGACTACAATTCATAAAGATATATTGTATATTATCCAAAATATCTATCACCACGCGGGTGAAACCGCGGGGCGCAGCTAGTAAAAATATCTATCTATGTAATGTATTGTATTATGTATATCAGTTATCTAGTACCCATAACACAAGCTCTGCTTACCACGGGGCTAGATAATGCTGTGTGAATTGTCCAGCTTTATTTATTAATTATTAATTCCAAGCTTTTGAAAGCTGAAAGAGCCTCTGCTATACTATAGAGGAGTTACAGAACCTCTACAACGCCATCATTTCACATTGGGAGAACTCCAAAGGTGTGCAGAAGTTTCCTTGTGCTCTTTTATAGGAAGATAAAACCCTCCTTAAAAACTACAGACACATCTCACTCTTGAACCATGTCTATAAGCTGTTCCTACGAGTGGTTACGACCCATCTCACCAGGAGACTCCACAAGTTCTAATGGTAAAATCGCTAGAGGAGCTGAACCAGATGCTGGACAGCCTAGCTTGGCGATGCATCGGTCATGCCAAGAATTTGGATAAATCCAAAGTCATGATCAATGGTCACACTGATTCAATATGGATTCAATTTCCAAAACAGATAGGTAGACATCATCAACATCATCAGCCTATAGCAGTCCACAGCTGGACATAGGCCTCCCCTAATGAGCATAAGGTAGAAAAGTAGCAGTATAAAAAAAAATTATAGGTACCTCTTTAACACCTTGTAAGACTAGTTGATCAAAGACATTTTCAGTTTTCCAAGCCAAGGTAAAAAAGGTGTAGCATTTCAGCAGCTTCTGATAGCAGAATGGACAAAAAGCACTTGGTCTTTCATTGGTGTTAAACTGAAAATAAAGGGAAATCAAAATATTAAGCTTATTCCTTTCACTGTGAATAAAATACAATAATTTATTGATAGCCGCACACATTTATTACATTATTTACACATTATTTTTTATTACACAGACACAATGTTATACAGAGTTACAAATAAAGGAAAACACACAAAAATACAGAACATAAGTCATGGGGATTTAAACTTTAACATAATGTAGCGTGTAGTAGAGTCCCAAGAGTAAGAAAAACTGTGCATATAATTGAGACAAAAAAGGATCCATTTTTTAGTTTGTTGCTGACATAAACAATGCATCATTTTTTTGTACTACATGAGAGATGATAAAATCCCTATACAACAACCAAGTCAAGTTTCAAGGTTAAACTTCATGCTTTATGTTGCATGAGTCTAAAGCATGAAGTTTGAATTTGGAACCTGACTAGCTAGACTAGGTAGGTGACAAACTAACATCTTATAAATGTTGCATCACATATGTTCATAGAAATAATTTAAAATTAAAATTAGTTCCTTATAAATTTTTGGCTTTTGAGCTTTCCAATCACCCCTCTCAACTGTACCTGGGTAATTGTTATTCTTTCATAAATATTCAGTAGCCGGATACTTGCTATGGCAGTTAATTTCACATTGCCTTCCAGACAAACTCTACACACAGAACTAGGAGACATTATTCATCAATGGAAAAGCCACGGAGTGAGAATGAGACACTATGTCTACTATGTCCCAGGCAATACCACAGAATTACAGGCCGGGCACTCGCAACTAGAGATGGGTTTATGCCGGGCATTTACAGGGCAAATTGAGTAAATGCCCGATAAATGTCTTTTTATGCCTTTTAAATGTCCAATCACAGGGCAGAAACTATAATTATGTTATCCATATGTTATTGCTTTTATAACTTACATAAAAATGTTTTTTATGTGTAGACTGAGGAAAATTAAGTAGGACGTACCTATTTTTATACAACGCCACTAGATAAAGTAAATAAAAGTGAGTTTTCATTTGTCTGTATTTGTTTGTGCTATCCAATGAGATTTTACAAATAGAGACGTCATACTCATTTTAAAGAAATAAAAACATGGCTATATTTTATTATTATACCTACCTACCACATGGAACTTTATGTCTATCTGACGGCCAATGACAGCCTATGACGTCAGATCGGCTATCAATTAGAGGGAACTGGGCTAAAATGGGTACCTAGCAGGCTGCATGAAGAAAATAAATTTAATTTAAGTAAATTAAATAAATAAAAAGGTTTATTTACAAATTATAATATTAAGTAGGATATCCATTTTTATATCTACTTTTGGTAGGTTTATAGTACCTTCAAAGAAGCTTAGTTATTTATTCCGTTTTTGTCTTTTATAGATTTCTTTGCAATTGAGAATAATTCTATGTACGTAATGTAAGCCGCCACCATGAGTGTCTTGGACACTCATGGAGGCGGCTTACATGGCCTTACAGGGCCCGCAGTCTAAACCCATACAATTGCGCAGAGGAGTGAGGCAGGGGGATGTCATATCTCCGAAACTGTTCACGTGCGCATTGGAGGATATGTTTAGGTTGCTGGACTAGAAAGATAAGGGCATTAACATAAATGGCGAGTAGGTACATCTCACACCTGCGATTCGCTGATGACAGTCTTAATGGCGGAGTCGCTTGAGGAACTGAACCAGATGCTGGACGGCCTAGCTTTAGCCTCCCGATGTATCGGTCTTGGCAGGAATTTGGATAAAACCAAAGTCATGATCAATGGTCACATTGATCCAAGGCCGGTGGTAGTACAGTACCTTCTCTAAACTGTTTCCGAGTACACTTACCTTGGGCAAATTCTGCAGTTGGGTAAAAACAATTTCGAGAAGGAGGCCAAGAAAAGGATCCAGCTAGGCTGGGCAGCATTTGGGAAACTACGTCAAGTTTTCTCGTCATCCATACCGCAATGCTTGAAAACGAAAGTTTCCAACCAGTGCGTCCTACCCGTTATGACCTACGGAGCTGAGACGTGGACACTCACGATAGGGCTGATCCACCAGTCCAAAGTCGCTCAGCAAGCTATGGAAAGAGCTATGCTCAGAGTTTCTCTGAAGGATAAGATTCGTAACGAATACATCCGACAGAGAACCAAAGTTATGGACATGGCTCTAAGAATTAACAAGCTGAAGTGGCAGTGGGCCGGCCATATCTCGAGAAGAACCGACGGCCGCTGGGGCAAACGTGTTCTTGAGTGGAGACCGTGACTCGGTAAACGTAGTGTAGGACGCCCTCCGACGAGGTGGGATTATGACCTGCGAAAGACTGCTGGTAGATGCTGGATGCGGCAAGCTGAAGACAGGGCGCTATGGCGCTCATTGGGGGAGGCCTGTGTCCAGCAGTGAACTGATATAGGCTGATGATGATGATGGATGTAAGCGAACGTTGAAGAATGTATCTATGCACAGTTATAGATACATTCATCAATAAGGTGAATTTGATTGGATTGCAAGCTTCTCAAACGAAAGAATTTTCCAGTAACCATATCATATCACCCCAACATCCTCTAGCGTCGTTACACAGAACAGACAACGCCGCATGGCATTACCTCGTTATCTCTGTCACTCATAAACGTAACGCATTACTTGTCTCGTTCGTGTAGGTGGCAAAGCGGCAACAGGGCGGCAGTGATTTTGGAGTAAAATTAAATTTATAATTTTCCATTTAAACAGTACAAAACAAATAGAAGAAATAAAAAGACACATCCTTCTTTCTTTTCACAACCTCCCAGAGTAAGTATTGCACTTTCTAAACACACAACATGGCATTTTAGTATTTTTTCATAGGTACTCCTAAATCCTGCTTCAGGGTACATCCGCGTTGCGGCCAGACGCAGGACAGACTGAGTTCACTCAAGCTAATTTAATTAGCTTGTGTTCTTCTTGCCACGTAGACCTCGATACAACGTATCTACCTATATAACATCATTGGTACTAGCTCGGTATGTTCGCACTGGTCATAGCGTGCAATGAAGTGAAGTTAGTACATGTACGCGCTCAATTCATTACTCTCGCTTTAGACTACAATGTACGAACTTCACTTCACTGCGTTCCGCGCATCGCGGTACTTCCCCGAGATTTAATCAAACTAAATTTGTTTGAGAGTCGCTAACTTGCTTTATAGTCCCGTGATCAAGTAGGTACATAATGATTGAAGTAAAAGTAGGTACTTAAATAGGAAAAAATAATTAATAGTGATATTGAAATAAATATAACAATAACTTAATAGGTACTTATCGTGTATTAATGTTTTATCAGCTACAAAACAATATATTTTGGGCTATTTATACAATTTCCCAACATATTTATCTATATATTTTATTAAAAAAGTCTAAAAACTACAAGAATGGTTTCTGCCTTGTCATCGGGCATTTATTTGGACATAAACTCGTTTTTGCCCTATTTGTCCAGTTTATGCCCTTTTTGCCCAATAGGGTTTAAACCCTCGACCCATCTCTACTCGCAACGTTCGCAACATAACCGACATCAAACCGCAAAAGGAACCAACGGCAATTAGTTTTGAGCAATAATCACAAAAGTAATGCATAATTTTTCTCTTCGATTGTTTGTTGATTTGAACTTTGAAGAAACAAAGTAAAGTAAGCAACAAATACGAAAAGGTCGATTGTCTGTCGACGTAGATTACATTACATGCTCAGCTTGGAATAATATAATAATGAAGTGTTGCCGGTACTCTATGTGAAAAAGCTCCGAAATATGATAAAAAGATCAGTTTGTATAATATTAAACAAAGCCAGAAATTAGAAAGAGAAATCACCTCTGACACACACAACACAACTATAATTATTGATATATTTAATTTATCAATAATTAGTTTATATGGATCTTCACGCTGCTGTTTCTTCACACAGGCTAAACCTAAACGGGTTTAGATGAAATATGGTAGGTAGGTACCGATACATAGATAAATCGCACAGGTTACTTTTTATCAAGAAAACAACTTTCTGAGACTAAAAAAACTTTCAAATTAGATTCATTACTTACCTAATTAATTTGTCTAGATAGAGCGTACACACCACAAAATAATCAAATACAAAATGTATAGGTAATGTCTTTAATATTCTGTTTCGTGATACTGGTCAGAAAACGGTGTCAGGACACAAGGACCGCAAAAGATCCGCAGAGGTAGAAAAAAATCCGATAAGGACCAAAATGATCCGAACCGGCAATACTGGATAAGTCTATGAAATTCTCAAATTGAACGTTTGCAACTTCTTGGAAAAGGAAATTCAACTAATTTCAAATAAAACTTCTCGGAAAATGGATCTGTATCATTTTGCACAGCATCTCCAGCAACATAACGAGCGCATAGATAGCCCATTTTTTTATTATCTTTGGGTGGCTTGATCATGTTATTCATAATGACGCTTACGCAGGGACAATATTGTAGGTTTAAGAGTACGAGGATTTCTATTTATTTTTTAATAAAGGCCGCCACACACAGAAACCTTGGCCGGGCCGGAGGCGAAGGCTTGCGGGTTGTTTCATACAAATTTACGTGCATGTATGTGTAGTCTTTCATATAAATTCGTATGATACAACCCGCACGCCTTCGCCTCCGGCCCGGACACGGTTTCTGTGTTTGGTGGCCTTTAAGATCTGATAAATCTCCGACGCCCGATGTGGCGCGGTGCGGGTTCCATTCCCGCCAAATATACAAATATTTACAGATCGTACAAATATTTGTCCTATACAAATATTTGTACGATCTGTAAATATTTGTCTTGGGTGTTCTAGGTATTTTCTATGTATAATAAAAATATCTATTTATTTTTATTCAACATTTTTATTAATAACTACGGAAAATATGAATACCCATCCACTTAAAATGTTCAGTTTTGGCACGATAGTGACATCTAGCAGCATGAAAGAAAATCTTTTAGTTTCGCTAATCAACGTTAGATGTCGATAATATTTGAAACTTTTAAGGTTTTTCTTTCAACTTTCAACATCCAAATTGCTAACACATTTATGATATTTTTATCTCCGTCCCAAATAACAGAAAAACTAATGAAATATCATCATCATCATCATCATCAGCCAATAGCAGTCCACTGCTGGACATAGGCCTCCCCCAATGAGCGCCATAGCGCCCTGTCTTCAGCTTAAAATATAAATATGTGAAATATATCGAAACAGAAACGAAGAATATTTGTTTTCTCGCAAGTACATTTTTTGTATGCAACTCCTCCATGAACGAAGGAATGATTAATTAGTCTATGAACTCCTCCTTATTTCTGATTCTAAATCTAAGGTGACACCAAGTTTGCCGTCTCAGCTCTTAAAGAATTCAAAACTCTCAGCTAGTAACATAATAGAAAGAAAATAGTGCCGGTATAGTGCGTGCGCCTGTGTTCGCTCCACAGTGTGAACTTACTAAGTATGTAGAAGCATACCATTCTCTGTTCTGTGAGCATACCCACTCCTAAATAAGGATCGTTTATCGATAATTTTATATTACGGTATGGAAAACCTACAGAAATCGCAACCGATAGAGAACCGAATTCATTTCGTCAACCATGCGAGAAGTATGTAATATTTTAAAAATAAACCAACTGCAATCAACTGCGTACCACCATGAAAGTCTTGGTTCCTTAGAAAATTCACATAAAGCTTTAGGAGCATTTTTAAGAATCAGACAGACAATCATGCTTGTCAGTGGTCAGATTGGTTACCATAGAGTAACTTTTATGGGTTACAGTATTGGTGTTTTTCTTATAATACAACAGTGCACACAGCAACTGAATATACAGTGGATTTATTGATACATTTTTAAATCAACAGATTAATGTTCAATTAATATTAATATATACCTATTTGCTTCTCCCCTAAAATTAACTATGCCTTATGTAAATTTGTATACAAACATGTTATAAAATTGTAATCAGTATACCTACCTTTTTCCTTAATGCTTTTATATAATAGTAAATGTAATTAGCATGCAGTTTTCAGTTATTTTAGCACTGTCTTTTCTTAGTTTCTTGTTTGTAGTTTTGTGGTACATTTTGTTGATTTCAGTTAATATTTTTCTTTATTGTAAATATTATTTCTATATTTTTAACTATACAAGTGAGTTACTCTTAAAGAAAGCTTGCGATGCTATCATGAGACGGACACTGGCAGAATTGCGTCAATCCAGATGCAGAGCCATCAAGAAGTTGAACTTTCAAATTCAACTTCTTCCTAAAATGGTTCTGTCTGTGTTCAAAACCAATCAATCAAAATCGGGTACAACGACAGCAAAGTCAAGTCAGTTCATATAATTTGTCAAACAAATCGACAAAAATCTTGAGAACGAACGAATCGTGTTTGTGTGCGGTGATTGTTGAAAAATTCATTGTATTTCGGTAATTTTACATAAAAAAAACTAAGTAAAATTTTCCAGCCAAGTGTAGCTTTTTAGACATTGTAATTTATTGTAGTGGTAAAAACTCAGCGTGGATTTATTTCGACGCAAAAAGCCTTCTAAAGTAGTGGTTCCCGTAACGTGAGTACCTACCTATTGTTTACAAATCAATAAATCGCTATAGTGATTTTCTAGTAGCATCGTTATATTATTTTGTATTGGCTAAGTTTTAGTATTACCCTCCTTTTTGATTTAAGACCTGCGTAAAATATTTGCGTCCCTTGCCTACACACTAAAATTCCATATTTCTGACTCAAAAGATCAGACAAAGTAAAATATTCCTAACTTAGTTAGAATTATTATAAGTTAAAATATATTTAATTTAAATTGCTAGCTTACATTATGAAGTGAATCCTCATATCTTATTATATAAAACCTACTTGTTTGACCAATATTGGAGTCAAGGAAACATTAATTTTATATACTTTGCAAAATATGATATAGTACCTGTTCAGTAACATTGAAATAAACATTTAGTATGTATACAGGATGCCACATAATGTGTTGATTATATATATGGTGATTCTGGACCCCAAGATCCATAGTCGCCATTATATTGGCTTAAGATAGGATTAAGGTAGTACACCTATTTGATCCCCTTGGGAAACCTCTTTTGATTTTTGATAACATTTATTTATGTTGCCAATGACCTGCGATGTAGATATATGTGATGCAGCTTATTAACGCACATGCCAAGTTCCTATTTAAGTTATTAAAATACAAAATAAGCAAAACAAGAACGGGAAACTAGTTTTGTATGTTTGTCTGCCCTTTATAGAGATAATGTAGGCGCTATTATCCACAGAACTATATCATGATTATGCTTCAGCTATATTTATTTTATATGCAGTGCACTGATTATGTGCATAATCATTTTAATGCTGTGTGAATTGTCCAGCATTATTTATTATTATGTCTCTCATTTACCATGACCTCGGGCCATAAAGTGACCCGGTCCTTTGGAAGGCTTGCATGGGGCCGAAGCCAACAGCACAGAGGCCCTTTGAGAAGTTAATCTAAAGGCGATGGCTACACATAGCGGGTATCATCCTCGGGTGCACAATATGATACACCCAAAGATGGTATCCGCCAGGTGTGGAGACTATTGCAAAGAAATATTATTATTTTACATCTATTATCCATGCATTTATTTTATTTAAATTAAGTAGCTAATATTTTCTTTATATTATATATATTTTTTTGTTTTTATATGAGAGGGGGCCTATAATCCCCACGCTGGGCATGCGGTACGGGTATTGGGAATAATAAATTTGACTATTTTTCGTAAACACCTTAGCTTGATAAATATTAATATATTAAATTGTAATTTACTTTGTTATTGACCCTGAAAATGAGACTATAGTTATCCTGATTCAGGCTTAGTCTATTTTCCTTCTTTGGTATGACCCTGTGACGTCATTTTATCGTATTTGAAAATGATTCAAGTGCACGCATTCGCTGTCCAGCCCCTGCAATGTCGTACCGCGCAACACTACACCTCGCTAAACTTCGCCCTGAGTGTCTTAGCTCAAAAACAAGTTTTTTTACCCTCTTACTCCACACTAATATCCGAAAGTTTAGATGTTTAGTTTAGATGGATGGATGTATGAATACAAAAGTCACTTATAACGAATAAAAATTTACTTATAATAGTTTTCCAATGTATATTTCTAAAATATTGAAAAACTCAAAAATCAGATCATGGTAAATATCTAGTTATAAGTGACTTTTGTTTTAATAACCATGATAGTTTCAAAAGTGTTATGGATGTATGAATGTTTGTGACTTCACGCCATGTTAATTACTATATCTTCCGTATTTCTACGAGTATATAGAACAATACACATTTTAGTGCCTTTAAAGAAAAGAATCCATTGCAGGAAGTTAGCACGCGCCATGGTCGTATAAAAACAATAGAGACAGGATGCATCAATGTCTTTAGGCCTAATGAGTAAGACAGCCTGCACATATTGTGCCGGTCAATTGCATGTGCCCTTGAATATTTATCGTTACTGCAAGATGGAAGGACCCTTTTAGATATTGTTTCTTTAATTTAGTTATTCGAGTTAGGTTTCGTTTAGCAATATGTTTGATTTTCATTGTGTCACTGTAGTATATAAGAATTAAGTATATTTTTGACGGTTTCCATGGGCGATGTTATCGCTAAATGATAAAGCCCTCAAATAAATTAAATATGAAGTGTAGGAAAGTTTTATTCATTTTAGAATGCAGAAAACATTTTTATGATTAAATTAATACTGCTGGACAATCAATAAAGTCGAACCCACAACCTCCTGCGTCGCAGGCGGGCCTTCGTCCACTGCGCCATAGAGGTCGTCCTCCGATAAAATAAGGGATCAGAAGATCTAGCAGAGCTTGTGTTACGGGTACTAGATGACTGAAATACATAATACAATATTTTCTATAGATCAGTAGTTCGTAACATTTTTCCTAAGGTGGGAATCGAACCCACAGCCTCCTGCGTCGTATTAGCCCGGAAGGTCCCACTGCAGGGTAATGGTAAAGGCTTCCTTCCACTTATTTCGGTCTTCAGCAAGGAGGACCCACTCGTTACTAAATAGGTTAAATAAGTTGGTAATATCTGAGAAAGTATAATAAGTGACAATAACTAAGTAATGGGACAGATGATTTCATTAAAAAAAAGTATTTAACTCATAAAAATTACAATTAAAATTAAACAGTCAGGTTTGTGGATGTATCATTAATTATATGCACGATATATCCTTACTAAGTATATGGTATGGTTTACCTCTACATTATGTCAATTGTTGGATAAATAGGTAGGCTGAATATAACGGGATCTCTCTATAAATCTACCTAATCGATAAATCAATTTTTTGATCGACCTCGATAACACCGTACCGCACGTTCCACAAATACAAATTTGGACGATAGACACAACTTGAATCATAATTTAATCTATAAATAATACATTACCTTTTATAATTTCAACGCCATGCCACCATAGTCCTGTAGAATCAGGATTTTTGTTGCAGTTATCGATTGGCGCGAAATAAGCAAGCGCGATTCGCGTTCGAATTTTGTAATTTAAAATCGGGCTTATTTTATAGGATTGTCTATCTCTGGCTGTTACATAGACAATATATTTTGTTTTATTTATCGTGAAGATAAAGCGGGAAAAATTTGAACTATGGTAGTGATTATACCTTGTATTTTGCAATCTAAGTTCGATTCTAAGTTCGTTAGAATCATCATAGCATTAAGGCATTATTGTGGTCTCGGTCATATGTCACTAGTGGTTTTCGTGTTCTTCTGTGAGTGTAGATAAAAGTGTTGCTAGATTATCACACCATGCTAGATTCCTAAGTAGGTAAAGTCTTAAGCCGTCGTCGACCAACGATAAAAATACACGCGGCTATTAATGTTTTATGGTGATTAGAAATATAACCCTACCTAGTTATGGAAATATAGCCTGTTAGGCTATGTAATTTAAACTGACAGCTACATCATTCTTAATATCTCATATAATGTCTATAAATAAGATATCTCATAATCTCCCATCAAAGGTAGTAAATAAACAGTGTTTAAACTATTCCACTCGCAGACGTTATAAAAGAAAGAAATATCATAGGTCGACGATCCCGCTAAGTTTGAAATTGGAGCGCCGCCAAAACTGCACTGGCATGATAGCTGCAGTCTAGTCATAGACAATGCGACATTTTTTTATTTGTTTTGTTTCGTCAGCGATTTATTTTTGGTTTTCGAATGGCAATAATAAATCTACTGAGCTCCTTAATGTCCGTTATTCTGTAGTATTTAGAAGTTCCTAGAATTTTATTGTAAGAGATTTATTACTTATAAGTTGAGTGAGATATTATATACAACTAAAAAATCATCCCAAATCCTGTCAAAGGCTAATATTTGACAAGATAACTAACTGTCGAATTATCTACCATAGACAACGCTAAGTTTTTTATTCTTTCTGTTTCGGTGTTGATTAATTCTTGGATTTTGAATGTTTTTAATATTCAGAACTCACTCCTGAATGTTGTTTTTTCTTTGGGTTTTTTAGAACTAGAGTTGCGTCGTTATATATATATGATTAGCTATCTATTGATTTGTTTTATCAAGTCGGTGATTAGTTTTTCGATATCGAATGTTTTACAAAGATCTTCTAAGCATGTCTCTCAGGATAGCCTGACTGTCCTTCAGTAGTAAGTTTGATTTTTTATTAGAAGCGTGTAAAAGTCCTTCATGGTCTAAAGCAGGGTTTCCCAAAGTGGTCGATATCGACCCCTTGGGGTCGATATCGGTTTCCTAGGGGTCGACATAAACGAAAACTGATTTTGGGGGTCGACGAGGTCTAAAAATCGACCCCTATTAAATTAACGCAAGTTCTTATTTAAAACTTTCAAGATAGGTAGGTACTGTATTGTTTATGTTGAGTTACGTGTACTAAGAATAATTAATATTTTTGTAGGAAATAGCATTGTTGTAGTAATGTAAAGTCTCAAGTTCGTACAAGATGAAAAACTCGGAAAGTCGGTGTGGACAAGTTTGTGCAAGATAATGAGTCGAACTTATTATCTTGCACAAACTTGTCCACGCGTACGTCTTTCAGGCGCGCTTTGACTTGCTCTCTATTTGACGCTCACGTGATTTAACACGAACGAATTCATGATCAAGTTGAAGTCCAAAAATGTGCCTGATATTTTACTATTTATCGAGCTTGCACTTAGGTTAAAAGTTCATTTGCGTTTTGAAATTCGTTGCAGCTTAAACGATAATAACTCATATAAGTACTCATTTATTTCAAGAGATTTTTTTTATTACTATCAGCACAGACAAAGTGCTTAAGCAGAAGTTCAACCAAGGCTATAAGAAGTTCTGGTTGCAACGCAACATTGAAACACAGTATCCTACATTGTGGAACATTGCTGAAAAATACCTTATCGCTTTTCCATCATCATACCTAGTTGAAAAAAGCTTCAGTGTGGTAACAAACATTTTGACGAAACAACGATACCGTTTGAAAATCAACGAACGTGGAGATTTAAGGCTGCAACTCACCAATATTGAACCGGATGTAACTAGATTGGTAGATAGTCACCAGGTTCATCCATCACACTGAATGTTTTATTTTCTCTTTGCGAATTAATACTTTTTTAAATATAATTTCCTACCTACTTAAGATTCTTTAAGTACTTAATTTGTAATAATAATTATAAATTAAACTTGAAATATACCGAATTGTATGTCTTTTTATTTTGTTAAATTTTGATGAGAGAATGAAGTCAACTTTACTCATTTAACCAAGTGCAAAGTTTTGCAATTGGTACGTAGGTATTTTGTATCAATAGGAAAAAACTAAAGATAGGCCCCCTTATTCATAATAGTCTGCTAACTTAAAGCATTGCTAATTCTCACTCTGTCTTCTTCTATTGACCTAAGTAGGCATGAAAAATAACACTCTGTAGCAGCTGTTTTAAGTTAGCGGACCATTATGAATAAGGGGGTTGATCTTAAAAGTAGGTAATTTGGCCATGGGGGTCTGAGGTAACAGTTCATTTTGGAAAAGGGGTCACTTGTCCAAAATAGTTTGGGGATCCCTGGTCTAAAGGAAATGAAGCGAATTTAAAGTTTTTCACGAGATAGAAAGCTGTGGAAACTATTTTTTGTCTGTCTGTATATATGCCAATATGCATACTAAGCTAAAAATATCTTCCTAAGCTTAAATATAAGAAACGATTAGCCGAGGGCTTAAAATCGCTATTTTCATTTATTTTATTAATTAACAAGCGGACCTTCCCGGCTTCGCAGTACGGCTCTTTTAGTACGGATCCCTAACTTTTTTCAAAATATAATATAGCCTCAACTATGTTCACCGGGGATAGTGTAGCTTCCCAACACGGTGAAAGAATTTTTCAAATCGGTCCAGTAGTTTCGGAGCCTATTCGTTACAAACAAACAAACAAAAAATCAAACCTTTCCTCTTTATAATAATTAGTATAGAAGAAATAAATAATCAATTTTATGTATATGTTTACTGATGCTGGATGCGTCAAGCTGAAGACAGGGCGCTATGGCGCTCATTGGGGGAGGCCTCCAGCAGTGGACTGCTATAGGCTGATGATTATAATATGTTTACTGCCCATAACACAAGCTCTGCTAAGCTCGGGATAGATGATGCTGTGTCTGGTCTAGCAAGCATTAAATGTATAATTTTACATATTTTTTTTGTGGAGATATTAGAGACAACAGATCTTGACCAACATATCATTTTTTACACGGCAATAAACTTGAGTTATCCTTTAACGATGATAATCATGCGTAGGTCGTAAAATATGTGGGTGGAGGATATTTTCGTTCAAAAATGGGCACTGGCTTAGGCCTTGATTAATAGATTAGAAAAATATAACTGGTTTTTTTTTTAAACCGCTGATTGCTCTGACTCTTCTTTATGTTGCTCCAAGCTAAACCAAACCTCGGGTCGAATTCTACTAACCAATCGCTTTACTATGACAATGGTAACGTCTTAGAATAGCCCAGCATAAAATAACCTCTTCTAGAATCTAGATAGTGTTTGCGGTGCTATTTGCACGGGAGAGATTGATAGTTTTTTTTTAACATTGATGCTTTTGACGCGCGTCCTATAAGTAGTTTCTTTCATCTATACTAATATAATAAAGGTTTGATTTTTTGTTTGTTTTTTAGTTTGTAATGAATAGGCTCCGAAACTACTGGACCGATTTGAAACATTCACCGTTGGGAAGTTACACTATCCCCGGTAAACATCGGCTATATTATATTTTCAAAAATGTTAGGGATCCGTACTAAAACCGTGCGAAGCCGGGAAGGTCCGTTAGTCAGAAGTAAAATTCTAAGTGTCATTCTGAGACGATACAATTGTCATATTATGGTTAATCGATTAAATGGAATTAGTAATAATTCCATTAAAATTAAAAGGCCTTGTGTTATAGATATTAGATAGCTGATATACATACTCGTAGTTTCTTTAATGATACATAGTAATTTAATGTACGAAATAAGCCGCAGATAGAGGCTAGTGTTAAATAAATAAATTCACAATAATTACACTAGTTTACAAAATTGAACTTTTTTTTTATACCCCAAAATAAATGTATATAAATATGTTAATCTACCTTCCTTTAACCTAAAAGTGTTAGCAGAAATATTTTATCACGTCACAATTTCTTCCAGCAGTCAAATGTTTTTTTTATAACTACCTAACGTAGTGACCAGAGTTTATTGTTTATACGTCCGCTTCAAACGACAATTATCTTGTTTCCGATTGATTTAAAATGTCGAGTAGAAAGTGTAAACAAAATTCTGATCGTTTTTGTTATGTTTGTGGACGGTTTATATTTTCAAAAACGAGAAAACCCGTTGTTGATTCGTTCAAAAGTGCATATCTTCATTATTTTGGATTTCCTGCTGCAAATCAGGATAAAAAGTGGGTGCCTCATATGTTTTGCGAAAGTTGTAGAATTGTCTTACTCCAGTGGTCATCAGGAGAAAACCTTTACCTTCCATTTGGTTCACCAATGCTATGGAGAGAAGCTAGTAATCATGAAAATGATTGCTACTTTTGGGTTACGAAGACATTGGGATATAATAAAAAAAATAAGGCAAGTATTATATATGCCGCAGTTCCGTCTGTTACTAAGCCCATATTACATTCGAAGGATCTACCACATCCAGTTTGTCCCGGTAATTCGAGTGCTAAAATACACTAGATGACAATGAAAGTGATGTTGAATTCAAATCATTTTCTAGTGATTCTGACGAGTTCTCACTTCAAGAAAACATTCCACATTTAATTAACCAAGCTGAATTAAATGATCTTATAAGAGATTTACAATTATCTAGATCTAAAGCAGAGCTTCTTGGTTCCCGCTTACAACAATGGAACTTAAAACTTAGGAAGCATGAGTGACGAACAAGGGGAACGTTTTCACCAAGATTTAAAGGTTTTTGAAGAAAGACATCAAGGATTTTGGGATGAAAACATGTTAGGGGATTACTGTTGGTCCATTTTAAGAGAAACTGATTCAAATAACTATAAAAAGAAAGCAAAAATTAGCCATTTTTTTTTTTTTTTAGTATTAATACCAAAATTATTTATTTCAGTTAAGTTAAATATTTCTTAAACCAGACGTGACAGAATTTTTTTATTATTTTTTCTGGATAATTCTACCTCAATGAATAATAAAATAACAACTTTCAGCTGGGGTATGAAAACCGTGTAAACTAGTGTTACCTACGTCTCCAGACGACCCTGAAGACGGGGCGTTGAGTTTAGTCAGCTGCGCCGGCGCAAGGTAATTTACGATATACCTTGGGATTTCGCAAAGTCGTTTGCCAAGGTGATTCTGTACTTTGCCGGTTTAGTTTTGGGAACTATTGAGTCATTTTTCTAGTGAATTAGACATGCATGATTTGGTACTAAGTCCCAAAAGAGAACAGGTTTTAGTTACATCTGTGAACCAGCGACCCAAAGTGGACCCTGGTCACTGGTCACCTTCGACTTCTCCGGGCATTTCGGTTTTGAGCTGTCGTCGCCAGCTGTAAGCTGAATAGACCAAATGATTACTGGTTCTTTAATTGGCTTAATATAAAAAAAATACATGCATTGTGGTGCTTTCCGTAAAAATAATGGATCAATATTTAGTTTAAATGTACCCACTTCTCTCTTCACTTTGTCTCTCTCTCCCAATAAGGTTTGCTGGAAGAGAATTATTTTTAGGGTTAAGTTCGCCTTTGTTTAAATTTTCAAGAATAAGTTTTGTGTTATGTTTTTCGTTGCAAAAAGTATAAATAAATAAATCAATTTAATGTGTGAATGTAGAGGATCCGAACTTTGTTCTGGAGTAATCAACCAATCACTAAACTATAAACGTCACAGAGTCTAGAGACAGTAGAAGAGTCTTGAGTTGTATGGAATTGGATTTGGCATGAAAGGAATAATTTTCTAATTAAATCGTAATTTTAAATGAGTCGCCAGACCTACTCAGCTCTGTCCAGACAGACTATAAATATGCAGATTAATTAACCAAACTACCGTTTATTAGTAGCTTTGAAACATTATCCATGATGAAACCCAGAAATCCGTCGCGACTTTCCCATTTCGTAACGTCGCGTTTTATACGCGGATCTTGCTTATACTGTCGCAGTTTCATCTTGATCTATAATTGGAAAAGACTTCCCGAATTGCTCGTATTTTCGTGTGAATTCATACAAAAATGTATTTCGGTCAGTTGACGCGTTGAATTTGCTATGATCTGACGCTACAGGACTCATTGTCAGCGCTCGGCATATTTACGGTGACATTTAATAAAAACTCAATTGCTTTTGGGAAAGCGCGCCTCTTTTGTTTGACTTTGACAGATGTCTGTCTTATGATTTGTAAGCTGCCAGTGATTCAAAAGTTTGAAAACGGAACAGGAAGTGTTTTAAATGGAGCGGCACATGTCATTTCGTTTTCGTCGACCCGCGAAAGTGTCTTGTTGTTAGTAACATAAGATCTCTTTAGGCTCTCTCTTGCGTAGTATTTCTTCCGCTTAACTTTATATTGGATGTGGAGTTCTCCTTAAATTGGTTTTTATGACCCTTTAGAGACTTTGTTGTGATTTCTGCATACTTGAGTATTAACTGAAGACTGTTTTTAGAATCTGTAAAGTTTGGTTGGATCGTGCAAACTATTAATTTTCTTGCCTCGAGTATTTGTCTTAGTCATGTTTCTCATTCCATGTTTTGTTAACGTAGGTTTACATTTCATAGATCGTTCAAATTGTTAGCTTTTTCCATGTATACCATAATTCATAAGAAACTGTTCCTAGCTTACGTAAGTACGCCTAAAAATTATATCTTCACCTATTTTCTCATCGTTGCTTTGTTGGTGCTAATAAGCACCAACAAATCCCCTATCGAAGCCATAGCTAGATCACTAACATATTTTATACACGGGCCAGTAATTTAGTACTTCATCCATTACAACAAAACTTACAAGTGCCACCTCCTTACATAATATTAGTAAGTATAGGATGATTCACATCATGACATGGATGAAGAGGCTGAAAATTTATCATCGGTACATTTTATTTCCATTGGTCATTTCCGTGTTCAAACTTTAGGTCAGGTGGTTTTGGCATGTGCCCAAGAATTAGTTACATCATTTTGTTTGGGCTTGCCTTGTATGTTTATTAATCTCTAATCTTTTAGATCTTTGAAATCTCGCAAATACCTATTCCCACTACGTTATGTTTACTTTGACAGAGTTAATCTGAATTTATATTTATTCTATTTCTGTTGAGAGCAAGTCTTATCTTTCTTGCCATATTTTTTATTATTTCTTTTAATCCATTCATTCTATCTTATAGGTAGCTAAAAAGGCAACGCTTTCAATCCAGGAAAAGGAAGACTCTAGTTTAAAAAAAACCGTCATTTTCACAGATTCAAATCATTCTCAAACTCTCTTTATCTTAGATCCTTCTAAACTTAAAACTTTTAAACAACTTTATGTCCTTTGTGTCGTAGATTTTTCTTTCGAGATTTCAAAGATAGCGTATTATCTTTCACTTCTTTAAAATCTAACTAACATCTTTTTATCAAGGAAAAAGAAGCTAGTCAGTTTAAAAAATATATATGCTACGTAATTTCCACAGGTCTAATCAAACGATTCTCTTTTATCTTCGATCTTTCTCAACTTAACACTTTTAAACTACTTTATGTCCTAAAAGACGAAGAACATAGCACCCTTCCACACTGATATAAAACACATGCACCCATACGTATAGTTTGTTTAATCTCTTGTCCCCACACCAGGCAGATTTAGACCAGTGATTCACTGTAGTTTTGTCAAGATATCTGTGAAATTACCCAATATTTTACTAAATTAAAATCACACATTTTAAAAATCAAATCAATATTATACATTAAAAAATTTAATAGTATTGAGTAAATTTGTTAATGCTACAAATAAAGATTCTTTTCTATTCTACATAATAAAAAATACAAAATAATCAAATAATACAAGAGATGTCACGAATAGGTTAAATAAAGTAAAATTGGTGGTATTGAAGCCTAAATCAATATCATATTTTATACACGGGCCAGAAACTCAGTACTTCATCCATTACACCATTTTGACAACACTTCTAGATCCCATTATTTCCAGTACTTTCGTGTTTTGTTTCATTTAAATTAAGTTTTATATGTAAGGAATTATCAGTTTTCTTTGGTTATTGCTCGTCATAGCGACGATGATTCATTAAAAGCCATCTAGAGGTCGATAGACTTTTCTTAGCTTTAAACGGTTCATTCCTTTCTTTGCTGTCATGTCCTCAGCTATAAGTAATGAATTCAACCGGGGAGCGATGCTTATTCTCATTTTGTTCACAGCTATCTTTGTCGGACTCTGCATTGATTTGATCCCGTCTGTCTTGTCTGCTTGTTTTGTTCTTTTTACACTTGTGTTAATGGCCATGTCAAATGTGAAAGCAACCATCGTTATGCTGTGGATATAACTAGTTTCTGTGTTGAGATTTAGCAGTTTTGTGGTCTCTTTGTCATTGAGTTAGGACATAATTTCTACTGGCTTCAGCATTCACTATTGTCATCCTTTCTGTCTAACAACTGTCTGTATGTATTGTATGTTATTTATTACATAAAGATTTATTGTCGTACGTTATTTATTTACTTGGAAACGTTGTATAGTGGTATATCGATATAAAATTACCAAATTATCACGTACCTATTGTTTGTTTCTTTGAGTTACTTAACTATAAAATAAGCCACGTGAACCAAGCTAGATAGAAACTGTTTATATATTTCTCGTAGTTCGTTGGTCTCTTCTTAGGAAAATCATCAACCACGTGCTCTATAATTTTCCAGTCTTTCATTACTAAAGTAGAAATAGTACGTATCTCTTCGCTGCCTTCTCTAATATCGACATAATATCTATCTGTGATCTTTCTCTGCCTATTACGTATGAAAACGTATCATTTCCTAACGTATTGATCTCTAGCAGTTACAAAAATAAGCAGACACATGCATTTCTCGCAATGTGCATCCAGCAAGCGTGTTTTGCTTTTTTTTAGCTTCTAAATTTGAACGTGGCCACGCGCCAGTACCGGCGCGCGCGCACCCCATCGTGCACCTCATTCGAGATTCAAATATTTCCAAATGAGTTTTTCCTAATTCTCTGAGTTACTTGCGGACTTTTTGGTAAATATTAGGCTGCGTTGCTACCTGTAAATATTGTTTTCGCTTTTCCTCTCCTTGTTTTCTTTGTGGTTAACATTTCACTATGCTAGAATTTGGAATCCGACTCCTTCCAGAGTTAGATTAATGCTAACAGTTTTTAATTAGTAGAGCCCAAGTATTAGAGTCCTGTACATGCCAGAGACAGTCCGTTCTAAATATAAATAAGTCATCGTTCAAATAAAGAATCAAAACTTTCTATTGATAAGTGGACAGTGCTGTGAGTGCCATCGTACAGTACGTTCTATTTTTGAATTGTGACCATAGACAGTGTTGTGTTTATATGACGAAAGTGCCAGTGTTTTATGTTTAGAACGTAATAATGGGGAAGAAGAAGAAAAATAGCGGAAAGAAAGGGGGTAACCGTTTTTTCCGTTGGATAAGAAGGTAATTTTGTGTTAAATGAGTGGTTTAAAACGTAACTAAAACAATGTTTAAACGCATGTAGAGTTTCTAATCTAATAATATCTAACGCGTTTGTGTAACTTTGTTTGTGTTTGTGGATTATGGCTGAGTAATAAACGATGGTTGAAGGAATCTGATGTATTTTTACAAGCTTCTATTGGCCCTGTATTAGTATGTGGAGGATACATTTTGCAACGGAATTTTCGAGCAGTTAACCTCAACCGATCGTGCTGAAATTTAGCGTACTTGCGAGCTGATTTTTCTTCTCAAGCACTTTGGCCCTAGATGTTTATAAAAGTTAGTGGTTAAAAAGTTTTATGTTTTATGTGTTATATTAAAAATTAATTATACTTATATATTTTTTCATTGAATCAAAATTTGTGTAGATTGTCTTCGCTATCCTAAACTGCTTCACTACATGGTATAAAATGAAGTCGCTTCCCACTGTCTGCCTGTCCTTATGTATGCTTAGATCTTTAAAACTACGCAACGGATTATGATGCAGATTTTTAATAGATAAAGTGATTCAAGAGGAAGGTTTATAAACCCATTTAACACATTGATGTCCACGCTGGCGAAGCAGCGGGGCGCAGCTAGTAAATTATAAAGGTAAAAGTTTATGCCGTTGATCGAAAACAACGCGAAAACTACGGAATGGATCGAATTGATGAACCTGAAATTTGGCACTCAATAAGATCTGGACGCGGAATTACATACATATAGGTTACTTCTTATGCCTTAAAAAGCGAGCGAAACCGCGGGCAGAAGCAGAAGTTAAAATATAAATATATCCTCAAAGATTTAATTGAATTAAGATGATTCCCGCATTCAGCATCTGCCAGGAGTTTTTCGCAGATCGTCATCCCAGTTTGTATTGTACGTACATCATCATCAGCCTATATTAGTCCACTGCTGGACATAGGCCTCCCCCAATGAGCCCCATAGCGCTCTGTCTGTTGTATTGTTCCGTGTCGTACAATACAAACTTAGCCTTACCCTTTCCAGTCCGTGTTGGTATCCATTCCGTGTTCTCATCCAGTGCTTGTCCATCCGTTGTTTGCTATTTCCTGCGTCCAACAAATTGAGCCATTCCCATCCTGCCAAAGCATTAATTTCAGGTCGTGTCATTATTAAAAGATAGGGTTTTATAATACTTCAGTCGCATCCACCATCTGCAGTCTTTTGCATATCCTCCTGGCCACTAGCTATTTGAATATCCAGTCCGTGTTTTTATCCATTCCGTGTTCATATCAGGGCTTAAGTGCTTATCCATCCTCCATCCGTTGTTTGCTATTTCTTGCGTCCAAATTGAGCCATTCCCATCCTGCCAAAGCATTAATTTCAGATCGTGTCATTATTAAAAGATAGGGTTTTATAATACTTCAGTCGCATCCACCATCGGCAGTCTTTTGCATATCCTCCTGGCCACTAGCTACTTGAATATGCAGTCCGTGTTTGTATCCATTCCGTGTTCATATCAGTGCTTAAGTGCTTATCCATACAATGTTTGCTATTTCCTGCGTCCAACAAATTGAGCCATTTCCATCCAGCCAAAGCATTAATTTCAGATTGTGTCATTATTAAAAATATGGGTTTACAATACTTCAGTCGCATCCACCATCTGCAGTCTTTTGCATATCCTCCTGGCCACTAGCTATTTGAATATCCAGTCCGTGTTTGTATCCATTCTTGGTTTATATCACTGCTTAAGTGCTTATCCATCCGTTGTTTGCTATTTCCTGCGTCCAAATTGAGCCATTCCCATCCAGCTAAAGCATTAATTTCAGATTGTGTCATTATTAAAAGATAGGGTTTTATAATACTTCAGTCGCATCCACCATCTACAGTCTTTTGCATATCCTCCTGGCCACTAGCTATTTGAATATGTACTAAAGTCATTTAAAACGGGATATTTACCATGATTTGATTTTTGAGTTATCCAATATTTCGGCACAGTTGCATGCACCGTGATCATGGCGCATGCAACTGTGCCGAAATATTGGATAACTCAAAAATCAAATCATGGTAAATATCCCGTTTTAAATGACTTTAGTATTAATAACCATGATAGTTTCAAAAGTTTTATTTGAATATGTAGTCCGTGTTTGTATCCATTCCGTGTTCATATCGAGCTTATCCATCCGTTGTTTGCTATTTCCTGCGTCCAACAAATGAAGCCATTCCCATCCTGCCAAAGCATTAATTTCAGATCGTGTCATTATTAAAAGATAGGGTTTTGGTCGCGGTCTACCTGTTTAATACAAAGCTGCCATTGTTTGGTGATGTAATGCTGATCAATTATAGATTAATGAAGGCTATTGGAGTTAAAAATTACTGTGAAAAATTTTGAACGTATCATGCTTGTGAAAGTCAAATACGTACCTAAAAATACCGAGGTACTTTTTTTATTAAAAATGGAGAAGCGTTTGACCACTTATTATTGCTGCAGCTGCGCCCCGCGGTTTCGTCCGCGTGGAAAACTTTGTGTCAAATGATTTATAAACCTTCCTCTCGAATCACTCTATCTATTAAAAAAAACGCATTAAAATCTGTTGCGCAGTTTTAAAGATCTAAGCATACATAGGGACAGATAGACAGCGGGAAGCGACTTTGTTGCATACTACATAATATGTATGTAGTGAAGTGAAGATGTGGCCTATTATGACAGAGCACGCTTTCCCAGAAGTGTATTATTCACTCGGGATTTGAAGACTTTGAGATAGTACTCTGCCGGGAAAACCGACGCAGGACGTATTTTTCTTAGGCATAATAGGTAATGTTCTTGGAATTGAAAGTAAGCATTACAAACGTGTGAAATACAAGAAGTGTCATCGATAGGTGAACGTCTGATTGTGAAACTAATTGCGAAACTATTGCTGTCTATCTGTAATATTTGAAAAGGTGTGCTGTTGATTTAAACGTAAGGTTTGAGTGAAGTGAAGTCACACCCGTGAATAAAGAGGTAGGTTGGTTATCCTATACCATCCTAAGGTTGTACTATCATCAGCCTATGTTGTTGTAGGTTGTGCTATAATGAGTGTCAAATAAGGTGGCAAGCAAAAGAGGTTTAACTCCTCCACGAAATCGCAAAATGCATTGACATTTATCACTATTCTGCCGCTTTCCATACAAGCCTATAAGTTATTATGTATTATTTATGTCTCGCAAAAATACCTAAATACTCTCACTTCCCGCAAGTAACGAGCTTATAAAGCTACAAAGTCCGTGCAGGCTTTAATAACCTGTGTGGGTTGTAAAAAGTGTATCAGTTTCGCAAGTTGGCCCACTGCTGGCGCCTACGCGGTATGCCGTCATGTTCATACAATACTGGGCTTGCTGGAGGGTGTTGGCCTTTATGGAAATGGCATTTAGTGGGTATATTAGTTTGAAATCATATATGTGTACTATGTTAGTCCACTGCAGGACAGAGGCCTCCCCCAATGAGCGCCATAGCGCCCTGTCTTCAGCTTGACGCATCCAGCATCTACCTGCAGTCTTTCGCAGGTCGTCATCTCACCTGGTCGTAGGACGTCCTACACTACGTTTACAGAGTCGTGGTCTCTACTCAAGAACACGTCTGCCCCAGCGGCCGTCGGTTCTTCGCGAGATATGGACCAATGCCACTTCAGCTTGCTTAGAGCTATGTCGATAACTTTGGTTTTCTATCGGATGCATTCGTTACGAACAATGAGATTTTAGATAAACATCATTAGTTACGAATCCTATCCTTCAGAGAAACTCCGAGCATAGCTCAGCTAGTTTGATATCAACTTCTATGCAAATCACTCCCAAAATAACTTTTTGCTCCTTTTACGGAGCTTTGTAGATTGATTTGTAGAGTCTGGAGTCACTCGGGTGACACCGTTATATTTTTTTGGTATTGTTAAGTCCTTTGTTTACAAAAAATATCTTGTATTCTAGAACCGAGTGCGTATAAGTACCTAGTCTTCCGTAGTGTGTGTCATGTCAATTTCAGTTAAGTAGAGCAAATCCTTTGGCTCCTAAGCGCCAATTTAATGCATCGACTACCAAACAATAGCGTACCTAGCGTGTATAATGACTCGTTTTCTTGTTCTTGATATAAGTAGCTATCTGTTGTTGCTACTGGCTTTACTTGCGTTTCTATCGGTGTTTTGTGGATGCACAATGAATTTTCTATGTCAAAAAGTCTTCAAATATGTAGTTACGATCTGCAGTTGGTGGGATGACGACCTGCGAAAGACAGTCAGGCTGCTTACTTGTTTCTGGACTGGTTTCCGCAACTTGGCCGCCGGTGGGCCTTTTTTGCGTGTCGGGTGGGGCTGCTAGTCTAACCACCCGATGTCCTCCAGGAAGGCCAGCAGCTCGCTGATGCCGGTGCATGCCTCCCTAGGCGTCCTCGGTGTCCCAAGGTGATGCAGTCTTTGAGAAGCCACGCTGTCGCAATCTACAAGCACATGCGCTGCCGTCTCCTCTGCATTCATGCACCCTCTGCAAAGGGGGCTGTCCGTGATACCCAAATTAAATAGGTGTTTGTTTAGCATGCAGTGTCCCGTGACAATACCGACGACAGTCAGACTGCTGTGCTAGATGCTGGATGCGGCAAGCTGAAGACAGGGCGCTACGGCGCTCATTGGGCCTATGTCCAGCAGTGGACTGCTATAGGCTGATGATGATGATGATGATCTGCAGTTATTTGTTCAAAAATTGTTTTGTATAAAAATATCTATCTATCTATGTAATGTATATCTATCAGTTATCTAGTACCCATAAAACAAGTTCTGGCTTAGCTTGGGGCTAGATAATGCTGTGTGAATTGTCCAGCATTATTTATTAAGACAACTGTGATTCCGATGTCTATCCGTCCGTCCGTGTCTGTCATCAGGCCGCTGTATCTCATGAACCGTGCGTGATGGTTAGACAGTAGATATTTTCACAGATGATGTATTTCTATGGCCGCTATAACAACGAATACTAAAAAACAGAAAATAAATATTTTTGGGGGCACTGGACTACGACAAAGACAAACATTTCAAAACCAAAATCAGCTAAACCGGCCCAGCCGTTCTCGAGTTTTAACGAGACTAACGAACAGCAATAGATTTTTATATACATAAGTATAAAGATTCATTAACATTACCACATTACCCCAATATGCCCATAAGTGAGACAAATAAAATATCTATCCCGTTATATGTATATACGACCGATGTGGCGCGGTGGGCGAAGGTCCGCCTGCGACGTAGGAGGTTGCGGGTTCGATTTCCGCCTCGGAACAATTGTGTGTACGATCTGCAGATATTTGTTCCGGGTTTTCTGGTCGTTTTCTATATATAATAAAAAATATCTATCTATGTAATGTATTGTATTATGTATATCAGTTATCTAGTACCCATAACACAAGCTCTGCTTACCATGGGGCTAGATAATGCTGTGTGGATTGTCCAGCATTATTTATTAATTATTTATTTATATGTATACACTCTGCCGAGATATTATATCAGTAGGAGTGCCTTCAACACGAAATCGCAATAATCGATGACACAATTCATTCAAAACAGTCATTTGTTCTACATTCCGCTTTTAAAAATGGCCGTAACCATAGACAATGCATTATATGAGATAGTCTGATTCATCTATCTTGATTAAAAAAGTACGTATTTATACATAAACTTCTTGTGTGAGTACGACTGACTGACGTGACGGCACAGCCACACACAACCCATGACAGAAATGACAACTTTTGGAGAGGAATATTTATATATTTGGAGGGCCTATTGTGATATTTGCAGCAGAAATTGAATAGGTGCTTGCGTATTTAGGATGCTTTGCTTGTTTCCCTACGAGTATATCTAGCTCTACTCTCTCTTCCACATTTCTTGCAGAATAATCTTAGGTGTTCATAGAAAGAGTTGAAGTTACAAAGCTTGTAAGTTGTAGTTTATTATAATTAAACACAAGCAAAGACGCAGCAAAATTTAAACTAGTTGATGCATTATTGTCATTAGGAGACAATGCGTGACGTCACAATTGGTTACTCAGGCGAATAATTAGCATTCGAGACGAAGTCTGTTTTGACATTGTATTGATGAATTTTGCGCTCTAGATATTTTTTTACTTTTTACTGTTAAAACATTTCGGTCGCTAATCCATTCTTTCTTTTCGATACTAATGATGAACTAGAAGCTAGATTGCTACTCTGTCTACGTGTCTGAGCGGATAATGTTTGGATAGATGAATTCAGGAGCACCTATAAATTGATATCTAGGAAAAAAGTATCCGAAGCCGCGGGCACAAGTATCTCTATTCTATAAAGATTTCAATGACCTTGACTTATCAGACTCTAGCAATCAGTTTAATTATTGTTTTACTGCCAAAGTTATCCGACAATCTAATAGCCATTTCCTTAATTGATTTTATTTATTGGCAGCAATTATTTCATTTATAAACCCATGAACTCCTATAAAGATAAGACATAAATTATGCTTAAACCCCACACCGGAATGGTAGAGATTAGAATCTTTAATTGAATCTAATCTGTAATCATCTTCGTAGAGGTCTTTGACTTGTTCTAGTTGAAGCAATCTAAATAGATCTTCAACCAAGCCAGGTCTCGATCTCAATAGATCTAAAAATGTGAAGCATAAATAACGTAAAGGATAAACACCTGTTCAGGTGTAATCAACACATACGGTACAAGGCGCGTGCTACACCATGGAACATAAACAAGTCCCTCCATTCCGATATCCAGTACTACATCACGCACATCCAATTAGAAAAATCAGTCCGAACGATCGCAACGCAACCATTGCACGTTGAATTCCCATATGGTAACGATATTCAGACTTTCAAGAGGCATTGGACTGAGTAGTCATCGCTGCTAACGGTTTTTAAGTGAGGGGTCGGCGCGGCTCTGTTGCTTGATTTCGCTAGTACACGTTATACAGTCAGACCGCCCACGAAAAGGTGGACGTGCGCCACTCGTAATACGGCTAACCGGATAAATTATTAGGTGTCGACTAAGGGATTTTATTGGGCCCAATTTTATTTATCATTTCTGTAAAAAGTAATAGTGTATCTTGATTTACTGTGACAGTGTGTAGTGAAATCTAATTTAATTTATGCACTTTCAATAGTGAAACCGATTCCCATGTTTTTCTGTGAGCATCCCACAATGCATCAATGATCAGATGAAAAATGCATGAGATGTGTAAGTATTTTCAATCAGCGTTGTGCATTGTCTTCGGTATTTGTTTATAATATGTCTAAGTAGGATAGTGTTTATGCAAAGTATGCTTTATTTTTATACAAAGAAGGTGGTATTTCATATGAATGTGTGAACCGTGAATCATTGAGAGTTGATGGTGAAACTTCGATGTTTTATTGCTTATTTGGTTTGTTTTCTATGTAACGATGTGGTCCATTGAATATTTAAAAGCCATTTTAAAACTTTCAGTCCAATATACATTTATATAATTATAAGTTTATAAAAAATACATAATATAACTCTTTTTTTGCGCTCAAGTAAAGAAAACAAAACATTTAGGTACTTATATATCTTTCTAACAATCAAAATAAAAATATTTTATCGTAAGACAAACATAATAATCATGACGTTTTGACTGCATAGGCACCTACTCTGTTACCAAAATCCCAAACTCAAGTAGACAAATTGCCGAAAATCTTAGCAAAATAATTAAATGGCTGTTGCTCGGGATATTTTATTGTCGTGTAATTTTCACACAAGCAATTATTGAAGTATATAATTAAGTTGACAATCTAACAAGAACGAACCCAAACATTTGTGTACCCATGGTGTACACTGACTGGGTTATAATGCGTTGATACTAAGATACTACACCTAAGAACTATATACATACCTGCATGCATGAAATCACAACAAATTAAATGAATATTGAATATTCAGATTAGATTACTCCTGAGCTTCTAATCAAAATATCCCTTGCTTAAAATAAAGAAGTAAGTTGGTAACAAATATGAAAGTACTAGCTGCGCCCCGCGGTTCACGCTGCGTGTAGATAGAGATATTTTGGATAATATACAATATATCTTTATGAATTGTCTATGTAGCCTATGTGTTATTCTGATATGCAAGCAATATTATTGTGAAGTTTCATCAAAATTCATTCAGTATTTTTTGCGTGAAAGAGCAACAAACGTCCTCACAAACTTTCACGTTTATAATATTAGTAGGATTAGAAATCTTGTCTCGCTACACAGCACTGATAAAATATTTGAAATGCTTCCGCCTGACCTGCGGATTTGTGCATAGATAACGTTGTTCCTTATCGTGCTTTAACATTTGTTACGACATTAAGAAATTTAACGACCGTGTTTAAAAAAAACTGAAAAAAGTGATAAAAAGATTTCATATAATCTTAAGAGTAGGATCAGAGTTGATTTAGACACCAAATCCCACTATTTGTGTGTCTTCTCTATCTCGACTTAAGGTGGAAAGTCAGGACTTTGCCTGGAGTGGGAACCGAAACTCTTACATCTATTATAATAGAGTCTATTATAAACGAATCGTCTAATCGTGCAAAACCATGCCGGTGTAGCCATCGTTGTTTAATGATATTTGATGCTCGCAGACGAAAAGGTGACAAGATATGACATGACAAGTAATCCTATTCAACACCTTCCTAAGGAAAACAGTGCTTTTAAATCTGTCGTAAAAGATTTACTATCAGAGACACCCTACTCAATGGTATTGTATTACCTACTACACGCCCTTGACGTGTGAACCAAAGTATTTCACTTTCCCTCGCTTTCTTCTCGAACCGGAACTTGCAGTTTTTCCTTTTCTGATACATCGCTTGGAAAGTCGAAGAAAAAACCTTCTATTTCAAAGCCCTTTTCCCGCTTTTGGGTATTTTATCTTGGGAGATCTTTCATACTTGTCCAGAATACATAAATTAATAAAAAAATGCGGTCAATTCACCCAGCAATTCCAAATTCAATAAAAATGATCTCAGAATTGTATTTGGAAAGATTTTTGCTGTGTCTCATATTACAATGCTATCGGTTACGTTTGCTGGTAAATAAATAAATCTAAGAACATTCTAAAACCGCTGGTATCGGGTATCTGGACCATGAGGACAGAGTTCTTAAATATCTTAGATAATCATGAATCAATTTATTCGATCAATCTGTATGTAGCGAAAGAAAGCTTGTGCAGAAAACTTTATTGAACTTTTAGATTTATTTTATACGGCTTATCTTTCGCGACAAAATCGTTGTCCATTCGAATATTCTTTGTAAAAATTGTGTCAAGCCCTTTTTAAACAGGGTTCGGCTTACGAGCTCCCACATAAGAAACTATGTCATTGAACTCTACCCGAATGTTGTCATGTCCTCAAATTTCGCAACCGCCTAATCCTCTGACCTTTTGGATTTGTCATCTTCTTTCATCATAGTAGCACGATTGACCTTTTTACACATCTGTTTTTGCTTATTAGCGCCTTTGTAGGTACATTCTCAGACATTAATATAATAGGTAAGGTTTCAGAGCTTAGGTGTTAATCTCCGAGGTTATGCAAAGGTTAATAAATTTAAAAAAAAGAATATTTTGGTACTAGTTCTTTTCTTTCGTTTATCTCTAGATTGTAGTTTAGATCGTATATTAAAACATAATTGAGTAATTTAAATGCAGCTCAAAAATCTCATGCTCTACATTTTGAGATGAATGAGGTACCCAAGAGATATTTCATTATTCGTCATTTCAGTCGTTATGAATCCTCATTATGCAATCTAATAAGATAAGCTTAGTCATAATAATGACGACCGATGTGGCGCGGTGGGCGAAGGACCGCCTGCGACGACGCAGGAGGTTGCGGGTTCGATTCCCGTCTCGGAACAATTGTGTGTACGATCTGCAGATATTTGTTCCGGGTGTTCTGGTTGTTTCCTATGTATAATAAAAAATATCTATCAATGTAATTTATTGTATTATGTATATCAGTTATCATAACATAAGCTCTGCTTACCATGGGGCTAGATAATGCTGTGTGAATTGTCCAGCATTATTACAAATAAATGTAGGTGGTAGGTTATGAACTTCGAAGTCAATCTCACTCTTCTGTGCTGTATCTTACAAGGTTCCATTCCAACTAACTGGCAAAGATGATAGGCATTAGGTAAAATCATACTACGCTTCGTACTTCGATCATAAAATACGTAGGTACTACGCTTTGTAATCCCAATTTTATAGCTCGCAAATAGTGTTATAAAACGGTAAAACAAACTGCGGATTTCGCTCCAATTTCATAGTTGTATTTTACAAGTGTCTAACGGAGCCGGACCACAGACAATTTATGCTGTGCCATAGACAAGCTTTCCATTCCAGTTTCCCAGAAACCAACAACGGCAATAAAAATACTGGATCAGTGTGATCGCTTTTTCTGTGTGCAAGTTTTAAATCTGGAACGACCGACAGTGACTTGATGTTGACACTGGCCGAAAGGGCAATAAAAAAAACAGACTTTTGAATTCACGCAATAAGAACTGGCAGAATGAGCAAACGGAAAATAATCGAATAATCGACTTGAATTTGACTCATATTTCATAATGGAAAAGGCATCCGTTTTCAATAACAGCTATTGATTTTTATTTTGATAACAATATGCATGTCTTGGGTAAATAATAAACAATCAATTATTTCCGATCTTGCCTATTTGAAAAACAACTGCAATCATGTGATGTTTGTAAAATGGTAAACCGATATTATAAACATATTTTTTTTGTAAAAATAACTTTTTTTTTCTAAAATCGAAAGATAGAGATACAATACAACAACATGAAACAAAAAACTAAAGTATATATCTAGCGGACCTTCCCGGCTTCGCATGGTTTTAGTACGGATCCCTAACTTTTTTGAAAATATAATATAGCCTATGTTCACCGGGGAAAGTGTAGCTTTCCAACGGTGAAAGAATTTTTCAGATCGGTCCATTAGTTTCGGAGCCTATTCATTACAAACAAACAAAAATCAAACATTTCCTCTTTATAATATTAGTATAGATATATCAAAAATATTTTTAGATGTTTTTACTTTTGAGGGTTGACTTTTATGTTTATCACGTAAACCTCAGAGAAGGGACACAACCCCTATTTATTTCCCCATTCATCCCCACATAATATGTACCATAAATTCGTTCGTTATCAATGTTTTTTATAGAAAGCTTCTTACGCAGTTTCATCATTCAACAACTATGATTTTATTCCGAGACCGGAACTATAATGTGCATTTAGGAGAAAAGACCGTCAAATTATCCGAAACAATGCTTACGAAATAATTACAGATGTAACAGAACCACAGGTCAAAGAACCTGACGTCTATTAGATAGTTTTGACTTCGTCGCGGTTTGTGTTATTTCTATGGGAATTAAGATAGCAGGTGGAGAAAGTTTTTCATTAAGCTTGATGGTCCGGTAGCCAGGTACAAATTTGGTCAATTATATCCTCCCGAGCGAAAATTCGTAAAATGCATTAGGGATTCATATTATGAATACTCGTGACCGTCAGCTGCTGGGGGGGTTTGGGCAGTTGCAGCGATAGCGACATTATTCCAGCTGACGGTCACGAGTATTCATAATATTAATCCCTAAAGCGATGACGACATTATTCCCATGGAATAAGGTTCAAATCAGAAATTAAAATTAGCATAGGTATTCCAGAATTATGATTTTAACCTTATTCCATGGGAATAATGTCGTCATCGCTGCCGCTGCCCAACCCAACCAACCCACGGAGTCACAGCTGAGTACGAGTATTCATAATATTAATCCCTAATGCATATTACGAAGTTTTTCTTGGGTAGGACTTGGTAATGAAAATCTGTCCCTGGCTCCCAGACCATGAGAGCTCTTGGATGTTGTGCTGTTTTTAATGTATTTTAAACTAAATAGGTATTTTGCTTTATTTGGAAGTTGACTTCTTTTTTGCTGAGATTGTTGTCAAACGAAGGTCTATCACTACATAGGTAGTATAAAACGAAGTCGCTTCCCGCTGTCTGTCTGTTCCTATGTATGCTTGGATCTTTAAAATACGCAACGGATTTTGAGAGAGAGTGATTTAAGAGGAAGGTTTATAAACCATTCGACACATAGATTTCCACGCGGGCGAAGCCGCGGGGCACAGGACTATAAAAGAACGAACACAAACATTAAAATTGAAATCTAGCTATTATTATAGTCTTACATAAATTGATATTAAATCAGCTAGCTATAATGGTACGTAGAGGTACATCGTAATATTATTTAGGAGTGTGTAATCGTTTGATAAGCCATACAACCAATCTATTATATTATCTTTCATTATTATGTAATGAATGAGAGATAACAATAATATGATAAGAACCAGATCCCCACCTCTTGCTTGCCTTCATTGGCCGGTCTGAGTGGAGTCGCGAGAGATGCATCTTAGGATGTAGACTCGGGGGTGGAAGTGTCTAATGGCGTAATAGCGAGGAAACCCGCTCACGGACTCTTCGTGATGGTGAAATCGGGGCCGCACCTCTCGACACCCCCTCAGTCGTTTGCGCCGATGTTGTTCCTCTCCGGTATTTACGTCGGCTTTTTAAGGAACCCATCCAGCATTCGGCAAGCCACCGTCTGCCACTCTTAACATTATGATTGACTTGTTTATAGCAGACGTCCGTAATCTCCCCTATAGCGCGATTACCCAGTCCATCCATCTATCACAATAGCCTGGTTTTATTTCTTTCATTTTTGTTTGCAATAGTCTCTACACCTGGCGGATACCATCTTTAGATGTATCATATTGTGCACCCGAGGATGATACCCGCTATGTGTAGCCATCGCCTTTAGCTTAACTTTCTCAAAGGGCCTCTGTGCTGTTGGATTCGGCCCCACGCAAGCCTTCCAAAGGACCGACTTTATGGCCCGAGATCATGGTATATGGTGATAAATAGAAGACCATATTTTTAACGTTCCTTACACCAAAGTCAGTGTTGAATGTGTGCGTGTTGTGATGGTTATGATTATGACAGAACAACTATAAATTCTTAGCTACTTTTCTTTTTTATATTCTTCAGATATTTTTTTTTTACCTTCCTGCATAGGTACTTTAGAACCAGGTATTTTTTAAACCAGGAAAAAGTGGTACCTACGTAATCAGTAGGTAGGTACCTCCTGACAGGTAAAAACTCTTTCTTTTCAAATATTTCGTACAAAAGCAGTTAGATCAAAATCAGTTGTCTGCTCAAAACTCATTAATCTTCACCGTATCGATAATATCGAGTCACGTCACGTCACGCAGCCGGAAGTTACCGGTTTATGCAATCGATATAAGAGAATCGATTCCTCATTGCATTCCATAATCGATATTGTTATTGACCGTTAAATCGGTATTGTCGCTTTCTTTTAATTTGTGGACATGCAACTTTTTAATTGAATTACATAATTAACTGCATAAATAATTCATTTTATTTATTTCTGCTTCACAAAGTACATGTTACAGTACAGCCGTTTGCAAATAAATCATACCTACATAACAGAAAAATCTGAGATTACCTATAGGCGTCGGTCAACGTTAAAATCTAACTGCCAGCAATTCGGCATCACATAAAATTATGTGCAGCACTACTTTTACCTCGATTTTACCTCTTCCGTAAATACGAAAGAGGTAAAATCGACAAGTAGTGCTAATTCTATCTACAATTTAATAAAACGTTGAGGTTTTTAGGTTAAAACTTATAGGGGCAATATATTATGTAACGTAATACTAGTAATAAATATTTAACTTATTCTACGGTCCATAGTAATATATACCTTAAAACACGAGAAACAAGTTTTAGTAGTAGGAGTATATAGGTGGCCCCTATAACATTCCCTATTGAACCTCACAAGGACAATCATCTTCAATGCATAAGTAGCTGTCTGGCGGCTTGGCCCGTTTGTATACTAATCTACTTTAGCGTGCGTTGGAGCAATTTGCGCATCGTCTACCCAACGGGCTGGGTAGTGTAGGGAAAGTTATCGATGAAATGGTAGGATATAATATCGATTATAACGTCTTCTCTGTCCATCTAAATAATCGACCCATTCGCCTCAAATCATTGTGTCGATTTTTTGACGACCAGTTTACTCTGCTTTTGTTTAATCAACAAATCTTTGCGAATGGATTTTGTTATGAATGTTAATGTAAGTAGTAAATAACAATAAATTCAGAAAAAAAAAAAATTAAAATTCAATTTAGAAAAGTGCAATTGAAAGTATATCGATGTATGATGACAACTTTTTATGATGTAACTAGGTAAACTTGTGTCTGGGAGTTTCTTAGTCGGAACGTACGTGGTCGTTGGTTAGTAGGTTAGGTACTAGTACCGACGACCACGTACGTTCCATGCGTCACACGTTTTTCCTTGAACCATCATAAACTCATGACTATGACGTATCATATATCTCGTATGCTATGACGCAACATTCCTATTCTACTGAGCACTGACTGATGTGATGACTAACTTCACGCACGGTGGTCATCAACCTTTTTACTACAAGTGCCAACTTTGTAATTTACAATGAATGAATGCAATCAACGCGGATCATTCATAAAACTATTTTTAATCGAGAAGGACTACTTTTCTTTTCTTAATGTTCATCTATACATAATAATGCAGAAGTGAGAGATCCATTATAAAAAATCAATTAATTTAATTGATATCGATGTATTGTAATACATCCCTATCGCTGTCATCAATCGACCAATCGCACGAATCACGCAACGCATCACCGAGCTTACTGTACTCGCGCCGTGTGTCGGTATTGTGCTACAGGATGATCCAATTTTAGATAAAAGCAGCGCTTCTTTCTGCTCGTGGCTTAATAGAAGGCGTTTTTTTCCGGATAAAGGGGATCCCTAGGATGAAATCTATTCCTTGGAACAAGGGGCTTCAATGAAAATCTATTATATGAGGTCAAATCCGTTCAGCCGTTTAGTGAAAGAAAAGTAACAACAGCTGATCTATTTGAAGTATTGGTATATTATACTCATACTATTTTCGCTGTCCATACGTTGCATTTTGATGATCCAATGCGCGGCGAAAATAGTGTGCGAGGAACAATTACGAATAAATCTCTGAAAAGACCAGGTGATAGATAGATAGAATATACTTTATTGCACAAAAAGTTGTACATAGGCGAGCATAATGCTAGATAGCATTCTCTACCTGCTAACCTTTGGGTAGTGTGGACAACAGTTTGGTAGGTGATGGTTTTATATAAAATTACCCACACCTAATATTATCTAATCTGTGCCCAAACGCTCTCATGCAGTTGGGCACGTCAATGTTCCTTCGGCGTCTGTCAAAATTAATGGCCACAGGTGGATAGCCCTCGAAGAGTGACACTATAAGCGACTAATCCACTATCATTTAGATTATTTTTAAATCCAGCGTCGTCGCCGCGGCTGTCGCGTTTTGAATAACTCAACAGAAAGTGAGATGATTAATGTAGATAAATACGGTTTATAGAGTAATGTATTGTTTATATAAATTTGTTTGTACAAATGTCTAAATAAACAATAAAGTCTACAAAGACTACTGCCACTTTGTATTCCGAAGCTTATTTTAATAGTAGCTGTTGTTGTGTTGATCTGTGTAAGAAAGTAACGAATAAATGAATAAGAATCAAATAATTACCTATGATATTTCAAGAATCATCATCAACAGCCTATATCTGGCCACTGCTCGATTGTTCAAGGTACTCTTATTTACTAAAATATAAGGTGTCAACTGTAGTAATCGTAACACCACACCGATTGATTTTAATTAAATATTTTTAGTTTTGTGTGTCCCCTGTAAGTAAACCTGTAAATAATGTGCTAAAAAATTAATTTTTGTGTATTGAAACTTGAAACAAACAAAACATCCTGTATTTTCTAACCGCGAGTTTGTGGACCGTGGCTTATTGTCGGAAGGGGCTTAATCTAACGGAATTCCGTTGCGCTGATTGGTCAATCGATTAATAGTTATCGATTTATTAAGCCGAGCGACCATCATCGTATGATTATGCTTCCAGTAGAAAGTAGGGTACAAACTAAATCCCAAGTAACTCAATCATTCTCTATTATTGTTTTTACTATATACTTACATGCATATTTTTAAAAACAATCACGAAAAACAACTATTATTGAGTTGGTATTTTACTTATGACTCTATAATATTCATTTTTCAAGCTTTATTCTATTCTTTTAATGCAACGTTCTTCAGTAACAATGCGCAAAAATTTGCTATTCATTGTAATGAAGCTCCTCCAGATTTCTTCAACCTAAAACATACAAATTTAGAAACCATAAAACCTAACGATAGTTTGTTTGTAAACTTCTTTGTAGATTAGGTATTTATAATCGGAACGGTTGCGTTGTCGCTAATCTTTTTATCAAAAAATCGATACATTTATCGGCTCGAGTGTTACAATTGCAACACTACGTTCCGTTCCGTATCATTTTAAACGTCCAGCCAAAACTTACTGGTATTTATTCAAATAAAGACGAGCTTATGTGCCCGTGGCCCCGTGGTTTACGCTTTACAAATCTTAAAACCTAAGGTCATTAGGAAGTGATAGCTCTAGCAAACTGTGATGAAACTCGGTGTCATAGAGAGAAAAGTATTTTTTCTAACCCTGGTGACACCAGATGTATTATTTCGTTTCTAAAAGAAAAGAATGCTATCGCATGATGATTGTAATAAAAGGATAATATTCGATTTCAGAAATAGGGTGTGCCAGTTAGTACACAGCGCGACATTTTTGCTCGACATTATGACAGTTTCTGATTTATTAGGTTTGGCATAAATCGGCCGTTTGCAAAAATAAAATTAAACTACACACGTGATCCATTTAGCTTTATGATTCATTTACTAAGTATCCATTAGGTCCCATTTTGCTTTATAATATTATAATTTTAAGTTAAGGTTATAATTTTTCATGTCAAAATTATTTCAATTTTGCGTTTTCCGATTCTCTTTAAGCTGCACCTTTTCTTTTGTGTGTTTTTCGTTTTGTTGTGAGTATACTTTGGTGTTTTTATTTTCTGCTTGTTTGTGTTTTTTTCTGTTGCTAACTTTACTCACCTATTCGGTTTTGTTTGTAACTACCACATTTTTCTATTAATTAATAACTGATTTTATTTTTACGACACTTGTTATCACTTGTTTATGAGTAAATGTATTTTCCAGCGATCTTCCGGATGAAGAGGACAAGAAGTCACCCGTCCTGCTCTTAGGGGTCAGCAAGATCGACTCTCCATTCGTCAGACGCAGGTCTGTCGAACCTCACTCATCAGGGTCAATAAGATTCTTTCGCCCACCAAAATCAAAGTACACCAGGGGTCTCCATGGAGACGAGAGACTTGAGAAAATAAGAAAAGATCTCCTAGTTCATAAAAGCAAGCCAGACAGATACATACACGACGCACATGATATCTCAGTAGAACCAGAAGATAGAAGATGCTTGCTAAACTGCGTTGGAAGCTGCATCTGTGACAGAAAGAAAAGCTCAAACAGAGGCTCCTTTTCATTCCACAGACCTGATAACCAATCTTTCCGCAAAGAAACGTATAAGAGAGACACTAAGGACTTTTCAGAAAATGACATAGAGTTTAAATACACAGAACACATTCCAGATTCTCAGCCCTCTAGCAGCAAACAGAGCTATAATGTCACTCCAAAGTCTACAGAGAGACGGCACTTCTTGCTGTCAAACTTGAACGAGAGATTTCGGAAGACTCTGAGCTTAGACTCTAGGAAAATAGAATCAAATCGTGTCCCTCTAACTCTGCCGCAGGAAAAACGCCCTAAATCCCTAGTTGGCACAAGCAATATCTGCGTGCAGCCACTAAGACCTGAACCATTCCTTCAACCAAATTTTAGCAAAGCCAACCAGCCCAAAAAGAAAAGAAAATCGTTCTTCTCTCTTGACACATTCTTTGATAAAAAATCGGATACGTCCTCAATAGACGACTACTGCTCTTCAAAGTATAAAAGATTTGAACTAGAAAGCGACGACTCCCCTCTGTTCAGGAGAGATCAGCAAAGAGAGAAAACTCCGGACCTGCTCAATCTACCTGTTATTATAGATTCTGTGCGAAAAAAGCATTCAGACGCTCGCCGACAGTTGGAAAAGCTAGAAAACCATTACTACAGAAGCCTAGTCAAGTCTCAAGTGATCGATGCGGTCCCTAAAGACGCTACTGACGTACAAGGACCAAGCGGCCACACCAATAACTTTTACACAGACGATGATGACGTAGAATATATAGAACCTATACGGAGCAACTTCACTAGCCAGAGCACTTTGATACTGGATAAAAATAACTCTGAAAAGCTAGATTCGCTGCTAACTATTAACACTGAAGAGACTGATATTAGACTTCCTAGTTCAACAGTTAGCCCAAAATCTGATGAAAGGGACTTAGATAGTATAGGGGCTTATGAAATTGAGGTGAAGGAATCTGATTTGTTGAAGGTTACGAAGAATTTGACTGTTAAAGTTATGGATAAGTCCGTCGATTCCATCGGTAGTTGTTCGCTCGATGTCGACGCCAGCACAGATTTTTCAGGTAAACAGGTTTTTGTGTAGTGTGTTTGATTGTTGGCATGCGTTTTGTATCTATCTATCATGTATTGTACCACTTATGTTATGTCTGTGTGAATTATTATCTTAAGCATTAGATTCTTTAATATGGCTTCAAATTTGTGATATGCGTTTGTTATATTATCAATTTTAAAGTAGTATTTTCTTATCATTTATCATTTTCTTCAATAAATTATTCATTATATTCATTTATCTGTGTTTTCTTTTCGATTCCTTGTGATTGTTGCTTGCATAGTTTTTTTTTTAATTACACCTTATATTAATTAGATTATAAAACTATTTTCGCTATGTTATATAGTTATATATCTCATATCTTTTCTTTGTAATTATTTCAGAAATGAAATCTGCGTTAAAGTAGCTACGTAAGCCTTTCAGCTTGTATTTATTGTATTAAATCTGCTACATGTCTTAGGACATTGTTAAGAATTATAGTTATTATCAATGAAACATTGTTCTCGTCTATTCAATAGTAAAAAGCTTATTTCTCGTGGTCATCAACTATCAGACTGCCTACTGTTATTGAAAAATAAGACAGCCATAAAAGTAAACGGCTTCCTACATTGAACGTAGCCTCTGACATAAACTTTTTATTTCTAGTGTTTATTTATCTGTTCTCACGTTACAGCACGTTGCCTCTCACCAGTTTTTGATTGCTTTCCGTATAAATCGAGACATTTGTACGCCTTTCGCTCGTAAATCTACAGTAACAGTATTTTTAGATAAAGGCTGATGGTGTTGTTGGAAGCCCATTTTCAAATCAACGCGAGATAATGAGCTCCGAGATTTGAAACGTATCGTAAAGTTTAGTCAAAGTAGTTTGTCTTTCGGTTGATAAAATTGATGTACCTACATATATCAGAAAATCTGCTTTAGGTATGCTTCCGTGTTTAAGCATTGTTATTTTACTTAGTACCTACCTACTATGGCCAATAAAATATATTTATTAGGTATTTGGTAATCTTTTCATCATTATCATGAGTCATTCCTAAATAAGTACCCTTTAAGAAGTTTATTTATGTATCCAACTAACATTTTATGAGTAAATTATCAGAAGATATAGTCACCCATCATCACATTATCCTTAATTTTACATAACTTGTTAACTGGGTCGCTCGCGAGTAACTGCAAACAATGCATATTGCAAAATGCATAAGTACCTACAGAAAAAATAAGTGCGGGCTTTATCCTAACATAGAAGTTACGTAGCGACCTTGTTTCTCTGCCTTCTGCCTACGCTCTTACTTGGATTGCAATAGCTTTTCGGTCAGTCATTGTCGTTTGATCACGTGTGGTAAACGTATGAATCGGGTTCCTTACTATAATTTTTAATTTCATTTGCATACAGCGAACTTACCCTACCTATACCTAGGTATACGTTGTTTGCTGTATGCGTTAACCAAACAAAAGACTACAAAACCAAACTTATCCCGCGTCTGTATATTTTTTCTTTGTGCCAGAGACTGTGAAACGGAACGTAACTGGCCGAAAGCGTTCCGATTTTGACATTGCAAGTTTGTGAAGGAAAATGTTTTGACATTTCGTTTCATTGTGAGTGATTGATGTGATGTCACAAATTCTTGCATTCGTGTTTTTCAAATTCTTGGTGTCCCAAACTCGTCGCAAAGTTTGAAAAACTTGTAAATCATCTCATTTTATTAATTGTGCACTTGTTATTTTGTGTAATTACTGTTTCGGTGAGTTATTTCATTGGTATATACATTAAAATATCTTGTTTGCGTCAATGTTGCGGACTACCTTCGAATAAATCTATTTATTGTCATTTATAGGATTTTTACGCATAATCCCCTTAAAAAACAGATTGATTATCATTCTGTGATCGTTTGCTTTGATTTTCTTCGCAGATATAGGTGTAAGAAAGCTGTAAAAGCCGCGTAAAAAACACAAGACAAAACTAAGGTCAACTTTTTCTTCCACAATTTGTTTTGTAACAAAATACTGCATAACTTTGCGTCCTTCGGCTACATCAAATTTTCTTACTCAAAACTTGTTCAGTATTCCCACAATTTCCTTCTCAGTTCATAATCGAAGCTAAGTTATTCTCAAAAAAATTGTGACATAATAAAACAGGTATTTCCCTTCATTTAGTTATTTATGTGGACATTGAAATACTCACTTTGATCATTACAACCTTTAGTTATTACTCCCCTTTTTAACACTAGAAGGGCCGGGCTTCATACTATACCTTCAAAGACCGCAGCGGTCAATTTGACGGCACTCGAGATTCAGTCTAATTATTGCGTATATTGTACATTAAAATAAAATAAAAATAACGAAAGCAAATTAGGAAAAGTCATAAAATATGTAATTAAACAAAAACATAGTTTGTAAAATATTTAAGAATGAAATCGCCGTGCGGTCAAATTGACGGCCTTGGTCTTTCTAGTGTTAATCTAGATGATAAGACATGTTAATATCATCCACAATAAATTCTTTGCTACAGACATTGGTAACAGTGCATTATCATTATCATTATATTATATATTTATATAAATAGGTATGTATTATTAGTTATAAAGTTGTATATGTATTTATAGTAGATAGGTATTTGTATGTAACCTAATATGAAATTTCATGTTGTAATTAACTACATAATAACGCACACAGATCCCCTTTTTCAATCCAACGATCCTATCCATCCAAGGTTGTCTGGTAGAGATCGCTCTTGAGCGATAAGACCGCCAAATTGTCACATATCTTGTATTATTATTTTTTACCTTGTTTGTTTTATTTTTAAGTGTGCATTAAAAGTATTGTCTATCTATCTATCATCAAAAATATGACATTACTTACTATAATCTCAAGGTATGATTATTACATAATGTGTGTACATAAGTTATGTTTGAGTATACGTTTTGTTTGATAACCATTGTGGTGTAGGGAAAAGGGATCTACTTGATGGACCAACAAGATGCATACACACAAGTCTATGGATAGAGGCAGCTCAGGATTGCTATTTGTGTTATTGCCAGGCCTAAGTTCAGCTTTAGATGATCATGATGGTGTTGAATGATTCTGGCAATCTTTATGGGAGGTCTATTTCCAGCAGTAGATATTATCTATTGACTGAGATGGTGATGTTAAGTACCTATAACTATATGTCCTAGAGAAAATCCCTGGCAAAATAATACTAAATACTTCTACATAACATGTTATGCAAAAATGTAAGAATTCAAGATGGCCTAGTATTGAAAACAAAGGAAATTCAAGGTTATTTCAATATGGACCTTGGGATTAAATCATTTATTCATGAACCTTGAGTATAATAGTCTATTGATTTTAAGTTGTGTAATGACTTCTTTGGGTGGTATAGCGGGATAAATCCTTTAGTCACAGTTTCGCTTATAATTCGATGTAGAATATTGTGGAATAAGTAATTAAAGTACAGGTGTATTGAAATCTGAAATTAACCAAGCTGTTGCTTCACAACATACTTCCTACTTATATTATAAATGCGAAAGTTTGTAAGTATGGATGGATGGATGTTTGTTACTCTCTCATGTAAAAACTACTGAATGGATTTTGATGAAACTTCACAATAATATAGCTTACATATCAGAATAACACGTATGCTACAATTCATTAAGATATGAGGGTGAAACTGCGGACCGCAGCCAGTAATATTATAAAAGAGGAAGTTTGGATGTAAGTTTGTGAACTTTTTGTGACAAAACTACTGAATAGATTGATCTGAAAAGCTAGGTACATGTAGTTGTAAACCTGGCTTCAAATGTAGGCGACTTTTATTCCCGAAAAAACGCATGATTTTACTCTTATTCCTATGTCAATCTATTGAATATTTAAAAGGTGAATGTTTGCTTTAAATACATAATGTAGTGGCATTGTATTATATCATAACATTTACTATATCATTTATAGTTAATTTTATGCTTAGAAGTGAAAGTGTGTATGCAAATATGTCACTATGATAAACAAATTTGTTTGCTTTCTGAATATATTGTGTTTTGATGCAACTACCTGCATCTCCAAATGTAGGTATGAATTAGTTAAACAACCTGTGTTCTGAGTTATTCTAGGTCCTAGAAAATAGTTTAGTTTAAGAAATTCTCAGGCAATATACAATACAATCATCATCAGCCTATATCAGTCCACTGCTGGACATAGGCCTCCCCCAATGAGCGCCATTGCGCCCATTGGGGGATAATAATAATAATACAATACAATACAAAAATTCTTTATTGTACACCATAATCATATCAATCATTACAAAAATACATTATGCGCGACAAGTACAATGGGCGGCCTTATCGCTTCGAAGCGATCTCTTCCAGGCAACAAAGGTTGCCCGATATTTTGCTGTAATATTTTGTTGTTTTTAGAATAATAACAAGCTACTATAATTTAGAGACAAGCATGGTAAACATATTCCTTTTATGTATTTTTAGTTTCATCTTGGTGTTATGTCTATTTAGCTTGACTGACAAAACTTTTAAAACTATTGTGGTTATTAACACTAAAGTCATTACAATTACAACAAAAAGTTTTGAGCATTCCAATATTCGGCAGTTACATGCATGAATAAATATATTGGGATGCTCAGAACTTAAATCATGGTAAATGTCCTTGGCTGATCTCAAGCAGTACTTCTTTCTCATTTGGATACAAAATAGATTTTTATGTGAGTATACCAGTCATCTAGTACCCATAACAGAAGTGCTGCTTAACTTGGCGCTAGATGATGCTGTGTGTATTGTTCATCCTTACTTGTTATTATGCATGAGCCCCACTGATCCTGTGAGGGGAAGAAACCACTGTCAAAACCATTGTTTAGCAGTTGCGTTCAAATCAACCTTAATCAAGGATTTTATCTCCATTCCAGATACCACCTCAGGCAGCCTTAACCTGCTGACTCCATCATCCACCAACAGCAGAATCCGAGACTTCACATCCCGGATCCAGGAGAGAGCTGGCTCCAACCTAATCACCCCCGTACCAACGCCCACCAGACCTGAGGACACCACTCCGACCCCCAGAAAATCAGACAACCTTCTAAAACCCCCTGTGAAGATTCATGTTGACTCTGGTAGCCATCGTTCAAGAAGCCATCAAAAGAAATGCGACGACCCACCGCATAAGAAGCCAAGTTATCTCAACCTAGCCTGCTCCGTGAACGGATACACAAACTTAACCACCTACGACTCTAAATTAAGACAAGACATCAATAAGAGCAGAGAAGCTTCTCCAATCAGGCCTATAACACACACATATCAGTACCGCAGTGAGAATAACTCGCTCCTGGTGCCCGTTCCAGTCAGTGCCAACAAACTGCTGGTTCCTACCTTCGGTCCCCATGATACTAGAACAGATTTGACAGCGAAAGCGCCTACTAAGGCGCACACGGACCCGTTCCTAGCAACGTCACCCTTGCACGTTTTCATGGCGGCGGAAAACAAGCAGTTGAAGAACGATTTTCTAGGACCCAGCATGACGACCACGCGATCCTACATCTCTACGGAAAGCAAGAACTTTGCTGCGTCCATGTTGCACCAGAAAGATGAAGTGGACAACGCGAAGGAAATCTTCAAGTCCAGTTATTCGGAGACTAACTTTAGAAAGACTGTCACAAATGGAAAAGAGACAAGGTTAAGCTCGGAGTCCTACACCATATCGTCAAATGGAATGTCTAAACGAGTAGAAATCACGAAAGAGAACGGAGAAAAACTTACCAGTCCTATGAAAAGCTTTATACAGCAGAGAGTGGAAAGGCTGTACGGACCAGGGGCGTTAGCCCAGGGCTTCTTCAACCAGAAACGGCACAAAGTCAAAAGTGGTAGCGAAGACGATGACCCAAAACCCCTACAAGAGAAATGCCCTAACACCCCCGATAGACTAACCTCAAGAGAGTCCGAAGAAAGTTTCGAAGACAGCGAGGTTTCGAATGTGGCGTTACCTGTCCTCAGGCATTTACGACCAGAATTCAGAGCTCAACTACCTATCTTATCCCCGAAGAAAAGCTTTAACAAAAGCGATGAGATGTCACCTTCGAAAGACGACATTCCAGAAAAGACTGAAGTGATAACAGAGACGGCAGTTAGTGGTAGTGAAGTTAATGGTAGTGAGGTGAATGGTAAAGAGAATGGTGAGGTAGTGAATTGTGCGATTGTAAAGGATGCACATTATTTCATTATGATTGAGAAGAAGGAGACTGAACGGCTGCTGGCCATGTCTGCGATGGCTGAGAAGGAGTTGGAGAGCTTACAGGTAATAAATGTTTATTTCTAGCTTTTGTTGGCAACATCGACTATGTGGTAGATAGATAATATATAGCCTATAGAAATAGGCATAATACCTATTAGTGTTTTCAGAATGGGACTATCGTATTCCCGATTTTTTTCCTACTATCCAACTCGCCACAGAGGTTGGCGATAGTAGTCGTAGTTAGTAGTACTATCGCCGACCTCTGTGGCGCGGTGAGCGAAGGTCCGACTGCGACGCAGGAGGTGGCGGGTTCGATTCCCGCCTCGGGACAATTGTGTGTACGATCTGCAGATATTTGTTCTGGTTGTTATCTAAGTATAATAAAAATATCTATATTCATTAATTATATAAGTCATATAGTCTAGTACCCATAACACAAGCTCTGCTTAGCTTGGGGCTAGATCATCTAGCCCCAAGCTAAGCAGAGCTTGTGGATTATAAAGTATTGATACAACGGGTATTTATCGCGTTTATTTACCTATTCTTCCGGACGTTTCAACAGGTTTACACTCTGTCGTGATCGCGGGAAAAATAGCTAAATTAACGCCATAAATACCCGTTGTATCAACAGGTACTATGTGTGCAGATCGTATAAGTTTAAAAATATTTGCTGTCTGGATTGTCCAGCATTATTAATTCTTATTATCATCAGACCAGCTCGATAGTTCTGTAACATTAAATTGTCACCAAAACTTACATAAGTACTTAATTAAGAGTTAAAGGAGTGACCAGAGAGCAAGCTGAGAAAATGGGCTTACACAGACATAAAACTGTTACATTAGAAGATGCCTATGAAGATATCCAAAAACTAGACATTGATAATTGGGAAAATAAGCGAGGGCCCAGGCCTTGGGAAGAACCAATAACAAAATGAATTACTTGTTATATTGTTGTATTAGACTTAATTTATTTATGTAAGCTGTTTTTTTGTTGTTGTAATACAGATAGTTTAACCCAAGTAGTGGAAACTGGGATATATATATAATTTTACTTTACTCTTGAAACTATCATTGTTATGAAAACTAAAGTCATTTAAAACGGGATATCCACCATGATAAATATTGGAAAACTCTAATCATGGTGGATATTTTAAATGACTTTAGTCTCTACATAAGTTTGTCAAATTACAGCTCAATCATACAATGAATGTGTTTCCAGGATAAAGAAGTGAGCGAGGAGGTCCTGGGTTTCCTTCGCTCCGCGGCCGGCAAGGCGAGACTTCTGGCCACGCAGAAGATGCAACAGTTCGAAGGTATGTTCCTTACTATATTAGGCCACCTTGCGCACCACAGTCTCCACTGAAGACCAGCGCTACAAGTTTAGTGTATAAGAGTCTCTGTTCTGACAAAATAAAAATCTTTTTACTTTACTTTTACTTTACATCTATCATCAGCTCATATTAGGCCACTGCTGGACATGGGCCTCCCGTAATGACGGAGAGATATTGGCAATTAATGTCGTAGGGAAATAAATAACGCTGCAAGTTTTCACACAAACGCTTTCCTACAATGAATAATACTGACAATTATTTCTCAAACAAAACACCAAAAAGATAATTTCGGAAGTTAGTTTATTAGTCTACTAAAATTGAAGATATCCGATAAATAATCTAAATAATCCAGGCGAAGCGAGCAGAATATATATTATTTTTTCTGTTAAATAATTATAACTTTTCTCTACCTTCCAGGCCTATGCTACAACCACATAAACGAGCGGCAAGATGAACCCTTCCCGACCACAGTGGAGGACCTCCAAGGGTTCTGGGACATGGTGTGTCTGCAAGTGAGGAATGTGGACGCGCTGTACCAGCAGATGGCGGAGCTGAAGGCCAACAACTGGCAAGAGGTGAGATATATCCACATACTGACTACTGCCCAATTACTGCTTAGTACATACTAGAACCTGCCCGGTAGATACTAGCTTAAATAATAAATGGCTAAAAAATTCACACAGCATCATCTAGCACCAAACTAATCAGAGACCCATGACACAAGGTTATGGGTGCTAGATGACTGATATTTTCAGATCGTACAACTATACATATATCCAAAGAGCGGGAATCGAACTCACAACCTCATGCGTCGCAGACGGACGTTCGCCCGCTGCGCCAGGGACCAGATAACACGTAGTAGCTATTGCCCGTGGCTTGACTCACGTGGTATTGTATAGAGCCGTTCCCAACCACAGTGGAGAACCTCCAAGGTTTCTGGGACATGGTGTGTCTTCAAGTGACGAATGTAGACTCGCTGTACCAGCAGATGGCGGAGCTGAAGGCCAACAACTGGCAAGAGGTTATACAATGTGTATTGTCGAACCTTGATCAAACGAGATGTGCGAATACACGACATATATTTATCGATAAAAAACTAAAAATAAAAAATTATATGTTACCTATCTCAAAAATAAAGCCGATTTAATATTTTGTTTAATGAAAACTACTTCATCTGGTTTTTTCTTCGTTTCTTTTTGAGTAAACGGTGTATTTTATTCAAAGTAGCCTCATTTGAAAGCTAGATAGTTTACCTAGCTAAGAAAATAAGAAAAAAATACAATTTCGGTACATAACAGACAGTACCTATTTTAAATGGTAAATAACATGACAACAAAAAGAGATAGACCTATATTTTTTGGACTATTTGTAGATTAAATTATGAAGTTTAATATAACATGCAAAAAAGTACACCTCAATAACCCAGTTTTAAAGTTACAGATCAAAAATAAAATAAAATTTGTTTTTTTTTTGCAAATTTCTAAAAAAAAAATGATTTTACTAGGCTTATGTACCGAAATTGTATTTTTTTCTTATTTTCTTAGCTAGGTAAACTATCTAGCTTTCAAATGAGGCTACTTTGAATAAAATACACCGTTTACTCAAAAAGAAACGAAGAAAAAACCAGATGAAGTAGTTTTCATTAAACAAAATATTAAATCGGCTTTATTTTTGAGATAGGTAACATATAATTTTTTATTTTTTGTTTTTTATCGATAAATATATGTCGTGTATTCGCACATCTCGTTTGATCAAGGTTCGACAATACACATTGTATTGATTTAATTACAGAATTTTGAATAAACTTACAGCTAGGTTTACAAATATTTAGATGCAGATATAGAACATGCCTGGGTAGACCAGTGTATGTTTGTGTATATGTTGATATATCCCACATACTGACTGCTGCCCAATTTTAGTATATACTAGATTCTGCCCGGTAGGTATATGTGGAGGTTCTCCTATGTCAGCATTTGGACTCGATTCGGTCCATTATGCGTGGTGTTTGCTAGCATAGCCAGCCAAGCTCTGTCCAGAAGCGCAGAATCTTCCTTACAGGCTTCGCGGAGCGACCACGGCAAGTTGAGGATTTCTGTTCGTTGCGCTGTTACTCCCTCGCATTCCAGGACTACTTGGGTTTACCCGGTAGATAATAACTTAAATAAAAAATGTCTGGAAAATTCACACAGCATCATCTAGCCCAAAGCTAAGCAGAGTTATGGGTACTAGAGGACTGAAATCTGCAGATCGTACAAATATTATGCATTGAGTATGTGCGCGACAAATGGACGAATAACTCAATATCACGCTAACCGATTTCGATGATTCTTTTTTAAAACTAGGTTTTAAACCCATTTTAATATATTTATAACCTTTTTTATTTATAACCACCGACCAGGTGGGATGACGTCCTGCGAAAGACTGCAGGTAGATGCTGGATGCGTCAAGCTGAAGACAGGGCGCTGTGGCGCTCATTGGGGGAGGCATATGACCCGCAGTGGACTAATATAGGCTGATGATGATAGTTAGTATAGTTTTTTTAATCACGCCAGATTATTTATCTAACAATTATCTCTTCCAGCTAACGCAGCCGCAACAAAAGTCAGTGTCGACGGCCTCGCCGCGCGCCCGCACGCGCGCCGCCCCGCCGCCGACCAACGAGAAGGCGAAGCGAGCTGCGGAGAAGCGAGAAGCTGATCGCAAGGCCATGTTGGAACATAGAAGGTATGGTCATTTAAAACGGGATATTTACCATGATTTGATTTTCGAGTTTCCAATATTTCGGCACAGTTCCATGCGCCATGATCACGGAATAACTGAAGGCACTGCGTTAGTTTTTATGAGCAGACATACCAATCTACTCTCATTTTTTGTCTTTTTCTACGAACGTTACCACTAATCACTGGTTGTTATTTATGTATGTATAATAAAAAATATCTATCTATGTAATGTATTGTATTATGTATATCAGTTATCTAGTACCCATAACACAAGCTCTGCTTACCTTGGGGCTAGATAATGCTGTGTGAATTGTCCAGCATTGTTTTTTTTATTTTATTTATGATATCAGTTATCTACTAGCTACTAATAACACAAAATATGCTAAAGTTGTTGCTACATGATGCTGTATGAACTGTCCAGCATTATTTATTTATTTATTATTTGTTCCAGACGCGTGGCTCGCGAGCGCCAACTGGTCGCGCGCGCATCCGCCCCCGGCACCAGCCGTGAGCACGACCAGGATATGGGCATCGAGGGCAGCCAGGTAATTGAGTTCATCAAGTTACATTGGGTCGGTACATATTTGACGGAAAATACGTTGCGTAACAACAGAACAGGCAAATATAGAATGAAACATACCGAGGATGCGTTAGTGCATCGACCATACAGCGTGTGTTCCATTTCCGTCAACGCATAGTCGGTCGACGTAACGTCATATGTATTTTGTATGATACAGTCAGACTAGGGGTAATATCTGCGGAGATCGTTAGTATACCGATTACCTTTTACCGATTGAGACCGTTAGCGCTGCATCATTATTTTATATATAATTTTCTTAAATTATTACGCAACCGTCAGCTTTAATACGTACCGATCCTATCCATCCAAAGGTTGCCTGGAAGAAATCGCTTTTAGCGATAAGGCCGCCGATTGTGCCACTAGATTTAGTTAGTATTAAGATCCTTTGTTATTTTTATTATTTTTTTGTATTAATGGTGCAATAAAGTGATATTGCATTGTATTGTATTATACGTTGTTAATTTTCAAGTTAACCTTGTTCATTTCTGTATTATCAGTTATCGTTAAGTTTTCATTCATAATATCTCTGTTGACATAAAAAAAATTGGATTCTAAATCAGAGTATAATACTTTTTAATTACATTTATTAATATTTTTTTTTTTTTGTCAACAGGAAGTAGAAATCTTCGTCGGAAAGACAGCGAAGCCAACAAAGGTTGCGCCGAAAGGAGACTGCATGAGCGGCGAGCGTTCGGAAGACTCATTTGAACAAAGCTGATTTTGTAGTAACGTGGAGCAAAAATATGTATTTAGCTAACATAGGCCAGCACGGGGTGAACAGAACACTCTAGACAAGATTCCATCTTGGATAGACAAATTATAGAACATTCAAGACAAGATTCTGTCTAGGGTAAAATAGAAATAAATTATTGAATATTCTGGACAAGATTCTACCTGAGTAAAATAGAAAGAAATCATAAAACATTCTAGACAAGTTTCCGTCTAGGGTAATAGATAAAAATTATATAGATTCCTTTAACACTTTGATTGCTGAAATCACACGGTATGTGTTTTCTACAAGTGACTAATATGCGTAAATCCACACTACGCAGCGGCTGAGAAAATACAGATCTTTGTGACTCAGCACAGCCGTAATATTTTTCGAACGAAACGCATGTGCGGCGCAACACAACCGCTGTGTAGAGCGGCAGCACGAATTTTTTAGGTTAAAAAAAAGATCGCAGTCGTCGAAAAAAATCGCAGTCAAAGTGTTAAATACTCTTTCAGAAAAGTAGAAACAAGTAAGAACTTGTATTTACAATTGAACTAACTGCAGACTGTTGCAAATAATCTAGAGGTGGCTTAACTGAGATGTATGTGTTAACTTTGCTGAAAAAAATAATTTCAAAAGATTTGTATATTACACATTCAATGTATTTTTTTTACTTTTTAAGCCTAGCTATTTTTTTTTCACACAAAAAGATAGCTAATAAATACTTAATGAATTAAATAATAAAATGTGGTATAAATTCGAAATCTAGCTAGGAGCTATAATTTTTTTCCAATTATATATCATAAGTTTGACGACCGATGTGGCGCGGTGGGCGAAGGTCCGCCTGGAGGTTGCGGGTTCGATTCCCGCCTCGGAACAATTGTGTGTACGATCTGCAGATATTTGTTCCGGGTGTTCTGGTCGTTTTCTATGTATAATAAAAAATATCTATCTATGTAATGTATTGTATTATGTATATCAGTTATCTAGTACCCATAACACAAGCTCTGCTTACCATGGGGCTAGATAATGCTGTGTGAATTGTCCAGCATTATTTTATTTATTTATTTTATCAGTAATTGCAGTTACAATTAAATAAATCACATAAAAATATTATATGCCTATTTATCATCTGTTAGCTAAATAAATAATTTTGCCCGATAACTGTTTACGTCGTGATATTTTGTAATTTAGTGTATTTTTATGTAAAAATGTGTTTCGTTTAAATTGATTATGGAATTATGATACTCAGATCGCGTTATGATATACAAACTTATTTAACTTTTTGATTTAATAAATTCGGTTTAAAATGGAATTTTTTTCTTTTAATTTTGATTTTAACAGAACTAAATCGTTTATAAGTTGTATTAATAGATTTCACTTATATTGTAACTTTAAAAATTTGGCCTAAATATTTCAGTTCTTTATATACACATAATTAAACTGACGTTGAATTTTACGTTTCGGGGCAGTGGTCCAACTGCTCTGTCCAATTAGTTGGACTACGGGCCTTTACTAGGGCCGTGGTCCAACTATCTTTGCAGTTAATTGTAACCACAGCACCTTTTTAATTAAATAATTACAACGTTTTTGATACAGAACTTATAGTAATATCCTTTTCCCTTAAAAAAATAACAAAACAAAACTGGAACAACAAAATAATAACTGCAGTTGTATTATTTGAAATTGTTTTAATTGGACCTGGGAACTCTACTATGGTACCGTGGTCCAACTGCAAAGATAGATGGACCACGGCCCCTAGTAAAGGCCCGTAGTCCAACTAATTGGACAGAGCAGTTGGACCACTGCCCCGAAACGGAATTTTATTAATAAAAATGATAATAATGTTACAAAAGAAAGTTTGTTACGTTTGAAAGAATGTTTTATATATAAATTCGCTCTATCTGTAACCATCAAGCAATTTATAACGCGTAATATGTCTATTACGCGCTCTAAATACATAACTAAATACCTGTATTATATATAAGCGAATTTATTAAATTTTAAGTGACTTTTGCAAAGTACCTATGCAGTTGTTATATAGAAGTATACTTGACGACGCTATTTATTGGAACCGTATAATAAACCAAATCTTGGTATGTACTGATCTGTATAGAAATTAATTAAAGAGTCAACAATATTAAATTAATCTAAATATTTGTCAAATAGCTATTTAACTACACTAAACTCTCATCTTTGCCCAGCAGTAGGACGAAACAGGCTAAATAAAAAATAAAAAATAAAACTCATCTCAGTCGCTAAGTTAAACTATAGATGTGTATACTCCAGCCAAATTAGATGTACAATGTTTGTAAACAACCCACCCATACTTAACCTAAAATTAACTATGTTGCTGCGTCTTTTTATACGCAATTTAAATTACTTGTAGATTTGATATCCTTCAATAATGCTTACATTTATATTTGAAACTCGACGCCAAGCAAGTCAGTTTTAGTTTTTTGTGCCGTGGTTTGTTTACTAACATCGACTTTGGCTAGAGTACAGTGTAAGGCTCAATTCACACAGGATGTCGGCAACGAACCGACGCGACACGACCGTTAATAAGACGCGCGACTTTTTCGAGATTTCTACCCTAGCTAGACGATACTTATACCCTAAATAAAAATCGCACGGGACAAACCAAACGTGCAATTGCCGCGTAACGTAATTTTCCTGTATTCTACCTAAATAAATAAAGGAAAATTACGTCACTTTGTCATCGAATGCGTAAATAAGAAAATCCTGAAAATACTGTTCATAATTGTGTATAAAGTATAGAATTATCCGACACCAGTTTGTTACTGCCATTCCGCTGGTGTGAATTGCGCTTATATTCTTTATTTCACCAATGTTACATAAACATAAAAGGATTACGCACTTCCATAACATAAATATGAATAAACCTTAAAATTTAGCAACACCTCTCGTCAAACGAACTTTGAACAGGATTGGATACACTTCAATATTTCTCCAGTAGGTGGCGCTAACGGCGCTAGAGTCAGTAAAAGTCCCAGAAATTTTCTACTCGGTGGTTATTTGATTTCGTAGCTCAGTTTGTTTGAGCATTCCCGTACTGATGATTGAAAGTCGCTAGTTCAAGTGCCGCCGAAATCGAAAGTTTTTAGGATATTATTTAATTTCTTAAGGATTACCCCGAGTGTGAGGGCCTACGCACTATAATATGAATAAAATAAACTATATAAATCACTATACAATAAATACGACCAAGTTCTCGTATGAACACTTATGTGTTGGTTCGTACGACACAAATAATTTCTCGTCACAAAATAATTTCTAGTTCCTTTAGGCATTTGTAAAAGTTGTATCACTAGCTTCTAGTAAATCAGCTGTAATTGTAATGTTTTTAATAAAATCATGACATTGGTACCTTTCTTTTTCTTATTAATTACCTAATTCCACTATGCTCCAGCCGTTCTCAATGTACAATGCTTGTAATTAATTCTCAACAAAAATCCAAAATGCCTTTATTCTGGATGTGTTCATAAAAATATTACTTGTTATGCATTGTAGGAAAAGCTCAAATTGATAAGTAGTGAAAATTCTGTCCTGAAATCGATAACAAGAAGTGATTTTTAGGTTAAGTATGGGGCCAATGTTTACAAACATTGTATATCCAGTTTGGCCAGAGTATAAGTAGATTAGATCCTTGGTCACACCCTGGAAGCAAATGTCCCTTTTTCTCGATTTTAGTTCAAGATTGTGTTGGTTGAGGTAAATATCCACATTGGCGATCTCAGTGGCGTAGCGGGCGAAGGTCTCCTGCGACGCAGGATGGTGCGAGTTCGATTCCCGTCGTTAGAGCTGACCTACCTATTTGTTTCGAATCTGGGTGTTTAGTCATGGCATTATTGTGTATTATATTTATATGTAGGTATGGTACTTATGTATAAATCAAAATTATGGGTTCATAAAATAAGAAGAATCGACGGCCTGGTTCGGCTATCGAAAGGGATCCTGCCTATGCATTAACCAAAAATCTACTCGAGCCTATTCAAACTAACGGCTTCCTAATTTTAATGGTATCAAAAGCAAGGGAATATCAAGACCGAAAGAGCCGAAAGTTTGGTCCTTAGGTAGGTACTTTTACTTACACTTGCACATCTACGTATATATATTAACTAACATACCAATACGAAACCACTTATACTAAAATGGCAATGAATGAAAATGGCGCTTCACACGTAATTTTTCATCAATAGAGATTGTAGCAGTGTTGCCAGACGTGCGATAATTATGACAGATCGTGATCAATCGTGATTGATCCCAAATGAGAGTTTTTTTCGTGTCATGCAATAAAAAAAATAGTTACCTACGTATCGCACGATAATTCATTGTAATTCGACTATACATTTTCAGTTCGATGATATTTCTGTGTCGAATTCTTAACGCTTTAAAGCTAGTGTTATCTTGTTCTTTCAATACGAAGATGAACGAAACGACAGCAGCGGTATAGCCACGACAGCGACGGTAATAATAAATCTACGGTTAAAATGCGCTATAAAAATAAAACTTAAAAACCGTCAACATATTTGAATTATGCGCGATTATGTGTCCGCATAGATTAATTATAAAGTACCATGTCCGTGTCGAAGACTCTGAACGTAGTTTTTGATTAACCATAACAAACCTTTACAAAAAAGAAATCGAAACTGACGACACGCCGCGCCCGCCCCGTTGCTTCTTAATGTTGGATACATACAGTCCGTTTTTTTTTATCTAGTCTAGATAAGTATACCTAAAAATATAAAGATGCTATATAAATACGTAGGTACGATAATTTTGCAGTAAATCTAGGATATTCTTATCCTACTAACCTAAAGATCTGGCAACACAGGGTTTTGTTTGTTGTGTGTGGTGCATGCATGCATCGGTCGATCAAAACAAAACGCAGCTACTCCACCACGCATTAAACTGTTTTATAATAAAAATATTTGGTTCCTGTTTGTGTATTGTTTCCAATTTGTGAGTGTGCGTGAAATCAGTGCAGTGTTGTATCTTCGTTCTAGATTTTGTTTGGTGCTTGGGTCAGTGGATGACCTGGAATAAGACTAATTTATCTGCCATTAGAGAGATCAATAAAGTCCATAGGCACCTCTTCCAATTGGGACGTAAAAGCTAATCTTCTGTTTACTAGATCTGTGGTGAGTACCTACCTACTAAAAGGTACTTGTGTGATTTTAAAATGCAATTGTTATTTCGTACTAATAACTCAATACTGACAATACTATTTTTATTGCAAACATGTTGTTCAGGGGATCTTAAACATAAAGTATTTCAAACTGCTATCACAAATGTATTTGTGATCGCAGGTTTCAAACATGCACCCTGCTAGGACATTGCAATATTTAGCGAGGTGGCTAATTACTTATAATCTAACATATTTTAGGCACAAAATATAATTTTATAATACATAGTGGTTTTATTATATTTTAATATTATTGAGATAGATAGAAAACACTTTATATACCACACAAAACAGAAAACAATACAGAAATAAACATTAGAATAAAAGGCAGCCTTATCGCTGAGAGCGATCTCTTCCAGGCAACCTTAGGATGGACTGGACATGAAGTAACAAAATAGACGGTGGCTAATTCATCATAGTATCTGATGCTGACAATAATACCAATCCTTGGTATTATTGTCAGCATCCTCTGTTGAGTTCAGTTATTTATTTATAAGAATTTTCTTGTAATATGTCAAACATAATATAATAATGTAAAAAAAACATAACGAAATAACATAATTAAATACAAAATATGTAGTTCAAAATCATAATACAGGAATAATTTTCTTAGTTAATTTTGCCCATGATGAATAATTATCTGTACGATAGACTAAAGAAATGTCTTTATTTACAGAAAATGCTGGAGGTTTGCATAGACAGTTTGGAATCTGCCAACAGTGCCATAATTGGAGGCGCTGATGAAATAGAGATTTGCAGCGCCCTGCCAGCTGGGGGACTGACACCTTCTCAGGGGCTTGTCTATGAAGTTCTAGAACTGGTATGGACCAAACACTACTTATTTTAATTTGATTTTTCTTTATATCAAAAAAATTATAATACTCCAGTCAATGACTAAAAGAAAAGTTTTTCTTTGGAACTTTATTTATGATAAAAATTGGTCCAAGATGGCCGCCGCCATAAAATGGCGTGATTGCGGTTTTTTATTAAGTATTAATTCCGAAATCTGCCTTCATTTCAGGTGAAAAAGCTACCTGCAGCCAGCCGGCCTAAACTGAACGCGATGATTCGCTGCTGCGCTGATGATGACTTCGTCTACTCTGATTCTGACATGGACCAGATGCTCTGTGATTTGAGAACCTTCAAGAAGATGGGTGTAGACGGATTCGTTTTCGGAGCTCTCACACCGGAAGACCAAGTGGACGAAAGTACTTGCATTAAGTTCCTAAACGCCGCTAGGCCCAACAGAGTTACCTTCAGCCGCGCATTCGAATACACATGGGAATGTAAAAAAGCTGCAGGAATAATCCTCGGTTTGGGCTTCCACAGAATTTTGACCTCTGGACACCGCGCTAGTGTGACTGTAGATGGCGCTATAGAGAACTTAGCTTACTTAACAAACAGGTATAAACGTGAACCTGACTTAATGGTTATAATGCCTGGGGGAGGAGTTACCAGTGAAAATGTACATAAATTTATAAACTTAGGTTCTACAATTGTTCATAGCTCATGCAAGAGCGCTGTGAAGATGCCTGAGCACGCATTTAAGCTGGGTGCGACGGGGACGGCCTGCGTTTACGCCACAGATGCCGATCGTGTGAGAGAGATGAAAGAAGCTATTGCCAAGGCAGTTAGCTTAAAAACACTAGAGGAACAGAAGGCTGGATCTAAAACAAAATAAACTGGGAATAATGTTCTGGTTTGCTCTTTTTTATTATAATTATGTTAATACAACAGACTTATTGATCATATATCACGTACTCGCGCTTTTAATATATTAGTATAGCTTTGTACCAAATGCTTAAAAAGCTTGTAGGATATATAGGGCTTGTATGGCAGAATCATTACCATCATTGTGCTTAGTATAATATGAGTATAGTATCCTTAGGGAATTCAGTATAAGATTTATTTATTATTACCCTTGTAGATTAAATTATAAGTATTGATACAACGGGTATTTATCGCGTTTATTTACCCATTTTTCCTGACGTTTCAACAGGTTTACACAGTGTCGTGGTCACGGGATGGATGACTTATAGATTTGATAGTAGATTTGATGTAAGTTGTACATGTAATGGAGTTCCTCAACTTCAATACTTTACTATACTGAAATTGTAATCAGGCATTTTAAATGATAATTATTATCTACCTAAGCTAATACTATCTAATAGTAATCACGGAAGACCAGCGCTATGGTATGAACTGCTCTACCATAGCACATGCTGAGTGGAGACCGATTTTGACAGTTTTTCTGTTAATTTTAGGTTTATTTATATGTATGTTATTTGTCTCTATTCTGGCAAAATAAAACTCTTTTAAATTTAATATAATTTAAGGAAACTAGTGTGGTAGTTATTTAAATATTTAATGTATTAAATGTTTTATTATTAATGATTGTCGTCTATTTATTTGACATGCTATTTTAGTTTTAACCGACTTGGAAAAGGATGAAGTTCTATGTTTTATGTGTTTGTTCTTCTGTTCAGCGTGATTGGTTGTACTCATTGTTAAAAATAAAATTTATTTGTTTCTTTCAACGATTTTTGTTCAATTATGGAACGAATCTGATGATTATTTCCCTATTTTGTTGAGGTTGAACCTAGTGATTACTGAGATCTAGCCCTAGTTTGACAACCAAACCCGTTAGGTTCGCCCCATAAGTGCGTAAAACAGAGTTGGTAGCCACCAAAAACAATTTCACATCCTCTGCCCTAACTAAACAAAAAAAAACGATTACATTAAAAAAGTATATAGGTATTACAACCTATACAATGGACTTTTCAAATACGTATAGGAAAACATAGGTGGTGAGCTAGTTTGGCCGCTATTACCGCAGGCTGGCTAGATTGTTCTAAAAGCTTCTAAAAACATTTTGTATGAGGTTAAAAGTTAAAAAAGTAAAGTATTTAGCTCCGCATACACTTTTCTTGTCTTCTGAGGTTTAATTAAACAGCAGACGATCGTTGTCGCGATTGAACAACGAGTTTCGCATCGACAGAAGATAGATGGCGTTAGGCGTGACTAAAGCTAAAGCGTAGCTCGGCGAATAAGAAGTATGCGTTACGACTACGTACGAGGTAAGTTCGAATGATGCAAAAAGCTAAATTGGTCAAAATTTTATACCCGAGTTTTACACTACGGCGACGATATCTCGCTTTCATTTGCTGCGTTGTTTTTCCTTATCGCCGTACAAATATCATTTTCAATATATGTTCACCTGTCTTGCCGCCGCCGCGCCCCGCCCCGTTCTAAACTGCGATGGTTTTAATTTGTCAAAAAAATTATATTCTTCCTGACGTTATTTATTGTTAATACCCGTTGTTGGTATCAATACTTATAATTAGAGGACTGAGTAGGTATTTATATTATTTTTACTTTGGCGGCGGACGGCGGAGCAGCATTTTAACAAGAAGTCAAACCGGTGGTTTTTTTTTTATAGTAAGCTAATTTGTTTGTAATCTGATCTAGGTATTTATAATTTATTTTAGTTTAATTTAACATGTTATTCTTATTGCTATGCTATGGATTTTATTATCTGAAATAAATGAATACAATACGTCATACAATATGCGCTTCCGCGGGAGCAAACTCTTCTAACAAGATATTTTTATTCGTCCAAGAGTCAATGTCATGCATAACTTGACAGTGACCGTAGTGCACTTATAGGTAGAATGTACGAGCAGCAAACTTTCCACCAAAAGTAAAAACATTGTCTGTTATCTCCACGTCATCAAGCCGTGAACGTAATATTATTGATTTATGAAGATATTAGAAAACCAGTTTCGATACCCTAAAAAATTTGTAGAAATAACAAGCTTTACTTATTGTAATTTCCACATTTATTATAATTTCGAAATAAAACACTAAAACTTTGTTTAGTTTTATGCGTGAAACGAAACGTCGACTGCTTGTCTATGGAAGAAAAGCTATAACTTCCATCATTTTAGTACTTTTAAATATAAAATTATTAAAGATAATTTTTTATTTAATAAAATAAATGATTACATTAGTTTTATATTTATTAACTATCAATGAAATATCAAAAATAATTTATAAATTTAATTTCTCGAAGTACTAAATAAAATTAGTCAAATCATTCCCGCGTGTTTCCTTCCCGCGCACGTCGCACAAGGTGGAAGTTGGTCATGGTCGTCCGCCAAACGGAAAGCCGCCATGATGGCTTTCTGTAAATTCGTTCAATATGTAAAGTTTCGTTAATGTTTTTCGTTAATTGTGACTGAGTGCGTGCAAAAATTAAACATGGGAACGAACTAGAGTGTGCAAAGTTCAGTTTAAGGTCCTTTGGGACTTCCTGGAGGAGCTATAAAGTGTTATAAAAGTGCATTTTTGTGTCGACGCTAGCGTGTTTTGTTCTGTCAACAAAATGTCGAAGCTCTCGTTTAGGGCGAGGGCCCTGGATGCGTCGAAACCAATGCCCATATACCTCGCCGAGGAGCTCCCGGATCTTCCGGACTACTCGGCGATAAACCGTGCAGTACCTCAAATGCCCTCTGGAATGGAAAAAGAGGAGGAAAGCGTAAGTAATTTGCGCATTTAGGTGTTAAGTCATCGAAACCAGAGTATGGCGGCCATTTCCTTTCGGTTTCTTGTTTCCACCGCTAGGGGCGTAATTATTTTCCGTAAATTATTTATTTCTTTGCAAATCTGTGCCTGAACTGAGTTTTCCTGGTTCAAAGGGAAAATTATATTATTTAATACGTTTACAATTAGAAACACACAAGATCCAATGAATATCAACATAATTGGTTACCCCACAACAAATGTAAATTTTGGCGCGCTATTCCACATGGTGTTTTTCGAAGTTCTTTGCTACTTTGCTACACGATCTTTTGTTTCAATATTCAAGTGCTGCTTCATTTTGAGTCTTGGAGAACTGGTTTTTTCTGTATAATCAAGACCAATTTATGTAGAAAACATAGTATGAAAACAAAAATTCGCCGGCAGGCCGAACATCTGTTATTTGTTTACAAACAAAAACATGCCGGTCACATTATATTATTATTTTATACGATTATATTAATTAAAATAACCTGAGATTATCAATACGAATTAAGTCTAGTATATATTTTTTAATAGATTTCATCTTTTTTTTCAAAAATTCGTAACTTTTACCGAATTTTTTCTACTGTGAGTTTCCTGGAATAGGAAATAATTTTGCTTGATTCTGCAACTATTTCACTGATATTTAGACTGGGATATACCTACTTATACCTATCTTATTTTCAAATACCTACTGTTCAAAAGAGACATTATCAACATTTGGTACTTTGATGATTGCTTCACCTACTGATATATCAAGATTAAGATAATATACTGATGTGATTTTCACTGAAATTTTAACGGTTGATGTGATCTAAAGCAGTGTAAGAATTTATTAATAATAATAATTAATTATTTACTATTATATAGGCCTTTTATTAAGAGTAGGCTAGAGTAACTTAAAGTAAATCTTCTGGCTTGACATCTGTCTGCGTGTTTTTTGGACTGAGGCCTCAAATTTAAATGAACCTGCTCCCAGGGCCCATATACTATTAAATTGATCTCTTCACCATAACTATGGTAAAGTCAAAATAACACATTTTAGCATTTTGAACTATAGATGGAGGGACGCATATCAGAAGTGTCTAGGTTGCAACCACTATCAATCTCTCCGTGCAAATAGCACCGCACTATCTAGAGTTTCTTTCATCTATGAACGATTCATTGACAATACTACAGTCATAGTAAAGGGATTGGTTAGCAGCGTTCTGCACCAGACCTGTCCTTGCCTAACACAATATACATAGCTGGTTAAAGTGTGCAACAGCAAAAGATCTTAGCCGAGTAGTAAAGTAGCGACTTGAAGTTTCTTTTATAAAATCTAAATCTCTTATTGGCCGTAAGTTAGACTACTAAGGTTTGAACTGTTTAGATTAATTGCTGTTGATTTTGTTTAAACAATAAAAATAAATAAAATAGACTTTAGGGCATTGGGTTTGGGTAGGGCTTGGCTAGGCAGAGGTATAGTTATGAATACCGCAGAATCCTCCTAGTTTTGGCATGATAATCAGTGGATGTAAGTGGGCTGATAAGCAGACAGGGGGATAATAGAGAATAATATAATAGTAGTCTGTAGTTCCTCAACTCAGAATGAGAAGGCGGGAGCTTAAGATAGTGCATAATATACTAGAAGTCAAATTAGTAATCACTTTATCTCCTGTCAAAATTTCAGTGCAGTGTGTCCCAAAGAAAGCCAGCTTCGTATGTGCTGAACATTGCAATGATGATCACACTTGTGACAATGAGCTCACTCAAGTACATAATTAGTTAATTACAGCTGATCCCAAAATTAACAGTTCATTCTGCCGCTCCACACCATAAAATAAATAATGCTGGACAATTCACACAGCATTATCTAACAAGCTAAGCAGAGCACAAGCTCTGCTCTGCTGTATATCAGTTCAAAACTTGTGTTTTGGGTACCAGATAACTGATATACATATTGCAATACATAGATAGATTTTTTTATTGTACACAGTAAATGACCAGAGAATAAACACCCTGAACAAATATCTGCAGATCGTACAAATATTTGTCCTGAGGTGGAAATCGAACTACCCACCGCGCCACAGAGGTAGTCACCATTCTGATGATTCAGTAGTTCATTGGTGATACAGTGATATGCTGCTAAAATTATATTGAAATTGGTGTTCTGTTACCTTACGTTATTAATTACATATTATGAATGGGGTGCTCTAGACAAATTGTATGTGATGGATGGTGCAATTTTGCGTTAAGTGGTGAAATTTATTGTGGAAATTTTGGAAAAGTGTGGATTGTCCAGCATTATTTATTTATTATGTCCACTGCTGAACGTGTCTCCACTAAACGGAGGCGGGCTTTGTCATAACCACCACGCTTGGCTGGCGTTATTCATGATCGCAGTTGAGTTGTTAAAATATTAAGCAGTAGGGAGCCGCTGCCTTTTCTCTAGTAGGTTGGCTTAGTCGACTCTTACGACATCCACGACAGTTGGAGAGGTCGCTTCTTACTCGGGAATCGACGACCTCTGTGGCGTGGTGGGCGTAGGTCCACCTGCGACACAGGACGTTGCGGGTTCGATTCACGCCTTCGGACAAATCTTTTTACCATCTGCAAATATTTGTTTTCACGTGTTCTGGGTATTTTCTATGTATAATAAATAAAAAACTGTGTATTGTTTTTTGTACATAAATCAGTTATCTATTAACCATAACACATGCTCTGCTTAACTTAAAGCTAGATGATGTTGTGTGGATTGTCCAGTATTATATGACATAACTAAGCTACATTATCTCTGAGGACTTCTCTACGTTTTATCCATGTACCACTTGAGCAAAGCCGCGTCCAGAAGCTTGTATAGAACATTTACTGGATAAAACAACGGGATTACACTATAATCTGTCTGTAATATTCCCACTGATGGTACTTTGAGCCTCCGCCTTTGCGTGGAGCGAGGTGAATTAATTCTCCACGCTTTAGGGTTGGACCATCTTGTATTACGTACCTGCTAGTTTCTGCCCGCTGCTTCGCGCTTGTTGTTTCAATCGAAAGAAAGAAAGAAAATTTGTTTATTGGTACACTATATTATATAGTATGTAGGTTCAAATTGCAACTATTATATTAAAATGTAAATGAGACTTTACCAAATAAAAATAGCCTGTCTATAAAAATAGCTACAAGTGACTACGCAGCGAACTAATAGGTCCTGTCTCAGTTAAAGGTTATTTCTATCCCATGGGAACTGATTTATTTAAGAGATAAGGGTAGCCTATATATTTGATTGCAAGTTTAGAGCTACACCCAGTCAACATTTCAGGTCAATCTCTTCCGTTTTTGTAGGCGTGAAGAAGTAACAAACATCCATCCCATCTACATATAATTGTGTTGTTTAGTTGTTCCAGTCTCCAAGCTATTATGCTATAAGATTTTGAACGTGGTGATAATGAAAATGACCTTGGTATCTTCCAGTTTTCTTTTAAGATTGTATGCCTACTAGAGTTGGAAAAAGTAGAGCGGGCACGAGTTTCGAGAATTGTTTTTGAAAGGGAATTAAATAGCTGAGACTTAATCCTTACCTAATCCTTCTAGGAATCCTGATAGTTGTTGTTCGGGAATATTATATATTTTTTATCATTGACGGCCGGGAGGCCTTCTAGGAATACTGATATTTGGTGTTGCTATTTCGCCTCTTAAAAGAAAAATAAAGATTTTTTTAACTTAAATCGCACAGTTTTTAGGTAGGTACCACTCACATAATAAGTATTGTGTCAGTATTATGATGATTATCACTAAATAGGCACAGATAAGGTTATTGTTAGTAGTAGTCAATAATTAACTTGATGGTATATGTAGATTAGATATGAGATATTCGCTTATGAATGCTACGCAAAAATGCAGTAGCAGGTAGCACAATAATCGAACTCGAACTCTTCTTTTTCCTTCTCCATATAGTAACTAAACTTTTGGATTTGATTTTTGTGTCGAACTTCTAGCGCATTAGTATAAAACATACACCAACCCTAACCACTTTTTGAATAGGGTATTCACGACGTGAATCTAATAACTTCTACAGATATATCTCTGAAGATTTCCCTCGTGTGCTTTCAGTTCGTTGATCACCCAAGCAAGAATATGGAATCTCTGTAGAATACGATGCTTGTATATGTTTAATTCGTTTTACGGCTAGCTGAACTAATAGGAAAGGTAGTAGGTACTAGTACTTACACCTTTACGTGTTCTATACTCGGATTTAGAATCTAAGATATGTCAACAAATGCATTAATGAATGAACACTTTACAAAAACTGATAACAATTACAGGTAACAGCAAGGTTCAAAACCGTATAATCTCATAAGAAAAATGTTTCAATTTGAATTCGAAAACGAATGGTGAATGAAAGCAAAATTAGGAAATTTTTCGAGCTAGTGCTTTGCTCCGATTATACTAACGTCGTTAAATATTTTCCACCAATATTTCTTGTGTTTTGTAACTTTTGTATACAAAAAATATCCAGGTTTTTGAATCGGAGTATAGGCATTACCGTACCGTTTTAGGCTGCGTCCCCACTGGCTCTAAGCGGAATTGACTAATCACATTGGTTCAAATAACCAGCTCGTCATCTCACTGGTTTCTGATTGGTGTAATCCGCTTCGTTCCGTGTCAGTGGGGTAGGAAAGGAACCTATTATAATGCTGAGTGGCTGTCCGACTGTCCGAGCTATAGGCAACTCATGTCCATTTTGCGACACGAATTCTTTGCGCATTCGTGACACATTGCAAGGTCAATGAACGGATTGAGTCCAACCAACAATATGGCATCGTATTCTTAATCTTGCATATAAGTCGTGTAGATAAAGATTGTGATTGAAAATGTTATGCGTCATACAGTCCCGTTCAGATCATACTTGTCAAATCTGATCTGAAGCCTTGGTCCCTTGATCATTACTACGTACTGTCACGCCAACTGTCTGCGGAGAAGCAGACTTTGAATTTCACACCGCAGTGATACTGATAACACAGATGACAGAATAAAGGTCCGATTAAATGTACCGGTAAAGTGCGTGTCAGACCCGCCGCGCAGACTAAGTATTCATTCTGCCAGCACGACCGGTGTCCGTCAGCGTATGCACTGTAGATAGAAATACGTTTAAACGCACTGTACAGTAATATACTTTTTGTCTGCCAAGGCAAGTGTCTGGCACGCTTAATGTCTGTAGATATAAACGGACCTATGACCGCTTCTCCGCACAGACAGTCGACGTGACAGGGCGCAGAGTACTGCGCAATGATCATGAGACCAAAGCGGGACTGGATGATATTCTTAATTCCATTCTTTATGTACACGGCTTATACTATATATCTATCGAAATAGAAGTGAAGAGGAAATCAGTCAAAACACATGATTTCTTATATATAAGACACTAATTTACAGTTTAAAATCTGTCTATGTACTTATTTTAAAAGTATGTATAAAGAAATATGGTATACAGATTCGTGTGAGCCAAGGTCCTACAGTTAAATTATCCAGTGTCAGCCACTTTTTATGGTAGTACACTGCCTGCAACATGTTTTAGAGCACGTTTTCCTTTTTAATTTATCTGTTAGAAGCTTAAAGCACTCCAAATGTATCTGACGGCTAAAGCGTTTAATATTCTAGCTGGAGTTGAGTGGGCGGGCTGTGCTTTCTATTATGGTCATGGGAGTTTAAATGAATAAACCACTAGCTTCTGTTTTCAACCGTGTTTGTTAGGTGCTGGTTCAAACGGGGTATTTTTAAGACAATTACTCTTGTCTTAAAAATACCCCGTTTGAACCAGCAAAAAATTTAAACAATAGGTATCTTCTAATCTAGACCTTCGTGATATATTGTTGGCCACATCGTCAATTATCATCAAATGAGATTGTGGAAATGCTCAGAAAAAAGCTGAAATTATTGTATTCCAGACAAATGTCAAAATTTCCTCGAAATACTCATCGTATACCAACCAATACCATATCAATGTATTTGGGAGAAGCCCTTCATAAAAGTATGAATGATAACTACATCGTCTTACGGCTTTCTTTATTCAAAGCAAGATCGATAGACGACCCACCTTCTAAACAAAATTGTACTGGCTAAAACGGGCTTAGGATGGGTTTAGCTCACCAGATGTGAGCTAAACCCAATTTATTTTTATGGCCCATAGAAAAAGGTTATCTATTGTTTTGTTTCAAACGAATTAGTGAAGCTGAAATTATTTTATTCCAGACCAGTCCAGTCGAAATTTCCTCGAAATACTCATCGTATACCAATACCATAGCAATGTATTTGGGAGAAGCCCTTTATAAAAGTATGAATGAATGAATGAACACTTTGTTGTACCCAAAATAACACCTTATATCTAAATCTTACATAATAACAGTACAAAAGGCCAGGAATTTCTTCCAGGCAACCAGGATGAATTATACCTATAAGAGTCTTACTGCTCTGTCAAAGCAAGGTCGATAGACGACCTCACCTTCTAAACAAAATTCTACTGGCTAAAACTCCCAAAAAAAAACATATAAACTCTATAAGACTATCGTTTTTTACGAATGAATTATGAAGAATGCCTCTACGTATCATCATCATCATCATCATCAGCCTATAGCAGTCCACTGCTGGACATAGGCCTTCCCCAATGAGCGCCATAGCGCCCTGTCTTCAGCTTGCCGCATCCAGCATCTACCTGCAGTCTTTCACAGGTAGTTATCCTACCTGGTCGGAGGGCGTCCTACACTACGTTTACCGAGTCGTGGTCTCCATTCAAGAACACGTTTGCCCCAGCGGCCGTCTGTTCTTCGCGAGATATGGCCGGCCCACTGCCACTTCAGCTTACTAATTCTTAGAGCTATGTCGATAACTTTGGTTCTCTGTCGGATGCATTCGTTACGAATCCTATCCTTCAGAGAAAATCCGAGCATAGCTCTTTCCATAGCTCGCTGAGCGAGTCAACGTATACCTAAACTAGCCGAACTTGATGTAGAACGTTTGGAAACAAACCACTCCCATACTTAACCTGAAATTCACTCTGTTGCTGCGTCTTTTTATACGCAATTTACATTGCTTGTCGATTTGAGATTCTTCAATAAATAGTGCTTACTTATAATTATATCTGAAACTCGACAGCAATTTAGTAAGTTTTAGGTTATTTCTGTTATTGTTTGTTTGTAAACATTCTACATCGAGTTAGGGTAGTTTATAGTTAATGGTGGTAGAACACTAAAGCGATGCTTGATAGACACCACAAATTATACACAATACACCTTAACGAGGGTGATTGCGATTGGTGTTTTTCCAACCTGTACCTACTAGGTTCGTAGTAAACCCCTTACGTTTACATTCGCTATAGATATAATTTCTAGTATTACATAAACTCTAAACACGGACAGACCGACAGGCAAAGGATCAATATGTATAGTCAAAGGAATTCTCCTTAAAACAAGGCACAGGAGGGCCTTTGGGATTCCTGAAAGGCAGGTATTTTGCAAACATAATACTTACCCTAAGGCTACGGTCACATTGGCGGTATGGAAGGCGGCTAGGTTGGCGGGTTTCTTCCATGTGTTATTTCTTTAGTTTAATGAATTTAATTCAATTTGTGGTAGGTAAGAGCGTGGCTTAGAGTTCAAAATCCGAAAACAGACATATTACTGAGTAATAACAGAAAGGCGTCTATTAGCTAAAACTAAACTAAACTAGTCGCCTGGAAGTAGCGAGTTGATGTAGGTACATTTGTTTATGGATTTTGTACTCTAAGCCACGAAAGAAAAGTAAAAAGATTATTATTTATCTTAACAACAACTTAACCGAAACGTTTAGCAGTTTTGGCGTGAATAAGTAACAAACATCCATCTAAACATCCAAACTTAAAAAGGCGTGTGAAGCCGCGAGTACCTATAAGCTACCTCCAAATAAAAATATTCCACTGCCATCCGGCGAGATTCTGTTCAAACAAAGATCATTTGATTATCAAATAACCCTCCATCTTGCGCAGTAGGGTAAAAATACACCGTAGCGCCTAAAAATAACGATCGCGTTCGAGGTATTGTATACCTCTATACCTCCTTACGTCAAGGTATCATCGAAATATTTCAATTTGTATTCAATAAGCGACGTTCTCCGCTCAGCCGGATAGAAATACCATAAGTTACATATATTATTTTGTACGTTTCCGTCGATGTCTGGCTTGCATACACAGGTTAGGTAAGAGTTGGCAGGTCTGGCCGGAGTGGAGGCTATAGGGTTTACAGTTTTCATCAGGGCGTGGAACGGAGCCAATAGCATAAATTTCTTAAATATTCATAAAATAATATTGTACGATTCACACAGCATCATCTAGCCCCAAGCTGAGCAGAGCTTTTGTTATGGCCCATAACAAAAGCTCTGAGCTTGGAGCTAGACAAAAAGAAATGACGTCATAACCACCAATTTTCTTTCGGGTATTCTGGGTATTATATAAATATGGGTATTTTATTGTATTATGTATATCAGTCATCTAGTGGTAGTATGATTACTCTGACTGTGGCACAGTGTGCAAAAGTCCCGCTGGAGGATGCGGGTTCGATCGCCTCGTGACAAACACATTACACATGTATCTTAATCTGCTTCGAACCCTTAACCTTATGCATTATAGGTGTCGGCTAACACATTTTTCCACTCTCCGATGACAGCTAAGTCATCTCAAATCTCGTCATCTTGTTTGTCTTGAGTAATTTAAGAAAGAATAAATAAATAAATTATTAATATATTTTATTTCATTTCATATTATATCCGTACTCTCTTGGAGGAGGCATACACCGCCGAAGGCGGTCCATATCAGGACATGACAACAAAAATCTGACATAATTTAATTCTAAATTCAATTCAATTCTAAAATTATAATTTACCTACACGACTACTAATTCTTTATTTTACTATTATTATTGTTTTAAAATTGTACAACTATTGGGATATGGCTGTTTTTATTTTTTTATTTTATTTTTTATATTATTTTATTTTTATTTTATTTCATATTATATCCGTACTCTTTTAGTGTTTTGATATTCGACGTTATGTTCTTTAATTAGTTACAGAGTAACAGGATAAAATATTAATATTTTATCCTCGGCCGTTTAATGAATTTATCCTGTTACATTTTATTTTGACGATTATTATTAAACTTATGCCTTCGTAACCATAAAATCTGATATCATCCTCCTTTAGTAGTTAGTAAGTCGGGTAAAAAGGCCAGACTACATTCACTATAGTAATTTCTCAAAAAATACTCGTGTGTTATTTTTAATACTTTTATAATTTGAACAAATTCATGGAATAAAATAAGTTTCGTGGAAAGATAATTACTTAAATTGAATTTAGAAGTCAGAATGGTTAGTTATTTATTGAAGTTTGTCTGTAGCAAATTCTTTATCAGAATAGTCATAATTTTAACTTTTTACAAAAGAGTGTATCATTTTCTTATTTTTATTAAACTTTGTCATTTTATACGATGTTACAACGGCGTTCTCCTTCATCAAACTTATAACACTTTGAGTGCTGAAATCACACGGTATGTGTTTTCTACAAGTGACTAATATGCGTAAATCCACACTAGCGCAGCGGCTGAGAAAATACAGGTCTTTGTGACTCAGCACAGCCGTAATATTTTTCGAACGAAACGCATGTGCGGCGCAACACAACCGCTGTGTAGAGCGGCAGCACGAATTTTTTAGGTTAAAAAAAAGATCGCAGTCGTCGAAAAAAAATCGCAGTCAAAGTGTTAATAGTAAATGCTTTGTCTTTCCATTTCTCGCTTTCCTTCTATCATGTTACTTATGAAGCTGTCATGTCGTATAAAATGCCCCAGCATTCTCCCTAAAACACCTAAAGTACTCTAAAATAAACCAAGAAAAGAAATGCTCTCAAAATAAAATTACAAAGGCAAACTCTTTCGCAACGCGGAAGAACACGAGTTTTATGAAAAAACAATATTGATTGGACTTAACACAGATAGATCTAATTATTCTGGTTCCTGCGAGGCTGTTAAAAGAGCCCCAGCGGAAAAAGACCTTTTTTAAATACTTTGCTTCGGTATAATGCTCCTTTTAGGGAGTTTGGGGGAGTAAAAACGTGACGTCAAATTAGGGGAAGGAAGTAGCCTATTTGTTTGTTTGCTTTATACTTAGTAAATACAGTGTTGGTGAACAAAGTTTCTAACTGCGTTTTTTATAGGATTTCGGATCGTATCTTGTTGGGAATAACGTTTAGATTAGCTTGTAGATAAGCGAATATTTACTACTTTCATATATTAAAGTAATGTTTCTTTGTCATAATTATGTATGAGTCATACTTCAAATGATTTGTATAATTAAAGCCATTGAACATTAAATTCCTCCTGTAATTCGATAAGGAACAACTAGGGACCACACGTGGTCGATAGAGATGGAAAAATTGCGACTGAAATACAGAGAAGGCATATTCTATTTCTATGTTAATATTGTACCGACCACACACCGTCATATATATATATATATATTATATCATCATCATCAGCCTATAGCAGTCCACTGCTGGACATATACCTCCCCCAATGAGCGCCATAGCGCCTTCTTCAGCTTGCCGCATCCATCCAGCATCTACCTGCAGTCTTTCGAAGGTCGCCATCCCACCTGGTCGGAGGGCGTCCTACACAACGTTTACCAAGTCGTGGTCTCCACTCAAGAACACGTTTGCCCCAGCGGCAGTCGGTTCTTCGCGAGATATGGCCGGCCCACTGCCACTTCAGCTTGCTAATTCTTTGAGCTATGCATGCCCCTCTTATATAGCATGACTAAACTGCTGTTAAAAAATGTCTAGATAAGAAAATGGGTCTAAGCACGCACGCAGCACAAGATTTCAGTTTAAATTTCTTAAAAGGTCGTTGTTCTGTTCTCTAACGTTCCAACTCAATGGTTCTTTTCTTTAATAAATTAACCTTTGTTCTTTAGGTCTTTGTCTGAAGATTTCATTTATCTGGGCCATAGTATAAGTCGAACTAACTAACGAAAAGGTCGAAGAACGACTTTACTCATATTAATTGGAACCAGTTAGATATCTACCGGAGCCACACATCCTGGAAAATGGGGTTAAACCTTAGGGATTCTGCCTTTGATAAAACGGAGCAAAGGGCATATCTTATTTTCCTTCAATAAAGGCAGGTAAAGGGATATCTTATTTTAATATATATGTATTGTATTTTACCAGTTATTCATAACTATCAGGGCAAGTTAAACCAAGTAATATAAACAAATAAGAAACAATTGATTTCGGTAACTGCAGTCTGTTGTAAACAATTTACAGGTTGCGCGTTCATTTTACCCGTCGATCGATTTATTTTGCTGTTCTGTTAACTCTATTTTTAGCTAAATTTGGTCAAAAAGCCTTCAAAATCTATATTATCCATAGGTAGATATAATATCAGAGAATGGTCATAATAACGTTGGCTATTGAACCTTCAATAAGAAGATTATTATGACACTAGTTTCTGCCCGCGGCTACGCACGTGTTGTGTCCATGGAAACTGGCAAAGGTTAGCCTCTGTTATTCCAGTCTAGACCTAAATCTATGCAAAATTTAACGTAAAGTTACAAACATCCATCCATATAGTGTGTGTGTGTGTGATTATTGAAAGTAATAATACCAGTTACTAGTAAAATTCCTTGTATGATGTCAAAAATGATGTTGCATTCATAGCAACCGTTTTTTTATTGATTTTAAGAGTAACCGCAAACTAGCGTACTTATAGATGGTCTGATGAGTCCTACTAGTTTGCAACAAAACAAAAAAAAAAACATCCATTCAAACTTTCGCGTTTATAATGTTGTTAGTGTGATGACGACTTAGAAGTCTAAGTCGTATCGTTAGATCATAACAATTATTAAAGTAACCTACATACCTACCTAATATTTTCATCTTACTGATCCAGCCCATTCTTTTTTCCCACAATCCACACAGCATTATCTAGCCCCATGGTAAGCAAAGGTTGTGTTATGGGTACTAGATAACTGATATACATAATACAATACATTACATAGATAGATATTTTTTATTATACATAGAAAACGACCAGAACACCCGGAACAAATATCTGCAGATCGTATACACAATTGTTACGAGGCGGGAATCGAACCTGCAACCTCCTGCGTCGCAAGCGAACCTTCGCCCACCGCGCCACATCGGTCGTCTATAGTTCATAATTTTGGTGTGTTCTGATCTCATGCCATATAAAGACACCTTCATCGCATAAACAAAGCCTCGTTGTTCTAACTAGAACTACCGTTTCTGTCCAAATAAGTAAAGTTTCCGAGAAGTAAAGAATCGTTCACCTTTAGCTGCCAGTCCGTACTAATAAATAGCTAATGATGCACACTGCACCATAGCGGGAAGTGGCTCGGATATCAATAATGCACGCACAACCTTTGTACCAGTCGCCTTCGCAATGCATCTAACAATCAGTTTATGTACTGAGTACCACCCACCATAAGCGTCATTCCAGGCCTGGATCACCCATTGCTCGGTATATAATGCCTTCCCCTTAACTGCCTTTAAAGAGTAGGTACAAAAGTAATATCATTTTTTAAACGAGATAAACTTACTTATACCCTTTGTTAAACTTTAATTTGGTTGTTTTTGTTCTGCAAATATTTGTTCCGGGTCTTATAGGTATTTTATAATTAAAAAATATCACCCATGTAATGTATTGTATGATGCTTTAATTTTATTTATCTTTATCCAGGATAAATACAATTGTAAAATATAGACTTGTTATGATATGTTGACCGATGTGGCGCGGTGGGCGAAGGTCCGCCTACGACGCAGGAGGTTGCGGGTTCGATTCCCGCCTCGGAACAATTGTGTGTACGATCTGCAGATATTTGTTCCGGGTGTTCTGGTCGTTTTCTATGTATAATAAAAAATATCTATCTATGTAATGTATTGTATTATGTATATCAGTTATCTAGTACCCATAACACAAGCTCTGCTTACCATGGGGCTAGATAATGCTGTGTGAATTGTCCAGCATTTAAAAAAAAAAAAAAAAAAGAGCTTATTCTATTTGTATTTAAATGTACACGCAATTACATCCATAACTTACATGCCAGATATGGATGTAATAGTTAGAAACCTTATAACATTCAGATTGACATTGATTAGGTTTTTTTTTGTGAAAATAGGAAAGAACGATGTGATTTCGATTTTTTGAAAAATTACTTATAGTCATACTTTATTGTTTTTTTTTGTGATAATAGGACTGGAAGACAAGATTTTTTTTTTTTTAAAGACTCTTTATAACGACGACGTACATGCTAAAAACATACAAATATTATTTAGTACGACATAACTTAGTATAGGAAGGGGTTTCTACCAACCAGCAAATATTCTGTTTAATTAGAACTCTGTGCTCTAATTCGGTGTTTGGAAATCGTAGATAAGCTAGGCTCTTATCGGTCATCTGTTTGGTTTGTTTGTTTGATAACACAATTAGAAAAAGATTGCGATAGCAACTAGGAAACAGCTGGAGTTAGAGAACTTTCTCTTATAGATTTTTTTATTAATAAAAAGCTTTATAATTTTCTGAAAAATTTTCTATTCTATTAATATTTTATGCAACTAATACGCGGGTTCGCACTATGTTACATTAAATACGACAGTGTACTACCGACATATTTTAATTACTTTTTAATAAAAAAATCGTGTAAAAAAGTGTACGTAACTTTATGTTTATCGCTCACAATATTTTAATCCAGGATATCAGCTATCCTAGTATCAAATTTCATCCCAATCCATTGGAGCATGAAGGAGTAACAGACATACAAACTTTCGCCTTTAAAATATTAGTGTGAAAGCTAACATAAACTCGAAAGACTTAATCCATTTGCTTCTACGAGCGTCTGAATTTCTCAGAAGGTTATCATTTCCAACTATATCTGTATAAAATCGGCCAAATAATGTTTGCTGTAATTTTGGACGTGGCAAGTCCGGTTCGTCACGACGACGACAGCGGTAGGTCGATGACATAATGAAGGCCAGTGGCGGGAACCGGCAAACTTAGCTAATAAAGCTGATGGTCCTGCTATTTTGCGTGTTTAAGTAATTTTCGGCACTCGATATTTGCCAAAAAGGCGCATTTTCCAAACAGTTTTCGCTACAAGTATTTTTTATACAAATTAATAAAGCTGAACAATCATCCACGCAGCATCATATAATCCCAAGCTGAGCAGAGCTTATATAATGAGTAGGTACTAGATTACTGATATACATAATACAATACATATTATGTAGATAAATATTTTTTTTTACTTACATAGAATAAAAAAAAATACCCCCAATACCTGCGACAAATATTTGTGTCACAAATACAACCGGATTAAAGTATAGCAAAAGGTTTATCTCGTTTTTAAAATGATATTACTTTTGTTAGCTCGCCAGATTCATAGTTTTGCATAAAAAAATAGCGACTCAGCAAGATCTGGAATATATAACAAATTACGGGCACTTACTTACACTACTTCGTTCTTGGTTAACATAATCGCTGTAGCACTGAGTAAAAATAAACTATAATTAAATACTGTAAAAACATGGATTGTTTGTCGCAATATCTCAAATATGCGGTAAACGTTAACATATCTAGACAGGATCTAGACTCACATTATCATACAGCCTGACTTTACCCACTGCTGCACATAATTATCATGCTTCTCATGTTTTTGAGCCACTTCCTATCTTCGGTTCAGGGCTAGTCTTACTGAGGATTTGAATACAATTTCCTTGTGTAAAACAAAACCCCATTCCAAGAATAGAATGTGTAGCCTATAGAATTAATTATCAAAACATGCCTATTCTCCCCTACTGGGTTTTCCCCATACGGCGGCGCGCGGCGGCAGGTGACATCATCAATGACGACCACTGTGGCGCAGTGCCAGCGACGCAGGAGGCAGCGGGTTCGATTCCCGTCTCGGGAATGAAGTTTGTATTGTAAAATCTTCAGTTTCCTGGGTATTTTCAATGTATGATAAAAAATATGTATTGTATTAAGTGTATATCAGATAGGATCAAGTACCGAAAATACAACCTCTGTTCTGTTAGCTTGGGGCTAGATGTTTGCTGTGTGAATTTATTTATTAGTTAACAGGTTATTTATATCCCATTGGAACTGATTTATGGAATAAAAGGTAGCTTATGTTTTATCCCCGATCTAGAATTACCTGTATGTATTCCAAGCCTGAGCCATTCGGTCTGTAACTCTACCTGAATGCAAAATTTTATCCCGATCCGTACGGCGTGAATAAGTAACAAACATACATCCATATAAACATTCAAACTTTCGCATTTATAATATAAGTGTGATTCATCAATGCGTTATAAAAATAGATATAGAAGTGTTTTTGGCGAACCACCATGACACTTACATTGTAAGTCTTCAATTTACAAAATTGCCAGTGACTTGAAACGACATCTGCTGATTAAAATCGGCAGCTGCACAGCCAAGGTAATGCGTTTTTTGTAAGTCTCCTACGAAACGTACATTCGAGCTGGTTGTTATCCCGTTCGATGTGAATTGTACCTTCGTGCTTTGTATTTGGGTATGATTTCGGTTAGTTGTTATTGATCAACTGAAGTACAATGGATTGCTGAAGTTGAAATATTTTATGTGAAAGAAACCTCATCATTTTATTACTTGTAACGACAGTTTCGAAATGCTACAAAATCACACGTAAAAATATATAAATCATTATTGTGTACAAGTTGGTTATCTATGTGTCAAATATATCTATTTAAAAAAACCGCATCAGAATCCGTTGCGTAGTTTTAAAGATCTAAGCATGCATAGGGACAGACAGACAGCGAGCGGGAAATGACTCTGTTTTATATTATGTGGAGTATTTCATATTTCATAATAGTGTTTTATTTGAATAGATGGACGGATGTTTGTTACCACTTTTCGTCGAAATTTTTAAGGCAGTCAATATTATAACTTCTCTAGACTGGGAAAAATGCTTTTTATCCGAAAATAGCCAGTGCAAAGATGCGAGCAGAAGCTCATATGACTAGATTTTTTCTGTTTCGTATCTACTGTCGATGAGCACTCTCTTTCTGACATATAAATTAGTCGATTCCGCGTCGGGCCGTAAATAAAAGCGATAAATAACTTGGCACGCTGAGAAAAATGCGCATTTATCCTGTTTTGCTTGAAATCCGCATGATTAAGCACGATTTTCTTGCAAAACATCGTACTGGGACCACGTCGAAGACAGCTGACACTGGCATTATCTCTGAATGAATGCCGGGCGATGACTCAGGGGCCACAGAATACCTACCGCCTGGTACGTATAGCAGATAACTCGTAGTGGTCACGTGGGCAGTACTACTATCTATTCTGTGATGTGGGTAGTAGTGTTTCCGACGAACAAAGATTATTGCGTAGAACGGTCTGAGTTGGGAGGTTATCGTTTTAATCTGGGATTTTGCCGGGCTAATCGATGTTTTTTAAGTCCTTTGAACTTTGGGATTCAAGCTAATTGATTGTAAAACAAGTTTCATAAAAGTACTGAGAATTTCGTCTGCCACGAAGAATAAGATATTTAAAAAAAAAATTAATGATACATTTTATTTCATGTTAAACTAGTGCATGTCATTCTCTCAAATATCTTTCCATACCGACTAACGGTCAAGCATGTTGAACCACTAAATGTATACCTATTACTTGTAACCTTACAAACACATTTCTTTGGCAAATAAAAAATCTTATATTTATCTTTATCTTAAAACATAATTCATTAGTTATGTTATTTCTTGCTAGGTTTAGCGTATGTAAGTGCGTAGTACGCAGCCAACACCTTCGAGGAAAAAGGTTGCAGATTTTGATTCCTGCCTCGGGATATGTTTTTACGATCTGCACATATTTTTTAGTGTTATCCATCTATAATAAAAAATAATGTATTTAATGTATTAACACTTTGACTGCGATTTTTTTTCGACGACTGCGATCTTTTTTTTAACCTAAAAAATTCGTGCTGCCGCTCTACACAGCGGTTGTGTTGCGCCGCACATGCGTTTCCTTCGAAAAATATTACGGCTCTGCTGAGTCACAAAGATCTGCATTTTCTCAGCCGCTGCGCTAGAGTGTATTTACGCATATAGTCACTTGTAGAAAACACATACCGTGTGATTTCAGCAATCAAAGTGTTAAGTATACCGATCATTTACGAGTGTAGTATCCGTTATGCTTATGTAATGTTTATGCAGTTATGTTGAGCATAACACAAGCTCTGCTTACCATGGGGTCAGTTAAAAAGTGCCGTGTGGATTGTTCTGCATGCATAGAGACATATTTATTTAAATAAACAAAGTTCGGTTAATCACGTTGGTGTATCGGTAAAATGCGATGTTTTTTTAATAAAATAAGCTCCTCATCTACCTTTCAATTAAATAAGTCTCGCAAACAAAAATAGACCTGATCAATACTCGCCAAACGAAAAACAAGGCACACAAATAAAGTTCCTTTTGTTTTTCCATTCCTGACAAACAATGCGTCAGTTTACTTGATTTAACGCTTCCTTCCTTGAGCTCTTTTTGAGCTGGGGTTACTCTTGAAAAATACATTTTATGATGCTAGATCTCATAGCATCATCTAGCTAGTTTCAAATACAATACAAGCTAAAAAACATTTGGTGAAATTCCATTATGGGTGGGATCGTAATAGGCATCATGACTGATTTTGAGACACTACTCCGAAATGTTATTAGATATCTACTAAGATCATATTCCTGCAGAAAATGGCCTGACGCATATTCAATTTCGCTCTATAACGCTACAATACTAGAGGCGTCTGTCTATGACGTCACCGATGCACGATGATGATACAGAATGACCACAAGAGTTATTCAAGTAGTTATTGCTGTGGTTCTTCTGTGTCATTTGCATTACATATTGTGTGACATGACGTCACGGATCAGTATTCTACTATTGGTGTTCAACGTGTCATGGCGGATTGCTGCGGCGGATGCGTATTTTGTATTTTTATTTTATCAAAATAATAATTAATCTCGATCAAAATAAACCATAATACGTAAGTAAGTACCTATAACAATAGTTACTTGCATAAAATTCTGTGCAATTCAAAACTAAATCGCGTGATTCTAGAATTTGGCACTCTGGATTGCGTTGCTATACTCAAGAGTGCCAAGCCAACAAAATCGAGTTACGTTTTGAAATTGACATTCGAACGTTGAAAAGTGCAGAAGTACTCTGAATAATACAAAATTTCGTAGTGTATGCGTTTTATCTAGTATAATTTACTTTATTGTTCGACAGGGATCTTTGTCGTGTACGGCCATAACTTAAAACAATATACAATACAATGTGGTTTATTGTACACCATAAGCAGATTATTACAAAAAGTCATAACATCCTACAAGTACAAGATCAACTCGTATTAACCAACGAATTTTTGAGGTTGTTCTCAGTGAGTCGCATAATAATATTGTGGTGAGACCCGGACTTTGTACTATGTTAAAATCTATTTGCCTACTTTGTAGTGAATCTGGATTTCGGAGAAATCAAATTGGTTGAATGCATTGTGACGAATTCTGTGCAATTATTCTTTGTTTTTTATTGGACACAACGGCACAATATACTATTCTATTATTCCGTTTTGAAAATAAATCTTTAATGAAATAGTTAGTTTTACGTGTTTTGTTTTTGTATGGGTTGCAAACAAAAATATTCTATTATATACTAAAAACTTGATGCTAGGAAAAGTACGAGTTAACGAGCTTAATCCTAAAAAGAGTTCTCCAGATCCAAAGGAAAATGAACAAAAATATAATTTCTTTGGGAGGTTTTTCTAGAAAATCCTTTTATCCGACGGATAGTAAGATTCAATTGTTAGTACTGTATGTATGTATAGGGTTGCCTTCTATTCAAAATGGCTTATTGTCTATTGTCTGCTCTCGAGTGGGGGTACTGGGTAGGTGCTTGAAAAGCACTCGTATTGTTGATGAAAATTGCAAGCTTTTGGCCCAACGGAGAACTGGTTAGGAGATTTTACCCTTTACCGTGTGTGTGCTGCTTTATGTAGGAAATCAAATCATTCCTCGGTATAATATTGTAAAGGCGAAAAGTTCGTGGAAATGGTTTCTGCGCGATGAGCGCCATAATTAATTAATTAGTCGGGCTGAAATTTTGCATGGATAAATTTAAGCCTGGAGCAGAGATCGTTCTAAAGCGATAGGGCCGCTCACTGTAGGTTTATATCTTATTTAATGTTTCTTAGTATATTGAGTTCAGTTGCTTAATAATGTAAGTATACAAAATAATGTAAGAACTAAGTACGGAAATAATTTTCCTTGGTAATTTTACCATATCTATCGCTATCTACGATATCGGTCTCAACTAATTCGTCATCAAAGATCTCTTTTAAACTGTAGTATATGTATTTTCGTATCTTCTTTTCCTGGTGAAATAAAACACCTACAAATGTATTCTAGATCTGGAACAACGTTTATAGTTACTTTTTACGTTAAAAAGGCTAATAATATACATCTAGATGTATTTTATTATTACTACTATGAGCATGTGGAATCTGACGCCAAGGCCTACGTTTCCTGTTTCCATCACTCGGAAAAAAACACTATCTGATGCCTACCACCTGCCATATACTGACCAGTCTTCCCCATTAGATCAACTTGCCCCAGGTGGCCTTGTTCGTGAGGAAAAACAACAAGAAACAACATCGTTACACCACGATACTAACTCTGGTTCATTCTGGTTTGTTTTAGTTTGAACCACGTATTGTTTTCACGTTTTATAACACTCAGTGTCGTCTCATGAGATAGTCAAACAATGAGTCTCACTGAGGAAGCAAGTACACTCCGATTAAAAAACCTGGTTTTTGAATGTATACAAAGGGGTTATAAAACCCAAGGAATATTGGTGGAAAATACTTAACGATATTGGTATCATTGACGCAAAGCACAGAAGTTCGAAACAGTTGGTGGTTTTGAAAGCTTTAATTCATCATTTAGTTCATCTGACGTTCGTTTTCGAATTCTAATTTAATCATTTTTCGATGCACATTTGAGATTATGAGTTCTTGAAGTTTGTGAATTAGTTTTAAGTGATACCTTTTCCGTTTATATGTATGTATTGGTTGACATAAAATATCTTGAATTCCACATCGGAGTATAGAGCATGAGAATTGTTGGTTTCGGATTCGCAATACTTCGCTTTACGTTTCCGTGTATTTTGTGAACATTGACGCATGCAGACAGAGCAAAACTATTGCGGCAACTGGCAACTCGCAACTAGCTGTTTATTATAGAAACTTCTTCGTATACTGTGGCTGATAACCTTTATGGCACGGTTTAAGAAAGATAAATACGAAAAATATTCATTAGTTGTAGTAGGGGAGCCCACGATGCTAAATGGGGATTCACAGACCTCTTGGGTTGCAAAGCTTAGGTATATGATAAGAAGAAAAAATTATATATAATGTATACCTTTCATTGGTGGGGGGAGCGGCTATAGATTGCTATTGTCAGTTTAATAACTCTAAATAATAAAATAAATAATTCTGGACAATCCAGACAACATCATCTAGCCCCAAGCTGCATGTGTTATGGGTTCTAGACGACTGATATACGTAATACAATATCTATCTATTGTAATAACATAGATATTTTTATTATACGAGATCTGAAAATATCTTTCTAGAGCAGCTTGCCTTGGGCGGGGTGCATTCCAAAATACAAATACTCTACGTCATCGCTCAATTGCCGCAAAACACTGTTGTTGAGCCCAGAAAACAATACTAATAATAAATGTATATATTATATCCTTAATGCTTTCTCCTTTCATCATCATCAGCCTATAGCAGTCCACTGCTGGACATAGGCCTCACCCAATTTGCGCCACAGCGCCCTGTCTTCAGCTTGCCGCATCCAGCATTTACCTGCAGTCTTTCGCAGGTCTTCATCCCGCCTGGTTTTCTTTCTCGTTTAGTATCTACTTATTCTACTAATCGCCACCTAGTTTTAACCCTGGTTAACGATATTCGACAAAGGAGATACTAGTAGATAACATGCTATTTAAAGTTGTCTGGCTACGGTGAGATGTTACTGAAAAAGCGCGTTGTTACTAGTCTGAAATTAGATAAAAAAAGACCAGTTTTTTTATTATCCAATTTCGGACTCTTAAAAAGGTTACACGAGATCACCACACACCCATATCTATACTAATATTGTAAAGAGGAAAGGTTTGATTTTTTGTTTGTTTGTTTGTAGCTCATGAATAATTTTTCAAACCGACACAACTGTACCAATCGGTCCAGTTGTTTCGGTTTGAAAAATTATTTCACCATTGGGAAGCTGCACTATTCCCGGTGAACATATGGCTATATTATATTTTTTTTAAAGTTAGGGATCCTTACTAAAACTCCCGTAGTGTAAACCAAAGGTGTAAAAAAATCACCTAATAAAGTGAAAATCGAGTTTAACGCGGGTGAAACCGCGGGGAACAGCTAGTCATCGATAAATTTGTTTTGTAGAATTCGTGTTGTCATTTGAGCCATTTAAAAAGTTTCAAAATATTTCCTGTCGTTAACATTGGAATATTATGCCATATTAGGAGACCTCGAAATATACTCGTACCAAACGTTAAAAATATCTGACTACAGCAATAAACGAGTGTGTAATATGTTAATGAATAAACGGAAGTTGTAATATGTTATAAATGAAATTTTGGCTAACAGCCAACCTCTTACCGCAACAGAGCAGTAACAGTGACAGTGAAAATTACCCTTTAGTTTTTTTTTATCCCCAGCCTATTCTGAAACTTTTATGTCTTAACTATTATGTTGCTAGCATAAAACTGTATGCAGAGAATCACAATAAAATGATATGATAAACTCTCGTTATTTCCTTTGACGTATTGCAATATTTCATAGACACCATAATGTATCTCTTTTATAAATATCGAGGCTGGTAAAATATCAGGATAAAGAATCCTGATATTTTTCGAGTCGACAGATTCGCATCACTGTTTTCAGTCATTCATTCAGTCAAAGAAAATAAACACGGGGACGGATAGTCCAGGAATATATTTTTAGACGGAAAAATCAACGAACGTACATAAAAAATACATATAGTCGAACATAGAAACACCTCCTTTTTTGTTTTTCGCCGGTTAAAAATAACTACTATATATAGCACATAACTCAACTTAATTGCATGTTGTTAACACTTTGACTGCCACTGACGCACACGCTGTTGGTGTTGTTGGATAGCTCGTTGCACAGCGACGACGCGCGCCTCTTTGGGTCGCATCGCTGAAGCTTGGCAGTAAACGCGGTTATCTCCATTCTTCTGTGTCCAAACTCAAATAAGATAACCTAGTGGGCAAAAGTAAAAGTAGCGTTTACTGTATGGAAGCTGTCGAAATTTGTCGATTAGCTAAACTGGCCGTTAAAATATGCCCGTGAACCTTGGCCTGAGCAGAGTTTAGAAACGTGGTTTTGCCTTGATAAGTGTGGGCACAAGGCAAGGGACTAGTGTCAAAACTGATCAACGTAAAGGCGCCTCTCAGCATTCGTATGTAATGTAATGTAATGTAACATTCCAAGATTTGTTTGCGAGCATTACGTTACATTAGACGAATGCTCTTTAGTCTCCCTGACTGAAGAGCATTCGCCTATTGTAATGCTTTTGTTGCATATTTATTTAAGTTTAAGCAAGTTTGCAAAGACTGAAAAGCATTCGCCTGTTATTATTATAAGCTGTAGTCGATTCAGTTTTTACAATGCCAGACAAAGCTATCGTTAAAGGAGCACGGACTTTGATAAGAATCGATAAGCACTGATTTGTTTTTGGTATCGATAAATTTCGACAAAAACGGACCGTTACCCTCAAGCTGCGCTCGATGATAATACCTCATGCTCGTATTTCCTCCTTCACTAGATGTATGCTCGAACCTAGTGTTACATTATATGCACATGCTCGCGATGAAAAAGCGCCTTAAAATTAACATACGCCTTTCAAGGAAAAATTAGCAGTCTGTTCGAACACATAAAAAACGACAATTGAATTCCTCCAAACACGACTTTGCTATTAACATTTCGTCACGTAACATCTTACATCTTTCTGTCTCGTTTCCCGAGCGAATTCTTAAAATAAATAAGTCGCCGACCAGACGACCCGACTTTTGTGCATTGGCAGCTTTAACTTAAATAAAACATTAGATTACTCAATTTTCGGACAGTTTTTAGTATGCCTGTAACTCGGTTTTCTCTTAATAATTAATTAAAATATCACCGGTTTAAAATTATCCTGGTATTTTAGAACAATAAAATACGTGAATTCAGTGAAACCGTAATAAATCAGGAATTATTCCTGCGATAGAATAGCGATAAATTTCAATGCATTTTGCGATTTCGTGGGGGAGGTGAACGACCTGTATTGCTACCTTATTTGTCACTTAATAAAGTATCCTAGAATCTATCATAATTCTGATATATGTAGGTATCAGGTGGGCTATCTGCTTGTCCTTGCTTGTTACACCAATTGTTAGAATAGAACAAAAATCGAAAGAAACTTGTTGTTCATGAATCTAGAAATCCTTGGTCCAGTCAATACGAACTTTATACATTACATAAAATATATTCCAATAAACCCTTACTGTCATCATCATCAGCCTATAGCAGTCCACTGCTGGACATAGGCCTCCCCCAATGAGCGCCATAGCGCCCTGTCTTCAGCTTGCCGCATCCAGCTTCTACCTGCAGTCTTTCGCAGGTCGTCATCCCACCTGGTCGGAGGGCGTCCTACACTACGTTTACCGAGTCGTGGTCTCTACTCAAGAACACGTTTGCCCCAGCGGTTGTCGGTTCTTCGCGAGATATGGGCCGGCCCACTGCCACTTCAGCTTGCTAATTCTTTGAGCTATGTCGATAACTTGATTCTCTGTCAGATGTATTCGTTACGAACCCTTACTGTATTCCTTATCAAATGGATATATGTTCGTGACGTTTTATCACTTCTCCAAAACGCACACTCAACTAAATTAGAGTGACACACTCCAATTCCATCAGGCGCTCAAGAGTTTCTCAAGTGTGCTGAGATGAGATCAGCTATCCAATCATCAGTTGGTACTGTGCTTACGTACTGTTTATTATCTAATTTATACTGTATCCTTGGAAATTTGATTTTACTAATAAAATTATAATTGTGAGAGCAACTCCGTTGGGGTGTCTTTTGCCTTAGGGTCAGCCCACACTGACAGGCGACGCTACGCGCGATTCAAAATATAATTTTTATTTACTATAAAAATGGACCATCCACACAGCATAATCTAACCGCAAAGTAAGCAAAGCTTGTGTTATGGGTACTAGATAACTGATATAATACATACATAGTTACATTTCCGCGAATATTTCGCAGAACGCCACTAACGCGTGGCACAATTCGCAGATATTTGAGTAGCATCAAATACTAGCAGTAGATAATGCTATCAGATACCAAGTGCAGTAAGCAGAACCTAGCCATATCGAGGTTACGTCATCGTATGCAGTTGATCGCATTGACCCCGCTCGTGATAGAAGTTGTCGGTTCGAATCTCTAATGGTATACTTTAACTCAACAGTTTTAAGGAAAGTAGCATTTTTCATACAAACTTACTCGTATTTTTTGTTTGGGGAACTGAAAGTTGGTGCCAAAACTTTGATTCCAAATGGAAATAGGGTGCCAACCTTATATATATTTAATATAATACTTCCTCCGTTTTGGTAGTCGATTAATACAAATAATTATGTTTATATTGCGCCGATTATTACATCTGTATAAATTTTTAACACTTTGATTGCTGAATAATCACATGGTATGTGTTTTCTACAAGTGACTAATATGCGTAAATCCACACTAGCGCAGCGGCTGAGAAAATTCAGATCTGTGTGACAGCCGTAATATTTTTCGAACGAAACGCATGTGCGGCGCAACACAACCGCTATGTAGAGCGGCAGCACGAATTTTTTAGGTTAAAAAAAAGATCGCGGTCGTCGAAAAAAAATCGCAGTCAAAGTGTTAATAGGTACTACTTTATGTAACTGTCACTCCGATTATAATTATAATATAATGTCAGCCTAGTTTTGCCCTTTTGAAATTTAATTCATTTCTTGCTATGATCGATAAATGGATGATTCCATTTAATACATACTGCAAGATATAACAGAACTAGCTTTTGCCCGCGGCACGCACTCCGGAATAAAAAGCAGCCTAGTTTGCCCCCCGAATACTAGGTGGTACCTCAATGCAAAATTTCAATAAGATTTGTTCAGCCGTTTAGGCGTGAAAAGGTAACAGACAGACATAATAACTTTTGATTTTCTAATATAAGTATGGATAGCTAAGCAAAAATACCTATACGTGGGTGGGTTGGAATATATCCCTATGAAATGTGTCTCTGTATCAAAGTTTGCCCAGCGAGCAATATTCCCATGTGAGCATGGGCCAAGCCTTAATGTACCAAGATACACCGATTTGCATAAAATCTGATCCAAAACCGTTATATCCCCCCATACTCTGCTTATAGTTTTCGATATAGGTCGTATCACAGAGTAAGCAAGGTACAACTATAGCTACTCCTACTTACTCTGAACTTGCCTTTTAGCGGGCGAAGGTCCGCTTGCGACTCGGAGGTTGCGGTTTTGATTCTCGCCTCAAAACAATTTTGCATACAGGTAGGAACTACCTGTATGCAAAATTTTTTTGAGGCTCGGAATAAAACAAAGGCTATTCTATCCCACAAATCAGTTCCCAAAGCATAGAAATAACCTTAAAACGTTTCCATAGAAACAACGCAGAAACTAGTTTAACAATAAATACAAAGAAATCTTTAAATAGAAGATGTCAATACTTATAACAAAATCCTAGTTTCCTTCCTCGTGGAAATCAAACGTTCCCTCTCCATTCAAGAAGCACTCTTAATTATTGCTCTATCTGTATCTGTATTAGTTTCGCTTGCATCACGCCACATGCTTACTGGATACGCGAGCTCTCGCAACGTTCGTGTGGCGGCTAATCGCTGACGTCATGATGGAAACACTCCGTAATTGGTTCAGCTTTGAAACTAATAGATCCTCTGATTTAGTAGGGCGCGAGGAAACGGGAAAGGTTTTTGTTGTCTTTCACTTTAACTTGAATAATTATATTTATTTGTATTTAGTCAAGTGGTTTCTTTTCTGTTATCATTATCAGTCACTGAAGCTGGCTTAAATGAAGTGGTGATGAGTGGATTTCCATATTTAAACGACGTCGAAAAAAGGCAGTTCTATTTTGCCGTCGAACCACTTGTACCATTAGGCAGTACCATTGATGGTACAATTGGCTCCGATTTGCCACAATTGTACCATTGATGGTACAACTGGCACCAAATTGTACTGACTCGTCTGTGTGTATTTTTTTAAACGTATGATCTTCATATTCTCTGTCAATCACCGATTTTGAAAATAATTTCGCTATTGTATAAAAAAGATCCCGAGGGTCCATAAAAGTTGTATTCTCGAGGGATTAGCATTTGTCCCGCAAAAACAGTGTACAATTTGGGGATTCGAAGTCACAGTTTTTTTAGAACTCAAATTATAATACCTACGTATTGATACTTTTAGTTATACATCTACACGATGGAGTAAACTTGGATATCGCCAAAACTAAACTTATCGAAACTGCGAAAAGTGGCCTCCCTTCCATAACGATCGAAATAAATGGGATAGCACTATTTTTATTGACTTTAGACATCTGAATTGACACCGATATTTTAAGTGCTTTGAGGCCTAAGTAAAAAAAATTTATTGAAAATCTGCCGAGAATATGCCTGTCTCAAAGTCATGTCTCCCGATTTTTTTAAATTGCTCTTTTCGCGTGAGTGCAAGAATTTTTATTCATGATTAATGATTTATACAAGAATTAGTTCCCGGCTTAGCTCGTGCGTCGTCTGGCATTGTGGCGCATAGCCAATTGATTAGCGTCAGTCCGTCCGCTTGTTTCGAAATAAATGTTATTCTACGTAGGCTCTATTTCCGTTGAAAATAACTTTCTTCACTAATTTGGATCTGGCGCTGGCTTTTGAACCAACATCTGAACTGAACAAAGGATTAAAATATTACCTTTTTAATGATTTCACTAGTAGGTTTACTTGGCATTGTAGCGCAATAGGCGACTTCCCATAGGTACTGTATTATTTTTGGTACTGCATTATTTATCCATATAAATTAAGATTGATAGCCTTATCTTATGTCTATGTAAGTTTGTTATAATTTATAATGTTTGTAATGTAGCTAGATATATTTTACCAATTATACGTATTTATTAAAGTCCTATCGTCTATATTGTTCCTTCATGTCCAGTCCATCCCAAGGTTGCACTGAGTTCCAACCCTATTTGTTAAACATATTTTAGAAAAGAAGCGCATTTTGTATCGCTACTTACAATATTGCAAACGTTAGCATTAGCCAGGGCCTACAAAACACAGTCCAAATCACAATAAATGGCAGAGATCCAAGGGACGGGCTATGGTAATGAAAAACGGTGGTCGACCCAACCCAAACTGCTAATCGCGCGACTGTCCGAAGGAATGGCTTACTCACTGTCACGAATTGAGATTTCAACCCTTGGGGTTTAAATCTACGGTACATAACCCTTCTGGGTAACTTGCTATCTTTCATTGATAACTAATAGGATTATTCAGGGTCCTTGGTTTGTCTGACTAGAACTTAATCTTTGATCTTATCGTCCTATATTGAAAACAGGGGCCGAATTCTGCCCAAAAAAAAACATGCGGGGCCGTCTTTGGGGACCGCCGATAGAAGTGGAAACTTCGTTATTTTATATGTTATTTGTACTGGGAAGCGTGCGGTGACGATGACGCGAGTTCCATGATTTTTGTTAACCCAAAAGTGATCAACGCGCCTAAAGAAGTTTTTACTTCAAAAATCACTTTACTATGACAATTGTACCGTCACAGAATCTTCCATAGGTGAAAGAAACTCTTGATAGTGCGTGTGGTGCTATTTGCACGGAGAGTTTGATTATAATGGTAACTTGAAACTTTTGCCACGCGCGCGTCCGTCCTTATGTAGTTTCTGTCATCAAAGGTAAAATGCTAAAATGTGTCATTGTAACCCTATACAAATGTTATTTTGAAGCGCGCCTTATTAGCTATCAAAAGAGGATAATGCCATATAATAAGAGGCGATATGAGCCTCTTTATTTAAATGAGCGATATATCAAGATTACGTAAATAAGATATACGAAACATCGTTAATGTCGATCGCACCCGTCATCAGCAAATAATCCAATTAGCAATTTTAATTTAAAATGACTGTATTCACGAATTTATCCGGCAGACTTAATGCAATTAGCCGGTGTTAGCTTGTGCGTGTCAGTAGCATGATTATTGAGCGTGCCCCTCTGTTAATTAATTTAATTTAAAATAAGGAAGTACATAAGGCTAAGGTGAAAGGTGCCTATTTTGTTTTTAATTGTGAGCCACGTAAATTAGGCGCATTATACTATCACACAACATACACGTGTGGTCACCTTTTTCCTATTCTTGCACAATAATATGAAATAAGTTGCGTAGGTATCGTATCAGTTTATAAAAATATATAAATAAATCTAAACTCTGGCCAAACTGAAGGCACCATGTTTGTAAACATTGCTCCCACACTTATTAATATAATATAAAACCTTTAAAAACAAGCTTTTTTAATCATCTAGGACCAATCGAACGAACTCAAAATGACGGGGCTAAGCCGTTTCGTTTAGGATGCTCTCCTTCTGTCTCCATCATTAGACCAGCTCGATGGTACCATGACATTGTCACCGAACTTACATAAGTATTCCAAATTTCAGCTCAATCAGTTAGGGATAACTGGTCTAAAATTCGGTTGTGAGATTTGTCCCACACAAAGTAAAAGGGAAGTAGAATAAAAGCCAACAAGCTTTTGTTCTCAAAATCACTTGTTGTTGATTTCGAGGACAGAATTTGCACTAATTTTCAATTTGAGCTCTTTCACAATGCATATACCTAACAAAGTTTAACTTAACACCACGGCAAGAAGATAATTTTTGATTTTTCTGTTGAGAGTTGTTTACAATCATTGTAAATTGAGAATAGCCGGAGTATAGCTGGGATATGCTTTAAAGGTAATAATGACCTTGAAACGGCCAAGAAACCTGCTCTACAAGATAATTGTATAGGCTAAATGGGTATATAAATGCCATTACTATAAAAACAACAAAAGCCAATTAATTTATAGAAATAATTTATTTAACATCTCTACTGCGAACACCATACACGCCTACGAACTACGAAGTGTGGTGATTATGGCAAAAACTCCTTGTTGTTCATTTTAGTTTAAATGTATAACTACCATCTGCCCGCGGCTTTACATGCCTTTTTTTCGGTATAAATAGCAATGTTATTCCATTTCTATAATTAAATTATGCAAAACTTCAGCCCGACCGTTCAGTTATTCAAGCGTGAAGAGGTAAATAATATCTAAACAGCCAATCATTCGCATTTATAGTTGCCAATATTAGTGTTTTTTTATTTATTTATTTAGTTAGGTAGTCTAGACAGCCATATTACCCATATATGTATAAAGCCGGGTTTCCACCGCGAAAGGGTAAATGAGAGATGAGTGAGCGGAGTTCTTTTCCAATCTTTCTGCTAGTTCAGTCCTTTCCCTCGATTATAATGGTTGCTCAGTCCTATCCGCTCGACTATTTGTTGATATAAAAAGTATGCAGTTTACTCATTAGTTAAAGTTTGTTTTGAATGGGTTCGCTCCGCTCGCGCTGTAAACCCGGCTCAAAAGATAACCAATCAATACGTCTTGAATCATAGCATGAAATCAAAGAAAGCAACCTCGATTCTCGCCGCTCGGTAGACGAATCGCCTACTTTCACATTTAAAAGATCTATATCTTATCTTTATTTTTTATTTAAATTTTTTGTCGATTTGAGATCTTTCCTTCAATAAATATTGTAATGTACATATGTTAAAAAAATATGTGTTAAATAACTGGCAAAATATAAAATCAGTCCAGTATACATATATCTCACAAATACGTTTAATATTCATTTATTCTCATAGACAATTTATACAAAGTCACTACAAATAAACTATTCCAATCCAATATTGCTTCCGAAGTTTCAGTTGGTAGTTTCAAGTTCACTTCTGCCCTTTCAATAGGTATCTACTTGAAATTGTTACGTATTGATGGCTGGGTCCTTCACTAGACATGATAATATTAATCTAGAGTTCTATACTTCGATTTAGAATGTTTATTACCTATATTTATAGTCACTACATTTATTAATGAAAATTAACAAAAAAACTGCTAACAATAACAGAAAACGACAAGGTTATCGCTAAAAACTAAAACAGAAACTTCAACGACGCATAATCACATTGTGAACGGAAAGTGTTTAAATTTTAAGTAAGTAAAAAATATTAATTAGACACAGGTTAATATGCAATAACTACATGAATCCATATAAGTAATTTGTTTTCGAAAACGAACGAGAGCACAGTTAAATGATGAATGTAAGCTTTAAACCCAAAATTGTTTCGAGCTTCTGTGCGTTTTTTATACAGATTAATCTTCTTAATATCTATAGGAAACTATTAGCTTCGATCGTAAGTTGTTGAAGGCAAGACCCAAAATCACTAAAACCTTATACTCAGAAAATTGGCTACTTGCCAATAAGTGCCAAAGATATTTTACTGTGAACATAATGTATTGATAATTCCTCTCGTTATTACAAGTAGCCGTCGAATGCTTACCCCTGGCACGGGGATAATTGGTTTTTCCAGGTAGAGGTTTTTACCCTCGGTCCGTCCATTTGTTAAAAGCAGGGGTAGCTATGGGTTTTACCGCGTTTTTGAACTGGAAAGTTTGAATTATAAGAATAGCGAAAAGGTAAACAAATAATGTACAGGATAGAAAATAATTATCTAGTTCTCCTGCGATGCAGGAGGTTGCAGGTTCAATTCCCGCCTCGGGACGAATGTTTGTACGATCTGCAGATATTTGTTCTGGACGTTTTCTAAGATTTATAATAAAAAAATTGTATCTATGTAATATATTGTATTAAGTATGTATATCAGTTAAATTAACACCCATAACATAAGCTCTGCTTAGCTTTGGGCTGCTAGATAATGCTGTGTGAATAGTCCAGCAATATTCATATTTATTTATTGGAAACAATATTTAATTGGTATTGACCACATGTGTAGTTTCCTATGGCCAGATATTCTAATTAGCTTTAAAGCTAAATACAGCATGTTAATTGGAAATATTCGAATACACGGTTTCATGTAATTTAAACAAACGTTAGATTTATTCTGTTGTATCGTCCAATATTATCTGTATCAATTTGCGTGACGGGATATTGTTTCTTATCGCATACGAATTATGATACAGTATCGCTCGTAAACCGAACTGGGGCAAAATTCGCGCATTTCGTTGCTCGAACCAATTTAGTTGGTTGATGATCTGCTAAGGGGTGAGAGATCACGAAATTCAATTTAATATCGTTTGTAAGGGTTTTATTCTACACAGAGAAAAGGGAAAATTAATAACGGCAGGGGGTCGGTTACGTCATGCGGTCAGCCAGTATAGTCAAGGGGGGTCGGTTACGTCATGCGGTCAGCCAGTATAGTCAAGGGGGGTCGGTTACGTCATGCGGTCAGCCAGTATAGTCAAGGGGGGTCGGGTACGTCATGCGGTCAGCCAGTATAGTCAAGGGGGGTCGGGTACGTCATGCGGTCAGCCAGTATAGTCAAGCTGGGTTAATTTGACTACCGTTCAGATGTTCCTCTTACTAGAGCAAATGCCTACTATCCCACCTGGCAAACGGAGGGTGATTACGAAAACGGCATGGCACAAGCACTGCTTATTTTGTGGCTATATATATATACGTGTTATATAGATACATTACAGAGAGATGCTGTGGTCAAAATGAGCAGAATCATAAAGCTTTGTAATTATTGATTGAATAATACATTATTATAATCATAATAACATCTAAATAAAACAAAGCCTGTGTTTCGCTCCTTAGCACGTAAAGTCTATAAATCCCAAATAACATTAGCTAAACATATTACATTCATTGAAGATATACGCCAAGTTTTTCATAAAAAGACTGAGCTATCTAGATCTCAGTCGTGAGAGAGTACCTATTTACAATTTAGTTTAAATTTAACGATTCATTTTTAAACCAAGTTTTAATAAGTTTTGAGCAAAGTCAACTGGCTCAGTTCAAAACAGTGATTTAAGATAAAGAAGACATACTATAAGCCCAGTTTTTCGTCGAAGTCTTTGTGGCTTTTAAGAAGAAATCTGACAGGTGTTCAGTAGATTACTTGTGTTGTTTCCGAATTCTGCTTACCAATCGCTTTACTATGATACTTATCGTCGCAGAATCGTCCATAGATATAGAAGAAGCTCTAGACAGTGCGTGCTTGTGCTATATGTATTCAGGGAGAGATTGATAGATTGGATTCAACAACTGTCAAAAATTTTTTGACTTGCATCTGTAGTTTTTTTCATCTAAGGTAAAATGCCAAAATGTGTCAGTCTGAGACGTGGAATGGAATTAGCCTGTTTGTATTTGTATAACTATGCACTTATCATCGCCTCCATTAGGAAATCATGATAGTATATTTATCTAGAAACAAACATGGGTGCGTCGCAAAGCAGACTTGATAAAACGTCGTGCTGGCTCAGCTTTATATTAATAAGACTAAAGTTCAAAGTTCTGTGTTAATGCATTTTTATTATGAAATCTCTGCATATTTTTAAGTGGATGATTTATGCTTATCTTTGCGAGTATGAATTTAAATGATACTAAAGCAGTTATGAGGTGAATGCACGATGTTGAACTTTGTTACGTTTTTAATGTATTTGCAGACATACGTTATTGCGTGATATAAAGTTTTGTATCCATAACTTGAATAATAAAATTTTGTTCAATACCTACACAAAATATCCTAATGCTCAATGGTTTATTGCTTACATGTGTACAGATAATAGAAGCCACTCACGGATGAAGAGTTATAAAGTGTTGATTAAATTACTTGAGATTCAGTTTATCATCAAATATCAAAGTGCTTTATTTCCTATAGATCTCACAGGACTGTTGGACACGTCATCACGTTCAGTCGAAAAACGTTCACTGCTAGATATATAGGGCTTCCCCCCACAGATCATCACAATTACTGGTCCTATGCTACCAGCACCCAGTGGTTTCCTGAGGCTTCACACTTGGTCGTCGGTCCACCTCGTGTAGGAAGGCCTCGGTTTTTGGTTCTCGAGTGACTACTCGTGGTCGCCGCTCGACAGCCCATCCGCCGTCTTCGGTTCTGCTAGCGATTTAAGGATGAATCATGCTAGCATAAACTTCATCATGAATAAAATTATCTTGAAGTTTGAAACCTGTGCCTAGAAGGAATCACGGCTCGCGCACGTCTAGCATAATTCATCCCTTAACGTGGTGTAGCCGTAATAGGACCGGATACCCAACAGCTATACTAACACAAAAGAAATCAGGGTAATAATTTCATTGCCAAAAACTTCTTACTACCCTCACTTGACATAAATCGTCCCCCGAAACGCCTCCACGGGACCCACCAAGGAAATACAGCTTTAAAAATACAGCTTTTATTGGAGGGAAAGAACGCGTTTGTCAACAGGAAAGTGTTATTTAACACAACAGTGTAAGGTTGCCTTTTTGGGGGGAGCGGAATGATATGAAGCTTACGAACAAAATATTGATGTTAAAGAAGATGTGTTAGTGAACGAGTTTTCTGTACTCTGGAGGGCCATTTATTTGGTTCTTCCGTTATTTCAATTCTAAGTTAGGGTACTAACACGGCCTTCTCGCATTGAGTGAATTGCGCATTATCACTCTCCCTAACCAGGCATGTGTCATTCTGTGACAATAGCATTGTATTGGTAAATCGATTGGTTAGTGGATTTGGGCCATGGTTAATAAACAACAATACCTACCTAGGGATGCTGAAACGCAACTGATAAGCACCAAAAGTTCTATACTCTCTGATAGCAGTTTTAGCATTATCATTTTGGATAGGTTTATAGCCTCTGTCCTAAGAACTGATTAGCAGGCTTAGCATGACCAATTTAAATATGGATATCTATGGTAGAATAAAAAAAAATCGTAAAATGCCTAATTTAAGTGATAGGATAAACCTTTGGTGCGACAGTTGCGTTTCAGCATATTTGATCATCAGTAGTTGTAGAAATTGTTGACTCAAAGTTGTTCAATTTTCATATACATATACAAAATACTATCAAGTTTGCAGTAAGTTTGGGTTGGGAATAGTGATTGTGACATCCCAGATATCTACTTTTGGCCATCCGCCAGGGTTAAAAAGAGGTCTGGGCCTGAAATGTAGTTTATTATAATAATTATTATTGTGTAATAATGTTGTAGACTGTGGTAAGCATGTTAGACCTGTATTTATAGGTTTATCCGATGTTGGGATACGATTCATATTAGTCTTTTTTCAATAGTGGATAAACTTGTTTGGTATTGTTCTTTAATAAAAAAAAATCTGGCGAATGTTATTGGCGCTCATTAGGGGAGGCCTATGTCCAGCTGTGGACTATTATAGGTTGATGATGATGATGATCATGAAACAAGTTCTGATTAGTTTGTTAAGCCTTATGTTTATAATATCTTTAGAAAGTACTGAGTTGTAATTAGTTGTAACAATAAGACTAGCATGGTAATTTTCATAACAAGTCTTTACAAATATGTAAATTTTAATAAAAAAACGTTACTAAACTACCTTTTTTTCCGAATTTCAATTAGAACCTAAATACATTTGAAAATAAACTACTACTAAATCTATTTATCAAAGTTATTAAATCTTCATAAAAACACAGGAATAAATAATACTGCACGATCAGAAGCTAAGCGTAGCTTGTGTTCTAAATAGACACTGATATGCTAACATAATACATTATACTATATCAAAAGTCAACGTATTTCTCGCATTTGAACATATTGGTATGCATATGTAGAGTCAGTAGAACTGCATACAGCAGCCAATAGATAAAAAACACAGACACTACAGAAATAAAATACCTTCCTATTCGTCGCTTTTGTCACGTATTGAGTAAGAATTATGATTAGCATCGAAAACTTTAAAGAAAACCCGAGTTCCCACCTCGCCCACGTTGAATAGCTGGCTAATGAAGCTCCCCCTGACGTGGTCCCTTCATAAACTGACGCATTCGTGCCAAAATCCTATTTGGGATAAACTAATATTGACTGGACTTACCAGATTAGACTGAAGGCAAGTCAGGTATCGAATTGGTGTGACCTAGTTGGTATTTAGACGGTCTGTTTCGAAGTGTCTTCCGAAAACGGTTTCTGATCAAGTACGATGGTGAAAAACGGAATACCCCACGATATATTTTGAATATGCGTTAAATACAACAGAACCGATTGCGCTAAATAACTGTCTGTTATGGCGTAAATCATTATTCGATAGACCTAAACCCTATTAATCTTAACCAACTTTTTATATAAGAAAAACGCTTTCAAAGCCAAGGTTAATAGCAGGTATTTAAATTAAAAACGCTCAAATCAATATTTGTTGTCGTCCAGGGTCGTCAATTCTACTAAATCAATCGTATCATCATATGAATGGTATCATCTCAGAATTACACATTCTGGCATTTAACCTTTGACCTATGATGAGATATACTACAGATAGATGGGGACCCGTGTCAAAAGTGTCAAGGTTGAAACCATTTTATCAATATCTCAATATAATATTCACGCACTATCTAGACTTTCATCTGTAGACGATTCTGTGACGACCACTGTCATAGTAAAGCAATTGATTAGCAGAATTTGATCCCAGTACTGATAACCATGACTACGACTAAAACGCTGCGAAGCGAATTGTCATGTGATGGATTTAACAGGATTGTCTCTCATCGATTCGCAAAATAATGGATGCAACAAGGTCACGTGTGGCCAATTGGTGTAATTTATTACTAGCGCCTTGAAATCAATTGTTCTTGAGAACCTAGGCCGGCATAATACGATACAGAACAGGTTATGTAAAGTCAAGGGTTTACAACTAAGAGTATATTAACGTAAGATGGAATATTCTTATTCTCTACATCTGTTAATGACTAAACTACGTTGCATACGTGCATAATAGTTAATATGTAGTACATTATTACTGACGACGTCAGTAATGGGTAGGTTGCTAGCCGCGATGCTGATGGCTGAAAGCGCAGGTCTAGGCTATCACAGCGTAACCAGCATTGCAGCCCTTGATGGACAACCTGAAATGAAAACCAAGCTTAACTTGAGGTCATCATAGCGTGGCCAGCAGGGCATTCATTGTGGACCAAGGCGTGTATAGTGGTTTACTCAAACTATGCGAGTAATTTAACTAAAAAAATTAAAAATAAAACCAGTTCATAAATTATGGTAAGAATTTGCACCTGAAACAAAACTTGATATTTAGCGGCCGGCAAAACACGACAGTTATGAAAATTGCCACACCTTTTCGGGTAAGCCCGGAAAGGTCAACATTTTCAAAATAAAGACCTGATAACAAAATATAGTAAAAACATTTAACACTTTGACTGCGAACTTTTTTCGACGACTGCGATCTTTTTTTTAACCTAAGCCATTCGTGCTGCCGCTCTACACAGCGGTTGTGTTGCGCCGCACATGCGTTTTGTTCGAAAAACATTACAGCTGTGCTGAGTCACACAGATCTGTATTTTCTCAGCCGCTGCGCTAGTGTGGATTTACGCATATTAGTCACTTGTAGAAAACACATACGGTGTGATTTCAGCATTCGAAGTGTTAAAAAACATGCTTCTGGAATAATCCACTCGGGTATTTTTTAACCCTGTGTCACAACTAAGCCAGGTCAAAACAACATTCGCAAAAATTATCTGCTATCTCTCACGTCACACGAGTTTAAATTTATGTGGTTTTTCAAAGCGAGCACACCCTTTAACGAATCTGCGTGAACGAGCGTGCTTACCCTAGTGATAATTTATGTTGTATCTTTTGCTATATTATGTAACGAAGGGCCGACCGACATAAATACGGTGCGGCGCGATACGTGGAGGTTCGTAGCCCTAAATATTTTAAACCGACGAAACGAAAACCAGAAGATGCGGTTCTATGTTCGGCTGTATGTTCGTCGATTTATCCGTCAATTATGGACCGATATTATTTCGCTATTGTTTAGAAAATTATCCCTAGGTGGTCCCATTTGCATTTATTCCCGAGGGTTAACTCTGTCCCGAATAACTTAAAAAAACTGTGTGTGTGTGTGTCAGACGCACAAGGAATTTTAAGCCGGGTTTAGTTTGTACAAAACAATTAAATTAGGACAAGTGACTTTAATTAGGGCAGTACATTACCGGTCTCGCGCGACATTCAAACATTTCCTGATTTTTTTTTCTAGATTGATATTTTACTTTTTGATCGCAGAAAATACAAAACAATATTGAATTTGCCGCGCGAACGTTTCAGTCGCTCCACTTGGAAATCGTATAGTCAAATGATTAATACCGTAGATTGTTTTTTATTGTTGAGCTTTTGATTGTCTTGTATTATTTGTGTTTTCTTCCGTGACGTCGACAAACGGCTCTGTCCGAAGACTAGCGTTGATTGTAACGTGTTAACAACTAACACTGAGACGTCTTTGTCTCAGCGTGTTTAATTTTGTTAATTACGTTGAGTAACTAATAAAATATTGTCATTGTCATATAGCCCAGCGACCACAACTTTACTTTGTCTATAGAGCCTGGCGTTGTGTTATCCGAAAACAATTTTGTTTAAGAAAATGGCTTCATTATTATCAAGATTCTTAACGCCGCTGTCTGGGTAACCGAACACTATCATAATTAATTTGTTCTGTTCACCCTCGTTTTAGCCGTCAGAATCTAGACGCGTTTCTTATTTCTTTGGCAATAAGACCCTAAGGCCCTTTTCACATCATACGGTCACGGCACGGTCGCCGTACCTTGTCAAGTAGTAATGTATGGGCTAAATAGACTTTCGGCGACCGTGCCGTGAGCGTGTGTCGCCCGTCCCATACATTTCTACCCAACAACGTCACACTTGCAACATGTGGATATATAATTATGTAGTTGTACGAATACGCAACGCACGATGTGTTAACACTTTGACTGCTGAAATCACACGGTATGTGTTTTCTACAAGTGACTAATATGCGTAAATCCACACTAGCGCAGCGGCTGATAAAATACAGATCTTTGTGACTCAGCACAGCCGTAATATATTTCGAACGAAACGCATGTGCGGCGCAACACAACCGCTGTGTAGAGCGGCAGCACGAATTTTTTAGGTTAAAAAAAAGATCGTAGTCTTCGAAAAAAAATCGCAGTCAAAGTGTTAAGCCCTCAGGTCACTGCCGCACTGCAAGTGCCTTGCCTAGGCAGGCGACTAGGTTGACGGGCTCAGCGCGTTTTACCGACATAAAGTTGACCCGATTCAAGCGATAAACCGATTTCATGTGCCGTCATGCATGTTACAAACTAGGTTAAAAATAACTTAACAAGTGAAGTTCAATCTCTATTATATGAATAGATTCCATTAGTAGAGTGCGTGCTACCGAATGGATGAAGTAACTACCTGTGTAAAATTATCTACTAATGTAACTACGAAATATAATAGGTAGTACGAATATGAACTCGATCAATTTGAACTTAGTTTTGGCAGCAAATAGACGCTGACAGTGCGGCCGTGCCCTCACGCTTTGCCGTCTGACCTGGTTTCTGTCAAGAGGGAATTGATACCGCATGTTCTGAGCCTGAATGTGGATATATTATATTACGCCGATTGTACAAATTATAACGTTGTTGGTTTATTTCGCTCACCGAATAATTTGTTAGAAAGGAAATTTATTATACCGAGCCTGCTTCATCATCATCATCATCATAATAGCCCAACGACTTCCACTGCTGGTTATAAAGCCTTCCCCAATGACCGTTTTGTGCAATGCAGCCATCAGCGTCTTGGGGACGCTTGTTGGCAATAATCTGCAGTTACCTCAATTGTTTAAATTGTAAATACTAGATCTAATTTTTTTCTAATATTATATTGTAATTTTCTTTGTCCTGATAAAGCCCTGTAATATTACAATGCGTGAAATTACTTGGCGATTAAATGATATAATATGGTCTATTATTTTGCTCATTTGTTAGAAGACGTAGTACTAGTAGGTAGTAATCTTACGTTGTGTTAATATTATTTGACGACCGATGTGGCGCGGTGGGCGAAGTTCCGCCTGCGACGCAGGTGGTTGCGGGTTCGATTCCCGCCTCGGAACAATTGTGTGTACGATCTGCAGATATTTGTTCCGGGTGTTCTGGTCGTTTTCTATGTATAATAAAAAATATCTATCTATGTAATGTATTGTATTATGTATATCAGTCATCTAGTACCACACAAGCTCTGCTTAGCTTGGGGCTAGATGATGCTGTGTGAATTGTCCAGCATTTTTATTTTTTTTATTTTCGGTGCGTTAACTGATAGATAAAACAGACATGTCGAGGCAAATGCCGTTTACCGTGTAATAATTTTTATTTTGTCCAAGGAGAATAAAGCTTTATTAACGCAGCTTCCTTAACAGGGAACAAGTAATACGATAATGGAGGCAAAATTAAGTCCCTAAGGATATTAACTCTGAAAATACCTTGAAAGTTGGATGAGGCAATAAAACGTGCTCGTCATAGTCTTGCGAATTCGATCAAAAAGCTACAGTCGAACGATCTCTTGAGTTGGTTTATATTCTGATGATGGTTTAGTGTGGAATAGCGAGGACGGGCCAGCACCTCATAAAATATTATTTATTTGCACGCGTCGACGACATTTAATTACAAAGCAATTATTTTAATATTGCAGCATGACCTGCAAGCCCGCGCCACGCTATTTAGCACAGAAATAGCGCGCGTTATCAGCGTTATTTCGCTAATTTTAAAGCGGGAAAAGGTGTTATTTTCTTTGAGAGAGAAGAGAATAACGCCCTTTCACGCGTTAAAATTATCGAAATAACGCTGAAAACGCGCGTTACGTTATGTGCTAAATAGCGGTAGCTTTGCTGGATAAGACTAGGAATTATATCTCCACTAGTAGTTCGTTTTACTTTCACAATGCGGACAGCCACACGCGTTGATGAATCTTGATAATAATGATTCAATGAAAACGTTTTTAAGATAATTTCATTCTTATGAGAATAAATCTATGGGATTAACCCTTTGTTCTGTTTCTAGCCTAACTACCTGTACGAAAAATCGTGTAATTTCAACGCGATCTGTTTTATAGTTATGGCGTGAAGAAGTAACAAACATTAATCCATCCATCTAAACTTTCGCATTAATAATATTAGTGTTTCGGTCCAGCAAAAGCATTTTTTAATTATTCTATGATATCTCTTTGCAAAAGTTATCTTGTAAAGGAAGTAGGCACAGACAATGCCACCCACACCCTACCATCTTTCATAACTATATCCCACCAACACGATCTTAGACCAAGCGGTAACAAAATCGTGCAAAAAAGCTACCTATCCACACGATTCTTTCGTCGGCCCGGTTCGAGGCCGGCCGGGCCTGCGGTCATTGACCCCCAGGTTTACGTAACTCACTAAATTTAAGGATTTGAGGGCCAGGATGTTTTATTACACTTGATAGTTATATCTAATAGGCTTCTGTGATTCTTTATGGAGTGGAAACTTGGGTTGTTTTTCAGATATGGTTTCCCTGTAAAATCTTATCTATAACAGACTAAGAAATAGATAATATTTAATGAAGTGCGTTTTTGTAATGTCAAAATAACAGTTTTATACTAAATGCATATTAAATTATTAAAAAAACGATCGGTCTGTTTTGTCTTTTTGATTCGGCTAATCTACGAAACGAATGGACCGATTTTGAACGAGAATTCACTGGCGTATAAGGCTTTTTATAAACTTTTAAAAACAAGCTTTTATAATCATCCAAAGTGCTTGGAAAGACAAAGCCAACGAACCCATATCCGACGAGGTTACGTCGTTTCGTTTACGAGTTCCTATGGCCACCTTCTGTATCCATCACTAGGGCAGCTCGATGGTATTGTGACATTGCATTGTCACCGAACTTACATTCTGTACCTACGTATACCAAATTTCAGCTCAATTAGTTGAGGATAACAGGTATAAATCGAATTGCAAGATTTTTCCCACACAAACTAACAGGGCAAGTATAATAAAAACTTCTGAAAAGAAATAGGATTCAATCAATCCCATATGAATGAAACTTTTGAGAATGATTTATAAAGAGAAGAGAAGATTTATAAAGCGGGTGAAGTCAGATACGTCTAGTTTAATCCGCATTAAATATGGAAAATTATGGCGACGACGGTATTCTTCAGCGTAATTGAACAAATTTTGCAACCTACCGATAAGTGTTAGGCCCTCGTCACGAGTCAGCACAACATGTTTTCAACTTCCATGCTACTCTGTCTGACAGACACCATCCATCTTCATTAAGCTTATGTACTAGAATTTAAGGCAAATTTTGTTTTAACTTAACACAAAGCCGGTTTGCTTATTTTCAATCTCGAATTCTATAAAAAACCAGATCATTAGCTTTTAAACAGCCCATAATAGCAATAACAGTTTTATTTACTTGATTTTCGAGTGCGAAGCTATATACATTTTATACATAGCTAAAAAGGACGACGAACTTTCTCCTTGTAAGCTGAAAACTGTACTTTGATGTCAGAAACAGCTTTAAGTTTGTTGAACCTTGTAAATTTTAATGCTTTAAGACCTGGAACTCTTGCAATGCTGGAATGTTGTGAGACATTTGTAGAACTAGCTGCTGCCTACGGCTTCCCACGCACTTTACCGGGATAAAAAATTGCCTATGTCTGTCTCTGGGATACCATCTATCTTTCTTCCAAATTTCGTTAACATCCGTTCAACCATATAGGCGTGAATAGGTAACAAACAGAGTTACTTTCGATTTTATAATATTAGTCTGGATAACGTTAAGAAAGGCTGAGTAATAATATGAATTGAATGAATATAATCACTATCGCCGCTTTTTATCATCAAGATCTGGAATTTTCAATCTCTAGGGAGTGTTTATTTTATATGGAGATTTAATTCTCAAAAATAATTTAAGATTAGGGCCACTCGACTCCAAGCTCAATATCAGTGGCCATAAGGTTTTATTTAATAGGATAATAAGGCCTTCTATACTCTGTTCTAGAATCATTGATATTTTTTGTAAACAAAGGGATAACAAAGTCATAAAAATATTGGTGGAAAAGTTATATGAGACTGTATCATGGCAGCGAATCGCAGAAGTTCGAAACAGTTTTTGTTATTGAAAATTTTCATTTGTCTGTCGTCCTTTTTCGAACTCTTATAGGAACTATTTTCGCTGCACTTGTGCATTAATGCTAATAATGTTTTTATTTTTAGTGACTTTTTGTTTTCTGTTTTTGATATCAGTTCTTGTGACGTTTTCATTCATAAATGCCTTTGTTGACATAAAATATATTGGATTCTAAAACCTCAGCATAGCAAAATAAAATCAAAATGGTTAGCGCAAAGAGTAATGTAGGCAGACGACCTTGCTTATCGTGCCAAAGGCAATGCTGACTTTGGTGTGGCTGCGCAACTTAGATTCAACCTTTTCTGGCTATTACTTGACCTCAACTATCCATTTGGGACCGTAGTTAATCATAACCCAGAGTTCTGTCCCGTTCTAACGCATAAAAACACCGTTCGCAAGAAAGAGAGTGACGGAATTCCACCCGGTATCATTCGCTAACATTAAATAGGGTATTATATCCAAAAGCTAGGCTAACATAGCAACATTGAGTTGCTATGTTCAGTTGAACAATCTGCAAAAAGCGTAGGGTGTGAGTTTTATATTACCTTTTGTCTCATTAAAGGTAAATAAATAGGAGATTCCCGCGAAACAGACTAGGTTGAAATGTAACCAAATCATAAACCCACTATTCAGTCACACAAGTCGTAACCCTGTGTAATTTTTTTGAAGCTTTTGGAAATAAACTTTTTTTATGTAGTTGAAATAAAGCACTATTCGTTAAAAAAGCACTTGGATAAGTCAAATTTTACACTAAAAATTATTATCAAATAAGAAATAAGGTGTTTTCTATTCACTTCAATTATTTGTCCACTAGTGAAATGTTTTAGTCATAAATCGGACAGAAAGGTAGATATGGCAGAGTGTCATGATTCCTGTTTGGAATCTAATCGGAACCCCTCTATTTATAAGCAGAATTTTACAAGCACAATTCAGCACAAAGCTTCTAAAAAGTCATCCCAATGAATCGCAATACACCCCTTTTATATATATAAACTGTAACAGGAAAATGGAAATTTGCATGCGCAAATATGGCCATGCTTTGTTTTGTATCTCGCTAATTTAACATAATTTCTTGTATAATGTGTGCATTAGCATAGATTTGAGGTTATGTGGGTTATTATGAGAAGCTTTTGACTTGTGTGCTTGTTTGTTTGGTTGTTGGGTCAAATCTTGTTAGCAGATACAATTAATGTCAACTTGTTCAATGCCTTATGGCGGGGGCAAAGCAGCCAGAGCATTGGGGGGGACCGTTTGTATTGTTTTCAACCAGTAGTCGTCCAAACCGTTCAGTAGTTTGGGCGTGAAGAAGTAACCATCATCCATCTATCTAAACATCCAAACTTTTGCATTTATAAGTAGCGTAATTTTGACCTAAAGCGTGGGTAATCCGGGATAGTCGAACGAACTTCAAATTTTGTCAAATGTCAGCACAGCACTAACTTTCTTTTGAAATCATTATCTGCGAACTGAAGTAGGTATACTATATTTCCAGAAAAATTGCATGCGAAGTGGGGGACAGAAGCTAGTTATAAAACAATTGTTATGCGTTGTCCGAAATTAAAGCACCTGAGAATGTTAATGATTAATTCGTGTGGCAGTCGTGACGTTGTTTATTGTTTTATGTTTTTTAACGTTGTCGCTTATACCCTTGACCCTCCGCAAGCTGGTAACTTATGCGAGGGCCACACAAGAATTAAAGTAGCAGGTGCTAACTGGTGGTTACGGGGCGTAATGTAATTCGTGCAGTCGGTACGGGGAAAGAAGGCGCTCGCAACGAGCAACGAGACGGGTTTTAGCACATGGCGTAACATGCATATCATGCTCGCTGCGAATGGTATATTACGGCCCGTACCACAGGTCAGTATGACTTTAGCTTGTCGCACTTGATCGCTCGAGTAAAAGAAGAATAGTAGGTATATGCGCATAACAATTATTTTCTTCTTATTTTAAGGTTTTTATTAGTAGTTTGTATCGGCGCGGTGATTTAGGCTTACGGCTTTAGGGCGTTTGAGAAATTCCACGGGCGAGAGTCTATGAAGGAATCGTAACAATAACCTTAATTAGCTAGTTAAACAGTATTTTAAGTAATTAGTTAAACCGCAGTCGGGGCAATTGCGCTCCCGAGCAAACATGTGCCAACCCTAGGCACGTGTTCTTTATGATTAGATTTCAAAGAAACTAAATTGCTACGTAGCATACTTATATTTTCATCTCTTTGTAGAAAATTTCATCAACTTTATAAGGCTTCCTTTAGAAACAGTTTTTAAAGGTAAATATGAAATAAAAACTAGTCTTACGCAGATGGAGTCACGTGTAAATTATAGGGGAGGGTAGATTGTGGCTTTGGAAGTATTGATATATACTGAAGCACCGGTTATTATTTTTTTAACCACACGAGGGAAATGTTAACAAATAAATAATGCTGGACAATCCACATAGCGTCATCCAGTCCCAAAGTAGCCGAGCTTGTGTTATGGGTATCTACTAAAACTTATATACTTACTACATTTCATAGATATTTTATACTATACTAGCTGTTTCCCGCGGTTTCACCCGCGTTAAATTCAAATTTCACATTTCTAAATTTTAATATACCCTATGTTCACCGCGGTTAGTGTAGCTTCCCAACGATGAAAGAATTTTTCAAATCGGTCGAGTAGTTTCGGAGCCTATTCGATACAAACAAACAAAAAACCTTTCCTCTTTATAATATTAGCATAGACATACGAAACACCCGGAACAAGTATCTGTAGATCATGGAAACTATTGTCCCTTGGTGAGAGTCGAACATGCAACCTTGCGTCTCAAGTGGGCCTTCGCCCCCTGCGCCATAGAGATCATCTTAATATGCTTGGTAAACCAGACAGAAAATGACGATCCAAAATGACGGTTATGAACTACCTTCATTTAAAACCCATTTCAATTGAAGGGCTCTTTATTCGAGTCTACAAACTTTTACGACGCCCCCCTAGCGTAGAGTATGCCCTATAACTTTATGTAGGTAGAGATGCGGTTTCAAATTCCATCAACTTTTTAAGGTTTCCTTCACAAAGAGTTACCGTCTCACCATTAAGGAATGAAATAAAATAAAAACGTGTCTCACGCGGACGCAGTCACGTGCAAGAATAGAGTGGGTTGGATATTGCTTTCGAACTTAAATTATGATGCACCCATAGAGTAAAAATCCTGTGATGGCAACACTTAGATTTGTGCATGAAACCATAGTCATGTGACGAAATCGCAAAGTAGAGTTAAAATTGAGCAAAAGATCAATTTTTCTTAAATTTTGAACAGAGTTCGAATGAAAAAATTCTGTGTATAGACGAGCGACGGTGATCCAAAGATGGTCCTATATAAATTGTATTGCCGGAGGATTTGTATCTGATCCGAAAAAAGTACAAAAAAAAAAACAGTGTGAAATTAAGGATTTTGAAGTCTGTTTTTAATTTTTTGTATCAATGAATAAATCATTAATGCGATATAGTGAGTTCCAAACTCGCTGCTGCGAACTTAGCGCTGTACATTTCAAATAGACTCATTACAGAGACCATTTGAGTTCTAAAACTTTAACAAACATCCCTAAACGTAGTATGTAATTTCGAAGCGGTTCCAATCGACCCTGAATCTGACAAAACTTTACGGTCCACCTACTCTCAACTTCTCGAAAGGGTACGGTTGCATTTGCCAAGTTTTCTTGTGGAGATCGTAGAGGCAGAGCCATTTGGTGACTTATTTTTAAGTAGAATGATATTATATAGGATATTTCTTATTCTCTTTAAACTTACACTTTCAATGACAAGACGCATATGGCCGCGTTCAACCATCTCAAGCTACGGCTTCCACCGGGGATGGCATAAATACGTTAAAGCGAAAGTTCTGGATTTGTATCGTTATTTATGTCAATGAATATTGAATTATACAAAACTAGCTGCGCCCCGCGGCTTCGCCCGCATGGAAATCTATGTGTCCAATGGTTTCTAAACCTTCCACTTGAATCACTAGCGACCTGTTTTATATTATGTAGTGATGAGTGACGACGCTTGGAAAAGGCCTATTTAAATATCCAAAACCTCCCCTATCTCAACTCTCAAGCATTTTAATTTATCTCACGGGTTTCTTTGTACAATCTTTGTAAACTTTTCTGAACTCTATTCGGACTTTCAAAGTCTTTGAATAAATATAAAGTTGAGGAAGTATTTGCTAGCTTTCCTTCGTGTTTGAGATGTGTTTTGAAATGTTTAGAGCGAATTTCTAAAGCAATTGTTTAGGAATGGATATTAAAAACTCTTTTTAGCCGACTGCGCAAAGAGCATGTTAAGCTCTTGTTTGACATAAGCTCTCTATAGTTTATATTTTACTTGTAAGGTCGTAGGTATGTTTTATTTAATGTTAAGATCTGTATATAAAAATAGGCAATTTTGCGTAGGATTTTAAACTCTACTCAAAAAAGAAAGAGTGAGGGTTATTGAAGCCTTATGGCTATGTTCTTAGAAAATATAATTGGACAGTTATTGTTGTTGTCCAATTATTTAAATTAAATCTTTGACTTTTTGCATAAGAATAAGAAAATCTTTTGTTTGTTGCTCAGATACAGTGACTTACAGTTCGTTACAGTTACTTTTTGACGGAGATTTTCATATGTAAAATGTTAACTACCGACCTTAACCGACGACACTCTTACACCCATAGTCTGATTGTTGCATTTAACAAGATTTATAGGTAACTATTGAATAAATAAATAAATAATATTAGAAATTCAATGTGAACAACGAGACAGCTTCTCAAATAGATTCGCAAATATAGACTATGTAACATCGATTTGAATCTCAAGCAGGTAGGAACAACAACTAGTCCTTGAGACGCCCGCCCTCTCCACGACCTAGGCCAGACAGCGGATTCTGTTAGGTAAACCAATTAGGTTAGGCCCTGCTTTAGATTGGAAACATTTTCATTTCGTAAATGTTTGCGGACATAATGAATCGTTTTTTTATAAGATACGTAATAGTTTTTGCTCGCAGTAGAAACTAGTTGTATCTATGGAAAAGTATTTAGGTTATTTCTATGCCATGGGAACTGATTTATGGTAGTAGCGGCCTATGCATTATTACAGGACCTACCTGTATTTAAATTTCAGGCCGTTCTATTCAGTAGTATTGGCGTGAAGAGGTTGTAAACATTCAACCCTTCGCATTTATAATATTAGTGTGAAAACGTATTTGGAGGATTCGATCACGAAATAAAACGAGATCTATTGAATACATAGATTTTGTTCAAATGTAACGAATACTATCTAAGATTAGAACGAAGTTAAACAGGTCGCAGAGCTTATCACAATTGTTTTAGCATGAAATAAGCCTCGGTTGTCCTAACAACTCGAAGATAATCCTAGAAAATTATATTGTACGTAAGTCTGAACAAAATCCAAGGCCCGTATTATTTATTCAAGCTTGCTCAGTCATCGATCTATGCTTGAGTAACGCTTTTTTTGCATAAACTTGAGCGTAGTATGACTGAGTAGGCTTTCATTATACGGGCGTTAGTAATCTACCGATCGATTGTAATTAGCTTAACCGATGAAAATTACTCATAAAAAGTCTCCTGTAAGGTGATATGTCCCATCATTGATCAATTTTTTGTTCCGAGAAAAAATACAGCCGCAACTCAGAAACAGGTCTCAAACCCTCTCTTATAAAAAAAAGGCTCTGCTATTGTAGGGGATCATATTAAAACGTGATGTGGAATTGATGGATCCCTCCGTCCATTTGAAATAAGTAAAATAAAAGTGGATAGAGGAGAGTGGGAGCTAAATGGTGGAGCAAGCGAACCGTGACGTTTTGAGAGGAATGGAAGTGCTGCGTTGTTTTTAAGGCTGGGAAAATCTAGTTAATTTTAGAGCTATGTATTTACTCTGGTCTACACTTTAATACTGAATAGCGAAATTGCGTTTTTAGAGAAAGACGTATAAATAAGTAAATGTCATGAGCAGATTTACGAACAACTGACGACCGGCGACCGGCACTGAAAAAAACTAGGTAAAAAGTTGATAGAGGAGAGTGGGAAAATAGAAGTTTCGTTTTGAGAGAAACCCTTCCAGGTTATTTTGTTCTGTGCTGTTTCTACGTCACAAAGCAGAATACTGAATGTCGTTTTTCTTAGTAAGACTTCATTTTCATTTTTAATAGTTGTTGAAGTAGGTTATTGCGAATTGTTTCTTAAAGAAGCGTTCAAAACACATTGAGCAGTTTAAATTAGACATAAAAGAGATACTAACTAGATAAATTACGTAAGCGCACCGCAACAAACCAAATCAAGAAAATATGTACCTAATAAAATTGAAATAAAATACATGCCATGCATCATGGTCGTTTCGTCAGTTTCATTATGTTCCAGAAACGTAACAAACTACCCCGGTGGCCGTTTATGTTTTCTACAGCGGAAGTTTTGATACTAAAGCTAACCGCGCTCGCTTTTCAGTAAAAGTTAATATTTTACTATCCTTTGTACCTAAGTCACTTATAAATAAAAAGCTCTCCGTAAATTTCTCTGTTCGTGGTGTACCACATCCTTTGAAAATAATTGAATACCTGCATAAAAGTTTTCATGAAATAAGTGATTGGAACAAAAGCTGGTACAAAAGAGAATGAATTGAACTGCATATAGCTTCTCTTAGATATGTTTTCTCTAGAGCCGTTTAACTCTGTATTGATTATGGTGAAATAAGCTTTTATAATGGCAGTAAGTACCACACTCTACGTATACACTCTGTCTGTATTCCAATTTTCTTATACGATATCGTATTCAAATTGTATGCCAAGTAATATGGCACGACCCCTAATGATGATCGAGTACTCAAGACGCTGCTGGTTGTGTTTTCGTAAATTTCCTTGGTGAACTTCGTGTTTCATAGGATTTGATTACATATTTTTGTTTGCGGGCAACCGGATGGCTTACCACGTTCCGGCCAACCGCAAAGTGCGTAAGGGTATCTAATATACTAAAAAAAAAAGTTGTTACCACCATAAGACTTCTCGCAACATCTCAACTATCTACGTAAAGGCCTGTTCAGACTTGCGTGGTAGTAGCTACTCTGAGCAGCAGCGAACATTCGTCGGTATGCGGTAATCCTAATACCTAAATACACGATGGGATGCCGCGCGAATACGAGCGAAATTTACGGCTGCAGGTAGCGGCATTCAGAAATTTTGTTTCTGAATATTTCGAACGGAATTTGATACATATTCGCGCGAAATTCTATTTAAATTTCGCGTTTATCATTAGGATAACTAATAAACTAACTAACTCCTAACTGTTTTTAATATTTTCCGCATTCTACAAGGAATATAAATAACGATCGGGATTTTCCCCATGTTCTAATCAATTTCGATTTAATGCTACTTGTGGAACAATTGCACGAATTACACACGAAATTTATTACTAAAAATACATTTCAAAAGCTGATTAAATCAGCGTATGTCCAGCTGTGGACTATGATAGGCGGATGACTAAAGTATGATTAAATCATCATCATCATCATCATCAGCCTATGATAGTCCACTGCTGGACATATTGGCGTACACAGATTTACATTCGTTCATAGAAAATAGTTTACGATTTGTGGAAACTACTTTTCTAGGAGTTTATTTAAATATCCAAAACCTCCCCTATCTCAATATTTTTGCAGGACGCATAAAATATTAAATACCACAAAAATATTTGAATTTCGCGCGAATCTGTGACAGATTCCGTGCCGAAGACTCTCAAACGGAAATTCTAAATAGAGTAGCGAATCACGCGTAGGTGTGAACAGGCCTTAAGGCTTTTCTGCGAAAGCTTAATCTTTACGCACGCCTTATGTATGTAATTACATTATTTTGTACTTAAGTAAATCTTTTATCAGCTTATCAATCTTATCGTACGCCGATGAAATATTAGATCGATGACGTCACGAGCCTGATAAATTCTATAACTGATAGTGAGTAGTGACGTAGCAATGCGGATGTAGGCTTGGCTAGATATGGCAAATACCGACTATTCTATGACATGGTTTTTGGGGATAAAACGTATGTTTTTGATTCCAGGTTTGACCTATATCTATGTATATTCAGCACAATCTGTTTAGTAGTTTTGACGTGAAGAGGTTACGAACATCCATCCATCCAAACTATCGTATCTATAATAATAATAATGTGATCTCGCTATCAGTTAGTGTCTGTCATTATCATTATCTCCATCATACTCGGATTTCATGACAGAAACAGCTTTTAGCGATATTTATTTATTACAATCAATACAATCCTATGTAAACATGTTCTAAATAAAGATTTTTATTATTTATTATTACAAGGAAAAACAGCAGCACATAATTGTATACAAATTATATAAAATAAGTCAAAGCAGAAGGCTGTTTAAATGTTTTCACGGTTAAAAATATAAAAATAATAATACTAAACTAAAAATGTACTAAAACTACAAAAAATCTTACTAATACAGGGTGTCCGCTGGCAGATTTTACACTTTGAACTGAGCTCACGGCGTGTGGGAAGGCGGCAGCGGGGAGAGCGGGGCATCTCTCGACGCGGGAGTGCTGCGGGTTATTTAGTAGCCATGAGTCAGTGGACGGGCGCGCACCGCGCTTTTGCAGTTGAGGCGTATTTTGCGAACAATAATTCGATCAATGCAGCAAGGCGTCGGTTTTGTTCTAACTTTGATATCCGACGATTGAAGGATGGCCCGTCAAACCAATTGATATGGGCGTGGGTACAGAAGTTTAGAGAAACCGGATCAGTCGGAAATGAACCTCGGCCTGGACCTTCAACGACTGTAACTACTCCTGAAAACGTAGAACTTGTGAGAAGGGAAATCTTACAAAATCCGCGTAAGTCTGTACGAAAGATTGCAGCATCAACAGGTGTGAAAAAGACTTCAGTTCACAAAATTATCCGAAAAAAATTGAAGTTCCATCCATACAAGCTCCAAACCATCCAGCAATTGAAAGAAGATGACTACATAAAAAGGCTGAATTATGCTAGAGTCGTTCTGGAACGATTTTCTACCCCTACGCGTTTATGTAACATTTTTTTTAGCGACGAGGCGCATTTTCACATTGGGGGGTACGTTAACAAACAGAATATGCGTTATTGGAGTGCGAGCAACCCAAAAGAAGTCCATGAAAAGCCTCTCCACAGCCCGAAGACTACAGTTTGGTGCGCCGTTTCTGGAAATGGCATAATTGGACCTTATTTTTTTGGCAGAGGTGAAACAGTCAACGCACAACGGTACCGCGCGATGCTGGACATTTTTTTTATTCCGGAGCTGCATCGTCATGTTGGTTACAATAACAGAACACATTTTCAGCAGGATGGAGCCACGGCACACACTGCTAGGGACTCAATGGCTAAAGTGCGAGAGCTTTTTCCTGGAAAATTGATAAGTCGCTTCGGCGACATAGCCTTGCCGCCTAGATCACCCGATCTGACCCCTTGTGATTTTTTCTTATGGGGATATCTCAAATCTCGTGTATACACTAATTCACCATCAACAATAGAGGCCCTACAAGAAAATATCCGACGAGAGATCGCAGCTATCAGTCCAGAACTTTGCAAGCGAGTTTTCGCCAACATGAGGGAAAGATTGCAAGAATGTTTGCGGCTTGAAGGACGCCATTTGAGTGGAGTGATTTTTAAAAACTAAAATCCGCATTATTATTATGTAAGATAACAAATAAATAACTTTGATTGTACTCATATTTTTATTTTATTTTATTTTTTGAAGTATAAAATCCGGCGGACACCCTGTATTATAAACGCGAAAGTTTGTAAGTATGGATGGATGAATGCTTGGTTGGATTTTAACGAAACTTCACAATAATATAGCTTATAAATCAGAATAACACATACATAGGTTACAATTTATAAAGATATATTGTGTATTATCCAAAATATCTATCACCACGCGGGAGAAACCGCGGGGCGCAGCTAGTAGTATATAAATATAAGAAGTAAAATAAAATTAATGAGAGATACAATTAATTAAATTTCATCAGCTTCACCGTGGTTGTATGAGCCACGGTAGAGATAAATACATACATACATACATAACAGTTTGACGACCGATGCGGCGCGGTGGGCGAAGGTCCGCCTGCGACGCAGGAGGTTGCGGGTTCGATTCCCGCCTCGGAACAAATGTGTGTACGATCTGCAGATATTTGTTTCGGGTGTTCTGGTCGTTTTCTATGTATAATAAAAAATATCTATCCATGTAATGTATTGTATTATGTATATCAGTTATCTAGTACCCATAACACAAGCTCTGCTTACCATGGGGCTAGATAATGCTGTGTGAATTGTCCAGCATATAATTAAATTAAATTAATTAATTAAGTTAAAACAGAATCAATTAACTAAACAGATATTAATAGATTTGTGATCTGGCCGCCCACTTATTTCTTAAAACATAATTATCTTGTTATTGAGTGTACGTTAATGGTTCGTTCATTACATTTCCTAGAATACATTTGCGTGATTCTGTGAGAATTTTCCGTAGCTTACTCTCAAAAACCTAGATTAAATGCTATGCGAGAAACGTTCCTTCTTATCGATCGACGATTAAACGACTTATTCTATTTTTGCCGCCGGCACAATAAAGGCCGATAAAGTCCATATCGTCAACCCATAGCACAAGCTCAGCTTAGCGTGGGGCTAGATAATGCTGTATTGATTATCCAGCATTATTTATTGAGTTATGTGACCTAGCAACCCACCCGGCTTCGCATTGTTAACATAATAATAATACCGTAAACATAAAACAATACATTGTTTGTATTTATTTGTATGAATAAATACATTTCCGACCGATATGGCGTGGCGGGCGGAGGTACGCGACGCCGCAGGTTGCTGGATCGATTCCCGCCTTGGGACAAAATGTTTGTACGACCTGCAAATAATTGTTTCCGTGTGTTCTAGGTATTTTCTATGTGTAATTATAATTATCTATCTATGTATTAATATATTGTATAAAGTATATCACACTTCTTTACTCAGTATAAAATGAAGTCGCTTCAGCTGTCTCTTCGCTTAGATCTTTTCTACTCAACGGATTTTAATGCAGTTTTCAGTATGATAGATGAGTGATTCAAGAGAACGTTTATAATGTCAATATATCGAAAATTGTGCGAAGCTAGGGTGGGCAGCTAGTAAATTATAAATTCGTATGTTTGGATGGATGGATCGTTTGGGTCCACCCGTTCTTGAAAGGTACCTAATACTACTTTGTTTTATATAATACTAGCTGCGCCTTGCAGCTTCGCCCGCGTGGAAATTTGTGTGTCAAATGGTTTATAAACGTTCATCTTAAATCACGCTATCTATTAAAAACTGCATCAAAATCCGTTGCGTAGTTTTATAGATCTAAGCGTACATAGGGACAGACAGAATCGGGGAACGACTTTGTTTTATACTTTGTAGTGAAACATAATGAAGTGATAAACCTATACTAAAACTAAAGACGACCAAAGTGGCGCGGTGGGCGAAGGTCCGCTGGCGACGCAAGAGGTTGCGGGTTCGATTTCCGCCTCGGAACAATTGTGTGTACGATCTGCAGATATTTGTTCCGGGTGTTCTAGTCGTTTTATATGTATAATAAAAAATATCTATCTATGTAATGTATTGTATTAGATATATCAGTTATCTAGTACCCATAACAAACTCTGCTTACCATGGGGCTAGATAATGCTGTGGGAATTGTCCAGCATTATTACGTATATTATTATTATACTGCTATTTACGTGTTGCAATTTCCTTATCAATCACCTCTTGTCAACAGGAACACCATCTCCAGAGGGCAATTTCTGGCACGGGGCTGATAATTCCAACACCGGAAGTAAGCCAAGTATGCGACATCGATTTCTACGAGAGATGCTACCCGTCCGACTACAAAATGCCCAAACAGCACATACACATGCAGCGTGAGTCTTTGTTCATTTATTAATTCATTTACAGGTCATATAATTCATGATTAAAGATGTTTATTTGCAAGAGTATATGTAACAATGTAGTTGTAGGTCTTAAATTTAAAATGCGCGTAGTTATATTCTACCTAACATAGGCATGCAAATATCTATTGTACAATTTAAAAAATATAAAAACAAATTGAATTACGAATACAAAATTAATTGATTAAAATAATAATAACAAATTTTGGAGTAATCATAATTCATAATCAATTTCAATGAACATATCCTAAGTCCTCTAAGTCCCTATAATTAAAATATTTATTAATGGAATAATAGCTTCATTACATCGTCATCAGACCGTATACGTCCACTGCTGATCATAGGCCTTCCCCAAACGACACTACGAATAGCGGTCCTGAGCCGCCTCCATCCATCGACTCCCTGCGACCGCTACAATGTCGTCGTCGCGTCGGTCCCATTGAGTGTGAGCTCCGTTTCGCATTTCATTGCAATACAACAAAATACAAAATTCATTTATTTACCAACACAACAAAAAATCTTATATTTTACTGGTGGTCCCCCGCACTAGGTTCAGAACCTGTATCGCGGGAGGCCGGATTACAAAAAGAATTACTAATAATCTAGACTGTAGTAAACAGGGCAGCAATTCACACTAAGAAAAATAATTTAGATACAATATTTATATCTACAGCATTATGGTCCACTGCTGGACGCAGGCTTCCCTTTAATAATCGCCTTATGGGAATTTATTTATTGGAAATGGAGAACTAGTTCTGAGCACAGCCAGGCGTACAGTTATCGGACGTGGGTGATCTATTTATAGTTCTTATATTAAATTCCAATGTTAGCCTGATTCGTCCCACTGCTGGGCAAAGGCCTCACCCAATTTTTTACACTCAGTGCGGGCACGCGCGATCTCGCACCAATCTTTGAGGAAGGCGTTAAGGTCGTCTCGCCAGCGCTTTCGTGGCTGATCTCGCCCGCAGCTTAAAAATAAATTTATTGTAGAAAATTCATATATAAAATATCAAAGTCAAAGGATGTTTTTTTATGGCTCTACGCTAATCTTGTATCTTGCTGACATAAGGAATGAAAATACTATGCCCGCTCTTGGAACAAAATTAGTATTTAACAAGGAAACTCCAAGTTAGTCTCCATCGTATACGTTCACTTGTGTGCACTGAACTAGATGTTGGTTACGAAATCCAGATAATTGTAGAATGTCTGCTGTGATAGTAGCGTGTTTTTCCTCTATGACCGCGGGCATCTAACATTTCCTAACACATACGCAATAACTTCACGCCCATGGTGCCTATGAAGGCTGACCATAAAATAATGTTATCACATAATGTATGCACAACTCATAGTGGGTTTACACCGGTTACCGCGTCAGCATGCTTACTGGGTATTAGGCCCGTATTATCAAAGCTTGCTCAATCATTGATATATGCTTGAGTAGTGCTTTTCTATGGGATAAACGTCACTAAAGCATAGATCAGCAAGCTCTCATAACACGGGCCCTAAGTCTTGATCAGTCTGCACACTATAGAAAGCCTCCTACAGCTCTTTACGATTTTTTAGTTTCGAGTTGGACGCAGAAAGACAGCTGTTAACCGGCTCGCTATCTGACGGAGAGGTACAAACTGAAATGAACTTATTTGCGTCGCAGCTTTCCCTCCAAAATTCATTTTTATTTTTTTGCAGAAATGCGATTTATTTTGTTTTAAGTAGATGTCTAAAATATGTCGCAATAGTTTCTCAAAATCACCCATCATGTCTATTCGACCCCTGGTACTATGTTTTTAATGTAGTAAACACCGAGGTGACGTCATTGTGATCTTTGACAGTATGAGTCACTAGTATGGCGCTGTTACAGTGTGGTACGGTGACTTTTGTGATGCTGAATCACATTTAAATTGGCTGATGAAATTTTCGGTTCCTGCATTTTCTGGTCCGCTGACTACTGCTCGTTGTATGTATTCTGCGAATAAAGCTGACAGTTCTTGTCTTTAGGGACAAATGAGGCATTATTACCTACCCAAAATAATTTATTATTTTTTAAAGGACTTACTCGCTTAGCTACTTTCATGTTAGTAAAAGTCTTAATTTTGGAATGCAAATAACTTTTTAACTAGTAAAAATACAATGTAGAATGATAGATAGATAGATAATTCTTTATTGCAAACTTATTATAAAATAACAATGTAAAATAAAAACTTAAAAAAACTAGATACAATTGGCGGTCTTATCGAATGAATATGTAGTAGAATATACATATTATACATGTAGTTTCTTCGGTTCCTAGATAAAAAAGTTCATACTGCCATCGGTTAACGTAATTTTGGGTAGTTAATCTAATTTTGAAAATTTAACAGTGAGTTAGTTTACTGTCAACAATTTATGCCCTCGACTTCGCACGCGCTTTCCCTTTCCCATATAATACAGCTGTCCTTCCCCGGAATACAATTTATCTTTGCATATAGACGACCCATGTGGTGCGGTGGGCGAAGGTCCGCCTGCGATTCAGAAGGTTGCTGAATGTTTGTACGATCTGCAAATAGTGATAGGTGTTCTGGGTATTTTCTATGTATAATAAAAGATCTACGAGTATGTAATATATTCTATGAAGTATATTAGTCACCTTAATACAAGTTCTGCTTAGTTTGGGGCTAGATGATTTTGGGTGGACTGTCCAGCATTATTTATTTAGATACTTAAGAATTCCAGACATCATAAAGCGTGTTATTCTAAATAAACCCAGGCTGGAAGTGCCTTTTAAGATTTTATTTGTAAATAAAACGTCCCCTTACACGTTACGTTTTGAGGGGTCCATATCCCCCTAAATTTTACGAGGGCTAACGATAACAACACAATAGGTATTTCGTAACAAAGAGCACGTGGATACAGAATGATTACCACCTGGATAATGTAATCTCTGGGATTTATGGACCCCTTCATGGCCCTTATCAATTTATTCAATACTTAATATTTTTATTGCAAAAATGATGCAACTCTTTAAGATCCCATGGATCGCGTCATGATGGATTTTTCCTTATTTTTGGTCATCACAAACATCAGTTTTTTTTTGTTTTGCGGAAAAATTGTATACGATGCTATGGGTTCCGTAAGTTCCTTCTTGGATTTGACTTGCACATAGCCGGTTTTATTAGTGTTTATGCCTACGAAAGGTTTGCTTGCTTATAACGAGCGTTTACGTCAACGCCCACGTGTTTTAGGCCTATTTTTAACTTGCCATTATCGAGCTATACTCGGTTCTAGAATCATAGATATTTATTGTAAACAAGTGGATAATAATATTCTAAGAAAAATTGATTCAAAATATTATAGGACACTGGTATCATCGTCGGAGCAAATCACAGATTATTCTTTTTTGTTTTGAACGCTTGCGACCGCTCACCGCTTGCGATATTGACCCGGGGTGTTGGGAGGCGCTTGCTTCTTTTAGGTCATCTTGGCGATCTACTATATATACCAGCATTAAAGAATTTGAGGAGAAACGCCTCGAGACAATGGACGCAAGATGCCAGATACGAAAACAGAAACCTAAGCCCTCCTACACGTATAGCCAAATCTACTGCCATACGTGCCGCAGAGTATTCAAGACCGAGTGCGGTCTAGCGAGCTATATTAGGGCTCAGTATAGAAGAATTCGTAATGTCTAGGGTCGCCGTCATCAAAATCGATGAGGAGGCCTATATCAGAATTTGTTAGGTTTTCATACTTAACCCGGCGCCAATGACGTGAAAAATATTACGCGGGCAATGACGTCGGGTCATGATGACCCGAACTTTAGACGGTAAATTTTCAGTATCTTTAAATGAACTGAATTTTTTTAGTAACCATTTTAGAAATTAGGGTTTTTTGGGTAAATAACGAAATAATAAAAAATGTATTAAAGATAATGAATTAAATATATAATGACTTTTAAAAAAACGCATGCAAAATCAACCTGAACAACATAACTTGCATATTTATATTATTTTTTATGATTAAACCTTAGCATTATAAAGAATTAGCAATTTTATATGCAAATACAGAGATCAAAAAAAGTACTTATCAAAATAAAACTATAAAATCAGTCTTCCGATTCCTCATTTATGGACATGGAGTTGCTGCAATTTTCGCAGTACAAAATCGAATGTTCTGGTTAGATATAAATGTGGCAAGCATGATAAATATGCGTTGTTTTTTTAAATCCTTTTTAGATGGGTATATCTGACATCTTTTACGTTCTCCTGGAATTGTCTGAGGTGGTTCTATGGAAGGTTCGCCGGTGAAATCTGAGATGTTTTGCATAATTGTCGAAGTAAATTCATGTGCTCTTCGGATTTGTAAATGGTCCTGAGTGCCTAGTTTTTTTATGAAATGTCGCTGTTTTATGTGTGTGTTATCATTGTTAGCCCGATATATTATATTTGAATTTTTGTTTAAAATTTTTTTTTTGTAATTTTTTTTTAACATTGCCAATATTTTCTCTGGATGATCCCACAACGCCATTTTTCACAAAAAATTAAAAAAAAGGAGGAAACATTAACAAAAACTTAAACAAAAAAAAATATATATGTTACGAAAACACCGCGTCAGCGATGACGCTGGGTCATACTGACCCGGATTGCCGTAACACACGTGTATCTCGCTGCGCAGGCGGCATCGCATTGAGAACCACACAGCTACCGGTAGAGGGAGGGTGTATCTCCAACTACACGAAAGATCAATTACACCGCGAGTATTGAAACTTTTTTACGAAGGTTTAAAATCACCTCGGGTCAATATGACCCAGCGTCATTGGCGCCGGGTTAAATGTCTTTGTTACCAATAAATATATTGGTTGGTATTGGTAAGTGAGTTTTGTTTTGAACCAATTTCTGGATGTGTGTAAACGAGGCATTGCATATTGGTGTTACGGTTTCGTATTTGATCACTAACATTGGTTGATACTTCATGTTATGTAACTTGCCTATAGTTTGTGGTGTATGGTTTTAGGGATCTGTTACGGGATGGGTCGGGATTGTCAGGTTGGTTTTTAAAAAAGATAATTTTATACTGGATTGAAATTGGGGATCATATTTATTTTATCGTTGGAAAGATCGTACTAAAACATTATCGATTCTGAGAACCTTATCGAAATATATTTTTATATTATGATTAGTACCAAATTAAAGGGTATTTATCGCGTTTCTTTACATAAATTTTCCTATAGTTTACAAAAATTATGAATAAGGTATTTCGTAGGTACCTATAATTATGTGTATGTAAAAAAAAATATAGTTTTTTAAACGTACGCGATCTGAGCGTAAGTTTAAAAATAATATTATTTTTATAATTGGTAACTTTTGGAGATCTTTAGGGGCGGCCTATATCTAAGAGTAGACGTTGATAGTCTGAGATGATGAATCTATCATCCTGAGACATCATCATCATCAGCAGCCGTTTATTGCCGTTTTGACGACCGATGTGGCGCGGTGGGCGAAGGTCCGCCTGCGACGCAGGAGGTTGCGGGTTCGATTCCCGCCGCGGAACAATTGTGTGTACGATCTGCAGATATTTGTTCCGGGTGTTCTGGTCGTTTTCTATGCATAATAAAAATATCTATCTATGTAATATATAGTATTATGTATATCAGTTATCTAGTATCCATAACACAAGCTCTGCATACCATGGGGCTAGATAATGCTGTGTGAATTGTCCAGCATTATTTATTTATTTATGTTATTGACATTTCACATACTTGTATGCCATTTATTCATTCATCCCAAGACAGCAGAGCAAAATTAATCCGTAAGAAATATATTCTTTGCTGTAAGTAGGTAGGTATATAAGAAGACTCTCATCATTCATTACCCTACGAACGTAAAAATTCCACGAAAAACGGTTCACGGAAGACACGAAAATATTTTATATTCTTATCATAATAACAGGAAAAAAATTAAAAGCATTTTTTCACCATTTATTTGAAGCCAATTACTGCGGAGTAGAAAGTTGAAAGCTTTCCCAATTAGCATTATGTGGGTGTATAACACAGTAAGCGACATTTTCTTTCGAGTGGCCTGGCCATACATGTTCGCTGCGCTCCAATACGAAAACCAATGGACAAAATAATACAGTTTTATTCTATTGAATTTTCTGATTCCAAAAATTAAGTCGAACGCGCCCGAATCTTTAAAACGTTGAGCAATTATAACAAAATCGGCCCGGTGATTATGTAACTCGTGACCGGTTTGCGACAGGCGTAAATTAAGCAATCAGTGCTGTCAAACGTCAATTTTGTATTCGTTTGACACCAGCTACAACGTTAAAATTGGTCTAAATTGGCGTTTGACAGCACTGATTACTTAATTTACGCCTGTCGCAAACCGAACTTCTTCATAAACAAAAGAAATGACATAAAAAATAGAATTGGTAAAGCATTTGAATATGACTATTTATTTGTCAGTCGAACTATATATATATTGGTGTTATACTACCATCAAAATATTTTACTATTTTACCATAGCTATTCATATACCAAAGCGATTGGTTGCGATTGGTCTAATCCCTCCACTATAGTTTGTAAATATATCGATTTATTGAGCGACATGGAGCGGAGTCACCGTGTATGTTTTACTTTATGCTCTCAAAGTAGAAGAGTTTTGCTAAAAGTACCCAGTAACATTGTAAAACGTTCTGGTTGTAAAATCTCGCCTTGGAAGTTGTAAAATGCTGTTACCGAGGTTCTTGCTTTTAGTAACCAAACTAGCTTCTGCCTGCTGCTGTGCTCGTGGTACCTGGTTCATAGCATAGCATAAAGCAACGAAAGATAATCTTTTTAGACATTAAAAGGGTCGACAACGTTTAATTTCCCTTATGTTGCAGGCTGTTTTGATTTCCTGTGTGTAGACAAAGAATAGACTTTAAAAATGTATATATTACTTAATTTATCTACCTACATAATCTATGTCCGAATATACATACTGTACGAGTTACCTACTACAACAGGTGTGATCGGCTTTTGACGCGTGATTTGCACGGTATAATTAATGTAAACTGTATTAACGCCGCACTGTTTGTGTAGTATACTTAATGCGCCCTAAGGTTGCTATTGCTGTCAGGGCTAGAGCCTGTAGCCAATAGCAACCTTAGGTCGCATTCATCCCGAATCACTTTAACAGGATCCGTTTTTTTTCCGTAATGGCGTATGCTAAAACTAGAGAGCGAGTTCACACATCCGACAGTATTCCGGATCCTGTTTCCAGTAGATAAGGCACCGTTGTGTGAACGTACCTTTATACCTATGCACACCCTTTTCTATTTGTATCCGAAACTATACAATCAGCCCAACTAAAGTAATGAAAGAACCTTTATTCATTACAAGCCCTGCAAAGAATGAACACTGAACAGGATATACCCAGACCATATGCCTTACAACATCTGTCTGCAATACTAGGAAACCGCTAGTAACAGTAAACAATCGGGCTACGGCTGCACTGAAAGATGGTAGATGAGAAAAAACGTGTGAAAACTTAGATGACCAGCTAAAGTCCTAGTGACTTCTGTGACTACTTTAGCTAATCGCCTGGATGTAGTGATGCGATGACTTGTCGCCGCCGCCGCATTCGTAGAATTCGCCTATCTTATGCAACAGGCGAAATCTACGATCTACGCTTTGGTAGAATGAGGAGACCGATTGCAAAACGGTGCGATTCAGTTAATTGCTTGTGACGATTGTTGAACTTTCAATAATATGGCTGAACGTCACTTAGCCATCTAATGAAATTAATTTGGTATTCCCTTTTATTTGAAGGGCGTAAAGGTGAGATGTCCAAACAAAGGTCTAGTATATAAAAAAAAACATACTAGACGCCTACCATCTTCCAGTGCGGCCGTCGCCAAAGGTTACGTTGGGTTTCTTTTACCGTACCGTTGAGCAGTTAGTAAAACGTTCGGGTTTCAATGATAATGCATGGCAACGATTGGAATAGCAATTCTGCCTGTGAAAGGCTATTTCCTAGTGCTGAGTGCCTATTTCATTGCAGAGTTGCTATAACCGGGAATTAAACTTGTCTGTAGTCTGTTAACCGGGACTTTATGGCGTTTAATCTAATACGCTGGTGCTCACCATGTATCGGACAATTAAGCAGCTTCGTCGGATAACTATGACGTATGAAAACTTGTGTCAAAAACGTCAAAACAACCGTTTAAAATGTATGCATCTGATGGTGAACTCTCGTCTTAGACCTAGGAGATGCCAAAATAATGCAAGCCATGATAATCCGAGACGGCGGCGTTTTGTCTTTGGCAGAATAGATATTTTAAACAAATTTATTCTAATTTTATAATAATTTCAGCATTGTATTGCATTTTTCTGATGTATGTTAATCTATGTCAATTTTTTATACATGAAAGAGAGGAACGGCCTAGATTAACTTCCAACACGTCCAAGCAGATTTATTATTAACTAGCTGCGCCCCGCGGTTTCACCCGCGTGTTGATAGATATTTTGGATAATATACAATATATCTTTATAAATTGTAGCCTATGTGTTATTCTGATGTATAAGCTATATTATTGTAATATGTTTAATTAAAATCCATTCTGTAGTTTTTACGTGAAAGAGTAACAATAACAAACATCCATCCATCCATCCATACTTACAAACTTTCGCGTTTATAATATTAGTAGGATTTATTAACCAAACTAGGTTTCTAAAAATCTTTTTCGACTAGATTAATCTTCGATTATCTAGAAAAGAAAGTAGAAACATGCAAAAACCACGCTAATACCCATTTGTATCTGTCAAGCTCGGCTCGGACCCGCTGACCACAAAAATACCAGTGTCGTTTATTTTTTTGCTCTGTTATTGGTCAGGCTTGACTATCAGAATATTAATTACATTTCACCATCGCACAGTGTTCCATATGACCAAAAAAATTTCCCTATGCTGTTTTCAGCATTAATCGATCAACGAATGCATTTTAAATGCAAGAGTAGAACACCCACGTGTCTATTGCCAATACTTTTTTTTATAAAAAATAATGAACTTTAGGTGACCTCGACCTAGAAAAATCTTAAAAAAATTCTGTAAACGTCAATGTCCAAGATATTATTTTGAGATAAATTTAATCTCACGAAGTATTTTTAGGAGCATTTTTTACAGTTTTTATTTTTTGAAAATCACTGCTGTATAACGAGTAATCGTATTTTTTTCAGTTTTTCGATTTTATTTTTTTTCTCCCTAAAAACTCAAAAGTGCGGCTTGTGAATAGCATAGAAAGATTGGTTTTAACAAGGTTTATTACTATTTAAAATACCTCGTTTCAACATTGCGGCTTTTAGGAGAAATTGAATTTCAAAATATGGTGTTAGGGTTGTCACCCAACCTGACCTTTCATTTTATTCAGTTTGGATTTTTTTTTGGGTGCCAAGTTCAATCAGTCTTGAAATTTATTTATGACACCATATAATATTTTATAACAACTTAAAATATATGTAAAATATCATTTCTTCTCATAACTTAGGATAACATATTGAAGCCTGAGGTCTGACTTGGCTAGTTCTCATATACGAATTTTTTATTAAGTACCTACTAAAATAGTCATGGAACAGCCCTATGTTCGATGGCTAGTTTCTACCGGTAAGCCAAATTTTCTGAAGAATAAAATAAGAACTTGCGGCTTTAGAACTTGCGAAGGCTATAATATTTTTTTATTATAATTCGAACATGAAAACTAGCCAAGTCAGACCTTGGGCTTCAAATATTATCCTAACTTATCAGAAGAAATTATTTATAAAATATTTTATGTTGTTATAAATAAATTTCAGGACTGACCATTGAACTTCGCACGCATTTAAAGCTCACTTCTTTTGTCGTTGAAGTCAAAAACCAAGGCATATATCACAATATTGAACTTGGCTCTCATTTTACTTTTATGTTTTTTGTTGGGATTGCTTAAGCTAAAACTCCGTGCTGATACATGATATAGTAATACAGGGTTATAGGTAACTAATCAATAACCTCTTAAAGGCGACTTGGGTACATCCAGACTAACAACTTTTGTTCTATGACTTTTGCCAAAATGGAATACATCACAAGATATTTTTTTTTTAGTTTGTTTGGCAAATTCAATAATTGTTAGCTCTATGTTTCGTTAATACCTACGTTTCATTTATACGATTCTGGCATAGCGTAAGTGTGTGCAGTCAGCTGAGTGCTACGCAATCGCCCTCCCGGCTGAGTAACGTGCTACGAGTACATACTACATAGCGTTGACCGCGTAGCAGAAAGAATATCAAAAAGTATCAACCCTCCTACCTAGGTTAGTGTTTCAAAGGTCCTAGAATCTTTAGGTACATGTTTGTACATTGAATCCAAAATTCCTTCATACTTATCCAGGCTTAGGACTGGCTTCATTAAAAAATAAAAAAGTAAATAACATGAACATAATTTGTAATCAATCGCATCAAAAGAAGCGCGCGGTCGAACATTTACTATGTCTACCGATTGCGTAGATGTACCTATAACCTACATACTCGTAGGTCGGTAAGTATGCCGCAAGCGCAATTTTTTAATGTAGGAGTATTTTAAAAAAAGAATCAGTCTATTTACAATAAATTAACTATTAAAAATTCACAAACCTTTTTACAAATTATCACCTCTCAAACTCAAGTCATGGGGGTGACGATAACTATCACGTGCAAAGCGTTCAAAATAATCACCGCCACAACCCACACACAGTACACATCTGAAAGTTAATTGTTCTTGAACCCTGGATAGTACCTGGGGGTTCATTTTGATTTGGTCAAATTTCCATGTTATTTTGAAAACTAGTGCTTCCCGACTTTCTAATGCACCACCTTTGTACACCATGGCTTGAATGAAAACACAAATAAAAATCCAGTGGCGTAATATCCGGCGAACGAAGAGGCCAGGCGACGCGACAGGCCCGCCGCGGCCTATCCATTCGGCCCGGGTATTCATGGTTGAGGTATTCACGCACTTCGTCTCGCGAACTCACGGCAAGCTTCAGATACATTATCACCACACCTAGCATACACACGCACCATTTTGGTGTATTCAATGTTAGTTTATCGATCGATACGCCATTGTGAATCAATCGCGTCACATAATCACAAAGACAATACAGGGCGGCGCGGCGCGGGCGGCGGCGGCACGGCGCAACGGCTCGCGCGCAGCGAACATTGCAACTGTCGTGCGTATCGTGAACTTGGTCAAGGGCAAGTACCCGCCTCCGCTCGTCTCACCGCAACCCCTTTCTCTGTACAACCGACCGACACACACACGCGTGCCTACAAAGAGCATAGAAGATTAGAACTGGAAATTTACTCATAAATTTTTTGTAAGGAAAAAAAATCATTGAATTTGATAAAGTCATAGAACAAAAGTTGTTAGTCTGGATGTACCCAAGTCGCCTTTAAGAGGTTATTGATTAGTTACCTATAACCCTGTATATTATATTGTTTTGTCATATGAAAACAATATAATATACAGGGTTATAGGTAACAATATAGGTTATATGTCATAGGTTATATGAAAACACAAGTGGTTTCTTTTTCACTTCTTCCACTAGTTGACAAAAAATTGAAGTGAACATTAAAATTAAAATAATGTAATTTGATAATAATTAAAAGTATAAAATTTGACTTGTCTTAGTGCTTATTTTGTAAGCATAAAGAAAAAAAATTGAATTGAATTTTAACTATAGAGTCACACACAACTAAAAATGTACCTTTTAGCGACAACCCTCTATTGTATAATTTGACATTAGAACTTCACTGATATAGTTTTATCATATAGCACTATTATATATTATATTGTTTTATCATAAAGAGTGAGCTCACAACTAAAAATTGACCTTTTAGCGACAACCCTATTCTGTATAATTTGACCTTAGAATATAATTGCATATTTCTCCTAAGGGCCGCAATAGTGCGGTCTGGTATTTTTACCACTGATAAGCCTTGTTAAGAGCAATCTTTCTATGCTAATCACAAGCCGCAATTTTGCGTTTTTAGGGAGAAAAAAAATAAAATATAAAATCTGAAAAAATAATAATTACTCAGTATCCAGAGGTTATTTAAAAAAAATTAACATTGGAAAAAATGCTCCTAAGCATCTATTATCAGATTATATTTATCTCATAAAAATATCTTGGACATTGACGTTTACAGAATTTTTTCAAAAATTTTCATCGTCAAGGTCACCTAAAGTTCATGATTTTTTATAAAAAAAAGTATTGGCAATAGACACGTGGGTGTTCTACTCTTGCATTTAAAATGCATTCGTTGTTCGATTAATGCTGAAAACAGCATAGGGAATTTTTTTTGGTCATATGGAACACTGTGCATCGCTCTTTGTCGCGCTTGTCGTTATTTCTCTACTAGCTTCTGCCCGCGTGCTTGCTCGCGTTTTTGGGTTCAAAAGTAGCAAAAATGTTCCAATTTCAGCCCGATCCATTCATAACCTACGAATTAAAACATAATTCATTTTAATATACCGCATGCAACCAAAGAAAAAAAATTCGAATTTTATGTATAACTAGCTTTTTGCCAAAGGAATCGCGTGTATACCATGTATCTAGGCCTAGTAACCTACGAATTAAAACATAAGTCATTTTAAAAGACCGCATGCATCCAAAGAAAAACAAAATTTAGAATTTTATGTAATAGGTACTAGATTTTTCTCAAGGGAACCGCGTGTATATCATGTATCTAGGCCTAGTTTGGCAACAAGACCGGTTAGGTTCGTCCCTTAACAACAATAAATACATAAATAATAAATAATGCTGAACAATTCACACAGCATTATCTAGCCCCATGGTAAGCAGAGCTTGTGTTATGGGTAATAGATAACTGATATACATAATACAATACATTACATAGATAGATATTTTTTATTATACATAGAAAACGACCAGAACACCCAAAACAAATATCTGCAGATCGTACACACATTTGTTCCGAGGCGGGAATCGAACCCAACAATGAAAACAATGCTTGGAAAGTTTGATTCAAAATAATGAAAGGATTAATTCAGAGCTCATTTCAAATTAATTCAGTGCTCCACTTTGTGTCTGTAATTCACTATCATCGATCACATAGCCCTATTTACATTTCCCGAAAATTATTTATTGGTCCGCTTCACTAGAAATGCGGGATAAATAATATATCGCTATACGAAATGAATGACAATAACATTCGAGCATTGTTAGGTTCGGTCGAATGGGGTTGAATCTAAAAATCGATATTCGATACATGGTCAGACATAATTAATGGTATTGAAGTATGCATGCCTTAGCAGTTAGTTATTTTTATGCGCAATAGCTATACAGTTAGAAGATTTTGCAGTTAATAAATAATGCTGGACAATCCACAAGGCATCGTCTAGCTCTTAGCTAAGCAGAGCTTCAACCGAGAAGATGGCTTCGAATTATCGGGAACCTTGTTTCGAGAATGTGCAAAAACCGAAGAAGTGATGTAACAACCGCGTCGCGTTCTGATACCGTCAGTGTTGTGTGTCGTGATCGAGCTGCGTTCGATAATAATGAAACCGGTGGTAGTGGTAACGTTCGTAGCAAAAGACAAAAAATGAGGGTAGATCGGTATGTCTGCCCATAAAAACTTACTCGCAATCGCAGTGCCTTCAGTTATTCCGTGATCATGGCGCGCATGAAACTGTGCCGAAATATTGGATAACCCAAAAATCAAATCATGGTCAATATCCCGTTTAAAATGACTTAAGCAGAGCTTGTTTCGACTGATATACTTAATACTCGTACAATTCATATCATTGATGTAAACTTTTTTACTATACATATAAAATACCTAGATCTCCCGAAATACATATTTGCAGATCGTACAAACATTTGTCACGAGATGGGAATCGAACCCGCAATATCCTGCGTCGCCGGCGTTCCTTCGCCCATCGCGCCACAAGTTAATTTTAGAGATTTTACACGAAAAACTATCAAATCTATATTACGCTCGTCTATAAAAATTAAAAATATCGTGTCTGGTCAATGGCATAGCTTCTAAAGACCTTGATCTATCAGTATATTTGGGGTGTGAATGATTTTACTGCTTTCCTAAACGTATCATCAATTCAGAACTGAAAAAGTATGCAAAATTTCAAAGTACTAAGTTGAGAGAAAGTCGTAGATTAGGTATATCGTGTCCAAGATCTAACCAAAACATACATACAATAATAGAAATACACACTTCGTCACTTTCATGGCGGTTTTCAAGTGAGATTGTAGTGAAACCAAGGTATATCGACAATAAAATAGATATATACATATGTACGTACTTCAAGTTTATAAAAAGCTTACAAAAATAATCTAACCTATACTTTTTACAAGCTGCTAAAATGTCAGCACGTTCGTCTAGTAATGTTGGCGTCGTAAACTAAGGAAAGATAACTAGCGAATGGAAAGGCCCACGATGACTTGATAATATCTTATTTATACAAACGTTTCACTACCAAAGCCCGCTTTTGTACCGCGTTACGGCAAAGTACTTCGCCACCTACAAGTCCCCCCATGGTACCTGTGTATCATGGTCATAAATAATTTAGCAGCTAACCTCGCGGCGCGAACGTTTCGCCATTCCCATGGCGATCGACGCGGGTTCAATGCTCCGCTGATTTCGTGGTGAATTAGGCGTGTTTGTGATGTCTAGAACGGTTTGATGTGTTTGACAGCAGTTTACGCCTTTCTCACGACGATATTTACAGATGTTATGAGATGAGGCCGCTAATCGATCCTACTTTCATCATCGTCATCACCCACAGCCAGATTTTCCCCACCGCTGGGTATCTTCTTCTTCATCTCATTCTTACTGAAGGTTCTGTTTGTTTGAGAGCTGTAGCCACTGAAACCCTACTATAGTGCTAGGTGTAAGCGTTCAGAAGTTTGTGCCCTCGACGCGTTAGTCTGGGACCACTTTGGAATCATTCTCTAAACAACTACAAGAGAATCATCCAAACCGGTCCGTAAATGACGGATTAATCGATGGAAATACATAAAAAACATACATACAGCCTTATATACATAGGACCTACTTTTTTTTAAAGTTGTTTACATCGGATTAGTATGGAAAGTATGCATACACATGAAAAGGCTCTGCTAACAATATGTTTTTGAAAGATTAATTTTTATGAAGAATTTTTCATCTTTAACTGTATCATTGCATTTCTCTACAATTACATTACCAAGTTCATTCGATTTGTAAGCCAACAGAATGAAAATTTCGTCAACGTGTATGTGTATCCCGCTTTGCAATTCCAACTTTATTAGCTTCGATGAAAACTGTAAACAGAAAGTCAGAAACCACTAGAAAGAAAGTTTTCCCTCTGTAATTCTCTGAAACCCCAAAAGCTTGACCAAGTTTGATGGATAAAGTAATTTAGATAAACGCTCGGCCCTATTAGGGCACATCCGACGTTTCAACGGGGGTGGGCTGTAATGAATTGGGCCGCGTAGATTAGACGGCGTCCTCATGACATGGCTAAAGACTTTGTTTGAGCGTGACTTTCGTTTGCGAAAAAATCACAATCATCTAACGAAATGGATCATACCAACGGAGTTCTGATAATGTCTGACGATTTCGGATATGGTGACTTGTTTGACTGGGCAAACATTTTGCCACCTGTCAGATGGTCGGACAACATTGTCGAGGTTGCCGGAAGGCTTTGCAGGAGGCTCGCATAAGACTTGTATAGAACACGCTTACCCCAGCGTTTGTCGGTTCTTCGCATGATATGGCCGGCCCACTGCCACTTCAGCTCGCTAATTCTTAGAACTATGTCGTTAACTTTGGTTCTCTGTCAGATGTATTCGTTACGAATCCTATCCTTCAGAGAAACTCCGAGCATTGCTCTTTCCATAGTTCGCTGAGCGACTTTGAACTGGTGGACCAGCTCTAACCTGGACACTCACGTTAGAGCTGGTCCAACAGTTCGCCGTTACGTCTCAGTTCCAAAATCACTTTCGGACGAAATCTGAATGTGATGCGTAACACTGGGTCTTCTTTCTGTGACATTTATGTGTTGTGTTCATTAACTCTAATCTAAACCTAAGCAATTCTCAAAAATCGTTCGTGTTTCACCGACTAGGTACTTATGTTTGTAAACATGCCGTCCTTTTTAATAAAGCATTTCATTTCATATCTGGCTTGACTCACAATATCGTTATGTGTGACTTTGCCAATGTTCTCAAATGCCAAGATCAGGGTTTCCACAGAAAAAACAGACTACAATTTATCCGGTAAAACCCTTATCAACCAGTTACAATACAATATTCCCTCAGCTTAACTAGCTCCAAAGAACTTAGGCTGGCTTAGTGAATTGTTGAATCAGCAGAAGTTACGAGTATTGAGGACTTTGTACAAGGATAGATTGATTTGGCTTGAGCGAGAAGACCCCCTATTTGACACCAATTCGTTTGCAAGAAACGCTAGGGTTGTCGAATCTCACGTCTTCTAGACGGCAAAGGTTTTTACAATAATATCGGGATACGAATAGTGAAGTATAGTTTGTCAGACTGTAGTGAATTTATAGAAAAATAATATATTTCCATCGAATGGGCAGGACACCTATGCAAATTCTGTGTCACCATTTCATTTATAATTTTCCGAAAAATAATCAACGGGTCGTTAGCACTCACAATCTAACACTTAATGCGTACACGGAAATTTATGATTTGTGATGTTTGAATGTGTAAGTAACAGTCTTATTGATTATTTTCCGGAAAATTATAAAATGACGAGTATTTTTATAATATTACGGGTACTATCTAACGGTGACATAAACACTTACGGGGTCCATTACCGAAGCAGATTGGAATCCCCGAACACTGTATACAGCCTCCCGCAGTATTTGTCATTTATTCTGAAAGTAACGACAGCAGATAATGATTTCCGCTCACCTAACTCTTGGTATGCCGGGATAAGAACTTGGCCTGACGGAACGGCTATAGTTGGAGCAACTCAGTCACGCAGTGGTGGTCAAGGGACGGGCAGTGACCGCAGGGCCACGCTACCGCATCGGGTACCACACAGCTGCTACTTGGGACAGGTTCTATTTTGGACGCGTTGATACTGATTTACAACCTCGTAAAGCTCTGGAGTATGATCGATGTGTTGATGGGTGTTTTAGGAGTACGTACTAGCAATCTGGGTTTATTTGCTTAGTTTTCCTGAATTCCTGGGTAAACAGATAAATATAAATAGCAAAATATTGCTGGACAATTCACATAGCATCATTTACCCCCAAGTTAAGCAGACTTATGGTACTAGATACAATACATGACATAGATAGATATTTTTTGATTATACATAGATAACGACCAGCAAGTATAAGACGAATTACATCAGACAAATTCTTATACGGTAGAAAATACTAACATTCACAGTCAATAAAATTTATTTTAATAAATCGTGCTCATGTTATGTCCGAAAATGGTGAACATGACTTTACAAATGAATGTTTTGCACATTTTCTAAAAAACAAACCGATGCAAATAGTGTAAAACGTAACATTCTTAGATTAGATTTTGTTTAAAAACGTAAATTAAGATCAATGCTTTAGTGCCGTTTATCCCATATTGATTTTGTTTGTGCGCGACAACCATAAGTTACTACCAAGCTAAGAGTCTGTGATTGACGCTAACATCGCTGCTAGGAGCTCGGCAGACTGACGGGGAATGGAAGCGAAAAAAATGTTATAGCAATTTCGCTTAGGAGAAATTTACGAATTTAATGCCGACGGTTATCCAATCGCTACAAGTTGGACGCGACTAGCGACTGTATTGCAAATGCTTTTAAAAGGCTCAAGATTGTGGCGTATAGATAGAGGAATCAGGGGAGGCCATTACCAAACACATAACATTGCATTGTAGGAACCTAGTTTTAGAAATTGTTTGCATGCCATGTGTTTTGGTGAAGTATGTGAAACTACCTATTCTAATGTTTAAGACCTTGTATTATGACCATATTTCTTGCAATAAATGAATTGAATTGAAAATTGAATTGAAAACAGTGAGATGTTCCGGAGTTATTGTAATGTGCAGTCAACATTTTTAGAAGTAGAACTTGCAAATAAAATCACCTCTTTCTACTTACCTAACAATACGGCACGGGAACACAGGAAGCAAGTAAATGAACCCAAACAAAAACCGGCCAAGTGCGAGTCGACGCGTAATCGGAGGGTTCTGTACCTATCTACTATCGTACAAAACTATTTTGCAAAAGAAACCCTAAAAACTGATTTTTGATGTATCGAAAGAAACAAAAAGTCAACATGACGCGCACATGTCCATGCATACTGACCGCACCCAACGTTGCTTAACTTCTGTGATCGGTACTCAACGTGGTATGGATGGACGTTGACTTTATTGTTAAAATTTTACTTTTATTCATAATATTTTAATTTCATTATTTGTTATAGCGGCAAAATAAATACTCACCCTGTGTACATTTCAACTGTCTACCTCCTACGGTTCTTGAGATTGAGATACATCCCACTGACAGACGGCGCGCGGAGGCTTAGTAATAGGGTCCCGTTTGCACCCCTCGGATACGGAACCCTAAAAATCAGACTAGGATGTGTTCATCATTAAGACGGGTGACCGCATGGTAGCATTTTCGGACGTGACTGTGCTGTAGGTATTAATCATAAATTACATAAACTTTACCAACCAAACCAATACATAAAATTATTTCATACAAAACTAGCGATGACTCAATCATTAAAAATGCAGTTGGCTGTGCCCTTTCCCTTTGCCTTCCCTGAATAGGTTCGACTGTTTGAGGTATAGTATTACTGGATTTCTATGCACGAAGCACATAGTAGTATGTAATGTATTATCAGGGAAGAATCCGTGTTGCGTCTGGAAATTACAAGAACTTTGATTTTTTGTTCATATTAATCTCTTTTAGGGTAAAGTTAGCGAACTAGAAACCTTTTCGAGTGAACTTTTCGTTTTCGAAGTGGAGAAAAACTCGTCCCGAGCTTTTTTATCCTTTAGCTATATAATCCGATATTTGGTAGTAAGCCTTTGTTATTATAGCTTCGTAATTTTTATTATAAATATAGTTTCAATCACTGGTAAATAAATATTATATCGCTGACTCTTACCCGTTTAAACATACATCCATCCAGCCATACTAATGACAGTTTATTTTAAATGCGAAAGTTACTCTATCTGATTGTCATTTAGTACAGTACCCATAACACAAGCTCTGCTTAGCTTGAGACTAGATGATGCTGTGTGGATTGTCCAGCATATTTCTTATATTTAATACTGTGCAATAGAAATACAGAAATACAATTTATTCATAAAACCACTTTACAAGTCAAAAATTCGTTTACATTTTGTATAAATTCAAATAAAATAAATCATATTAAGTCGAATAAATAAAAATAATGTCATAGAATGGTTTACAATTGTAATAGTTCGTTTACAGAATAGAAATTCTGCTCGACAAGCCAACGTCTAAGTCGTATATTAAAACACGATAGACTGCCATCAGCTGTGACAGAGTCTGGTAGTTTGTTGTATACTGCCGGACCCATCACATGAGTTAACCTTGAGGACTTCGATATTTCCAACATCGCAGATTATCGCTGACTGTACGTATGTAATAAAATAAAATATCATCGTAGATAAGTCTGTCCGATGTAAAATCGTTAACAAAGTTGTTATTTTGACTATTTCGTGATTCATGAATATTCAGGGCGCGTCGTGACTGTGGAAAATAGAAATGTGAAATTTGCAATTTTGTGAGCATCGTGTCCAATTTAAAAGTTGATTAATTCGCCGTTCGCAAATACGAGCGATATATGGTCAGTTATAATTTTATAAACATAACTCGGGGCCCGAATTATGCTAACAAATCGCTTTACTATGGCAATGGTATCGTCGAAGAAGCATCGATGGATTTGTCGGTTGGTGATTCAATCAATATTGCTTATTATTAATTATATCGGAAACTCGTCTCGTCGTCGTCAGTGTCGCAAGTGATTTTTACTTTGAACGCGTGGTTTGTTTACAAACATTCTACACCGAGTTTGGCTAGTGTAACGATATCATCACTATTCATACCGTTAACACTCGTAAACCACTGCTATAGAACCCTATAACGATACATTGGGATCAAATCGGCAGCTGTAAGTCTTGTTTGATATCCCTTTTTTATCCCAATGCTGGGCAAATGACATCTTTCCGAGTGCCCGATTTTTCGCTTCTACAATCACCAATCTTGCATCTGCGCGTCTAGTTTGTCATTTTATCGAAATCAAATAAAATGTTATCCTGAACTAAACAGAATTCCAGAGGCATTAAATTGAATTCTAATGTCATTGATCTAACCCGTTCTAAAATTCATCTTCTACAATATCGAATCAACTAGAATAATCGAAAAAAGCTAAATGCTAAGGTATGATAAATTTATTTGGCCATAAACAGGTTTCGTTCACAAATAATAAAAGTACACACTAACTACACAGTACACTTAAAAATAAATAAAATTAACCTACAAAGAAACAATACACAGCTACTAGCGAGCTAGCCTGCTAGTCAAAAAGGGTCAAACTCTTAGTGCTGAACCATGGGTGGCGCGGATCAACGCTGGTTTTCGGTTTGAACCTGATTGTGTAAAAAAGTTTCAACAATGTTTTAACATAGAGCGAGCGAGCCGCGCGAAACCGGAACCCCCACTTTGAAACCCGAATCAATATACGAAGCACGTGTAAAGTATTAAAATATCGACCATCTACTTTATCTTTCATTGCACTGTGTATCAAAAATTAACTTTATTACTGTCGGAGTAAGGTAACATTTTCTATGAGCGACCCGAACCCTTCGAGTTATTATTTTTTTGGCACAATAGTGGTAGGGACAGTAGGGACGGTCCATGGTTAAAACTTGCATGAAATGTGGTTTTAGTTATTCATTCATAAGATATTCGGACTTTTTAATTGACGTTTTTCTCCGAAGTTTTCATACAAAATACAATCAAAAAAGTTTAACGTTGGAATTACTGATTATCAGACTTTCTTTTGAGAACACTACGCTATAAGATAATTTAGCTCTCAATTAGAGAAAGTTGTAAAAAATTAAAGTAAATTAAAGAAATAAAAAAAAATTGACAATTAATATTTTTTTTGCCTTTTTAATATTTTATTACTGCTAATTGACGGTACAAGCAGATGCAGGCGTGAAAAATTAGTTTTTCTTTCTTAAATATTTAGATTCTACAAGTCATTTGATAGCAGATACATAGCAAATGTATCCTACCATCTTAACAACATGCTAATAGCTTTTCGTGAGCAATTTAATGTTAGCGAAAATACAACCGCGTTTTCTCACTGCAAAAGCTATCTCTCTGTATGTAATTTGCTCTGTTGAGTTCGCAAAGAGGGTGGTAGAATGTGAAAATTATGTTTTTTTAATTAAATGACTAGCGCTTTTGAAAGCTGGGTTTTTTTTTTTTTAATTTCGGTTTTAATTACTTCACTAGAGGCGAGCTGTTTTGCTTTGTATCTTGTTACTTTATTAGCATGGTGAACTCTATAGAGTGTGTAGGGTTTTTTTTACTGTTTTCGCTATCGAGTATCCAAAAAACACTCTATACGCAAGCCAAACTTGATGTAGAATGTTTGTAAACAAACCACACCCATACTTAACCTTAACTCTGTTGCGCGTCTTTATATAAGTAATTTACATTACGTGTTAATTTGAGACTTTTTCTTCAATAAATATTGACTTAGTTATTTGTCTTTGTTTATTTTTTGTATGAAGAATAAACAAAGACAAATATGTATACCTAAATATTATCGTCTAAAAATTAATTAAGCGTATAATACAATGTGTAAATAAGCATGTCCTAAAATAATTTATTAAAATTAATGTTAAAGCCATTTAAAACGGGATATTTACCATGATTTGATTTTTGAGTTAGCCAATATTTCGGCACAGCTTCATGCGCCAACGCCATGATCACGGAATCGAAATCATGGTAAATATCCCGTTTTAAATTACTTTAGTGTCAATAACCATGATAGTTTCAAAAGTTTTAAAATTAATGTTTTATTTATCTTTCAAGTCATCAGGTATTTAAATCTTTCTCGTCATTTTATGAGGGCCCTTGCTTATGGACACAGGTTGAAAAGATCTCCAGAGCAAGTCAACTTCTCACACGGTTTGTCGTTGTATTGTAACGTAACCGATTGTCGCATCGTATTTTTCCTTGCGACTTCTCTTTTGTTATTGGTAAACTAGTTTCTGCCCGCGGCTTCGCAAGCGTTGCGTCTATGGAACCGTTTGAAAGTTATTTATATCTCATTTGAACTGTTTTATTATGGTATTAAAAGTAGCCTATGTTTGATTCTAGGCTGAGAGCCTCTGTGCAAATTCAGCAAGATTCAATATAATACAATACAAAAGTACTTTATTGTACACCAGATACAGATAATTAAAAAGACATCACATGATACAGGTACAATGGGCGGCCTTATCGCTTAGAAGCGATCTCCTCCAGGCAACCTTTGGATGGAAATAATTATGTGAATTTAAGAAAGGCAGGGGGTGTACCAATGATAAGCTAGAATATTTAAAGATAAATAAAATTGTAATATATATATATATGTGTATACGTTTATAAATAGATAATAAGTACCAATATTCACTATTCTGACAGGTAAAATTCCTTAACGCGAGCTTTAAAAACTGGTAAGGACACTGCTTTTCTGATGGACTCAGATTCGTTCAGTAGCTGTCACGTGAAGGACTAACAAACATTCTAACTTTCACATTTATAAATAATTAGTCTTATGGTTTGCATCACAAAGATGCAACACTGTATGTACGCAATCAGTTGCGAAGGCCAATACTACTTTGTCGTGTGAGCTAGATAGGTGATGTATAATACAAATACAAAATAGTTTATTCTTCAATAAAATACACAAACAAAGTAGATCAATGTAAGTTTACTCAAGTTTATGAAAACTATATTACGGAAACCAGTCTTCTATTTCTACTTCAGCTGTCTTTCTAGAAACTACGTTAAACGGGTCGCTCATCTTTCCATACAAACGTGAAAGGGAAACTACTACAAAACATTCACTAGAAAACTCTAAAATAAAACCCATTCCTACATGTTTAGTTATAAAAAATTTGAAATAAATATATTTTGAAAAGATATACTCAATCTCAGAGTAATAAGTACTCAATAGTCTCCCAGCTGCTTCAAGTACCGGAGCAGGACTTTTGGCGATTAATTATTATAGCCTCGTTTCAGTTTTCCTATCGGTGTAGATAATAATAATAATAATAATGATCTTTATTTCAGACTACACTACAGTCCATATAAACTTAAAAGTACACAATAATAATTAAAAAGTTACATAAATCTACAAAAATTAAAAATAAACATGAGATGGTTGAAGGGAAAAATAACAAAATAATCAAAACAAGAAATTAATATACAAAATTACAAAAATTATTGAAGGATTTTGAACTTTACATCATTATTATTTGTAAAAGCGTGCAACCTGGAAGAGTGATAAATATAAATGCAGTCAAACCTATTCGCGAACACGCTCAGAATGCTGTTGGAGCTGGCCCCGACTCTGCGCACCAGAGATGTTCCCCGCTTGCGCATGGTTGTATAGAAACAGTCCACGCGCGCCTCGGCGAACATCCCTGATGCGCTGCAGAACCGGGGCAGCCCCATCAGCACCCTAAATGCGTTGTTGTACTGCACTCGTAGGGCGCTGTACTGTTTTTGCGTATGGTTCACCCACAGGCTGCATGTGTAAAAATTAGAACAATAGGCTTTAGGTAGAGAGACGGGTTTGATACCTCTATGAGACATTAATGTCTTCCCACTTTCGCTACATAATGATGACTACGTTGGCTTTACTACCAATTTTATCTATATGCCGCATCGCTTCAAAAGGTACAATGAAAAGGTGTAACAATTTGTGTTTACTTTATTCGTTATCTCTGTCTACTTGTACTAACGTCCTTGTCAGATTAGGAATGCTTACGGAGAAAAACCTATAAAGTTGTTGAGTCACTGCGTAGTTTTAGCTGTGACGAATAATATATATGGTTTTATTATACCCATTGAGGCTTTAATAATGTTGTTTTGAATGGTATGTACTACATATATACTTATTAATGAGATGGTTTATAAAATGCTTCAAAGGGGTTACGATTTGCGTCAAACAACACATTTTATTTATTTAATTTATAGCCATTGTTGTCCCGCTGTTGGGCAAAGGCCTCCCTTTTACTCCTTCCACTCCTCGCGATCCAACGCTGCAACAGGCCATGATGGAAGATGTGTCTCGACCTCGTCACGCCATCTCATCCTGGGCCTTCCACGTCGCCTTTTACCGTTGGGTGGGCTCCAATCTCTGGTGGTCTTGTCAACCTGATTTCTTACAAGACAAATGTCCAGATGGATGCGATGTTATAGGAAAGGTGAAAGGTTATGTTAAAAAGAACGATAGATTTTAATGTGAACCTACCTGGTGCCTGAAAAAGATTGAGAATTAGGAACCGGTATTGGTCGGTCAATGTTTTTATGAACAACTAAACAATGTAGGTATTCGACAAAGAACTAAAGTAATTTCCACACAAATAAATCTTACCGCTTTTCCATTCCTTTTAAAATCAGTTACGTACGGTCCAACAGCAGACAGAATAATTACTCACAGCCTCTGACTGAACGTAGCGATACGATTTGTCATGAGTTTGTATTCACAGCGTAGCGTGGCATTCATTCCTGGTGGTGTGAGTGAGGGCGATTGAATGTGTGTGTGAGCCGGGCACAGGGTGAGACGTAACCTGAGATAGGATTTTGTTGTCGATATGTCCGGGACCGGCTGAAATAAATGCTATATCTTTTACCATCATCACCTTAGCGTTTCCTACTGGGACATTGTTGAATCGTTATAATGGGACATCGTTGATTTTTCACGTTTACTACTTCTGCAACCTACTCGGTCAATCACGATTTGTTATGCATTAGTTTGTATTCAAAGCGTAGCGTGGAATTGATTGCGTGGTGGTGTGAATGAAGGCGTTTAGATGTGTGGGTGGATGCATAAGGCGAGACGTATTCTAAGATATAATTTGAGTGGCGATAAGTGCCCGAGCTCGCTGGAATTTAAGTTAGGTACGTTAACATTATTATCTCAAACTCTTCTTGGTCCCTTCTAAACCTACTATGTCACCGATAGATAGTATAAGACCCATAAATTATCCGGTAAATAATCAATCAACAGGACACTTACAATTTTACGCATTCAAACACGTAAATTTATAATTTTCTGATGACTAGGGTATTTATAATTTTACGGATTTAACTACTACACAAGTGACTATCCGTCCGGCTACCGGCTGTAGGTATTTTCTTGCTAGGGCTATCTTGATCTTTTAGAGGGTTTAAAAAATCCTCATATCGAAAAGTGAGCCGGGCAATACTCGTATGTACACGGTGTCGGAGTACCGTGTACATACGAGTATTGCCCGGCTCAGTTTTCGATATCATTGCAATGTTTCTAAATACTAAAATTAAAAAGCCCTAAATATGTATATCTCCACCAGATATTTCACCTCTTCCGCGCCTTCATTTTTCGTCATCTGTCGAATTCGATTACAAGAAAGCAAGCAACGTTAATATCTTGAGACATATCCTCAACCATATCTCATGATATTTAAACCTCTTACACATACTTACCTTGCCTTATCGTCTCGCTATTCGATTACGTACGGCAGCGGCGGCGGCCGTAGCGAGCTGAGAGCTCACAGCGCCCCTGACGACCGACGACAGAAGACGTGTTGCTTCCCTCCTTTACTCCAACAGAATGTACGCTTTACGATGTTTATTGAAGCTGATTTGAATTGGCGATACTCTTTCTTATTGGCTTAGCTATACGCATAACATTGTTACATTAGAAGTTGCAAATAGTTAAGGTTTATTATGCCTGAGCGGTGGCATAGGTAATCTAAATCTGCACGAAGGACCTAGGAGACAGGGACAGCTTGAATCTGTCGTCAGTGTCGACTGCTTCAAGCTAGCGACTGTATAGTTTCATATATTTATTATTATTTAATATATTAATTAACTATTTTGACTAATTGTATTTGTAACCATAGTCAAACGTCAAACTTATTTGCATTAGTTTTAAGAGATATGCACGTAAATAAAATTAGACTTTAATGGAAATTTCTGCTCAATTTTCTTTTTTTTTTTTTAATCAAATTATGAATATAGTTTGATTATTTCACCAGAGCCTCAAGCCAACCTATCCTGCACGTGGTACACCCTGCTACGAGTATAAAACAAACTGTTTTATACTGGTGAGAGACGAGATGTTCGATGTCCCCCATACACACCCTGTCTCTACCGTGGTGACTCACCAATTACATACACCAGCGGGATATTTGTTCCGGGTGTTCTGGTCGTTTTCTATATATAATTTAAAAAACTATCTATGTATTGTATTATGTATATCAGTTATCTAGTACCCATAACACAAACTCTGCTTACCTTGGGGCTAGAAAATGCTGTGTGAATGGTCCGGCATTATTTATTTATTTATTAAACTAGAAGCTAAGTTCGACTGAAAAACTTACGTTAATTTCTCTTGGTTACAGCGCTATGGGAGGAACAGGAGGCGCCAGAGTACGACATGGACTCGGAGGACGAGCGGTGGCTGAAACAACAACGGCATCCAGAGCTCACAGGTACCTCTCACTAATAGATAGATAGAAAATTATTTTATTGCACACTTAAAAATAAAACAAACAAGACAGAATAAAATACAAAATATGTGACAATTTGGCGGTCTTACTACCAGACAACCGTGGCTGGATAGGATCGTTGGATTGTACATGGGGATATGTGTGCATTATATTAAAATACATTATCATCATCAAAATATAATAGTCCACTGCTGGACATAGACCTCCCCTAATGAATAAATTACTTAACACTTTGACTCCGATTTTTTTTTCGAAGACTGCTATTTTTTTTAACCTAAAAAATTCGTGCTGCCGCTCTACACAGCGGTTGTGTTGCGCCGCACATGCGTTTCGTTCGAAAAATATTACGGCTGTGCTGAGTCACAAAAATCTGTATTTTCTCAGCCGCTGCGCTAGTGTGGATTTACGCATATTAGTCACTTGTAGAAAACACATACCGTGTGATTTCAGCACTCAGCAAGTGTTAAATAAAGCTGGACAATCCACACAGCATCATCTAGCCCCAGGCTAAGCAGAGCTCGTGTTATGAGTATTAGATAGATACGATTTCGGAAACTAACACATAGTTTTTCTATCATAGTACATTTATTGATAACTTTTGGTTACAGGTCACATATTTTATGCAATATGTAAAAACCTACATACATTATAATGAATCATAAATTCTTTATAATTTTTTAATTGAATAGAGAATTATGTCATTATTTTTTTGTCATGTCCGTTACTTCCTGACACACCGCCTCCAGCGGTGTATGCCTTTTATTATTATTACTGTCTAAAATTGTACCTACTTATAACTTTGTGATATGGAATGAAGCTCTTTTTATTTTATAATATAATAAATTCTCCTCTCTCTTTCCATTCCAGAGCTAAAGTTCGAACAAATGATGGACAAACTCGAGAAAAGCTCTGGACAGACGGTGGTGACGCTTCACGAGGCCAAACTGCTGCTGGAGCGGCAGGACGACCTCGTGATCGCTGTCTACGACTACTGGCTCAACAAGCGACTTACCACCGTGAGTACGCAGAAGGAAGCTACCACCGCCCAACTTAATGTAGGCCCTTGCTCTCATTTTACTACACGATAACAGATTCACATTTTATTAATTATTTATACGTCACAATTCATCATTCATTATTTCTTCACGCTACACTACACTTCGGTGTAATAAGTGTTCTAAAATCTGCATAGTACTAATTGTTACCGATGTCCTGAAAAAGAAAATAATGCTTCGGAGGGAATTTACCAGCCCTTTCACAAAGACATCTTACGTTAGCGGAAAAGGTCAGGTAGCATCAGAAAATAAAAATAAACTAAGACTAGAAATGATCTGTCGCAGTAATAATACTTCATAGTTACATTAGTAGAAGACAATGTTACACAGCTATCTCTTACTAATGGAATTTATTCATATAATTGGGATTGAACTTCACTTGTCTTGTTAAGTTCTTTCAATCACCTATTATTATTGCGTTGCTCGTCTGTTCAAGTCTGCCCGTAAAAGTTGTCTGTATCAACTGCTTGATCGTATCATCTTCGTCACAGCAACACCCGCTGATCCTCTCAGTGCGGACGGAGAACCGGCCCGGGCAGTCGTCCAACAACCCGTACCTGGCCTTCCGACGGCGCACGGAGAAGATGCAGACAAGAAAGAACAGGTGAGGATAACGTCTAGCAGGTCTACCAGGGGGTGTAAGGTTTGGGGGTTCCAGGTCCGAGTGGAGATTTATTGATAGGAATGTCGAAAGTGGTAGTTCTTTGTTTACGTAAGACGTGACCGTGTCAATGGGCCATTTCCTCGAATGAAATTATCACACTATGATGGATGTTTGTTACTTATTAAGTTAAGTACATATATAATAGTAAAATAAGGCACACAATTTCATGCTAGGAGTAATAAGGTGTACGATGCCGTGTGTGGCGCCTGTCTGAAACTGATTCCTAGCTGCTTCTTGGGACATATTTTGAAAATAACTCTTCATTTATGAAAACCTAGGCTCGGGAGACCTTTTTAATAAATATTGTCATTTCAGAAAGTGAAAATCAAGTCCAGTCGGTTTCTCGTATTCTTTTTCCACTACGCTCTTTCTAACACAGAACATTATAGTCTATAAGTCTAATATATTTGTTATTTTGCTCTCCCATTACCACGCAACCCTTATCATTCCAGAAAAAACGACGAAAGCTCGTACGAGAAGATGCTGAAACTCCGTCGGGACCTCGCGCGGGCGCTGAGCCTTCTAGAGCTGGTCGCGAGACGCGAGCGGGCGAAGCGCGAGCTGGTCAAACTGACTGCATTGTTAGCGGAGCGACGGTACTCGGCCGGAGACTTCGCCAATCACCTGTTACCTGACCCACCACCCAGGTATGAGACAGTTAGCGAGATGGTAGATGTAGATACCATCTAGAGCTGGTCGCGAGACGCGAGCGGGCGAAGCGGCCAAAGACGTAGACAATCAGCTGTTACCTGACCCATAGCGGCCACTTCTAGGCTGCACCGAATCTTCTCCTTATCGTTATGTATGTAGCCTAAATACTTCACGTATACTTCGGCTCAATACGAGAAGCTTCAGGGACTGCGCTACGCCAAAGCTATCGCAGAAATTTTATCATATAATACAAACTGACTATTGTCATGACCAAAATACTATCATAACTTCAACGTAGTTATACCAATGCAGATGACTGACTGAGTTTTATTGCAGTAGGTACTGGTCTCCATTCGGTTGACAAAGCTTTTGTACCGACACCGCTAAGTTGAAATAGCTGTCCAGTCGCCGTAGCCGAAATCTGAAAAATTTGGTTTCGAATACAATTAGTTACGAATAGAATTCGTTGCTCACTACTGATCAAAGGCCTATGTTTATGTTATTTCCAATAGATCTGATACAAACCTCTGTATGATACACTAAACTAAACTCACGTCTCCGTCCACAGACCAGCATACACGGTGCCACTGAACGCGTTTCGCCCAGAGAAGTATTCAGTACCGCACTACGTGCCGAGACCTCAACCCACCCCCGTCGATGCGCCTAGACAGGTGAGTTACTTATATATTGTTCTATGTCACATACACTACACTCTATTGACACACACACTTTACTGGTTTGTCACTAAAGCGCAGTGAGGATTTGTTTCTTTTTACATTCTCCTCGCGGTTTAGTGCTGGCCAAGGGTAGCAAATTTAGATCGAATAGAAAATTCTAAATTTAATTTCTCTTAGGCTTACAAAATAAGCACTTAGACAAGTCAAATTTCAATGTCAAACTTCATTAGATAGGACAGGAATTGGGAATTATTTATAATTTTTGGGATATTATTTAATTTCTTAGGAATAGGGATTTTTTTTATCGATTTTTGTTTTTTTTTTTAATTATTTTTAATCACTAACGGGCATATAAAATACATGTGTGTGCGAAATTAAAATAGGGCAAGTATATCAAGGGGTCGAACTTATAGTTTTGTTTTGAAGTGTGTTAGGGACGTTACATTTCACTTTTGAGTTAAGGCGTTTCGAATACCTGAAAACTCTTTGTATGGTATGAAGAATGTTTTCCAGAAAAGTTTAATAATAGACTCATTTTAAGCCTAATGACCAAGTTTTGTGTTACGAACGCAGTATGGTTTCTGAGTAGTTACAATTGAAGACACATTATTTTATGTCTGTCACCAAATCTTGGTCAATTCGCTTGAAAATTATCATAATTTACACTAAAACAGAGGAAATAGTTTTAAGATAGGGCCAAATGGGTCGCCCTCAGCTTGATTAGGTTGGGCGTAGCGCTTTACAATCATCAGTTCACTCTCACGCTGAGCCAATACCTTCAGCAGCCAATATGTTTTAACGCATACACTACTCGTAGCGTAAGGGTCTTACCACATTTATTTACACGGAATCGGCTTCAGCCGATCAAAATAAGCTTTAAATCTACCATGTTAGGGTGAAAAAAAAAAATTTTGTCTCTTGTTATCTTTCTTACCAATTTAAATAAAATAATTATAAGTATTAATATAACGGGTATTTATTTACTTATTTTAACGGGTATTTACTAAATACCCGTTGTATCAATACATCATGTGTTCAGATGACGTAAGTTTAAAAATATTTAAATTACATGGTTGATACCCTGAAACGTTTCAGTTTCGGTATGATCGGACACGGATAAAGATTGTATAATATTAATATTAGACGAATTAAGCAGCATTTTCCAAGGATGACATCATTATACGCCGTCGCTATTTAATTGCGTCTAAGAAAATAAAGACAGCATTAGAAAATATTAATTCAGCTACAATAAATGTTATACGGTCATTATCCTTGTCCGATCATACCCCAACGCACAATAATCATGTGCTTAAAAAATGAAATTATATCTCTTACATCCATTTAGAATATTTTTTCTCAATTTTTATAATAATTAATGTGAAAGTATTGACTTTGGCAACACTAATTAGTGAACATGCGTAAAGCAAATCTCTTGAGCCCCAATACGATCTTTGTCTCTGAACGAGGTGGTCGTGTGACTGAACCGGAGCTCATCTGAGAATTAGTTTGGTTAATAGTGTAAAATGGAATTTCTGAAATAGCTTCATATATTTATACGAATTTATTCGGACCCCACCGCGATAAAAAGAGCCATTCATTACTATAGAAAACTTACAGATTTAACGAGTATCGAACTTAATCTATCATAGTAATATATATCTTAGAAGTAGCTATATGGTTAAGCCGATTCCCTGTAGATAACTACAGTCAGACCCCTAGAGATGTGTGCGTGTATATGACGGTGGTGATTTGGCTTACAGCGCGAGAAGCGTCCGTACAAGAGACGGAAACACAGGCACGCGCACGCCGGCGCCGCCCCCGGCCTCAGAGGTGAGTGCCTTATTTATCACTTGTACGGTGTGGCATTACAGATCCGAGGAAATTGCTGGCTTTGAGGCCACTTCAGAGGGAAATGCTGGATTTGAGGCCGCTTTAGAGGGAAATGCTGGCTTTGAGGCCGCTTTAGAGGGAAATGCTGGCTTTGAGGCCGCTTTAGAGAAAAATGCTGGATTTGAGGCCGCTTTATTTACATATTTAAAAAACAAAATCCTTTAAGAACTAAAATTGACATACTTAATCACTAATCAGAAGGCCAATACAGGATTCACTTTACGTAAATTAAGCTTTAGAGGGAAAAGCCGGCTATGAGGCCGCTTTAGAGACCTTCTGTCTGTTATATTCAGCAGCACCCACAAAATGACTTCACTCTATGGTAGGCTTGCTGAATAAAATTGCTATATGCGATATGCAATAAAAAAAAATTCAGAAAAGACCTGACAGATTAAAAAATAATAAGTTTTAGAACAAAATGAATTTAATATTACAATAAACTGTAGAGTCGGTATCAGTTTTTGCACCAGAACAAAAATTTAAATTAAACGTCTATTACTTTACGCATTTCTTCTGGCCTTGCCACTGAATTAAAAACAAAGCGCCTGACATACTAGATTTGCATCTTATTTTTAGCATTCCTTTGGATCTTGTATGCCATGCAGTTCAAGCCGGGAGAGAATCAAGAATATCGTATCAAATGTCTTTTTCACGATCTATGCTAAAATCGCATGGGATCGTCATAGGGAATCATTCCTGCAAGTAACCAGTGGACAGGTAATTATAATATTTAGGATGTTTGATGGTAACGTCTATCTAATAGCTATTAGACGTACACTTTCCATAAAATCATCTTTACAGGCCATTTACCAGATTTACCAGTATATTAGTATCGAGTATGTAAACGGATCCAGGTGTTTGGTTGGTGGTATTTTGGAAAGACATTGACAGCTGTTCAGTATTTGATCTGGGTGTTTGCTCTAAAAACAGTTCCATTTTAGATCCGAAAAAATCCTAAACAAAAAAATCTTAACTATGGTAATGCTAAAGCTTCCGCATTAAATTTTCCCGCATCAGCAAGTCTATAGAATTAATGTAATAGAAAGCATTTAAGGTCATTTATATCGGTAGCATAGCAAGATAGATATATTTATTTATTGTTACAAATTTGTTACATTTTGTTTATAGCATCTTAAATCTTAACATAGGTTTATCTAGACACTAGAGTTCTCTTAACAATAATAAGGTTAAAAATTAAAATTAAAGTAATTAGCGCGGTAGGCAGTCACGCAACAAGCACAGTGACTTCGCTGTCCGCTGCATGGCTTTGCAAGGTTTCCGTACTTATAAAAATTATAGAATTATATGAAACTTTTAAAACTATCATGGTTATTGACACTAAAGTCATTTAAAACGGGATATTTACCATGATTAGATTTTTGAGTTATCCAATATTTCGGCACAGTTTCATGCGCCATGATCACGGAATAACTGAAGGCACTGCAAGTGCGAGTAAGTTTTTATGGGCAGACATACCGATCTACCCTCATTTTTTGTCTTTTGCTACGAACATTACAACTACCATCATGGCGCATGCAACTGTGCCGAAATATTGGATAACTCCAAAATCAAATCATGGTAAATATCCCGTTTTAAATGACTTTAGAAATTAATGATTTTTAAGAGCAATCACCCTGATCTGAACGATTCCGATATCTAGTTAATAGCCACCTTTACTATTTTTCTATTGACCCCTGAATCTCTTTATTATACTATACTACTCCATATAACTGCAACTAATAAATGCGTGTTTATTACAGCTTTAAAGCTCATTGTGAATGTAAGCGGGTTAACTACAAACCTATACTCCGATTAAGAATCCAAGATATTTTATGTGAACAAACACTGAGAAAATAGTAAATGGAAATGTAACAAAAACTAATGACAATAACAGAAAACAACAACGTAACAGCAAGGTTATCACTAATAACAAAATACAAACCACTACAACGCATAATCGAGAGATCAATTAAATAATGAATGAAAGCTTTTAAAACCAAAAATAATTCGAGCTGGGCTGTGCATCGATGATACCAATGTCGTTAAATAGTTTCCACTAAATCTCCTTGGGGTTTGCAACAAGAAATATCCAGGTTTTTTAATCGGAGTATAGTTTGTGTTGAAAGAATATCAACGTTTCATCCCTTAACGAGGGACTTCTTCAGGATAAGTACGGATTAACCCGCTTAACCCCGAATACTCGCAACATAGATCTATGTCTATTCTACACTAGAAAACAATCCCCGTGTAAGATGCGCTTAAGTATTTAGGGGCTAGATTCATAAAAAATTCTTCATAAAACGATAGTTTTTACAGTTAGCTCTCAAGCTCAAAATAACATATATAATAATAAATAATTTCTTTCAGATCATTGAAAAGTAAAAGATCTTATTTAACTTATTCTACGGTCCATCCTATCCGATGTATTAATTTACTTTCACGCAAAAATTAATGAATGGATTTTGATAAAACTTCACAATAATATAGCTTACATATCAGAATAATAATGCTGGACAATTCACACAGCATTATCTAGCCCCATGGTAAGCAGAGCTTGTGTTATGGGTGCTAGATAACTGATAAACATAATACAATACATTAAATAGATAGATATGTTTTATTATATATAGAAAACGACCAGAACACCCGGAACAAATATCTGCAGATCGTACACACTTTTTTTCCGAGGCGGGAATCGAAACCGCAACCTCCTGCGTCGCAGGCGGACCTTCGCCCACCGCGCCGCATCGGTCGTCCGAATAACACAGGCTACAATTTAGTAGTAATATATACCTTTAAAGTAGCGTACATGTGTGAAACCAATACGCACGCTCACGCATCACTTCCCAATTCTTCCAGACTCCGGTGTGTACACATCGTCTGAGGAGGAGAGCGTCCGCGTGGAGCCGAGTTCACCGCCCGACGACGGTCCCTTCGCGTTTCGCAGGAAGCCCGGCTGTTACTATGAAATGGTGAGTTTATTTGTTAATTTAAAAGTAAACGTAATTATTTGGCCAGAACATAGAAGATAGTATACATACATACTCGTATAAATTAACAGAGAAGCTGACAATATCAGTCTCCACTCAGCATGAGCAGATCGTACCATAGCGCTGGTCTTCCGTGGAGACTGTGGTGGGTCTGGCCTAATATCGACTGACGACGCTTCGTGACGTGTAGGCATACGAAGTTGAGCGCCCACCGCCCCGCGGTGGTTCGCCGCGAAATGCCAGATGTTCCCGCCAGTTGTAAAAAATGGTCTCAAGGGCTTCGTAACTAAGACTTTGTGATAAAATTTATGTGAGAGGTAGTTGAATAACTAAGCAATGAGTTACAAAAACAATTTTGACAAGTATAGCAGTAAAATATTATGTAATTCAATATGCTCTTACGCACTTATAATAAGTCGTATGAAGCAAAATATCAGGTTTGGACATGCAATAAAATTATCTGCTAATGCGGAAAACTTCCGCAAACAATCTTTCTGCATCCGCATATTTTAACGTAATTTGGTGTGCAGTACCTTAATATAATTTGAAAAATCTCGTCTACGCTGATGCGGGAAGTGCCTAAAATCCAGAAGAATATTCCGCATATTTGTAAATATTTTACTGATACAGCCATATCCTACGACATTTCTTTAAATCACTACGAAAGCCACCTGAAAGAATAGCCTCGTTTATCAGAGCATGTATTTCTATTGTCTTAAACCCAATCTGTTTGTTCCAGCCGACGTCGACGTTGTGCGGAGACCCTGTGGACCCGGAGAGCCCTTCGAAAGAAGGACTGTACCAGCACGAACTCGATCCAAGGCATAGGTCAGTTATTCACCTGTGATTTAGGGGTTTTATTCAGTGTCACGACTTGGTAAACGTAGTGTAGGACGCCCTCCGACCAGTGAGGCGACCACGCTATTTAACACAACGTAACGCGCGTTATCAGCGTTGCTAATTTGTTAAGAAGCATTTTAACGCGAATAACTCGTGAAAAGGCTCAGGTTCAGGTGGGGGTACTCCATTTTCCGCATTTGGACTCCAGTTGGTCCTTTATGCGTAGAGTTTGCTAGCATAGCCAGCCTAGCTCCGTCCAGAAGCGCAGAATCTTCCTGGGGTCTTCACAGGCTTCGCGGAGCGACCTCGGCAAGTTGAGGATTTCTATCCGTTGTGCTAGTACTCCCTCGCATTCCAGGATTACGTGGGAGGCTGTTTCGTCGTTGCTGAGGCATCCTCTACAGAGAGGGCTATCCGTCGCTCCGATGGTGAATAAGTGTTTGTTTAGTGGACAGTGTCCTGTTAGTGTTCCCACAAGGACACGTAGGTCCGATCTATTCAGATTTAGTAGGCGTTTTGTTAGCTTTGGTGATGTTGATGGGAGTGCCGTCCTTGCTTGTCTACAATTGATTTGGCTAGTCCATCGTTCGTTATGTGTATTTCTAGTTCTGAGCTTGGTCCATGTCTGGAGCAGAGAAAATGGCAGGGGTAGGAATGGCGGTGGTCCTTCTATGGTTGTCGCCGATCCTCTCCGTGCCAGTTCGTCCGCAGCATCATTTCCTAGCGATCCACTATGTCCTTTGATCCATTGTAGGATGATCCAATTTTCAGTGGATATCCTTTCCAGAGCAGAGTGACATTCGTAAACGAGCTTGGAGCTACAGCTGTTTCCTTCCAAGGCTCTGAGTATGGCTGCGCTGTCAGAGAGGATGCGTACACGTTGGTCTTTGATTCCTCTCTTCTGTACAGCTGTCGCTGCCTGTGTTATTGCTACGCATTCGCATTGGAATATAGAGCTATGCGTTCCTAGCGTTATTGATATGTTAATGTTGAGGTCCAGTGAGTGAACCCCGGCACCCGTACCGGTTTCGGTTTTGGAGCCGTCTGTGTAAATTCTGACTTCGTGGGTACCTGATTCATCTTTTTGGTCCTCGTATCGTTGTATTTGGTAGTGTTTGTTTAGTATTGGCTTGTTGGCCATTCTGTCACAAGGGGCCTCTGTGAGTGGTTCATATGTTATGGCCCTGTCCATGATCTGCGCATGAGGACTACTTGTGACTCCCCAGAGGCCTGTGTTGTGTAGTCTTAGAGCCGACATCGTGGCTTCTTGTTGTATGTAGAGGTCTAAAGGTGCTACATCTAGAATTATATCTAGGGCAGCGCCTGGTGTGGATCTCATGCATCCTGTTATCGCGGAGCATGCCATTCTTTGAAAGCGTTGTAGTTTAGTTACCACGGTGCTCAGTTCCGTTCTAGTCCACCAAACTATCGCTCCGTAGGTTAATGTTGGTCTGATGATAGCAGTGTAGAGCCACTTGGATATTTTCGGTGAAAGTCCCCAAGTTTTCCCTAGCATTCTGCTGCATTGGTAGAGAGTAGCGGTCGCACGCTGGAGTTTGTAGTCAAGATGTTTGTTCCATAGCAGTTTGCTATCTAGTATGACCCCTAGGTACTTGACTTCTGTTTTTAGCGTTATATTTGTGTTGAATAGTTTTGGGATTTTTATATTACCCAGTTGTCGTTTGTTTGTGAACATGATCAGTTCCGTTTTTGTTGGGTTTACTGTCAGTTCGTGATCGTTGCACCATGTTTCAATGGTTTTGAAGGCGATTTTCATCAAGTGAAAAAGCGTTATTCGCGTTAAAATGTAGCGCTAAAATCTGTGTTAAATAGCGTGGTAGCCCCACAGGTGGTGCAGGTAGATGCTGGTAGTGTCAAGCTGAAGGCAGGGCGCTGTGGCGCTCATTAGTGAAGGCCTATGTTCAGAAGTGGACCATATATACATATACTATACCATCGACCACCTGCAAGGCTGCCACGCAATTTTTAACACATAACGTAACGCGCGTTATTACGCTATTTTAGCGAGAATAACTCGTGAAACAGAATTATGGAATACAAAGTAGCCTTTTTTTTATTCCAGGCCTAGATTTATGCAAAATTTTTGACCGATCCGTTCAATACTTTTAGTCCGTTATAGTTTCGCATTTGTAATATTAGTGCGATTATTTGTTGGAAAAAGCTTACTGAAGAAAGCTGCCAAAACTGTATTATAAAAGTCTGAATTAATTTCCAGGTATACCCTCACATCAATTAGACACCCGTATCCGACGTGCGTGGGCTTCGCGCGACGCCGCGTCGGCCGCGGCGGCAGGATCGTACTGGACCGGGTGGCGACGCCCCTCGACGACCTCTGGCCCACGCTGCCCTTCCACCAACGAGATCTCGACGAGGAGAAGGTAGATACGTTGTTATATCAGCGTATAGTCTCGTAAAAAGCGTTTTGTTTGACAATATTTTTATTTTTTTCGCATACAGGCTGCCCTCTGGGCACATGCCACTGAATAGTTTTACGTTTCTTATGAAAATAATAGAAAGCCCCATGTGTGAATCATGTGGCGTAGTGGAAGACATCTATCACTTTTTGGTGGAGTGTTCCTGTAGCGCATCAATAAGAGAAGAGTTGATAGCAAAATGTTATATTAATGTCCTTTATGTGGGCTAATTTCGTAGTGTACTGGCGGAACAAACTTCTGTTGCCGCTGTCACTTTGTATGATTCCATTTGTACCACTATAAGATACTTGTAAATATTGACGATCTTAAGACTGCGACTAACTCATTGTTAGACTCAGTCCTAAATTAAATTAGAATATAAAAAAAACTGCGATGCAGGAGGTTGGAAAAAATCTACCTGTGTAATGTATTCTATTAACTATTAAGTATCTAGCCTTCCAGCATTATTTATTTATAACGATGAACAAGGATGACGAAATATCTTAAGTTCTGTAAATCAAAGCCAAGGTTCACAAAATTCTAATTGCATGTTTGTCCACAGCGCGAAATCGAGAACCAACGTCACCGCAACCCAAAAGAAATCACAACGGACTACCACACAAGCGGAAAATACCCGTGGAGGCACGCCTTCCGACGGCACCTCTCCAGAAATCCCCACCTATGGACCGACGTCAAGCCTGACGTCGCGGACGTCAAGCCAGACCTCGACTTCAAGTTCGACGTCAAGCTCGAGCCGTCAGTCGACTCTCTGCCCGACATCGTGCAAGACAGTGAAAAGTGTAAAGTCGATAGTGAAATGTGCGTCGACAGTGAAAGTAAAGTGTGCAAAAGTGATACTAGTGTTAGGACTATGGAGGGGGGAAGGAAGCGGTCGTATAGTGACTGTAGCGATAGCAGCTATGATTCAGATCAGAGCTTGCAGCCTGTGGAGCAGGAGTTTGAGCGGTTTATTGACGAGGTTAATCAGAAATGGTGAGTTGTGTTGTTCTTCTATTATATGCACCTAATTGCACTCTAGAAGTTTTCACCGTCATTTCGCATCTACGAATTGACGCAATATATGTGGAACTCATACCGCGTTTACGAATCGCTAAATCTATGTAACTGTAAAGCTTTTTATGTCATTTACTTGTTATATACGTATGTTTGGACAGGTTATTTGAATTCTTCGTGGATTCGCGATCTATCTAACGAATATTATATAAAAACATAGTGATAAATCTATTTAACACTAGCGTAACATAGTGATAAATCTATTTATCACTATGTTACGCTAGGTTTTCTCGTAACCTGAGTGATAGGATGTATAGAATAATCTACTTGGGTACCAACGAAAACAAAGGCCAACTCGATGTAGTTTGCCATGGACTTTAGGTCAACGATGGGGGTAACCTAGGTACTACCTAGGTTTTACTCTTAGATCATAAACTAACCTGGGAAAACTCCGCCTCGCTTCCTCCAGTGGACAGTCATCCCCTAAGAAATAGAACACGTGTTTATAATTTAAAATATATTAAAACTAAAGCATCAATAATTATTCCAGGTTACACTTCCGGCCAAAAACACCGATCCCTTCCCCCCCACCACCAGACTGCCCGGACGAGATCCCGCTCGCCCTGGACACGGCGATATCCGTGGAGGTGGGCGGCCTGCCGTCCCTGGGACTCGGCACGTTCACCACGTCGGAGTTCACGCTGGGCGAGCTCTACCCGGAGATAACGGAGGCGGATAGTAGCGGAGCCAGTCTGGATATATCCGGGGATGATTTGTTGCCGGAGAATTTTACAGGTCAGTCTCTTATTATAGCTTCTAGCAAGGTTTTCTGAGTCAATAACCACACAAATATACACGGCGATCTCCGTGGAGGTGGGCGGCCTGCCGTCCCTGGGACTCGGCACGTTCACGCTGGGCGAGCTGTACCCGGAGATAACGTTGCGTTTGCCAATTTGAAAATCAACCACGTCTCTATACATCATTTACATGTAACTACATATGTAATATATTAGATCCACCAGATTGTTATTATTCTTATGTACCCATTCCTCACAGAGTATTAACAGGTGTGTTTCTCGTTTGCAGGTCTAACGGAAGAGCAGATGGACAGCATTCTCTCTAGCGCGGATCTGACGGAAGTGGCGCGACCGGATGTACTGGACCTCGTGGATGGAAAGGATCCTTTTTTATTGCACGGCCAGGGTGCCCGCGCGCTCACCTACTCTGGCCGACACACAAAGGTACAACTAATAAATAATAAATAATGCTGGACAATTCAGACAGCATTATCTAGCCCCATGGTAAGCAGAGCTTGTGTTATGGGTACTAGATAACTGATATACATAATACAATATATTACATAGATAGATATTTTTTATTATGCAAATAAATTATTATATTCTATAATTACAGACGGATTCATTCGGGTCGTCTCACGTGCGCGTGGCGGCGGCTGAGCGCGACCACATCTACTGCGCCGCGCCCGCGCCGCCGCCCGCCCCAGCGCCCACCAAACCAACGCAACACAAGAAGGTAACAACTTACTGTTTAAGAAAACATACAATACCAAAGACAAGAGCAAACAGCTTAGTCAGTGACCGATCAATCGCCATTCACTCTTGCCTTCATCATCAGCGTATAGCAGTCCACTGCTGGACGTAGGCCTCCCCTAATGAGCGCCATAGCGCTCTGTCTTCAGCTTGCCGTATCTGCCTGCAGTCCTTCGCAGGTCGTCATCCCACCTGGTCGGAGGGCGTCATACACTACGTTTGCAGAGTCGTGGTCTCCACTCAAAAACACGTTTACCCAACGGTTGTCGGTTCTTTGCGCGATATGGCCGGCCCACTGCCACTTCAGTTTGCCTTGCTCTAGCCTTCATTCCACACTTATTCAATTCATTGTGTCCTGTCTAAGTGCTTATTTGTAAGCTTAAAGAAATAAAAACTTTTCATTTTCATTTTTCATTTTCATTCACTCACTCAGGGCAGGCCGACCCGCCATTAACTTCAGCAAGCAGCATAAAACATTCATCCGAAATGTATCGGTGAACATCACAAAAAATAATAAAAGAAACTTCCGCATCTATACAGCAAACAAACTCTCAACACCTACAATAGCCACGATGACTGATTTTCAGAAACTATTTTAGATAAAAGCCGGCCAAGTGCGAGTCGAACTGCGCACGAAGGGTTCCGTACCATTATTTATAAAAACGGCAAAAAAATCATGTCTGGGTTTGTGGTGTCAATTATTTATTTTTAAAGTTATAACTAAATATTCTGTGAATATTTCAAGCGTCTACCTGTTGCCGTTATCATTTATCAATATCGAGGTAAAGATCACGTTGTATGGGAGCCCCCTTTAATAGAAATTTTATGCTGTTTTTTAGTATTTGTTATAGCGGCAACAGAAATACATAATCTGTGAATTCAACTGTTTAACTATCTCGGTTCATGAGATTGATTTTAAAGCTGACAATAAACGTGAAACTCATCTACAACCTATCATTCCCAGGTGGTGGAAGCTCGGCCCGCAGCCCCAGCGCGAGCGGCCCCGCCCCCCGCGCCCGCCCCCGCGCCGCGCCCCGCAGAGGTCATCGACCCGCCGCAGCCGGCAGTGCCGCCACCAGCGCCGCAGCCGATCCAGCCTGTGCTGGTCAACCAGATCAGAGTCGATAAGAGAAAGAAGGAAGATACTATTGAAGAGGTATGTTGATAATACTGGATATCTCCACGGCATCATTTACAGAGGTCATTGACACTTACCTCCCTTTATTAGGAGCCGAGTTAATGGTAGCAATCTGAACAACTAGATGAGAGATGATAAAAGTTGGGAGGAATTGAAGAAACATATTTAAAAGCCACTGAAATCGATTTCTCTCTTCTGTTATTTTTTGTACTACAAAAGAAAAATATATGTGATTTAATAATAAATTTTTATTATTAAATAAAATTGGCTTTTTCTTTATTAGTTTCACTTAAATATTTTTACTTTCTCCACGTCCTGTATTTTGCCTTTCTTTACCGTAAGTTTTATACTAAAATCGTATAAAACCTTAGGCAAAATAAATAAGTAAAATAATAAATGCAAAATGTACTCACCGCTGTTGGATTACTACAGAAATAACGTTTACCTTTTCATCCAGGTCCAACTTGCCCACGGCGTCCAGCTGAAGACAGTTCAAACAAAACACTCTCCTCTGAAGAAACATATAATAACGTCGGGTGCTCACCGCGTGCGCAGCGAGCCGGTCGCAGTCAGCAGCGCGCCGCAGCAGCAGATACTCTCGCAGGCTGTGTCTGACAGCTTGAAGGTATGTTGCATAGCGTCGGTCAGTCTGTGATCAAAACACTCTCCTCTGAAGAAACATACATATAATAACGTCGGGTGCTCACCGCATGCAGCGAGCCGGTCGCAGTCAGCAGCGCGCTGTGTGAGGCTTGCTTTGCTCGCCGCACTGACTGGTATAATCTTGAGCTGATTCAACCGTTACCACTCCCGTTGGAATCGACCAATGTACTGCCGAGTAATCAATAAATAAACACACCGTTTACCAATGCTTCTCCCAACATTAATAAACAATTTGTTGTGACTTTTCTAGGTGCGCCTTCAAAACCACCTGCTGTCGGGTCAAGGCGGTGTGCTCGTACAGAACGGACCGTTCCCACAAGTTGTGTCACTACCGGTGCAGAGCAGAGAAAGTGAGTACAATAATATATTCTGAAACCTTATCATCATCAGCCCATGTTAGTCCACTGCTTGACATAGGCCTCCCCAAAACCTTACCTACAGGAAATCTGACGAAAAAACAGATAGCATGGTAATTGCATGTATTGTTAGTACTGAACTTACTCTTGAAAACAGTTCTAATAACAATCCTTTTTTTATTGACGACCTGTGTGGCGCAGTGGGTGAAAGTCCGCCTGCAATGCAGAAGGTTGCGGGTTCGATTCATCGGTCGTCAAAAATCGAGCTCCTAGGCGATTATGCCCTTTGAAGTCAATAACCCCAACATAACCACATAATCTTCCACAGACGTAGCTGTAGTAACATCAATAAGCAGTGCCGGGAGCGCGGCGGGTCGGCAGCGTGCCGCCGGCGCGGTCGGCGCCACGTCGGGCGCGCCGCTAGTCGTCACGCACTCACATCTACACCCCAGCAAACTGAAGGTGTTACACGCCACTCCGCTCACACACACGCAGAGGTTAGTATCATCATCATCAACCTTTAATAGTCCACTGCTGGACATAGGCCTCCCCTAATGAGCGCCATAGCGCCCTGTCTTCAGCTTAAGGCTAGTATACATAATGGGATAAACAGTAACAACACAGACCAGTAAAAAGTTAAATATCTGAATTACGAAATGTTGTAAGCTGCATAATTTGGCGTGTTTTAAAAAACTTTGAACGGACTTGAAAATCCTAAATAATAATGAAAATGGGGTTTTAAAATTTAGCTCTAAAAAAAGAATCATTGAAATAGGTCATCGTGATATTGAGTTATTTGTTCATTTGTCGCGCAAATACATAAATATGGTTTTCTCATGGATGTCATTGTCAGAACTGGACCAAATTATGGATCCAACGGATCAAATAGGACCACACGTGAAGTACCAGCTTTCAAATATAAAAAAAATCATCAGAATCGGTTCACCCAGTCGAAAGTTCTGAGGTAAAAAAACAGTCAAATTGAGAACCTCCTCCTCTTTTTGAAGTCGTTTAAAAACAGACCAATAAAAACAAAGATCTGAAGTAAGAAATCTAAACCCATGACATGGAATCTGCCACTACGATGTGCCTTTCTTTTCAGAACACAGCTCCTAGCGCAAAACCGCGGCATAACCCAACTGCCAGCCGTCGTTTCTCTCGCCACACTCTCGGACCCTAAATCCACAGCGCTGTTCAAAGCGGCACCGGGTTCCGTGGCCCAGCTATTCGAGATCAAGAGTGGGCAGTTGGGCAAGGGACCGCATCTGGTGAATGTTGTGAGGCAACCGCAGCCGGGGAAGGCGACTATAGCGAGACTGGATCTGAATGATAAGAAGAGACAGCTTGTTTTTGACGGGACGCTCAAGGTAAGCTTCAATCACAAGTTTCTACTGGTATATTTCTACTTAGTATATTTATCATAAGAATTAACAAGTGAGCGATGAAGTGACCGGCCATATTTCGCGAAGAACCTACAACCGCGGGGTCAACGTTTTCTTACGTGGAGATGACCAGCTGTGTTGACGACCTGCGAAAGACGCAGCATGATGCAATGCAAGCAGATGTTGGATGCAGCAAGCTGAAGTAACTCCGCGCTTTGAAAATAAAAGTTATTAATTTATTCTCAAAAAGACAAATTTTATAAAGTCACTTACATGTACAGGGTTCTTAGGTTAAATATAGTTAAATACATAGGGTTCATCATCAGCCTATATTAGTCCACTGCTGGACATAGGCCTCCCCCAATGAGCGCCATAGCGCCCTGTCTTCAGCTTGACGCATCCAGCATCTACCTGCAGTCTTTCGCAGGTCGTCATCCCACCTGGTCGGAGGGCGTTCTACACTACGTTTGTTGTGGTCCTTCAATAGCTGACTCATTTAACATGTTTACCTAATAAGAAGAGAATTATCATCAAAATATGTCCTCATTTCACCCTTTTATATAAAGTTAATAATTTATTGTCCTTCTGTTTAGTGTTTAAGTATGTTCATTTTATTTTTTAAGGGCTGTGGATTTATTTTTAAATAAATAGATTAATAATTGTATTATCTCCCCAGGGCAACATCCCCGGCAGCACGCGCGCCCACCGCGTGTCCGTGAGCCTCGAGGGGCGGCACGTGGTGCGCGCGCCGCTCCGCCACCAGATACAGCTGAAGGGGCGCGGGCTTGGGGGCGCGCCGCCGGCCGCGCCGCCGCCCCGGCTCAGCTCCGACCTGGTGGCCAACCTGCTCAACAAGAACGTGCAGATACCTAAAGGTGAGCTATTTAGCACTAGCACAGGAGAGCTAGTCAGCTATAGCTGAAATTGAGCAAAGTACTGTGAAGACTGATATGGTGGAAAAAGTGCAATACACTTCGTGACTCGAAAATTAAAATCGATGTTTCTGATTCGTTTCTCATATTATGTCACTAACATAGAGCATTAGCTCGAAATGAAACCATAAAAATATCGAGACTTGAAATGTGCCTAAATCTGAGTTAGGTTTGAGTATTCGGGTATACCCTGCAAATATTTATATCATTGTTTGTCGCCTCCAGATCTCTAAATCTAAACTTGCGTATAAAATATTTATTTATATTTTAAATGTGTTTGTATCTCAATATTAAAATATTATTGTCTTTTTTCAGGCGCCCAAAAGATAGCAATCTCCGGTCCGGGCGGGCAGGCCTTGTCTGCCAACGTGCAGGCCATCGCGTTCACCACGGCCCAGCTGAAGGCGCGGCAGACAAGGCTCATCACGCAGCCGCGGCCGGCGCCTGTTGCGTGAGTATTTAATACTTTTATTCTATATAGATTTTATTGTCGTTTTATTCTACATCTGGAGCTTACCTATGCAACATTCCAAAAAATAACTACGCATAAAGAACTGTTAAAATTACCTTTCTGTTATCTTGTTGTTTTTTGTTCTTATTTTTTGTTACGTTTTCATTCATAAATATCATTGTTGGACTTGTTTGATGGATTCTAAATCTGAGTATAGTAGTGGTTTCGTACTTCTTACTTGATGAAAACTTTGAAAACATAAAGAAATTCTAATAACTATATTTAATTAATAATAAAGCTTTGCTTACCATGGGGCTAGATAATGCTGTGTGAATTGTTGTCCAGCATTATTTATTTATAATTAATTTAATTTACAATTATTTAATTGCAGGGAAATCGTAGACGCGTCAACGACACCAGTCGCTACCTCATCCCAGCAACCACACAACCAAGAAACCACTGAGGAAACAGAAACCAACGGCACCGTCCGCCGCAGAACCGCTGACAACCTACCCATGGAGGTCACGTGACAACCGACCGACGCCAGCGCCGCGGCACGCAGTGGCAACACTGCGCAACTCAGCGGCAACGGGAATGCGAGAGTCGCGTCTAGTGATAGTGTTAATAATAGAAACGTGGTAATGGACAGCGGTAGTAAAGAGAATGATAGCAAAATCAGTGGTGGTAAAGATACTATTGATGGTCTCAAATGTAACGAGGATAACCGCACTGGAGACAGTGTTAATGGGACAAATAGTCGCAAGGTCAGTGACAGTTATAATGATACAATTGGCAGTCTTAAAGCTAAAAAAGGTATAGCAAACGGTACTGGTAATTTGCCCAAAAATATTGACAGTAATAGTGGGATAAGTATTAAAGTCCTCAGTGTTAATAAAGATGTTTGTACTCTCAAAAATCAGGACAAGGATCTAATAACTAAAGACACTGGTTGTGTGGCAAAGATAATAGACGGTGTAAATAATAAGGTTGTCAGTGACAATAAACATGCAATTGATATTGATGGTCTCAAAAATAACAAGGATGCAGGTACTAACGTGCCGGACAGAATAGACTCTAAAAAGGAATATCCAAAACCTAACGGCGATTGTAACGTTTTCAATGACATACCTAGCGAAGGTGGCAAAACCAAAATTGGCAATGTTGGTAGTACTGCCAAGCAGATTAAACCATACCTGAAGTGTCTGAAAACTGGTGGTTCAGACTGTGTAGGCAACACAAAAGAAGCTAAAATGAGGATGAATATCATGAAATTGTTTTTGGATCGTAAGAAAAATAAAAAGAATAGTGTCCCCATTTTAAAAGTAAAAGACCCTGCTATTGATAAGAAAATAATAGATGATCAAATAAAATGCAAAATTAAATCGGATGATAAGCTCAAAATGAAACCAGATAGTAAGAACAAAAACCAAACTAAGAGTATTTTAAAACAAAATGTAATTGAAAAATCTAAAGAGAGTAAAAAAGAACTCAAACTAAAAAATGATCTTTCGGAATTCCTTGTCGTTAGGAAATTCAGCGAAAAAGCAACTGAAATAAGTAAACATGATACAGAGAAAAACATAATTTTCCGTGATACAAATTCTTTATTAAAAACTTCACTTGTTTCATTATTAACAAAAGAGAGTACTTTCCCTCCCAATAATGTACAATTATACATCCCTCTTAAACATTTTACTAAAGAAAAACCTAAAATAACTGTTGATGAGGTACAAAAGAAAATTAAAACTGTATCTATAGGAAGCTTGTACGAAAATTTGGTTCGGGATACTGTAACTGATGATAATGATAAATATTGTACCAATCCAAATGAGAGTCTAACCGCAAATTTACTTGATCATAATAGTTTAGAATGTCTAGATCATAATAATCCGAAATCTACTGATTTTGTAGATTTAGTTCCGCAAAATAATACAAGCACTGCGAAAAAGGAAAGAAAAAGAAAATACAGTGATTCTTATCGAGAAACTGCTTCGCTACATAAAACCAAAAGGAAATTTAAAAATATTGCTGTAGAAAATAAATCTGAATAAAAATTGAAACAATAAAAATACTGATTTGAAATTAAGTAAATCAAAAATAAATAAATAAATCTTGATGATGCTGGTAAGATTCGATTTGAATATATTCCTATTTATGATTTGAAAACAATAGATTTAACGGAAAATAGTGAAAATACGGAAGATATTCCCACCGATCGATGATGATTCCAATACAAAGCCTGACTTGCCGGTTTTGGTTTTATAAACCGAATGGTAACATTTTTTATTGTAAAATAACCAAATTAACTTTAATTCGGCCGGGTTTTAGTAATACCTTTCGGTTTTCTGCGATGTGAAACCGCCATTTTGTTTATTTGATTTGTTTATTTTTAAGTAGGCATTCTGTATATATTGTATTATTCATTTTTGTAGTAAAATGTGTGATATTAAAGTAATGGAACACCTACTGGCTTTAGTTTTCATTTTATTTCATTTTCTTGTTTTGCCGCCATTTTGAACACTTCTGAAATTCAATATGGCGGTTTCGTTTCGCGGGAAATTTCCATTTAGTATAATTTCATTAGCTATACAGCCATTAAATTCGGGCTTAAAAAAGAAATACAAGGAATTATTTTAAGTACTTCTTAAGTTAGCTGATTCTGCCGCTCTCATTGGAGAGATTGTATGTACCCTATTGTATTGAACAGAGGTTCATTATTGTATGACAATCGCTAAACGCGATTTATGACTTAACGTAGATTAAACGGCGTATAAAAACCATGAGTAAATAATACAAAATATTAACCAACGGTAACGTTAAAGGCCAGTGTTCACCATGTATTCTGCAAATATTGATTAACTTAATCAGTCGATTGGTGGACTCAGGTCATGTGTCTAGAAAAAATAAATGTCTAGATTCGACTAATGTCATTCGTAATGGCGAATGCAGTGCTATGTACCTGTCTATAACAACATATCGGCCTTAAGCTTGACGCACACATGAAAAGTACCGCAGCACGGCACAAAAATGTGTATTCAAATATGTGCTTTAGCTTGAAAAGTTTAGATATATTTCATATTGACGGCATCAGATGACAACTTTGTCACTGAAAGTAAAATGTATCTAAAGATGAGTTTAGGTCCATATTTGAATGCACATTTTTGTGTTGGTAGCGGTACTGGATTAATGTGCGCAGAGCTTAACACGGCTGTGGCCCTTTGTACAGATAAACTCGGTGCACTGTACTTGAAACCCGGACTTGATATGTCTCAAAGCCCATAATAATAAGGTTTATTTTAGTTTAACATACAAGCTTCATCTAAAGTTTTTGTTACGTGGCTGTGAAATAGAATATTACACTGAGTTTAATTTATGCATATGTCAGTATCCTAATCAAATAAACAAGTGGTTAACATCCGTTGATTAAGACTTTCCATAACGCACACTCAGCTTTACTCTCAGTAGCCATTTGGGCTCGCACCGTAGAGTTTGAAGGGTTGAATTCAATTATGTATTATACAAAGAACAATTGGAAACCTTAACATGATGGGGCATGAGTTAAGGTTGCTCAGGCCCGACTGTGACCGACTCCTTAACTAAACAAAATTAAGTGAGAAATAACTCTTAACGACTGTTTTAAAGTAAAGATTTATGTGAAAAAGTTCAAGTTCAATTTGAGATATTATCAGATTGCTTTTTGGTTCTATTTAAAACATGGTTAACATTTAAATTGAATTCCCCTGATGGTATTAATGAAAGAATGATGTCGGTACGGCGCGTTTTATTACATAAAATTAAACTGGCATATGCACATAGTTTTTAAAAGCAACAAAAAAAAAATATTCACTTCGTAAGTATGCAATGTACTAAAAAGAAAAAATGTGAGTAAAAAAATGTATCTACTTGTGTATATTAACCGAGTATGTGTATTATATAGTTGTATGTGTATATTTAATGGATATAATTTAGATGCGGCTGGCAGGACCAGATTTTAAGATTTGTATGTTACATGGTCATTATTATATATACTTGACTTGTAGACTTAAAATGACACTTATTTCAATTTACTTGCATACATTAATATTTTGCCTACTCGTGTCAAATAACTAAACATAAGGATTCCTACTTTCAACATATTTAATATAAATTCGGAAAACTCGTTTTAACCAATACCTAATATTAATTAAAGCTAAATTTTACATTAACACGTCATAGTCTTTTATCATAATGTTTCCCAATTACTTTTTTTTTTCGATATATTCCCCAGATATTCTGTTTGCCCATGTAAAGCTTTCTTACTTCAAAGATATTTCGCGTTCTTTTTCTATTTTATTGATTTAACTTTCTTTTCTGAGTATCTTGAAGAATGTATCTACAAATTAATCTTGGTAAAAGGAACTATTCATAGAAATTAGAAATTCATGTGTAATTTAAATGCTGGTCTTTTCTTCTATTTTTGGGAATGTTGAAAATGGCGCTGATTTCAATAAAACTGACCTCTTGCAAGTTACAAAGCTGGAAGAAAAGTTAGTGTTGCTCTTTTAGTAATGAAGTTAGTGTAAAAATTGTTGACAAATGACACGAAGTGAGATTTCAAAAATTAATAATATACTGTGTATTTTTAGAAACATTTTCATTGATTTATCCCAGCTTACAGCATTATAGACAAATATATTATAATATAACCTTAAAATACAATGTTATTAATTGGATATATAACCAAAATAGGTTTTTGAATGTAATCTCTTTCCGTATAAAAATTATTGTCTCATATTTTATGTAAAATGTGCATAGATAGAAATAAAGAAACAGTCTGTAACGAAATTCACCTATCCTCGTGTTGTGCTCTAATGAGTCTCAAGTCGAGAGTTGTTACATTTAATTTGATGTTTTTAATGAAAGAACATCGCCTTGTTTGTGAAATCATTGGTAATAATAATAATCTGTAGTGGTTAGGGTGTGTCCATTAAAATTACTAGGAATTAAAGTAGTTGACACGTTTAGATAGAATATGAAAAAATAAAATAATAAAAAAATCTTATCGAAAATGGACTGGAGTTACTCTTTGCCGTTGTTGCTGACGTGTTTTTAAAATTAAATATTGACCTAATTCTGTAATGTATGAATAAATGAATTAACTTGGTATACTTTAATCTAACGCGTTGGTCCTTTGGCTATTTGAAGACTTATTATTTTCATCAGTGTATTGTGAAGTGTTGTATTTTGCGTTTAAACACATTTGTCCATTCGAAGCATTACCTTGATTTCTTTTCAGAAAAAAATACAAAAAAAAAATGTTTTAAAATATCGTGAATATGTAATTTGTAACTCGTCGGAGTTTAATAATAGCTATGCGATAATATTATATCATTTCGTGTTACGCAGTGTCCTGATAAATCACCTTTTAATCTTTAAAAATAAGCGAGCTATTCCTTGTATCATTAAAAAATGGTACAAAAAATAACTTGCGACAAAAAAATAAATTAAACGGTTTTAACTATGTCTATACATATAATATTAGTAAGTATCATATACTGTACAAAAGGCTGCAATTTGGGAAAAAATGTAAAAAAAAATTGGCCTCATTTAGGGCCGTTATCATACGCTTAGTAAAGTGATTAGGATGTCTTACCTCGTAAGTTCTTGAATGTAAACTAGGCGCCGCGAAGTTTTTGGATTGTCTCGAGAAATGTTTAATGTTGTAACGATCACCAGCATCTATTGTATCATATTGAAAGAGACTTACAGAAGCAGATTAAGAGAAACTTGAATTGTTTTTTTTTGTTCTCGTATTCGATTATATAAGATTTTTTGAGAGGAAAAGGAGAATAGGCCTTCAGAATTTCCCCAACAGGCTTTGTAGGTAAAAAATAATAGTTAGCTGGTATTCGTTACGACGTTATGCATCAATAATTTAAACGCAATGTATTTCTTAGCCTAATTTAGCTTATACCAGAGCGTCGTATTTACCCTGTACATATTATTTTCTATTTTAGTTTCGTGTTCACGCTTCGCTCGGTACGGGACGTTCGAAAACTTCGCTAGATATAATAAATCGCTGTAAATTGTTTGTAAATTAGTCATGTTCAGAATTTCAGTGTAGTTTTTGTTGATATTTTTTTTTTCAACTGGATATTGCTGAATAAAGCGACAATTCTGTTTCATTTATTGTTTTATTTCATAACTTTACCTCGCATCGCACCCCTAGAACAAGGCATGTCGTAACTCAATACTCATCTACCTAATAAAACACATGGTGCCTACTTATAACCACGTAGGTGGAGTACGCAGCTGTAAAAATGTTGCTTTCAGAAAGCGTGAGAGAAAGGGTCAATGATGGATGGCATCAATGTACAGTCTGCGTCAAATTTATATGAGTGTATAGAGTAGTCAAAATTATCTGAAAAACGTGAAAGCAATTTGATTTGACGACCGATGTGGCGCGGTGGGCGAAGGTCCGCCTGCGACGCAGGAGGGTTCGATTCCCGACTCGGAACAATTGTGTGTACGATCTGCAGATATTTGTTCCGGGTGTTCTGGTCGTTTTCTATGTATGATAAAAAATATCTATCTATGTAATATATAGTATTATGTATATCAGTTATCTAGTACCCATAACACAAGCTCTGCTTACCATGAGACTAGATAATGCTGTGTGAATTGTCCAGCATTATTTATTTATTTATTTATAAGCAGTTCGAACCATCACATTGTTGTAAGCACCCAAGGTATTAAAAATATCTTACTAATCATTGTTTCTTGTTTGCTAAGATTGATTGATTCAATGAGTTAAACCAGAGGTCTCCTTGAAGGTATTTTGTGGGGTATGTACGGATAGTAGCCTCTACTTTTGTGGTACAAGAAGTGAAGGAATCTTTTCCAGCATCAGAGCATAGGTCGTCTCATGTGGGCTCCATGCAGATGATGTACTATCTAATCTCGATCGCACAAGTGCGGTGTACAGCAGCCGGATGGTACCTAATGGCTGCTGTAAAATCCTTACAATTCCTTGTAACAAAACCTAATCGTAACAGTCCTTTGTGAGCTTACGTACCTATTATGTCCATGAAACGTCAATTTAAGGTCAAATAGAAGATCTTTTACTAACTCTCATCTAGAGCCTGTCCTTCGAGTTCATATTTCGAGGGTATTATTTGGTGGGCTTGTGTGTAACTCATTACCTGGCATTTTGAGATATTCAAGAACAATAATTAGTTCTTCTGATACCAATCCTTTACCAAGTCAAGATCTTGTTGTAATTCGACACAGTCTATAGGTGACTATGGCTTTTATGATGTTTAGGTCATCACATTAGCAGCGTAAAGAAAACATGTGCTGTTATTTAGGCAGTCAGTGAGATCATTAATCATGATGGTAAATAGTAAAGGGCCCAGCGAAGAACCTTGGCTGACTCCAGAGCGTGTGTGATCAGTCGTAGTAGCCAAGCCTCACTGACTGCGGTCGCGTAAAAAATCTGCGAATAGTTTGAGAAGTCCCGGGGTGAATCCCATCATGCCCAGGATACACCTACGCAGGTAGGGGAGACCGGGGTTCGAAGTGCCGATTTTCAAATAACACGCAAAAAGAAGGTCAATAAATGGACTGAAATTCAATATTTAGGGGTTTATAGACGCAGAATTTATACTAGTTTTACTTGATGTAATCGTATTTACTAAATTTGTAATATTTTTAACGTCAGCATATTTTTTTTGTGAAAAATCGATAAGGAACAACTGACCCCGTCGTGGGGCGGGTTGTTCCATCGTTGAGGCAAGTTGTTCCGGCAGCAATTTCAATTGATAATGATCTAGTTTAAGTGTATAGATATGTATAAATCAAACACAAAATTATTGAATAAAATATTCATGAGTCATTAATTAAAAATAAGGATTAAAATTACTATCTTTGGCAAAGAATCATCAAAACTAACACTTATAATTAACCAACTAACACTTCGAATTAATCAACTTTTAACTTTGTATTATTTAGGACATTGAGATCAATCAACTAGCATTAACAAGTATAGTTATAACTTATAAGTAATTACAAGTCTTTAATCAGTCTAATCCAATCAACTTTATACTATTCGGAAGCTTCGTCATCAGAGTTGCAATTAGGACAAACATAGAAATGGACTTCGTCCGAATCCAAACATTTTAAATGTGCCTAGTTCTTACACAAGACGCTTTGATGCCACTATTTTCCTGGGCTTTAATACAGGGGTCACTCCTGTTTCGTCCAAGTTTTTTCCATATCTTTGATGGTGTCATGTTATGTTTTAACATGACATCACCCAGTTTGCTGAAAAATTCTCCAACATGAAATCTCTCCTTGTCAACAGCTTTTGCCCGCCGCAAAAGTTGTTCAGAAGTCTTGCCCTGTTCCGTTTTTCTTTTGTAGTTTCGCATCCTTAAACAATTTTTGTTTCAAATTCATTCATTAGGGTTCAAAGTTCCGCGGAACAACTAGCCCCGGACAAGCGGAACTTAGAGCCCCAAATTTCATTTTCAAAGTTATCCAAAATCCTTCTAAAATAGGTAACATTACGTCAATAATGACATTATTAAAATATTCCCAATAGTTTTTCCAACAATTAAATGCAAGTCGCACATTAATAGCTATAAAACTGTTCGAAATAGACCAAAAAGTTTCAACACAAAAATATTTACTTATGTGACAATTATGAACCTCCATTCGACTACCACACTTTCCGGTTGCCAAGGCATCACTAAAATAGCTGATGCAATAGCGCGATGGTATGACGTCTTGCACTGCAGTTCACACATATTGCTATCTCTTTTACTTCCAAAGTAATTTGCATCGGAACAACGTGCCCCCGGCACTTTGAACCCCGGTCTCCCCTACCTACTTTTTTATATTTTACTATAATAAATAAAACGGTGAAACTACGACCGGATACGTGCAGTTGTGTGCCGCTACACTAAAATAATTAAGTCGACTGTAAAAATACTATGTAGCTACCATGCTATTTAACACATAACGTAACGCGCGTTATCACGGTAATTTTAACGCGAATAACTCGTGAAAAGGCATTAAATTGCGCCTTAACACGCTAAAACTAACGCAATAACGCGCGTTACATTATGTGTTAAATAGCACACTGATGATAATGATTCGTAATTCTGATTGTCTGGCTGGACAGTGCCAGTGTCAAGTATCTAATGGAAAATCATCAATCCCTTTGGGATGGGTTGTAAGGGGGACTCCAACATCTCGTCTCCCAAGCCAACCTTTCTTTTGGCGTTATCTTCGGCCAATTTCACAACAACGGCACAAACTTTCGCCGTTATTCTTTAAATATAAAATTACCTTTGTCTTTCTCTAGCATGTAGACAAGAAAACTATAAATAAGGATAGGTTCCTAATTCATGAATAAAACAAAGAAGTTCCCAGAAAGAATGCTTTATTTTCCAATTAGAACTATATTTACATTACAGGAAGCATCCGTTTCGACGTTTTCTAAAAAAATAAATTCAGAACATACATCTTTGGAAAAACGTATAGAATTTTAATGTTGGTTTTAGATTTCAAATATGACGCTTAGGTCATATTATTATTGCTACATTTACTACGCACAAAATTAGTTAGGACATTCTCACGCATATATATGCACTCAAGCATAGTGAAAAGGTAGACTTACCTACTAATTATTTTACGCCAAACGATCGATACGCTATAATAATTCAATTATTTCGGTTTCATCGCCGTCTCCTAGTTTTCGAAAGCTCTGCCGCTGACATTTTAGATGAATGGTCTTGGAGCGAATTAGCTTTTCCATCGCCATTTTAAGGATCTACGGCCCGTATTATAAAAGCTTGCTCAGCTCAGTCATCCATATATGCTTGAGTAACGATTATCTACGGCTAAAGCTTTCTCAAACATAGATTGACGACTCACCATGGTTTCATAATACGGGCCTTGCGACAATAACTTAGTAGATAAGGTCCATCGTGTGGATAGAATCATTTTCATATGACAATAAACAAGAAAAAACTCTAGAAAAATTTTCACCCGTCCTGTGTTGTGTTAAAGTGGGAACTACAGTAGACTTTTTCATAGGTTTTCAATATACAATTCGCAAAGAAAAGTATAGGCCTATGTCACACTTCGTCGATTTAGAATAAATATCTACAAAACGAGACTCTCCATACCAATGTATGAACTCTGAGCTTCGATACGCGTACCTAACTGGCCGACGAGGAGTAATAAGTTTAAATAAAACTGTTGTACCTATGCACATTCAAGTCCTAACTTTACTCGTATGCACTAGACATCTATAACTAAATTTGTTAAGAACCTAACATAAATTGGACTAAGTAATTATATGTATAACATCTCCTAGTTCATTCCAGAGTCGGATATTTTGGGGAAAATCTTTTTACTCTAAAAAGTTGAAATTGTGATTGCTCGCAAAAAATCGAATCAACTAAGGTTTTTTTTAGATTGGTTCGGCCCAATGACAGTATCTATCATGCATTATATGAATTTACAACTTTTTCATGGTGAAATAATGATAACCGAAGCTTTTCCCTAAAATATACACTGGAACGTTAGAGAAATTGATAAAAACGTTAAACATTTTCGTCAAGGTACTATTTTAAATGCAGTTTTTCAAAACACATCATAGGTTCATAATACACTAAGGGATTGAATTTAAGGATCTTTAGTATAGTGGGGGCTGAATGGGTGGGTAGTTATTTGGAAGAGGTTTTGTACAAAGATAGTAACGATCCATAAGACTGGCCTGGTAAAAAATTACTCTGATTTAGGGATTTCTAATATATTTTGTTATATAAATTTTGATTCAAATTATTTTAGAAACACTAAACAGGTAATTCCCTCGTTAATCATAAAAAAATACAGGATATGAAAATTAAATAGGTCAAGGAATACGTGAAGATTTTTTTTTACAATAAGTACCTAAGTTTAATGGCCTTTGTATTAATAAGATTCTTAGATTGAAACCATATTTTATCGGCCAATATAATAAAAAGAAATATATCGTTTAAAAAAAAAAGAAAACCGACTTCGAATCTATCGCACAAGCAGTTTTCCCGGACAGATAATAATCCCTCAGAATTAAAATTTTAATTTTCGTCTCCTGAACATTATCTATACAATATAGACAACATTATCTATATAATAGTGAAAAAATAATTAAAAACCGATCCATACCTAATTGACGGAAAATTCGACGAACATAGAACATCCTTTTTTTTCAAAGTCGATTAAAAAGAAGGAAATAGTTAAAACGAATACGTCATGTAAGAACATTTTTTATAGGTTTTGTAATAATAGCAAAGCGCGCAAGGGGTATATATTTAAAAGCTTAGAACGAGTTTAAGCGAATCGGGTTACTTAAGGATTTTATCGAAAAAAATTAACACTTTGACTGCGATTTTTTTTCGACGACTGCGATCTTTTTTTTTAACCTAAAAAATTCGTGCTGCCGCTCTATATAGCGGTTGTGTTGCGCCGCACATGCGTTTCGTTCGAAAAATATTACGGCTGTGCTGAGTCACAAAGATCTGTATTTTTTCAGCCGCTGCGCTAGTGTGGATTTACGCATATTAGTCACTTGTAGAAAACACATACCGTGTGATTTCAGCAATCAAAGTGTTAACAGAACATCCTGCAAAAAGGAATATTTAGTAAACATTAAACCGTTCTTCAGTGATATAAAGTTAAATGTTTGATTTTTTTATTTGTTTGTAATGAATAGGCTCCGATACTACTGGACCGATTTGAAAAATTCTTTCGCCGTTGGGAGTCTACACTATCCGCGGTGAACATAGGCTATATATATATATTTTCATAAAAGTTAGGGATCCGTAATAAAACCGTGCGAAGCCGGGAAGGTCCGCTAGTCGATGATAACTTATCGGTTGATATTAAAACGATTTTGTCGACTTTTTCGTGAAGTTTTATCAACGCTAGATAGTTTGTGTCGATGGTCGTACTCGATAGAAAAGATTGAACCAAAAGTAACCCGATATATATAACGCTCTAAGTCAAAACGTATACGTACACATTATATATAATATACAACCGTTACACCTGATTCGAAACATTATATCACATATTTTTTTTCATATTTAAGAACGTGGCCATAGAAACGATAATTTACTAATTTGTTCAAAGTGCGGACGTAAACAGACCCTTTTTTCGATGATTTTCGAGAAAAACTTGAAGTCATCGATAGGTGCTGAAAGCTAACGACATATCTATCTCGTATCCTTAATTATTTACACTTATTCTAACGAATTAAAGAAACAGACTTCGACCAAATCACTATTACTAGAAACTATAAAGTTTAATATAAATCAATTTTATAAGTGTATCGTGCATTCGTGTCATATTGGCCATTACAATTAAAATAATATGAAAAAGAAAATTATATTGAAAAGGTATATTAAAAAGGATTCGAAATTAAAAAAAAATATATATGTTTTTGCGTGATAAACGTTTTTTTTTAAAGAATTTAATAACTTTACTGTGTTTTCACGTCTTCTAGTAATAAAATTATTTTACATTTTTAAATTTTTGACCTCGTATAATACAAAAAAAACCACGAAAAATTACTTATTTATAAATAATCTCTATCGAAGAGATAATCTTTTCAAATTTCAAAGAAAACATAAAAAGTCTTATATTTAAAGAATACGTTCATATAATAACTACTTACCAATTTGCACTACGCAACAATCCAAAACTAATACATACATAATTTATGTAATATTCATTTAATTTTTTTACATTTTAATGATTTTGTTCATTCACCCACGCTTCCATTTTTTTTATATTTTCATAATAATTTAACAACTATCTACCTTTACAAAATACTCATAAGAATAGTCACTTGGGAAGCTGAGAAGCTCCAATTGTTTTTGCGCACAGGAAAAACTACCTAAACTAACAAAAACCTCAGACCAACAGTTAATACTTGTTCACACTGTAAATAAGTAAGCAAGTCATTTACTGCCATTTAATAAAAGTTTGAAATTTGCGAAACACCCCGAAAAGAGATGACGACAATTTTGCCCATTGTTATATATTTTACGACAACCAGGTAAGAGACATATGATTTTGTAAAAAAACTATTCCCATGCGCAACTTGGGCCGGCCAGGTTTAAAGTAATAGCAATCAGGCGGCCCTATCACTATATGTTATACTACTATATACACTTAATATCAATAACTAAAATTTTAAATCTCACCATATACAAACAGCAGTCAATCGACAAAAAAGAAAATGTATTTATTTTACTATTTTACATTTTTTTTTCATCTTTTCGAATTGCACAACGATTTTAGATGATTATACCAGAAATAATCGAAAGTAGTTCTTACACAAGTGGACAAGAAATGTAAGCGAAGAGAAAATCAATATAACACAGTATTTCCTATTTGGTAATCATTTACAGTATAAAATTTTACTTGTAATAAGTGTATGTTTTGTAAGCCTAGAGAAATAAAGTTATTGAAATCTGAGAGATAGCTGTCCAGTCCACCCCAAAATTTTATATCACACGAAGAATGGTAGGTACAACGCGCTGCTTCAAACGGATAACTAAATTGGTCGACTGTTTGGTTTTTCTTGTGCTTCTATGAAACAAATATTAACTATAACCATAGCAATTTTACCATAAAACAGCTGCTGTGTTTTTTAAATAATCTCATCAAGAAGGCTTTCTACTCCATAGATTATCTCAATGATGTTAATGCTTGGCCAGATGTCGCTCAGTTTCGCACCGACAATAGTATGTAAGTAATTTGTTGTTGTGCATAGCTTTACTTAAATATTGACATGTATCGAATCATATTATATTTAGACTTAAATATGCAAATAACCATGTATTAGACATATAAGAGATGAACATGCTAGTGGTTTCTTTTTCACTTCTTCCACTAGTGGACAAAAAATTGAAGTGAACGGTAAAATAATTTTATTTGATAATAATTTATATATAAAATATGACTTGTCTAAGTGCTTATTTTGTAAGCCTAAAGAAATAAATGATTTTTGACTTTGACTTTAACGACTTTAAGCTATTGTGCACAGATAGGTTTATGAGGCAGATACCTATATATTAAACGGTGTTTTTGTAACAACGTGTCAAAAAAAAGATGCACTTAATTTTCATATTTCTGGTATAAATTTCTATAACCACAATCCCTCTCCTGATATAAATAATACAAGCCACGCAACACACCATATGGTAGATCGTTTCCAATACAAACAGCTTCACTTTCACTACCTAACTAAACCGCGATCGCTTTATTAATTAGTTACGCTTATAATTACACAGTTGTTCGGTTCAGTGTCCAATAACTGTATTTATCGGAGACAATCCCCAGAATGCGTTATTTTCAACGTCCGGTCCGATTTTGGCTCCAAAAAGTCAGTCTATTTTAATTATAACACTGGGCAATCTCTCTCAAAGTTGGAGGAAGGCACGAAATATATTTTAGATACTAGAAAACTATCATACCTATTCGTTATCTATCTCTGATTGGCTGAATTAAAGTAGGCGCCATCTTTAATCTATAAGTTTTGTCTCTAATTCAATAAAAACTAAGAATTAAATTATTTCTAGTTCTATACACATTTATTTACAATTTAAACTAATTATCCGTAAGCTGAATATTGAAACATCGAGCCAAAACCGTCCCAATGTTCATAGGAAAAAGGTTCAACGCGCACTGCATGCCTTTAATAAAAAAAACAAAAGACCAAAACCAACATGACAGAAATTAAAGGTGATTTATTTACACATATCAAGCGCTGCAGTGTGCGCCAACCGTAAAAAATTAAAAACAAAACTTTTAAACGTCAAAAATGACAGTTGCAATTTTAACTAAAATTTCATTAACTGGACACTGGCAGAAAAATGGGGAAAACCAGACACATATTGCCAATACCAAAGTGAAGAATTAGGATTATAATAATCAGGTCGTTTTAAGTCCCATCGAAAGCATGTTTTAGTTAGACTTAGTTTAAATTACAACTGACCACTTGGTTCCCTTAAATGTGACAAAACCTGGCTTGGTTTCTAGATATCCTAGCTTTATTAATCTTGATAATCACGCATGCATAGAGAAAATATAGTATAGAAGACATACTCGCAATGATATAACTGCAAGTATAATAAATTTGACTTACAATCAACCTTTGGTTTTAGAGATGTTATCTCAACCAATGCGTTATGATAACATCTGTTCACCAGTCTAGCACAATAAGAACGTTTTTAATATTTACCAAGTATTCAAAAGTAATGTAAAGAAACAAAGCCAGCATCGCCAAAAACAACGAAAATCACTTCACTTCCATCCAACGGGTTATTACCATTATTAGTCGAGTGGTTTTTCATGGTGATAAACCTTTTCTCTCAACTTTAAGCATTGGCTAAGCAGTGCTTTTTTGACTTGCCTACAGAAGAAAGCAATGCTTAGCTATTGCTAAGAGTTGACAATATGTCAACTGTAGACATATTATGTCTACAAGCAAGACTGTGTTAACCAGTTTTATTATCAAAACTAAAATATAAACCGTAGGCTACACTACTGAGGTCCGTAAGTTGAGAACGTCGACACACGCACTGGGCGTCCCTCACCGTATCGCGACGTCACTTGTGTCCATTTCCCAGTTGCTCGACCTGCGAACAGGTGTTCAGGACTTCAATCACACTTGTCTTTATACATAATCTGAGACGAACCAACGCTACATTGCCTGCCATGGTATTTTAAAAAGAATCAACATGTCACGGCGAGATTTTCTCGACGTGACATTTAGTCTCACGGCCTGAGTTTGTCGTTCGTGACATATTTCCATCTTCGACGGAAAAAAGAATCGACATGTCGCGGCGAGTTTTTCTCGACGTGAGATGTTGTCTTTTGTCACGGCTTGTGCTTGTACTTTGTGAGATATTGCTATCTTCGATGGAAAAAATAATCGACATATGTTACGGCGAGTTTTTCTCGACGTGACATGTCGTCGTCTCTTGTCACGGTCTGAGTTTGTCGTTCGTGACATAATGCCATTCTCTTTTTAGAGCAAGAGATGGCGTGAAGACTAATGGTTTGACTTTAGCGTTGGATTAGTTTCGGTTATGTACACAAATAAGTGTTATTGAGGCACAGGTGAGCTCTCGCGCTATGTGTCGGCGTTCCTAATGAGGCTCGGTCCAACGCTGGGCGGTGGCTATGGGTATCTCGATTATTGACTCGATATTTACTGAATTGACATTATCCACCGAAATGATTCGCTATTTTATCGACGATTTTGGAAAGTTCGATTGAGAAAACCGAAATTTTGAATCTAATTCCGAGGTCTATCTTTTGAATGGTCTATGTATCGTATTGGTTGAATAGGACGCTAGACAAAAATATTTTGTTCCTGAGATATAAGGGTTAGACGACGTCGAAGCGGTTCAATCAGACAATACGAAATGACGCAACTTTTTTACTTTGTAGACCCGTAAATATATTTCTTGCCGCTTTAGAGTAGATAAATTTAGGGAAACGCAATGGCACTGACGTAAGACAAAAAATCGCGTTAGTATGTAATTTCTCTAATCTACAAAAACTTTACAAAAAGTCGCGCCTAATTTACGGAAGGAATTTGAAACTAAACGTGTTTCTGTTTCGATTTTGTCTGAATTCATACAGATATTGACGATTAGTATCCGAAACGAAAAATATATCATTACGTACAGCGTATACGTTTTAACAGAGCGTTTACGTAATGTATGTCGAAACAAAAAATAAAAAAGCCCGCGGAAAATTTAAATGCAAATACGATTCTAAGCACTCGCATTTAATTAATTCTTTTTTCGTAGCCATTATTAATTTATGTACATATTTAGAACCACCGCCGCGCGTTACACGTTCACAACTAGGATTGTTTTTTACTTTTAATTATTTATTTACATTTCCGAGTAGTGACGTGCCTTCTATCCCGCCACCAGGGTGTTTTTAATCAAGCAAAGTATACCCAGCGTTGTGTCGCAACCCTACCATTCCAAATTAGTTATTAGTTATATATTTGGAACAGTTTGAGCCCCACAAGGTACGTAACACAGCCGCGCGTAAGCTACCATTTAGCTGTTACATGGTAAAAATCAACATTGAGATGTAAAAATTGAAAAGGAACCATTTTGAAAGTCACACATGGCAATCATTAGACTTGGGTGATTTCATAAAATAATATTACATTTAGCATCTAAAATATTTTAAACTAGATTAATGTAATATTATTTTATAATATTTTAAATTTTTATTTTATGTAATACTCTTATTAAAAATCTATTATTATAATAAATCGTGTGACACAAAACGGCTATAAATTTCAGTAACCATTTCGAAGTTACTGATGATGTAATAAATTAATAATACACAAAAAAAAACATAAGGCATAATCTCTAAAAAAAAATTATACACAGTTCAAAGCCACGAGAAATAATCAAAATAATCTTACATTGTATTTAAAATCAAAACACAGAAAGCTAACAATATAACAGCTAAATAATAGTTGATAGAAGTTCACAGAGCGCGTGAAAGGAATGATCGTGTACGAAAGCAAAAAACATGCAAACTTATGATCAAAATATAGAACTCTTTTCTAAAAACCAATAAAGCCAATAATAACCAATAATGAATTCTAATAAAATAACACGTTCTTTATCTTAAATTTGTTCATTTTAGCTTGATTTGAAATAAAGGCTTGGAATTAGAATAATGTCCTTTGATATACAATGTAGGTGTGTGCTAAATCAAATGTAAAAATATAAAAATCTACTTTGTTGATGTTATAATAACAATTATATAGTCTAAAGTAGGTATATATTTGTACTTTGTAACAAATAACATCAACAAAGTGCAATAAACAATAAGTCGACTTAAAAATTAAAATAAAAAATGAAATTCACATTTAAAATCATATATTAATGATCAGCTGATTAAAAAAAAAACTTACATTTACAATAAATTCGACGTTAACCGTACTATAATATAGAATTAAATAGGAAAAACATAACTTTACTATTAATTGAAATTCGTGATGGTAATCTCATTTTTATAACTTGGCACTTAATTATAATAATTATATGAAAAACATATTCTTGCTTTAATATAATTACATTTAAAACCTAAGATGGTAATTTTACAATTGACGCAATAAAATTGCATAAAATTTATCCATAGTGGCACATTAGCTATAGTTTGACCGAAAACGCTGTACCGCGCCTGAGGTATGCGAGCGGCGAGACGGGGGGGAAGTACCGGCCGCTCCGATCCATCAGTCTGCCGTCAACGCGTACTCTTGCTCTTTTTTCCTCGCCCCCCACCTCGCCGCACTTTCCTAAGGAGCGGTACAGCGGTTTCGGTCAGACTATAATTTAAAAAGTGCCAAGTATTGAATAACGATTACATCTATAAAAAAATAACCAGACTTTTACTAATTAACAACAGTGCATTAATTCTAATAAACTTACTTCCTAAGATTTTTTTATTCATTTGATTTGAAAAACTACTTTACTAATAAAAATTAAGTACACTCTGAAAACATGTCAAAAAATAACTATTTTTATCTAAGTAAAATGGTAACAGCAATGGCACCATTTATGATGATATTTTTATAAAAAAACTTAAAATAGACTTGAAACTATATAAAAATAATCAATTCCAGTTACTTAAATTAAAAAAAAAAACAGTATTCGACGCGATTTTTTTTTACAGCATCGAAAAAGTTATTGTATGTTACAAAATTTTGTTAATATATAGTAATTTGGCTATGAACTCGCGTCCATGAAAAGGAACTTGGTGTAGGTTAGATTTAAGTATACAATTTTGATCATTATTTTGATTGAGCAAAGCGTTCATTTAAAAAAATAACAACAGTTTTTAATATACGTAAATATGAATAGGCATATTTGAATATTTAAGTTATTTTAACAACTAGCAATAAATAATTAATATAATAAAGTTTTTGCTGGAATGTTATGTTATCATAAAATATATGTACATTATATTTTTCTCAAAGTGATGTATAAGGTATATATTTATTAATATACATTGAATGTATAAGCGTAGATAAAACGTTTAGCTAAAGCTATTCTATCAACATTTCAGTATATAGGTATTTTTTTATGTACAATTCTTTATCAAGAACAGTCATATCATATACAACCACAATAGCCGCCTAATAAATTTTACATTGAACTGCCTTTTAAATAGTATAAAATATAAAAATTTAGAACAGATTATAATGTAATATTAACACTTCGACTGCGAATCTTTTTTGGACTGCGATCTTTTCTCTAACCTAAGCTATTCGTGCTGCCGCTCTACACAGCGGTTGTGTTGCGCCGCACATGCGTTTCGTTCGAAAAATATTACGGCTGTCCTGAGTCACACAGATCTGTATTTTCTCAGCCGCTGCGCTAGTGTGGATTTACGCATATTAGTCACTTGTAGAAAACACATACGGTGTGATTTCAGCAATCGACGTGTTAATAAGATGACGCAGTATTTGTAGACACAATAAGCTCTAAGAATAAAATTTGTACCACAAATTACAACATTGTATAGACAAATATGTTCATAAAAATGACTACATTGTATAACGATAGATTATATATGATATAAAACGTATAATCGTATAACATTGAATATAAGCTCTGTGATATATAATGATGCAATGTTTTTTTGTCTTTTATGCGTACTTTACATGACATACATTTATAATAAATATACTTTTCTAGCGATTATAGGTCGATTCACACATATCAGTGAAGTCACAGTTCCGACACAGTACCGGCACAGTGCGAAATATTATTTCATACATTCTCTATGAACGCATCCCCACTTGTCAGTGTCAGTTGCGACACAGTGCTCGCAGTGTCAGTGACGACACCGGCAATCACGGACGTATTCGTTGACGACGATATTTTTTGTCGGATCACGGACGCCGCGGCATCAGAAACAAAATGGAGGACGAGCGATTGATGTAATTGGTTTGTGAAAATAGGGTTTTGTATGATTTGTCTCATGCAAAGTACATGGATTCGAAATACAAAACCAATTTGTGGATAAACCAATTGAACAAGAGTCATAGCAACAATCACGATACTTTTTTCTTTCTATTTAAATCTGTATAATTTTTCATTAGATATTGGTTAATTGTAATGGATTTTGTATGATTTTTTTATTGACATTAGAGACATTAACGATTTTGCACACCTGAGTAGGTAGTTTGTATCTGGACATATTTAGAATTAAGACCTTTTATACATATATTCATGCAAATAAAGATTATTATTATTATTCGGACACGTGTTCACTAAAGCTCCGTGAACTGAGTACTGACATGTGTGAATTGAATCACTGACGCAACACTGTAGCACTGATACCGAACTGAGCGAACACGTTGTCGGAACTGTGGCTTCCCTGATGTGCGAATACCTTAACTATCGTCAATTTATATAATTTTAGACAACAAGCAATACTTTTTAAATTCAAAAGGGCAAAAGCACCCTTTTGTTAAATATCTTATACAAAATCTAACACCAAATAAATTTTCGATAACTTTTAATATCTAATATTATATTTCAATAACTACATATTTGAAGGACTAATTAAAATTATATTTGGAGAGGTTCATACGCTGCATTGGTAGGTTATCGACTGTTTGTTAACGAAGCACCAATCAACAAATTTTTCGTATGACATACGAATATGTTAATATTGTTTACGTCACCATTAAACGCAAAGGCTTATTTGGTGATTTAAATTTTTTATTTACCTCTACAAATATATTTTTATCTGATATTTACAAAGAACATATAGCTACATTAACTTGGAAGCATCAATTATTTAAAATAACAACGACAATTTAGTCAATTTATCAACAACAGCAATCCATTGAGATCATTATTAGAACTCAAAAGACAAGGCAGGGCTACTCTCAACGGTCTCGAATTTGAATAAAATAAGTTTTGTTTTTTATTGTTTAGTAATAGGGTATTTAATTGACTTTTATTTAAAGTTTGACCCATGAAGGCAATCGCACACTTGTGCACTATACTATGTCCTGTGTATGTGGCTAGTTTCTGTGAGACTGGTCTAAATCGAAGACTAAGAATAACCCAGCAGATGTTTTAGTCCGTAGTACATTTGACGATAATATCGCGACGTATTCGTGACTGTCACATATTTATATGGGATTTGGGTTGTTCCCTATCCGCACGATAAAGGCGCTTTACTAAAAATCTATCAAAAAACAAGATATCACGTCTACATACTATCGTCAAATGGACTCGGGCGCACAAGCTAGTTAAGCTTGGCTGGCTTGACACAATAGAGTACAACAACTTTGTCAAGCTAAACTACGAGAGAAGATTTGGCGATGGTCGTTTGAAACGTCTTTCTACCAGAGATATCTTGAGGCACTTAGCAGTGTCATTTATGCAACAACTAAACAACAGAATGTGCACAACTTTACAAGATTGTTTAGCTATCATACGATTTTGTTGATTGCGTTTGACGCATTTTGCTTTATAATTGAGATCTATCTCTTATGGAAAGGATGGAATTCATGCATATCCACCAAGATATCTGTAACTGAAGACATTGTGAATGTTTGATAACCTGTAGTGGTGGACGGTCTGTCCCCAAAGTGGGAAAACTCGAGCACCAGAGTCGAATTTAATTCTACTTTCCTCCGTTTTACAGATATCTAAGCGAGATCTTGGTCGACAAATTATGTCGTGGCGTGCATCATAGGCTTATCATGCGCGCCACGACATAATTTGTCGACTGTGTTGTCACGTTTTTTTTCGTCCGAATATTAAACAAATGTACGACAAAATTTGCGACATCATAAGCCCTACTTGTGGTCTTATTTTCAGTCTCCAAAGACGCAATTGTGTGTTCTTTATCGGCTTAATGCAACTCTAATACTGAGTGTATTATATAGTTAGAGTACCAATTTGCACAAAAAATACGAAACGAAACACGCGATTATGTATTTTGGAGAATTAAAATAGGCCTCCTATGCATGGGAAAGGCTTTAAGTTTACTCCGGCGGAGGCGGCGGTACTGGCGGCGGTGGCATTGCGGGCAGCGGAGGCTGCGGTGGCATCGCCGGCGGTGGCCCCCGCGGCGGTGGAGGCCTCGGCCGATGATGATGGTTCATAGGATGATTTGGCGGAGGGTGTTGATACATTTGTTGGTACATATACTGAGCGTTATACCCGTCCATAGCGTAGTTGTAATACATATTCATTGGCGGAGGCTGTATCATGTAGTAAGGTAAGGGGGGTCTGTATGGTGCTGTATGGGGTTGCCAACCTACCTTGGGGTGTCCGTTTTGCCGCTGCTGCTTCGGTGGAGGTCCTATCTCGGGGGCGCCGGATCGCTTTCTTGATGTCTCGAGCACTTCTTTAGATATCTTAATCTTCAGTCCGGAGTTTTGCGGCGGCGGCGGCGGTGCCGCTAGCCGCTCTTTAGGTATCTTGATCTTGAGACCAGGGCTGGTTGCCGATAGTTTATCCCTGGGTATCGTTATCCTGAGCCCGCCATCTTGGATCGCGGGCACTTCCGGTGGTGGAGCTTGCTGTTGCTGTTCCTCTTTCTTCTTCTCTCTCTCTTTGTCTTTTTTATGTTTCTTCCGTTCCTCTTTAGATTTGTCGCGGTCTTTATGTTTGTGTTTCTCTTTTTTCTTCTTTTCTTTCTTGTGCTTATGTTCAGGCTCTTCCGCTTGAGTTTGGATTTGAACCTCGGGTTGAGCCGGAGGAGGTGGTTCCACCTCTTTCTTAATTTCTATTACGGGCGATTTCTTCTCTGTAGGAACGGTTATAGGCACAGGTTTAACCAGACTCTCCTTGAGCAAATTAGAAACTAGCGTAGGATCCGTTTCTATGCCATTCAAAGATCTAACCGGTTCCTTTTTCTCCAGTTTGACTTTAGTCGAATTGCCTCTCTGAGATTCCCGTATAACATTCTCGTACCCTGGAGTTTCATCGAGTTTCTTAACCACGACTTGCAGCTCGGGTTCCGAGTTAGACTGCTGCCTCTGTCTTTGCTTGGGAGGTTCTTTAGCCGGTGGGGAGGAGAATGGTGAGAGAATAGCTGGGGGTTGCATTTCTCTGACTGCAGCGGTGGCGTCTGGCCTTTTTTTCGGGCTTGGAGGTTTTGGTTCGAGGGTTGGCTGTGGTGGACGGATGGCTTCTTTAGGCCTAGATTGCGGAGGTCGCCGTGGAGCGGCGGCGGCGGCCGCTGTCGGCGTAGTGGCGTTCTCCGGCGAGAACAGCGACGGAGGTCGAGTTCTTTGCGGCACCACTTCGGGTGTTGGTTGTTGAGGTTGTGTCGGTTGTGCTGGGTGGTTAGGGTTGGTTTGGGATTGGCTCGGCGGTCGGTGGTGGCGGTGGTCATGCGGCGGCTTCGGATGGTGTTTGTGGTGACCGGGCGGCCAGGGGTGGTGCGGTTTATGATGATGCTGCGACGGCCGTTGGTGGTGCGGCGGGACTGTGGCGCTTTCTGGTCGTATACTCGCGTCTGGTCGCGCGTCAGGGCGTGCTTCTGGTCGGACGTCGGTGCGGACACCTTCTGGTCGCGCGCCAGAAGTCTCGGGTCGCGGGTTTTCTGGTCGCGCGTCCGGTCGCGGTCTGACTGATGCGCCGGGCCGTTGCATTGCCTGAGGAAGATATATACAATTGTTAGTTTGCAAAAATATTTAAAGTCACAGCGCCGCATTAGTGATTTATTAAATGTTATATCTTCTAGATTAAATATATACTTATGTGTTATGGGTACAAGATGACTGATATGTACTTAATACAATACATTACATTTTTTATTATATATAACGACTAGAACACCCAGCACAAATGTCTGCACACAAATGTCCCGAGGCGGGAATCGAACCCGCAACCTCCTGCGTCGTAGGCGGACCTTTGCCCACCACGCCACAGAGGTCAAGAACGCGTTCAAAGTTAATAAATATATACTTACTGTGAAACATAATTAAACGAAAATAACTAAACACAAACCTGAGTCCGTCTCTCTCTCTCCTCCCTCCGTTCCCTCTCCTCTCTCTCTCGTTTCTCTCTATACAGGTTGTAGTCTATCTTCTGTGGCTGAGGCGGCGCCGGCGGCGCGGGCACGGTGGCGGGCACGTAGCCGCCTGGCATTGGGGCCGCTTGCCGACGACGCTCGCGCTCGTATTCTAGAAAGAACAAAATATTAGGCAATGTTTTACTGATGGTTTTTCGAGACAAATTGCGTAGGATTTGTAGTCTGGAGTCACCCGAGTGAGTCTCACAGTTTCGGACCGTCTAAACGTAAGGTTGGCAGGACCATGGGACGGTTGTAGGGATGATGGTTTTTCGAGGTCGACCAAGCTACCACGATACGGACATTGGCAGAATTGCGTCAATCCAGGCGGATAGCGATCTAGCAAGTTGAAGAATGTTCACGGGATAAATTTGTAAATTGTGTAGCTTTTCTTACTATCACAAGAAGGTTCTTAAAATAATTATTTTTGGGGTAAAACTAGCTTTTGCGAAGGAAGTTTAGAAAAGGCATGCCTTATCTTAGTGTCTCTAGTACTACTACAAAAAACCAAGTAAATTCACTCGTCTTCTTGAATTATAAATCAAAACGTAAGTTCAACTGGTAGTACAAATGATAGAAACTTGTATCTCCAGTGTAAAAAACAACAGAACACTTAAATCAACACCTGGAGCTTTTTAACACCCTAAAGGGCTATAGGACGGGCGGGCATGGTGCCTACCTAATTTAATAATTTTTAAAATAATGAGGAAAATATGCTTTAATGTGGTCGAACGAAGGACTATTCCCGACAAAAAATCTCTACTTTTGGAGATTTTTTGCATCCTAAAGGGGCGGGGGCATGATGCCTAATTTGATTAGTTGAATAATGTTTGTTTACCTTTATCAAATGCCTTGTCGAAGTCATCGCTAGGTGGCGGCGCGTGTTTGGCGGAGGAGGCACCAGGCACCGCCGCTTGTGACGAGGTCGGGTGCGCCGCGTTAGAGTGAGGGGATCCTGTGTCTGAAAAACAACAAACAATACAATGTTGTTGACATATACTAAAATCAGAACCCTAATTCGATCTCCAAAGTAGACCAGCGCTATGGTATGATCTGCTTTACCATAGTACATGCTGAGTGGAGACCGATTTCGTCCGTTACTTTGTTAATTTATGGTATTTTTTTATGTATACTATTCGTCTCTGTTCTGGCAATATAAAAATCTATAAATTTTTTACTTAAATGCATCATACAAAATACACGTATCGCGACTCGTTACGTCGACGGAAACGTAACAGACGCTGCGCTGTACTCTCGAAACACTAAGGCATCATCGGTTGAATGTTTTATTATATACTAGCTGCGCCCCGCAGTTTCACCCGCGTGGTGATAGACATTTTGGATAATAATACAATATATCTTTATAAATTGTAGCCTATGTGTAATTCTGATGTTTAAGCTATAATTATTGAAAAGTTTCATTAAAATCCATTCAGTAGTTTTTACGTGAAAGAGTAACAAACATCCATCCATCCTCACAAACTTTCACGTTTATAATATTAGTAGGATTTGCCTGTCTGGCGTAACGCGACCGAAAATACGCGACGCATTTTCCGTCACATACCGAACCGATCATTAAACAAATGGTGGACATGTATACACACCAGCTCTCTGCTGGTTCATCATTTTCCTCTTCAGCCTGGACGGACACTTCTCGAAGATGAGCAGGAACTCCGAAGTCAGTCGTTCAAGCAGCTCCGTGCTCACCGACCGGTCCACGTACGAGAACCAGTGCCTGCCCTCGTTGGACTGCGGGATCTGTAGGACATGCTGAGTATAGATAGGGGTTGTTAGTTCATCATCAATGGTTTATGGTACCCCACTGCTGGGCATAGGCCTATGTATTTAATTAAGATGTAAAATAAACAGCTTATAAAACCTACAGGAGTGGTATAAGTGGTGGTATAACTTAATTCAAATTCAAAACGTTTATTTCCGATATCAATTTATAGTAGGCAAAGAAACAGTAAAAGTGTCCACATTTGAGCTTAATTATATAAATAAAAAATTTAAATTTAAATTGAATTTACTTCGATACCTATAGTTTGACCGAAACCGCTGTACCACTCCTTAGGAAAGTGCGGCGAGGTGGGGGGCGAGGAAAAAAAAGCAAGAGTACGCGTTGACGGCAGACTGATGGATCGGAGCGGCCGATATTTCCCCCCCCCGTCTCGCCGCTCGCATACCTCAGGCGTGGTACAGCGGTTTCGGTCAAACTAAATACAAATAATTTAATGAGTAACAGTGGTGGTATAACTTAAGCTTAAATAAATAAATAATGCTGGACAATCCACACTGCATCACCTACCCATAACATAAGCTCTGCTTGACTGAGAGCTCTCAGCCAGAGCTTGTGTTATGGGTACTAGATGACTGATATACTTAATACAATAGATTACATATGTAGATAGATATTTTTTATTATACATACAAATATCTGCATATCGTACACACAATTGTCCCGAGGCGGGAATACCCTGCGTCGCACCCACCACAGAGGTCGTCAACTAACTTATGAGGTAGGTAACTTCTACATCTTAAGTTACCTATACAAAAACTACGTGTCCATCCCAAGGTTGCCTGGAAGCAATCGCTCTTAGCGATAAGGCCGCCCATTGTGCATCTGTATCTTTGTTTTTTGTTCTTCTCTATTTCTTTATCTGTTTGATGTGCAATAAACCGTATTTGTAATTTGTATTGTAACTCACCGCCCAGTTGCTCCATTTGGACGCGAGATGTATGCAGAAGCAAGCGACCACCGTCGGCCGGTACTGCAGGCACATCGTAGTCAAATGCAGGCTGTTGCTCGCCATGAAGTACGACGTCTGGGCCAAGTCTTTCGGCGCTGGAATGGTATACACAATAGTCAAGAACATTGTCGAATAGTAGGAATATTAATTGCATTATTATTTTATAGCAAGTTTAAGCTTCTAATTTGATGGGATTTCACTGACTTATATATATTTTTAAGACATAGTTGTACACATGTAAGCAATAAACCATTGAGTATTTGAGTATTTAATTCAATGGAGGCATATAGGATATGGCAATTAATATTTCGTTAACAGTTTGACTGCGATTTTTTTTCGACGACTGAAAAATTCGTGCTGCCGCTCTACACAGCGGTTGTGTTGCGCCGCACATGCTTTTCGTTCGAAAAATATTACGGCTGTGCTGAGTCACAAAGACTTGTATTTTCTCAGCCGCTGCGCTAGTGTGGATTTACGCATATTAGTCACTTGTACAAAACACATACCGTGTGATTTCAGCACTCAAAGTGTTAAGTTTAGTTCCTAGTAGAACGCAGAACAAATTACAGACAAATATTGTATCTCGCGCCAAACATCAACGTAAAGTAATTAAATTAAATTTTTAACTTTTTGTATCAGTACTTCATTTTAATTACTTAGTGTAAGTGATATTTGTATGAACGTTTTAAATAAAAAAAATTAATTGCAATTAGTAAATGGCTTAAAATGGTGACAAAACGGTTATCCGCTAACTAAATAACTTGTAGCAAGCGGAAATCGCAACAAACCGGTTTATTTTAACTAGCGTCATGATATACTAAAACGTGCTATAAGATGCTGTCTAGATGTCAGGAGGTCTACTATGAAAAACTAACGAAGTTCACGGATGACGTCCTTCGCACGGATCGAACGACCTCACCCCCAAGTGGCTCCGGGCGCGTCACTAACTGACACCTCCTTTCGGACCTCTAAGAAATAAACGTCAGAATCATTTTTAAAGCTTATGTTTTATGCTTGGTTCTTTTATTTAATTATTGTATTTTTTGTGTGTGGACAATATGCCTGAATAAAGAAACTTTATTTTATTTATTTTAAAGCAAGGCCACCGAAAGTACGGTTCGGCATTTCGTTTTGTACGATCCGACGTTATCCGTCAACTTCGTTCGTATAGAGTAGACCAGTAACGTAAGTCAGAGGTGTAGTGAGCTGGGAACATACAAGTGAAGGTTCGAGTGATAGGGTGACACACAGCGAGGTATAATATAATATATTGCACATACCTTATCGTCGAGAGGGTTTCATACATTGCCTGATGGTTGGGGCCCGATTTTTTATTCGCATGGCGGTGTTGAGCGGTTATCGAAAACGGGTGGTTTTCTACCGTGTGTTCGAATTTCGTTTGATTTGGATAGAGTAGGCGTAGATTTCGTTACGGACGTAATTTATTTCGGTAAAATGGGTATTCTGTACAATGCTTACGGATATTGATATAATAATACATTTCAGAAGTTGCTACTTTTTAAATGTAAGTATTTTAGAAATTAAAATTAATTCAATAAAAATGCTTTGAAGGTAGTCTTTAGTTCCAAAACTGTTTAAAACAAAGCATGGCATGCACGAGTTCGGAGGACCTTTTGAGTCTTTACTTAATAATCGAATCAGGAATTAAATTTTCATTATTAGATTGGTAAGAATTCTGACGCGCACATTCATGTACGACCAAGGATGTAGCAGTGAAACAGATCTTAACAATACTTAGAATTACTTTAGACTATATACATAGATAATTGGACAGCTCAAAACTCCGTTTAACATGCAGATAATTTTGTCTTGCAATTCAAATGCTTAGTTTCTCGTTATAAATGTAGGCGGGGTAACTACTAACCTAATTGGTGTTTGAAGAACACTTTAGTTTATTTATTTCCACCGTAGGTACACAATGTTACACTTGATGTCGTTAAATACTATTTTAAAAGATAAATTACCACTAACGTTTCATCCCTGAACGACATACATCAGGTTGATATACGGTTTTAGACTTAGAGCTTAGTTTCAGACCAAAACACCACATTTTAAGCGGGAAATCTTTTTTTCTTGCATTTAATTTAAATCCCCCGGACTTATTCCTTCTTCTTGAACCAACTGATTTAGGTATAACGTTTTGAATAAAGAATGATCCAGGGAAATCTATTTTAATCGCGTTTAAATCCCCCGGCTACATAAACAAACTGATTTAGGTATACCGTTTGAACGAATGATCTATCATCCATCTATCCTTATAAATATTAGTATACAGCGAATTAAACCACCGTTTCCGACACCAGCTCTGGCGACCAGCGACATAACGTCTCGCGACATAATGTCTCGCGACAACACCCGCTATCGCCTCACCTTTGACAAGGTGACAGGTGCGTACGACGTGCGTGTGGGGGTGGTCTATCGCGACGTCGAAACCGAGCGTTTGGAGAAGTACGTTCTCGTTGAAGACCAGGTCTGTAGCCTGCAAACAAAATAAATAGGATTAATATTGATTGGATTAAATTGTACGACTTGGTAAACGTAGTTTAGGACGCACTCCGACCAGGTGGGATGACGACCTGCGAAAGACTACATGCAGCTAGATGCTGGATGCGGCAAGCTGAAGACAGGGCGCTATGGCGCTTATTGGGTGAGGCCTGTGTCCAGCAGTGGAGTGCTATAGGCTGATGATGATGATCATGGATTAAATTGTATAAATTGAATTAATATATAGAAATTTTCAAAGAGCATCATCAAGTTCATAAGTAAATACGTATACACCCAAACAAGGAACGCAATAAATATTCAATTCATATTTTTTTGTGTTTTCTGTGTGTTTTTGTTTCTGTGTTGTTTGTGTTTTAAAATGAGTTTCGCTTTAAAAACGTTTATGTTACCTTTGTACTGTGTCTGCAGTAAATGTGATTTGATTTGAATAAATGCTGGACAATTCACACAGCACCATCTAGCTCCAAGCTAAGCAGAGCTTGTAGAATAGATTTTTTTTACTATGCGTAGAAAACAGAGGTAGAACACCTAGGTGTTTTCTATGGTATGGTTGTGCAAACTGCAAGTTGTTTGTTCCAACAAACAACTGCACATTGCACAAACATTGGTGCCGAATCGGGCGGGAATCGAACTCGCTCGAGGTCATCATAATCATCGGCTAAAATTAGTCCAGTGCTGGACAAAGGTCGTCGGTGCGTTATAAAAAAATAATAAAAGTTGACACAATCTTAAAATCTTGCTACTACGCCGTATATCTTAATCGACTCTTCAGATAACACCCGACTGAAGACACGGGCGGAAGCCAGTCATTTAAAAAAAAAAAACATTACTCTCACGATCCATAAGTCTTATTTCCGCATTGGTCCTAATAAACACTAACCAATCACACCGTCCGAAATAAGAAAGCTTTCAGCGCGAACATAGCGCGAATCATTTGACTGGCCCACTTTCACTTTTCGTTGCCATGCGAAACGCCTATGCCTAAAACCTAAGCGGTAAATAGACGAAATGTGGGTCATGCATGTGTAACAATGGATTTTTTTTTAATAATTTACCGCTAACGTTTTTACCGTCGCGGTAAAATAGGTTAGCAAAATTTATGGGAAAAGTTTCTGCCCGCCTGTTTCTATGGAAAGGTTATTTCTATCCTACGGGGAATTATGAGATAAAATGGCCTAGACCTGGAATAGCACGACTATCTAATGAAATATATTTAATGAAAATGAAATATATTTATTCTGATAGCTAAGACTTAATTATCTAACTATAGTAACAAGCATACGACTTAAAAAGACTTAAAAGTAAATAATTAATAATATACATCGATTTAACACAAAAGAGACATTTCTAAATTAATGTTGTGTAGATCAAGCCGTTAGTGACCGCACTGAGTGGAAAGATTTGGGGGAGGCCTTTGCCCAGCAGAGGGGCGAAACAGGCTAAATAAAAAAAAAAAGATCAAGCCGTGTGTGAAGGTCAGTGCCGTGTTCCTGCGCTATCAGAACAGGTTCATGCTCAGCTGAATGTTGCGGGTAGCCCCACAACGCTGATTTTCAGCATGTAGCATCACTACCTGTGACTACGAGACATGATACAAATCATGGTTATCACTACATATTATAAAACATAGTCGCTTCCCGCTGTCCGTCTGTCCTTAATACTTTAACTGCGGTTTTTTTCGACGATTGCGATCTTTTTTTTTTACCTAAAAAATTCGTGCTGCCGCTCTTCACAGCGCAGCGGTTGTGTTGCGCCGCACATGCGTTTCGTTCGAAAAATATTACAGCTCTGCTGAGTTACAAAGATCTGTATTTTCTCAGCCGCTGCGCTAGTGTGGATTTACGCATATTAGTCACTTGTAGAAAACTCATACCGTGCGTTTTCAGCACTCAAAGTGTATGCTTAGATCTTTAAAACTACCCAACTGATTTTGAGGCGGTTTTTTTTAATAGATAGAGTGATTCAAGGGGAAGATTTTTTAAACCATTTGACATAATACAGATTTCCACGCGGGCGAAGCCGCTGGCCGCAGCTAGTTTTAAATATAACAAAATATACGATTAATTTGATTCAAATCGGATTAATTTGATTTAAATCAGATTTTTTTCATTGTTATGACAGTAGCTTTAGTCTACCCAGTATGTTTTCATAGTAACTAGCAATTGGTAGGTTTACCTAGTTTTATCATACAAAGGATAGAAGACAAGAATATTGAATTGTTTAGCATAATGTATGTATGTATAATCTAAGTAGGTATTAGATTTAGCGAACTGACATTAAATCGAATCCCGTGAAATCGATCGATCGTTATAAATATACTATCTGCGCCCCGCGGCTTCGCCTGCGTGGAAATCTATGTGTCAAATAGTTTAAACCTTCCTCTTGAATCACTATGATTAAAAAACCGCATCAAAATCCGCCGCGTAGTTTTAAAGATCTAAGCATACATAGGGACAGACAGACAGCGGGAAGTGACTTTGTTTATACTATGTAGTAATAATCATCTGTTATCAAAGTCAAAATATATTTATTGCAATTACAAGTGGAAATGATTGTACATATTAATTGCGTACACTGTAATTTGCCCTTTACGGGCATGCAATTATTTATAACGTTTTTTAACGTGTTCTTGAGTGGAGACCACGACTCGGTAAACGTAGTGTAGGACGCCCTCCGACCAGGTGGGATGATGACCTGCGAAAGATTGCAGGTAGATGCTGGATGCGGCAAGCTGAAGACAGGGCGCTATGGCGCTCATTTGAGGAGGCCTATGTCCAGCATAGGACTGCTATAGGATGATGATGAATTATTTATCTAGTTACATGCAAAGAGATTTTACATAATATAGAGACGTCATACTCATTGTAAAGAAATAAAAACATTGCGATATTTTACTATAGCTACATACTAGCGTCGACGTTCGAACATACAACGCCGCATGGCATTATCTCTGTCACTCATAAACTTAACGCATTGCTTGTTTCGTTCGTGTTCAAGGCGGCAACGCCACGCGGCAATGATTGTTGAGTAAAATAAAATTCACCATTTTACATTTTAACATATTAAACAGTACTTACGTATGAAAAGATACACCCTTTCTGGTTTTTATAGTCCTTGTGTAGTTATTGCACTTTCGGAACACACAACTTGGCATTTTCGAGGTTTATTTAAGTATATTTCGTAAGTAACCTCTTGTTCAAGAAACGTGCGCGTCGCGGCCAGGAGCAGGACGGACTGAGTTCAATTAGGATACGTAACTGATTTTCGTTTTGTAAGGCAGACCTCGATACAACGTATCTACGTATATATACCATCATTGGTTACATGCATTATATTATAGAGTAAAGTACTTGGAATAATTAATATCAATCAATTAATAAATATTATAAATTTATAATCATGTTTTCGTAAAGATAAAAAAGGTAGATGACCTAAATAACCCTATGCCCTATGATGCGTCGATGCGTCACTTGATATTTGCGACTTTCGAAATATGGTGCAATTGTATCAAGATTGCAGTTCAAGGTTCAAAACAAGCTACTTCTAGGGGTTGACTCATTATAACACTTGGAACAAACTACAAACAATCTACAGGCAGCTCAACTGATCCATATCAATATTATACCCCAGTCGGCGCGCGTCCCCACGACGCTGGCCGCATTGCCGCTCTGTATGGCAATGCTGATGCGCTGCGCCAGATACTCACCAGCTCTCGGGTCGCGCGTCGTCGCTTCGACCAGATGATAAGTCTAGATATTTTTTCTATAGGTACTGATGAGAAGAATGGGAGTTCTATTCCAGTCCCTGAGGATCTATTATCCCATAAGTGTTTGTGTGCGTGACTGCCTACCGCACTAATTTCCGATGCTAACATAGATTTTATTTCGGTATTGTTATAAAATAAAACCCTAGTGTCTAGATAAACCTATGTTAGAATTTAAGACGCTGTAAACGGTAAACTGTAATAAAGTTGTAAAAATAAATAAATTATTATGTATATCTATATATACGCGGAACGCAGGCAAGCTCGCTACTATCGCCCGCTCCCTCACGAAGTCCTCAAAGTTAACGCATGTTATGGGTACGGCAGTGTACAATAAATTACCAGACTCCGTCACAGCTGATGGAAGTCTGCACTGCTTCAAAGTCAGGTTGAAACGTTGGCTTATCGAGAAGAATTTCTACTCAGTGAACGAACTACTAGAAAAGTAAATTTAATATGACTATATTTCCGTATCAAATGTTTTTATGTCAACTTTTTAATTTATTTATTTTGTTTTTTATTTATGTTTAAATTTTTATTAGGCTTGTGATGATAAAATGCAATTTGTATTATAATTTTAACTATTATTATGAAAAAATTACATGTAAATTAATTTTACCAATAAATTGTATTTCTGCATTTCTATTCCCGATATCTATATGGACCTGATTTTCATACGTATAATATTTTGTTTCTGAAGAGGGTAGAATAGGAAAAGTAACTCACCTGTTCTTGATACTGTTCCGGGGTCAGCGCGCTCACGCCCTCACCTCGATGGAGGCAAACGTGGGCGACTTTTATAACATATTCTAACTTCCGCGGCTGCTCTTCCACCTGTGTACACAAACGTTTATTATTAAGACTGGTATAGTGCCAGGTGGGATGACGACCTGCGAAAGACTGCAGGTAGATGCTAGATGCGTCAAGCTGAAGACAGGGCGTTGTGGCGCTCATTGGGGAAGGCCTATGTCCAGCAGTGGATTGCTATAGGCTGATGATGATGATGTAGTGCCAGAGCTGGAGAAAGTTCAGTTCTTATAGTAGGGAAATACCTATATATATGTGTATTACAATTAATATACACGGTGTAACATGAGGGGTGGATCATCGGTGGATGGGGGGTGGGGGACCTCAGTACCTATCGATTTAACTCCGCTGTATGTTCAGCGATATTCACTGGTTATAAATCTAAGAGTCAAATTAGTATAGGGGTACCAAAGGTCCACTATTCAACTTGTTAAAAAAAAAAAAAGACGGTCGCAGATCCAATATTTTGGCTGATACCAGCAGTCCCACCGGAATATCATTTTTGTGGAACCATATCAGGATCATTTACTAAACAATAACCAAAGAAATATCAAAATCGGAAGGCTAGTGTCTTGGATTAAATTAAGATTGAAGAATAGTTACCTTCGCAGCAAGGAATAAAGCTGCAGCAGCTATAGCATTCCTGTGGAACTGTGTGAAGGAGTGAAACGCGTAGAACCGGTGCATGTACACTATTGCCGTGTTTATACATAGTTGCGACCTGTGGTATACTGAGTTAAGGACTTATTTATGTACAAATATTATCTTATTCATATATAATACATAAAATATATTTAATGCTGGACAATCCACACATCATAACTTTTGAAACTATCATGGTCAAATAATAAGTCAAAATATCGAAATAATAAGAAATAAATAAAAACAGAAATATTGGAAAACTCAAAAATCTAATCATGGTAAATATCCCATTATAAATGAATCAACACAGGATCATCTACCATGTATCACACAATGTCCGCTTAGCTTGCGTTAAGTGGACCTTGTGTTATACCTACATACTAGATTACTGATATACTAAATACAATACATTACATAAACATTTTTACTGACTTAGAAAACACCCAGAACATTATAGGAACAAATATCTGTTGATGCAAAAGCATTTTGTAACACCCCAAACGGGAGTTGAACCAGCCACTTAATACACTAATAGCTACTATTCTTTCTATTCACCTGCATAATTTTCTTAAATTCAGTTCAAAGGCAAAAACCAAACAATATCTTTGCGAAATGGTACAATCACAGGTAGATTCTTTAACAAAAAGTTACAAGGATTTTAAAAGCAAGTTGTGACAATGTGCATTGAAAGAATTCACCCCAAAACAACAATAGGTAGTGTATCAAAGTATTACCCCACAGGTACAACTTTGGGTATTACTTGGCTAGTGTCGCAGGTTTGTATTACACAAACAGATAACATAAGTATTATTGTAAAATTGCAGGGAATCAAAGCCAGCCAGCTATAACAGAAAGAAGTTTTATTCAGACAATGACGTTTATTATTAATATTACCATGTCTGTATAGCTCATCCAAAAAAACCTATTAATAAAATTGTCTAGAGTCAACAAAACACATAATTATAACTATGTTACTATTTGATAGGTATTTATTGTGTTTATTTACCTATTTTCCCAACATTTCATTGTTGGATTGGGTCAGTTTTATACTATCAACAAAACAAACAAGAAAACCTTCGCTTGGATCAATTTGACATGGATGCCATGGTGGAATTTTATTTTACCTTATCATAGATTTTTATATAGCTAAATTTACTTATTTCCCTAATACATTGCACCATGGCTGACTGCTCCCATAATGCAAGCAATAGGGAATGGAACAAGCCATTCATCAGGACCCCTATCATAAATACAACCAATCTGCCAAAAGTACTAAGAACCTAAATTTAGCTGCACAAATTCTGTCCCAGACAGAATAAGCATAAATTAAATAAACAAAAATAGTCCACACAATTAAATGGCTTTAAGGAGGTCATGGTACAATGTTTAAACAACAGTTATAGGTACAAGTGTTCCTAATTGACTCATACATGCTTTAACTGTGACTTCTGACTCATAGCCATAAACGACATGATTGCAAATTCTTGGAATTCCATGTTTACTGCATTTTAACCTTAGCTGTTTTGCATTTTGTGTGACTAATTTCCTGTTTTTTGGCTCATTGGTTTCTTTTATCTTAAAACTTGAGATTTGAATGAGCTTTTAATACTATTTATAGTTAGTTACAAATTAAGTGATTCAAGCTAGATGCTTGACTTGGAAAGAGCATGAGAAGGCTAATAGATCAACATTATTTGCATGGAATATACAAACTCATACATAATTTAGTTCTTAACTCTTCAAGCCTTTTAAAGGTCTCATCTCATTAAAAACTTTGATCAATTTATTCTTTGTCCGTGAATGAGGATAATTTATTATTATTAGGTAACTGACACAAAACAGTCTCGGGGAAAACCCAAATACAATAAACAAAGTTATTATACAATAGTTCTCTCAGAAAAACCAATAAAAGGTTATATAAAAATAATTTATCATATTGTAAACATGTTTTTCCTGCTACAGTTTCATCATGCAAATGTTTTTAAGAATACTCAGACAGTGAATAAGGGTCTGCAAAAGCAACAGGGGTCTGTTAAGGTCATAGCCTTCCAGACATAGGGTTAAATGAGGTCAGACAGTTTGAAAACCTCTACAATGTCAATTTTAAGGGTCAAATCTTGGAAGATAAGGATCAATGAACTGTCATCATATGATGCTGTTGCTAACATTATATTGACAATATGGTGATAACAAGGTAGGTATCCAAATCAGAATCTTTCGAATATTATTTCAAAATTGATGGGTTATCAGTACAATCATGTGTTTTCACCACGTACATGACTTTTGACGCTAAACAGCGGAATGATAATAGCTGAAACTACTTCACTATCATCATTGTTTATAGACGTGAGTACCAGGAAAACATGATAAGGCAAGAGTCGTTTGTTCACGCCACGAGCGGGGACGGCGGTTGAAGGGAGTAATTTTAGAGCGGGCAGACAGGTCGATGATCAGCTATGCCCTACGTCACCCGCGCAAGCGTTCAACGGCACAGCTGTCATGTTGTGACCTCGAAAAGACCACGCGTGATCCGACCCTAACCTATATCTAAACAATAACCCCAAAACTATGATTTGCTCATGAATAGCAAGCTCTTACATATAGAATGCAGCGCGGTACTCACACCGAGCGAGAAATCCCAGAGATCCAAGCGAAAGTGGGGCTTGAGTGACGCCGTAACAATTATGAAATTTCGTCATCTCCACGCCAATGCACACTGTCACAACACGATTTATAGCTTGATACACTTGTCTTAAACACTTTAGATCATCATTTCATAAATAAAACACGATATGAGAGCGTGTAATACGCGTTTCACACACATGACTCGACAAAAACATTGCACTCGGATCACCACTTTCTGGAAAAGGATACACTTGAAGCCTCTGTCCCATATCCTGTATGAGATTGGCGGCTTGCTGCCGATATGCTAGTTCCTTATCTGCATCTAAACCGCATTTTCTGCTTGCTGAATTCTGGAGTTGTTCTTTTGTAAAATACCATTTTTCTTGCCCTCCAGCCATTGAACGGATGTTCTGACTGCGCGCGAGAAAGCACGACGGAAAGCAATGCTCCGTCTACGTGCCTGAGTGGGAAAGGGACAGCGCTATGACAGCGACTAACGGATGTAGACAAAGTTAACATTTGAGGGATTTTTAACAAATTAGTCCAACATTTTACGGCAAAGTGACCGTTGTTACTTGCTAAAATAAACTTAAATTACAAGAAAATGTTCTATGAACAACAGAACATCGAAGAACTTAGATAAAAAAGATTTCACAATCTAAATTTTTGATAGGTATTTTTTCAATGAGACGCCATTGCAAAAGTTTGAGGATAACGTAGTGAGGTCTCCGGTGACACAATGATGTTCTGCAACAAGCACAAGTAAGTTTCACTTTATCACTATGTTTATTGATGTAGTATAGACGATAATCTTCATTTTGTGCATATTTTTGTGTTGATTCATCAACTTTTCATCAAAATAGAAGCAAATTAAAATTACGGACCTATGGACAGTGTCACACCGTGCAAATGGCCGACCACCACTATTTACAATTACGTTACTTTTTGTTACGTTGAAATCAATTAATTTATGACTTAAATGTCCGCTAATGATACCATAATTTATTTATTATTATTATGAATCACACTGTAACAACAAAACTTTAAAAAACCTGGTGAGTGTTTGCCTCTAAATAAATAAGGTATAGAAATGACCGGCGTACGATAAAGTGAAATTTTGCGCGGCTACGTGGATTTTATTTAAGTCTACGAAAATTTTCCAAAATAAAATACATTTATTCGTAAACTACGCAATATTCCTTTGCATATTATTTAACACAAAAGTAACAACAACGAGATATCAATCGCAAACATTGTTTATTGCTTTCAAAACCTGAGAGAATTCAGTAAAACAATAAATAAATATGCTTCCCCTGAAACTTGGAACAAGCAGCCAGCTTTCTGATTTTAACATTAGAATAGCCCAATGTGAGTCTGAGTATTTTTACAAGAAAAACTATTATTTATCATCAACTTAAAACTGCTCTTTAAAAACAAAATAGATACTTATTCATTATACCATTACACATTACATTATAGACAAATAATTCTGAATATTCCACACAACATTATCTACCTCCAAGCTAAGCAGAGCTAAATAAATAGGTAGGTATTAATTTATTGCATACATATACATTGTCACATAATTTTAGCTTAGGTGTTATTAGCTTGGAGATGTTTACATGTACCCTGTAAAAGCGCAGCAATTTAAATATATAGGTAATGATGTTTATTTTTCTTATTTCCAGTTAAGAAATCAACAAGCATGTCACAACCGCTGAAGCCACGTACAGTGCTGCACTTGCCAAAGGTGCGGATGCTGTCCCGAGGAGGCCGGGCCTCTGGCCTTCGCATCACCAATGTCCGGTCCATCATGCCTCCCAACCCTGAGACGGCTAAGAAGCAGGAGACTGAGAAATCTAGGACAGAAGCGGAGAAACTGAGGGCTGAGGTAGGTTTTCTTATTTATTTATTTACCAAGAGTATACATATTGTGCTTATATATTAAATGTTAGCATGAGAAAAGTTCTAATATATATACTATAAAAGGTCACACACAACATTCAATAAACTTATTACTATTACATATAGGTATTTAGGTTTAAAATACCTTGTTTAACACTGCTTAACTTTCTTAGACCTGTGGGCTAAAATAACCGTTCAGTAGAGTCCCAACAGTGTAAAGCAACACGGTAGATCAGAAGAAACAATGGTGAGACGAACTAGACATCTTCGATAGAATAAAATGTGGGTCCAACTGGCTCAGAACCGTGATGTATGTAGGGATCAGGGGGAGGCCTTTGCCCAACAGTGGACTATTGCGTCAAATTTATGGATGCCCACTTGCTGGGTATGACTGTAGGCCAAATAGAAACTACTAATCACTCGCAACAAAGTGAATTTTATGTTAAGTATGGGCGGTTTACACATTCTACATCAAGTTTGGCTAGTGTATAGGTATATAGGAAGTATTATATTATACCTCAAGCTATGTATTATTACATGCTATCACAAATTTTGGAAAATCAGGAAGCTGGTACGTCGTCAATGAAGGTGAGTTAGATACTTAGTAATTACTAAATAAGCTAACCACTAAGTAAGCTTAGCTTGAGGCTATCATAGCGTTGTCAGCAGGGCAGTATGTGCGGACCAAGGCTTGTATTGTGCTTTACTCGAATATACAAGTAATTTAAATAAAATAAATAAAACCTGCTTAGTTAAAAAAATATAGCAAGAATTTGCATCTGTAAACATAACTTATAATTATAATACATTATACATCTTGGCCACTACAAAAAGGGAAAACAAGAATTCATAATTCATTCATTGTTTGTGAATGAGGGTAATGGATAGTCAGATACATAAGACTTATTTGACGACCGATGTGGCGCGGTGGGCGAAGGTCCGCCTGCGACGCAGGAGGTTGCGGGTTCGATTCCCGCCTCAACAATTGTGTGTACGATCTGCAGATATTTGTTCCGGGTGTTCTGGTCGTTTTCTATGTATAATAAAAAATATCTATCTATGTAATGTATTGTATTATGTATATCAGTTATCCAGTACCCATAACACAAGCTCTGCTTACCATGGGGCTAGATAATGCTGTGTGAATTGTCCAGCATTATTTATTTATATTATTCATATTATATTTCATTCCTTAAAATAGTAAGTTTCAAGTTGTAATTTTTTTAGTAGCTGGGCAACAAGATGTACAAAATATATATAAAAAATATTTTATTCATTTCATTACTGTCATGTTTGCAGCAAATAGAAATTGACGGCCGCAAAACACGAACTAGTAATGAAATTGCTGGCGCCTTTTCGGGTAGGTACGCCCGAAAAGTCGACTTTGCTCAAAGAATCTTGTCAAAATAATCCCCAGTTTTAAATCTTGAATCGTATTACTTTATATGGCAGGAAGTCGATCGAACGTCGTTTGGCAGGTCTCTGTTCAGCGGTGGACATGTAGGTACGGGTTTAAGATGATAATTATGTATATCATGCGCATTTATTTCAAGCCATCAAATCCTAAGAAGACGAAAAAAAAGGAGTCGAAACAATCAAAAGAAGAGGTTAGTGTTTTAAACCTGGATATTTTTTGTATACAAAGGGATTAGAAAACCGGTATCAGTGGCGTAGCTATAGTAGGGCTGGGCGGTGCAGTGCACCAGGGCCCTGGAGTTCAGGGGGCCTTTTAATCTAAGCTTTGAAAAGATAGGGTCAGCCAGCTTCCGAAGCTAGGCTTCAAGCCTGCTCACAAGTGTTTTTTTAATGATTTTAAATGAACATCAACAATCACAGAATTCTCTATTTTTTTGTTATTGTTATTTGGTAGTTTGGTTGAGTACGTCCGTAGCACATTGTATCAGCGATAAGCTCACGTGATTGACGCCCTTGACGGTCGTGAAATCAATTCGACTATACCACCCGTCAACTTTTTAGTTAACTTTTCATTCGCTCTTACTTTGCATCTATTCTAATGTATGATGTTCATTGCTACGTGGAAACTGTAAAGAGGGGCGGTGAGGGCTTGATTCCTTCTCTATGCACCGGGGCCCTTGTCCACCTAGCTACGCCACTGATTGGTGTCAGCGAGGCTAAGCATAGAAGCTCGAAAACCTTAAGTATATAATCTTTAGTTTTCGAATTCATTTTTTTACTCCACATGTGAGATTATGCATTGTCGAAGTTTGTGTTTTAGCTTTTAAAGATAACCTTGCTGTTACCTCGTTGTGTTTTTTGTTATTGTTAACTTTTCATTCAAAAATGTCTATGTAGACATAAAATATATTCTAAATCGGAGTATATGTCTATGTACATGCAAAGTTAGATATGTACACTTCCTTTTAACACTTTGACTGCGATTTTTTTTGACGACTGCGATCTTTTTTTTAACCTAAAAAATTCGTGCTGCCGCTCTACACAGCGGTTGTGTTGCGCCGCACATGCGCTTCGTTCGAAAAATATTACGGCTGTGCTGAGTCACAAAGATCTGTATTTTCTCAGCCGCTGCGCTAGTGTGGATTTACGCATATTAGTCACTTGTAGAAAACACATACCGTGTGATTTCAGCAGTCAAAGTGTTAAGGGGGTACCCCGAGGCACACTAGCGCCGCCACCTAGTTTATCTTATTATTAAGTGAACAAAGGAAATATCAAAAATTCCATTGGGGATTTTGTGATACCTATTGTAAGCTTTTTAAAATGCCTCTGAATAGTTTTATTGAGTAAGGTTTAGGAAGAGAACTAGATATTCAAAAATAGAGTTTGGTGGCCACCAAGGGCAACTTAGTATATCTGCGTAAACAATATAAAATAAAACTAATAAGTACAAATACATAAACAATATTTATAATAGGTATCACAAAATCCCCAATGGAATTTTTGATATTTCATCATCATCATCAGCCTATAGCAGTCCACTGCTGGACATAGGCCTCCCCCAAAGAGCGCCATAGCGCCCTGTCTTCAGCTTGCCGCATTCAGCATCTGCCTGCAGTCTTTCGCAGGTCGTCATCCCACCTGGTCGGAGGGTGTCCTACGTTTACCGAGTACGTCGTTTACGTTTTCTACGTTTGATATTTCGACAGTCACTAATTATATGAATTTTAAGTACACCTTATGTTCTTAATAAGTGATAGGTAACATAATCCAAATGGCCACTATAAGTCTTGTAGAGAAGTATTATTTAATAATATATTGGGCTATGTTATTTCTTACATGCTATCAAACTCAGACGTTGAAGAAGCAAGAAGAAATGAGGTTGAGAGTGGAGGTATGTAATATAAGTAATAATAAAAGCTTGACGATGACGACTGATGTGGCGCGGTGGGCGAAGGTCCGCCTGCGACGCAGGAGGTTGCGGGATCGATTCCCGCCTCGGAACAATTGTGTGTACGATCTGCAGATATTTGTTCCGGGTGTTCTGGTCGTTTTCTATGTATAATAAAAAATATCTATCTATGTAATGTATTGTATTATGTATATCAGTTATCTAGTACCCATAACACAAGCTCTGCTTACTATGGGGCTAGATAATGCTGTGTGAATTGTCCAGCATTATTATTATTATTTATTATTATAATTATTTAATAGCCTATGGTGAGTTTGTCAAAGCACTTGGTTAGATAGATAAAGCATTTATTCGACACTGCAGCACATGATATAAAGGTAACAATAGTAGAAGTAATAGTAAACAATTAGTAATAGTATAAAAAAAATTAAAAAGTGCAGATTTAAAAATTGTGTGCGTGCTGCAGCCTGTCAATAAGGTAATAGCTCTGAGAAAAGCTTTGCTCTAAGAGCAATTGATTTTCAGTATTACCCTTTGAGGCGACCAGAAGAACGATACACTGACATGATAATAATAATAATAAATAAATAATGCTGGACAATTCACACAGCATTATCTAGCCCCATGGTAAGCAGAGCTTGTGTTATGGGTACTAGATAACTGATATACATAATACAATACATTACATAGATAGATATTTTTTAGTATACATAGAAAACGACCAGAACACCCGGAACAAATATCTGCAGATCGTACACACAATTGTTCCGAGGCGGGAATCGAACCCGCAACCTCCTGCGTCGCAGGCGGACCTTCGCCCACCATAATGTGTGATTGCATAATATTTTGGATACAATCGAATGAATGACTGTGCAGTGTAATGAGAGGTATACAAAAAGACATGTATTTGTAATTATGTGTTTTTGTTTCTGTGTATTTAGTTCTCACTTAATTAAAAAAAAAACGTATTATTTATTATATAATATTTTATCGTGCTATGTATTTTTTACATGCAACTTAAGATGTTGATGAAACAAGAAGCTGAGAAATTGAAGCAGGAGGTTGGTTATAACAAGTCTTATACAGTAACATACATAGTTACTATACACAGTATTTATTATATACTCTTTGCTGTGTATTTTCTTACATGCTACCGAACCTCAAGAATAATATGAAGAATGAGGAACCAGAAGAGGAGTCGGAGGAGTTGGAGGTCGGTATTAGATATCATTATTATGTGTTTCTCATGTCCATGCTCTCGGGCCATAAAGTGACCGGCCGGGTGATTATGTAACTCGCGACCGGTTTGATACAGGCGTAAACGACAGCACTGATTGCTTAATTTACGCCTGTATCAAACCGGTCGCGAGTTACATAATCACTATACCGGTCCTTTGGAAGGCTTGCGTGGGGCCGAAGCCAACAGCACAGAGGCCCTTTATGAGAGTTAGTCTAAAGGTGAGGGCTACACATAGCGGGTATCATCCTCGGGTGTATATATTAGGTATATTAGCCCGGAGTGTCCCACTGCAGGGCAAAGTCCTCCCTCCGCTTCTTCCACTTATCTCGGTCCGCAGCAAGGAGGGCCCACTCTTTATTATACAGGTCGAGCTCATTCTGCCATCTCCGTATTAGATATAAACAAATCATTTATGTCAGGTGCTGCATCATGTCAAAAAGGCCTTTGCTCAGCGTAATATTTTGCTAAAGAGTCTAGAGCACTGACTTAATGAGAGCAAGCAGAATGACCTTCAATTCAATGTCTGTTTTTGTAGTACAAATGTGGTGTTTCCTACCTCCTTATTCACTCATCTTTATATATAAAAATGTATTGCTGTTCGTTAGTCTCGCTAAAACTCGAGAACGGCTGGGCCGATTTGGGTAATTTTGGTTTTCAAATGTTTGTCGTAGTCCAGGGAAGGTTTAAACGGTTAGAAAATATGGTAAAATCACGCTGAAATTGTGACAGCACAGCTATATATCACTTATATTTAAATAAAAAAATCTTTGTTCCAGGTAAAGAAGGAGATTGCAACCCGCAGCCGGACATGCGCCTACCCCGGCTACGAATGCTGGGGCACCGTGGTGTCAGGGCGGCAGTACTGCGCCGCGCACATCCTGCAGGACGTCACAGCGCCCTACGTGCAGTGCGCGCACTCCTACGCCAACGGGGACCGCTGTCCCATGCCCGCGCCCAGCCACGACCAGAGGGATGCTCCGTGAGTACCTCAGTGGTCGTCTAGCCTAGATAGAGAATCCCCGTCAAGCATCCAATTAATGGGGGGCTCGGCCCCCCCTACGCCACGTCAGATCTACCTTATCTAAAATTATCGGATCATTTTTCAAATTCTAGCCTAGATAGAGGCAAAGACTCACAAATAACATCGCTTTCTAATGGTAAAATGAGCGGTAGTGAGTAGTCAGTGCGTAACACCAACAAGTTGCTTTGCCGGAAGACCAGCGTTGGTTGCTAGCATGCTAGTCATCCAACTCATGCTGAGGCAAAGCCATTTTGTTACTAGACTTACACGCTTACCAACCCGTTTCCTCTTAGTTTAAGTTTATTATGTTCTGTGAAGTCTTATAAAGAATAAATTCATTTCATTTCATATAAAGAATTTTCAAAATCGTTCAGGGCGATTTACAGAATATGACGTGATTTTTAGCCCTTGTGATTGGTGTTCTCTAATGTCGCGTCATGGCTGCGGCTCTCTATAGGCGGCTTCAAATATAACGTGTTGTATGGACCATCTCTTCTCTCGTTCGTTCAGAAACCACTGACAGAAAGATTGACGCGTTCGGAAACGGTTCGGCGTGAACAATAACATTCAGGACTTTTTTGTCGAGGATTTTCTCTAGATAAAATTGTGACTTTAATTATTTTATTAGTAAATACAAATAATAATAAATAAATAATAATGCTGGACAATCCACACAGCATTATCTAGCCCCATGGTAAGCAAAGCTTGTGTTATGGGTACTAGATAACTGATATAATATAATACAGTACATTACATAGATAGATATTTTTTATTATACATAGAAAACGACCAGAACACCCGGAACAAATATCTGCAGATCGTACACACAATTGTTCCGAGGCGGGAATCGAACCCGCAACCTCTTGCGTCGCAGGCGGACCTTCGCCCACCGCGCCACATCGGTCGTCATACAATCCAATAGTATTGCTTATTATTATAATTTTACTGTACATTATATTATTAATTGTTATTATGTACCTTCATTCATAATTTATCGACTAATTTCATTACCAATAAAATGATTATCTGACTCCTTGTGTCGAAATAAATGCCTATTCTACCCCAGATCCAGGATAATTAGTAAATAATGACAATGTATTGTTCCAGGCTATGTTTTGAGCACGCCCGCAACGCGCTCTTGTCCCGCCAGCGCGCCGCCGCGCCGCCGCCGCCCGTCATTAGTACCGAGACACTGCTGAACCAGCTACAGCATTATGTCAAGTAAGTATATCATTATAAATAATAAATTAATAATGCTGGACCATGCAGACAGCATTATCTAGCGGATAATGCTGTCTGAATGGTCCAGCATTATTTATTTATTACTGCTTCGCTAGCTTGAGGCTAGATTCTAGCCTCAAGCTAGCGGAGCTTGTGTTATGGGTACATAATATGGGTAAATATTTACATATCGTACAAACATTTGTCCCAAGGCGAGAATCAAAACCACAACCTCCTGCGTTGCAGGCGGACCTTCGCTCACCGCGCCACAAAGGTCGTCAAAAATAGAAAGGCTTACTTCCTAATTATATTGTAAAGGCAAAAGCTTTTGTCATCGGAAATTTGGGCGAAGACAATTCCTAAAGTAATGAACGAAGAAGAAATGCAATAAAACGTACCTACTCAACCGCCAGCAGATGCTATGTACTCGTAGTTGCAGAAGGAAAAAAAAAAATTTAAATTTATAATATCCCCAAAATGTTTCGATTTCGACGGGACTGAAGCCCTCCCCAATTTTCCAGGCCAGAACGCCCCCGGACCACGTCATGTGCTTCATCGGTGTCCGTGGTCAGCGACCCATCAGAGCCGGAACAAATCTCGCCTATTGCCGTGGATCCCTTCAGTAAGTACTTAAATATAATCCATATCATTATACTGTACTAAGCTGCCTGTCAGCGGTTGGCTCACCGTGTGTGACAGTGTGTGGCCAGCGTAACAACGCAATACGTCACTCAAGCGGTTTGTGATTGGATGGATACGTAGATGACTGTCCTTATAGTGGTGGAAGAATGGGGAGCGCGGAATAGGCTCACATTCGCCGCCACGAAGTCGCAGAACCCTTAAGGGGCGCATGCAACGGCCACCCCTGCTGAGAACCAATGCGGCTGCCGCGTCCATCCGCGTTGTACAGGAGGCCAAGGTGTTGGGGGTCATCATTGACCCCACCCAATCTTTCGCGGCCCATGCGGTATCGGTAGGTGACAGAGCAAGTAGGTCCTTCGGCAAGATGTCCAGGATATCAGCGAATAAGTGGGGGGGCCACCGCCACAGGGCCCTGAGGGTCTACCGAGGGACGTACGAAGCGATAGTCACGTACGCGGCCAGGATTTGGTCTCACAGGTCCTCCGTCCATGTGGTCCGCAGTGTGCTGCTTAGGACCCAGAGACCCTCGTTAGTGCTGCTAACGAAGGCCTACAGGTCCTGCAGCACTGCTGCGCTACCGGTTCTGGCGGGGGTCCTACCGGCCGATCTGCTGCTGGCCCGTGCTGGTCGCAGACTTGAGGTGACCGAGGTTGAGCCAAGAGAGGTACACGGGAAGCTCAGGGGGGACATAGAAAGGGCGACCATCGATACCTGGCAGGCACGTTGGACAACGGTGAACTCAGATGGCGCCCTAATAACTCACTTTCAGATCCTTATTACTTCTTCCCATTTCTACTAATTTACTCCATTCCTTTCCAGAACAAATGGACGCAACTGCCATCAACGCCGCCCACTCCGCCTCGATCCTCGAATGCGCATCTTGCAGCGACAGCGAAGGAGAGAGCATAACCCTCGGGCGCGGCGGGTCGTGTCGCATGATGCAGTGCAACTCCGACACCGAGGAGCGCGGACACGCTGAGGACTCGCCGCTCTGGTCAGTTAGTTATAGATTGTGTAGGAGAGAGCATAACCCTCGGGCGCGGCGGGTCGTGTCGCATGATGCAGTGCAACTCCGACACCGAGGAGCGCGGACACGCTGAGGACTCGCCGCTCTGGTCAGTTAGTTATAGATTGTGTAGGAGAGAGCATAACCCTCGGGCGCGGCGGGTCGTGTCGCATGATGCAGTGCAACTCCGACACCGAGGAGCGCGGACACGCTGAGGACTCGCCGCTCTGGTCAGTTAGTTATAGACTGGAGAGACCATAATCCTCTCTGGTCGGTTGGTTATAGACTCGTTGCTCTGTTCTTAACTGCTAAGAGCGTAAGTCTTAACACTTTGACTGCGAACTTTTTTCGACGACTGCGATCTTTTTTTTAACCTAAGCCATTCGTGCTGCCGCTATAGAACAGCGCTTGTTACATTCTGGTTTTATAAAGACAATACAATACAATACAAAAATACTTTATTATACACCAGATACAGTTCATTATAAAAGACAGTACATGCGACAAGTACAATGGGCGGCCTTATCGCTTAGAAGCAGACGTGCTCAACAAACATGTCTAAATGTATGTTTATTCCAGGCGTGCCGGAGTATTCACAGCGGAAGAAGCAGTGACGGAGACGCACGGCGTGCTGCGCAAGCTGCAGACAGCTTACGTACAGCAAATAGACCGCCTCAAGCATTTGCTGCACAGCGCGCGACTCAACTACTTGAGAGAATTGAAGCTGGAGAAGGAACAGTACTGTAAGTTAACCATTATATTTGTTTTTGAAACATACGCTATCTGAACACATAATTAAATATATATATATAAATAAATAAATATAAATAATCCTGGACAATTCACACAGCATTACCTAGCCCCATGGTAAGCAGAGCTTGTGTTATGGGTACTAGATAGCTGATATACATAATACAATACATTACATAGATATATATTTTTTATTATATATAGAAAACGACCAGAACACCCGGAACAAATATCTGCAGATCGTACACACAATTGTTCCGAGGCGGGAATCGAACCCGCAACCTCCTGCGTCGCAGGCGGACCTTCGCCCACCGCGCCACATCGGTCGTCATAATTATAAGTAAATAAACGTGATAAATACCCGTCGTATTAGTGCTTTTAATAATTTATTTGCTGTTCAAAGTGGACGTTGTTCAGCTAGCGTGTCTTGATTGAAGCTGTGCGGAGGTGCATACTAGCTATACCTTGTCCCAAGGTGGCTATCGAACCCGCAGCCACCACAACTGTGTCACAGGTGGACCTTCGCCCGTCGCGCTACATCGAAAATTCCATAAAATGTAAACCATCGCATAGCAACTATTGTTCTTTTAACTTCTATTTTAAAAGAGTACCTACCATCCTATTAGTACCTACTTGTCTACTCAATACGCGAGCGGCGTACTGCTGGGTATAGGCCGCCTCTCACTACCCCATTCTGTCTGGTCCCCATTCAGCCCACAATTGTACCCCATAGGGGACAATTGTCTTATTGTATTCTATAAGTTTTTGTTTCAAATAAAAAAAAATTACGATCCGGCGCGGCCTGCCTCTGTCTTTGAGCGTCTCTGGTCTACCATTCCATAAAGGCTGTAGTTAATCTCAGTTTATATCAAAATATTTATCTTTCCAGGCAGCATCAACTCTCAAGCCCGCAGCGGGCCGCTGAACGTGCGCGAGCGCAGACAGCTCCGCAAACTGAAGGCCTACGCCGGCTACCACCGCAGGCACGGCGGCGAGGCCATGCTGCACAGGAAACTGCTCAAGAAGAGGGCTAAGGTACGCCATGTAGCTACATACATACTCTTACTTAGTAGAGGACTAAGGAACGCCATGTAGGAACGCAATCTAGGTACTACTACTATACCGCGCCACAGAGGTCGTCCAAATGCTTACAAATGCAATGTTGTGTAAAGCTCTCACCAATGATATTTTATTACCAATTCCAGGTGAATGAAAACAACGCGAACCGTCCGATCCCCTCGCTGGCGCGTTGTACGTACGTGGAGGAGACGGCGCGCTGCACCAACCAGACCATACCGGCCTCCAAGCACTGCGCCAAGCACATCCTGCACGACAGGAACCAGGTATACCTTCATACGTTCATTGTACATCATCATCATCACCTTATGTTATGGTCCGGGAGCCAGTGGCCGACTTTCAAGACCTCCCAAGCAAAACTTCGTAATCAACCAAATCAAACATTACATTATTTATTACAACACTATTCCCATGGAATAAGGTTCAAATCAGAATTCTGGAATATGCTAATTTTAATTTTGCTCGCGAGGAAATGGTTGACCAAATTTGTGACGGCATTTAGGTGGGATGACGACATGCGAAAGACTGCAGGTAGATGCTGGATGCGTCAAGCTGAAGACAGGGCGCTGTGGCGCTCATACGGGGAGGCCTTTGCCCAGCAGTGGGACGAATCAGGCTAAATAAAGAAAATATGCTTATGCCTTTTAAATTACTACTTCTAAAATTCATATGACGACCGATGTGGCGCGGTGGGCGAAGGTCCGCCTTCGACGCAGGAGGTTGCGGGTTCGATTACCGCCTCGGAACAATTGTGTGTACGATCTGCAGATATTTGTTCCGGGTGTTCTGGTCGTTTTCTATGTATAATAAAAAAAATATCTATCTGTGTAATGTATTGTATTATGTATATCAGTCATCTAGTACCCATAACACAAGCTCTGCTTAGCTTGGGGCTAGATGATGCTGTGTGAATTGTCCAGCATTATTTATTTATTTATTATTATTATTATATAAATAAGAAAAGTATACCTACTAAAACTAAAACATGGCTAGGGGAATTAAATTATATGCTTTCCAGGTGTTATTCACGGCGTGCTCGGACATCCGCGGCGTGGATGGCTGCAAAGAGCCCGTGGCTAAGCTGCCCCTGCCGTCTGATGCTTGCAGATACCACACCGATCCGCCTACTTACACTGTTTTCACTTTGAAGGTAAGTTTATTTACTTATTTGAATCCAGGAAAACAAATATTAATAGAGGGCGCGCGGGTGCGGGTGCGTTACTATCTTAGTTCACCGTTTGGCCGCGAGACTTCTCTTGATTTATATTAAAAAAACAATTCGCCCGTAATTTTGTTTATTTAAGAATCACATAATTTTTTTTATTATAAAATACTTAAATAGAAACTACTAAAATTCCATTCTCACGAATTCCAATATTCGTGAGATTTGTCATGACCAGAACACGTGAGATTGGGTGAGGTTTGGGTTGCTCTGGGTGGCTCCCCCTAAACGCCTCACATTATTAATGGACGGTTAAAATATCTAATTAACACGAATTTCTTCGATACTTAGCTGTAGGTATTAGTGTACTCCTTTTCCTTACCAGCCAGCTTTACTCACTGAAGGGCAAACGACTCCCTGATCATTTAATACGTAGGTATACTATATATATATATATATATATATATATAAATATATATATTTATTTATAACTACACCGTTCTGTTCCACTAGGAGACAAAAAAATTACAGGAAATCAAATAGACCTTATCTTCATCATCATCAGCCTATAGCAGTCCACTGCTGGACATAGGCCTCCCCCTATGAGAGCCATAGCGCCCTGTCTTCAGCTTGACGCATCCAGCGGTCATCATCCCACCTGGTCGGAGAGCGTCCTACACTACGTTTACCGAGAACACGTTTGCCTCAGCGGCCGTCGTCGATTCTTCGCGAGATATGACCGGCCCACTGCCACTTCAGCTTGCTAATTCTCAGAGCTACATCGATAACCTTGGTTCTCTGTCGGATGTATTCGTTACGAATCCTATCCTTCAGAGAAACTCCGAGCATAGCTCTATCCATAGCTCGCTGAGCGACTTTGAACTGAGAACTAGGATAGCTGAAAAATGGAAAAGCCCCCGGTTAGGACGGAATTACTTCAGAGCTATGTGATCTATTGCTCATTGGGGGAGGCCTATGTCCAGCAGTGGACTGCTATAGGCTGATGATGATGATGATGTGATCTTGAACATAAAACATTATATTTATTTACAGAAAGACGACACGGACAGCGAGACAGATTCCCAAACATCATTCGCGCAGCTAACAGACGAAGAAGTGACTCATCTACCGCGCGAGGCGACTCATCTACCGCGCGAGGCAATGCCCATCGAGGCGCCTCAGCCCGACGCAGCCGAGCAAACGGATCCCTGACACCAGATAGATATAGACCAGTTCATTGCTATATCTAGCGGTGAAGGGTTTTTTGACACATTTGGCAGTGCTGTGATATAGTGACATACATAAGCCATAAGGCTGACGTTAAAAAAATTAAGGAAACTTTTTGATGTGATATGTTATAAAGACAGTATAGCGAACGATCAAGGTATTAAGTATATCAGTTATATATAAACTTTCGCGATCTGAACACGTCATTATAAGTATTAATATAGCGGGTATTTATCGTATTTACCTTTTTTTAATACTTATAATTATCAGTTATCTTGTATCGAGTTAGCATCGATACTAGTATAGAGGCTAACTAGAAAAGCGCTGCCGATAATTATCCGTTATCTAGTATCGAGTTTCGCGAGAATAGCGCTGCCGATAATTATCCGTTATCTAGTATAGAGTTTCGCGAGAAAAGCGCTGCCGATAATTATCCGTTATCTAGTATCGAGTTTCGCGAGAAAAGCGCTGCCGATAAGTAAAGCGCTGCCGATAATTATCCGTTATCTAGTATCGAGTTTCGCGAGAAAAGCGCTGCCGATAAGAAAAGCGCTGCCGATAATTATCCGTTATCTAGTATCGAGTTTCGCGAAAAAAGCGCTGCCGATAATTATCCGTTATCTAGTATCGAGTTTCGCGAGAAAAGCGCTGCCGATAAGAAAAGCGCTGCCGATAATTATCCGTTATCTAGTATCGAGTTTCGCGAGAAAAGCGCTGCCGATAAGAAAAGCGCTGCCGATAATTATCCGTTATCTGGTATTGTTCAAATAGCCAGATCTCAATAGGTATTGTTTAAGACCGTAGGTTATCGTAGCTACCTATTTAAGGCACTTCTTACTGTATTATTAACCCTAGACTACGTACCTACTTTATATTAGATTACCAAAGATTTGTATATTAATTACCAATGTTGTAATCTTGGAATCATCTCATGTTCTTAGTTATTGGATTTTTACTAGCTGACTAAACTGAATACTACATATATATCCACAGAAACATATATCTGTTATATGTCGGAGCAATGCAGCAAGCGTATTGGAGACGCCTCCGACTGGTATTGTATATATATCTATATATTAAGACGACCGATGTGGCGCGGTGGGCGAAGGTCCGCCTTCGACGCAGGAGGTTGCGGATTCGATTCCCGCCTCGGAACAATTGTGTGTACGATCTACAGATTGTTCCGGGTGTTCTGGTCGTTTTCTATGTATAATAAAAAATATCTATATATGTAATGTATTGTATTATGTATATCAGTTATCTAGTACCCATAACACAAGCTCTGCTTACCATGGGGCTAGATAATGCTGTGTGAATTGTCCAGCATTATTTATTTATATTGTACCTATATCAGTTGAACTACGACAAAAAACAGATTTTATTAATCAATAGATTTTCAATAAATTTCTTGATGTCTGCATACACGTGTTCTTATTTATCCCACCACCTTGAAGTCGTTGATTAATGATGACTTGGGTCTAGTGCCCAAAATACATAGGTATTATGTCTTCCACGCCCCCCCACCCGACACGCAAAAAAGGCCCACCGGCGGCCAAGTTGCGGAAACCAGTCCAGAAACAAGTAACAAGTAAGTGTCTTCCATGTTTCTTACCTACCCCAAGTCTCACAACCTTATCACAATAGCGATTTTCGACAAAACGATGCGACTGCGCAGCGAACACGACATCGCAGGTATTTAGGAACGATAACCTATTTTAACTAATGCAGAACAACACTTACCCCCATATCTTTAGTCATTACCTCGACTTCGATTCAAACTCTACTCAACCTCCAAATGCGTTTCGGTATGCTTGATCGTAAAAAAACCGCCCTTGAACAAGTTTGAGTGGAGAATTATTTGAGGTAATGACTAAAGATATGGGGGTTAGTATTCCTTCGCTGTGCAATCGCTTTGCTTTGAATGCTCGCAAAATGCCAGTGTGATGTGATAATATACAATCATAGGTGGTATAATTATTTTCCTTTCACGGTTTGAGCGATTGCGAAAAAACGAGACGAGAGGTCCGTTAATTCCTGAGAATGCAAAGAGAATACAATAATTACGTGGAGAATGCTCATAGGAGCTTCCTGGGCCCAACCTCTTCCACTGCATAACCAACAGACAGACCACGACAATGACATAGATCACTATAAACTGGAAGACGAGCGTAGCGAAATACCATCCTTAGTGACTCCTGAAAAGGCGTTATTCGCGTTAAATTGCGCCTAAACACGCGTTAATTAGCGTAATAACGCGCGTTACGTTGTGTTAAATAGCATGGTAGGTCCACTGATGGTGATAATTCTTTGTTAATGGCAACGGTGTCTGGTTGGAGTTCTCTGCCAGTGTCAGTCAAGTGATGGAAAATAATTGTAAAATTAATGAGTTATCCTTAGAGCATTAAACCAAAATTATGAAGATGAATTGATATTTTCACCAGAGTTTGTTATCTTACCTAGCAGGGTGTACCACGTGCAGGTACCAAGTTTATGGGGGATACTCTTCCCATGTAAATAAAAGAGCGGATAATCACTGCAGTTTATTTGGAGATGGTTATATTCTTCTATTACAAATAAAACAACGTGATTGCATGGAAATTGGAAAATATCAAATAATAATGGGGCAATCCAAATCATCCCAATGGCAGGTTCTGTAGGGAGGGGACACAATAGTGTTGTACCAATCGATAAATCGATTCGCCACAGGTTGGCTTGGGAGACGAGATGTTGGAGTCCCCCAAACCTTACAACCCATCCTAAAGCGAATGATGACTTTCCATTAGGTATTTGACACTGGCAGAAAAGTGTCCAACCAGACACAGTTGCCAGTAACAAAGAAACATCACCATCAACACAATCTGTCGAAAAAAAGGCGGGAAGCATCAAACAGGTCGGTCGCGTTTTTTCCCACTAAAATTTAAAATTTAATTTTTCTTGTTAGTTATTACCTATAAGTTTTAAATGTTTCCCAAATTTAAAAAAAAATCACAAATTAAATATGGCAAATGCTAAAAATAGCGAGTCCAAAAAAAAAAAACTAAAAAGCAATCTGTCCTAAACAGAACAAAGGAAATGAAACACTAGTGTGAATAACAACATCAATTTATTAAACACTAAAATACGCCTAGATTACAGGAATGTCATATGTACCTATTATAAAAACATTTTTTATATTAAGTTAAACTCGAAGGAAAACGTTTTAAAAATATTTTTCCATATTGTAGCTTTATAAAATAGGTAGGAGGTATGTCATGTAAGCACTATTTCATGAACAATACATTTGTAGTGGCAGTGGGCCGGCCAAATCTCGCGAAGAACCGACGGCCGCTGGGGCAAACGTGTGGAGACCACGACTCTGTAAACGTAGAGTAGGACGCCCTCCGACCAGGTGGGATGACGACCTGCGAAAGACTGCAGGTAGATGCTGGATGCGGCAAGCTGAAGACAGGGCGCTATGGCGCTCATTGGGGGAGGCCTATGTCCAGCAGTGGACTGATATAGGCTGATGATGATGATGACATTTTTAGTAAATATTTATAAAAAGTAAACAAGTAAAAACAGAGTTTGTGTTAAAAGTTAGGATAGTGATATCATTTTGTATTGACTTAATTTTACAGACGATTCTGTAAAATGAAGAATTTTTTCTGTTTTTATTAATTTAAGTATATACCCTTAATAATTAAAGCTGATTAATAGAATTTACACGTTGCGGGTTTCAATAGCATTGATGATAATATATACAATACAATTCCATAATAATTTTTTTTTCTAATAAAAATGTAATAGACAACGAAATATAATGTATTCATCTTATAATATTTTCTTTGAAATCAGTCGTTTAAATAAATAACGCCATAATATTATGTATTTTGGTGTGCAGGCAGACTTGAAATATTAATAACAGAAGTAATATTTTTAATAACCTGGCTATGAAAATTTATTTGTTACGTAAGCTCTTCTAATATGGGAGTTAATTTATAAAAAAATATTTCTCTAGAAGTATGAGAACGTGGTGTAGCACGCCCTCCGACCAGGTGGGATGACGACCTGCGAAAGATTGCAGGTAGATGCTGGATGCGTCAAGCTGAAGACAGGGCGCTATGGCGCTCATTTGGGGAGGCCTATGTCCAACTGTAGACTAATATAGGCTGATCATGACGATTTCTCGAGAAGTAACAATGAAATTGAATTTTCCGATCAAAATTTTGGTTAATTTTATTAGTTGCACTACATCGGACCAATACTAGACTTAAATGCGATTTTCCCAAACTATACAATATAACCTATCACCTCAAAATACATAATTTCCTGACAGCTTATCCTAGGCCGTTGTCATTTTTAAGATTTCCATTGTCAAATTCATGGCGCTAAGGCGCTCATTTGGGGAGGCCTATGTCCAGCTATGGACTAATATAGGCTGATGATGATGACTGTCAAATTCACTTCTTCTTTTTCATTAGTTTGGCTTTCTTCTTTTCTTCCTTCTTCAACTCTTTGTCTTTTATGGACTTGTAGAGTTTGTAGCCGAAGAACACTGAAAAATAGGAGAAAAATGTGGATTATTTTAGAGGTCAGATTTACTTGTGTGCGCCGGTGGCTCTTTTATCTTAAAAGATGTGATAAAAGTTTAACCTTGTTGTATCTACAATGCATGCAAAAAAATAATATAAATAATAAATAAAAACTGTTTAAAATAATTGATAAGGTTGAGTGAAAGAATTCTACTAAAATAAAATATAGGTATTTCTTTCATTCTTGTTAGGTTAATGTTTAAATAAGGCTCTAGACAGACGGACCGCATTTCAACTGCAATCCACCCGCAAATTTGCAGTTGGTTTGCAGTTCTATTGCAGTCGACTGCAATATAACTGCAATTTGCGGTTGGATTGTAGTTGGTCTGTCTAGAGACTTACTCACACAATAAATTTACTGTTTTAAATTTTACAGAAAACGTGGGTAGGTGCTAGGTGTAAAGATTAGGTATAGTGTATAAGTTTTCAAGAAAGAATTTCTGCAGCAATTCATGGAAAATTTCAACGCTAACTAACCTGTTAATTATTTAGGAGTGTAGATTCATTATGTTTACGAAATTGTAGATATCATAAAAATCTGGACAAACCAGCCACCTGATAATTTCGCTATCAAACGTTTTGATTAAGTTTATCTTTGGTTATAGCGCTAATGGACAACCTTCACGAGCGTATATAGTATGATGATTCTTTGCTATTTTCACCAGAGCCTAGTTCGTTATCTAGCAGGATGTACCACGTGCAGGTTAGGTTGGCTTGGGAGACGAGATTTTGGGGTTCCCCTTACAACCCACCAATAGTGTAATTTAAAAAAAAACTTGAAACTAAAATAGACATGACAAAGGTGACACTTTTGACTCTTGCAAAATTGAACATTTCTCTTCCAAATACATTGGCAGGGTGTTCAACTTTGCAATGGTCAAAAGTGTGTAGGCTGAAATATTAGCTAAGGCAGGCGTAGGTTCCACATAATTCTTTGAACCCTAAATACGGGGCTAAATGTGTCTTTATGATAACACGATCGAAGAGAACCTTTATATTTTCAAAGTTACCGAGGGAACCCGTGTTTATCGATATAGATTCCGCGTAACCGACCATAGCATGACAGTGTTTGTTTCAACGATTAGAAACAGTGCGCCTTAAGTGTTAAATACAATAAAAAATCTGTATGCGTGTCTCTAGGAATAATTTTGAAGACGCGAAGAGACCTAGCTCGATTCTGGTTAATCAAATCTAACACAATCTTTACAATTTACATACCAACAAGAAAAACGATAACTACAATGACAGCTCCCATAAAATACAGTTGGTTCATAACTGCCTCGCCGATAGCTTCTTCCAAACCGCTCAAGTTCATAGTATTAGGGTCTGATAATCTAGCGCTGATTTTACTAGCCAGTCCTTCCTTTATTTTAGCTGCGAAAGCTTCTTTGTCAGAGTCACTCATGCTGTTGAATTGAGCGAGAACGCCTTGTAGTTTCTGTCTGATTTCTTCTGAATCTTCGTCTTCCGGTGATGTAGCGATCATTTTCTGTAGAACTGACATGACGTCCATGTTTTTGATCGTCTCTGTGAGTTTCTCGCTGATTGCGCTGCCGAGGTTGAGACCGGGAGATGGTGCTGCGTCTTCGTCCGCCATTTTGCTGGTTTGGGCGGGAAAATCGTTATTGGCGACGAGTTTTTATATTTTAGAATTTAACTGTTACGGTTTCGTTTGCTTGAAATGTTTTATTATTTGTTTATAGTCAAGACCCGTTAACAACAAAGTCATATAAAAGCTATGATCATTCTAAACTCGGTTAAACTGTCGCGCTAGACTGGCAGGTTATTGGTGAACACTTAAAAGATTTAAACTGTACTCTGGCATACGTTTTTCAAATAACAGAAACGCGGTAGAACTGTAGATATAGGGAAACCCCTGTGGTAGATAATTTTAGAGATGCCCTTTGATTTGGCTAGCAGCCAAGACAGCATAGTCCGACCAAGGTATCTGTGAACTTGCCGGAAATGGAACTACACTCCACTTTTATTTGCTCGTACCCGCAACCTCCGACCGCGCCACCGAGGTCGTCTATAGAATAGGGATGAACCTATTACTTTCTTTATACATGAATAGGTAAGTATTTTATACAAACCTTGAGATGGTTGTTGATATTCACATTGGACACACTTCATACCGTTTCATACCTTCGATTACATTTCACACGCATTACGTATGTAAATATTATAGTTGCAAAGCTTCTGTCATAATTTATAGTATACAATTTGACTTGTAAGTGATAATTTACTAATTTTGTAAGCCTACAGAATTTTTTTATTTTATTTTGATGTTAGACTAGTTGCTGCCCGTAATTCGCAATAGCTTTTCAATAAGCGCATTACCGTTCCAGGGAGGGCGTACGTACATACCATTTACCTGCCTGCCAAATCATTCGATCTGACCTAAGCGGCTGAAGATCCGTTCAGCCGTTTAGGTTTGAAAAGGTAACAGACTGCGTTATTTCGAATTTATAATCATCATTATCATCATCCTGATAGTCCACTGCTGGACATAGGCCTCCTCCAATGAGCGCCCAGTCTTCAGCTTGACGCATCCAGCATCTACCTGCAGTATTTCGCAGGTCGTCATCCCACCTGGTCGGAGCGAGTCCTACACTACGTTTACCGAGTCGTGGTCTCCACTCAAGAATACGTTTGCCCCAGCGGCCGTCGGTTCTTCGCAAGATATGGCCGGCCCACTGACACTTTAGCTTGCTAATTCTTAGAGCTATATCGATAACTTTGGTTCTCTGTCGGATATATTCGTTACGAATCCTATCCTTTAGAGAAACTTCGAGCATAGCTCTTTCCATAGTTCGTTGAGCGACCTTGAACTGGAGGACCAGCCCTATCCACCGTGAGTGTCCACTTCTCAGCTCCGTAGGTCATAACGGGTAGGACGCACGGTTGAATTTATAATATTAGTATGGATTTAGAGACGCTCTTCAGTTCACAGATATCTTGGTGGCACTGTATTCCTACCATTACAATGTAAGGAGTTTTGGCGCCGGTAGATAGAAAATCTTTGTTTTGTATTTATTTAAATTAACTAATAAATAGCTGTGATAGAAATAGAAAATTAAATTTAACACTTTGACTGTGATTTTTTTTCGACGACTGCAGTATTTTTTTTACCTAAAAAATTCGTGATGCCGCTCTACACAGCGCGGTTGTGTTGCGCCGCACATGCGTTTTGTTCGAAAAATATTACGGCTGTGCTGAGTCACAAAGATCTGTATTTTCTCAGCCGCTGCGCTAGTGTGGATTTACGCATATTAGTCACTTGTAGAAAACACATACCGTGTGATTTCAGCACTCAAAGTGAGAATTGTAGTACAAGTAAAAGTAGTGAGAATTGTCAAGCATTATTTATTGATTAAACGGTGGATTAAACGGAGTCGGTGTTAACCTTTATTAGCAGACGGATCGTGTAGACTCTTTAAAAGGATATTAAAAAAAACGACTCCTAATTCCTTATTACAAAGTTTATTAAATTTTCGGGATAAATACTTATCCCTTGAGAATAACTTTTGTATTAGACCACCTCTGGATTATTCTCCATAAAATAATGAAAGAATTTTCCAAATCGCTCCATAATTGACGAAGAAATCGACGACCATATATAATGGTTTTTTTTTTAATTTTGTTGGTTTAATTTTAAATTTAATATGACATTTTGTTTAATTTCTTTTATGATGTATTATTGTGTAACTTATAATCTATGAATGTTTAATTTTTTGTTTATTTTTTAAGTTGTGTGTGTTTTAATTTTATATGGATTTTATGAAAATCTGAAATAAATGAATAATAATAATATAAAAATACAGCCGAACCGGCACTTTTTTTTTTATTTCGCGCGTAAAAAAATATTAAAATGGAGTCTATTTATGTTTGTCAACACAAAAAAAAACCTAAATAATAACAAAATCATTTCAAGCAAACAAAATCGAGCCAGAAATAATTTATCTTCCTTTAATAATAAGGCAGATATTAAATTATAACCTTTCGCATTTTCACTAATTCAAATGCAAGCGTGTGTAACGTTGGCATTCTTCTAACACAAACTTGGGTTGTTGTTTACCCGTTTACATTATATAATAATAAATATTCATTGTCTTTTATTTATGTTATTAACAAGATAGTGACAAACTCACCGCTGTTCAGTTCAACGATTACAGATATACTAGTGTTTATCTTATGAAATAGTACGTGTCTCCTACCACGTTAGTATATTCGGATAAAACTCGCAATCGAGTTTCATAACACTATCAGGGCCAATGACGCATGTGTGTAAAAAAAGTAAAAGGTATTTATTACAGCAAAAGACATAAGAAATTACAATAGACAAAATTACGCATTCTTATCTTATTTACATATTATTATGTTAGTTATACATTACAAATTACACACAAAAATAAAATGAACAGCTACTAATTGTGTCTTTTGCAGACAGCTATTGTTACCTAGTTAGTTACTTTTCTCTGTTGATTTCTTCACTAGCCTGTATCGAAGAAATCATTAGAGTACGAAAATTTCGAACATTTGATTACATATTAACGGAAAATTGACCGTGAAAAGACAAACATAAACAAATGAGAAAATTCTTAATAAAAGTAAGTGTAATTTGTAAAATTAATTTAGTACATTATTATATTAAATTGAAATTTAAAAAAAGTCTATTAGGTAGTAAGTATGCACATAGAATTTCTTCAGTTTTATGATATGTACATATGTGTGAAATAACAGCTTTAGCAAGCAGAGCCTGGGTAGTGAACGGGTAAGCCAGTTTCGGACAAATAGCTATGCTTGATCATGATTCAATAAAATATCGTTAAAATTGGAAGGTCCCGCCATGCGCAAGCGCGCTGCCTCCCTGGTGCGCAGGTTGCGTTGCGATTTCCAATACCGTTCTGGCAATGATAGCTGGGAGGGTGGACTGGTGCCCAGGCACTGTTGTGGACGCCACCGCCACCAGCAATCCTTTTAGTTTTTAAGATTATCTTGTATATTTTCTGATATGAGTGTTATATGCTTGAAATAAATACTTTTTATTTTTATTTATTTTGGAATATCATTTTGCATTTCAAGCTATATTACCTACATAGAAATACAAATACAGAAATACTTAATTTTACGCCAAAAATTAATTGTTTAGATGGCTGAATGACAGGATTTTTTTATAATGTAAATTATTTTTTAAATGATACCCTTTTAGTTTAAATCTAATTAGTCATAATTATTGTATACTAATAGTGAGTGCATTATTTAGACTTAAACCACCTTTTTACCGTGTTTGACTCAATAAATATGTTTGAATTGGAAAAAGAATATTACATACATGAGACAATTACAATGCGGCTTTATCACTTAGAAGCGATCTCTTCAGGCAACCTTTATAAACTTGTGTGTTGTGTTAACATATTTTACCCGGCTTTCTGATGTGTTAGAAATCATACGTGGTATGTACATAGTACTTACATACTTTTAAGTATCGGATAGGGATTTCTCGTGGAAGTTTGAAATAATCGCTAAATACTTAGTAGAAGTCGATTTCTTTTGTCGACCTTTGTGGCTCAGAGGGTGAAGGTCCGCCTGCGAAGCAGAATGTTGCAGGTTCGATTCACGCCTCGGTACAAATGTTTGTACGATCTGCAGATATGTTTCGGGTGTTCTGGTCGTACAATATTGTCCTTAGTATAATCATACAAAACGAATTAATTAATTGTATAGAAAAATATTTGGGTAATAAGGGATTCTAAGTATGTTTTTAGTTTTTTCGAGACGTTGAAATAATTTTTTAGTCGCGGGCGAGGTCGGCTAAGAAAGCGCTGGCGGGACGACATTAACGCCTTCCTCAGAGATTGGTGGGAGATCGCGCGTGACCGCACTGAGTGGAAAGATTTGGGGGAGGCTTTTGCCCAGCAGTGGGACGAATCAGGCTAATATAAAAAAAATATTTTGATCAAAATCGACTATTCCTAGTAGGAACTTTAAAACGATTAAGGTTCGTCACAATACGTGTACAGTATTGATAAGAATAATTATTATTTTATTGTAATGTACGTATAACTAACGACTTTCTGGCCTAGTGAACGCAGCGCTGGCTTACAAGAAGTTGTGGGTTCTATTCCGTAGCGTACTCAAGAGCCCAAAGCAAACACAGACCGTGAACTTCAAGGCTCTGTGTTTGCTTTGAAGTAACTCCTTCACAATTCTGCCAACGTCCGTGGCATCAAGATATCAAATGAACCCCATTTGATTTTGGTTGTAAGGGGGACTCCAACATCTCGTCTCCCAAGACAACCTAACCTGCACGTGGTACAAATCAAACCATCTTCATAAATCTAATTTTTTTGGGATATTATTAAATATAAACAATAAAAATAACAATTGATATATTTAAGATTCATCAGGAAATTTAGACTATAAAACAAAGTCGCTTCCCGCTATTGTTCGTCCCTATGTATGCTTAGATTTTTAAAACTACGCAAGGGATTTTGATGCGGTTTTTTTAATAGATAGAGTGATTCAAGATGAAGGTTTATAAACTACTAGCTGCGCCCCGCGGCTTCGCCCCCGTGGAAATCCATATGTCCAAATGGTTAAAATTAAATGATAAAGTAGTTCTAAGCTACCTCTCCACCAATTTTTAGCTAAATCGGTTCAGCCGTTCTTGAGTTATAAGTGTTGTAACAAACACGACTTTCTTTTATATATATAGATTTGACACATAGATTTCTACGCGGCCAATGCCGTGGGTGGGGATGCAGCTAGTAAATAAGTAAAGTAAATCTTTATTGCATCAAATACATGTAAATAGGGTACATAGGTGGTGTATGTTTAAATAAGACACAATGTATTTCTACTTTTGTGGCGCGCAAAATCTGGTTACAATAATTGTCACTTAATTAAAATTTGTACATACTTAGTTAATAAATCGAATATAATAATTAATAAATTTAAATAAAACTGATAAATAATGAAAAGCTAGAGATGTCATTTGCTTAAATCTAAAAAATGTTTGTCAGTCATGAAATCATTTAATGTATAGTACAATGATGTTATATATACGTAGATACGTTGTATCGAGGTCTGCCTTACAAAACGAAAATCAGGTACGTATCCTAATTGAACTCAGTCCGTCCTGCTCCTGGCCGCGACGCGCACGTTCGTTGAACACGAGGTTACTTACGGAATATACTTAAATAAACCTCGAAAATGCCAAGTTGTGTGTTCCGAAAGTGCAATAACTACACAAGGACTATAAAAACCAGAAAGGTTGTATCTTTTCATACGTAAGTACTGTTTAATATGTTACAATGTAAAATGGTGAATTTTATTTTACTCAACAATCATTGCCGCGCGGCGTTGCCGCACTGCCACCAACACGAACGAAACAAGCAATGCGTTAAGTTTATGAGTGACAGAGATAATGCCATGCGGCGTTGTATGTTCGAACGTCGACGCTAGGTATGTAGCTATAGTAAAATATCGCAATGTTTTTATTTCTTTACAATGAGTATGACGTCTCTATATGTAAAATCTCTTTGGTATAGTAGCATTTAGCTTCCAAAGTGGCTTTTATCTTTCTCCGAAACAGTGTGAGAGGTAGTTCTCTCAGTGATTTTGGCAGTTTATTGTAAATAGAAGAGGCCATGCAGAAGATACTCTTGCGCATCAAAGCAGTACGTGAGTTCGAAATGCAGACTTTGTACTAAAGTCACGGATCCACCATGATCACGGAGTAACTGAGTTACTCCGTGATCATGGCGCATGCAACTGTGCCGAAATAATGGATAACTCAAAAATCAAATCATGGTAAATATCCCGTTTTAAATGACTTTAGTATTAATAACCATGATAGTTTCAAAAGTTTTAATGCAGACTTTGTATTTATCACGTCGATTTCGAGGAACAGCATTACATTATGTATATATATAGTAAGTTACATAACAGTCGATTATCTACCTTACATACGTGCCCATACCTATCTTTCGCCTTTATCTAGCTGTAGGTAATTTCATTGATAACTCTGCGATAGCTGACCCCGTTCCATGTAAATAATATAAACAGAGAGTACATTGTTGCTCCGACGATTAGTACTTATACAGCAGCCAAACTCGATGTGGAATGTTTGTAAACAAACAACAAAACAAAAACTACAACTCATTTGCTTGGCGTCAAGTTTCAAATATAATTTAAAGCAAGATTTTCTGAAAGAAGGACCTCAAATCGACAAGCTATGTAAATTGCGTATAAAAAGACGCGGCAATAAAGTGAATTCTAGGTTAAGTATGGGCAGTTTGTTTACAAACACTACATCGAGTTTGGCTAGTGTATAGATTATGATCTAGTAGCTATAGGACCTTTATAAATGAGCTGAGGAGGGAATTTTTGGAGCCAAGAGCTTAGAGAATACTTTCTCTAAGGCTAAGAGCGTTTAATTTCTCATCTATGAAAAGTTACATATAATTAAATGCTTTATTGAAATGAAATGAAATGAAATGAAAGTTTATTTCCTTAGGCTTACAAATAAGCACTTAGACAAGTCATATTTTATACTATTCATTATTATATTGATGTTCACTTCAATTCAATCGATCGATGTTTTTATGAGTGTACAACAAGTTTTCATAAATATATTGACATGGTACTGTCATTATGTTTATTTCTTTGAATTTATTACGTAGGGATTCTCTGGGACCCATATTATAGGATAGGTAATTTGGCGTGTTTAAAAAAACTATCATATATATATCTTCTTAACTAGACTTCAAATTCCTGATTAATGACTAGGAACCAGGAACAATAACCAGGAATCGCGCCAAAGAAATGTCGATGACGCGATCATATTTTTCAAATGGCGAGATATAGGTAGTTAAAACTCGAGTAAAATTTATTTTGATGTAATGAGTAATGATGGATGACAACAAAAATGAAACGACGAATGAACGGTGGCCTACCTTTGAAATACGAAATAAGAAGTTTCGATTGACGGATCGCACGAAACGAATAACCTTATCTACTGCTTTAAAAGTCCAAACGTGCTCCAAGAAAAAAATGATATAGAAAGGTCAACGAAAGAACGGATTGTCCTATAATTTATGCAGTCTGCAATTCGTCAAGTGTGTTATTTGTTTTTCAAAGTAGACTTCTTGTTTACACCCGCTGCCATAGAAACCAGTATTTGACCTAGTGATTGTCAAAATTATCAATGTGATTTATTTTTTATTTTTTTTATTTATTTATTTATTATTTGTTGATGTTATACATATTTTTTTTATTTATGTTTGTGATGATGTTATACATATTTTTTTTATTTTTGAAGCCGGTTAATATGATTAAGTAGCCATTATTTCAACAGAGCCCTTTTAAATCCTACTAATATTATAAACGCGAAAGTTTGTAAGTAGGTATGGATGGATGGATGAATGTTTGTTACTCTTTCACGTAAAAACTACTGAATGGATTTTAATGAAACTTTACAATAATATAGCTTATACATCAGAATAACACATAGGCTACAAGATATATTGTATATTATCCAAAATGTCTATCACCACGCGGGTGAAACCGCGGGGCGCAAAAAATTAAACAAAGTTCAACGAGTAACCTACGAGAAACAAAAAAATATTTATGTTTCCATGAGGATATCACGTCGTACTCACATATAATGCTGAAAATCACCACCACAAACAGAACAGCCATCAACGCCCCACTCCCATAGCTCCCAAACACCTGCGGCACATCGCCTCTTAACATAGCCTTCAAACTTTCCTTCACTTCATCCGAGAATTCTGCCGTTTCGATTAACTCGAGCACGTCTTTACGGGACGGATTCTCTTTGTTACCACTACTCGCTAGCAGCTCTTCTAGTTTCTGTAAACTGTCCATATCCTCCATTTTGAATTTTTAACGAATTTATGTGATTTTTAGGTGTTTTTAATAAAGACGTCGAGCGTGTTTTAAGTTAGTGCGTAAGAAGTTAATATGTTACTGTTGTTGATATGAAACGTGGACGCCACGTAGGGGTTTTGTGATTGGTCTAAGTTAATAGATTTATAGGAATTTCACGGCTTCAAGGCATTTAATATACAAATACAATACGAATGTTTTTATTTCTTTTACAAAGTCCATGTTTATCTTACTTGAAGTCTGCTTTTAAGTATAGAATACTTGTACTAGGAGGTTTCGCTCTTCCTTGTTACATTAGCCGAGATTTAATTATTACGATGTTAAACGGCTTCGCCATTCTACAAAGGGGCTGATTTTGCGATCCGTCAGCGACATGTATTAAGCTCATGAGGATGAGGTGAAATAGTTTTGAAGTGAAAACTTCTTTAGGCGCGTTGAGCACTTTTTTGATGATGGAAAAATCATAGAACTCGCGTCATCGTCACCGGCGATTACCCGTTACCACCGCACGCTTTCCAGTATAAATAAAATATAAAATTACTTAGTTTTCTCTTCTATCGGCAGTCCCCAAAGACAACCCCACATGTTTTTTTTTTATTAGGTAGGTACTAGATTCTGTTCGCACGCGTTTTTCCAGTAGTCTATGGCCGTCCCAGGCATACCATTTACCACCATGCCTTTCATTAAGATTCTTTTCGGCGGCGGTAATAATTCGCAATTAACCTGAACCATACACCAAAATCGCTATTAACTTGAACCATACACCAAAAACTTTGATAACACAAGTGTCTTACATGGTCTTTTAATAATAATGTCAACTGATAGATAATCGGAAAGTTTGGCTGTCTATTGATTTTTTATATATCTTTATATATAAAAATCTATTGCTGTTAGTCTCGCTAAAACTCGAGAACGGCTGGGCCGATTTAGCTGATTTTAGTTTTGAAATGTTTGTCGTAGTCCAGGGAAGGTTTAAACGGTAAGAAAATATGGTAAAATTGCACAGAAATTTAACGCGGGCGAAAAAAATATTTGCTATTTACTCTGATGGTGTAAGAGTGTCTTGAAATACTTTCTAACAAAGAAATATTGTTCGTTTGCATTACATTTTCTGGATTCTATAAAAAAATATAGAAATAAGTATATGTAGTGAACTCTGGTTGAGACTACTCACTGGTCTTAATGAGTTTTGACAATATAAAGTAATATTTATTCAGATGGTTTTGCTCCAACATTATTTCCGTAAGACACTTTTACATTTAACACTTTGACTGCGATTTTTTTTCGACGACTGCGATCTTTTTTTTAACCTTAAATTCGTGCTGCCGCTCTACAAAGCGGGTGTGTTGCGCCGCACATGCGTTTCGTTCGAAAAATATTACGGCTGTGCTGAGTCAGAAAGATCTGTATTTTCTCAGCCGCTGTGCTAGTGTGGATTTACGCATATTAGTCACTTGTAGAAAACACGTAAGGTGTGATTTCAGCACTCAAAGTGTTAAGCATTTTAAGGTGAACAGAGAAGTGAAAATAAGACTTATTTTTTAATATTTCGCTTTTCTTCATACATTCAATTATCCCGATTTTCAATTACCTGACTTGCGACAGCAATTAGTCCCGTCTCTACAGTATAGCAATTAAGAAGTTATAGAACTTTACAACATCAAGTGTAACATGTGTACCTACAGTGGAGAAAGATAATCAAACATGGTGAAAACATTAGAGGGCACCCAGCACAATGCTGAGTGAAGGCCATATTTGCCATGAACACTGGCTATGTACAATAATTTGTAACATATGTAGTATTAATTTGTGTAGTATAAGTTTGTTGTGTAGTTTTAAGGTAATTAAAAATATTTTCTTTCTTTCTTTCCATAGGAGCACCATTTTTCTTATTGATGAGGCACCCCAAATCTGACCATACACTAATTGAGATGATATTGATTATATTCCTCTTAAAATATTTTTAAGCAAGCAAAGTCACAGAAATATGTAATATGTCATTGAAGTCATTAAAGAAAACATTTCCTACAGCATGAATAATCAATCATAGTATTCAATAAATATTATGAAGTGTTAGTAGCTGCATAAGAATAATGCAATACTATCTGCGCCCCGCGGTTTCACCCGCGTGGTGATAGATATTTTGGATAATATACAACATATTTTTCTGAATTGTAGCCTATGTGTTATTCTGATGTACAAGCTATTTTATTGTAAAGTTTCATTAAAATCCATTCAGTAGTTTTAACGTGAAAGAGTTACAAACATCCATCCATACTTACAAACTTTCGCGTTTATAATATTAGTAGTATAATTTTATGTAGTTGGTTTCGCCATTGAAGCTAGCATTCATCATTAGATAACTGGATGATATTGATATTAAAGTTCATGGATGGAAACTTCTGTCAAAACTGTCAATTATAATGTAAATGCCTGATTATCTTTTTTAAGAACATATACTTTGGGACGTAAGTGGGACTCCAACATCTCATCTTCAAAGCCAACCTTACCTAGATGACGAACTAGGCTCTGGTGAAAATATCAAAGCATCTTCATAATTTGATAAATCTCATAACTAATAATCAACCAATAATAATACACAATTATTGTTTGCGAAAATGCCTTTATGAGTTTGCCACTAAAATTCAGATAACTATAAATAAATACCCAGATAATTAAATGACTTAGTTATTATGTTCCTAGTATACTTTTTAACTGATTAAATAAATAAATAATATAAAATTAAATATATTCATAAAATACTTGCAACAGGTAGGAGTAAGGAACCACTTTAATTTTCATTAATCACTTCAATGAAGTTGAATTGTGTTTCTTCTATTATTACCAAGAATAACCACATTATATTTTTGAAATCTTGAAAAGTATGTTTATAGGATATGTAAAAGTTTCTTACCAGATAATCCAAACACAACAATGCCCGGTAGGATGAAAACATTGTTAGAAAACGCCAGCTCTAAAGGTCCGTCGGTTCCACCGCTGAGATCCACCATTTTCGTCAATAATACTGAGATTCCAAGGTTAATACTGAATTGAGTTTACAAATAAGGTCTATTGAGATCACGTTTACTTCATGTTTTTGAATATAAGCAATAGTTCTACGAAAAATAATAAAATTCAGCAAAGCAAAATAACTGTTTGTGATAGAGACCAAGGCAAGGCCCAACATCAACAAAATTCACAAAGTTGACATTGACATTTGATAAATTGACAGCCTGATTGGCGGTATAGATGGGAGAAAATATTGGTGTTTTTCGGAAATTATCGGTTTTTATTGTTTGTTGTTGTTATTTCACTACATAGTATAAAAACAAAGTCGCTTCCAGCCTTAGCTTCCAGCTGTCTGTTTTGTATGCTTTGTGATCATAAAACTACGCACCGGATTATGATGCGGTTTTTTTTAAATAGAGTGATTCAAGAGGACGGTTTTTATACCATTTGACACATAGAATAGATTTCCACGTGGACGAGGCCGGCTTCGTCCGCAGGTAGTTATAGATATTTTCATCTTGGCCCAGAGAAAATATAGTGCTTGACAAATGGAGACCCGTTAACGAATAAAAGACCATTAAACATTAAATAACATAGATAACAGAAATATTCGTAATATTATGTGTACCAAGTTTCCCCAGAGCTAAATCGAGCTTGTCACATTTTATACGTAGAGATACCTACAAATAACCGATATATCTCTCATATAATCCAAGGTAGGCAAGGTACCTAATACCTAACGTAAAACTCGTGAGTCGCTATTAGAGAGATCATCATCATCAACAACCTATAATAGTCCACAGCTGGCCATAGGCCTCCCCTAATGAGTACCATAGCAGCGCCTTCAGCTTGCCGCATCCAGCATCTGCCTGCATGCAGTCTTACAGATGTATGATATTATTTAAACAGTCTAAAAGGAGTATTTACGACTTTTTGAGGTTTTTTACGTCTTCTATTAATTCCCTGCATAATATTAATTTATTTGTTAGGTAGGTGCAATGCAATAAAATGCAACTTATAAACATAAATTTATTATAGAAAATACACAATTATGTATATCTTTTGGCCTTATACAGTAACATTAGTGTACAATTCTAAAACAATATTCCACTAATGAGACATTGCGATACAACAGTTTAATTTATAAGAACTATAATACAATTCTAAAAGTAAAATTATGATATAGGATAAAATAATAATCAATTAATAAAATAACATGGAATGTGTTGACCGTTAAAAGCTTCAATGTCATCCATATTAATGTAGAAATAACATTAGATATACTTACATTTTTATTTACATTTGAATACTTACCAGATTACTAACTCTATATTAGTAAAATTTCTATAATTAAATATAAATTTGAAGTCCCCCAATATGAGAAAAATTATCACAGAATAATTTGAGGTGATCTTCAAATACATTGTTTCTTCATTTAATAAAAATTTTGTCCCTTTTGCGACGGAATTAAGAGCTAAAAATATTTTTGATTATATTAGTTCGTAAATCAGTTTTAAAATGTAGAATTAGTTATAATAAATTGTATTGTCTTATAAGGCACAAGGAATGACATTGAGCGTACATAAGCCTAGAAAGTTATCACCAAATCTTAGTTATCTAATAAAACATAGAATGTTGTCACATTACTGGTTATAAATTTCGAGATTCTAGAAAATAAAGTTTTTATATGATTACCTAATTCGTCTATTATCATATCACTGAAATAAAACATTTTTTACTAACCAATAACATGGCAACATTATCTTTATACATTGATTCAATCCACACAACGATTTTTTTATATTTTTGTATCCATTAGGTTGTATGAATGGAACCAATTAGCTATTTACCAAAAATAATTATCTATGTATTTGTTTTTTTTTACGCTACTACGAATTTTAGTTCTTCTTCAGAGGATCAAGGTTGTCTATTGAAAAATCATCGTTTCCAAAGACGATACCCCTGCTGAAGCCATCCTGTCGACAAAGAAAAATATAATTTAGCTAAAGTTTCAATATTAAGTCTATACTAATATTATAAAGAAGAAAGGTTTGATTTTTTGTTTGTATTTAATAGGCTCCGAAACTACTAGACCGATTTGAAAAATTCTTTCACCGTTGGAAAGCTACACTATCCGCGGTGCATTTAAGCTATATTATATTTTCAAAATAATTAGGGATCCTTACTAAAACTCCAATAATGTAACCCAAAGTGTAAAAAAAAATCCTTAAAAACCCGTGCGAAGCCGGGACGGTCCGCTAGTAGTATATAATAATGACAAAACGTAGCCACGTCCTAGTGGCCTGTACCTTCTACAAAAGAGATTTTGTTTTTACTGGTATCCCCTATGTTATGGTTTTTGGCAGAGTTATACGAGACAGACTATAGACTAGACATACCTATGTGGCGAATCGATCTTATCGATTGTCACAACATGGTCACAACCCTATTCACGGTGTCACTAGCATAGGTAGTCGACGAGACAAAACAATCATTTTGCTTTTAGGGGTTTCTCTCTGTTATCATTATCAACCAACGAAAATACCACGTTTTATTGCCATTAACAAAGAATCATCATCATCATCCAGTTTAAAGTTTCAAGCAATTCCATTTCCTTTTTATTCAAAACTAGCAAAGGTCAGGTAAGTCCAAACCTTCTGAGCTCCCCATCTCAAAGAGTAGTTAGTAGGCTACTTTTACATAAAAGAAGAAGAAAAAAACGTGTGGGACAGCTAGTTAGTTTGACAAAATGCTATTTACAAATTAATTTCACAAATAACTTACCTTCATCTCCGAAATAGTTTTATCCAAAAACCCATTGAAATTCTTATCCAGCTCCACAGTTTGCTTCTCGCTTAGATTTCCAAATCCATTGAAGTTCCCATATCCATTCCCGAAGATGTTCCCGCCTTTTTGCGTGTCAAAAGGGTCGTATCCGCTCAAGCCATTGGTGAAGGAGTTCGTGCTTGAATTGAAAACTGACGTTGACAGATTGAAATCGACGGGCTGAATGTCATAGTTTGGCCTGTTCGGCGTTGAGAAGGTCTGTAGATGGGTGGTGGCGGGGAATGGTGCTGAGCCAAAGAGGTCGCCACCGTTGACTGGAGCCGGGGATGCCAGCTGCGGTTGGTTAGTTTGGGGGAGAGGCTGCACCGCTTGCACTGGGGTTGTTTGGCGTTTTTGGCCTTTCGGGGGTGGCTGCACTGGAAACAAAAAAAATTAGGGGTTCACATTTCAGGTAAGGACGTTTACTTAAAGAAATGACTGTTTTTAATGCATTTACAGCGAATCTTAATCAAAGCCAATAGATCTCACATAGGCATCCCCAAAGATCAATGTTGGGGGTGTGCCACAATAGCCACTAGCCGACATTCCTGCAATTAAATGATTTATGACCTTTAGGTACTTACATCGTACGCTCGGCGTGCTTGGCGAGACCTTAGCCATCGAGTACGGAGTGGGGTCCGCTTCAAATGCACGAGGATCGAAATCTACAAAAGAAAAAGAAACGTTTATCCCAACATATTGCATAAGCCACACAGGAAACAAATGTCGGCGAAGCCGGGACGGGCCGCTAGTCTATAATAAATTGTTTATCACATTTAGCACACATTTGGATTATTCACTTTGATTGCTGAAATCACACGGTATGTGTTTTCTACAAGTGACAATATGCGTAAATCCACACTAGCGCAGCGGCTGAGAAAATACAGATCTGTGTGACTCAGCACAGCCGTAATATTTTTCGCATGTGCGGCGCGACACAACCGCTGTGTAGAGCGGCAGCAAGAATTTTTTAGGTTAAAAAAAAGATCGCAGTCGTCGAAAAAAAATCGCAGTTAAAGTGTTAAAGAAATAAAAAGTTTTCTCAGTTTAGACCTAATGATATAAATAATTCCTATTCAATTACAAGCTCTTCTACTTGAATTACTACCTCTACATAAGTGAGGGTACTAATTATTAGCTCATAATTTAACATTGTAACATTAAGTTTTATGTAGGTATCTACTGTTTATTCTCAAATAAAATAAAATAAATTTCACTTACCACTTTCATCGTCTGACGGGAATAGGGACGTGTTTTCGAGCCTTGTTCCTACAACTGGGTTCTTGTTTGGCGGCAAATCGTTTATTCTGTAAACAATCAATATACAAATTTAAAAAAAAATGGTAATTAATTAAAAGTTTTAACACATTGACTGCGATTTTTTTTCGACGACTGCTATCTTTTTTTTAACCTAAAAAATTCGTGCTGCCGCTCTACACAGCGGTTGTGTTGCGCCGCACATGCGTTTCGTCCGAAAAATATTACGGCTGTGCTGAGTCACAAAGATCTGTTTTTTCTCAGCCGCTGCGCTAGTGTGGATTTACGCATATTAGTCACTTGTAGAAAACACATACCGTGTGATTTCAGCAGTCAAAGTGTTAAGCATTATGGCTTTATAATGCGTAGATGACGTTTGTATTCTTTCAATGACGTTTTATTTAAAGTGTATAATCACTTCTTATCAATTTAATCAATTTTATGAGTTCTCTATTCATATAGAAAACTCAAAAAATTTAATTGAATGTACAAATCCTACTGCGACGCAGTATTTTACTTCTGCAGGTCGCATCGCTTCATATTTTTGTTCGAGCACAAAAATATGAAGTTTTTTTTGTTTGTATGTTTCAAAATAAAGACTTTTTACTTTTTTTTTTACTAATATTATAAACGTGAAAGTTTGTATGTATGGATGGATGTTTGTTACTCTTTCACGCAAAAACGGATCGGACTGAAATTTTACATACAGTTCTGGGCCCAGAATAAAACATAGGCTCCTTATTACCCCATAAATGATTTCCCACAGGATAGAAATAATCTTAAGCGTTTCCATAGAAACAACGCGTGCGAAGCCGCGGGCAGAAACTAGTAGTACATATTTTTTGCGCATGTGCACTATAATATTGTAGTAATTAAGTATATCGCTATTTTCAGGGATTGTTGACTGAGTTGTTACTTACGCGGAATTGAAGTTGATCTTTCCGTTATGAACGGATGGCGGTGTTGCCAGCAAAAGGTTGTTATCGTTGCTCGAGTTGAAAGTGTCATTCGAGTTGTTTGACATTGCATCTGCACCTGTCAAAAAATTATTTGTCACGTTAAAAAAAACTACGACTTCAAATTCCTAAATAATGAAACGGAAAACGTAGTGTTGTAGGTGACGCCCTCCGGTCAGGTGAGATGGCGACCTGCGAAGGACTGCAGGTAGATGCTGGATGCGTCAAGCTGAAGACAGGGCGCTATGGCGCTCTTTTGGGGAGGCCAATGTCCAGCAGTGGACTACTATAGGCTAATGATGATGATGAAGTTGGCCTGCCCCTTATGAGCACCATAGCGCCCTGTCTTCAGCTTACCGCATCCAGAATCTACCTGCAGTCCTTCGCAGGTCGCCATCCCACCTGACCGGAGGGCGTCCTAAAACTCTACGTCCACTATGCTTTTATACATTCTCTAAAATTATACCTACTACCGACATCTACACATAATAGTTCTCACCATGTTCACTCTGCGAATGCCCGCTGTCTCCATTGTGCAAGGACAGCGAGGCGAGTTGTTTGGCGAGTTCGGCGGGTGGTTTGAACTCGGCGATGTCGGCGAGTTTGTGCCGGGCTAGGTAGGCTGATAGGTCGTCTTTGTAGGTGATCTTTGAGAGCTCCTGCAAAAAATAAATAATGTTTTTAGAGTCATCTTGTTAAAATATCTCATCGAGTAGGTCTCGTATAACTAGCAAGTGCGTGTGAAGGTTTACCGAGGTTTCCGCATTTATTACAAGACCTTGTTTCCTTGCCAAATTTTGTGATAGGTCAGCAAGAAGTAACTAACCTAACCTAACCTATACGTTTTTGGTCTATGGATAGAATCAAAAAAATTTTTTTTATTAATAAACTAGTCCATTTTTGGTATAATTATGGGGGCTTAACTGAACTGTTGTTTATTTGTACAAAATAAATAATGCTGGACAATCCACACTTCATCATCTCGCCCCCAGCTAAGAAGAGCGTGTGTTATGGGTACTAGATGACTGGTATACATTCTATAGATCGTTTATTTGAATTATTTTTTATCGTACATAGAACCGACCAGAACACCCTGAAATCTTATAAATATAGTTTTAAGAATGTATATATACATTTTAGTACATAGTATAGATTTTTATGTTGTATAAAGCAGTAAGTAAGTCACGTACCTACGAAAACATCTCCAACTGTTAGTAACATAAGTCCGCTCTGCATATTTACTTAAGATAATCTTATATTTCTCTATAAGTGAATGTATATTCTTTTGAGAAAAATAAATTTCTAAAACCGTAAAAATTTCTCCCGAGGCGGAAATCGAGCAAGCATCTTCTAGCGTCAATCATAGTCGGGGAGCCCACGTTGCTAAATGAGGATTTACTCCAGCGTCATAGAGACCTATTGAATTGCAAAGCATAGACGATAAGAAGAAAAAAAAAATTAATGTATACCTTTTTTATTTATATGGGGCTCATATTTGGTGGAGGTAGGTACTTAACCGAACTGGGTACCAGGTATCCCCCTGTATATTAATCTGCCGCGCTTTAGTAAATCACGAAATCCCCTCTTGGGTTCCCCTACTATCAGTTGTAAATAAATAAATAATGCTGGACAATTCACACATCATTATCTAGTATCCCCATGGTAATCAGAGCTTGTGTTATGGGTACTAGATAACTGATATACATAATACAATACATTACATAGATAGATATTTTTTATAGATAACGACCAGAACACCCGGAAAAAATATCTGCAGATCGTACACACAATTGTTCCGAGGCGGGAATAGAACCCGCAACCTCCTGCGTCGCAAGCGGACCTTCGCCCGCGCCACATCGGTCGTCAAAGTTGTAAAAGGGTATTGTCAAAATTGAGATTCTTAATAAAAAATATCGCAGATAGATTTAGGTTAAGACAGATAACGTTTCTCCACACTTCCTAGTTATAAAAAGATGATACATGGGTTATTCCCATGTTATTCCGCGGTTAAATATTAACTGCGGTTTACTGCACGCACAGTGTGGGCGCCGGGCGGACCGCGACTTCCGTAGGGGCGGAAACGTGGGTTCATTTCCGGTACAAGGTACAATAATATTCTGATACAATGCTCAGCAGTTCTATCACTAACTTTGTACCCTACAATTTTGAATTTCTATATCTATTTCATAATTAAAAATTTCGATATCAAAATCTTTTTTATATAAAAGCTGGTGCTTCCAATTTGGTCCAGTTCTGACAACGGCACCCATGAGAAAACCACACAAGTCTTAACACTTTGACTGCGGTTTTTTTTCGACGACTGCGATCTTTTTTTTAACCTAAAAAATGCTGCCGCTCTACACAGCGGTTGTGTTGCGCCGCATATGCGTTTCGTTCGAAAAATATTACGGCTGTGCTGAGTCACAAAGATCTGTATTTTCTCAGCCGCTGCGCTAGTGTGGATTTACGCATATTAGTCACTTGTAGAAAACACATAACGTGTGATTTCAGCAGTCAAAGTGTTAAAATTGCATTAGGTATGTGCGCGACAAATGGACGAATAACTCAATATCAAGGCAATCGATTTCGATAATTCTTTTTTTTAAATTAAGATTTAAACTCATTTTCATTATTTAGGAATTTAAGGTCTAGTCATAAATGGTCATTTCTAAGTGTTGATTTGATTCCCGTCCCCGTACGTACCAGCAAGCGGTTCTTGTACGCGTTGACTTGGAGCTCCAACTTCTTGTTCTGTAGAGATATCTTCTGCAGCTCAATGTATTTGCCGTTGTCGTTCAGGAATCGTCTGGAATTTTTTTTTTAGTAAATTATAATTATACATAATAAATTATTGCAACATAGAGAGCGTCGTCTAGCCCCTGCGATCACCAATACATATTTTGTATCATGTATCTGATTAATTTAGGTATATATCCGATGTATTGGTGACCGCCAGGGTGTTCGCAGTCTAGCCCCAACGTAAGTCAAAACTCAAACGTCGGGTAGTTACTGAGTTTTTTATTTTAAACTAGCGGCCGTCCCTGCTTCGCCCGGGTGGTAATTTGTTTCAGATATTTTTTTAAATCTTTCTCTTTTTTCTCTCCGTAAGAACCATCCTCGTACTTCAAGGAATAATCTAAAAAAATAATTAGCGAAATCGGTTCATATGCTCTCGAGATTTGCGCTTAGCAACACATTCAGCGATTCATTTTAATATTAAGTATTACATAACATTTTTGAGCTACTACAACGGAAAACAATTCACTACAAATTATTATCTATACGAATCGTTACAAAAATTAGATTTTCCAAAGTCGTGTGCTGAGTTTTTTTCAAAGTCGCCTAACTTTTTTTGAGCCACTACTAGTTACAATATCAAGTTTAAGCAATCTAAGTCCATTTTTCCGCCATCGCAAACAATTAATACGTAGTCAAATCTAACAAAACACAAGCAGGTAAATTTTCTCAAAACCTATTAAAAACAAAATACTGCGCAAAAGGAAAATTTTCTGCAAAATTAAACTTGACATGAATACAAACTACTTTAAGTATATACCCATGTTATTTTAAACACGAGTTTCTTGAACCCGTATTAAAAAAAAACTTAAAAATACCTACCATAATATTTGTGTCAACGTACAACCGGTTTTATAGTTTGATTATAATCGAAATTGATCGAGCAAATCGGGGTCTCGATTTGCTTGCTTTGATTGTTTAAGCTTAGCTACCTGGTTTAATCAAACCTGTGTAGGTATTTTGATGATCAAAATCGGTTATTAATGGTATCCTTGGTTTTATAATTGATATCTTCTGCAATTATTTCTAACTAGCTGCGCCCCGCGGCTGCGGGCCAAACGGTTCATAAACATTTCTTTTGAATCACTTTAAATTTTGCTGAAAACTGCATTAGAATCCGTTGAGTAGATTAAAATATCTAAGCGAACAGACAGCGGAAATGACCTCATTTCATTATATACTATGTAAAGATTATGATGTTTCTTTCGCTTTTTTTTAGAAAGAGTCATTCCGGGGTTGCCCGTAAAAGTTTAATTTCCGAGAAATTTCTGTGTTATTTCTCGCGTAAAACATTTTACTCGGTTTCAGTTATTACAAGAAATCAACAAATTCAGGCAAGTTTGTATTATTCATTCAATTCAATTCAAAACGTTTATTTCAGAACATCAGTTTATAGTAACGAAACAGTAAAAGTGTCCATATTTCGTATTTGTTCCCTACCTGTTGTTTTACATTAGGTATAGGTTCCTAATGTCTCAATGCCTCTACCCACCAAAACCTAGATACTTACTGATATTTTTAACAAAAGAAGATTTTTTTTGTTCGTCTCTGTGTGTGTTTTTGATGTACATAATATGTGGGTATGTTCGTAGATTTCTCCGTCAATTCTAGACCGATTTAAAGCAATATTTCGCTATTGAACAGTCACATAAAAATTTTGTTCCGGAGGAATCATTTGTGAAACTTTTGATAACAATGAAAGTACTAAGGAATTCGAAGTCGGCTTTTAGTTATTTCAAACAATCAAACAAAATTATTAAAATCGACTAATACGAGTTTTGCTCCAACTCAAAATCTACCAACTTACAGATAAGCAAATCAAATGTATTAGACACATAAGTTATGAACATACTAGTGGTTTCTTCTCACTTCTTCCACTGGTGGACAAAAAATTGAAGTGAACTATAAAATAAATTAATTGATAATAATGAATAGTATAAAATATGACCTGTCTAAGTGCTTATTTGTAAGCTTCAAGAAATAAAAACTTTTCATTTTCATTTTCAATGAAAGGTTCAGAATGTTCAGATTAGAGAACCTCGTATATAAGTAATATAATAATAATAAATTATATAAATTCATTTATTTTTCAGATAACAAAGATCCATAATGTTAGTAAGAATAAAAAATCTTAGACCAGTTAGTCTTAATTTAATTATGTACCTAGAATGGCGCTGATGGCGCGCTCATGTTATTTCTATTATATTTTTGACTTGACGATTGTTTTATGTTGGCCCAACAAATTCCATCCAAATTAAAGGATCTTCAACCACGTACAATCACAACAAACCATGCAAGGTATCTGTGTTTATTCCAATTTCCAAGCAAAGCCATTTGCATATATATAATATCTTCTAACAGGTCACAACATTTAATTGCATCTGTCACTGATTTTATAGAACTAGTTTTGAGCATAATGGAATTGTATTTTCTTGTCTTATTTTAGTCCTATTTGTCGTGAGATTATTCCTACATACTATATCATTCCTATTGAAATCTGGCGAATTACCAGTCATAGATTGTTTATTGTTTACTAGCTGCGCCCCGCGGTTTCACCCGCGTGGTGATGATATTTTGGATAATATACAATATATCTTTATATAATTGTCTAGAGGTGGGCGAAGGTCCGCCTGCGACGCAGGAGGTTGCGTGTTCGATTCCCGCCTCGGAACAATTGTGTGTACGATCTGCAGATATTTGTTCCGGGTGTTCTGGTCGTTTTCTATGTATAATAAAAAATATCTATCTATGTAATATATTATATTATGTATATCAGTTATCTAGTACCCATAACACAAGCTCTGCTTACCATGGGGCTAGCATTATTTATTTATTTATTATTTTAGGCCCCATATGTAAACACACTATTTGTACCTATTTGTATGTTTTATCTCTTTCCTTCATATACATTTGTCTTGTTTGTATACTTACCTATTATATAATGTGTCGAGTTATGTGTTATGTATAATTATAGAATGTATTTTCTTTCTCGTGTATTTGTTTTGAAATGGAAATGATGAATAGCTGTTTACTGACCCAAGACGCTGTTGAACTCGACATATACTATTATTTATTTACCAAGACGACGACGTAGGTCACTTAACAAACATAGGTACTAAATGACTACCTACGTCTAGATTAATAATAAACATAATCTGATTCTATGTAGGTAGGTATACAACTGACCGCCTCGTTGGTCTAGCGGTCAACTTGTTCAAATGCTGATAATGAGGTTCTGGGTTCAAATCCCGGGTCGTATCAAAAGTTGGCATTTAGGTTTTTCACATTGGTGTTTTACATGCGAAGTTACTTTAGATGTACTATGAATATTTGGATACTACTAACATCTTTACGCCAAAACTACTGAACGGAGCGGTTAGAAATATTCATAAAATTTTGCATAGATGTAGTTCTAGACAGGTTACTTATATCCTGGTTGCCTGGAAGAAATCGCTTTAAGCGATAAGGCCGCCTATTGTACTGTTATTATGTAAGATTTAGATATAAGGTGTTATTTTGTTATTTTGGGTACAATAAAGTGTTCATTCATTCATTCTTATACCATGGTAAAACTCGTGCAAATCCAGGCACACAACACAAGCACAGGCAGGAGCTAGCTATGCAAAAATTACTAACCTGTATGCCAAATCAAACGCCTGTCCGATCGTCAGCGTAATTTCCGACGCTAATTTAGTAGAAATGAACACGAAGCATTCGTGTTTTTCCAAAATGGCGTCGTGGCCGTTAACTCCGTTGACAGTGCTGCCACCTTTCGCGATGAAAGAGAAGTACTTTTTCGCGCCTTTATCGTCCGCGCAGTAGGATATCCGGTGCAGAGGGAACTGGTACATGATGTTGTTCGATCTTGGTTCCTGGAAAATAATAAGGAAAACTCTAAGAATTTATAGGTGACAAAAACATAATAACTATGCTCTTATATAACTCCTAAACACAACAAGCTCCTGTACGACCTCTATGTCGCGGTGGGCAAAGGTCCACCTGCGACCCAGGAGGGGTTCGATTCCCGCCTCGGGATAAGTATTGGTACGATCTGCCTGCAGACATTTGGCAGCATTGCAGACAACACAGCAGACCTCACTTCACTCGATCATATATATTAACAAGAGATAATAAAATTAGTTAACAAAAGATGATAAAATTCTGGCTTATTGAACAATGTCACTATAAATTCAGTGAACTGTTTGACATTTAATTAAAATTTCTTAATTTTAATTAAATTATCAACATCGTCTTGCTTACATGTCATGCTCTCGCTTGACATGTAACATGTCATACGCCATGACATGTAATTATGTGTGCGCACGTTAAAAATGGGGCATTCCTCCGCGCACCTAAGTACTTCCACATAGCGCACCCGTTTAGGTGCGCTTCATTCAGTAGGTATAAATGAATAACTGAAACTGATGACCTTTAACAAAAGATCCACTTTCAAAAGGCCGTATCTACCCAGGTAGATATCTAACTAGTGAAAGAAAGGAAGTGTCCACGTTCCAGTGAACGTAGAGAGCAGTCGCTGAGGCGTGGTGACCTTGCGCGGATGGGAAAGCGTAATTTACTGGCAGGGATTCACTATTATATAGAGGTATATACTAGTGATCCGCCTCGGCTTCACACGGGTGCAAATGCATGTATTATATACATCATAAATATTCCTCTTGAATCACTCTATATATTAAAAAAACCGCATCAAAATCCGTTGCGTAGTTTTAAAGAAATAAGCATACACAGGGACAGACAGACAGCGGGAAACGACTTTGTTTTATACTATGTAGTTTAATTATATATCTTAAGATATGTATGTTGTATATTTCTATATAAGTATTATAAGTATTTTAATAGTATTTATAATATTATAAAACCAACACACAAATCCCCCGAGCTACTGTCCACGATCCTATCCATCCATGGTTCTCTGGTAGAGATTGCTCTTGAGCGATACGACTGCCAATTTTAACTTTTTTTTTTGTTGTACATCGTTTCTAATATAAGTGTGCAATAAAGAATGTTCTATCTATTGTGAAAGGAAGTGTCCGTTCCAGAAAGCGTAATAACAGCGAAGCCAGTGACGCGTGACATCGTCGTCTGTGACCTTGCGCAAGCGCAGACAAGCATTTTGGTTGGAAGCAACGAAGTACGAGTATCATAGTTTATACTTACTGCATCCAAGCATTTATTTTCTTTTTGATAGCTCAACTAACAATCGCAATCGCTCAACCGCATCGAATGAAGCTGTTCACATAATTATGATCGAATGATCGAACTTGACGTAAGGGTAAGTTTGTTTGATCATTAAACATCTAGTTATTTCCCAAGTCTCAATATTATAATGCTTTTTGGATTCGATTTTTTTACAATTGGTTCTGTTTATGAAGTGGCGTCGTGAAGTTGTAATCGGTTTTGGTTATTTTGCTCTAATTTTTTTAAAATCTAAGTATCTACTCGGGACTGACTTAGTCACCGTTAGACTCAAAGTCCTTAAGTAAATTAGAATTTTAAAAAAAGTACCTACTCAGGCGTCTATAGCCCGTATTATGAAAGCTTGCTCAGTCATATTAGTATATGCTTGAGTAAGGGACGAGTAAAACTCACTGACTTGAGTGACGTTTATGCCAAAGATATGCGTTACTCAAGCATAGATGTACAACTGAGGAAACTTTCATAATTCGAGCCTAAATTACTTTGTTTTTAGCCTTAATAACCTTAAAACGTAGAAACAACGCATGCGAAGCTCGGAGCAGAAACTAGTTACCTATCTATTATATTCATAGAAAAAAATACAGAATCTTCTGCGTTCCTACAAAATGATGTGTAATGCATAGGTTAATAACAGCAGCGTTAGGTATTAACAAAAATGGTAAATTCCGATGATGACAGTCCGCAAATGTCATCTAATTCACCGGTAAACACTTCCTGTCATGTGTTGTTATTGTGTGGAAACGCCCTAAGATTAGCTCGGTTTTTGCTTATTGCAGTTTTTTGTGTTGGTTTCTAGTTTATTGCATTCTTTTGACGACCTCTTTGGCGCAGTGGTTAAAAATTAACCCCTTGTTCTCCTGGTCACGAGATCAGTCATGAGAACGGCTTTCATTCATATATTTTTTTAAATGTTTTCTAATACTTCGGAGAAGGCTATTAAGGGAACATTTAATTTTTTTTATATACTATATTATACAATGTACCTGGTTACCTGTGTCGGAGACTTTGGGGGGAGGGGGGGTGAAATACGGTAAAATTTATCGACAAATCACTATCTACTAGAGGACTATTACTTATTACTTACTCGAAACTTATTTTTATTCTTATCTTATTTGACTTATCGTCTTCCTAGGACCGACCACTACATGAGTAGCTATAGCTTAATCAGTACAAGCACCCGTGCTTCGAGGCAAAACAAAACAAAATGACTGAAATTTTATTATGGAGAGAAAAAAAAAATAGGGATAGTGATTTGTCGATAAAATTTACCGTATTTCACCCCCCCAAAGTCTCCGACACCGGTAACCAGACATATTGTATTGCAACGCAACCTCTTTTGTTGTATGCGGTCCTTTGCCAACTGCCACAGTCGTCAGATTCGTATTACTTACATGTCTTATATATACGTAGTTACTTAAAAAAAAAAACACGTATTTTTCTACGTTAAATAACCACCTAAATGTTAATTATTATGTAGTAAGTACCTAAACAAAGTTAACAAAACTCCTTTGTCCCAGTAAAAGTGAAATCATAAATAGAAACCGCGCGCGTGAGATCCATAGCTAATAGATACGTTATATCATAGACAAGAGACGTAAAAGCGGAAAGGATTGCGGACGACCACAGGGCCGGATGTAGGACATGCTATTTACATTAATTTCGATAATTTCGCAATGATTTAATCTGCGGCGGTTTCCATTGCTAAATTAGGTTGTAGGTTTTGATTGATAAATTGTTTTGTTCGTGTATTATTAATTTCTTATTTACGACTAGTTGCAGCACACCGCCGCTTCGCGTGGTAATCTATGTGTCAAATAGTTTGAACCTTTCTCATGAAGGATGATATATAAATATATATATATATATTTTATTAGCTTGAGGTGGCTTTCGTATCACGGCGGCCATGGTAGGCCTATTGTGATCGCCACTTTTAGGTACGTTTCAGCCCCGAAGCCGTGGCGTTCATGGATGGTCTAACTAAGGAAACAGACATCCAATGAGACTTGATTATATACGAAGAATAAGAAAGCTTTTTTAAGAAAGCAAAAGATTCCAAAAATTTTACTTATTACGACTTCATAGTAGAAACAAGGCTATCAAAACCGATCATGGGGTCTGAACCGACACCAAGTCTTTAGTATTTTCTCTCTAGCAGCAGATTATAAGTATTTTTATTATATTAGTAACTTCATAACATAACCAAGGCTATCAAAACCGCTCATGGGGTCTCAAATCACCCCAACTCATCAGCATTTTAGTTTTTTTCTCACCTGTATGGCAACACCGTCCACTGACACAGTGATTTCCACCTTCTTGCATTTAGCGCCATCTTTCGTCTCCGACTTCTTCAATTGTTGTGAGAACTGCAGCTTTTTGATCGCATCTTTGACTACTTCGATGCCTTTGGGTTGGTCCACTTGTGTACAGCCGAGGAACTGAAAAAAAGAAACATTATATTGTTTATATCACATTTTATACAACATTAGGTAGGTATATTGTTTTTATAGAATATAGACGATAAAAGTGACGCTATAAGGCAGTTGTCTCACCGGGAACTATGAAGTAGCGAGCAGAGCTAGAATGTAGAAACGAGTCGGCGTGCAGCGGGGAGCAAGTACGTAGTTCCGATAGTTGTGTAGCTCGGCTATAAGCGAGTGTGCGAGTTAGACGAGTGATTAGTCGCATCACTCGCTCGCGGCGGCAAAACGACATGACAGTCCGCATTGCAGAGAAATGACCGCTGGTTGCTCTCTCGGCAGCGCGGCGTGAGTTTTCTGATCGCTGAGCGAGTGTTATTTTCCTGGCTCTTGTCGCCCAGCGACAAACTAGTAAAGCGAGTCCTCGCCGGCAGTGTGAACAGTCAGCGATCAACTATTTGTATATGCATCTCTTTTGTTTACACGGAATGTATATCTAACGTACGTTTCTTGAGCGAGAAAATAGCCGATAGTTAGTCGTTTTCTCGCCGGCGCGGCGCGGGCGCGGTGAGACAACTGCCTTAGGTACAAGTATTATTTTAACGGGTATTTCCACGTTACGAAAAAAAGGTAAATAAACGCGATAAATACCCGTGTAAATAGTAAGTACTTGTAATTATGTGTTCTGATTGAGTAACTTTAACACTTCGACTGCGATTTTTTTTCGACGACTGCGATCTTTTTTTAACCTAAAAAATTCGTGCTGCCGCTCTACACAGCGGTTGTGTTGCGCCGCACATGCGTTTCGTTCGAAAAATATTACGGTTGTGCTGAGTCACAAAGATCTGTATTTTCTCAGCCGCTGGGCTAGTGTGGATTTACGTATATTAGTCACTTGTAGAAAACACATACCGTCTGATTTCAGCACTCAAAGTGTTAAAGGAAAATTTAGTGAAGCTTTTGATTACATCAGTTATAAAAAATTGGTGAACGAGTAAGAACTCACTAAAGGCAGACGATTCAGTTTCCGATCAACCATTTCACCAACACTACCATACAATACACTTTCAATTCAAGATAAATGCCCAACACAATAGGTAATTACAAATATAATTGCTATTGTATATTATCTCAAACAAAAAGGGTCAAGGGGCTAGCGTGTTAGAAACACGTAATGCGTGATTCTTGAATATTTTTGTATTTAGGTGAAGTTTTGCATGGTAATCATTTAAGTCAATATTTACTATTATGTTATTGCGTCGTTCTTGATATTGCCAGCTTATGTGTGTTTTACTTGGATAAAATATACATATATTTTTAAACAACATTACCTTCTTTAATAATTTGAATCTTTATTGGTATATTTGGGAGGGCTTTGCCCAGCAGTGGGACGAATCAGGGTAATAGAAAAAAAAAATAGAATATTTGACCGTGACCACGACAGTGTGTAAGTAAACCTGTTGAAACGTCGGGACAAATAATGTAGGTGAATAAACGCGATAAATACCCGTTGAAATAGTACTTGTTATTATGTGTTCTTCTGATCGCGTAAGTTTAAAAATATGAATATAATATTTCTTATGATAATTTAATTAAGCTTGATTATTGATTATTTGACCGTAAAACATTAACAATTTGACTGCTGAAATCACACGGTATGTGTTATCTACAAGTGACTAATATGCGTAAATCCACGCTAGCGCAGCGGCTGAGAAAATACAGATCTTTGTGAGCCGTAATAATTTTCGAACGAAACGCATGTGCGGCGCAACACAACCGCTGTGTAGAGCGGCAGCACGAATTTTTTAGGTTAAAAAAAGAATAGCAGTCGTCGAAAAAAAATCGCAGTCAAAGTGTTAAATTGATTTTTAATACATTATAGTACACACATACACATGTGAGTAGCAGAGAGTACCTACGCTGATCAGAAGTAAAAATACATGTTTATTTCATAAAATCGTTTCACGAAAGAATAGAAAACACAACATTGTCTCAATAAAAATACCTAGAATGAAATGAAATGAAGTCATTAGAACACAGATTTATCATCAAAGAAATACAAGAAAATAACAAAGAAGTTTAGTCATCAAAGAAATGGTTGGCTTTGGATAGTTGTAACAATTACTAATATGTATTAGTAATTGTTAGAACAACTTATTTGACGAGCGATGTGGCGCGGTGGGCGAAGGTCCGCCTGCGACGCAGGAGGTTGCGGGTTCGATTCCCGCCTCGGAACAATTGTGTGTACGATCTGCAGATATTCGTTCCGGGTGTTCTGGTCGTTTTCTATGTATAATAAAAAATATATATCTATGTAATGTATTGTATTATGTATAACAGTTATCTAGTACCCATAACACAAGCTCTGCTTAGCTTGGGGCTAGATAATGCTGTGTGAATTGTCCAGCATTATTTATTTATTGGGATATTAACTATAAGTTCTAACAATTCATAATTAATATCCCAATAACATAAATTCTGAATTTTTTCCCAATGGTTAATACTATAAAAAAACCAAAACTTTTGGACCAAGATTTTGGTAGCCTTCTTGACTTCTTTTATTTGGTAATATTAGTAGTCTACTTTCTTCTTTGAATAGTTAATAATGACATTGACATAATAAAATCTCATCTTTTGAGTTCAAAGGAAAACGCTTGGTGTAAGTTTGGCCCATCGGTATTTGATAATGTACCTCATCAATCCAGACGCAGAGCCATCTAGCAAGAAGTTGAAGTTGCATGTGGGAACTAGGTGTGTAAGGGGGACTCCAACATCTCGTCTCCTAAGCCAACCTAACCTACACCCTGCTAGATAACGAACTAGGCTCTGGTAAATAATATCATACAATCTTCATAATTTGATATGATAACTCAGTCAAGTCAGTAAATGTTTTTCTATTCAGTCAATTTACAATTAGGTATTTTCCATTACGTACTTAACACTGACAGAAAAGTGTCCACCAGACACAATTGCCATTAACAACGAACCATCATCATCAGAGCAAGTTTGTGACCCCATCTTTACAAAGTGAGACCCTAGCTATAAAATAGCTTATATAGTATTACAGGTTAAGGTGAAACGAGTACCAAAACCCACATTTTGACGGAAAATCAAGGTTTAAGGGAACAAAACATCTATTTTTCGAGTATATTTTGATGAGGATCAAAAGTTTAGGATATTAGTTAGTAAGTTATGGGAGTCGATTGACTAAACTTGACTCTATAGAAAAAATGGCAAAGTTTCCTCTAAATCTTCATTTTTACAGATATATCTCTACGGAAAAACCAGTTTTATTTGCTAGTTATTTAATATTATTGTAATGGAATTTCTTCTACGTGTTCCCTAATAAATACTTTAGAAAATTATGGTCTTAGTTTAAATTGCCCGTGGGCCGGTCATTCTACCGCTCTTGCTTCCCTTTCTCGCCTTCCCCGCGCGGCGTTCGTTCGACCTTGTCTCGAAAAAGCGAACTCATTTCGCCTTAAAGAATATCTGAACTCTAACCTGTCATATTATTTGAATCAAAATTGTTATTAAATATAGCAATATCAAAGCTTAATTTCCTTTAGACCTTACAAGACTTTTGAATACGTCACAACACAATATACAAATTACATAAGTAAATAAAGGAAAATACTAGGAAATAAAGTGATCACTTTTATTGATTAAATTATTGATTATTTTGATTAAATCAATTATTTAATCTGTCAAATTGTCATCTCTACCACATAACTAAAATAACAAATACCTGGTAATACACCAATTGCTTATAAGCAACACGTGCCTAATCTTCTTTAACTTTCAGAAATATAAATATTTTACAAAGATAAACATTGTTTAATATTTTCCATTCATATAAATAGAGAAAACGACATTATTTATAATGTTTTATTGCTTTAGGTTCCTTCCTTTGTAGATTTTATTGTAGCAGCATTTATATTACCTATAATTATATATTTGTTGTGTTAGCTCTCATTGTCTCTCTGCAGGACAACGGTTCTTTTATTATTCCACTTTTCTCTGTCCCTATATGTAATGGGCTAGCTAGTCACAACTGCCAGGAAAGGCCTTGCCGAAACGACGCCAAGAACAGCAGTCCTGAGCCGCTTCCATCCATCAACTCCCTGAGACAACTACAAATACTACAATATCGATTGTCAGTCCATCACTTGGAAATAGATGAAGGTATATTACATATACCCAAGTTCCAAAGGTGATTATGATGATTTTAATAGAAGGCAATTGTGTCTGGTTGGACAATTTTCTGCCAGTCAAGTAATGGAAAATTATCTGAGTTATCAAATTATGAAGGTATGATGTTTTCACCAGAGCCTAGTTCGTTATCTAGCAGGGTGTACTACGTGCTGGTTAGGTTGGCTTGGGAGACGAGATATTGGAGTCCATACACCCCTAATTCCCATATTCAACTTCAACTTCTTGCTAGATGGCTCTGCGTCTGGAGCCTAGTCCGTTATCTAGCTGGATGTACTACATGCAGGTTAGGTTGGCTTGGGAGACGAGATATTGGAGTTCCCATACACCCCTAGTTCCCATATTCAACTTCAACTTCTTGCTAGATGGCTCTGCGTCTGGAGCCTAGTCCGTTATCTAGCTGGGTGTACTACATGCAGGTTAGGTTGGCTTGGGAGACGAGATATTGAAGTCCCCATACACCCCTAGTTCCCATATTCAACTTCAACTTCTTGCTAGATGCCTCTGCGTCTGGAGCCTAGTTCGTTTTCTAGCTGGGTGTACTTCGTGCAGGTTAGCTTGGCTTGGGAGACGAGTCCCCCGTACACCCGTAGCATATTCAACTTCAACTTCTTGCTAGATGGCTCTGCGTCTGGATTAATGAGGGACATATTTCAAGTACTGATGGGCTAATGACATCCGCCATGCGCCATCAGCATCACATCAGTCAGTCACCAAGTGTCAATGTTTATAATTACACACTATCAATCAATACAATACGTTTATCTGGAAGTAACTGTCTGTAGGGGGCGTTTGTATTCCTGTATTGAATTGCATTGATTAATTAGTGAATGTTTATTTGTTTATCTACTAGCTGCGCCCCGCGGCTTCGCCTGCGTGGAAAATTATGTGTCAAATGAAAAAAAAAATTATAAACCTTCCTCTTGATTCACCCTATCTATTAAAAAACCGCATCAAAATCCGTTGCGTAGCTTTAACAATTTGACTGCGAACTTTTTTCGACGACTGCTGATTTTTCGATCTTTTTTTTAACCTAAGCCATTCGTGCTGCCGCTCTACACAACGGTTGTGTTGCGCCGCACATGCGTTTCGTTCGAAAAATATTACAGCTGTGCTGAGTCACACAGATCTGTATTTTCTCAGCCGCTGCGCTAGTGTGGATTTACGCATATTAGTCACTTGTAGAAAACACATACGGTGTGATTTCAGCACTCGAACTGTTAAAGATCTAAGCATACATACATAGAGACAGACAGCGGGAAGCGACTTTGTTTATTTATTTTTTTACTTTACCTATTGATTATCTATTTAGATGTTTTAGTAAACATCTCTTGCTTGTCGCTTTGTTATACCCAAAAAGGTCAAGATTTTTTTATAGCATTAGTCATAAAAAAATGCATTACATTTACATATTTAACAATTATTTACTTTTTGATTCATTTCGTAGTATTTGCTTACATAGAACTTCTCTTTGAACTTCTGTGTCCACAATTCCACATATCCTACTAATATTATAAACGTCAAAGTTTGTAAGTATGGATGGATGGATGTTTGTTACTCTTTCACGTAAAAACTACTGAATGGATTTTAATGAAACTTCACAATAATATAGCTTCCATATCAGAATAACACATATTCATAAAGATATATAGTATATTATGCGGGTGAAACCGCGGGGCGCAGCTCGTTTAGGTATAAAGTCTTATTTTAAATAATGTGACCTTCTATTTGTATAATATTTGATTGTATCCTGTTTTGTGTGCCATTGACGACCGATGTGGCGCGGTGGGCGAAGATCCGCCTGCGACACAGGAGGTTGCGGGTTCGATTCCCGCCTCGGAACAATTGTGTGTACGATCTGCAGATATTTGTTCCGGGTGTTCTGCTCGTTTCTATGTATAATAAAAAAATATCTATCTATATAATGTATTGTATTATGTATATCAGTTATCTAGTACCCATAACACAAGCTCTGCTTACCATGGGGCTAGATAATGCTGTGTGGATTGTCCAGCATTATTTATTTATATAAACACATAAAAAGGGTTTTAGACCTCTTATAACTTTGGGTTTGGTCGAAGCTCTACTCTATTATAATAATGTATACGTACATTACATACGTAGCTGTCTATAACTTAGTTTATTATTTATTTATCATTTTATCATTATTACTTATTTTATTTATTTTAAGCCATTATTGTCCCACTGCTGGGCAAAGGCCTCCCTTTTCTTCTTCCACTCCTCGCGATCCAACGCTGCAACAGGCCATGATGGAAGATGTACCTCGAGCTCGTCGCGCCATCTCATCCTGGGCCTTCCACGTATTATTACTTAAGTACTTACTTATTTAAAAAAAAGTAAACCCTTAGATGAGTTAAACTACATTGATATAGTAAGCTTATTGTGTTATTCTCCATAATATCTCTGCCAGTGGAAAATATATTTCTACAATGTTTTTTTTTAATTCACTATAATTTAGTGTTACGCCCCCCACAATAGCTAACTGATACGTAATCTGCATTTGTACATAATGCCAGATGAACACGTGTTAGAATATAATACCAAGTCTATAAATAAATTGCAATTTCAAACAATTGAAGCAAAGAGGTATATCTCTAAGAGGATCCAATTCCAACAGTCTGGAGCGCCAGCAGATAACGTGTTCATAACGTGATGATGACTACACAGTAATTTAGCATCATTATCAGCCCGCATACGTCCACTGTTGGACATAGGCCTCTCAAACGACAAATAGCGGTCTAGCCGCCTCCATCCATCGACTCCCCGCGACCGCTACGATTTCGTCGGTCCATCGAGTGGTCGGCCAATACAGCTACGACATAGCTCAAAGATTAAGCAAGCTGAAGTGGCAGTGGGCATATATCACGAAGAACCGACAACCGCTGGGGTAAACGCTGTTCTTGAATGGAGACCGCGACTCGGCAAATATGTAAAGTATCGATACCCTCCGGCCAGGTGAAATGACGACTTGCGAAAGACTGCAGGCACATGCTGGATGCGGCAAGCTGAAGACAGGGCGCTATGGCGCTCATTAGGGGAGGCCTATGTCCAGCAGTGGACTATTATAGGTTGATGATGATGATGACGTGCCCCACTCACCTTTACGAGATAGGCGACGTGCCCTTTGACTAGTGCATCCGGCGCGTGGATCCAGTTTCGACCATTGGGGGCGCCATTTGCTTTGTTCTTTTTGTCCCAAAACATAAGGTTTGACATCCTGTAACAAAGAAAAAGATTTTACTAAATTGGTAGGTAGTTAAAGAAAATCAACGAGTATTATGTATTTTTTAATTATATAGGTAGATTCAGTCTCTGCTAAATGGAATAGAATAGAATAGAAAAGAATAGAATAGAATAGAATGGAATAGAATGGAATAGAATGGAATAGAATGGAATAGAATGGAATAGAATGGAATAGAATGGAATAGAATGGAATAGAATGGAATAGAATGGAATAGAATGGAATAGAATGGAATAGAATGGAATAGAATGGAATAGAATGGAATAGAATGGAATAGAATGGAATAGAATGGAATAGAATGGAATAGAATGGAATAGAATGGAATAGAATGGAATAGAATGGAATAGAATGGAATATAATGGAATAGAATGGAATAGAATAGAATAGAATAGAAAAAACATTTATTTAGACACAGGTACAAAATACAGGCATAGAATAAACAAACAAAGAAGTTTATCATGGGGGTAAACGACACAAATAGGTGATATTAAGAATAAAATAGGACTACCTCCATGACCCTGCGCCGAAATAGGGGTTGGCTCAGCGTGTGCTGAACATTATTATATTCAGCGCTGTTTTTAAGCCAAAGACCTTAATTACTAGTTGAAGTCACGGACGACAAAAAAAATAATAAATCGATTCAGATGTGGTATAAGCTACAAACTATGTAAATAGTTTATTTGGGAAAACTCACACTAACAGAAATTTTACAGGAGGGACAAAAAACATTGTACTGTAAGAAAAATATACGAATGTTATAGCTGAAATAAGACAAGTTAACAAAATACAAGATGCGAAATATTACTATTTAAAAAAACAACTATAAAAATATGTAGGGAACCCATAATATAGGGTCTGTTCACGGAACCCAACAAACAAGCGTGACTTTATGCACAGACCATTATATCCATCGACTCATTAATTGTTCATTATTTACGTTATCAATAAAACATTTAAACTCGTCTTATAATTCACCACGGGTCAGTGGTTCGCAACGTCTTAATAGAGAATATAAGAGTTATATGTACATATATTTGTGGATTTATAGGTATCGTGTTTTCCCCGAAGATTTAAAAATGTATCAATTAGCGGCGAAGCACATCTGAATTTTGAATCGACCAGCTGACTATTTTTTGTTACAGTTTTCGCTAAGTTAGAATTACTTGAACAGCCTTGAGCCAAACCGGTCTACGAATGCGCCGAAAGCATCGAAGAAATTAAAACTCCTTTGGGTCTTTCCAGGCATGTTCTGTATAATGTATGTACCTCATTTGTAAACCTAGCTGTAAGATTCTCCAAAATTTTGTAAATAAATAAATAAATAATAAATGCGAGAGATTTAAAAAAAAACAAAATCTTTGTCAGGGTTAAGCTAGCCTAGCTATTTTTACGTATTACTGTGTGTACAATAAAAAAATAAAGAAAAAAACCAGTGGTACAACTCAATTACTTACTACGATTTCTTGTATATTATAATGTATTGTTAATTTATTGTCTTACTTAGTTAAACTGTGTTTATCCACATTTATTAGTAACATACCGTAAGGTTTATCAATACATCTATCACGATATTCGAAGGACACTGCAAATACTTAAAAGCACGCTAGAATGTGTTTATTGTAGTATAAATTATACGTAAATAAATAAAAAAAATACGGCTATTTGAAGTGCATCGCTTGAGAGCGGAATACGCCGCTATTTTTAACCGACATCAAAAAAGGGACCTGATTCTACGTTGTTTTTTTTGTATTTCTATAAGTACTAATATTATAAAGAGGAAAGGTTTGAATTTTATTTTTGTTTGTTTTTTTGTATCGAAGAGGCTCCATAACTACTGGGAAGCTACACTATCCGCGGTGAACATATTAAAATTTTGAAATGTGAAATTTGAATATAACGCGGGTGAAACCACGGGAAACAGCTAGTTAATGATAAAGATAAGGATATAGATAAATCTACTTGGCCATAAAGAGGTTTCGTACAATAACACAAATAATATTATAGTACACACTAACTACACTTAAAAATAAATAACAAAATAAACCTACAGAGAAACAATAAATCGTGCTAGCCTGCTGGCCAAAAAAGGTCAAACTCAGCTTAGGCTCTAGAAGTCTAGACAGACGGACCGCATTTCAGAACTGCACGCCGCCGCCGACTGCAATAGAAATGCAAATGAACTGCAATCGGACTGCGCAGTTGCTTTGCAGTTCTATTGCAGTCGTGTCAACTGCATTCACTTAAAAATAAAAGGCTCCGAAGACAGCCGTAACGTGGCTTTCTATTGGTCAAAGAATTTTCAAAATCGGTTCAGTAGATTACCCCCTACAACCTCACAAACTTTACCTCTTTGTAATAATTATAAAGACGACCGATATGGCGCGGTGGGCGAAGGTCCGCCTGCGACGCAGGAGGGCGGGTTCGATTCCTGCCTCGGAACAATTGTGTGTACGATCTGCAGATATTTGTTCCGGGTGTTCTGGTCGTTTTCATGTATAATAAAAAATATCTATCAATGTAATGTATTGTATTATGTATATCAGTTATCTAGTACCCATAACACAAGCTCTGCTTACCATGGGGCTAGATAATGCTGCGCGACTTGTTGTCCAGCATTATTGTCCAGCATTATAATATAGTAGGTATAGACATAGTCATATAAGGTACCTACCAATCATAACACAAGCTGCCCTTACCTTGGGACTCTAGAAATATTGGTGATCGCAGTTGGGACTAGACGACGTAGTGTGTATTGTTCAGTTTTTTTTTAATTTTTAGACCTTTGTTTGACGGCTGTTTTATTATTATTACGTATGATTTATTTAGTTAATAATCGAAGACCTTAGAAAGGCACATATAAAACAATTAAACCTTGTAAGGTTGTATGTAATTTTCAAACGTACGACGTTTCTGAGTATGGCAACAAAATCAAACATTTTCGACCAAAAAGGTCAGCACTTCACCTTGACTCTACAAATGTACATTATTAGCATCACTAGCACATATGTTGACATCTAATGTTTATTTACAAACAGTGTTCACCTTGATCTGGTGATCCATGTTAATTTACTTTTGACGTTGGTTATAGTTAAGAAGGTACATTACGACTGCAGGTAGATGTTGGATGCGGCAAGCTGAAGACAGGGCGCTATGGCGCTCATTGGGTGAGGCCTATGTCCAGCAGTGGACTGCTATAGGCTGATGATGATGATGAGGTACATTACGACAATTTTATAACAAATTTTACACAAGATAAAAACGTATTTTTCTTGTTTTAGCGCGGATAATGCAGCCAGCTTCTTGGGGATGATGCTTCAGAGATACTTACCTATTTATATGGATCAGTTGAGATACCTGTAGATTGTTTGCAACAGTTTGAAGTTAGGTCAATTGTTTCATTTGTAAATATGTAGTTACTAGTTTTTCAAAACACCCAGTTCGACCACAAACTGACCTGATGGAAAGTGAAGGTGTGTCCGACGATGTATCAAGGTGTAGAAGGTACATTGAAGTAGGTTCTTTAGTTAATTTTAATACAATTAAAATCAGGTTTGAGGTGTAAGACGAAAAACCCCCATCAACGTCAAAACAAAGAAAACGTTACCAACCCCATTTCATCCATCGAAATCGCGACCTAAATTTACACATACAAGGTTGAAACTCCTATGAATAGCGGAGTCGTATAGGTCGCTGTGACGTCATTAACCCGGTCCGTACAAACTGTTACGTATGCAATGGCCGTGCTTCGTACGGGCTGACACGGCGCGCGGCCACAGTATAGGTAGTAGTTGGTACGGCCCGCACACTGATGCAACGTTCATTCACACTGAGCTAGCGATGGGGTAGTGTCGATGGAAATAAGTCGATAGATTAATAATTAACATGTTCATGTTATTCAATATCTTTTTATGAGTAGTAGTGCTGTTACTAAATAAAATAAATGTATAAATAAATGAATGCAGTGAAACTAATAAATCATTATTGTTATAAGATCATCGTTTAACAAAAAGAAAAAGACGTGTTAAGACTGCCTTGCCTGGCCTTTGTACACTGTACAAAAACTTGACAATATAGGATGTACATTGTACATATTGTCAACTTTTTGTGTATTGGTTTATTGATGTACGTACCTACCTACAATAAAGATTTAAGACATTTATTCTTCTTAATTTCTTAGTAGGTATAGGTACTTATAGATATATGTACGGTACGTACATTGATATATGTATATAATACGGAATAGTCAAAACAATTAGAAACTCATCAATATTGTTTACGCTTGTGCCCTTTCATGCAACGCGCAACGTCAGTTTACCAAACAGTTCAAACCTAAATAGTAAAAGACAAATTCAGTGGCGTAGTATGCAAGGTAGGGAGTAAATGTGACGCAAAAGGTTGCGGGTTCGCTTTCCGCCATAGACAGTTGTAAGAGAAAGACAGATACGGGTGTATCTGTCTGAAACAGATTTTATAACATAACAAAAGAACTACCTACCAACTATTTATTATCTATGAAGATATATTTTTGTTATTAGTTTATTGGCGGGCCTTTCCTGCTAATGGCTTATAAATAAATAATGCTGGACAATTCAGACTTATTAACATTCCCGTTTCTTCTGTCTTCAAACACTGAATTATCTATACTAATATTATACATTTATAAGGAGTAAAGGTTTGATTTTTTGCTCCGAAAGTACTGGACCGATTTGACCGTTGGGAACCTACACTATCCCCGGTGAACATAGGTCATTTTACATATATTTTAAAAAAGTGAAATTCGTATTTAGGGCGGGTGAAACCGCAGGAAACAGCTAGTATTTTGATAAACTACATTTTTGTTGATTCATCGATATCGTAGCGGCAAGAACGCGTCGCTTGCATAACGCGGACACGGCACAGCCACAGATTACACACCACTTAAACTATTTACTGCTATCCTTGGTTAACTGGGAGATAAGCAAGGAATAGTCTGGATGTAAAGTTACGTAGCTATGGAAAGAGCTATGCTCGGAGTTTCTCTGAAGGATAGGATTCGTAACGAATACATCCGACAGAGAACCGAAGTTATCGACATAGCTCTAAGAATTAGCAAGCTGAAGTGGCAGTGGACCGGCCATATCTCACGAAGAACTGACAATCGGGGGTAAACGTGTTCTTGAGTGGAGACCAGGACTCGATAAACGTAGTGTAGGACGCCCTCCGACCAGGTGGGATGATGGCCTGCGAAAGACTGCATGTAGATGCTGGATGCGTCAAGCTGAAGACAGGGCACTGTGGCGCTCATTGAGGGAGGCCTATGTCTAGCAGTGGACTAACTAACATAGGCTGATGATGATAATAAAGTCTCATATCAACAGCTTTTAATTGCCCTCTGTTGGACAATCCAAGACGTTTATGACATCCTAGAAGTTGTTGAGTTGGAGAAGTTGATTGCCGCCGCAGATTTAGGTGTTCCTAGCAGTTAGATTACAAGAATTCTTATATTTTCACATTACACAGCACAAAACTTGGAAGAAGCGGCTTCACAGACAACGCAACATCTTGACACTAGTTGGTGGGTCCGGGAGAATAGAAAACTACTCAATAACAACCCAACAATATGACAGTTTTAGACCAACCTGGAAGTCTTCTTTGAAAAACGAACGAAGTTGACGGATGGCGTCGATCGCAAGGATCGAATAACGTTACCTACCATTAAATGGCTTCGGGTGCGTCACTAACTGACACCTTTAGTTTCGGTTCGGATCTCCAAGACATAAATGTCGGAATTATTTTCAAGTAAGGTCACCGAAAGAACAGATTGGCTGACCTTCGTTTCGTGCAATCCGACGCGTCATCCGTCAATTTCGTCCATTTTTCTATATATATAATAGACTTCCTGTGTGTATCCCTAAGGTCTTTTTGGAATCTATGGTTATTCATGGTTTACTAAAGAGGTCACAATACACAGCCAGCACAAGAAAAAAAATCAATTTCAACCTCTTATTTTGTTCTGTAAATAAACCTTTGTACCTATTACTTAGAGAAGTATAAGAAGTAATAAGGTATCTAATGGATTCTTAATTAATAAACAAACAAAGATAATTAATACCTATACATTATTTATTCTTAGTTATATTCATGGTATTTAAATAAAATGTTTACCTGATTAAAATTATCGACATTGCATTGTCCTTTACTATTTCTCAAAATATTAACAGAAGAACGACTCAATTTTAATGCAGGTAGCTGAAATCGAGAGTGACATTTGAGCTCGCAAAGGAAATTGAACCAAAGAGAAAACGCAATAAGGACTATTGTAAGTTTAAACAGAGTCTACATAAAGGTGTGGAACAATGAGTCATGCTTGCATTATGCGGCATGCTTCCATCAAGGAATTTCTGTTATGAAGATATTTTAGGAACTGTTTATTTACGGAAAAATGTACTTTATTTCCTGAAACTTAAAATTGAACGAGCAGATCAGGAATAGTTGGTTAAGATTATATGTAAGTAGTTTAATAACTATCTATAACTTTAATTATTCTCTTGCAAATTTGTAATACCTATAAAAAATTGTGTATGTTTTTAGTTTTTAGCAACAGCTTTAGCGGTTTACGTTATGCATCATAGATCAAGATAAAAAAAAGATGGCGACGCTTTTGGTTCATAAAATAGTGATGTAACATTTTTATCGATATTATAACTTTTTTAATTAAAGAAAATACTTAATCTCATTTATTAATAAATGAGACCGATGATGTGGCGCGGTCGGCAAAGGTCCGCCTGCGACGCAGGAGGTTGCGGGTTCGATTCCCGCCTCGGAACAATTGTGTGTACGATCTGCAGATATTTGTTCCGGGTGTTCTGGTTGTTTCCTATGTATAATAAATCTATCTATGTAATGTATTGTATTATATATATCAGTTATCTAGTACCCTTAACACAAGCTCTGCTTACCATGGGACTAGATAATGCTGTGTGAATTGTCCAGCATTATTTATTTGTTACGGGAGTGTCACAACTGATGCCTTGGTGATTGTGTATCTTAGGTTCGTTGTTATAAATAAATAAATAATAAGTAATCTAGCATAAAATATATAATAAACAAGCTAAAACAAGAAAATCACAAATAAATATTCTCATAAGTGCCCTTTTACATAATAAAAGTTGAGAAGTGCGGCCATAAATTTTTATGTTGCCAGCGTTTAGGTTATATAAAGTTAACTTGAATAGTTACGCCACTTTAACGATCAGTTACTATTTAGTTGCAGTCGCTTAAGTAGGGCAGGGCAATGTGACTATTTATAAATACGTAAGTACTTATAGGAAATAACTCTATGTCCCTTACCTAACATAATATGCAGATTTCTGCTTAACACATTGAACGCCATGGTGGTCACCGGTGACCACCACTATACTTTCCTTATGGGCCGACGTCGATTCACGATTTCGGCAAATTTTACAAAATATATTTTATTGGCTCATATGATTCAAAATAGTCAAAAACCCCGATCTAAACTAATATTTTTTATTATTATCAAAAGAATTTACTAAATAATTGCTGTCGCTCACCGGTGACCACCACGGCGCTTTTTTCGCGCACTAAGTGTCGAAATGAGCTAGTATGCGTAAACTGCTCTCCAGGGCCGCGCCGGGCACGCTCTATATAGTTATGTATCGGCAGTGTGTCCCCCAGGGAGAAAATTGAGTTCAAACACGAGCCCATCGCGCGGTCACCGGTGAGCCCCGCGGCCTGAACGGGTAGTATTGCTGTCGCTCACCGGTGAGCCCCACGGCCCAAACGGAACAATAATTAAATTTGAATCGGCGTTTAACGTGTTAAGGATCCGGCAAATCTCGCTTGCAAAAATCGCTCCGAATATCGCTGTCCCTGTTTAACCCTTGCGCCGCGCCACATGCGTGCGCGATAGCAATATTAGCCGTTCAAAATTTGGTTTGTTCCGTAATACCAAAAATTATGACTGAAATCTTTTTGTATTCTTCACAAAGTATTGTTATTCTGTAACTAGACAATATAAGCTATGTTCCTTAATAAATAAAACGTAAGATATTGATGTTTTTAAAACGAAACAAATAGCAAGAAAACTTGTCCATTTTCGCATAAAAATGTGCAAAATGAGATTGGCTTTCATTTCATTTTAGGTAAGTATTTTGAAAAAAAAAAACTATTTGACAACCTAGATAAATACTATTTTAATACAAATAATACAATATTATAGTGGAAATATGCTTGAATTAGAAATAATTTTGGTATTACGTTTGTATGAAGAATTCGTCCCTCGGAGGACCCTTAAGAGACAAAAAATATAGCGTTTTAAAGAGGCCTTAAAGCAACACTGGTATATGGATAGTAGACGACCTAAAATAAAATAACAAATAAATCCTATCTAATAATATTTAATACCAACCTAAGAAATGTTTAAGCGACTTCGAAAAATTTTAAAAGGAAACTCTTCAAAAGAGTTTTTATGTTTAGTAGTAAGTACGTAATATTAGTCGAATTCTTCGTCAAAATTCTGAGCCGAATTTAATAAAAAATATCTATAAATAATCATGGCGCGGTCCCATGTCCAATAAGATTAGATTAATAATTACTTAGATTAATAATTCAAAATAAAAAAAGTTCCGATTAATTTGAGGTACGTAGCTTAATTATTTTGTAAAAACAACATTAAATTATTATAACACGTGTAAGTATGTCAAAGTCAATAGCATTTATTTCTTTACGATTACAAAAAAAGCACTAAGACAAGTCAAATTTTATACTATTCATTATTATCAAATAACATTATTTTTATTTTTATTTTGACTTAAATTTTTTGTCCACTACAGGCATCATCAATTCATCACACTGGCCTCGATGTATAAATACTAAATTTTTATAGCCAGCTTCTTTTATGCTATAAGCTGCATTTATGTGAATGGAAAAACCTACTTGCAATTACGTTTTGCAAGCGTAACATGTCTTCGCGGTTCCATTTGCAATTTTACTTAATGAGTGTTTATAGTTTTGTAATATTCAAGTATTAGTATCTATTTCTAAAGAGGTAGTCGGAAAGAAGGATTCTGTTAGATAATAATAATAATAAGCCCGCAGGGCAGGAGCTGTTGGTGAGTAGCGACACCACGGGTACCGAGTGCTTCCGGGGAAGTTCCTGGTTCTCGTCTCCGCTTGCGGAGTGGCATCCCAAGAGAACCAGATCCCCACCTCTTGCTTGTCTTCATTGGCCGGTCTGAGTGGAGTCGCGAGAGATGCATCTTAGGATGTAGACTCAGGGGTGGAAGTGTCTAATGACGTAATAGCGAGGAAACCCGCTCTCGAGCAGTCTTCGTGATGGTGAAATTGGGGCCGCATTCTCGACACCCCTCAGTCGTTTGCGCCGATGTTGTTCCTCTCCGGTAATTTACTCCGGCTTTTTAAGGAACCCATCCAGCATTTGGCAAGCCACCGTCTGCCACTCTTCTTAACATTATGATACCCGCTATGTGCAGCCATCACCTTCAGATCAACTTTCTCAAAGGGCCTCTGTGCTGTTGGCTTCGGCCCCATGCAAGCCTTCCAAAGGACCGGGTCACTTCTATCCACAATCCACACAGTATCATTCCCAAGCTAAGCAGAGCTTGTGTTATGGGTACCTGATATACTTAATACAATTGATTACATAGATAGATATTCTTTACTATACATACATACCGACCAACAACCGGAACAAATATCTGCAGATTGTACACACAATTGTTCCTAGACGGGAACCGAACCCGCAACCGACGCAACTGGACCATCGCCCACCGCGCCACAGTGATCGTCGTAATTATGATTATTTCTAACGTAATTAATTAGCCATTTACTCAACACTAGACACAATAAACTATTGATTCTATTATTACTTACGATAACCTAATTCCAAACCCAAGATAACTGGTTTCAAACGGCCCGAGTACAATCCGACCTTTGACGCTAATTTGACAGATAACATTAAAAACAGAACGCCATTATCTAGAACTGGGCAAAGGTCTTTATCTAGTTTATCGATAACTTATGCCACGCCCATCCTTACTGCGTTTTAATTTGCACGATGTACAGTGGAATTGTTTTCAAAATATGCAATAAAATACTACGTTACATACGTAGTATTAATAATACTACATATGTAACACATCACATAACTACACGATTTATTATAATTACTTAGATTAGATTTATTTATTTATTGAGATAAATAAACAAATCATCATCATTACAGGTTTTTTTATTAAGCCCTAAGGCGATGTTATAACTACTTATACTAAAAATTACATATTTTTGTACATACACACAAAACTAATTAATTTATAATTTTGTTTCAATAACATTTCGTGCCTTTTTCACGGCTTTCGGCAGGTTTTCGTAAAATATGTCCACGCTGTTTTTGGACAGAACATTGAGTAAATATATAGCGAGTGACATAGGGGCAAACTTAAGTAGGTTGGTGTGTTTGTTAGTCATCATAGCGTCATCATAGCCTATGTTAGTCCACTCGAAATAGGCTTCCCATATTGAGCGCCATAGCGTCTACCTGATCGGAGGGCGTTTGACAATGCGTTTATCGAGTCGTGCGTGACGTGATCTCCACTCAAGAACACATTTGCCCCAGCGGTTGTCGGTTCTTCGCGAAATATGGCCGGCCCACCGCCACTTCAGCTTGCTAATTCTTAGAGCTATGTCGATAACCTTGGTTCTCTGTCGGATGTATTCGTTAAGAATCCTATCCTTTAGAGAAATTCCGAGCATAGCTCTTTCCATAGCTCGCTGAGCGACTTTGAACTGGTTGAAACGTTTCATGCAATGCATCAAGTTTGAAGTTTGTGCCAATATCCACAGTTTCATCATAACTTAATGTATTCATAGAAGTTCCTGTAAAAATGTCGGTGAAATTTATTTGGAACCTTTTATAGCGTATTGTTGAACTGCAATAATTTGCCGTTGTCTTTTTGCAATGGAATACAAAATTGGTTGGATTTCCTTAATCAAGTATTTTTTTCGAATTCTAAAAAAATATATTTTAAACTAGCTAGCGGCCCGTCCCGGCTTCGCCCGGGTGGTCATTTGTTTCAGGTATTTTTTTATATTTTTCTCTTTTTTCGAAGAACCATCCTCGTACTTCAAGTAATATTCTAAAAAAAAAATAGCGAAATCGGTTCTCTCGAGATTTGCGCTTAGCAACACATTCAGCGATTCATTTTTATAATAGAAGATGTAAATGGGCGAGGCCTTTGCCCAGTAGTGGGAACACATCTTAAAAGTTAACAAAAACATATCCTACTAATAATTTATAAACGCGAAAGTTTGTATGTACGTATATGGTTTATATGCATTGTATTCTTATTATTATTCTTGTATTCTTATTCTTATTCTTATTCTTCTTATTCTTCCTAACTTTTTTGAAACTACAATATGTATAGCCTATGGCTTATGTTCACCGGGGATAGTGTAGCTTCCCAACGGTGAAATAATTTTTCAAATCGGTCCAGTAGTTTCGGAGCCTATTCATTACAAACAAACAATCAAATCTTGTCTCTTTTTAATATTAGTAGATTAGTCACTCATTTCATGGCCAACAAACTAAAAAAGTCCGCCAACCTATTGAGACCACTCCCCTGCTAATTGTGGTTGTCGCATAATACTTTAATAAAAAACGAAAAACATTCTGGAACACCCCTTATAATCTACAAAGGAAGGTCCCAAGGGATATCCATGGACCGCGTCGTACCAGTTACCAATTGTTGTCATTCATAATGGCTGACTGACCTCTGGGTTACGAAACAGGAACGAGTTCTTACTGAATATAGGTCATAGTAGACTTGCTTACTGCCTGTGACGTCAAACTGTAACTCCTGGTTAAATCAGATAGTTATGTGTGTATGACTCATACTTTTTGGACGCCTAATGATTCATTTTCTTTGAATTTTTATCTATACTAATATTATAAAGAGGAAAGGTTTGATTTTTTGTTTGTATTGAATAGGCTCCGAAACTACTGGACCGATTTGAAAAAATCTTTCATCGTTGGGAAGCTACACTATCCCCGGTGAACATAGGCTATATTATATTTTCAAAAGAGTTAGGGATCCGTACTAAAACCGTGCGAAGCCGGGTAGGTCCGCTAGTTCTTTATTAAAATGAAGACGATGATTTGCAAAAATTTTTGCCGGTTGCACTCACGCATACAAAATATAATACAAAAATGCTTTATCCATTTCATAAAAAGGACATTACATGAATACATGCGACAAATACAATGGGCGGCCTTATCGCTTAGAAGCGATCTCTTCCAAGCAACCTTTGGATGGAAAGAATTATGTGACTTTAAAGTAAGGCAGTGGCTGTACCAAAGATAAGGTTAATATGAACATAATATTAAGAATAACAAATAATTAATAAATATTACAAGTAGCACACTAAATAATAACACGAATACATCTTAATATCAATTTAAAGACGATTTTTAGTTAAATTATCATAAAAAAGGAGTTAGCAGATTTGGTTATAATGATATAATAACTAATCTTCTAGATAAACATCAAAACAGATGTTACCAACACTAGATGTTACAATTTCTCGTATTTTATATATAAAATAAATATATATATAAAAGTATTTGTTCAGCTACGCAAATAATAGTCGACCTAGTCTCAAAGGAGACCTAAAACATAATGTAACAAGTTGAGAATGTGGGTTACGAACAATTAAGAAGTAAATAACGCATTCTCACGAGCTGAATGTATTGTTTGAACAATAGCGTGCATATTGCATTCAAAAACCATGACGCTCCAGTTTTCTTTTTCTTATTAGTTTGATAGTGGAAAGAAAGGTTATATCATGAAAACTAGTGATTTATTGAAAACTAGCTGCGCACCGCGGTCTCGCCCTCGTGGAAATCTACGTGTCATATTTATAAACTGAAACATGTCTATGGTAAACCTTCCTCTTGAATCGCTCTAGATATCTATTAAAAAAACCGCATCAAAATCTGTTGCGTAGTTTTAAATATCTAAGCATACATAGGGACAGACAGACAGCGCGAAGCGACTTTGTTTTATATTATGTAGTGAGGAGTGTCCGGCAACCACATAGAAGCACTCGAAAAACATTATCTTATCTAGACCTGAGTAATAATAATAATATCGATAATAATAATTAATATCGATAGGAATCATAGCGGGTAAAAAGAGTTCATCATTATAAAGGTTTTCATAAAATGTTCACCCTGTGTTTCAGGTTATTATTATTATTTCACTCATTTATTTAAATTCTCGTATAAAATACATTTTTTACTATAGAAAATACAATAAAATATTATAAAACGATTACTACAGTAAAAAATATATTAAAACGGTAGATCACCGACCGCGAAGCTAGGCTCAAGCGGCCGGTGACTAGGGCTGCAGAGAAAGGAACTTCCTGACGTTACGTGCCGAGTCCAAGAGTACCGCCTTCTGGATCTGGCCCTTGATCCAACTTCCTAGCGAGAGTCTCTTCAGGTGTTGATCGAAGCTCTTCGCTATTACGCCGTTAACCGAAACGACTATCGGGACTATAGTCGCTGAATCTACATCCCACATGCTGACAACCTCGTTAGCCAAGTCAAGATATTTGCTAAGTTTATCTTTCTCAGCTTTTTTTTTTGTGAATTCTAATAATTGAGAAATTTTCTCATAATTATTAGAATTCACATGTTAATATTATTATCACATTAAATTCGTATTAGCCATTTAATGTTTGGAGGTTATCCTACTATCCTACTAAAATTATAAACGCGAAAGTTTTAAGTAAGTATGGATGAATGGATGGATGTTTGTTACTCCTTCACGTAAAAACTGCTGAATGGATTTTAATGAAACTTTACAATAATATAGCTTATACATCAGAATAACGCATAGGCTACAATTTATGCATTAATGCAATTGCAATTTATGCACAATAATTACAAAAAATTGAAGTGAACAGTAAAATAATTTTATTTGATAATAATTTATATATAAAATATGACTTGTCTAAGTGCTTTTTTTGTAAGCCTAAAGAAATGAATGATTTTTTACTTTACTTTTTATGAAAATATATTGTATATTATCCAAAATATCTATCACCACGCGGGTGAAACCTCGGGGCGCAGCTAGTATAAAATAATTAAGTGTAGTTGGCCATTGCCAACATCATTGTCTTCTAACCTACCGAAATAACCTAAGCTACATATTTTTTTATAAATAACAAACAAATTAGTGATTAATTTGCATAAACACATCAAAGTTATTCGTAGTGATACCTAATTAGACGAATAAAGCAAATTAATCAGTTACCGCTGCTAAGAGTGTGATGAGACTTTGGCAAGAATGCCATATTAAGTGACCAGAGTAGCCATTGTCAGCAAAGTCATTGTCCAACGTAAAACAATTATTAACAAGGCAAAACATTTAAAATAAGAGATGCTTATCTCAAGTAACCAATTTTTGATACATTTTTTATTGAAATCATCATCAGCCTATAGCAGTCAGCTTGCCGCATCCAGCATCTAAGTACAGTCTTTCGCAGGTCGTCATCCCACCTGGTTGGAGGGCGTCCTACACTACGTTTACCGAGTCGTGGTCTCCACTCAAGAACACGTTTACCCCAGCGACCGTCGGTTCTTCGCGAGATATGGCCGGTCAACTGCCACTTCAGCTTGCTAATTCTTAGAGCTACGTCGATAACTTTGGTTCTCTGTCGGATGTATTCTTTACGAATCCTATCCTTCAGAGAAACTCCGAGTATAGCTCTTTCCATAGCTCGCTGAGCGACTTTGAACTGATGGACCAGCCCTATCGTAAGTGTCCACGTCTCAGCTCCGTAGGTCATAACGGGTAGGACGCACTGGTTGAAAACTTTCGTTTTCAAGCATTGCGGTATGGATGACGAGAAGACTTGACGTAGTTTCCCAAATGCTGACCAGCCTAGCTGGATCCTGTGAGTGTTTGAGTACTCAGGAATAAATAAGACGTTATAACTTAATGAAATAAAACGATTCTTTTCTATTTTGTAATTTAGTTTTTAAAACAATAGAAGTACCTTAAAGGTTATTAGAGGTACTACCTATCAAAAGACACTTTGTGCTCTACCAACTCTTTGTATAGGTAATATATCTTTTTCTCCATCTCTGGTTGCCTGGAAGAAGTCGCTTTAAGCGATAAGGCCGCCTTTTGTACTGTTATTATGTAAGATTTAGATATAAGGTGTTATTTTGTTATTTCGGGTACAATTAAGTGTTCATTCATTCATTCATTTACTTATTCACTGTGTTTTAAATAGACCCAGGTTGTAATTGGCTGGAAAAGTACGTAAGTTAAAAAAAACATAACCTACTTAGCACTTTGACTGCGGTTTTTTTTCGACGACTGCGATCTTTTTTTTAACCTATTCGTGCTGCCGCGCTCTACACAGCGGTTGTGTTGCGCCGCACATGAGTTTCGTTCGAAAAATATTACAGCTCTGCTGAGCCACAAGGATCTGTATTTTCTCAGCCGCTGCGCTAGTGTGGATTTACGCTTATTAGTCACTTGTAGAAAACACATACCGTGTGATTTCAGCACTCAAAGTGTTAATTTACTGTTGATTGATTCGATTTACAAAATGGGAAAAGCATTTGATTGAACACGTACGAAGCAAAAACTCTTACGTAATCATTTAACTATGGTATAAAAACTTTAAAACACCTTTGTACCAAGCAAAGATGCAAAAACCTGAAACATATTCTTAGAACTAAACTAATAATACTTAGAATAAAACGTATGATGTTTTTTGTTGTTTGCAAATGTATTCGCTAAGAGCGAAATCTTTAGAATTTACCCGGTAAAATACCTATTAAGTCTTCTTTTTGCTACCAGAAATAATGCACCAACAGCAACCATTTTCAAGAAGTTTCAAGTACATTGTGTAAAAAAATTAGATGATATATGATGTAAGTGTCTGAACTTGGAACAATCTACTTATTCGTTTGTCGGCAATAAAACTTTTTCAATGTCATACTTTGATGAACAATGTCAAAAGAATAAACACCTCTAGCTTGCAACCCTATGGTATGTATAAAGGACCGTATGGTATCCCAACTCTACTGCCATGCGTGCCGTAGGATATTTAAGACCAAGTTCGGTCTAGCGAGCCATATTAGAGCTCATGATAGAAAAAATCCGTGATTATGTAGAGTCGCAAATGTTTCTATAGTATAAATGAATATATTAATCTTAAGTAGAAAAATTTATTATGTTTTGACAATGATGTAAATCTTAAAGTTAACTGTTTATTTTAGAATGTACCTTCAATTTATTTTACTTGATTATTTTAATTGTTGACTACTTTAAATCACAGTGATAATATTAAATTGTAATATAATATTAATATTTGCACACCTGCTTGCGGGTTGAATACATGTGACACTACTCTAGTTATAACACCTGACTTGTACCTATAATCATGTGTTCAGCAAATAAATGATTTGATTGATTGATTGATGGTCGCCGTCATCGAAATCGATGAGGAGGCCTATATACATGGTATCCCAAATTGGCATTTGAATGGCCTAGAATGGCCTTCACCATACAATTGCTAATTACGAAGGTCATTCAAATGGTTTCATTTGAATCAAGGATGGTTTTTCATAATTTTACTAGACCTAGGTTTTAGCACAAGTATTTTCATATTTCAAAGAGAACTTCGAACCCTTGCTGGTCGATTCAGTTGTTATAATTGTGTAGGTATATAAAATATAATAAAATAACCATATTTTCGGCTATTCATAATATAAACCCTACGATTTAATATAATATATATATATATATAATGCTAGACAATTCACACAGCATTATCTAGCCCCATGGTAAGCAAAGCTTGTGTTATGGGTACTAGATAACTGATATACATAATACAATACATTACATAGATAGATATTTTTTATTATACATAGAAAACGACCAGAACACCCGGAACAAATATCTGCAGAATATCTACACACAATTGTTCCGAGGCGGGAATCGAACCCGCAACCTCCTGCGTCGCAGGCGGACCATCGCCCACCGTGCCACATTGGTCGTCAATATCGGATTAAAAAACAAAAAGTGGTAAATGAACCAATTAGGTCACGAATCTATAGTATATCTCCAGAAAAAAACGTTATTAATTTTTCAATAAAAGTAATTATCATAGTGCTACGAGTATGTCATACAATGTATGTATTCTATCACATATAGCCAGTCAGTTAGGCCTACAAAAGCGACATTGACTACCACAGTCACAGTATGGGCATTGGATACCTCAAGGTCGAACTCTGTATTGTGCAAAAAATAAAAGATTGACCGCCATTAGTACTTAGATACCAACGTAAAAACATAATAGAATAACAAGCACGCTTTCGAATATTGAAGAATTTTCTTTGTTATTAGATAGGGTTTTGTGGATTCATATTATATTTAGACTTAAATAGGCAAATAACCATGTATTAGACATATAAGAGATGAACATGCTAGTGGTTTCTTTTGCACTTCTTCCACTAGTGGACAAAAAATTGAAGTGAACAGTAAAATTATTTTATTTGATAATAATTTATATTTAAAATATGATTTCTCTAAGTGCTTATTTTGTAAGCCTAAAGAAATAAATGATTTTTGACTTTGACTTTGGTAATAGACCAAACAACTCTATGAAAATGATATATTATGCATTAAAAGTTAAAAAATCTAAAAATTACAATATTAATTCAGGACATACGGCATTATTTAGCTAGACCCAACCAAATTAAGAAGAGCTTGTGTTATGTGTAGGTTTCTACCTGAGTAAAAAGTAATTTTATTAGGTATCCTACTAATATTATAAACGTGAAAGTTTGTAAGTAAGTATGGATGGATGGATGGATGTTTGTTACTCTTTCACGTAAAAACTAATGAATGGATTTTAATGAAACTTTACTATAATATAGCTTATACATCAGAATAACACATAGGCTACATATATATATAAAGATATATTGTATATTATCCAAAATATCTATCACCACGGGTGAAACCGCGGGGCGCAGCTAGTTGATATTATAATTCAAATAATTAAAATTGAATCAGCGCCGCATGTCTTAGCATGCAGTACAATGTTGAATATTTGCCTATTATAAGATTATTTTGTGTTTAATATTAGTTTAGGTTAAGAAATGTATAGGTAATAAATAATTTTATTATTTATTTATTTATTTATTGTTTCATTGCTTACTAATCTCTCACCGTTGGAAAGCTACACTATCCGCGGTGAACATAGGTATATATTATACTTTTTTTTAAATTAGGGATCCTTACTAAAACTCTAACAATGTAACCCGAGCTGTAAAAAAAATACCTTAAAAATTCCAATACCCGTGCGAAGCCGGGGCGGTCCAGCTAGTACTATATAATGTAGATAACTAGATACAGAGCTGCATTGTCAGAAACCGTGTCTAGGCCGCTCTAACTATGGCGATGAGACGCTAAATAAGTAAACGACAAACAGCACTTGATAAATTATGTCAAGATAATAACAATGATGTTCGTATTATAGCACCTTTATTTAACTAGAACATGTCAAAGTCAAAATGTATTTATTTAACAAGAAGACGCTATGTTTTATTATTATAATTTCATCATCATTAGCCTATAGCAGTCCACTGCTGGACATAGGCCTCCCCCAATGAGCGCCATAGCGCCCTGTCTTCGGCTTGCCGCATCCAGCATCTACCTGCAGTCTTTCGCAAGTCGTCATCCCACCGGATCGAAGGGCGTCCTACACTACGTTAACCGAGTAGTGGTCTCCACTCCAGAACACGTTTACCCCAGCGGTTATCGGTTCTTCGCGAGATATGGCCGGCCCACTACCACTTCAGCTTGCTAATTCTTAGAGCTATGTCGATAACTTTGGTTCTCTGTCGGATGTATTCGTTACGAATCCTATCCTTGTTCCAATCTGCATCGCATGAACCCTGTACCTACATTTAAAATAATATTGACATATTTATTGTAGTATTAACAATATAAAACGCTTCTGAGAAAAGGTCGTTGGTTCTAAGATGGCGTGAAATGGCAACCACTAGGGTTGCTACGGTTTCTACAATGTCTACAGATATATACACAAGTATATAGATATATACATAGTCTATAGATATATATAGACGACCGATGTGGCGCAGTGGGTGAAGGTCCGCCTGCGACGTAGGAGGTTGCTGGTTCGATTCCCGCCTCGGAACAATTATGTGTACGATCTGCAGATATTTGTTCCGGGTGTTCTGGTTGTTTTCTATGTATAATAAGAAACATCTATCTATGTAATGTATTGTATTATGTATATCAGTTATCTAGTACCCATAACTCAAGCTCTGCTTACCATGGGGCTAGATAATGATGTGTGAATAGTCCAGCATTATTTATTGATATATACGTAGAATAGAAATACAGAACACCCGGAAAAGGTATAGTTTCTATGCAAAAAGTATGTAGGTATATCTTTAAATAATATATAGCGCTGGACAATCAACGCAAGTAGCCCAAAACTAGATAATGCTGTGTGGATTGTCTAGCATTATTTTTTTAAGATATTTATTGTATGAAATACATACAATTGTAGGTACCTATATCAGTCATCTAGTACCCATATAACCTTTATATATCATCAGTCATCTAGTACCCATAACACAAGCTCTGCTTAGCTTGGGGCTAGATGACACTTTGAGAATTGTCCAGCATACTAATATATTTTTTTTTGACATATATTAAATTTTTATAGACATTATTATCTTATTAATTCAGTGACACAGTCCCTTCTCTACACCGATTGAGTTTGAGGTTAAAAGTGAAAGACTCCCGCCCGTCTATTGTTTTCATGAGAACTGTCATGTCGGCTTCAATTATATACGATAACATTCCTACTTAGCTCATAAACTGAGGCCCTCGGTAATCATCATCATCATCAGCCTATAGCAGTCCACTGCTGGACATAGGCCTCCCCCAATGAGCGCCATAGCGCCCTGTCTTCAGCCTGCCGCATCCAGCATCTACCTGCAGTCTTTGGCAGGTCGTCGGTTCTTCGCGAGATATGGCCGGCCCACTGCCACTTCAGCTTGCTAATTCTTTGAGCTATGTCGATAACCTTGGTTCTCTGTCGGATGTATTCGTTACGAATCCTATCCCTCAGAGAAACTCAAGCTCTTTCCGTAGCTCGCTGAGCGACTTTGAACTCGCTAATATCTAGATGAGTTAACGCATTATTATAAGTATTAATACAACGGGTATTTACATGCCTACTAGTATCGAAAACCAAGTGAGGGTAGTTACAAATAAACTAGCCCCCGCTTCTCAGAGGCGGTAACTCCAGTACTCCAGTCATCCCGTGACCACGACAGAGTGTAAACCTGTTGAAACGTCGCGCAAAATAGGTAAATAAACGCGATAAATATTGTAGTATTATTACTTATAATTATGGGTTCAGATCGCGTAAGTTTAAAAATATTGATTTAACGCAGCCCGACTTTGTGTTATGGGTACTAGATGACTGAGTTACTTAATTCAATACATTACATAGATACATATTTTTTATTATACATAGATAACGACCAGAACACCCGGAACAAATATCTTCAGATCTGTGGCGAATCGATTTATCGATTGGTACAACACTATTGTGTCCCCTCCCTACAGGACCTGCCATTGGGATGATTTGGATTGCCCCATTATATGATATTTTCCAATTTCCATGCAATCACGTTGTTTTATTTGTAATAGAAGAATATAACCATCTCCAAATAAACTGCAGTGATTATCCGCTCTTTTATTTACAAGAGTATCCCCCATAGATCGTACACACAATTGTCTCGAGGCGGGAATTGAACCCGCAGCGTCCTGCGTTGCAGAGGTCGTTGAATAGTCGACAATAGTTGTGCACTCGGCGCTGCTGCCCGTCCCCGCGTGGATATCCCTTAGTCGCCTCTCTAGACACCCGCGGGAAGAGTTGGGGTGGTGCACATTCTATGCCAGCACCACACGGCTTATAAAGAAGTATACCAATCAAAGTCTGTCCAAACAGTAAACGAAGACAAACAATAAAAAAAACGTATAAATAAGAAGTATAACAACGCTAAGAGGCGACGTGGAGGCCCAGGATGAGATGGCGTGACGAGCTCGAGGCACATCTTCCATCATGGCCTGTTTCAGCGTTGGATCGCGAGGAGTGGAAGGAGAAAAGTGAGGCCTTTGCCCAACAGTGGGACAATCATGGCTAAAAATAAATAAATAATAATAAATAAGAAGTATACCAATCAAATTAAGTCTGACCAAACAGTAAGCGCAGAAACAGACAAACAATGGAAAATTAAAAAAAAACGCGGAAACACTAGCCTAGGTTGTTTAAAGCCGACGGTTAAAACAGTACTTCCTATTCCTGTCTATTGTCTATTTATTTATTTTTCGCTGCACGTATATATTTAAAATTAATGAAGATCCACAAAAATATGTCTTTGGTTAAGTTATGCTTAGATAATTTAAAATAAATTGCTACGAAACCCTTTACTGTACGTGGACCGACACGCCCTTGCCAGGTTTATTTTAAACTAGCTGCGCCCCGCGGCTTCGCCCGCGTGTGTCAACTAAAATCACTATCTACTAGATCCGCATCAAAATCCGTTGCGTAGTTTTAAAGATCTAAGCATACATAGGGACAGACAGACAGCGGGAAGCGACTTTGTTTTGTACAAGGTCTGTGAATTCTGTGATATAGATTTTGAAATAGTGAATACCGACTACTAAAGCCGAATTCTGCTAACCAATCACCCGCTTTCGGCTTAGTACACATGTTTCGTGGCACCCTGTATAGAGATCGAAATAAAATCGCCATGATGTCAATTAGTACCTATAGTAATTAGACACCACTATTTTGAATGGTGTGATGAAATAAGTGATGTTTTGTAAGTAAACAAATGTTTGCTAAATAAATTGTGAAAAATGGATATCGGTATTTTTTGTAAATGTGTTTGATTAGGACATAAAGGTACATAATACAAGACAGAATAATGTACCTACCTTATTTTATAGAAATAGTTATGTACCGGATGATAATTTAGTTACGTTACGAAAAAAAAGCATTTTTTAGTTACGTTACGAAAAAAAAGCAATTTTTTTTTTAAACCCCGTATGGCCTCTCGGTTGCGTCTACATGATAACGATTAATCATAATTTTCCATTAACTTCCCAAGCGTAGTTTAAACCAAATAAGTTACGATTGCGTTTACATATTTTACTAGGAAATCATGATAATTATGTCGTAATGTTTTTTATTTATCATGGGTAAGTACCCACTGTTAACGACTAACAAAAACACGCTGATTTCCCCTCTGGCTAACAATAATAACAAATCTACAACTTTAAAACAACAAATAGTGTGTTATCGATGTAAATAACGAATTCCCGGAAACTAGGTGTTATTAACTTGGTGTTACGACGCAGGAGGTTGCGGGTTCGATTCCCGCCTCGGAACAATTGTGTGTACGATCTGCAGATATTTGTTCCGGATGTTCTGGTCGTTTTTATGTATAATAAAAAAATATCTATCTATTTAATATATTGTATTATGTATATCAGTTATCTAGTACCCATAACACAAGCTCTGCTTACCATGGGGCTAGATGATGCTGTGTGAATTGTCCAGCATTATTTATTTTTATTTTTATTATTTTATTTTATTTATTCATTATAATAATAATAATAATGATTGACTTGTTTATGGCAGACGTCCGCAATAGATAGATAGATAGATAGAAAATTCTTTTATTGCACACTTACAAAATAAAACAAACAAGACAGAAAAACATACAAAAATGTGACAATTTGGCGGTCTTATCGCTCAAGAGCGATCTCTACCAGACAACCGTGGATGGATAGGATCGTTGGATTGTACATGGGGGTCTGTGTGCATTATATTAATTTATAAAATATTGCATGAAACTACGTTCCTACTAAAAAATAAATATAAATACATATAACTAATTATATACCTACTTATATAAATACATACTCTTAATTTTATAAAGGGAAACAAGGGTGTGTTCAGTGACATAGGGACAAATAGTGTTCCTTTAGCATACTCTTGAATATTGGTAGTGACTTTGCACGCCTTACTGTGACTGGTAATGTATTCCAAAGTTGTACAGCACGGGCGGTAAATGAGTTGTTGTAAAAGGAAGTAGAGTGGACTGGAACATGAAGCATGAGTGTTTCAGAAGAGCGGAGAGAAAGAGCGTGAGAATGGTGGAGAAAAGTAAAACGTTCCTTGAGATAAGGGGGTGCAGAAGAGAAAAATAAACTGTTATAGAGAAGAGACAGGATGTGACTATTACGGCGAAGCCGCAATCTCCCCTATAGCCCGATTACCCATCCATCCATCACAATAGCCTGGTTTTATTTCTTTCATTTTTCTTTGCAATAGTCTCTACACCTGGCGGATACCATCTTTGGGTGTATCATATTGTGCACCCGAGGATGATACCCGCTATGTGTAGCCATCGCCTTAGATTAACTTCTCAAAGGGCCTCTGTGCTGTTGGCTTCGGCCCCATGCAAGCCTTCCAAAGGACCGGGTCACTTTATGGCCCGAGATCATGGTAAATGAGAGACATACCTAATAATAAAAAGTATTTATTTTCAAAAAATGGTTTCCAAAGGTTAACAGATAAAACTAATTACGATTATTATATATATTGTGAACAAGCTTCAATCTGGGGCTAGATAATTCAGTCTGGAATAACCAGAATATCATTTTTTTATTTATTTTACGAGTACTTATTCAATTGTGTTTTTGTTTCATTTTATACGTATAAAATATAATGCTTAAAAGATAGGGATCCTTACTAAAAATCCATTAATGTAACCCAAGGTGTAAAAAAATCACCTAATAAAATTAAATTCGAGTTTAAAGCGGGTGAAACCGCGGGGAACAGCTAGTTTATAAATAAAGTGAGTACAAATGGCAATAGAAATTCTACGCGTCATCATTCGTGGAATCATGGTGCAGTGTTGTATTACATTGACGCTTGGTTTACGCCCACTGTTGGTATTAGGTTCTGGAATGTAAGTTATGTTGCATGCATTATATGCATGCGTTATAAATAAAAATAAATAAATGATGCTGGACAATTCACACAGCGTTATCTAGCCCCATGGTAAGCAGAGCTTGTGTTATGGGTACTAGATAACTGATATACATAATACAATACATTACATAGATAGATATTTTTTATTATACATAGAAAACCACCAGAACACCCGGAACAAATATCTGCAGATCGTACACACAATTGTTCCGAGGCGGGAATCGAACCCGCAACCTCCTGCGTCGCAGGCGGACCTTCGCCCATCGCGCCACATCGGTCGTCAAAAATGTTGTTAAAAATGTTTTTTGTTTGTTCGTCTTCCTTGCTATTGTTATGTTAGTACAATTTTTCATAACTGCTTGAGAGTAGCTCAAACAAATTCGCTTTTATTTATAGCGATTAAACTTAATCGGAGATTTAATTGATCGAAATAAAGGCTTATTAAATAAATAAATAAATAAAATAAAAAGTATTTATTTCAAGCTTTTACACTCATATTAGAAAATAAACAAGATAATCTTAAAAACTAAAAGGATTGCTGGGAAGGTGGCGCTCACAACAGTGCCTGGTGTACGGGCAGTCTACTCTCCCAGATATCATTGCGAGAATGGTATTGGAGCTGGCCCGCAACCTGCGCATCAGGGAGGCGGCGCGCTTGCGCATGGTGGTATGAAAACAGTCGACTCGCGCCGCCGCCGCGCCGCAAACATCCCTTATTACCAAAGGTCCATGATTCTATTGTTTATCATTTCCCAAGAGGTCCAAGAAAGATATTTAAGTACAGTCAGTAAAAACAATACAATCGAATAAAGTTCGGAGCTAACTTTTATTGGTTGTTAGCCCATTTTTGGGTTTCTTATACAAGTAAATGATAAATAAATATATATATTTAGTAACTATAGACTACAAACTATGACTTTTGGCTAAATAAAATATTTTTATTGTTGTATAATTTAAAAAAAAAACTTCCACTTTGCTATGGATATTTTTTATATATTTATTTCGTTTAGTTACCTTTTTTCCAGACGTTTCAACAGGTTTACACTCTGTCGTGGTCACGGGATGACTGGAGTACTGAAGTTACCGCCTCAGCGAAGCGGGTGCTAGTTTATTTGAAACTACCCTCATTTGATTTTCAATAGTAGGAATGTACATCTGCACACTCGGACGACACACAACACTAACAGTGTCCGCGACACAATGAGACACCGGATTACGACGTCTACACTTTGCTATCACTGGATTCCACGAGGCAGAAAGTTCGATATTTTTCATAGTCAATACCCAACAAACATTTCATAAGTCGCCACAACGTGCCGATTCTAACTTTTGGTTTTATACTTTGGTAGTAAATACGTCGCTATCACGTTAACACGACCCAAAAAGGGCCCATTTTATACGAGTTAGTGTCATAATAGAGTCGTGTATCAGTCGTATTAATCGCAATATGGTCTTGTAGTGGCCGTATAGATGTCGTGTGATGCACTTTTAATCGAGTTAAGATGTTTATTACCATTGCTTTACGGCATTTTATCGATTATGTAGTGTTAATTACGACTTTTTTTACGGGATTTTATTGTGAAGTGGAGATAGTGAATGAAACTAAATGACACAATTTATTTTTACTGTGATAGAATTAATCTTGCAAGGAAGCCATTTTATTTTATCATTACGTATTACGTACATCGTCGAAATTCATGTTCAAATAAATATTTCAATTGGGAAATTAATTTTATCGAGTAATATGCGCTAGTAACCTCGAAATAATGAACGCGCCTTATAAATTATTTAGATTTAAGCAGGAATTTTACTCTAATTTCACGAATGTGTAAACAGTTGCCTTTATACGACTTAAGAGATTATGACACGACCGTAATACAATTTCTTAACGACTTTTCACTATGTGCGCTTCTTTTGGGTCAGCCATATTGGAAAGCCAAGGAAATTTGGGTTCAGTTGTTGAAAAAGGGGTTTCTATGTATATAGTAAACTTTTATGATTGTTAAACTTTAATTAGTTTTAACCCATGGTACCGAGAGAATCTACCTACCTTATTAATTAAATAAATACTGTTAATGATTATGATTACATGTGATAAAATGTTGATTGGTTAATAATAAATAAAACCACCCATAGTCATTTTTTCTTTTATTTCAAAGTATGAATGAGTGATTTAAATCATCCCAAAGTATATCATTTTTACTGGCTTCGCTTTCACTTTTACAATCGGAACTATAACCAAGACATAATTTATCAAAAATTTAATCTACTTCATCTTCTTCTGACTCTACTGTTATAGAACCACTGGATCTCATTTCTGTGCGTTGAGCAACATCATAACTTTGCACCGAACTCAAATCTCCTGAGTTCAAAATTAAACCTTGTACGGAACCAACTCCAGATTTTTTACAGTTCACTTGTATATTACAAAAATATGGTAGTACATCTAGTCGTTAAAGAGTAGAATAAAAGTGTTCATATTTACTTAAAATAGTATAAGAGAGAAAATTACCACTCTTATACAATTGTCACCTAAAAGTAGTTCTAGCGACTCTAATACGATTGACATTATAGTCGTATAAGAGTACGATTGATCACTTCTACACGAACGTCACGTAAAAGTAGTTCTCTCAACTCTAACACGAGTAATGCCGGTGAAAAGTCGTATAGACGTTACTAAGATTTCAGCATTGGTTATACTACTGAAAGTTATATAATTGTCATTAAAACAGTCATATAGAAGTTTATACGATGTCTATATACGACAACAAGTTGTATAAACTTAAAGAGGCCTAACGTCATATTACACGCAAAAATTACTTCAATACGATGTTTATAGCATTTTGAGCCGCGTAACTTGAACTTATATGACAGAAATGTTTGTTGGGTAGTTACTTGTTTCTATTCTTCGATAGTAATTTGTAATCAATAACAGAATCAGTGACCGCAGGTAGATGCTGGATGCGGCAAGCTGAAGACAGGGCGCTGTGGCGCTCATTGGGGAAGACCTATGTCCAGCAATATACTAACATAGGCTGATGATGATCAATGAATATAAATCACTAATACGAAATTTTGCGCGAAAGCAAATTTTAATCAAACTAAAACTTCGTTCAGTTAACAACTTTTAATAATAAACAACCTAATAAACAACACAGCAAATTTTAATCAAACTAAAACTTCGTACGTTCGCTAGTCTTGTACCAAAATATTTTGGTATATACATACATCATTATGTATATAATATACAAGACAATTGGATTACATCAGCCAATCCTTTCGCTAGTGACCTTCCTCCCAGTTACTTGTGACTTAGCATTTTGTTAGACTTGAGAGTACAGCCGGATGTATTGCTTTAGCTCTAACCTTCATGCTTGAAGACTTCTTTCTTAAGTTTATCTTTAATATTATTATATTATTTTACATTGTTATTATTATGTTCTCCGTTTTAGTTAGGAGACTAGCTGTTTCCCGGGGTTCACCCGCGTAAAATTCTAATTTTACATTTCTCAAATATAATATAGCCTATGTTCACCGGGGATAGTGTAACTTCCCAACGGTGAAAGAATTTTTCAAATCGGTCCAGTTGTTTCGGAGCCTACTCAATACAAACAAACAAAAAATCAAACCTTTCCTCTTTAAAATATTAGTATACATAGAAAATTCAGAACCAGAATGTTTAGAAACCCTGGAAACGCCTGCAGGTACGCTTTTACCAAAAAAAAAAAACATTCTTGTACACAATATACTATTAAAAAAAGAACTTTAAAAATGCTATATTATTATGTATTTGTTATATTATATATTAGGTAGATAGATAGAAAATTCTTTTATTGCACACTTAAACATAAAACAAACAAGAGAGAATAAAATACAAAATATGTGACAATTTGGCGGTCTTAGGTAGGTGTCAAGTAAGATATATAGAGTATATATACCTACTTAACCAAATCGTAAAACTCAAAACAATCTGAAAATGTTTTAAAATAGAAACATACAATAATTATACTAATCAGTACACTTTTGTTTATAAAACAATGACTCATTATTCGATGACCAATGATTACTTCAAAGTTTTTGCATTCAACCATCCAAGGCAATAAAATATTCAAATATACCAAACAGCTGTTCAATTGTAAACAAAAACTTAATAAATTATTCATGGAGAGTTACCTAGGTACTTGAATATGGAAAAAAACAAAGTAATATTATACTTACCTACCTTGTTTTTCTATATCTATACTAATATTATAAAGAGGAAGGATTTTTCGTTTGTTTGTAATGATTAGGCTCCGAAACTACTAGACCGATATGAAAAATTCTTTCACCGTTGGGAAGGTATGTACACTATCCCCGTTGAACATAGGCTATATTATATTTTCAAAAAAGTAAGGGACCCGTACTAAAACCGTGCGAAGCCGGGAAGTACCGCTAGTATATTATAAGCAATCTAGAATGAAATAGAAATGATAAAAAACAACGCTCGATGGTATAGGTAACACAGACAAGTGTATAAAAAATCTTTTAACGTAAGTTCTTGTCTCAGAAAAACAGCTTCAGTAAACTTTTTGTAGGTATAGCAACATTTCAAAGCAAGGCTCTTCGAGTACATTATATATAACTTTTTGACATTTTGTAATTTTTTGTTTAATGATATTTTATGGACCGTTTGTTATTGTCTTCAGTACCTACAATCCAATCTAACCATTTGCAGGTCAAAACCAATGAGCGGCAATCATCTAATAAGTGATAATAATGATAACGTGATAAGTGACCCACGAATACATTCGAATCGACCAGTAGATATTTTTTTAAATTTATGCTACAACCATTAAGGGCCCATACAACCTCAACTTTGTGTGAAAAGGCTGGACATATGATTTTGCGTTCATAAGAGCGGGACAGGGCATTGCAACGCAAGTCCAAAAATCAAGTTTTAGCTTATTACCTATTAATTAGGACATTATTTGAAAAAACCGACACATATTGTCAAGATCTGAACTTCTGTATTTATTGAGAAATTTAGGTTTTAGTAAAAATTTAGAGGCAACTTTGCGATTTTTTTCTATCGAGAAAATTTTATGGAATCGTGTTTTCGAAACATATGATCGATAGATTAAGTTTTAAGTCCTGAACTTTACCATATATCAATTTCAAAGTTAAATATTCAGTAGTTTAGACGATATGGACATCCGGCGGAGTTGAAAATTAGCAGTTTGAGGTATTATACACTCTTAAGGTTGTCTTTATGGATATTTTTTTATAATATTTTTTTTAAGTAAGTGTAGTACCTAATCATCCGATATTTTTTACCTACCTACAGGTTCGATAATTCACCAGTTTATTTATATTAGCCCGGAGTGTCCCACTGCAGAGCAAGGGCCTCCCTCCCCTTCTTCAACTCATTCATTCACCAGTTACCTTCTAAAAGTGATTTGCTTCTAAAAATGCTGATATTATCGAGTTCGTATTGATTTCTTGCATAAATCCTACAGATTACGTGATCCAGCCAGCCAATTAAGACAATGTTCATTTTTGCATAACCTTCGTGTTCTCTATCATGTAATATGCGCACACGCAATTTTTCACGAATAAAAGTGTAAATGCAATGCGGAGTTCCATGTTTTACAAACATTTCCTTAAAAAATGTTTTAGTTACGAATTTGAAATTAAAAAAATTGGTAGATCCTTACCTTTTTTTTCTAATACGTAATAGATTTTTTTTCACGTCCCAAAAATATCGAACATCGAATGTAAACAATTTGTGACATTTGACATTTGGATACATAATTATATAGTAGGTATCTTAAAATTTAAAAATTCATTAAAGGTAATAAATTTTATTGCATATATCAAATGTTTTTATGGTAGGTAAGGTAGCCAGGTATAATAATACCAATACGAATAAAATATCAATGCAAAGGGCGAATGTAGAATAATAATCTGAGAATTTTGAAAAACAAGAATGACACAGTATTCTTTAATTTATAAATAAATACCTAAAATCCATTATATTGTGAAACAATATAATTCTTGACCGCTAAGTTTTGTTAACGCTTGCATAACCAAGACCTCGTTTAAAAAAAAACAGTAGGTAGGTAACAAAAGATGCAACCTAATACCCAACACCCGTATTGTAGAGCACTAAGGTCGACTTTCGAGTCTAATTCGTAACAATTATAACTACTACAGTAAATTCAATTCAGTTTCGTTCGGATAATAGCAAGTTTATATAGCCACTTGGCAACTTACAAAAAAGTAAATGCACCAAGGAGGTAAAGTTACGTATAGGTCAAATATCAATAAAAGTTCTACCTAGAAGTTAGGTTTTCCCCCAACACTTATTGGGTAGGATTGGTAGGTAGGTAACCTTACCTAGTAGTTTAAATGATTTAAGAATTTCCTCTTTCGGTTTTTTCCTGTATGCCAAATTAAATGATTATTTTTTATTATACGGTAAACGGTTTTGATCAACCTAGTAGGTAAAACTTAAGATTTAAATCTTTGTACCTACGTTATTCATTTTTAACAAGGATACGTATTGGTTTTATTCATCATCATCAGCCTATATCAGTCCACTGTTGGACATAGGCCTCCCCCAATGAGCGCCATTGCGCCCTGTCTTCAGCTTGCCGCATCCAGCATCTACCTGCAGTCTTTCGCAAGTCGTCATCCCACCTGGTCGGAGGGCGTCCTACTCTACGTTTACCGAGTCGTGGTCTCAAGAACACGTTTGCCCCAGCGGCCGTCGGTTCTTCGCGAAATATGGCCGGCTCACTGCCACTTTAGCTTGCTAATTCTTTGAGCTATGTCGATAACCTTGGTTCTCTGTCGGATGTATTCGTTGCGAATCCTATCCTTCAGAGAAACTCCGAGCATAGCTCTTTCCATAGCTCGCTGAGCGACTTTGAACTGGTGGACCAGCCCTATCGTGAGTGTCCACGTCTCAGCTCCATAGGTCATAACTGGTTGGTCAAAATTGGTTTTATTACGTAGGTATTATTACATTATCCGATACTAGGTGTAGGTATATTTTATAAATGAATCTTGTCAAATACACCTTCCTAAGCTTTGCCTTGCCTCTACCGAAGAAGTAAAAAAGGACCATACACATAGAAAAGCGGGTAGTTACAAAATATTTTTTCAACGAACGTTACGATTTTGTCGTTATTATTTTAAATAATACAAACGAGTTCGTCCGTCTACACTCTACACCAAAAACAAGAAACTAGATAATTAAGTCCATAAAAGTAGTAAGTTAAGTAAATATACTTATTAATTTTATTACTAAACTAATAAAAAATCTTCCGTTCCGTATGAATGTAAACATCCCAGCTGGCAATTAAATAATTGCCGAGAACCATGTCAAAATTGCTTTAGACCAACTGACGAAACAACCAGCTTCCTCTTACAATCTATCGCGACATTCCTCACCCAACCTAACCACAAGCAAAACAAAGTCCACATTTCTTTGTTCTCAACTCCCAACACAGATTTGACACTATTACTGCCTACGGTACTGACCTCGTAGTTTTACCACTTTTAGCTCCATTCGTGTTGAATTCCAACTCATTCCCGTAACTTGTTACGAGTGGCATGTCACCATCAGCCATCATTTTCATTTGGGAAGCACAAAACAAACAAAAGACAACCGAAGCGCGCGTTTTTTTGTTTAGTTATTTTTTCGCGCGGCACGTCTGAGCTTGTCGGCGCGTCGCGATGCACTGACTGGCTTTGCTGGTCGTTCGGGCTGCTTCGCGGATGATGTGGATGGGTTGAAGATAACATGTGACGCAGACTGCGCGGACGCTGGCTGTAGTGATAATTGGAGATGGTCATGCGATATGTGCTCACGATTTATTATTAAATCTGGTGACAGGAAAAATGGATTGATTGTTTTAAGATTTTTGTATATAAACATCCTAACCTCAAAAATCTTAATTTTTTAAATATAAAATCTTAAAAATTTTAAATATAAAAATCTCCAAATTTTTAGATATTATAATATATTTTCAATGAAAAGCGTATTTTCAAGTTTATAATTTAAAGCTTTCCACGCATCCTCAAAGTCATGTAATATTTTCACGTAAAATTAAAGCTGTCTGTATGAATATAAACGTCACTTTTAAAATATTTTACATACCTAGTACATAGGTGATAATTATGTAAATGTTTGTTATGCATTTATTTACGTCATATGTTTGTTAACTTAGCAGTTGATACAAGAACGAGGGCAGACGTGGTTGAATTGTTAAATTAATTTATTCAAATTAAACGTTAAATAATTGTATTATAGTGTTGCACAGATGTTTCTCTATTTATTTGAGCATATTGAGGTAATTTTAATTTATGTCGATGGTTTCAAGGTCACACGCTTCACTATTTTTTTTTCTCTATTATCAAAATGACATTTGTACGCCTAATGGCAGATCACAGTATTCTTGATTTTAAGTCTGAATCCCTGTAATACCTGTGTATCGCAAATAAATAAATGAACTATGAATAAACTAGACTTTTAGTTCTAATACATTTATTTCATCAATATTTTTGTTGCGTATCTCCTCTAAGGACATTTATTAAGTAGGTATTCGTAATTTAGTTTCATTTTTAATTGAAAAATTAAACATGAAACTATTACTTCTGAAAAGTAACTCTCCCGTACTTTAACTTATGTTTTTAACTATCTCAAATAAAAACAGATCTTCTTTTTGATGTTTTACTGTATGTTTTAAGTAAAAACTAGTGACATTTTAACCTTAATGCGCCGTCTATCCAACACAAACTTTCGCAAACAAAAAAGAAATTACTCGATCATGCATAAGGCGGTGTGTCAACCTCCGTCCTTTAATTAAAACGAATTTAAAAGCAGAGTCAAATGTCAAAGCATTAAGTTATTTACTTGTCAACTCACACATATATCTTAATACTTCCTTTATTCTATTGTTTATTCCTGTATTTTTCTCTGTTTTGTGTGGTCTAATAAAGTTCTATCTACATTATCTATAGATTAGTTTTGGTTAAAAAATTAGGAAAATTGTTGAATGTCCAAAAAAAAAACCACCTTTAGCTTTAATAAGTACCGATCCTATCCATCCAAAGGTTGCCTGGTTTCTTCGCTTTTAGCGATAAGGCTGCCGATTGTGCTACTAGATTTAGTTAGTATTCAGATCCTTTATTATTTTTTTGTTGCAATAAATAATAATAAATAATAATAATAAAATCATTTATTGCCATTTCTTAATCTAAACTAATATTAAATACAAAAAGAAATTTCTTATAGGCAAAGGAAGTATATTCATCATTGTGCTGCATGCCAAGACATGCGGCGCTGGTTTTCAATATACACCCGTCGATAAAGATATATTGTATTGTAAAGAAATGGCTCGCTCGTGCATAACACCGTCCATACTCACTACGATTCCATCTGTCATGATCTTGTACCACGCGGTGTCAACCACGGTCAGTAATACCCTATGCTGTTTACATAAATACCGACGGGTATATACCGATAGTAGTTAACCAGAAATGTTTTCGATATTTAGATAATGTAATTATTAGTCATGGGTTAAACCTTCCTCTCACTTTCAACGACCTCTTTGGCGTAGCGGGATAAAGTCCGCTTGTGACGCTGGAGGTTGGGGCGTCCATTAATTACGTGAGGTAATTTTGGCGATTTTTCGCGCCCCCTCTTTCCCATTGATGAGATATCGTGAGATTCCGCTTAAATTCACGTGAGATTTTTGAAAATGCATATTTTTAATGTAAATTAGATAATATTTGCTTGATTTTGCGCCTTTTAGGAGAAACTCAAAAGTTTCTCGAGGTATTATTATGTGCGCTGTAAATCGTAAGTATGTCAAATATCATCACATTATAAATAAATTTTTAATAACTAACAAATGGTTTCCATGGCGACGGGCATAAACAAGAGACATTTTCAGTTGTCGTTTCCTCCATGTGTCATCCATCACTCGTAATCATAATTCATAACATCAGACTAAATTAACCTCGAATTTTAACTAGATGTCGCCACTTGTATAATTAGAGCTATAGAAGTTTTCCGCGCTTAACACTTTGATTGCTGAACTCACACGGTATGTGTTTTCTACAAGTGACTTATATGCGTAAATCCACACTAGCGCAGCGGCTGAGAAAATACAGATCTTTGTGACTCAGCACAGCCGTAATATTTTTCGAACGAAACGCATGTGCAACACAACCGCTGTGTAGAGCGGCACCACGAATTTTTTAGGTTAAAAAAAAGATCGCTGTCGTCGAAAGATAATCGCAGTGAAAGTGTTAAATAAAACAAAGTACCTAAGTAAAAAGTATTTAAGGATTTGCAGTCGGTTTATAGCTTTTTAAAACAAAATTATTGATCATGGCATTGATGGCATTGACAAAGTTTCACCAAACAATTTATACCACTACTTAACAAGAGCAATTTCTAACAATAACAATCAAAGCGCCATTTTCGAATGTCACTTGCAATTTCGAATTTAAATCAGCCAATCAACGGTGACCAAAATTGGCGGGACCGACTTTCAGAGCACGTGATTGGCTTACTGATATAATGCTCTGTAATTGGCGGTGATAGTGCTTTCTCTAATTGTGTGGGACTTTCGCTTGTTTAGTTTTTACGCCGTTTTTAGGCTGAGGACTGGTTAGTCCTCAGCCTAAAAACGGCGTAAAAAAAAAAATTACGCTCGGTTGGTTAACCGAGCGTAATTTTATAAGTTATATCACTACATAGTATAAATAAAACAAAGTCGCTTCCCGCTGTCTGTCTGTCCCTGTGTATGCTTAGATCTTTAAAACTATGCAACGAATTTTGATGCGGTTTTTTAATAGATAGAGTGATTCAAGAGGAAGGTTTATATGTATTATAGTATTTGCACCCGTGCGAAGCCGGGGCGGATCGCTAGTTGCAAATATAAATTACTAATATTAATAAATAAAGGCTTAAAAAATTATATTAATGAATTGGTAGTTCGTAAACCTCTTTTATACCTACAGTAGAACAAGTTTTCGATGAGCACTTACGTAGCCTTGATCTAAAGGCCGTCGCGGAGGTTGCATCCCTTCAGATTGTAAATAAAACCGGCCAAGGGTGAGTCGGATTCGCGCACGAATGGTTTCGTACCATTTTGTATGAAAACGAGCAAAAAAATCACGTTTGTTGTATGGGAGCCCTTAGAAAATACATTTATTTGACACCATACATAACACAAAACACGACACATTACATAATAAGAAAGAATACATACAAGAAAAAATTATAAGGAGATAGATAAACATACAGATAGGTACAAATACGTGTTACATAAGGGGCCAAAAGGTCCCTGTCTCAGCATTATGCCGCTACAAGCCGGAGTTAGTAGCGACGCTGATTTTCAGACAGGTCCTGCTGTGGTAATTCAAGCGTCTACCTGTTGCCGTTATCAATATCGAGCAAAAATTGACGTTTGTTATATCGAAACCCCCTTAAATATTTATGTTATTCCGTTTTTTAGTAGATATTTGTTGTTATAGCGGCAAAAGAAATACATTATCTGTGAATCAACTGGCTAACTATGTATCACGGTTCATGAGATACAGCTTGGTGACAGACGGACAGCGCGGCGGCGGAGTAATAGCAGGACCCTATTACCAAGATTCCGCGGTTCGTCTGTCATGGTCTGTCACCAGGCTGTATGTTATGAACCGTTTTACGGTAAGGGTAAGGGACCCTAAAAATGAATTAACTACAAAGGAAGCCGAAAAACATCAGCTTTCATCTGTGTATTTTTAACACCTCAACTGCGATTGCCTTTTGCTTACCAAGCGTGGTAGGCAAATGGTTCTATGCTACCACCGGACCAGTCTGGAAACCGTAGGTATAAGCTGTAGGCTTTAATTATTAATATGGGTATCTAAATAGACAGTCAACGCTGCAAAGAGGTTGAAAGTAATATGGCGTGTTTTAAAAACTTATAAACCGACTTCAAATTCCTAAATAATGAAAAATGGGTCTAAAACGCCCTCCGGCCAGGTGGGATGATGACCTGCGAAGGACTGCAGGCAGATGCTGGATGCAGCAAGCCGAAGACAGGGCGCTATGGCGCTCATAAGAGGAGGCCTATGTCCAGCAGTGGATTACTATAGGCTAATGATGATGATGTTCTATCTACTAGATATGTTAATAAACAAAGGCCTTAGGTCAAAAACATTTCCATATGTAGAAAATGTCTTTGCCATAGGAGAAGGGAATTAGGGTCGGTATATAACATAATTATACTCAATACTCAATGGTTTATTGCTTACATGTGTACAAAAGTTCTTAAAAAATATATATAAGTCCGACATGCACCCTGCAAGGGTATTGCAACATAAATTTAAAGTTAAATGTTAAATGCTAGGTGGCTATATACAATAAAGTTAATAATATGCTTAATTTACCATTTCAAGTTAAAATTATAAACCAATTATATTATATCTAATCACTCATCACATAAAAAAAAAACAAGATTATACCTTATACTAAAAGCCTAATACCAACTAAAACTAAAACTACTACACTACCACAACTAAAACAGGGCTAGAGAACAAGGAACATCAATTAATTGTAGGTATCTATTTTCCAAAATATTCTTCGAGGCTATAAAAGCATTTTTCTAGTAAAAAATGCTTCAATTTGCTTTTAAATTGGTGCAAATTATCTTCTTCTCGAATGTTTTTCGTAAGATTGTTATATATTTTTACACACATGGCATGGGGGCCAGAATGATACATGTGAAGTCTAGAAAAGGGTATTGAAAGTTTGTTATGTGGTCTAAGGTTTCGTGGGCGAGTATGGGTGTCAAATAAGTGGTTATTCTTCTTTACAAATAAACATGCTTCTAATATATAAATACATATGAAGGTTAAGATCTTTCCCTCTATGAAATAGGTCCTGCAACTAACCATTATTGTATCAATATAAAAAATAATTCTAATACATCTTTTTTGTAAAATAAAAACTTTGTTATTGTCGGTGCTATTTCCCCATAGAACTATACCATACTGAAGCCAAGCATGGGCATAGGCGTAATACGCACATGTCTTTGTGTCAGTTGACTTTTTAAGTTCATATAGGGCATAAGTAAATCTAGATAGTTTGGCGCTGACATGTTTTATGTGCTCTTTCCAGTTTATATTTGAATCTATTTTAATGCCTAAAAGAGGGTATGAGTTAAAACATTCTATAGGGATATCGTTGAATGAGTAGGATATATATAGAGGTGGTTTTTGGTAAGGGTGGAACTGCATTATTTTGGTTTTTGTGAAGTTGAGTAATAGGTTGTGATCAGAGAGCCACGTAACTATTTTATTTAAAGTCGTACTAAGATAGTTATTCAAGTTTACGTTATTTTTACAAGGGAATACCACAGAGATGTCGTCCGCAAATAGAGTGCAATTGTTATCTATGTTTTTTGGTAGATCATTAATATATATTAAAAATAAAATGCAACCTAGGACGCTGCCTTGAGGTATAGATTTGGTGACATTGATCATTTTAGAGGAAACTTTATTAATTGTCCCTGTGTTTTGGTCATGATGTTCTATTTCTACAAATTGTTTCCTACCTTCGAGATATGAAGTAAACCATGTATAAGCTGGTCCTCTCACGCCGATGCCGTATAGTTTTTCCAGAAGTATATTATAGGTTACTCTGTCATACGCTTTGCTCATGTCTAATTCGTCGGTTCGTCATCGCAGTTTCTAATATTTTCGAAAATGTTGGCAATAATGCTATTGGCCTGTAGTTGTTGGTATCTGTATGTTCCCCTTTTTTATATAAGGGTTTGATCACTGACAATTTTAATGGATTTGGAACGGTGCCTTCTACAAAAGATTGGTTAATTAATATAGATAAAGGCAGGGCAAATTCTTTTGCACATTTCTTAATTAGTATTGGTGGTAAATTATCATGACCATGACTCCTTTTGTTTTTTAATTTACGTATAATTTTATAAGTTTCTTCTATAGTGACTGGTTTAAGAAACATCGTGTTCTCTGTCGGTGTTATTACAGGGCGCCCTGGTGTGGGTGACGGGGACGCATTTCCACCTACTGATATAAAGAAGTCGTTAAAGGAATTTGCAATTTGAATGGGGTCTTCTGTTTCTACATTGTTTATTTTTAGTTTTATGTTTTTTCTACTCAGGGATGGGAGCTTGTTTGTTTGTTCTTTGACAATGCGCCACATTGTTTTTACAATGTTATCAGAATTCTTCATTCTCTTTATGTTTTGTATTTTTTTAGAGGTAATTACTATATACATATCTGATGGTAAATACATACGTCGAGTCGAGCGTATCATCGGTCGCGTCTATTCGGTCTAATCAGACCTGCTGCCACATTACGCGTCCAGTCAGTTCGAACGGCCCGTACACAAACGATCTCAGCTGATGTTACGCCTAGTCCGCCTAGTCTGAATGCATCATACAAAATCTGCTACCTAACACAAAGACTATCTTTGTGATCGCAGTACAAAATACACGCATCGCGAATCGCGACCGCGACACGTTACGTCGACCGACTATGCGTTGTCGGAAACGTAACAGACGCTGTACGCTCGACGCACTTAACGCATCATCGGTTGAGTGAGTGTGAAAAGATGAATTTTTTATTACATGTTTGCCTGTTCTGGCGTAACGCGACCAATAAATACGCGACGCATTTTCCGTCACAGCCCTTAGAATTAAAACCAGAATAAAAGTTGTGTCCAATAGTTCTGCAAGGTCTAAAGGAAATAAATAAATCAATAAATAATAATGCTGGACAATCCACACAGCATTATCTAGCCCCATGGTAAGCAAAGCTTGTGTTATGGGTACTAGATAACTGATATACATAATACAATACATTACATAGATAGATATTTTTTATTGTACATAGAAAACGACCAGATCACCTGGAACAAATATCTGCAGATCGTACACACAATTGTTCCGAGGCGGGAATCGAACCAGCAACCTCCTGCGTCGCAGGCGGACCATCGCCCACCGAGCCACATCGGTCGTCTAAAGCGCTTTGATGTTTGATATTTCTTTGCCGTAGGTAGGTACGCCAGAGAATCTGTCTTCAACAAAGAAGCCCACACCACACATCGAGTTAAGCATCATCACTAGTGGTCGTACATGGTCACCTTCTCGAAACTGTTTCCGAGTACACTTAGCTTGGTCAGATTCTGTAGTTGGGTAAAAACAATTTCGAGGAGGCCAAAAGGAGGATCCAGCTTTGCAGCCTTTGGGAAACTACGTCAAGTCTTCTCGTCGCGTCATCGCTTGAAAACGAAAGTTTTCAACCAGTGCGTCCTACCCGTTATGATTATGACCTACGGAGCTGAGACGTGGACACTCACGATAGGGCTGGTCCACCAGTTCAAAGTCGCTCAGCGAGCTATGGAAAGAGCTATGCTCGGAGTTTCTCTGAAGGATAGGATTCGTAACGAATACATCCGACAGAGAACCAAGGTTATCGACATAGCTCTAAGAATTAGCAAGCTGAAGTGGCAGTGGGCCGGCCATATCTCGCGAAGAACCGACGCGACGGCCGCTGGGGCAAACGTTTTCTTAAGTAGAGACCACGACTCGGTAAATGTAGTGTAGGACGCCCTCCATCGCATCAAGTGCGATTACGACCTGCGAAAGACTGCAGGTAGATGCTGGATACGGCAAGCTGAAGACAGGGCGCTAAGGCGCTCATTGGGGGAGGCCCACATAGGCCTCCATATTACTACTACTGGACATATCCAGCAGTGGACTGCTAATGGCTGATGATGGTGATGATGATGTCTAGTAGCTGCTGATCGGTTCGCTAGGTCTTCCCTGGGATAAAAATCTTGGAATATATTATCTATACCTACACTAGCCAAACTCAATGTAGAATGTTTGTAAACAAACCACGACACAAATAATTTAAATTAAATAGCTTGGCGACGAGTTTCTGATACTAACATACCCAATGACTGTGCCAATGGTAAGTAATATGCACAATGGCTATTACAACATAATGCTGAATCGGACGCCATTTTGTAGCATTTTATTTTTCTAATTAGTTAGTAGTTATGTAGCCTTTACGGTGTTGGGTAATTAAAGAAACTAGTTTAATAAAATTGTAAATGCTAAATAAATATTTTCTTATTAATCTAATATTTGTTGAAGGAAGGATCTCAAATACACAAGTATTGTAAATTGCGTATAAAAAGACGTGAGTGTATTTAAGGTTAAGACTTAACCTTAAATACACTCATGTCTTTTTATACTTACCTACACCCATATGATACTTAGTATCATATGGGTGTAGGTAAGTGTTTGTGTCGTGGTTTGATTACAAACATTCTACATCGATAAAACTTTTGATACTATCAGGGTTATTAACACTAAAGTCATTAAAACGGGATATTTACCATGATTAGATTTTTGAGTTATCCAATTTTATATATTATAGAATAAAATAGAATAGAAAATTCTTTATTGCACTTTAACTATAAACCATGTACAGTAGAAACGTAAAAATTACAATTGGCGGTCTTATCGCTCAAGAGATCTCTACCAGACAACCATGGATGGATAGGATCGCGGACAGTACCAGGGGATCTGTGTGCTTGTAAGTTATGATGAAATATTATTAATATTATTCTACATCGACTTTGGCTAGTGTATAGTACCATTTACCTAGTTACCATTACAAGTCGACACAACACCCAACCAAAGTAGATAACGGTAAGACCTGAGTTATACCTCTGCGAATTACACAAGGGAGACGGAAGAAGCGGCAGATGACTACAGGAGTGAAAGAGATAGCTGCCAGACGAGACATGAATTTATGTCCGGGAGCTTTTGTGTGGTTGTTTGTGACAACTTGCCTTGAAGTTTTTTGAGCAAACGAAGTTTTTACGGAGCTTTTTCATAGAATTATTAATTTAAAAAATTGTTTTCTTATATTAGAAAGCATGTTTTGTTTTGAGTAGCAAACAATACTCGGAAGTGAATTAGTCTGGGAGCTAGCGACGTTTTTGTCACATCATATCGAATTGTTTTGTAAAAAACAAAAATAAACGGTACCTAAACAGCCATAGATCAATAACTTGTAATTGTTTGTTTATTTAAACTATTATCCACAGCATCATCTGGCCCCAAGCTAAGCAGAGCTTAGCTTGGGGCCAGATGAAGATGGCCTATGCTGGACTGATAAACATAATAGATAGGTAATATACATATTTTTGTTCCATAAATAGGTAGGTACCTACCTACTATTCTAGAAAACTAACTAGGTACTAAGATACCTAATGGCTATGAATATTAATAATTAGTAGGTAGGCATGTCAATGGGCAGATGATGGGTAGGTATTCAGGCATTCTTAAAGAAGCCATGAAGCTCCGAAGAACTCCCTCGTAAAGAGATTTATTTATTTATTCTTTTATTATTTAATAATAAATAATGCTGGACAATTCACACAGCATTACCTAGCCCCATGTTAAGCAGAGCGTGTGTTATGGGTACTAGATAACTGATATACATAATACAATATATTACATAGATAGATATTTTTTATTATACATAGAAAACAACCAGAACACCCGGAACAAATATCTGCAGAACGTACACACAATTGTTCCGAGGCGGGAATCGAACCCGCAACCTCCTGCGTCGCAGGCGGACCTTCGCCCACCGCGCCACATCGGTCGTCAGATGAAACGTTGGTATTCTTTTAACACAAATAAGGTTCCTAGTAAACCCACTACACTTACCTATATCCGTATTCCGTACCTAATGCATTTAAGGTGTGTAAAACCACATCGTTGTTGGTTGATTTTGGTGGAGTTTCGTAAACTCCAAAAGCCAATGTGGCAGGTAGGCTAGTAATAATTATACTCATAGCTAAAGTATTTTATGAACAGTTGGTTCAACAAGATGATGCCAGTGCTGTGTTTGTGTGCGTAACTGCCTGCCATGTTTACTAATTACCTATATTTATTGCTATTTTTAAAGAACAGTAGAGCTAGTTCAAACTAATTTAAGATTTATGGTACTAGGTATCAACAAAAAACATCTTACTGTCAATTCAGAATACCAACGTCAGCTGAATCATACATACATTATTAACACAAAAGTCATTTAAAACAGGATATTTACCATGATTTAATTTTTTCTAATCATGGTAAATATCCCGTTTTAAATGACTTTTGTGTGAATAACCATGATAGTGTCAAAATAAGCATACCTACATAACCTAAAGCACTCTTTGAGGCTGTGCATTGAGGTGTTTACTTCTTAGTGCAGCTTGAATATAAAGTTAGTTTAACTAGAAAAAACCCATATAAATTACATTCACATGTTTAAAAAATTGTTTAAAAACACGGTTTTGTTTCGTAATCCATGAGTAAAGTAAGATAACAATTGTTTTCCGATCTGTTAAAGTATCACCCAACTAAGCCTCATAAAGGACCTACCAGCTAGTAACTAACTAGTAAGTAAGCCTCGTAATGAACCTAGGTACTGTGTAAACCAGATAACATAGCCTACTTGGCCTATTAAACCTCAAGACAACTTAGCAACCAATGCATTCAACCCTAAGAGAAAGTAATAGCAATTCACAAAAAGACAAAACTCACCTCGCACTGCACTCGATTTCACTGTCAGAAAACAAAAAAAAAACCTTTGACAACACTATAACAAAACTGCGCTTTAGCACAAAAGAACGTTATCTATATAACTGTCTACTCAGCTAACTTATAACCAACTGGTTCGCGGATTGCGGCTGTTTTGATACTTCCGGATTAGAAAGTTCTATTGTAAAGTAATTCTGTTTTGGTGTACGTTTGTTTTTCGAAAGATTCTGTGGAAAGCAACCGGTCGTGCGTTCGCGCCGGGTCCCCGCACCTAACTGACTGGTTTAGTCAACTTTAACATGGCGGAGTCTATAAAAAACCTCCTTTCCTGAGCACAGCAGAAAGCATACAACCTTATTTCTACAAACTTACGGCTCGCTTTCAAAACTTACGGAATCACTAAGACCTTTTAATATATAACGTGCCTAAAAGATTCGTAGGTATTACGATTTTTTCTCACGTTTGCAACATAATTGCTGTTTTTCTATTTTATTGTTTCAAATTGATGGCTTATTAGGTATCTACATCTTATTCCCACCTACTTGCGTCCTCTTTACACGATAAAAGTAAACAAAAACACCTGGTCGTTAGTTGCTTCTCGTTTGCGAATTTGCATTCTAATATCAGTAATTTTTGCGTTCCAACGTGCAGAGCTACGCCCAATGAGATTTTACATAGTTTCGCCTGTATTTGAGTTGTTCTACAGGTATCGGATAATGCGTTTAATACTACGGTATGAATGAAGAAAGTCGTTTTAAAATGTTTTCCCTTGGAAGGAAAGCGGCGAAGCCTGTCATGCGATCAATTCGTAGTATCGAGTTATGAGGGGGGTTGCTAAGGTACATTTAGAAGGTGTTGATTCCGTGTATAATGTGCCGTGTGGTGTTTAAGGGGGACTCGATGGAAAATTGTCCGATTCTGCCCTCAGCGTTTTAAAGAATTATCTGAAACGAATAAAATATAGAGATACCTAAGCTAATTCATCATCATCATCAGCCTATATCAGTCCACTGCTGGATAAAGGCCTCTCCTAATGTCTCCGGCCTCTCCTGTCTTCAGCTTGACGCATCCAACATTTCCTTGCAGTCTTTCGCAAATCGTCATCCCACCTGGTCAGAGGGAGTCTTAAACTACGTTTACCTCGGTTGTCGGTTCTTCGCGATATAATATGGCCGGCCCAATGCCACTTCAGCTTGCTAATTCTTTAACCTACTGCTAATAGGGAGATGGTGTTATGTAAATAACAAACGGTAGACTTGCATTTTTATAGCAGAAAATTTGTAACATATAAAAAATATTTTCTTACTTCAGCAATCAGTAATTAACAATTATGTAATTAATCACATTGGTGGAATAACACACTAGAGCTGCATATCTGGCCCGAATACAAGCACGTGAATATAAAAATTAATAAAATAAAATTAGATGTCATTAATTAAATCAAATAAACGCAAATATTGCGCAAATATATATAAATTGTCAGTTTAAATAGAACTCTTTAGGTCAAAACTTAAAATTAAGGTAATCTTCAACCGAATAAAAACAATGCTCAATAAATAACTTTCTGATGAATAATTGCTTCTCATAGATTATTAAGGTTACCTATTCTTTCCTTCCTCTATGGTTTGAGCGAAGATTTCGAACTCCTTGGACCTCGACAAGCGAATAATCTGTCAAAAAACTGAAATATTTACAAAATCTCGTACATTTCCTCTGAAATTGCTTCTCTATAAATTTTAATTCTTTATTCAGAGTTCCTAATGAGTTTTTGGTAAGTGTTTGCCTATTTCTCGTGATTTTATGAAGTAGAAAACCTCATAAAATCTATGGGAATATCTACTGCTTGTCTTTCAAAGATATCCGTGGTAGATTTTGTGAACTGAAGGAGAGCGCCATAGAGCTAAGTCTTTACCGCACCAGCCAGCAGCCTTTCGTACCTCTATTGGTCAATGATTGGTCATCACAGACCCATACATAAATATTGGTCATCTCAGATCGTTAAGGGTAAAAGGGTCATCAATGAATTCAAACAAATTCAAAATATTTTACTTCTTTAGGCTTACAAAATAAGCAGAGAAATCACGTAATTATACCTACTTTTTCTTGAACACGAGATATTCAAAAGAAAGAATGTGTCAACGCTGCAGCGCTCGTCTTCCGATGGAGCCGTTTGTTTATTATAAGTAATCATAAATGTAACATTACAGCAATTTAAAGCTAAGTCGTTACATAATGCACATAATAAAAATAAAAAATTACAAAACGACAGACAAAGAAAATACTTACTCATAGGAATTAACACAAAGAAAGGGAATCAAATAAAAATCACATACGTGACGTCTACAATAATGGTGACTTCACGGACGTTTTGTACCTAACTTCATGTTCCCTTGCAGCTGTTCGCAATGCAACTTCACAGCTCAGTTCGAGAGCGCCCTCATCATGCACCACCAGCTCCACCACGAGTCTTCACACATGGAGAGACTTTCAGCTTTCGATGATCGCTCGCATGTCCCGGAAGTGAGTCTATGCTAATACTATAAATACCTACAGGGTGGTTTTTACATCAAAGTCCATCAAAAGAGTTATGCCCTCGATTTACGAGTATATGAAAATAATAACTGCATATTTAGTTTCTTTATAAATCTTTTACTTATGACGGAAATTAATCTAAACGATTAAAAAAAAACATTTTGTTTATTGATTCACGAATTCTGTTGCTGCTAAGGAATAATCTTTGCAGAGAAATGAAGTACTAAAAATGAAAGGAAATAGTATATTTTCATAAATTACTTTTAATAACATAATTTTACCTATCTAATAAGTTGTTTAGTAGCTCAAAGAATTAGCAAGCTGAAGTGGCAGTAGGCCGGCCATATCTCGCGAAGAACCGACGGCCGCTGGGCAAACGTGTTCTTTAGTGGAGACCACGACCCGGCAAACGTGTAGGACATCCTGCGACCTGCGGTGGGATGACGACTTGCGAAAGACTGCAGGTAGATGCTGGATGCGGCAAGCTGAAGACAGGGCGCTATGGCGCTCATTGGGGGAGGCCTATGTCCAGCAGTAGACTGCTATAGGCTGATGATGATGATGAATAAGTTGCTTATAATGGTTTCCATTGATTCCATCCAATGTACAAGCTTCTAATGAGAGTAGAGCTGATACTGAACTACTGAATTGTTTCAGGAAAAGTCCGCTACTCTGCCGTCACACGCCACGGCGCCCTCTTTCCTGAACAAAGGCAAAGGTTTCAGACGTACGTGGATATCCTCCATGTCTGATGAGGAAGATGAGTGTAAGTATGATACTTACACTCATCTTCCACTGAAGAACATGTCTTACCTCAAGGGTTTGCTATAATCAGCACGATTGGTGATATACAGGGCGTCCCACAGCCATGCCACATGGAGGGGAAGTATCTTAAATATTCTAGATAGAACATTTAATGAAAGAAGACTTCATTTTGTTTTTGAAAACAAATTAAACAGCATTCAAAGATTTTTGAATAATTGCCTCTCTGAACCAGGAATCGAACCCGCCAAATTGTAAAAAAAATCACATGTAATTTAACGATACCAAAAAAGCCCACACCTACAAGCACACAGATCCCCTGGTACTGTTCACGATCCATCCATGGTTGTCTGGTAGAGATCTTGAGCGATAAGACCGCCAATTGTATTTTATTTTTAAGTTATTAATTACTGTACACAGTTTTCTATTTAAAGTGAAATAAAGAATATCTATGGTATGGTATGGTAAGTGTACTCCTATTTCCGCACACCGACTCCGATTGGTCCTTTGTGCGTGGTGTGTTTGCTAGTTTAACCAGCCTAACTCCGTCCAGAAGCGCAGAATACTCCTGGGATCTTCACAGGCTTCGCGGAGTGACCTCGGGTGGTTGAGGATTTCCAGTCGTTGCGCTGTTACTCCCTCGCATTCCAGGACTACGTGGGCAGCTGATTCTTCGTCGCTCAGGCATCCTCTGCAGAGGGCTGTCTGTTGCTCCGATGGTGAAGAGGTGTTTGTTTAGTGGGCAGTGTCCCCAGTAGGACGCGTAGGTCCGATCTCGTCAGGCACATTAGGTGTTTAGTTAGTCTTGGTGATGCAGCTGGGAGTGCTGCTCTGCATTTTCTACCTATCTATCTAACTCTGTTTCCACAGTTGGGCGGAGTTCATCAGCGACGCGTCTCTTCAGCAATCTGAAGACTAAGATCTGTCGCAGCCGGATGCTGTTCTCTCATAGCGAGGAGCCGGAGAGCAGTGTCGATGTCAACGTCAGTATTATGTTACCTACTAGCGACCAGCCCCGGCTTTGTACGGGTGCTAATGCATGTATTACCCTACTAATATTATAAACGTGAAAGTTTGTATGTATGGATAGATGTTTGTTACTCTTTCACGCAAAAACTAAAAACTAGTAGGTACGTCATCCCACCTGGTCGGAGGGCGTCCTACACTACGTTTACCGAGCAGTCTCCACTCAAGAACATATTTGCCCCAGCGGCCGTCGGTTCTTCGCGAGATATGGCCGGGCCACTGCCACTTCAGCTTGCTAATTCTTAGAGCTATGTCGATAACTTTGGTTTATTACCTTAAGTGCTATCAATTGAAACTTTCAGGCTCAAAGCCGCATCGACAACAGGCCTACAAGCCCCAGCGACTGCACCTCGAAAGATCTGAAATCTACCTCCGTAATGTCACACGGCACCACACTGTCTGCGTGCCTTGAAGACGGTGATGGTAACACATTTCCTTGCCACCTGTGCAATTTCGAAGCGGACAGGTAGGTCCATCTTTCTTTTATGTTAACGGCGGTTCGGCCCGTAGGAAAACTAACGCTAATTCCTGACGCTGGTGCAGTTGGACAGTCAGCGTCAAATTGATATGAGCGTCTAGAGTATTCAAAATGATCTGAAAACATTTTGATATACGCAGTTCGAATCATCATTATTGTTGTAAGCACCCAATGTGTTCAAAATATCTTACTAATCATTGTTTCATATTGATATGAGCAGAGTGTTCAAAATTATCTTAGAAAACAAAGCTCTCAAAGTTATCAGTCTCAAGTATCTATGACATATCAAGTATTCACTCAAAAGAGTTTGCATACTACCTTTTTGCCTTACCTACTACGACGCTCATATCAATTTGACGCTGACTGGACATGTTTGGACAATCCCTCAAACCTTCCCATGCTGGCCAACCTTGCGGTTCTACGAACCAAACGAGACTCAGGTGTTATAGGATGTCGCTCACGTCTAACCCCACTGCCGGACTACACAAAATGAGGATTCAAATAGATATTTCAAAAGTATATTGCATTTTGTGATTTGTTTCATTACTTATATTAGAAACTTAAAAATATTTTAAACGATAGTAGTCATCTAGTACCCATAACACAAGCTCTGGTCATCTTGGGGACTAGATGCTACTGAGTGCATTGTTAAAAATAAAAACTTGACTATTGTTAAGACGAAAAAGTACTTATGTTAACCAAATGTGTTGGTATCCCCAGAATAACAGTCTTAGACCGGCATCTTCTCAACCACCATAAAATAGGATTGGAAAACCTCCTCAAGCTGGTAATGGCGAAAACAAAAGATGGACTGACTGACGACCGACCACCAGTCTTTGGCATCCGACAGCCATATTACAAACCACAAGATGAAATGATGGAAGAGGGAGAATTCATCATCGAAACTGTCGCACCAAAAATAAAAATCCTCAAGCACTCCTCAACTAACACAGATAACCCCAGCAATCTGAGCACACTAGCCAGTGACATTGAGCAGATTTTCAAAGCGAAGCAAGATGGCGGGCAAAATGGAGAACAAGATGGCGGAAATCTCATGTCCAAAATGGCCGCCCTGAATCAATACATGTGCAAGTTTGTGGACTCTTCTAATACTCTGAAGAAGGTTTTGAATCAGGAATTGGATATGACAGATGAACATTTGAGTGGGACCGAGCCAATGTTCTCATTGGGATTGGGAGAGTAAGTTTGACTAAAATTTCTACAGTTGGTTGCGCAAAGACCAAATCGTGCACGTAGATCCTACATGTCTAAAGGTATGCAGGATACGAATTATCCTGTCCATGTCTTAGTGCAACCAATCTCAAAGGATAGTGAAGCCGACTGTATTTGCCTACCATTATCTAGCCTGATCCCTGGTCTATAAATGATAAAAGGGGAAATTATCATAAGCCTTCGTAGACACACTACAACAACGTCTACCACCTAGACTCGGCATTACACCTAGCCCGCTACAGCGTATTCGTTCCACAGCGTAGACGTTCTACAGCGTATTCGTTCTACAGCGTAGATGTTCTACAGCGTAGATGTTCTACAGCGTATTCGTTCTACAGCGTAGACGTTCTACAGCGTAGATGTTTTACAGTGTAGGCGTTCTGGCTTTATTGGTGTTATTTGCTGCTGCAGTACAAAAAAACAAAGTATTACATTTTCAATTAAAATAACTTACTTATAACGTGAAAACAATGGCACAAAATATTTTTCAATGTGTGTATTATACAGCGAAGTCTCTGACTGGTACATACGAGTTTTTATATAGCATTGACGAATGTTTGAAACCCTCGGGGCGCGAGTTACACTAGCACTTGACGGATTTCATTTTTACAGCCGAGTATCACCAAGAGACTGGGATCTAGGGAGCCCTCACAGCGACAAAATGGACAGAAACAGACAATTCAGCGAGAGTAGCAGGTAAATAACAGTGTTAATGGAGCACTATTTGTCCTGCTGTCACTAACGCATACCCGAGTCCCTATTATAAGTAGTATATGTATATATATTTTAATATATGTCTGTAGTATATTTCTATGTAAGTATTATAAGTAATTTATTTATCATATCTCATAACCTACAGGCACACAGATCCCCTGGTACTGTCCACGATCCTATCCATCCATGGTTGTCTGGTAGAGATCGCTCAAGACCGCCCATTGTAATAAATTTTTAAGTTTTTCTCTGTACATAGTTTTATATTTAAAGTGCAATAATGAATTTTCTATCAATATCTAAACATTATTCAGCCTTTTTAGGGTTCGTTACCCAAAAAGTAAAACCCTATTACTAATACTCCGTCCGGAATAAATAATGCTAGACAACTCACACAACATTGTCTAGCCCCAAGCTAAGCAGAGCTTGTGTTATGGGTACTAGATGACTGATATACATAATACAATACATTACATAGATATTTTAAGGATGATTCACGTTACACCGTGTCGCGACCGGGCCGTGCCCCGGACCACCGTGCGCCGCGCCGGTCATTCATGTTACACCGGGCTGTTTGGATATCACTAAGATTTGACGTTGACTGAACTGCGGGCGCCGCCCGGGTGTATATGTTCATGTTACAACGTGTCGGGGCTGGACCGTGCCGGAGCCGGGAAACAATACCTACAGAAATTTCAATGAATCACTTCATACAACAAGTATACCATATATTTGACCGTGCCCCGGCCCGGGGCCCGCATGGGGCACGGCCCGGTCGCGACACGGTGTAGCGTGAATCATCCTTTATTATTATACTTAGAAAGCACCCGTAACAAATATGTGTAGATCAAACATACTATTGTCCCGACGCGGGAATCGAACTCGCGACCTTCTGCGTCGTAGGCGGACGTTCGCCCACCGAGCCGCATAGGTCGTCCATTAACATTTTGTATAATTTTTTTTCTTTTTATTTCAGAGGTGACAAGGACAAAATGTCTACGAATAGCTTTTATTTTTAAAATAAATATTTATTCTTAATTGTTTTCATTAAAACCCGCTAGTTATTTTTATAAGTAGTTTTAAACATATTTTACAAATAAAGTTCATTCATTTTATCATCTGTTTTATTTCAATAAAACCCGCTAGTTTAAGTTCAGGTTCAGGTACTCCTCCAGTTGGTCCTTTATGCGTATTTTACTAGCATAGCCAGCCTAGCTCCGTCCAGAAGCGCAGAATCTTCCTGGGGTCTTCACAGGCTTCGCGGAGCGACCTCGGCAAGTTGAGGATTTCTATGCGTTGTGCTAATACTCCCTCGCATTCCAGGATTACGTGGGCAGCTGTTTCGTCGTTGCTGAGGCATCCGCTGCAGAGAAGGCTGTCCGTCGCTCCGATGGTGAATAAGTGTTTGTTCAGTGGACAGTATCCTGTTAGTGTTCCCACAAGGACACGTAGGTCCAATCTGTTCAGGTTTAGTAAGCGTTTTGTTAGTTTTGGTGATGTTGCCCTTGCTTGTCTGTTATTTATTTGGCTAGTCCATCGTTCGTTATGTGTATCACTAGTTCTGAGCTTGGTCCATGTCAGGAGTAAAGAGAATGCCAGGGGTGGGAACGGCGGTGGACCTTCTATGGTTGTCGCCGATCCTCTCCGTGCCAGTTCATCTGCAGCATCATTTCTTTCCACTATGTCCTTTGATCCATTGTAGGATGATCTGGTTCTCAGTGGATATCCTTTCCAGAGCAGAGTGACATTCGTAAACGAGCTTGGAGTTACAGCTGTTTCCTTCCAAGGCTCTGAGTATGGCAGCGCTGTCAGAGAGGATGCGTACACGTTGGTCTTTGATTCCTCTCTTCTGTACGGCTGTAGCTGCCTGTGTTATTGCTACGCATTCGCATTGGAATATAGAGCTATGCGTTCCTAGCGTTATGCAGTGAGTGAACCCCTGCACCCGTACCGGTTTCGGTTTTGGAGCCATCTGTATAAATTCGGACTTCGTGGGTACATGATTCATCTTTTTGGTCCTCGTATGTTTGTTTAGTAATCTGGTAATGTTTGTTTAGTATTGGTTTGTTGGCCATTCTGTCACACGGGGCCGCTGTGAGTGGTTCATATGCTATGGCCCTGTCCATGATCTGCGCATGAAGACTTGTTGTGACTCCCCAGAGGCCTGTGTTCTGTAGTCTTAGAGCCGACATCGTGGCTTCTTGTTGTATGTCCTCTACATACAACAAGAAGCCACGATGGATCTAAAGGTGCTGTATCTAGAATTATATCTAGGGCAGCGCCTGGTGTGGATCTCATGCATCCTGTTCCATCCGCAGAGCATGCCATTCTTTGAAAGCGTTGTAGTTTAGTTACCATGGTGCTCAGCTCCGTTCTAGTCCACCAAACTATCGCTCCGTAGGTTAATGTTGGTCTGATGATAGCAGTGTAGAGCCACTTGGATATTTTCGGTGTCCCCAAGTTTTCTCTAGCATTCTGCTGCATTGGTAGAGAGTAGTGGTCGCACGCTGGAGTTTGTAGTCAAGATGTTTGTTCCATAGCAGTTTGCTGTCTAGTATGACCCCTAGATACTTGACTTCTGTTTTTAGCGTTATCTCTGTGTTGAATAGTTTTGGGAGTTTTATATTACCCAGTTGTCGTTTGTTTGTGAACATTATAAGTTCCGTTATTGTTGGGTTGACTGCCAGTTCGTGGTCGTTCACCATGTTTCAATGGTTTTGAAGGCGAGTTTCATCAGGTCACATAGTGTGTGCTCAAAACAGCCGGTCGCCAGGATCGCGAGGTCATCCGTATATCCCACCGTGACCAGTCCATGGCTTGCGAATTAGCTCGTCTACAACTATGTTCCATAACAAGGGCGAAAGGACGCCTCCCTGGGGACAGCCCCTGGCAACTATACCTCTTGTGGTTTTGTTGATTTTAACCCGCTAGTTATTTATATAAGTTGTTTTAAACAAATTTTACAAATAAAGTTCATTCAATTTATCATTTTTTTATTTCAATAAAACCCGCTAGTTATTTTTATAAGTTGTTTTAAACATACTTTTCAAATAAAGTTCATTCAATTTATCATCTTTTTTTATTTAAATAAACTAAGATCAAAAATTATAAAGAAGTATAAATGTAAAAAAATACCTACAACTGTATAATCTTTACATGGTATAAAATGAAGTCTCTTCCGCTCTCTGTTCTCTTAGATCTTTTAAACTACTCAACGGATTTTAATGCAGTTTTCAACAATAGATAGAGTAATTCAAGAGGAAGGTTTATAAACTGACACATAGTTTTCCACGCGGGCGAAGTTAGTATTTATATATAAATGCTACTTTCACAGGCCAGATCTGTATTGCCTCCCTACTAGATTACATAGTTTAGTATGTATAAGAAGTAGATTTGGAGAGGTCTCTATTCAGCAGTTAACTTATACAGGCTGATATAAAAACAATTATTATTCAGAATTAACTCTGAAACATATAATGACAATAATTCATCATCATCAGCCTATAGCAGTCCACTGCTGGACAAACCCCTCCCCCAATGAGCGCCATAGCGCCCTGTCTTCAGCTTGCCGCATCCAGCATCTACCTGCAGTATTTCGCAGGTCGTCATCCTACCTGGTCGGAGGGCGTCCTACACTACGTTTACCGAGTCATGGTCTCCACTCAAGAACACGTTTGCCCCAGCGGCCGTCGGTTCTTCGCGAGATATGGCCGGCCCGCTTCCACTTCAGCTTGCTAATTCTTAGAGCTATGTCGATGATAATCATTATTCAGGATCAACTCTGAAGCTACGATCAGAACAATCTCATTCATATTCTTTTAAAACCCGCCACCCGTCACTAATCATCAGTTGTCCTGGACATTTCGTACAATAGCAGCACTTACTCATTCCTCTACTAACTTCGCCTAGACAGCAGCACTGAGTTTTATCCTGTTCTCTATGATTACACTTTAGTGAATCTCCACTGGACATACAGTTGCTGAAATGACAGCATTTGCAAGTGTAAAGAGTGTTTGTTCTTAACGGTTCCTCTTGGTTAAGCTTTTTAACAACCGGAAGAATTCTTGGACCACTTCGCAACGATGGCCTGTTACCGTTGTCTGTTCGATGCTCTTTTTTGACTGTTGCGAACATTCTGTGGACTTCCTCAATAACATCTCTAGATTTAGCTTTTTCCCTTAAACTGTGTTTCAGTTCTTCTATTTTCATTTGTGGTATTGAAGACGATTTGTGTTGTATCCATTTGTGTTTTCTCATATCGATTTTAGATCTACTGTCGACAGTTTTAGAGCTGATTATCAAGTACTTTCCGTTTTCACATTTTGTGTTATGGTCTATCGAGATTTGAACGGTGTTGCTTTGAGTAAGTTTTCGGGTTTGCTTTTCAGTACAGACGCAAGCATCTTTTAAATCTTTGGTTATTATTCGTTCTGATTTTTTGGTTTGAAATACCGATAAAACTTCATTGAGTAGCGTTAGACTTTTCTTGCTATGAGCTTCCACTGTCTGGACCGATTTAGTTTTAGTTTTTACAACTCTGCCTGTCCCAGCTTCTCGAGCTTTGTTCTTTTGTGTTTCTTTCACTTCAGCATCTCTCAAATCTCTTTTGAGGGGAATTTGCTCAATTTTAATCTTGTCGTCGCAAAACTTGCAATTATTTTGACAAATTGGACAGTTTGAGTTGTTTTTATTTTGGCTTTTATCTGTAGTTTTCGGATTGAGACAGATGGAACATATGAACTTCTCGCATTCGTCTATCTTGTTTCTTCTGTAATCCTCATCAATTTCGCTCTTTCTTCTTTTGTAGCCTGCATCCATTTCCATCAAATAGTTATTAAATCGAAGGATTTTTATTTGTTTGTTACAAAAAGAACCTTTGTTCATGTATTTTCAATCTGCAAAAATGTTGACTTGTTTACGTAAAGAATAAAGTTAGGGACGCGGTAGTCCCGTCGCTGGGTATTTAAAAAAAATTAAAATTGATTTCATTGAATTTTATGTAAATTATGCTGGATTGAGGAACTTATTTATTATTACTCACTAATCACCACGACAGCGAAGCTATTAAACAAACATATTGACCACGAAGGAATCCAACACCAGATTATGTTCTTGGGAGAACCATCAATACCGGGAATTGAAAAATGCAATAACTAGGCTACAACAAATGTTGTAAAATTATCATAAAAGGTAAGATTTCTAAAATAAGTAAGTGTTAGCAAGGATATAAACAATAATCTTTGGCAAAAGTCAAGATACCAAAGAGTGTAGAAACGAACCAATTTAATAGATTTAGTTAAAATTAAAACTAAATAGGTACGTCGTAAAATGGCCAAGTTTGAGTTACACTCGCGCACCAAAGGTTCGGTTCAAGGTTGCCTGGGAGAAATCGCTGTCAACGATAAGGCTGTCCATTGTACTTTTAATATATAATATTTAGATATAATTTGTCATTTTATAGTTTTATTCCGATATAACCGATAAAAGATTAAAAATACAGGGAAATCACTAAGCAGTTTTTTTCTAAAAACTTTCGATTTTTTTTAATCAGAATTAATACCAATATAAACAACCATTTTTAGGAAAAAAAATTGAAATTAATTGATCGACTATACAGCGTGACCGTGATATACAGCGTGTTTTTCTAACTAGGGCTGTATGGGTGTATATGATTAAATCTTCAGCCTATAGCAGTCCACTGCTGGACATAGGCCTCCCCCAATGAGCGCCATAGCGCCCTGTCTTTAGCTTGCCGCATCCAGCATCTACCCGCAGTCTTACCTGCAACTTTATAATTTTTATCAATGTTTTAGTTTTGCGCGAGCAGGATATTTTATGATTTTGTTTATTTTTGGAATAATTAAATTTTTTGTCGTCATAACGACTCATACCTACTTGGTTCAAAAAAGACGGAACGAGGAGAAAATGTTGCCCTATTCTAGCAACGCCACAAGGTTCTTCTGCTGCTTTCAGGGGTAGCTTTCGTTACGCAGCAACAAAATGCTGGAATAATATACCACCGCCCATCAAGGATCTGAGACATATAAATACGTATAAATTGAAATTAAAACAGTTCCTCCTTAGGGCTCAGAAGGAGGATGAAAGTCTTAAAGATAACGATAGATCTGTTATCTGAACTATCATAGCAATGTGCTCTAAATACCTATTTAGGGACATAGATTAGGAGACAATATTCTTAGGACTTACCTACCTTAGTACTATGAAATTTGTGAAGTTTTCTACTTACTAATAATCAATAATATAATCAATATAGAACGAACTAAGTTCATAACTATTCGCACCATCAATTAGACTTATTCGCAGTTTTTGGTTCGTATACAGTGTAATTTGTTCGGCCTGACTAAGCAAGCCACAGCCACCGGTTTTATATTTTGGTTAGAATGAATAAGGATAGAATTTATAAATAAGTATTGTATAATGTATAACTAATAATGTAATGCAATTTTGTTTACTATTTTGATGTATAAATCACGCACCTGACGACCGTGACGTGACACGATCCCTCTGGTCTTCACTGAAAATCAGCGCTGGGTGGACACATTAGTGTGCATCCAGCACAATGCTGAGTGAAGGCCATATTTGCCATGAACACGCTACGCACAATAATTTGTAAGGTATATAGTATAAATTTGCGTAGTTTTAAGTTTTTTGTGTATGGTAGTTTTAAGGTAAATAAAAATATTTTCTTTCTTTCTTTTTTCTTATAAAAAGCAATAGAAACGCGTTTTTTTAACAATAAAGCATAAACACAAATTTCGGTCAAGACGGACAGACAAACAGATGTACCTACATTGGTCCGATAAGTAAGCAATTATTAATGATTTTGGACACGGAACCCTAAAATCAAAACCAAAAAGCCTTGATAGTACCTATAGTCTTGAAGACTTCTTGAAATAATAAATCCAATTTATACTCTTCTGTTTGATGCTGTCAAACTTCTATGAAAATTGGTTTTATTATGCCTAATCATAAAAGAAAATAAAAATTTGTTGTAAAATATTGTAAATTGTTGCCAAAAATTTGATTTCCAGAATTTCACTCTTGGATAACTTGGGTAACTGGAATAAGCACGATTTATTTTTGAAGTTGCTGCAAATGTAGTGCCCAAGGAAAATTTTTGTAAAATAATTTTATTTTCTAGATTTTAACGTCAAAGGAACTAAAATTACTACCAATCTGGTACTAAAATGAAAAAGACACGAAGAAATGAAATACAGTAAGGCCGTATACGTGACGAGACATAAAATACGAGAGGATCAGAATTTCGTGTACCAACTATACGCGAAGCATAACAGAGATTATAAATACGACAAGGGAAATAACTTCGCTTGCCAATATGACAGCAAGAACGATCACCCAATGTGCACATGCAAGATACCGAAACGGCAGCCATTGAGATACGTCTATGGTGGTCAACGTTTTTCAGGCCCTAGGCTGAAATGCGTGTACCACGCGTCCAGCAGTTATACTGATATAGGGGTCGGAAGCGTCAAGGCTTTGCAAAAGAGGAGGGTGAGAAAGATTTACCTGCCTGAAACCGACGACCGAGGCTGTGGGAGCTCTGATCTCACGTCGTTTATCGTTCGTAAGTATTCTATATATCTAATTGATCGTATAGTATCTAATTGAAGTTGGTCTCCGGCATAATAGATCGCCAACAACTTTCGTCCTACTCCGCCTCAATCTAGTCCGATGCGAAGAATTGAAGCGATCCGAGTTAGGTACCAACTTCTGAGCATGGCTACTGACAATAATTATAATAATAATTATAAAATTTCAGGTAAAATCAAAACACAGATAGGTAGTTACTACGATTACAAAAGGACATCATCCAAGTGCGTCGGTGGAATCTTCGAGTACAAAATGGGAAGCGTTTTGAGCCAAAAATTGTCACCAATTTACTGTAGAAAGTCCAATACTACTAATACCACAAATATAACCGACCAAACGCATACAGAAATTGGCAGTAACACAATAGGTAGCAGTTTGGTGACCACTGGAACACAATTTGAAATAGGCAGCCAAAAATCAGTAGGACCTAGTGTTAAGAGTCATGACGATAATAGTATTAAAAACGCTAGCAACAAGGAAGTTGGAATAAAAACAGCTGTTCAAGCTTCAAAGGTACCAATCAAAGTTTCTGAACAGACTCCAAAGGTCAAGAAAACATCGAATGAACAAAAACAAAAATCAATGGAGAAACGAACAAAGGACGCAGTTTCTTCTGACTCGTTGGTGGAACACGTTCATAATTTAGACGACCCGAGTTTCGAAAAACAAAGCAGGACGTCCGTAGATCCAATGGAAAATAAACTGGAAAGAGAGTACAGAAGGCTATTTTCCAATAAAAACAAAGAATCATTTTCAAAGACAAGCGTTGATAAACCTATGCCTGAAATGAAAAGTGCATCCATTGTAAAACGCAGGTTTGAAGCATTAAGACGTGGTTTGACGAAAAAAGATGAAGCAAAGAAGTCAGTTTCGCCCTCCAGCCAGGACAGCGTTCAGAGCCACAAAGATGAATCTATAACATCTGATCCGCCATCTTTAGAAGGCAGATCTTTTACGGATACCAAAAAGTTCACTCCAACACAATCCATTGTAAAAAACACAAACCTTACTATCAACGAACCAACAGAAGAAACCGCATGGCCACAAAAGGAGACTAGCAGCGAAAGTCAAGGTGTAAAAGGGATGTTCAAGATCTGGGGCAAGAAGTTTGACTTCGATGAGGAGCAAAAAGCAAAACATAGTCAAAATCTTAACAAAAATGCACTCGCAATCGACATAAGAACCAAACCGCACAAAGAAAAAAACATCGCAGAGGAAAATAAGAAAAACAAAAAGAAATTTTTCTTCTTCAAAAAGAAACCCAAAGAGAAACCGGAGATGCTTGATGAGAAAGAAAGAGAAAGAGAACTATACCAAGCAAGTGGCGTTACGGCCGGCCGCTGCGAGATCGCAGATGGATTGACATTAAATCTAGGCCATTCGCAACCTACGGAACTATTGGTTATGCCGCCATCTGTTGTATATTCTGATTCTAACGAAGGTGATGAGATTAGACGCAGAACTTGGCTAAAGAAATTTTTGTCTAATTCAATAGAGTCTACAAGAAGCGTCAATGTAAGATGGAATAACAGTATGTACGCTGCAAGTAGTAGTACAGTATTTGAACTTATGGATACAATATACAAGAATAATGATTTGGTTTTAAAATCCAGAAGCGATATAATTACAGATTCTTCATATTACTCACGTCCTCCCAAAAACAAAGTAAACTTTGACCAAAAAATAGAAGCGTGGATGGTACCAAAACTTATACCTGACAAACCTAAAGAAACAATCATGAAAATGAGATCACGCGATGGGATAAGCATTAACCTGACGTCATCTGATCCCAGATGGATCATCGAAAAATCTAGAGCTTTCGCAAACAAAATTGAAGTTGTTTTACATTCGAATAACTATAATAGAACAACTAACAGAGTCAGTTCAGATTATTTAAGGATAGACATACCGAAAGATTTCTTTGATATATCCACTAGTGATGCTAGTAAACAAAATAATACAAGTGATGAGGAAGTATTTAAAATAGTAGAATACGAATCAGATTTAAACGCTCAAGATTTAGATAAGGGTGACCACGCAGCGGATAATATCAACATCGTTGTAAGCCTACAAGACAGTCGACATATAGAAACAAAGATACTAACAGGCATTGATACAGTTATAAAACGGCCACCTATGCTTAGAGACGTAGTAATACAGGGTAGTAATGTAATAATACCGAAACGATGTGATGTTATTGGTGTGGGGATTATAACTCGACGAGATATAAGAGATATACGAAAGCCAATGTAAGTATAGTTTATTACAAAGTACTTGATGAATAGTTTATATTTCTAAATATACAGGTTGTTCGGCAGACCGTTTGCCATATTATGGTAACTTGGGGTAGGTGGATCCAATTGCAATAAGCTTGGCAGCTTTTTTAACCGTAAAAAGCTTCTTGACAGCTTCATATAAGATTTTTTTAAAGTTTATTCGATGTTTTCCAAAATATATTTTCAAAGATACTAGTATATAATCATAAACTAAGAACTAAATAGGTATTTATAACTAAATAAATATAACGAAATACAAAAAATGAGCCTGAACTGGGTAAATTTTGTTTAAGGCGACAAGGGTGATAATTATATTATTTCATTACATCTGGCATGGTAGCTCGTACTATTAAATTACTTACATGAGATTGAGGTAAATAAAACAGCAATGGGCATGCAACATTTTATAGTAGTTTTAAAATATTTATAAAAAAATAATAGCAACAAAATCATAAAATTTTTAAATGTATGATTTTAAAAACGATGCTCCACTTTATTGGTAGGCTATTATTATATTAAATTAAATAAGGTATATCGGTAAAAACATAATTTAAAAATGTGAAAATTTCGTAATATTTCACATTTTTTGAATTTTAATTTCTCATAGTAGGATACCAAAACCAAACATCTTTTTAATTAACTTTTTAGCCAAGGATCTCATCAGTAGGTTATATTTTTTTCTTAATTAGATATGTCAGTATTTTCTATTATTTTGAGCTTCGAAACTGATGCTGAAAGGGAAATTATGAAAACCTCTCACAAGTTATCTTGATAGAACGCGTACATACTATATTAATCGAAATATTTTATAGTCAAACTCGTTGGACACTAAAATTTCCTAAAATTATTAGTAAATAACATATACTATAAGATAAGTGGTTCATGATATAAACGGGTTTGAAAAGTACTGTTTCTGCGCATTTTAGGAATAAACGCTCTTAAGTAATGAGGTTTTTTTTTATTCTTCCAGACTGAAGATCCAAGATATAACAGACAACGAATCAGAGGAGGAATTTCACCACACGCCCCAAAAGAAATGTGAATTCGCAGAGAGCTATCTACAGGAGTACTACCGTGATTTGCAACCTCTTGGCGTAGATTTGTTTGGCTGGTGTGCTAGCGACTCGCAACTCAAATCTGGATCGGACAGGTCATTGGCCAGCTTCTTGAATCAAGGCGATGGTTCCAAGTCATGCCCGAATATATGTGATGATTACCAATCATCCGCTGTCATCTCTTCTTGTAACACCTCATCATGCAGTCAATGCTATGAACCAACTAGCTTCTCTAACAAGCTGCTTAATAAAATCTTAAAACCAGCTAAAGCTAAAACAGATACCGATGTAACTTGCTCTGGCAAGCGGATACTCCCAAAAGATTCCCTGGAAGTCTTCAAGCGCAGAAAGATCTACGCTGCTGGTATGAAATCCACCTGGACTTGCTCTGATGACAACCCTGTTTCAGTTCCAAGTTTAGAAAATAAAGGTGCACAGAACAGTGTTTTCATAGAGTGCCCTAAATGTTCAAAGATGGACAGGTATCTTTATAAGTCAAGTAAAAGAAACGATAAGCATGCTCGACTTAGAGAACAACCGATTCAAGTGATTCCTTCACAGGCCCACGATACAGAGTCACTAGTGACAATGTCGGATGTTATGCAAGCATCCCTGCCTTTAAGCCCGAATGAGTCACTGCAGATACAGCTGCCCTGTGGACCATTGACCCAGAGCATATCTGAGCCACGACCACGCACGCCAACGTCAAACAATAACCAAACAAAGAGATCTCTGAAAGCATTTCGGCCTAAGAATGTTCAAGGAATTGCCTCGATTTCATTTAAGGACGTACCACCCTTGGCGTCGCTGGACTTGAGGCAGACTTCACCTAGGCAACGAAGGAGCCAAATATCAACCATTGTTGTGGGCAGGTCGATAAGCAGAAATTCTTCTCCGATTGCGACAGGACAACCGTGCGGGGCGGCAGAATGCGACCCCGTAAAGTGCACACCGGAATTTTGTCAACCACTACGATCCAAAAATAAAAGCTCAAAGATGTTTAAAAATTCAACAAAAAAACACCATGACAACGAACAGAAACAAACTGAATTTAAAGATACACATCGATCGCAAGCACCTACCAAAGAAAAGAAACAAACTGCATTTAAAGATTCATACAAACCTCCAAAACCTGACAACCGTGACTCAGCACAAACTGAATATGAATATGAATCGACAACTAAATATGAAAAACAAAGAACTGAATATGAAGAACAGAGAACTGAATATCAGGATCCTCAACGCAATCTCACCGACCAACCTCACTCGCCAGATCGTGATCAAAAACCAACCACTGACATTACGCAAAAACGGGAAGATCTACCTGAAGCCGACCTCTCATTCGAAGAATGTCATGATCGTCAATGCATAGTACAAACCTGTACTCCGCGACAATCTGCCTCGCAAATAAAATATAAAGCAAATTCAGAAAAAACTCCAACCATTGAGACTGGAAGTTCCGCAACAAAAACTCACAGCCCGTGCTCTTGCAAGAACAATTCAAAGAAATCAAAAAGTCGTTCGTTCTTCAAGAAGTCCCAATCTCGATCCTCGCCATGTGATTGCCGTCAGGAGATGAAGTTATCTTTTAAAGCTATACCTCGGATGCCTCGTTGTAGTTCACCTCCATCATGCAAAAAAGCTCCTTGTCTGCCTATGCCATGTACACCTCCAACTTGTAAGAAGCCCTGTACGCCTCCGACTTGCAAGCCTAGAGCCTGTACGCCACCGACGTGTAAACCAGCACCTTGTAAACCACCACCATGTAAACCGCCACCTTGTAATCGTGCACCTTGTCCACCGCCGCCTTGTCTACCTCCACCCTGCAAACCACCACCTTGTCTGCCGCCACCTTGTTCACCACCACCTTGTTCGCCACCACCTTGTTCACCACCACCTTGTTCGCCACCACCTTGTTCGCCACCACCTTGTCCGCCTAAACCTTGCTATAAGCCGCCGTGTCCGCCAAAACATTGTTGTAAATCTATGCCTAAATTATGTCCACCGTATAGGCCTACGCCTAGACCACCGCTTCCATGTTCCTCGCCGCCTTGTTCGCCTCCGCCTTGCCGACCGAGGCCGTCTTGTTCGCCGCCACCTTGTCCGCCGCCACCTTGCCACCCGCCACCTTGTCCGCCGCCACCTTGCCACCCACCACCTTGCCACCCGCCACCTTGTCCTCGGAAACGATCTTGTTCACCACCGCGCTGTTCCCCACCACCTTGTCCAAGGAAACGATCTTGTTCGCCACCAAGATGTAATCCGCCACCATGTTCCCCTCCACCTTGTCGACCAAAACGATCCTGTTCTCCACCAAGATGTGATCCACCGCCTTGTCGACCAAAGCGGTCTTGTTCACCGCCAAGGTGTGATCCACCGCCTTGTTCTCCACCGCCCTGTCCAAGGAAACGACCATGTTCTCCTCCAAGATGTGATCCACCACCTTGTTCCCCTCCACCGTGTCGACCGAAGCGATCTTGTTCTCCACCAAGATGTCCGTCAAAACGATCTTGTTCTCCGCCAAGATGTTCACCACCACCTTGCCCGAAGCCACGATGTTCTCCGCCACCATGTACTCCTCCACCGTGTCGACCGAAGCGATCTTGTTCTCCACCAAGATGCCCGTCAAAACGATCTTGTTCTCCACCCAGATGTTCACCACCACCTTGCCCGAAGCCACGATGTTCTCCGCCACCATGTACTCCTCCACCGTGTCGACCGAAGCGATCTTGTTCTCCACCAAGATGTCCGTCAAAACGATCTTGTTCTCCGCCCAGATGTTCACCACCACCTTGTCCGAAGCCACGATGTTCCCCACCGCCTTGCTCACCTCCACCTTGTCGTAAGAAACGATCTTGTTCTACGCCTAGATGTCTGCCAAAGCGATGTTCCCCTCCAAGATGTTCGCCACCGCCTTGCCCTAAGCCAAGGTGTTCTCCCCCGCCTTGCTCCCCTCCACCCTGTCCCCCTCCAGTATGCACCCCAAAACGAAAGTGTGGACGTAGACGATCTTGTTCTCCGCCACCTTGCTCACCACCACCATGCCCACCAAAAAGGTCGTGTTCGCCACCCCCATGCCCACCGAAAAGATCTTGTTCACCACCAAGATGTTCGCCACCACGGTGTTCTCCACCACCGTGTCGGCCAAAGAGGTCATGTTCCCCACCAAGATGTCCATCGAAACCATCCTGCTCCCCGCCGCCATGCTCACCACCACCTTGCCCTCGACCAAAGTGCAAACCAAAGAAAAAAGGTTTTTGTGGACCGCCATCCCCCTGTGCATCGTGCGTCGAACAGTATAAATGCACCAAATCGCTGCCGTGCTCCCCGAAACCTAAAAAGAAATGTTGCTGCCTCAAGAAACCTAGGAAGTGCCCAGCGACGAAGCAGAAATGCCATTGTGCGTCTGAATGCTGTAGTTCTCCGCCGCTTGCGCCGTGCTGTCCTGCCCCGCGGCCAAGGTGCCCGTCGCCGCCACCATGTCGATCGCCGCCACCATGTCGATCGCCGCCACGATGTCGATCACCGCCACGATGTCGATCGCCGCCACGATGTCGATCGCCGCCACGATGTCGATCGCCGCCACGTTGTCGATCGCCGCCACGTTGTCGATCGCCGCCACGTTGTCGATCGCCGCCACGTTGTCGATCGCCGCCACGTTGTCGATCGCCGCCACGATGTTCCCCACCGCCTTGCTCGCCACCACCTTGTCCTAAACCACGTTGTTCTCCACCACGTTGTTCGCCACCACGTTGCTCGCCACCACGTTGCTCGCCACCACGTTGCTCGCCACCACGTTGCTCGCCACCACGTTGCTCGCCACCACGTTGCTCGCCGCCGCCTTGTCGACCGAGATCGTGTTCTCCACCACCATGTCCTCCGCCAGCGTGTTCGCCACCACCTTGTTCCCCGCCGCCATGTCCTCCAAAACGGTGTGCCACACCACGATGTCGATCCCCGCCTCGATGTCGATCCCCGCCTCGATGTCGATCTCCACCCCGATGTCGATCCCCGCCCCGTTGTCGATCCCCGCCCCGATGTTCCCCACCGCCTTGTCCTAAGCCAAGATGTTCACCACCCCGCTGCCGGTCCTCACAAATCTGCGCGCGCCCCGCCTGCTCCGCTCCCCCCGTACTGTTCCGCGGACACCCCCCAACATGCTCTATGGAATCTTGCGGTTGCACAACCTGCCCTATCAGCTCCCCCTGCAAGGTCAACACTATTGAAACAGAAAGTTTATCGCACCCGAGATTCAACAAATGCCCAGAAGGCACAAATTGCGGACTATGTCTGAAAGAACCGTATGAGACGAATATCGAATTTCCCCAAACTTGCCAAACTGAAGAAGAATTCATACAACTAAACAGCTGCGAAAACCTGACAATTATCAGGAAGAAATCAAGCACAGAGGTGAGCAGAGATGGGATGAACATAAAAGTAAGAGACTGTGATGGAAACACACTTTATGAAAGAAAAGATTATGGTATCGACAATGAGGGACGAAGGTCTTCTCTTTTGAATGAGGTTTTGTACAAAAATTCTGATACGCATGGAATATCCACACCTTTGATATGTAATATGTCTACTGAGGGAAAAGATGCTATTGTGATAGGTCAGGATAACAGCGATGGGAGCATAGGTAATTTATTAGAAATACAATTCAAATTGCGGATCACGAAAGGTGACAAGACAACCGAAATACATATAGGGAATGACGGTGTCGAGCCACCCAAAGAGATAAATAATAATCAACGAGATAAGTCAAGAAATAACATTGAGAAAGTGCCAACAGGCGTATTTTTAGTCAAGAAAGATACTAAGGAAACTACCGAATCTTTTGAAGATATCAACCCCAAACATGATATTAACATTAAGATTATCGTTAAGAGTTACAAAACTCTATCAGTTAAAGACACAGAAATAAAAAAAAATAAAGACACCTTTTCTAAGAAGATATCACAAAAGTTTAATACAGTTTCAACTGGTTACAATGATTTAAACACAATTTCAACAGGTTGCAATGAGTTAAACACAGTTTCAACTGAATACAGTAATACGGCCATTAATCAGGTCGATAACAAAGTAATTTCAATACACAGAACGACGGTTGACGTTAATTCTTCGGAAGAGACAAACAAAACTTTTATAAAAGAAAGCATGCACTTGAAAGAAAAAGATAAAATATTGATAGAACCTAGCGACGTTATATCATCGAATGTCTATGCAAGTTCAATGACTGATGCCTCGGACATCGAGAAAACTACATCAACCAAAAACCAAGTTGACAACTGTGATAAATTGGAATACATAGATACTACTGTAAACGAGAAAGAGTTGGATACTAGTCAAGAACTATTGGATCTTAACACAAGCGACGAATGCAGCGACCTTAAATACTCCGCGAAAGAAACCCAAAAAGAATTATTCAAGAGAGTTTTGGAGAAAACTTATAAAAAGCCAAAAAATAAGGAAAATGTAAGACAATTAAGAGATATGCTTAAGATTATATTAACTGATAGCAGTGATAACGAGGATGCAGGAACGGTCACATGCGAGCTTGTTAAAGATGTTACGTATAAATCTCTGGACCAAAATTACTTCAAAAACACAGATAGTATGATCAATTACTATAGAACAGGTAGCTCGCAATCGATAGATGACGTTAAAGAAACGTCAAATTTTCAGAGTGCTGATGAAAACAGCGTTTGCAGCGATTCATATAAACCAGAATGTCAAGGTTGTATGTGTAGTGTATTAGCGAAAAGTCTTAACTGTAATATAGGTAACAGTTGCTGCTGCAAACAGAGCAAAAAAAACGAAAATATTAGTTGTTATCTGTTAAATGATCAATCAAACAATGACTCAGAGGAAAACAACGTTGAAACACAAATTTCAAAGGAACCCATCCAAATACAGGTTTCAGGTAGTAAAGCAAATTACGTAGTTCAGTATAAAACCGACCCCGTTGGAGAGATTCACATAAGGAATTCACAAAAGAGTAGAGATATCTTGGAGATCAATACTGTAATATCCAAATATGCCGATGATTATACCATTGAATATAGAACAGAACCAATCATAATACGAGAATCTTATCAAGACCATTCATACGAAGCAGTCGAGAAGAGCTGTATTGTACCGGAAAATCAGGTTTTTAAACAAACCAATAGTTATACTGTCGAATATAACGCCAAGCCAACTATAATAAAACAATTACAAATCGATGCAGAAATAAACAAACAAAAAGAAGATGGAAAGGAAATTACTGTATCAAATGAAATAGAGACTTACACCGTGGGATACAAGAACGAACCAATTATTATGAAAGAATCATACAGAACAGAAAAACACATACAAAAAACGATTGTATCCACAGACATAAGAGGGACTAGAGTGGCGAAGAATAGGACAACAATGCTGGGTATTTCAGACGATGACAAAATAGTTGTCCTATCAGAAGAAACTGCCAAAGAGAATATAGGTAAAGCGAAGTCAAAAGGAAAGCATAATAGTAATAATTTAAAGTTTCTAAAAAAATCAGACGTACTCCAGTGTTATGCGGCCAAGAAAGCTGTTTTAGAAATATATGCTGAAAAAACAATATCTGAGAGTGGCGAACATTTAGTAGCTAAATTACCAAAGTTTTTGATTGAAAAAGAAAGAAAGATTACAAAAAAACTTGAAGAAATATCCGCCAATTGTTATAAAAGCGTGTGCTCGAAGAAACTTTCAAAATTGTGGTTGAAGAATTAGCTACCAAATGTTCGTAAGTAGATTTTACATTTAATAAGATTTATAATGATTTTTTAGTTTACAAATTGTAATTTATTAGATTCTTGTGAGTTTTTGGATGAAGTTTTGTATTATAATGTGTGATTTTTAAATTGTTCGTTTATATTTTCCCACTTACATTATTTATATCTACTAAGTACCCCTAGGGCAATTCTGGGATTGTTGTTTTGAGTATATAACATATCCATATATGGGCTGGTTAGAAGCGACATTGGACGTTATATGAGTTATTATATTATTAAATAAATAAATGGGAATATAAAATAAAACAATTATCCATTTAAAAATTACGATTTATTCATTCGCAAGCTGATTTAATGAGTAAATGTTCTGCAATAAATATTTTTTCAAAGCTAGCTTTTTTGTTTATCTTAAACATTCTTTGACAATCAATTAATATAAGTCTTATAATACTAGGCTGAATTCTGCTAAATAATAACTTTACTATGACAGTGGTATCAACGCAGAATCGTCCATAGATGAAAGAAACTCTAGATAGTGCGTGCGGTGCTAGTCTGTGCAAAAAGAGAAGTCTCGTGGCGAAACGGAAAGCGAAACGGTGAACTAACCTAAATTTCTAAGAGACTTCTATTTTTGCACAGATTCTATTTGCACGGAGCACTTTTAACACGCGTCCCTCCATCTGTAGTTTCCTCCATCTCAGAGTAGGGGTGTAAGTGGGACTCCAACATCTCGTCCTCCAAGCCAACCTAACCTGCGCGTGGTACACCCTGCTAGATAACGAACTATGCTCTGTTGAACATATCAAACAATCTTCATGATTTGATAACACATTAATATTACAATTATTTTCTATTACTTAACAATGGCAGAAAAGTGTCCGACACAGACACAGATACCATTAATCATCATCTCAGGGTAAAATGCCGAAATGACATTCTGAGACGTTACCATTGTTACGGTGAAGTAATTTTCGCGCAGTTCAAAGTTCAACCCCTAATAATTTAATTTAATAATGCTGGACAATCCACACAACATTATCTAGCCCCAAGCTAAGCAGAGCTTGTGTAATGGGTACTAGATAACTGATATACATAATACAATATATTACATAGATAGATTTTTTATTATACATAGCAAACAACCAGAACACCCGGAACAAATATCTGCAGATCGTACACACAATTGTTCCGAGGCGGGAATCGAACCAGCAACCTCCTGCGTAGCAGGCGGACCTCCGCCCACCGCGCCACATCGGTCGTCATCTGAAGACAACTCAGACATACTTTAAAAAAACTTATGCTGCCACATAAAATGATTTAAAATAAATATAAATAATAATATCAATAAATATATTTTCATTTCTTTCTTTCTTTCTATTTATTTTATTTTTAGCCACGACAATCCCAAAGCTGGGCAAAGGTCTCCCTTTTCTCTTGAAACTTCCTTAGATATATCATCTTCAAAAATATAATACATAAATTTCCTATGTAGTAACATGTTTTTTTTTAATAAGAAATAAAGTTCTTTGAATTGTACAGATAATCGGACAAATACGGTTTAAAAATTGGAACAGGTACAACAAACAACTAGGAATATTTTAAACTCAGGTTTAAGAATTACATAATAAATTGAGTCAAAATATAGCCCGCTGCGTTGTATATTTGTTAAAAACAAACTGCGCCCCGCGGTTTCACCCGCGTGGTGAAACCGCGATAGATATTTTGGATAATATACAATATATCTTTATAAATTGTAGCCTATGTGTTATTCTGATGTATAAGCTATATTATTGTAAAGTTTCATTAAAATCCATTCAGTAGTTTTTACGTGAAAGAGTTACAAACATCCAACTATCCCATCCATACTTACAAACTTTCGCGTTTATAATATTAGTAGGAATACTACATAATGGCGGTCATGTGTCACCTACACATGACCGCCATTATGTAGTATTCCTGTAGTATATCCTTTCTTCTGTCTTTTTGAGGTTTTTGAGAGTAGTTTTCATATACAGGTTCATAAACCGAGAAACAAAAGTTAAACGACGAAGCTGCTAATTGTCCGATTATCTTTTGGTGAACTCCAGCCTTAACATATAAATTGATAAGTACAAATAGGTTTTCTCTGATATTCGAGCTAGATAGGGACTAAATGAACACATAACAACAGAATTAATAACTGCTTAGACATTAAAAATAAATTATTACTAACATCATTCCGATCATATTCATTTATTTAATACAAAATTAATGATAATATTTTTAATCGTTATTATTTCGATATATAATCATTAAAACAAACAAAAAATACAAAGTACATCATTACAGAATTCAATAATTTATCTTTAAAAACAAATATTATTATTTAAAAAAAATGTTGGACAATCCACACTTTATCACCTAGCAGCAAAGTAAGCTGATCTTGTGTTATGGGTACTTGATAACTAAAATACTTAATACATATAAATTTTTCATTTATTTAATCGGATTGATGTTAGTTATGCCATATACAAAGCTATTAAAGATATAATACTTTTAAGTACTTACTTTTAATCTTAATCCTTTAAATACATTCAAAATCAATACAAACACAAGTATAAAATATCTATACATTAAAATAATATACATACAAAATACCGATCAACCAATAAAAAAAAAAAAATATAAATTTTACTTGTAAAATACCGATTAACACATGAAAAATAATCTAATATAAATTTTACTGGTAAAATACAGATTAACAGACGAAAAAAATCGAATATAAATTTTACTGGTAAAATACAGATTAACAGAAGAAAAAAATCTAATATAAATTTTACTTGTAAAATACAGATTAACAGACGAAAAAAATCTAATATAAATTTTACTTGTAAAATACCGATTAACAGATGAAAAATAATCTAATATAACTTTTTCATACGAGTATCAAAATAAGCATGCCAAATTTCAGCTCAATCTGTTGAGGTTAACTGATATAAAATTCAGTTGCAAGATTTGTCCCACGCTAACTAATATGGCAAGTATAATAAAAGCTTTTTCTGTTAATAAAGTTTTCTTACTGTTGCTAAGTCAACCGACATTTAAAGCCACACACAGAAACCGTGGCCGGGCCGGAGGCGAAGGCGTGCGGGTTGTATCATACAAATTTACGTGCACCGCGCCGCCACCATCATCATCAGCCTATAGCAGTCCACTGCTGGACATAGGCCTCCCCCAATGAGCGCCATAGCGCCCTGTCTTCAGCTTGCCGCATCCAGCATCTACCTGCAGTCTTTCACAGGTCGTCATCCCACCTGGCCGGAGGGCGTCCTACACTACGTTTACCGAGTCGTGGTCTCGACTCAAGAATACGTTTGCCCCAGCGGCCATCGTTTCTTCGCGACATATGGCCGGCCCACTGCCACTTCAGCTTGCTAATTCTTAGAGCTATGTCGCCATCGCCCGGCGGTATATGTGTAGTCTCATATGATACAGCCAGCACGCATCGCCATCGCCTCCGGCCCGGCCACGGTTTCTGTGTGTGGCCTTAAAGGTTGTAAAAAATATGAATAAAAAAAAATATAAAAACAAAAGCTTGTAAAAATTATCAATACTGTATGTTAAATTTAAAAAAAATACAGATTTAATAACGAGTGATCGTTGAGCTTAAAATATATCTAGGTATCTATGGACGAAATCTTTTATTATGTAGGTACATAAATATACAAAACATTAACAGATCATGCTTCTCCGAGTTACTACAAAAATGTATGTTTAACAGGCGACCAACAGAAGATAATTATTTATTTATTTATTTCTACGTAATTTTCTCTTATTATAATACATATTTGTTTAAAGCATAACAACTATTTTTACAGTTATTACCTAGATAGATTATTTATTCATACAAATAGGTTACACCATTAAGTTAGTAGTGCCTTAAAGCCTATGTTAGGTTTGTCTTAGCACTATAGTTCTCACTTCATTTAAAAATAAATTGATAATTAGGTACTGTAGTTAACGAACGATCTGACATCCTACAATAGTGTAGTCAACATGAAAAATTACAAGCAACGAAGGCTAGGTTGACAAAGTTTGGAAATTAGTTTAAAAGTATAGCTTAGCATCTATTTCACCCCAAAAATATATTATTTTAAGAAAAATAGGTCTTTTACATTAGTATTTAAAGTTTTTAGAAATTAACTTGAAATTGACAGCGAAAAAGGCCAACACTGTCATGGCGTCTTGAATGACGTCACACCTCGCGAAACAACCTGTTCACTTTATACAAAAATGACAGCTACAACATGGCGTTTCGCAAGGTGTGACATCACGCTACCATTCGCTTCTCTGATTGTTATTTAATGTCTCGTGATTAAACGCCTCATTTTGTCGATTTATTTTCCAAAAATATTATAAATCTTTTAATATTTTAATAAAAAGTTGTTTTTTGTTTACTAATTATCATGTTAATCATTAGAAACTATAAGCCATCCGATTTATTCTTAGTGGAAACAAGCCTATTAATGAATACAAAATAACCACAGTTCGCAAATTATTGAAGAAGCAAGTTTTACAATAATGGTTGGTACTGTGACGCGGGTAAATAATAAACGGAGAAATCGACGAAAATACATAAAAAAACATACATTTGTATGTACAACTCTGTCACAATATCTGTGTACCTTGAGCCAAACATTTTGTATGGCTCAAGGTGCACAGATATTGTGACCGAGTTGTATGTATTTTTATGTATATTCGTCGACCGAACATAGAAGGGCCTCGGTCACAATATCTGTGTATCTTGAGCCAAACATTTTGTATGGCTCAAGGTGCACAGATATTGTGACCGAGTTGTATGTATTTTTATGTATATTCGTCGACCGAACATAGAAGGGCATCATTATTTAGAAGTCGCTCAATATAATGCAAAAAATTATTTCCGTCTAATACTGTTACTGACAAACATCCATACTTACTGTCGCCTTTACAATATCACTCTAGATTAACCAAAGTCATTTAAAACGGGATATTTAGCATGATTTGATTTTTGAGTTATCCAATATTTCGGCACAGTTTAGAGTGAAATGTATTTATTTATTGAGATAATAACATCATAACAGGTTTTTTTATTAAGCCCTAAGGCGATGTTATAACTACTTATACCTACTAAAAATTACATATTTTTAGTAGGTATTTATTGAAATTGAATCAATCATCATCTTTCTTCTTTGTCTTCTTCAGTTCTTCCATCTGTTTCTTCCTTAAATTATTTAGTTGTTCTCTCTTCTTAGTTTCATGCGCCATGATCAAATCATGGTAAATATCCCGTTTTAAATGACTTTAGTGTTAATAACCATGCTGGTTTCAAAAGTTTGATTATAAACCATACATTTATTAAGCAAAATAACATTTTCAAAATTATACAGTAATAGTGGTATCAATTATTAAGTTGCCAAAACTAATTCATTACGGATGCAAGCGGGTTTACTACGAACCTAACGAATGAAACGTTGGCGACTTGGTGTTCTCTGACATCCGTAATGAATTCGACTACAATAGTTAAATAAACTAAATTAATTAGACATCACTAAATATATGCCATCTTTTTAATTACCATTATTATGAAAGGCATGGTAACATTTTTTGTCCAATCAAATTATTTTAAGTTACTTATGGCAACATCTGAATAATTAAAATAATAAATAATGCTGGACAATTCACACAGCATTATCTGGCCCCAAGCTAAGCAGAACTTGTGTTATGGGTACTTTATGATTGATATATATAATACAATACATTACATACATCGATGTTTTGACTTTACAATTTCCCGTCTAACAAAATGCACTTTAGGTGCTATCTTCGTCTGATCCACACCTGTTCACTTGGTACGTCGTCTCGGTTATGCGAAAGGTTTCGGATGCCAGGTGCGTTATTTCTACCTGTTTCAACAGAAATATTAATACACAACAGAACTATGACTTAAGACATCCAGGTATTTGGAGGAGATGATGGAGGAGGATGAGATGCTTAAACGATACAATATAATAATGCTGGACAATTCACACAGCATTATCTAGCCCCATGGTAAGCAGAGCATGTGTTATGGGTACTAGATAACTGATACACATAATACAATACATTACATACATAGATATTTTTTATTATACATAGAAAACAACCAGAACATCCGGAACAAATATCTGCAGATCGTACATACAATTGTTCCGAGGCGGGAATCGAACCCGCAACCTCCTGCGTCGCAGGCGGACCTTCGCCTACCGCGCCACATCGGTCGTCAAATACAATGCCGTGTAAATAGAAAAAACGTTATTAAACAACATATATGTGGGTTATTTGTAGATTTGTATAGGTTTGTGATGTCCATGGAGGTCTACTTGTAATTTAATAGTGCCTCTCTTCATTTTTCCTTTTCTCTCTGGTTTTTTTATGTTACCTACTCTTGTTATCTTGTATGTACCTATCTAATGTTATCAAGCTTTGTGCCACCACACCAGGACCGGTCTGAAAATCAGCGCCGCAACTAACTTAGGCTTGTAGCGGCATAATGCTGAGACAGGGACCTTTTGGCCCCTTATGTAACACGTATTTGTTCTTATCTGTATGTCTATTTCCTTGTAATTTTTTCTAGTTTTTATATTTTCTTACTATGTAATGTGTCGTGTTATGTGTTATGTATGGTGTCAAATAAATGTATTTTCTTTCTTTCTTTCTATATAACAGGAAACAATACAAAATATAAATTAGAATATTCACAGGTTACACACAGCTAAGTACCGCTTTAGAACCCATCTTCAATTAGTCCTCATTGGTTATGGCTCGAGTTATCTGTGTTGCCACACTCTGCCATGTCAAAAGAGCCGTCTACTTTAGTAGATCAAAGAGATCACTCCAGTTTTGATTATAATAAAATATTTCTAAAAAACTGAAAGTGTACTAGCTGACATACCTACAGATTAAATTAGCAAGCCTATCTACCTAATCATGACATTCCTATAATTCCTATATGACATTCCTAATTTTATAAATAATGATTGTTTAGAATTTTAGGCTAACATTTAAAAAGAACCCAAAAATTGTTGTGCCCTGACAGGGTTTTTATGCATTGTGTACCTACCCACTAAGACTACACCTAAGATACTACCTGTATGCATGAAATTACAATAAATGAATTATGAATTATTTATTGTCTTTATTATAACGCTAAGAGGCGACGTGGAGGCCCAGGATGAGATGGCGTGACGAGCTCGAGGCACATCTTCCATCATGGCCTGTTGCAGCGGATCGCGAGGAGTGGAAGAAAAAGGAGGCCTTTTCCCAGCAGTGGGACAATAATGGCTCAAAATAAATAATAATAATAATCTTTATTATGATAAGCACGAAGGACATAAATAATAAAAATGTTTCTTACCTTAAGCCAGGCAGCGTTGTAAAAGCAAAATGCAATGTTATGAATTAAGCTATGTATGTAATTAAGAGTTATATATAAAGGATTAAGCATACAACGATAGTTTATAGTTTTATTTGTACATAAACGACTTAGAATTCAAACTTCTTCAAGCAAATTTAAATTAAGCACCATGTTAATTAATAATACCGAGGATAATTTTGAAAAATATTAAAGCCGACTTCAAATTCCTTAGTATTTACAGTTTTTGTTAATTTTAATTACTTACCCAAAAAAAAAACAAAAATATATTTCGCGAAATAAATTTTTATGGGATGACCTCGGGATTATTCTGGATACAAAATAGAAATTAAATAATATCCCAACCATATTAAAAGACCCTTGGACACCCGAAGTCGTTAGAAATTAAATAATATCCCAACCATATTAAAAACCCTTAGACACCCGAAGTCGTTAGAAAATTGATTCTCCATTATCATCTGATATATTGCTGACAAAAGATGTTGAAGAAAAATTATTAGGCCATAAGGGTTATGATATAGGGCGCCTTAGGGGTCGTCCATTAATTACGTGGCGTTATTTAGCGACAGCTTTTAGACTAACCCAAAACTTTTGTAGATACAGGAAATAAAGTAACAAAAAACTTCAGATATTTACAACTTGACAAACATATAACTTCAGTGCTTTGACACACACACAAGTGCACGTATACGAATAGGAAATTGAGACATATTGTCGAAATTTTTGGCACCACCTCTCTTGTGTATGCTATAATATCTTTTATATGCATATAACTATGATCTAGTCATTTTATTCTGGAACATAATCATTATGATAAAAAATACTGTCTGACAGGTTTAGTAGTCGCGCCGATCCTTCAGAGAAACTCCGAACATAGCTCTCTCCATAGCTCGCTGAGCGACTTTGAACTGGCGGACCAGCCCTATCGTGAGTGTCCACGTCTCAGCTCCGTAGGTCATAACGGGTAGGACGCACTGATTGAAAACTTTCGTTTTCAAGCATTGCGGTATGGATGACGAGAAGACTTGACGTAGTTTCCCAAATGCTGCCTACTACTAGGTCATAGTTATCGTTATATGCATTTAGAAATCTAGATTTCGAGCCTCAAGTGATTAATGGACGACCCCTTACAAGCGGTATGTAGCTTTAAATGGTAAATAAGCAAAAAACATTATTTTTTTAAATGTTTATTCTACATCGGTCGTCTTAAATAGTCAACAATAACAAAATACACAAATTGATATAATAGTAACAACGACATGTAGTAACAGTTTACACACCCGACAAAAGTGTTCTTGGAAGGGTGACCAGTACGAAAAAATATTTCTGGAAGATTTCACAGCTAAAAATTAGTTTTTAAATAAGAAAAGAAATAATGTATTCTAAAATCTAATGAAAGAATGAGTTTACATTTTACATGTTTGTGAGGTTTCTTTTGAGTGACCGTTAGCGATGGTACGATCAGAAAATGAACGGAATACCGACTTATAAATAACAGTTAAAAAAAACTGACAACCTACTTACATACTGAATGAAAAAACGAATGAAAAACAAATGAAAAATTTGTTCTCACTTAAAAATACAAGTCTGGTCACCACTCACAAGAAAATAGACATTTCAATCTGCAAGCATTTATACATTTCTGTTAATATTTTATTTTTACGTTTGTTACATTCAACAATATTATTTTTTAATTTTAATTTAACCTAAACATCAAGATTTACTAAATATAGAGTAGTATCAATAATCAGATTATGAACATTTGCTTTTATTAGATAGTTATGCGTTTCTGATTATGTATATTTATTTTTAAGTAAAAATGCCCGCAGATTTCTTATAAGAATGATATATTAATAATAACACTCACATGAAAGCTGGTTATATTTATGTATTTCAAGCGAATAATATTGCTTTTCGTTAAAAGACAACCTTTTATATTAGCGTTTATAAGGATAGTAAATCGATGGATATGGCCGATCTAACTTGGCAACACTGGTAGTATTTTGGAGGGTTAGTTGTTGCCAACTCATGCCAGATTTTTGGCTAGATTTCAAATGTCAGTATACTTTAACAGTTCAGAATAGGTAATAGGAATTTTGTAAGATATTTATATAATTACTCATCTGGCAAAGTGTAGATTTACATGTATTATTGGGGCGTTTCGACCTGATTTACGTAGATAACAGTTTCTAATGCTAGTAATATATATGATGATGACAATACCAACACTTAATAAGAATTTGTACTATGCAAAATTATATGATATGACTCAATTTTTGGACGCACTCCCTAACTAAACGACCATCAAAAATGATTCTCTAATTGTCTCGAGTTTTGAACTATTCACAGGGTGCTCATGATAGTGTATAATGATGATCGTGCACACTCACACACCCTGTATACATCTAAATCAGTCGATGAACAATTATGATATTTTATTCAAATCAATTCAGTCAATGTTTTTGAAGACTTAAATCATTTTATTGAAGAATGCAATCTCGTCATTCTGTAACTGTTGCCAATTTACAAGTAGTCTATGATTTAGTTATAAAATTCTATTATATGAAATAATACTACATTTCCGAATCGATTAAAGAAATAAGTCTTCAAAAATTTATCGATAGAACACAATGCTATTAAAAACCTATTGGTAGGTAAACTACAATAACCGTCCTCCTGCTTTAGAGCCTTTGGCAGCGTCTTTATTCTGAATTTTGTTTAATAAATGTGAAATAACTGATATAATCTTGAGCAATCTATTGATCCCGATGAAAGAATTTTAAACTCCACCATTTTATTTAAAAATATGAATGCCAAAGTTCCTAAAACAAGAGAATATGAAGGGTCCATGTTTTTGGCATTTTACGTACACGATAGTGGCAACACTGGCAACATACAAATAAATCCCTAAAAATCGAGTCAAATTATTGCTACTTCAAACAATTGTGGTGTTAGATTGTTCACACCTAGCGATAGCGGTGTTTTACAGGCGTAAGCAGATACGTCTCTCTCAGTTCGTATAATAGGTTCATACATCTACTTTGAGTTGCCATGATTGTGGCAATCCTCAAAATGGAAGCACCAATTTATGTCGAAATTGCCAGGTTAGGGTAACCAAGCTAGCTCGGTTATACGAAAATGGGCAAAGCGCTCTTATGGGGAGCAATACTAAAGGGCGAAATATCAAACTTAAAATGGTCTAAGATCGAGTACTCTTGTCATGAAGATAAGATAATAATTTAAACCAAGAAAAAATAAAGCAAAGAACCAAAAATGGTTTCTAGTTTTTGCTTTATTAAATTTAATTGCAATTGTTGAATTTAATTGCTATGGTCTTGTTTGAAAACATAAGTATTTGCTTCTAATTTTCGCTCTTTAGTATTTATTCCTCCGGTATAATATTTGAGGTTATATATTTATTTGTTAATCATTTGTAATCTCTCTCTACTTGTTGTTTTAAATGCATCTACCAACCCACCATTTAAGCAGCGTCCAAGAAAAAATGCATACGATTAGTTGCGAGATTCAGCCATAGTTATAAATTGTTGGTAACACTAAAATTATGATAAACAAGCAATAAGCTAAGAGGACTGAGCTCGATAATAAAAGTACGCCGGAGTAAATATTCTATACTAAATGACTAACAGTATTTATTATTATTAATGTGACGTTTCAAAGCGGGGCGCTTTGCTCTTGACCGTCTCTGGTATAAAAATTGACAGTTTTTAAGATGTAAACAAGACGACAAGCAAGATATTAGTTCCGAAAACGCTCACGCAAACGCTCAGCGCCAAAATGGCGAAAATCGAATAGTCTTAAAAGAAAAAACCGTTTATAAATTACTTTTGTGTTAATATCCATGATAGTTTCCAAAGTTTTATAAAAACTCTTATGCCCGAATACTCAAAGGGATCTTAAATATATAATTTTTTGAATATTATATGTATTTCCTTGATCTCGGGCCATAAAGTGAACCGGTCCTTTGGTGGGCTTGCGTGGGGCCGAAGCCAACAGCACAGCACAAAAGCCCAATTAATATTATTTTATATTTAAATCTAATATTTAAGTTCCCTTTGTATATTTTGTATATATCTGTCATTGATAATGTAACCTCCAGCGTACTTGTATATGAGAGCTGAGTGGCTAAGAGTAATGGTAAAGTACTCACCACTTCGCTGGTGAGACAGTTGATGGCGTTGACGTTACGCGGTGGTGGCGGAGGCCTAGGGGAGCGCCGGCCGTCGGACGGGGTCGCGCCGCGGACCGGAGTCATCGGGTAGCCTGGAAGTATCAGCACAGGTTTTTGTTATTATAGTGCGTAAGAACTCGCACTCGGGGTAATCTCTAATAAATTAAATAATCGATTTCGGCGGGACTTGAACCCGCGACACTCAGTACTGAGGTATTTGATCACACACAAACATCATCACACTTATTTTGTGTGTGTGTTTGGATATACGGATGTTTGTTACCTCTTTACAAAAATACGGAATGGATCGGACTGAAATTTTACAAAAAGTTACTCGTAGTTCTAGGAATTAAAGTGACAAAAAATTTTTGCGCAGGCTATTTACGCATCTCGCGACAGGTTTGCAACAGGCGTAAAACTAGAAATTATTGCTGTCAAACGTCAATTTTGTATTAGTTGAGAGCAGCTACAACGTCAATGGCAAATCGAGCACTAGGTCTCCCTCTGCTGGACAAAAATAATCGAAACTGCCTCGGTCGCCCTCAATTTAAATCTGAGTGACGTTTGAGTATTCAGAGGTTATAATTGTGCGTATAACTTTCACTAAGGAAGAATTCTGGCCGAAGAATGTGCTGTTCCGGCGTTTTCGCAGACGTGAAATAAACGTTTTGTATTGATTACAGGTCGCAAGAACATATTGCGTGTCACACGTCGCCCACACTACGTGCTACTACATAGGTTTATTTAATGTATGTTAGATTAAGGTATATATTTTATATCAGCCGTAGTTTATATCCATCTGTACTAGACTAATGTTGCCTGAAATAAATAAGTGATTATCACTATTCTTATAAATCTTTTGTTTTCTTTGACGTTTAAAACTAAAGGGTGTAATAATTACCTTGTTCACTACAACTCGACTCTGTGAAGCTAGGAGTGCCCTCTGTCCACGTGGGCGTCGAGCCTTCCACTGACGCTGGAGGGGTCCAACAGACACTGAAATTGATTAATAAAATAATAAATAAATAATGCTGGACAATCCACACAGCTAGCCCCAAGCTAAGCAGAGCTTGTGTTATGGGTACTAGATGACTGATATACTTAATATAATACATTACATAGATAGATTGTTTTCATTATACATAGGTAACGACGAGAACACCCGGAACAAATATCTGCAAATCGTACACACAACTGTCCCGAGGCGGGAATCGAACCCACAACCTCCAGCGTCGCAGGCAAACCTTCACCCAAGGTGCCACAGAGGTCCTCATGCTGCAAAAAATGTCCTGTCTTATAAATTCATACTGTGTTACACTATTGTATTTATTTTATTTTGCTTTATTTGGAAGACAGTTTTACACACTTAACAGATAACTTAAATAATAACTTATAACCATTTATGTGTCCTCGCATGTAGTACTAAGTGTACAAAACTTATTTCTTACTTTTTAAAACATCGTGTGGCATGCCCCAGAAGGACGAGAGCGTTCGGGACAAAGTGCGTAGGATTTGTAGAGTCTGGAGTCCCCCGTGACTCTTTTCTCATAGTTTCGGTTCGTGTAACCGTAAGGTTGGAGGGATTATTTTCCAAAACACCGCACAGAGCAAAACATATAGAAACACCAAATAGAAAAAAGTTATTCTTACCTAGCATCATTGCTTCTAGCACTGCTTAACGCAGCCGGCGTCAATGCAAGCGACGACGCACTAGACGTCGTCATAACCGACGCACTGGACGCGCCCCTGCGTCTCCCTGACGCTGATGACGACGTCGTGGATGAAGAGTTGGTTCGACTGGTTCTTGGAGGATGGGTGTCTTCGAACGGCGGCGGCGGTGTCGAACAGCATGAGGCCACGCCGGCTGGGGCAAGACTAGCGTTACTACTAGCACTAGATAGTACTACGGTAGGTTCATATGACTAGGGTAAAGAAATACTAAGGTAAAGACTAAAGATAAAGTTATTGGGGTGAAGGAAGACTAAGGTATATACTCTATAAACATAGACTAACACATAATGAAGGTAGATTCGAAGGTGGGAGAGATAGAATAGGATAAAACAGTATAGATTTCATCCCATCTAAGGTTTTTAGAAATTAGATAGTAGGTATAGACATCCGGACTTAGTATATAAAGGAGATGATTTGCGTTGGGCGGTATACGTATGGAAAATGTAAGAGGAGAGACGTTTAAGGAAAATTGATGGTATAAGGTGGGGTGAAGAATGGAGGATTAGGACTTTTTCGAAGGCGTAAAGTGAATAGCGATTTATGAACTGTACTAGAACTAAATATTACTATTTAGTTACTATACTAATAGTGTAAAGATGCTACGAGCAAACATGTGGAACGTATTTGAAATTCAATGATGATTTGGAGGAGACGGGGGTTTAGTTTTCAGAAACAGTAGATAAAGGAATAGACGCTATTATTATGTTAAAGAATAAGGTACCTTTAATGTTACAGGAACTGATCAAAGAATCATGCTTTTAGAGGTAAACGAAACGTTACTACTAATACTGCTAAAATGGAAAGTAGGTCAAGCAAGATGAACTTGGAAGTGAGTTTTAACGTAAATTAGAAAAAGATACTATGAAAGAAGGTATACAATTAAGACAAATTTTAAGGCATATGCAATAGACAAAAATACCAAAATAATTAGGTACCAAACGAGATAAACTGCTAAAAAATAAAAATTATAGCTCAGCAATGAAAACTAGCGCGAGTTGATCTTATGTATTGGGTGTAGGATCAAATAACTAGACATTAATAATAAGAAGGGATGAAATATCAAAACTACTTAATATTTATAAAATATATAAACTGACGACCGAGCAGTTTGTAAAACACAACAATTAATAAAAATACAATAATGGCAGTTAAATCACAGCACAATCTAATAATACAACAATAATTTTCATTCATGCAACAGGAACAATGATTTCTAAAACTACAAACATACAACTGCAAATTCTACATTTTTATTTGATAAGTTATTTATTATATCGTTTCTAAAATAATTATTTTTATACACATTTTCAGTGTTAACGCTTTGTCATATTTTTCATTTGTAAACAATCTTTCTTTTAGTTGTACAATTTAATGTTACCTCTACAACCTATAAAACTTCTTCAATATCTTTTCTCATTTTGAAAATCTTTCTCTTCTCAGACCTTTTTTTGAAGCTTCCCTTCTTCTTTTGTCTTGGAATTTTAACCGGTTCTTTAGTATCAGAATCAGTGCCTTCTGAAAACTTCTTTATTTTATCATGAACGTTGCCGGAGATCGTTTTAGAAACAACTGGATTGACCGCTGTGGTTTTTAAACAGTAATGTTTTCTATCAACAGTGCTTATACTGCCATGCGTATATTCAATAGGTTCAAATATCTTTTTAGTTTCTTTCACAACTCTTTGCTTTCTTTCGATTGGAACTGATTTCTTGCTATCTTGAGAAGAAGACAGTGAACTTCTTCTGGAGCTATCTTCAGAATCAGATTGTACCCTCCAAATATGTTTTTGAAACATGTCGATTTTGGTTTTAGCTTTCTTATGGCATATTACTTCATCTTTAGTCATTCCTCCTTTAGACTTGCCTTCGATGTACGTTCTAATTTCTACTTTGGGTGTAGATTTTTCTCTTTTGATTTCTTGTGTGCGATTACGATCTCGTTTGGACTGATTGAAGTTGAGTTTCTTTGTTATTCCTGATATAATACCAGGTTTTGTTCCATTTTTATTTTCAACGGCTTTTGTTTCCACGTTATCTTTAATAATATCAGATTTTCCAGTTTTTTTTAAGGTTCTTGCAGCGAATATTAAATCTGACGATTTAACGTTGTGAACACTGACTCTTTCGCCTGGGACCTCAAGATTTGTCTTTTTATTAGTAATTTTTTCACCGATTTGTGTAACCACACCTTTGATGAACTGAGATGGGCTAATAGTTCGTCTTTCCCTGACTTCCTCAACGTCTATCACTTCATTTACTTCGATAACAATCCTTTCTTCACTGCTCGATTCAGTAAGCGTCGAATCGTCATAGTCTCCTGAGTCTAGATGTTCAAGAACTACTTTATTGATGTTGAATTTAGCCATCATGTTAGTTTGAGCAATAAGATCTTTCCCTGGATGTGATCTTTCAGTGATACTATCACCGTCTTCAGCAAAATCTAAGAATGAGTTAGAAGCTACTAGTTTCGTGAGTTTCACAGAGTGTTCAGACACTGATGGTGCTACGTGACATGCGGCAGGCTCTTTAAACTTAAAATCATGCCCGTAGAAGCAAAAATCATCATCGCTACTGGTGATAGGCGTTTGCGGTGGTATATCATTCACGGATATGTTCAAAGCATAATCACCTTTGTTGTCTAGATTGGAAGATTGGGAGTTGCCTCCACCGCGTTTCGTTTTCGGGGATCCGCGGGGTGGGACAGGTGGGGGGACCCTCTGTTTCGATCCCTTCAAAACAGCGGGGAAAGCTACGTCTGGCTCGGAAATTGCCATCGTTGTTTTCATTGATGACGTAGTTACTTTAGCTGAAGTCGAAACTGGTGACGTAACTGATGTCGGTGTTATATGCGCTGTCACGTCAGACAAGGAAACTGATATAGAAAAAGACAGAGATAGAGAAAAAGTTTATTAGTTTAAAATGTATACAGAGTTTGGCACGTAAGTTACAATTTGTGCGTTAGATTTGGAAGCGTTTAGATGTCAAGAATGGCGTGTTTGTATTTGTATTTTTTATGTGGAGCTTGACCGTTCAAAGCATCGTTTTTTATTGGTTTTATAAGAGATTTAGAAAATAAAGCATGCATAAATAAAGTGGTATACCCAATAGAAAAGATCCAACAGGTCAGCAGCGTGGAAAATAGGAACACATGAAAATAAGCTTGTTAATATGTTTTTTACGAGGGTAATATTAAATTCATTAGAAAATAGTAGAATTTAAACTAAATCATGGCACCACAGAACTCCAAGAGCGGCCATATTGTTTCGTGATCTCAGCGCCGCCATCTCTTGCTTTTCTTTGCGAACAAAATTAATCAACTTGTTGATACAATTTTGGCTTTTCACCTTTGTACGTGGTGTTGCCATAAAAAATGATAAATTACCTATTGGTTATTTTTTTGGAACATTCCTATTTTGGAATATTATGAGTATAAAGCGTAAACACTGCAGCAGCAAATAATAATTTCGAACCTTTTAATTATTTACTTGCTGAAGCCAATTATGTACAGTCAGCAACGCAAGTAGCTGGACATTCATTTATTTTATATAACCTGAACGGTACTTCTCTGCATAATTAACTGAACTTCAAAAAAAGAACAAACTATTTTTTACTTTACACGTAACAAAATTCGCTGGACATTTATTGCGTCATAAATCGCTGATTAGTGTTTCAATTCCATTCCGACTATTTATTTCATATTCAAGTTATTCATATTTGAAATTTCTAAACGAATTAATGACTGCATTGCTTGAAAATTAACATTAAGATAGAGTTGAAAATTGATAATTATAATATCCCTTACTTAGTATTATACCCTTATTTATGTATATAGTAAAGCTTCGGATAAGTTTTGCTACAACTCAAAAAGTAACAACCTAACAAGGTAAAGGTTTATTGTTCGCTTCTTTACCTTAAAAATATTGAATTCAATTTATTTCCTAGTTTTACTTATGTAATTTGAATTAAGTGACGTGTCTAAGAGTCTTGTAAGGTCTAAAGGGAGTACAGCACTTTGTTATTTGTGTATTACTTACGCAGAGAAGAACCGTGAGCAGTGCTTACAGCTATTCATTCTCACCTGCCTTCACGCTGATACCACTGGTGCTCGCAGCGCCTATCCATAGCAGCGTGCAAACATTGTAACTTTAGATGATAAATTAAAATAACGACTGAAGAACAGGATGTGGATTAAAGGTCGGTCGTATTTGACGGAAAATGCGTCAAGCGTATCATCGGTCGCGTCTATACGGTCAAATTAGACCTGCCACACTACACGTCTAGTCAGTTCGAACGGCCTGTATACAAACGATCTCCGCTGTTACGCCTACTCTGAATGTATCATACAAAATACACGTATCGAACAAAATCATGTATCATATGAAATAAGAATCCTGGGCCCGTATACTCGTATAAACAGAGACTCTAAGGGTTACATATTTATTATTTCTCATAAATCCCTTTCGTCAATAGAGGCCGCAAATAGATCTCGCAGGCAGACTTACATAGTTCAGCAGCCTATGCAGTTCGAACAATTAGAAATTTAATTTTTTTCAATGAAGATACAGCTAGGTTAGTTTATTTCAGTTACTTCTATAGTATTGTCTTATAGTATTTTGCTTTGGGGACAGGCAGCTGACATCTAGACTTGAACCTTATTCCATGGGAATAATGTCGTCATCGCTGCCACTGCCCAACCCACCCACAGAGTCGCAGGTAACGGTCACGAGTATTCATAATATTAATAATGCATATTACGAAGTTGTGCTTGGGAGGGACTTGGTCATGAAAATCTGTTACTGGCTCCCGGACCATAAATTATTGTAGTTTGTCAGTGGAGAGTACGTAAAAATGCTCACGTTAAAGAACTTATAGAACAAAGACGAAAATGTCTCAGCAGTCCTTCATAAGAGAGAGAACTCGATTGGTCAAACCACTGCAACTATGTATATCTAAGCCCAATACGAAATCAGGATCACAAGTCGTCTTACATTATCTGAGAAAATGCGAAATAAAACAAGATATAGGAAGGAATTTCATTAATACATATATTCAATGTTATGTACATAAATATATTTTGGTCATATACAAGTATGCATAACACAACATACAACTCAAGGTAGTTTACCACCACACCGCACTTGCTATTATATAATTTAATGAGGTAAATTTTCCTTTTCACATTATCTATCTGGACAGTGGAATTTACATAAATATTCCATCAACTAAATTATTGTATTGTGATAAATTGATATATTTACAAGTTCCATAGATATAATACATTATTTCAATTCTGTTACATAGCACAAACATTTACTAATATCAGCTAAAAGTAGGTTGAAGGTACTAAAGTCATTTAAAACGGGATATTTACCATGATTTGATTTTTGAGTTATCCAATATTTCGGCACAGTTTCATGCGCCATGATCACGGAGTAACTTATCATCTCAAACATCATGGCGCATGAAACTGTGCCGAAATATTGGATAACTCAAAAATCAAATCATGGTAAATATCCCGTTTTAAATGACTTTAGTGTTGATAACCATGATAGTTTCAAAAGTTTTATTTAGGTAGAAGGTAGTTTACCAAGACAGCGCTTGCTAAAGACCTTTTTTTAGTGACAGGTAAACTTTTCACATGATTTATCACTGGACAGTGGAATTTAATTAACATTGTAGTATAGTGATAAATTATGATATTTACATGGAGGAGTTTAATAAAATTATAATTCATTATTATTTCATTTCTATTACATAGCACAAACATTACTAGTATCTGCTAAACGTAGGTAGGTATATTTTATGTTTTTGTTATATTTATTGGAAGAAAGTTCTTGCTAAAAGGCCCTGTTTTAGCATTGAGAATCCATATACTAAGCTAGAGTCATATTTTTGACAGCAAATACGAAAGATTTAGTCTCATAATAAGAATTCTTTGTGCGGACGTCAAACTATTTAAAATTTCTAAAATATACCAATAAAAACACTCCTGCCTTTAAAATTGAGACCGAAATTTGCGAAATATTTATAATTTAAGTCTAAGGTAACCAATAAATACTTAGGTAGGTTCTTAATTATGTCTGTATTCCTTTAAATTTAGTACAGTTACGTTTATAATATTTTATAATGAAACAAATACAGAGTCATTGTTTAACTAGTACTACTACAGTGCAAAGGCGAAATGACTGCAATTTAAAAAAAAAATACGTTCAAAGCCGACTTTATAACTTGCGTTATTTGACATTCTTGACTCCTGTTTCTTCGATATATATTGTTAAACCTTTGCACTGTAAATAGATAAAATGAACAGCAAAAACACTGAAGAAGATAAAACCGTCTTTACGCTCCAGCCAGCGTATACCAGTTATTGAAAATAGGCATTGTTCAGCCATTTATGTCATTGCCACCTGATGCATGTGTATTTCTATACCAATATTATAAAGAGGAAAGGTTTGATTTTTTGTCTGTAATGGGCTCCGAAACTACTGGACCGATTTGAAAAATTCTTTCACCGTTGGGAAGCTACACTGTCCTCGGTGAACATAGGCTATATTATATTTTCAAAAAAGCTAGGGATCCGTACTAAAACCGTGCGAAGCCGGGAAGGTCCGCAATAAAATTAGGTACCTACATAATGAATATAATCCACATCATTATAAATTTTACTTCAGAAATTTGATATAATTATAACGACAAAATTGCATGATAATTGCCATTTAAGACATTTTCGAGACATATTTTGAGTTATCTTTCCACAACTCAATTCGATTATTCAATTTGAGCATTTCTAAATAAATAATTAAGTAAAATATTTAAATTATGTTAATTGTGACGTTGAAAATACTAAAGGAATGTTTTTAAAACACAAAGACAGAACTATATGGAATAGGATGACCGACCATCATTAAAAATTATATGAGATATCTTGCACTTTCATATTAAAATGTTGACATTTCGATTGCTGAAATCACACCGTATGTGTTTTCTACAAGTGACTAATATGCGTAAATCCACACTAGCGCAGCGGCTGAGAAAATACAGATCTGTGTGACTCAGCACAGCCGTAATGTTTTTGAACGAAACGCATGTGCGGCGCAACACAACCGCTGTGTAGAGCGGCTGCACGAATGGCTTAGGTTAAAAAAAGATCGCAGTCGAAGTGTTAATAGAGTATACCTAATAAAATTATGGTGAATAAACTACGGGGTTTTGTTCCCATTGTATTGTTTTTCTATAATTAGAATTAAATTATAATATTCTTTTCTCGGGATATGCAAACACACAAAACAAATCTACAGCTCTTTCTCACCAATCAGTCGCTCAATAATTTTACGTTGTTTAATAATAAACTAAAATTAAATCAATAAATAACCATCTATAAGCCAGTCCGCTTTAAACACCACCAACTTTAAGCCAAGTTAAGTTAAAGTAAAGGATATATAACAGACTTAAACCATCCTATAATCACAAAAAATATCCCAATCCGAACCGAAACCATAGAGGCCCCCAAGTGGGATAATACCTTAGGTTACGGCCCCACTGTAGAATGGTAGGCAGGTTGCTAGATTAGCAGATAACTTCGAATTTGCTAGTTTAGGCTACGTCCGCACTGACATGCGTCTAGACTCTAGAACCAGATATTAAAGGCACAAGTCCGAGATGGGCTGCAGACTGCAACCACAGGCGACATTACGGCTAGCGGCTGCGGTTGACCGCAGTGCTGTATGCGGTCGCGGTTGCTATTGCTATTTCAAGCACGATTTGTGACACAACTGGCGCTGTAGTCGCTGCGCGCCGCGGCCGGTATAGCGGTATAGCGGTTTCGGTCAAACTATAGCTACACACACACACATTCGTAGTGAGTGTGGCCGATCAAACATTTTCATACTTTTGTTATCGCATCTACCATTCTGCAGTGTGACCGTACCTTTACATAAATACATTCTTACATAATTACTAATTTTTACATCATAATAAAAATACATTCTCTTATAAATTCCTAAAAACATCTGCCTCAGATATTAAAAAAAAAAACAATTGATGAAATTGCATGCAAATTTTCAGACATTTACAAAACTTATAAACGAATTTCGTAATTTCGACGGTAATACATACAAAAAAAATAGTTTCTTAGGTACAAATAAACATTACACACAAATATTTCAATAGGTAATGATATCACATACCTATAGCTTTTACATTTAGGTATTATCCGTATGTTTCTTTGATAAAATTTGTGATTTTAAATATAAAAAGGAAATAGAAACACCCGGACACAAGTAATCTTGCATAACAATAGCAGTTTGAATATTTTAAGATATTTCAAACAATCGTTTGAATTTTAAAACAAGATGAAAGTATGATAAGGCCAAGAGTAAATAATTGGTTTTACCCTGGACTTCAGAATAGCACCAAACGATTCACCACATACATTTTTAATCAATGCTCTTGTTAAGTCTTTAGTTATACAAGACAACAACAACCTTAATGCTCAAGCTTAACAGAAATTTGTCCCTAGAAATTTGCTTACGAGCCTCAAAAAGAACCAATTTTGAACACATACTGCAAAAGGCATATTTTTATTTTATATTGCTTAGCTTTATACATAGGCAGCTGCCAATAAACAATATAATTTTAAATCTTTGCCAAATTTTACAAACCCAAATCAGTGTCATTCAATATTATGTATAACAGCCCTTTTGATTTTTATCAAAATAGATCTGTATTTTTGGCATTATAAGGCATCAATAATGCTTATTAGTTTGGTAACTTATATTCTTTCGAACAGTGGATTTAAAGTTCAAAATGGTTGTTAAGAATTTACAAAGAATGATCCAAAATTTATTTAAGATCCTATTTGTAGACCACAATTATTTCGACCAACAGTTAAAACAATATCAAGGTTGCATTTGCATCAAGATTGAAAAGGTAACAATTGCCAGAGCAATTTACATGTATCTATTGATCGAACAACATTCTGATGCGAGTACATCAGACGAACAAATAGACTACAATACTTTACGCAATACAAAACACGTCTAGTCTCCCACAGGGAACGATCCTAGGTCCTATCCTCTTCATAGTCTCTTCAGTCCGACGGAGGTATAACGATAATAGTACTACCGCTATTATGCGTAGGATAAACTTCCGTTTTTTCTACAGTTCTTACATAAACAGTCTCCTTTATAAAAATTTCGGATTCTTCAGAATCTCTTAAATTGTCACTACCATTAAGTTTTACTACAGATACATGCGCGTCTTTTCTAGTGAGTAAAGGTTCTCCTCTAGTTTGGATCTCTTGGTCCCTTGTTGACGGTGTTTCTGATTTTATGTACACTGTCTGTGTTGATCTTACTTTTCTGAATCGCATGTCTTTAGGGAGTGTTGAGGCGTCTCTTGTTTCCGTGGGACTTGTGCTACGAGTTCTTAGGCTAGAGTTTAGGCTTTTGGGTAACGTATTAGCGATTTCGTTCCCGTCTGTAGCTGGCGCACTATCCGATCTAGCAATACCAATATCTGCAAAGAATTTCTTGAATTTCTCAACGAATGTTGGCGATTTTGCTCTGTTCAGACTGTTCGTAAGTCTCTCGGTCGGTTCATGAAGGTCGTTATCTATTCTTACGGGGATATTTGACAAACTTTTATGCTTGTCAATGTTCGATCGTTTTTGTACCTCTTCGTCGTCGTCTATATAAGGTAGGTACGGTAAATCTTGAAGGTTGTTTTCGTTTCTCGTGTCAACAGCCGCATCTTTGAGTATTTTGACTACAGACGTTTCTGCTATGTAAATCTGCGGTACGCTTGTACTAGTATTATCAGTTTGTATGCCGCTATCTGCTAAACTGCCGTTTATATGTGAGCTACCGGCGCCTGTGCTTAATACTTTCGTAAGCTGGTCTGATAGAGATTCCGTTCTTTCAGCTATAGTCGTCCTATAAACTGTATTATCAGCGTATGACGTTCCTGGATTAGCTATATTTGAAGTATCGAACTCTATTCTTCTTTGGAAAGGTCGTCTGTCTATGTTCACACGGTCTGATAATACTGATGGATACTCTGTGGGGAGCGGAGGATGTCTTTGGTTCCATGTAGACATGGTTGTGTCGGTGAAATCGCTCATGCTAGATCGAATAGACGATCTAGGTGAGAGTCTCGACTGTCTTAGCATGTCGGGGTTGTAATCTGTAATCGGCCTTCCGATGTACATGCGCCCTGGAAGAATTGCCGTGTCAATATCTGATATTTTATTGATGAGGCTGATATATTTTGATATGAGCCTGACTTTCCAAATCGGACCCTAGTTTAGGGTCTTCAAATTTTCTGTACAAAAGCCTGATGTGCATTTATGAGCATTGTGAATTGTTTGTCTGTGGTCTTGATAAGTCAGATGTTAGGCCTGATACTTCTTATGAGTTCTAATCCCTTTTGTCATACATTTCAGTTTATTTGATCACACTCCTGATGACGTCATGCCGTTATCACGGACTTGAACACCAACACCGTTAGCACAAAATCACATGACAATTTTAAACCAAAAACGGTCAATTTTGAACAGAGATCTGTTAAAACGGGCGAATTTCGCGTAAAACTTAATAGTAAAATTCAAATTTCGGAGCAAACTACTTTTAGATAACAAAAACAAAAAGGACAGTACGTGGTCATTCAACGGATAGGAAGGGTTGGGGGGTGGGGGTGAAAATAAACTGAAATGTATAATAAATAGGTATTAGGTTCTAAAATAACTCTCATTCTGTTAGGATTGGGTTAAAACTACTTTAAAATAAAATGTTAAACCAACTAAATATTATTAGCAACACCACTTGCGCGAAGATAACATGAAATAAACAACGTTTATGGCTGCAGAATATAAATTATTATTTTTTGTACAAACGATTTAAATTTTTAAGTATTATTTATTGTTACTTAGTAAATTTTTACAAACATTCTGTTTAAATGTTGTAACATATGAATAAAAAAAATGAAGTACCTACTTTTGCAGTAATTTAAACGTTGTTTAGTTCATTTCAAATTCACCCTTCTTTAGCTTCAAAGCTTTCGATATTCGGAACAGAGCGTCAATCTGATTTCTTACGCGTCCTGAACAATAATAATGGAAGTGGAATGTGCGCATGTTACTAAATACTCAATTATCAATATATTTATTGTTGTAATAACATTGGCTTAATAGGTAGGTGATTAAGTATTGGTAGTAGTATCACAATGTGAGCCCCATTGGGCATTAACGACAAGTGGAAGGCAGACATGGTTGTTTTAGATTTAAAAAAATACTTGAAAAGTTTGTACGCGGCGGGACATTTGTCCGCATATTTGTACGCGTCGCAATTCACTTCCACGTTACGTCACTCAAAACGCTTAGATATTTTATAATAAAAGTTCCGAATATCAAAACCTTTTTAAAAACACAAACAAACATACCTGGCGTTTCCATGTCGTCCGAGGGTCGTCCCTTCGCGATGCTCTTTCTCTTTGACGGAGAGTGTTTGAGTGCTGTGAAGAGTAGGGGGGAGGTTAGAGAGGGTATGGAGGGGGGAGTGTTATTGTGATTGTAGGTAATTGTTTTTCTATGGACTCGATTTCATACTTTAAAGAACGTCTGTTATGGTATAGAAGACTAGATTTCCAAGGACGACTTCTAAAGACTCTAGGCGTGTTTTTAAATCAAAAATCAATATCCATAATGTACCATTATTAGATGACGTAACTTTTTTGAAACTACCAAATTTTAAACGACTTGGAGTGCAAAAGTTTATCAGTATATGAGAAGTTTTTACAATCACAATAAAACTCCAACAAATAGATCAAACAATACAATGTGTAAATCTAAAAAGCGATGCTGCAAATTAAAAATATCAACAGCATTGCAAATGATAAATTGTAAATAAACGTTAACTGAAAAAAAAAACCACTAAGTATCCATATTTGTAGAACAATATAAGGCACTGTAAGTGCCGTATTGTTTAAATGTTACAAAATTTTACGGCAAATTTACAATCGACCATTGAAAATTTGCTGTAATCTTTGTATCGATAATTTTTTTTGTATGTAGTAGTCTAAAAATATGAATGCATCTAATCTTCTCACATAGAAGATAACGTGTAATATGTAAAATAACGTGCTCAGTCAAGTCACACGAATGTCGGTTAGGGTCTAACTACGACAAGGGTGTCCTATGCATATGAAGTGGTTGATCCACACAATGGTACTATGTACGGGGTAGGGAGAGAGTTAGATGTGAAATTGTAGCAAACACTGAAGTTTTTTGAAAATGTCTATGATATTGAGCTTTTGTAAATTTGAATTGCAAAAAAAACTCAGTAAACTAACTAGTTTACTGAGTTTTACGACACTTCGTTTCGCTTTATGGCACTACCAAAAAACAATATGCTAAAATTCGAGTCTATTCTAGATCACATTCTAATAAAAATATTTACAACAATTTCACATCCTCAAAAGTCACTTTACATGAGAATCACAACCATCAAAACAGGGTCAAATATGATTAAACAGGGTACAACGATCAAACAGGATCAAGACATGCTAAACATCCCAAACGGGACTTACTTAGACCTCCACGGACGCGAGCGAGTATCCGATAACGGACAAAAAGTTGGAAAAAGAGAAAAAAAAACAAGATATTATTTCTGAAAAACACCAACAAGGGCCAAGGACGTAACATCCAGACCGGAGACAAAACAGTTCGTGCGTGTTCGTTAAACCGTCATGCTATTCAAAAGAAAAAAAAGCATCCAATTTGAAGAAAAAAAAACATGCCTAAAACACAATTAGTTGCGTTATTTTTCACTAAAACCTTAAACGAAGGTGTTGGCGTATCCTATAAATCTATTAAACAAAAAAAAAAATGATAACAACAGAAAAGCTTATTATGTACAGCTTCGGGTCTAGATAACTATTTTTCGTTTAAAAAAACAGGCAGAATTTAATGCCAAGCTCTTTAACTTCTCAGCTACTTTTATATGTATGTATGTAATAATCATAGCATAGCTCTAATAAGACTATGCAAAATGCCTTCTAAACTCAACATTGAATGGTCATCTAGTTGAGACAAAACCTTTCTCGGTTTCTCGAATGAAAAATGACTCATAAATTTCATGGTCACCCATTTCTAATGCTTCTTGAGCTATACAAAGAAGCTTATTGTAATATAACGAAGGTCCTAATTGCAATGTAATACCAACACCTTCAAATCTACAAAACACACACGTGACGCAACAAAACCAAAGTTTCAAAATAATAAGAAATCTATGCTGTTTGCATACTGACGCCATATGCCAGAACGCGGTCGTTGTAAACGCTGATGAAATGCTTGCTTTTTGGTCTTTACACTGATATCTACTAAAAGCCTTCTGTTCTATGCTGTTCTGCTTAGCATAGGGCTAGATGATACTGTGTGGATTGCCCAGCATTATTTATTAATATCCAATTTCCATAATTTAAACAGGATTAAAACCATAGAAGGATTTTGATCAATCAACAAATTTATGAATCAAAAATATTTTTGTCAGTCGGTCTTATCAGGGATTTAAGAGTGTGAAGAAAAACATTTTGGCGTTGAATTGTATTTCTAACCCTTTTAAAATTAGTAACAACAGTTTATTATTATCTTGGAAAACTCACAAAACTTTTAGTGCAAAAAATGACCAAAAAGGCAAAAGCATTTCATGGATTTCGCGTGTAGTGGCTATTATTATGCTATCACTTTAGTATTTACAATGTTTGCGCAAATCACTCTGTTAAAATAACAAAAAACTACCCATGGAATGTTCGCTACATTCAATAATTTTAGTTACTCCCACAGATATTTTGCTTTATTGCGTTAACCTAACAGAAAGAAATTTCTAATTAAACATGTATTGTAACAAACCATGATCATTGTTGATTATCATTTTCAAATATGCCTTACGAAAACTTGGGTAAATCTCGAAATTAACACAGTAACATCATATTCATAAAAATAGCTTAACTTCAAAAATATTAAGTAGTTTCCCTTTAAAAATTTGCGCAAACAATCCACAAAGCTACAGCATAATATCTCTAACACAAAATGCCCTACAGTACCTATGTAACTGGTCACAAGGGTCCTAAACTTGCGGTGGTTTCCTTTGATCTCGGGGAGATCCACTGAAGGGACAAGTTTTAAGGGTTAATTTAGATTTAGCTTGGTTCGGTTTGATGCTCAAAGAAATTTGGAATTTCGCTTTGAAATCATACCGAAAGTTGTAAAGGTAACGTATATTCTTGTGGGTGAATCTTGATCTATAAAATAAAATGTAGCAAGCAAATTCAATTTTGGCTAGAAAATATACATTTATTTATAGATTTCTGTAGTCTTGCTTTTCTGTTCTATGTTGCTCGTACAATCACAGAATTCAAACCATGAAATGTAAGAATGTACGAGCAAAAGGTATGAAAACTTGGCCTCATTACTTCAAATCAAAATATATTCATTTTCTCCCACACTAATTCCTTAGTTGCTAGAATTAGTGTGAGTAGTAATAAATATAAAAACATTGTGAGAGACTGTTGCCTGTTTTAAGTGTACAAGAAGCTACGTTACAGGTTACTACTGCTCTTGAATTGCTTGAAAAACGCCTACAATTTAAAACCCACAAAAATATACGCTAAAATTTATATAACTTACTACACATTTAATATAAAAACAGACTCCAAAATTTTCAGAACAAAATCTAATGTTTTTGTTTGTATTATGTAACTAAGGTCATTGACCTTAAATTTTGGAGTCCAAAGCAACTTACTCATCCATTGGAAAAAGGAGACACAATAATAAGACAATGAGATTAGCTTACTATGGGAATTTGACATTTATAATTACTAACATAGGAATCAATTTGTAATACTCAGGACTTTCTGGAAGTAGCTGAATGATTTTAGCTTTACTTGAATCCAGGAATAACATTATTTTGTGTTCAAACGGATTTGACAGACAACTAAGTTTTTTTTAAATAACCTTTCTGAATCTAAATTTTATAAAACCTTGATGATATCTCTCCTGAAGTACCAGAGAAATTATATTCGTACAATACGACAAATGTGTATAACACCAGCTTTTCTTATTAGATGATGCTATGTCGATTCTCCAACATTATTTATTTGTCTAGTGTGATGGATAATTTTTTTTTAATAAGTTAATTTAATGAGCTCGAGGCACATCTTCCCTCATGGTCTGTTGCAGCGTTGGATCGCGAGGAGTGGAAGGAGAAAAGGGAGGCCTTTGCCCAGCAGTGGGACAATAATGGCTCAAAATAAATAAATAAGTTAAAATGATGTTAATATCTCAATCTCAAATAAATAAATAAACTTTGTTGCCATATTTACTTTGCCAGCTAGAGTTATAGCGGTAGGTAATTTATTACAATAAATGTACCATATAATGTTTTCCTACAAGTAAAAGTCGACCGAGGTTATTTCAAATGTTGTAAGTATCCCATTATTTGCCACTGCAATACATCTAGTCAAATCCGTTTGAACAGCACCACAGTAATATAAACCTAAATACCTTAGACCTAAGAGATATAAAAGAGTAACACTTACACGAAGGTATCTTCTTGAAGACCGTTTTAGCCATGAAGTCTAGGAAGCGTTGCGCGTAGAAACTTGGCCGGTGGACCGATACAGTGTCCTGAAATGTACCGTTTTATCATCAGCATCGCTATAGATAAGACCGTCTATTGGTCTCATTGTTTTTTTAATGTATATTTTTTCTATGGAAACGTAGGAACTTGTTTCTGCCCGCGACTTCGCACGCGAAGTTTATTCAGAAACGTTCAAGTGTTATTTCTATCCAGGAACTGATTTATGGGATAAAAGTTTGCCTGTGTCATTTCAAGTGGGCCGGCCATATCTCGCGAAGAACCGACGGCCGATGGGGCAAACGTGTTCTTGAGTGGAGACCACGACTCGGTAAACGTAATGTAGGACGCCCTCCGTCCAGGTGGGATGACGACCTGCGAAAGACTGCAGGTAGATGCTGGATGCGGCAAGCTGAAGACAGGGCGCTATGGCGCTCTTTGGGGGAGGCCTATGTCCAGCAGTGGACTGCTATAGGCTGATGATGATGATGATGATGATTTCAAGTCCAATTCTAGAGCTATTAAAAATGTCAGCCCGTTCCGTTCACACAACATCCATCCATCATCAAACTTTCGGATTTGATAATATTGTGTAACTGCATCAGTGGGATGTGTGCGAATGAGAACATTTCTAAATCGATATTGACGGAAACATCGTCCATGCACTAAAATCACTATGGTAATTTCTAGACTCTGCAAGAGATACCCCCGCCATGCCCAATCTATGCATGCATAGATGAGTCGACGATATCATGGTATACCAGTTTGAAGTCGCTCAAAGATTTATTAAAGAGTTTTTCTAGGGAATCTAGGGGTTTCTCTGAAGGACAGTGTCCGTAACGAATATATCCGAGAGCACCAAAGTCAGAAGTAGCATTGGGCCCGCCACATCACCTGAAGAACCGACTACCACTGGGGTAAACATGTTATTGATGAAAGACCGTGTATCTGGCCAGGTGCGCTGATGAACTGCTTATGAATGCTGGCTGCAACTGAAGACAGGGTGCTGTGGAGTCTTTATCCAACCCCATAACGCACTGGGCCCTTCCGCCGTCCAACAGTGGACAAATTTAGGCTGATGAATAAATGAAATGATTGAAATGTACGAATGAATGAGGAAACGTGCAAGTCCAGTAACAAAATGATCCAGTACTGACCCCGTCATGTATCATGCTCTTCCACGTATGCTCGAGTTTCTTTCGGAAGCGGTAGGACTGGAGGATGTCGATGATGCCCAGGAATAGGAGGAGGCGTTCACCGCGCGCGTTCCGAGCGGGAATACCACCAGGTCTGTGGAGATATATAGTAAGTAAGATATAGTATAATACAATGCAAAAATACTTTATTATACAATATATATACATACAATTTTTCAAACACATTTAATCTGTCGGCTTGATGAATATCGAAGCTCTCGTTAGTCCCGATATTTGAATAATTATAATAATAAGGAATAAAGTTACATTATCTATTGTAGGGCTGTATCAGTAGGTAGTACTATCAATTTGTGTGTTTGAGTGAGAAGAAACCACTATATAATATTAAAAACTAGCTGCGCCCCGCGGCTTCGCCCCCGTGGAAATATATGTGTCAAATGGTTTAAATGATAAAAATTCTCTATCCTATGTTAGACTCCTGGTTCTAAGCTACCTCTCCACCAATTTTCAGCTAAATCGGTCCAGCCGTTCTTGAGTTATAAGTATTGTAACAAACACGACTTTCTTTTATATATATAGATACGTTTTAATTTCTCTCAAAATTATGTATTAACCATAAACTATTACTTACGGCACATCCTCCTCTTCATCAATAGGTTCGCTTTCAGCCTGGATGCTCTCCATTGCGGTGGAATGAGCAACCAATCGCTGCCGGTTGATAGACCTGGAAGACCAAAGCAGAACCTCTTAGCACGCACAATAGATAGACCATGTGTTGAGAATACCTCACAATTCGTAGACTGCATATGTTTATATTTGGTTTGCTGTATAAATGCAGAAGTTGCTTCTATTATATTTTATGATGTTCACCGATACATCATCATCATAATCAACAGCCTATAGTAGTCCACTGCTGGACATAGGCCTCCCCTAATGAGCGCCATAGTGCCCTGTATATTTGTTCGCAACATTCTGTCGTCAGCCCAACTGTTTGTATTATAAATACTAGTTCTAATTAGAACTGTTTAGTACGTATTTAAGCTTTATTATTTAGAACCTTCAGGTTATTATTATTATAAACGATAGGTTATTTCTCAAAGAGACATTTAAATCATGATGTTATGATATAAAAAGCGAAAGCTTTCAACCAAATCCCGTACCATACAATCAATGCAAATACATCACAATTTCAATCCCAAACACATTTTTTAAATGCCAATAATAGAGAAACGCTCACCTGAAATAGATTTAGAAAATTGGATTGTCTATTCTATGCTTAGGCGTATTTTTATTTATGTTCTATTTCTACAAATCAACCACGAACTATAACTCCAGTCTTCATTTGGAGATTTTGTTATAGTTTGACCGAAACCGCTGTACCGCGCCTGAGGTATGCGAGTGGCGAGACGGGGGGGAAGTATCGGCCGCTCCGATCCATCAGTCTGCCGTCAACGCTCACGGCGGTAGGTAGAGGTTGTACCGGCCGAGAAGATGGATCGAGCGCTATCTCGTGATATCAACCCCGTCTTTTTTTTTTTCATTTTTTAAGTTTGTAAGTATGGATGGATGTTTGTTACTCTTTCACGGAAAAACTACTGAACGGATCTTGATAAAACTTGGAACATACATACATAGTATGTGTACTGGAATAACATATAGGCTTCTTTTTTTTTCGTTGTACCATGCGAGCGAAGCCGCGTGTGAAAGCTAGTAAAAAAATATAAACATATCTTTTTATAAAAAAACATATCGTTTATGATATCGTAAGATATATCCGACCATATCGATCTCATGTGTACTCTTGCTCTTTTTTCCTCGGCCCCCACCTCGCCGCACTTTCTTAAGGAGTGGTACAGCGGTTGCGGTCAAACTATAAGTACTATCCAACATTTTCTAATGGTGATATTATTATCATGCATTGATATTGTCCAGCAACTGAATTCCATCAAACCAGTTATTTTAATCTGTGGTCATGCAATACCTTTAAAGGATTCGGACTGATTACAAAAAACTACCTACTAAATTGAAGTTAGTACAAGACCAAGTCACGAAAATACAGTTTAACTAAAACCAGATAATTCTATTCTAGGGTTATTCATATTCATTTTGCAGTCCGATATAAATTAACTCTAACTTCTAAATTAGAAAGAGATATCTATAATAACATTAAAGTGTCAGTGAAGGCGTGTTAGACAGAGACAGTGGCAACTTTTAGGAGTCAAATTAATTCACTTTAATTGCTAAATGAGAAAGAGACAGAACTATAACAATTAAGTGTCAGTGGAGGTGTGTTAGATAGAGACAGACAGTACATTCAAATGTGACCCAAGGCATATGAGACAATGACGCGAGACAGCTGTAACATTCAAGTTATACAAGGTAAGTAAAGTACTAACAAGATAAATTACATTCAATTGTGAAGTTGTGATTCATTCAACAGAAATACAACTAGAACAACGGCGTGTTAGAAAGAGACAGCGTTATAGACAAGGCATTTAGGATATGACGTTCAACGTTTTATTAAAGAGTCATCTATAACATTCAAGGCACGACCAACGCCGCTTACATTAAAGTGTCAAGGCCTGTTAGAGAGAGAAAGCTATAACATTCAATGTGTTAGACAGAGACAACATATAAATTATTCGTACTGTGTGCGTTTGACTTGTGCATTGAAATCCTCCTTGGCACCAGATCTGAAATATTACCTTCACCTTAGAATAAGAAGTTTTTAAAATAAATAAAATTAACACATGTTATAATAAATCTTTTAAAATACATATGTATATATATATATATATATTTCGTTAACCTGCTTAAAGGAAATTCAGACCATGATCTTATTTAACCACAATTTAAATACCATTTGTATTTATTTATGTAAGGTAATAAAATCCATAGTAGTTACATCAAAATAAACTAAATATTAAAATATTATTACAATAAAATAAATTTAAATGGCATTCGATTAAAAATAATAATAAAAATATAAATGAGATTCAGATTAAAATTAAATTAGTTTCTTACAATAAAATAAATAATAATTAGAACTAAATCATGTGTCGTATCCACACGCTGGAGCCACACGTTGGACAAAATGTGTCCATGTGTGTGTCTAATGAACCATTTGGTAACAATTTGATGTTTAACTCTATAAATAATTAAATTTTTATCTGTAAACAAATAACCATTTAAAAAATTTCATGAATTGGCCCATGGGATCATTTGTTGCTATTAGTAAATATACTCCGATTTAGAATTCAGGATATTTTAAGTCAACAGAGGCATTTATGAATAATAACTAAACAATAAGTAAGTTAAAATTTAATCTTTTGTCTATTTCTTATTTAATTTATGCACATGTACCCACTTCCCTCTTCACTCTGTCTCTCTCTCCCAATAAGGTTTGCTGGAAGAGAACTCTTTTTAGGGTTAAGTTCGCCTTTGTTTAAATTTTCTAGAATAAGTTTTGTGTTATGTTTTTCGTGCAAAAAGTATAAATAAATAAATAAAAAAAAAAATAACTGATAATAATAACAAACAACAAGATAAATAATTATAATTTTAAACGGTAACTTAAACAACGCATAATCGCACATGTGGAGCGGAAAATATTTCAATTTACTTTGATATTTTATATAATGTTTTAAAAACGGACGAGAGATCAATCCAATTAATGTTTGTGGCTTCTGTACTTTACTTCGATGAAAGCCATTGAATATTTTCCTAATTTTTTGTTAAATGTTACATGGAGGCGGCGGGAGTTCAAACGTTTGAACTAACGCGTTACGTAACATTGGTTTTTTTTATTATTAAAAAAAACGGTATTTTACGCCACATAATTGTGACTTTTAGGTAAAAATGGTCATTTGGTGGTTACGTAACGTTTTACTTAGGGGGAGGGGGGATACAGAAAAACGTTATGGCTCGTTACATGGGGGGAGAGGGGGTCAATAATCTCAAAATATTGCGTTACGTAATACTTTGAACGCTCCCTTACCTAGTTCTGTTGAGTCCTTTCTTAGGCTCAGCCTCCGGATCGTCCTCGGAGTTAGCGGAGTCGGTGCGGGTTCGAGCCGTGCTCTTCTCACGCTGCGCCTCGTCTAGGTTGTGGATGCCGACTAGCAGAGAGTAGTCCATTATCTGGAATTAAAGAAATAATATATTAGATAATATAGAGACCTTTGTAAACAGGCTTTCCGCGAAACAGGCTTGCCTCGTGCGGGGACGCCAGTAATGTGTACATATCTCCTAAGTTAAATGGCTAATAATTAATGTTGTATATTTTTTTGTGAACGTGTCCGCCTCACAGAGAGAGAGAGTCTACCCTCAATGTGGCGTTCCTTTGTCCTCTGATTAACTTTTCGTGACATTTACAAAAACAGAAGGCTATGCTATAATCACTCAACGGTGGTAAACCATTCAGAACCTTATGTCTCTCACCTTAAAGCTCTCCAGCACGCGACAGTCTTGCTGCATCGTCTTGAAGAGTGCAGTGAACGTGTCCGCCTCAGGGAATCTACCCTCAATGTGGCGTTCCTTTGTCCTCTGATTAACTTTTCGTGACATTTACAAAAACAGGTGAAGGCTATGCTATAATCACTCAACTGTGGTAAACCATTCAGAACCTTATGCCTCTCACCTTAAAGCTCTCGAGCACGCGACAGTCTCGCTGCATCGTCTTGATGAGCGCAGTGTACGTGTCCGCCTCTAGAAATATACCCTCAGTGTGATGCTCCATGAAGTCCAGATCCTTGTATGTAGGTGAGCCTTTCTGCCGCTCTGATTTGTTCGCCTGGAACAGATAAGTAGTTATAAGTGGAGTGAAACAACAAGCTATTTATCTAGACACGTGGTAGCGTGTCAAGCCAAGTTCAAGCTAACATAACTGGCAAGCAGCACCGTGTGTAATACACGAACCATTTGAAGACACTTTTGACCCCCTGATAAACTTTTCATGTAAAATTTTGCTCATATATTGAGACTTAGCAAGATACATTATGTGTTCCAAATTTCATAAACACACACATTATAATATAATGAAGCCTAGGGCCTGACTCCTCCCCCAAAGAGCGCCATAGCGCCCCGTCTTCAGCTTGCCGCATCCAGCATCTACCTGCAGTCTTTCGCAGGCCGTCATCCCACCTGGTCGGAGGGCGTCCTTACTACGTTTACCGAGTCGCGGTCTCCACTCAAGAACACGTTTGCCCCAGCGGCCGTCGGTTCTTCGCGAGATATGGCCGGCCCACTGCCACTTCAGCTTGCCAATTCTTTGAGCTATGTCGATAACCTTAGAGTACATAACACTTACCTTTCTCTTGTAAGTGGACCCCTTGAGATCATACTTCTGATGCAGTCGCACAGCTGACGGCAGGATGTTGTTCATGGCGACTAGACGCACGTTCTTACTGTTGCATTGGTAGCAGTAGAGGCCGAAGAATTTCGGCAGTAGTGTGCGTGGGTTCTGGAAATACAAGCGATTTTGGACTTTATATTCGTAAGGGATAAAACGTTGGGGTTCTTCGAGTACAAACTAGATTCGCAGTTAAGGTGGTACCCCCAGGCCCACTAGCGCCGCCCTGGGGGTACCACCTTAACTGCGAATCTAGCCCACTAGCGCCGCCACCTACTTCATCTTATTATTAAGTTGAACAAAGGAAATTTCAGAAATATCATTGGGCAGTTTGTGATATTTATTATAAGCTTTTTTTAATGCCTCTGTAATAGTTTTATTTTTTAAAGTTTAGGTAGAGATACGAAGTTGCTCTTGGTGGCCACCAAACTCTATTTTCGCATCTCTGCCTAATGGTCCGGGAGCCAGTGACAGATTTTTATGATTAAGTCCCTCCCAAGCAAAACTTCGTAATATGCATTAGGGATTAATATTATGAATACTCGTGACCGTCAGCTACTAATAAGGTTCAAATCAGAAATCTGGAATATGCGAATTTTAATTTCCTTATTCCATGGGAATAATGTCGTCATCGCTGCCACTGCCCAACCCACCCATGGAGTCGCAGCTGACGGTCACGAGTATAAGTCATAATATTAATCCCTAATGCATTTTACGAATTTCCGCTCGGGAGGAAATAATTGACCAAATTTGTAGCTAGCTCCCGGACCAAAACTTTATTTACAGTAAACATTATTTTCATGTAAAGTGAATTACCGCACAATAATTGACAGCCTAACAAAGACCTGACTAGTGTTAACGTTACCTGATCGAGGTTTAAGTAATATCCTGGGAGCAGTTTCTGCAGAAACTCCCCCTCCTTATGCATCACCGTCTTGATGATGAACTCGTCGTCGTTTGTCAGGTAGAATATGCTCCCGGACGCGCCAGGATTTGACAGCTCGCGGAGAGGTGCGCTGCACATTGACATCTGAAGATAAATGGGTTTCGTTATGTACAAGTGCTTTTTCACTTCTTTATTATTATTCTCAAATGCCAAAAACTTTGTAATTGCCCGGAAATTCTCGAGAATCAGGAATTCCCGGGAGTAAACCCTACCGCGTAAGCTGCGGACGATTCAGATTTCAAAACGTTATACGCACAGCCTAATCAATCTGTTTTAGGTGACAATCTGTTATACAGAGTGTAAAAAAGTAAGGACAAAACTTTCAGGAGTGATTCGGATTCGACCATAGAATACAGGAATAAATAAAAAAAAATCCCATATATTATTTGAGAAACTTATTTATATGAATACGTTTTACCACTTTATGTTCATAATTTGTAAGATTTGTATTTCTAGTGTGAGTAGAAACAAATTAAGTTTTCATTCATATGTAATTAATGATAATTATGCACTATTTGGTTTCGCAGTCTTGCTAAGAACTTACACAGTTTTCTCACGACATTTTCCTCTACAAGTAGTTTAAGAATGCATCTTGAATCATTATATTAACACTTTGAGTGCGGTTTTTTTTCGACGATTGCGATCTTTTTTTTTACCTAAAAAATTCGTGCTGCCGCTCTACACAGCGGTTGTGTTGCGCCGCACATGCGTTTCGTTCGAAAAATATTACAGCTCTGCGGAGTCACAAAGATCTGTATTTTCTCAGCCATTGCGCTAGTGTGGATTTACGCATATTAGTCACTTGTAGAAAACTCATACCGTGCGTTTTCAGCACTCAAAGTATTAATGGAATTCTTATTATTATTTTATCTTACGGCAGTCTTTGTATGGTCAGACGTGAGTGCTACATTTCCTGCGTATATAATGCTGGTTAATGTCCTGACGTCATAAGTTATTATTATTGTTGTGCAAACATTACACACATTTGACGACCGATGTGGCGCGGTGGGCGAAGGTCCGCCTGCGACGCAGGAGGTTGCGGGTTCGATTCCCGCCTCGGAACAATGGTGTGTACGATCTGCAGATATTTGTTCCGGGTGTTCTGGTCGTTTTCTATGTATAATAAAAAATATCTATCTATGTAATGTATTGTATTATGTATATCAGTTATCTAGTACCCATAACACAAGCTCTGCTTACCATGGGGCTAGATAATGCTGTGTGGATTGTCCAGCATTATTTATTTATTTATTTAAACAATTTTCTATCAGGGGCCAGGGTTGTGACCTGCTAAGTCGAGTAGACGGCCAACTGGAACCCTTTTCTTGAACAATCTCTTTCAGCGATCAATATCTTTGTTAAAAATTTAATGAATGAAATTTCTACCGCCATGAAGTCTATATTATGATGATGCGAAATTTTGTATCCCCCTCATTAGCTATATGTGCTACATAGTTGGATAGCTATATCCTCTACATATTCATTCGAAGTACACAAAAGTTATGATGACACCCTGTTTCCAGTTTCAGGCCTTTTAAACGACGAGCGTCGATCACAAGGCCCCTAAACACGACGCCCTGTTTCAAGTTTCAAGCTTTTTAACCGACGAGTGTTGATCACCCCTGACCACGTCATTTAAACACTTACCAAGAAATCATCCGGCTGTATGCCGAAGAGGTCTCGAAAGTAACGGAACGCGATCGGCGCGTACGTCTTAAACTTGAACTCGGAGTAGTGGTGCGCGGGAGTATGGTTCGAGCCCTCGTGCGGGAAGTTCGTAGTTTCCACCGTCATGAAGTCCTGCATCAGGAGATCGCGCTCCGGCTTGGATGCTAGCCCGCCGATTGCGTGTTGGATACCTGGAAATAAATTAATTTGTTTGTTAGTTTGTTGTGTGATAAGCCGTGTGGTTTAAAGTTTAAAAGTCGCTCAGAGAGCTATGAAAAGACATACAGTCCGCTGACGGACGACCAGATAGCAGAGGCCTTGTAAAAGGATCCCGTGTTTACAACCTTTGATTACGGAACCCTAAAAACCGACTTCAAGTTCATATTGCTTTCATTGCATCATTGTGTACATTTGTAGGTCTTAGTATCTAGGTAATATAAGAGACGCAATGGTATCCAAGCAGGGAGTGGCAATACGTACTGAGAGTGGAAGTGAGCCGAGTTTCTAGAAATCTCTTTTTAGATATCAGCAGAAAAATATAATTCAATAACATAATTTTAGTTCAATAATGAGTTCTTTATAAAATATTGTGAAGTAATTATAGGTATTGTTAAAGTATGTATGTTATTAAGTCGATAGTCAATGGTTATACGTATTTCGGGATAAATACTTAATCCCTCTATATACGGAATACATTTTTGTGGTCCAAATTTGACGGAGAAATCGACGAACATACAAAAAGTACAAACATGAACATAGAACCGCCTCCAATTTTGTTTTTCATCGGTTTATAAACAGCACATGCGTTATGTCATGTACCCACAACACATACGTATATTAATCACTCAATTTCCTTGTGTTGACATTATCATTAACTGACCTCCCCGCGTTATAACAGAGCCCCAAGACTCGTTTGCGTTTATAATGAATAATTAACATGGTTGGAACCGCTGAGCGTTTGCCCTAGAGAGCGTACAAACGGAGCAACAGTGTTGAATATAGAACGAAGAACATTTTTGGTAGTTCCAGCCACCAGCGCTCTTCACAGATGACCTTAGGTTATTGTGTTAGTGCAACAAGCTGGGTGAGAACCTGTTAGACCTACACACGCGCGTTCGTCTGCTTGCTTAGTAACAACCCAATGCTTAGGTACCTGCTTGTGTTAATACCTGCATTTATGTATTATGTTTTTGTTGTCTGTATGACGTGTTATCTAAGTTCAAAGGTCATTTATAACGGGATATTTACTATGATTTGATTTTTGAGTTTTCTAATATTTCGGTACAGTTTAATGAGCCATGATCACAGAATAACTTAAGGCACTGCGAGTAAGGTATCCCGTTATAAATGACGTTTGTGTTAATAACCATGATACTTTCAAAAGTTTTATGGTACTAAGTATTATATATTCGTGTAACTAAGTTTGTTGTGTCTAATAAATAATTTTCTACTATATTCTTTTTTTGTCTAAGAAAAACCTACAAGAACTTCGTGAAGTCGACTGGACCGAAACGGCAAGGGACCGGGACAACTGACGATATGTGGTGTTTGAGGCCATGATTAACTGCGCCACGCCAGTACTTACAATCATATGCATCGATAGCTTATAGACGCCTATGAATTGGGAGACAGGAGCTTGGAATGGCGGTGAACACCTTGATCAATGGCCTGAAGACATGGAACCGCTGCTCTATCGTATCGTCAAATGTCAAATATCAAAGTGCTTTAGACCTCACAGGACTGTTGGACACGTTACGTCGGCGTGGGTGTAGCTGGTTAAGGTAAAATGAGTCCCAAAACGCACGTTTTGACTAAACGGAAGATCAATTTTAAGGGAACAAAACACCTATTTTTCTTATATATTTTGATGAGGATCAAAAGTTTAGGATATTAGTTAGTAAGTTATGGGAGTTGAAACACGATTGACTAAACTTGACTCGATGGAAAAAAATGGCAAAGTTTCCTCTAAATCTTCATTTTTACAGAGATATCTCTACGGAAAAACCAGTTTTATTTGCTAGTTATTTAATATTATTGTAATGAAATTTCTTCTACGTGTTCCCTAATAAATACTTTAGAAAATTATTGTTTAGTTTTTTGAGAAACAGTAATATTTTAGAGCAATGATAAATTTAAAAAAAAATGCGCGTGCCGGTTATTCCGTCGCTCTTGCCTCCCTTTCTCGCCTTCCCCGCGCGGCGTTTGTTCGTCCTTGTCTCGAAAAAGCGAACTCAATTCGCCGTAAGAGAGTTTAGATTGGTTTACGTTTACGATGAATAATTCATATGGTTGGAAGAGCTGAGCATTTGCCCTGTTGCGTAATATACAATTCATGGGCTAGGTAGAGTTTGGAGAATTCTTGATCAAAGCTCTTCTTCCAGCATTATGTCGACCTTTGTGGCGCAGCGAGCGAAGGTTCGCCTGCGACGCAGGAGGTTGCAGGTTCGATTTCGGCCTCGGAACAAATGTTTGTAAGATCTGCAGATATTTCCGGGTACCGGGTTTTTTTTAATAATAAAAATATCTATGTATGTATTATTGTATCATGTATATCAGTCATCTAGTACCCATAACACAAGCTCTGCTTAGCTAGGGGCTAGATAATGCTGTGTGAATTGTCCAGCATTGTTTTTTATTTTAATTATTTATGATATCAGTTATCTAATAGCTACCAATAACACAAAATATTCTAAAGTTGTTGCTACATGATGCTGTATGAACTGTCCAGCATTATTTATTTATTCTACTCAAACTAATACTATTTCCACATGAATTTGTCGCTGCTTATGTGTGATTAGAAAGGATGTAAGGGATGTTGAAATCTTAGGTTTGACCAATATTTAATTACCCTCGTAAGATATTACGAAAACGTATACGATTTGCTCGCTGCTGCTTTCCTAAAATCTCTACAAGTTTTTGGTATAGAAATTGAGACTGTCAATTTTATTGGGGAATTTGTTTGTTTTTTTTAAGCTTGTTGCCTAGGGAAGAATAGAGAAAAATTACTTCACTGTTTCATGGATATACCAAATTTTTTTTATACATATTTACGCGGCGTAGTCCATTGACACCCTAAAACAGAATGACCGAACCGTCATAATTAAGACTAGATTTTCTGTGTATAACAAGCTAAATCTAAATTGCAAAAGTGATGCCATTGACATTGAGCCAGCGTATTGGTAACCTTGAATTTTATCAGCTTCCTCGCAACAGGAAACTCGGTAGTTGCTGCAAATTGAAATGTCTGTTTATACGCCACCGTCAGTTGATGTAATGTTCTATCTGGGCAAGTCTAAATGCAGTTGCAACGAGTTATGAACACAAACGAGGTTGAGACAACCACTGACTATTTTTTCAAAACCGCGGTTTGCCTAAATCGTTGAGCCGAACACCCCGTAACCCGTATGGTTACGAGGTGTTTGGCTCAACGATTTTCAAATAGAAAGTATGTGGAACCAATAGCAATTAATTTGGTGGCTTTTTTTACCATTGAAATCGGAATTGAATCAGCTATTTTTAAGATATTGATATTTTCCGAAATGTAAACTAACTGCTGCTGCTGTTTTGTAACTTTATTGGTACGAAACACTTTTTTTCATTACATCTGGCATGTTTTGTACACCTATGCAAAATTTCAGCTCAATCTCAGTATTTTCGTCGTGAAAAAAGTTATTTGTAAACCCATTTCTAGTGAGGTCCTACCTGCCTTTTAATAAATTTGTAGTTGGCGAAGCAAGGGCCAATCTGATAGGGCCCGAGGGAACCCTATACCGACTTTTGTTTACCTGAAGCCGAACCCGAATTATAGAACTTTATTACATAGCTAAGAAACTGCAAAAAATCTGTGTTGCCAGCACATTATTCGTCTATAAGTTATAATAAGTCACACGACGCGTCTGCCTGTGTGATCGAAATAAACTCAAAAATTAACCGAGAATATTTCTGTTTTTTTTTCGCGGATTTCCATTAAATTACAGATACGCTCCGACCTTTCGGCTCCTCGTTGGCTGCATTGAAATAAATTAGGAAAAACTTGTATTTCATAAATTGATTCGCATGAGGTGAGAAGGAATTAAACATTTTGCGCCCTGACATAGGGTTTTATGCATTGTGTCCACTAAGACTACCTACACCAAAGATCAACTATCATCATCATCATCAGCCTATAGCAGTCCACTGCTGGACATAGGCCTCCCCCAATGAGCGCCATAGCGCCCTGTCTTCAGCTTGCCGCAGGTAGATAAACTATATGTAATGCATAAAATCAAATATATGACGTGAATTTCAATATTGGTTCATACTTCACGCTGTAAATAAATAAAAAAATGCAGGAATTCTGAACAAGAGCGATAAAAAATCTGAAAATCTGTCATAAAATGTAAAAAACTTTATTAGAATGTAATAATCGCTGAGCTATCGATGTCCTTTCATGCAGTAAATAAAATAAACAAATAATGCTGGACAAACCACACGATGTCATCTAGTCCCGAAAGTTATTTGTTGCCAAAAAAAAAAAATTAAGCAGAGTGCGATCTGTTTTTTATATGATTAAAAACACTTAAAACCTCAAAACTGATTAGGTACTACATCGACCTCCCGACCTAGCGACATCTAGTTTTAAACTAAACCAACAATTTTATGATTTTTGTTTTTTAATTTTTTTTATCCCATTTAATAGCCAGCTACAAGACGGGAAAGCACATTTCCCATTTAGAAGCCAGCTACCAAATGCGGCTACGAGATGGGAAAATCGTTCCCATTTAGTAGCCAGCTACACGATGGGAAAGCACATTTCCCATTTCGTAGCTAGCTACCAAATCTGGCTACGAGATGAAATGAATGAAATGAATGATTTTTGAGATGGGACTAAAGGAACTTAACATAGCTTGTGTGTTATGGAAACTAGGATGACTGATATGATAAACATACTACAATACATAACATATGTGTTGTATACTGTGGTAGTCAAACAGTGCTTCTCTTTGGTAAATAGCATCGCGACTACGTTCAAACAACAATTTCTATTACAATAACAAAAACATTACACTTCGTTCGGGTTCAGTTGGAGAGAATGAGTATACTATTAACACTTTGAGTGCTGAAATCACACGGTATGTGTTTTCTACAAGTGACTAATATGCGTAAATCCACACTAGCGCAGCGGCTGAGAAAATATAGATCTTTGTGACTCAGCACAGCCGTAATATTTTTCGAACGAAACGCATGTGCGGTGCAACACAACCGCTGTGTAGAGCGGCAGCACGAATTTTTTAGGTTAAAAAAAAGATCGCAGTCGTCGAAAAAAAAACCCACTCAAAGTGTTAACATAGCTTGTGTGTTATGGAAACTAGGATGACTGATAAACATACTACAATACATAACATATGTATTGTATACTGTGGTAGTCAAACAGTGCTTCTCTTTGGTAAAAAGCATCGCGACTACGTTCAAACAACAATTTCTATTACAATAGCAAAAACATTACACTTCGTTCGGGTTCCGTTGGAGTGAATGAGTATACTATTAATAGGTTTTATAGAGCTTGTAAACATGATGGAAATAGATCTTGGCCTTTAGGGCGGTTTTAGAAGGGCTTAGATGTTTCATGCACGTTTCATTCTGCTTTCGCAAATACACATTCATAGCCTAAGGATAAATGTTTGTACGATCTTCAGATATTTGTTCCAAGGGTCGTTTTTTATTATTTATTTTGAGTTATTATTGTTCCACTGCTGGGCAAAGGCCTCCCTTTTCTCCTTCCACTCCTCGCGATCCAACGCTGCAACAGGCCATGATGGAAGATGTGCCTCGAGCTCGTCACGCACTCTTATCCTGGGCCTTCCACGTCGCCTCTTAGCGTTGGGTCGGCTCCACTCTGTTGTGGTCGTTTTCTATGTATAAGAAAAAAGTCTATCTAGTATTGTATTATGTATATCAGTAATCTAGTACCCATACAACTACATACTGAATTGATTAGGCTGAATTTGCATATATGTAGTTATAGGCCTGGAATAAAACATGGAATATAACATACTTTTTATCACATAAATCAGTTCCCGTGGGATAGACCTTAAACCCTCCAACAAATTGCTTTGCCGGAAGCCCAGCGTTGGTTGCTAGCATGCTAGTCATCCAACTCATGCTGAGACAAAGCCATTTTGTTACTAGACTTACACGTTTACCAACACGTTTCCTCTTAGTTTAAGTTTATTATGTTCTGTGTAAGTCTTATAAAGAATAAATTAGCCGCGGTACTAATATAGGCTGAAAGATGAAGACAGGGCGCTATGGCGCTCATTTGGGGAGGCCTATATCGAGCTGTCGACTAATATAGTCTGAGACATTCATCACCGAACGTGTGCTAATCAGGATGAGTAATGATATCCCATTTGATTAGATTTATCAAGAAAACAACCGCTATATAACGTACACGCTAATAATATCCATTGGAAGCACAAATACCTCGGCTTTGTTTATTAAATATACTCGTAGAGCCGTTATCTGTTTCCCCCGGTTTGTGGGCAGCTGAGTCTTGTTTTGCATCTATTTCAATGGCAAATTTGATAACATTATACTCTTTATTGTAGGTAATTATAGACTAGTTAGTTTCTCGCCGCGGTTTCGCACGCGTTGGGACTATGGAAACGTTTACAGGTTATTTCTATTCCATGAGAACCGTGGTGATTTGGGAAGATTTAGGTACCAGCGTCTCTTCATCCATACCGCTTGAAAACGAAAGTTTTCAACCAGTGCGTCCTACCAGTTATGACCTACGGAGCTGAGACGTGGACACTCACGATAGGGCTGGTCCACCAGTTCAAAGTAGCTCAGCGAGCTATGGAAAGAGCTATGCTCGGAGTTTCTCTGAAGGATAGGATTCGTAACGAATACATCCGACAGAGAACCAAAGTTATCGACATAGCTCTGAAAATTAGCAAGCTGAAGTGGCAATGAGCCGGCCATATCTCGCGAAAACCCGACGGCCGCTGCGCTGGGACAAACGTGTTTTTGAGTGCAGACCACGAATCGGTAAACGTAGTGTAGGACTTCCTCCGACCAGGTGGGATGACGACCTGCGAAAGACTGCAGGTAGATGCTGGATGCGTCAAGCTGAAGACAGAGCGCTATGGCGCTCATTGGGGAGGCCTTTGTCCAGCAGTGGACTAATATAGGCTGATGATGATGAGGTACCAGCGCAGTTTTTTCGTTGTTTGTGACAAAACTCCTTCCAAACGGCTTGTTCGATTCTTATGAAATTTTGTGTGCATATTCAGTATCTCAGGTCTGAGAATAGGACGTAACCTATTTTTCATATCCCTCATATTTTTCAAATTTCCTCACCGGCGAAGCCGTCGGCGCAGCTTTTTAAAAATAAATAAAAATGTATTACTGTTAATATTTTCTTTATTCTTTATTTTGTGCTTTAGTATTATTTAATGTATTGTGTTAGAGTACGTGACGTGACGCGTGGGTCTCCTTCCGACGGAAGATCAGCGTTGTGATAGCTATGCACAATTTGCACAATGGCTATCACAACCCAATGCTGAGTCGGACGCCATTTTGTAGCATTCAAGTTTTTTTTTCAATTAGTTTATAGTTATGTAGTCTTTATGTTAGGTAGTTAAGGAATTCGTTTAGTAAATTTGATAACTAGAAATAGTTGTTTGCTACTAATAAAGATATTTCTATTCTATTCTATTTTTACGTAATTTAGTTTTCGAACGGTTCGGTTCTAATAACTTTAATTTATCTGCAGATTAACAACTAACACATGCGTTACTAATTATGTATTAAGAATAGGATTTAGTTTCGCAAGATTACATTAAACGCATTAAGGTGTATCGTTTCGTGTTGTCGCGAGATTCATTTTTTTTTAGTTTTTGGTTTATCACCACGTTCGCTCGAACGGTGATTTTGCTGCTCAAAAAAAGTGAGGAAAATTATATAATACTCGCTGCGCCCCGCGGTTTCACCTGCGTGGTGATTGATATTTTGGATAATATACAAACAATATACATATTATGTTTATAAATTGTAGCCTATGCTATATTTAAGCGATAAGGCCGCCTATTGTACTGTTATTATGTAAGATTTAGATATAAGGTGTTATTTTGGGTACAATAAAGTGTTCATTCATTCATTCATTCATTCCTATGTGTTTCTCTGATGTATTAAGCTATATTGTAAAGTTTCATTAAAATCCATACAGTAGTTTTTACGTGAAAGAGTATCAAACAGCCATCCATCCATCCATACTTCCAACTTTCGCGTTTATAATATTAGTAGGATATAAGGATCAGTTGAGCTGCCTGTAGATACTTTGCAACAGTCTGTAGTTAGCTCAATTCACCATAAAAGTGTATTTGTTATAGACGACTGATGTGGCGCGGTGGGCGAAGGTCCGCCTGCGACGCAGGAGGTCGCGGGTTCGATTCCCGCCTCGGAACAAATGTGTGTACGATCTGCAGATATTTGTTTCGGGTGTTCTGGTCGTTTTCTATGTATAATAAAAATATCTATATACGTAATGTATTGTATTATGTATATCAGTTATCTAGTACCCATAACACAAGCTCTGCTCACCATGGGGCTAGAAAATGCTGTGTGAATTGTCCATCATTTATTATTATTTGTGTTAACGCTAGTAGATTCATACTTTTTGTGTTTTTTTCTGCTTGTGTGCGTTAATAGAATAAGATATACCCAACCTTTATAAGAAATAAATAATAATATTATAAAGAGGAAAGGTTTGATTTTTTGTTTGTTTGTTTGTAATGAATAGGCTCCGAAGCTACTGGACCATTTGAAAAATTCTTTCACCGTCGGGAAGCTACATTTTCCCCGGGGAACATAGGCTATATTATATTTTCAAAAATGTTAGGTATCCGTACTACCTAAAACCGTGCGAAGCCGAGAAGGTCCGCTAGTAAGAAATAGGTTAACACTTTGATTGCTCAAATCACACGGTATGTGTTTTCTACAAGTGACTAATATGCGTAAATCCACACTAGCGCAGCGGCTGAGAAAATACAGATCTGTGTGACTCAGCACAGCCGTAATATTTTACGAACGAAACGCATGTGCGGCGCAACACAACCGCTGTGTAGAGCGGCAGCACGAATTTTTTAGGTTAAAAAAAAGATCCCAGTCGTCGAAAAAAAATCGCAGTCAAAGTGTTAAGGTTTACGATTTGCGTCAAATACGTTTGTCGTTAGTTTAATTATTTGTAGAACGCGGAAAATATTAAAAACTATTAAAAAAATCGCCAACACAGAACATCGAGCATTAACAAAATAAAATACTTCACACTGGAAAATTAACGATTTTAATTAGGATTAGGACATTGAAATACCCCAAGGTTAAGGAAAAATGGCTGCAAAGTTTTAATTGGCAAAACTTAGCAAAAAGGCATTTTTATAAGCGAGTTTTATGATTTGTTTGGTTGGAAGCTGTAATTAGTAGGAATTATGCCTATTATACGAAGGCCGCTGGGGCAAACGTGTTCTTGAGCGGAGACCACGACTCGGTAAACGTAGTGTAGGACACCCTCCGACCAGGTGGGATGACGACCTGCGAAAGACTGCAGGTAGATGCTGGATGCGCCAAGCTGAAGACAGGGCGCTGTGGCGCTCATTGGGGGAGGCCTATGTCCAGCAGTGGACTAATATAGGCTGATGATGATGATGAAAGTAAAGTAATTTTAATATTTACTGCCTTATGTATAAGGAATATAAATAGCCGAAAAATAGTTTTTCATGAACAGTAAAACATTTTCTATGAAATGACTTTTTAGTGCTACTTTTGGAGCAATTAATAGTATAGGTAAGATTATCACTATATTATGACGCATCCAGCATCTGCCCGCAGTCCTTCGCAGGTCGTCCCCCATTACGTTTGCCGAGTCGCGTACTCTCTCAAGAACACATTTACCCCAGCGGTTGTAGGCTCTGCGTGAGATATGGCTGCTGCCACTTCAGCTTGCTAATTCTTAGAGCTATGTATGTCGAAACTTTGGTTCTCTGTCAGATGTATTCGTTACGAACCTTATCCTTCAGAGAAACTTTACTTTATAAGATGATGAACAGAGCCTACTCACCAAGCTGTATGGACCCCATGATCTGCGAAGACTGGATCTTCTTGTACGTGATCTCCCCCCCTTCTCCCACCCGCCGATGGCCGATCTTGCGGTCTGACTTGTGCACCTTCGCCATGGCTCCCAGAGGACCGACTGCAGGCTGTGGATAGAAAGAAAAAAATATATTTTACTCATAATTATATAGTACTAGCTGCTGGATGCTAAATGCGGCAAGCTGAAGACAGGACGCTATGGCGCTCATTAGGGGAGGCCTATGTCCAGCAGTGGACTGCTATAGGCTGATGATGATGATAGTACTAGCTGCGCCCGCGTGGAAATCTATGTGTCAAATGGTTTATAAACCTTCCCCTTGAATCACTCTATCTATTAAACAAAACAGCATCAAAATCTACTCGTATTGGTTATCTAAAACCCATATAGCAGATAATTATGTGTTTTAAACGTTCGTTTCGTCTACGCTTTGGTGAAGTCCGGCCCTTACACCTATGAATCAACGAGGCAAATTGAGTTTATCATTGTTAATGCGAATTGCGAACACACGCTTATTTAGCGACTGGCTTGATACCGTATCAATTTAATTCGGATTCTGACCTAACAGGATATTTTATATCAAACTAGCTGCGCCCCGTGGCTTCGCCCCCGTCCAAATCTATGTGTCAAATGATATAAATTATAAAAAGTATCCTATGTTAGACTCCTGGTTCTAAGCTACCTCTCCACCAATTTTCAGCTAAATCGGTTCAGCCGTTCTCGAGTTATAAGTGTTGTAACAAACACGACTTTCTTTTATATATATAAGATTATAATTCTATAATTAACAGTGCGTTTGTGTTCTTATGTTATGAAGACCTCTGTGGCGCGGTAGGCGAAGGTGCGACCGCGATGCAAGGGGTTGCGGTTTCGATTCCCGCCTCGTGACTACGATCGCTGTAACGCGATGGAAACGTAGCGGAAAACTAAAACAAAAATTACGCGATAAATAATAATCTATAGGCACTTTATAAAGAGGTAAAGTTTGCGAGTTTGTAAGGTTGTAAGAGGTAATCTCGGGTTCTACTGAACTGATTTTGAAAATTCGTTTACCAATAGAATGCCACGTTATTTCAGTACAAATTATAATAAACCAGAAAAATTTAGAAGACCAGAAGACTTTTTCGTGCATAAAGTAAAATACTCTACGTACATTTACTCTACTTTCATCGCAAAATTATTATGAAACAAATGTGCCCCCTGGCGAACCCGGGACCGGTCGCTAGTCTTTAATATGTTAACAAATCGCGAAAACTAATAGATTACCTATTTTCTATCTATAATTTTGGTATTACTTTTGTATGGGCAATTCATTCTCCGCTGGCCCCTTAACACGTCGATTGCTGAAATCACACCGTATGTGTTTTCTACAAGTCACTAATATGCGTGAATCCACACTAGCGCAGCGGCTGAGAAAATACAGATCTGTGTGACTCAGCACAGCCGTATTATGTTTTTCGAACGAAACGCATGTGCGGCGCAACACAACCGCTGTGTAGAGCGGCAGCACGAATTTTTTAGGGTAAAAGAAAAGATCGCAGTCGTCGAAAAAAAATCGCAGTCAAAGTGTTAACACGTCGATTGCTGAAATCACCGTATGTGTTTTCTACAAGTGACTAATATGCGTAAATCCACACTAGCGCAGCGGCTGAGAAAATACAGATCTGTGTGACTCAGCACAGCCGTATTATGTTTTTCGAACGAAACGCATGTGCGGCGCAACACAACCGCTGTGTAGAGCGGCAGAACGAATGGCTTAGGTTAAAAAAAAGTTCGCGGTCGAAGTGGTAACTTGCAGTCTTTCATTCACATGTGACACACTGAGAAGACAATGAATATAACGAAATATCGTGTGAACATATTAAAATGTAGGTCAAAATCTTACACAAAGCTGCGAGATTTCAAGGTTAAAGAAGCTTTCACATACCGAATTCAAATTCCTAAATAGTGAAAAGTAGTAGCTGGAGTTACTTGGAGCAGACTGGCTTTGGATAGAGAAGCAAGGAAGGACCGGAACCTGGAGGAGGCTTTCACCACTCTAAGTGTTAGGTACCTACTTCCACATAGCTAGTATAAATTTAGTAAATAGTGAAAAATGTAAATAATTTGTGTGGTAGTAAATAAAGCTTATTTTATTTATTTTAAATAGTGGAAATGGGTTTGGCAGGAACACTTCGACAGCGCTACCTAATTTTTCAATTGGCGACATCTAGTTAAATTTCGAGACTTATTTATTTTCATGTGATCGAGTCACATGGATTAATCGAAGAATGAAACGACCTCTTGCTTGTTTACGCCCGTTGCCATGGAAACCATGTGCTACGAGTGATATGAAAATGATAATTTTGTGATGATGCTTAAGAAACGTTTTACGGTGCACATATCAATGTCTCGAGGATCAAACTTTTACGTGACTATCTCAAACCTTTACAAGGAAGTAATCATCAATTTCTATTATAATTTATTAATAATATGCGAAGATATCACCAAAATTGCTAAAGTCGAAATTTTTCTAAAGAATTATCTTGTTTCTTTTTTCAGTTTTACGGGATAAATACTAATATCTCTGGAATTTATGGGAACAATTCTAGTTAATTACCTATACAATAGCGAAATAATTTTTAAAATCTGTCTATAATTGACAGAGAAATAGACGAAAATACATTTAAAAAAATACATAGAGGCAAGCATAGAACTTCCTGCTGACGTCGCTAAAAAATGACTTAGTAATTTTGTTTGTAAACACAAGATAAATACACTTAATCAAAGAGACTTCAGTAGGTACTACTTTGATGATAAGGTAAAATCTATAAGATTTAAAACTCTTTTACGAAATATTTTTGTTATCTTGGAATTTGTTATGTAATAAAATAAAAACTAATTACTTGTAAGTACAGATTGTTTTTGAGCGACGTCATTTATTATTCATGCTTATGTTATTTGAAAAATCATGTAAGTTAGTTTTAAAGTAAATTTCATGATTTTTTTTAACAATATTGTATATGACAGCAAATGGAAAATTATTTCGGAATAGGTTCGCACGCGTTGTTTCAATGGAAACGTTTCAACTCATGGGATTTAATCAAATTAATTTCAAACGATTAAAAGGCCTCATAAACAGTTCTGGTCGTTATCTATGTATAATGAAAAATATCTATGTAATGTATTGTATTAACACTTTGACTGCTGAAATCACACGGTATGTGTTTTCTACAAGTGACTAATATGCGTAAATCCACAGTAGCGCAGCGGCTGAGAAAATACAGATCTTTGTGACTCAGCAGAGCTGTAATATTTTTCGAACGAAACGCATGTGCGGCGTAACACAACCGCTGTGTAGAGCGGCAGCACGAATTTTAGATCGCTGTCGTCGAAAAAAATCGCCGTCAAAGTGTTAAGTATATCAGTCATCTAGTACCCATAACACAAGCTCTGCTTAGCTTAGGGCTAGATGCTGTGTGGATTGTCCAGCATTATTTATTTATTAAGCCACATAATTAGTATTACCAGTCAGTGACCGACCACTTTTGGCTATAAGCGCTAAATTTATGCTATGACTAACGGAAGACCGATTATTTGTGGAAATCTGGCCGACGACGCGACGACTGAATGAGGAATTGTCATGCAGATAATGCTTGACCATGTATTATTAAACCCATTCACTGCACAGCCTCGGCACGTCACTTGGGCTCGCCCGCCCCTGCAGCTGAACAGCGTGAACAGATCCACGTGCGTCATGGGCAATGAAAGTGTTAGTTTACGGAACTAGCTTCTGCCTTCGGTGTAGCTCACCTCGTAGAACAAAGGCCATATCAATCACTCAAGGATCTCAGAAATAAAAGATTTTTAATCATAAACTGAACTTTTGAAAATGCCATTTCATACTAGTGGGCGTCTGTCTATGACGTCAACGATACAGGGACATCTGATGATAAAGAATGACCAGAATATAGTCAAGAGAAGAAATTCATAATTATAAGTATTGATACAACAGGTACATATTTATCGCGTTTATTTACCTTTTTCCCGACGTTTCAACAGGTTTACACTCTATCGTGGTCACGGGATGACTGGAGTACTGGAGTTACCGCCTCAGCGAAACGGTGGCTAGTTTATTTGAAACTACCCTCATTTCATTTTCAATAGTAGGAATGTCCATCTGCACACTGGGACGACACACAACACTAACAGTGTCCGCGACGCAATGAGAGACCGGATTACGACGACTACACTTTGCTATCACTGGATTCCACGAGGCAGAGAGTTTGAACCCGTCTTCACGATTGAAATTAGGATATTTCTTAATTTCAATCGCTTCCCGAAACATTCTCTTGTAGTAATGCCTTTCTTTACAGATGACCTGCGGTTTGTGTAGTTCAATCCAGTGAGATAAATACCCGTTGTATCAATACTTATAATTATGTGTTCAGATCGCGTAAGTTTAAAAATATTTAGAAGAAATTCAGTCCTTAACCTTTACCATAGTTATTCTGTGCCTTTACATTACATATTGTGAAGGCATGACGTCACATATCAGTATTCTCTGTGATTGGTGTTCAACGTGCTATGCCGGATTGCTGTAACAGGTACTTATGTAGTTTTTTTAAATAATCATAATAATAATTAACCTCGACCACAACGAAAAAGTTTAATACGTGTTTTGTAACCTATAGTCTCAGGTATAATTCGCTAAATACCTACATAATTTTGGTGATTTTTAGTTACTGCGCCTCACAAAGAATTGTAAAATTTATAATTCTATGACCGTACCCGTGCAAATAATCGCTTCACAGGGAGTGAGTTTAAATTTTATTTATTTGGGAAACCAAAAGCTTAACTATACTACTTAAATAACAATACAATTAAAAATAGTAGTCTATGTTTTATTCTGATATGTAAGCTATATTATTTTGATGTTTCATTAAAATCCATTCATTAATTTTTACGTGAAAGACTAACAAACATCCATCCATCCATACTTGCAAACTTTGACGTTTATAATATTAGTAGGATAGAGCTAGCAAATAATATCTGAATACATTAAGTAAGGTAAATGAAAAGAAATAATATCAATTATCGTGCCTAATTTAACATAACTAAAATTACAGAATTCTTCACTTAACAGAAAGCGCGCCCGTGATGGGGTAAATCTTGTTTATGTTTTGAAAGCTGCGAGCAAAGTATCTAATTGAGCTATGGTTGCGTTGCAAGCCTAATTAGCATGACGCGATCGCTTTGCCAAAACTAACAACTTTTGGCCCGACCGACGACCTTGTATGGGAGTTGAATGATCTCCTAACCCAATTATATGTATGGTTTTGCGGCTACAAGTGGTGATGGGCTGGATATTATAAATAATGCTGGACAATTCACACAGCGTTATCTAGCCCCATGGTAAGCAGAGCTTGTGTTATGGGTACTAGATAACTGATATACATAATACAATACATTACATAGATAGATATTTTTTATTATACATAGAAAACAACCAGAACACCCGGAACAAATATCTGCAGATCGTACACACAATTGTTCCGAGGCGGGAATCGAACCTGCAACCTCCTGCGTCGCAGGCGAACCTTCGCCCTCCGCGCCACTTCGGTCGTCAAAGATATATATATATAAAGGTAAGAGAACCAACGTTTTTCTTTATTTTCTCCCGCGAACACTCAGGTTGTGGAATGATGCTGAGGTTTTCCCCCTGGACTACAAGATGGGGTTCTTCAAAAAGGTTCTTCTATAACTATTAAAGGGTCTACTATTTGTATTTATTAAAAGAATTCTATTGAATAAGGGTTATTATACAAAGTACCCATATCACAAGCTTGGGGCTTGCTTAGCTTAGGGGTAGATGAGGCTGTGTGGATTGTCCAGCATTTTTTTTTTTACCTATTACAACAGACGACGTTTGGGTGTTATTCTACTCATCCACGATAAAACAAAGTGGGAGGGTGGGTGTCATCAACCTAAAGCCCTGGCGCACGCAATTTAAAAGATGGATTGCCGAAATTAAGGCTGTTGCCAGCGGGACTTCGTCTCGGCATTTTGACAAACATGAAAATCGTTGGAGGTCTTTGTTAAGAGTCAAGCATGTTTTATTGGTAAACGCCTCTATTCCATGACTGAGATTTTCGTGATCCGGACACCGATAGAATTTTTAAAACTTTTCTTTTAATTATATAACTTTAATATATAACTTAAACTTAACCTCTACTAACGGATCAGGCTGAAATGTTGCATAGGTAGGTACCTATAGATGTAGTTTGAACTTCAAACTACATCTATAGGTAAGTTACCCATGGTACCAAAAGCCCATGTTTGATTCCAGGCTTCAAACTTTGAAGCCTGGAATCAAACATGGGCTTTTTGTTTTAGGTATATTTATATCAATCTGTTATGTACCTTCACTTTGTTGACCTGAAACACATTATAACTATAATCCCGGAGGTGGGCGTTGCGACCTGTGACACAGTATTTTACTTCTGTAGGTCGCATCGCTTCATTATGTTACTAGCACCTAAGTAAGTTCAAAATAAAGACTTTTTTTTACTTTACACCGGCAGAAAAGGAGCTAGTAAATTAATTAATAAAGCTTGACGACCACACAGCATCATCTAGCCCCAAACTAGCAAAAAACGAACCATGAGGGAATTGATAGACTTAGACAATATAAAAAACTCAAATAATAATACAATTCAAATAAATACGTATGGGGTGAGTCTTGCTTGCAACACAAATGAGGTTTGTAGTAAACCCACTTACATCTGTAATGAATTCGACAAACTACGAGTATTTCTATACTAATATTATAAAGAGGTTTGATTTTTTGTTTGTTTGTTTGTCATGAATAGGCTTCGAAACTACTGGACAGATTTGAAAAAATATTTCACCGTAAGGAAGGTACACTATCCCCTGTGAACATAGGCTATATTATATTTTCAAAAAAGTAAGGGATCCGTACTAAAACCGTGCGAAGCCGGGAATGTCCGCTAGTATATTATATAGTTATAGGTATGATTTATCGGAGGTTTTCCCAAAAACCCTTAAGCCCAACTATTTAATATGTGACCTCTTTGATTAGAAACTCAGCGCGCAAGCTCGCACTTTGCTACGATTTTTTCGCCACGTCGCAAACAGAATTCCAAATAGGTTCAATCACCACCACCACCCTTGGCTACCGATATGGCATACTGCCAGTTCAGGAAATATCCAAGTTTTACATGAAGACTTTATGTAGACACCATGGCGAAATGTCTTAAGGTTCGTTTACATTGGGAGTGCGTATGTGTAAGTTGATAATAAATAATAAATAAATAATGCTGGACAATTCACACAGCATTATCTAGCCCCAAGCTAGCTAAGCAGAGCTTGTGTTATAGGTACTAGATAACTGATATACATAATACAATATATTACATCGATAGATATTTTTTATTATACATAGAAAATAACCAGAATACCCGGAACAAATATCTGCAAATCGTACACACAATTGTCCCGAGGCGGGAATCGAAACCGCAACCTTCTGCGTCGCAGGCGGACCTTCGCCCACCGCGCCACATCGATCGTCAGATGTTATTTGATTAAATCAAAATGGGCCATGTATTGTTCTATTCATTTTTTTTTTGGTAACTTACAAAACATTACTATAATGTCCCCAAATATCAATAGATAAATAAAGTCGAAAAATTTAAAACAAAAATCAACGTTTGCTGTATTTTCTAGTTTTATTTATCAAAATAATAATTATAATTTATCAAAAATGTTTTATATTCTATGGCGCAGCAGGTATAGAAAATTATTTATTGCACTAATTGTGCAAACAATAAAAAAAAATACGGGAAAATTGGGTAATTTTTGGTGGTTTAGGTAACTAACATTAAGTATAAAGAACAAAAATTTGTTTTTTTTTGTATGAAAAATATGAATAGACGCCGAAACTACTGGACCGATTTTAAAAATTATTTCGCCGCCGTTGGGAATCTACACTAACCTCGGGTGACAGGCTATAATAATAATATTTTAGAAATGAGAAACAGCTAGTATTACATAATTGCGGTGATTTTTATTTACTGTCATCATCTCATCATCATATTGCAGCCAATAGCGAGTGGTTTACTCATATAAAAAAAACTTCCAACTGTCATAGTTTTTACACTATTCAAACCGTTTACACCAGTCTAGCTCTACCTACTCTGCCCACTCAAGTACCACCGGCTTGCCTAATGTAAACAAGCATTTAGTCTTATGGTATTGGTATGGTGTTGGCTTGACGCCAATTCTTATGGTGAAACTGTCTAGGATACATATATTTTCACTGGCTATTCGCGTCGTAGGATTTTTCATAAGTCCAGAAAAAAAGCAGATTTATGAGAAGAAAGCTAATGCCCGGCCACACGCTTTGTCTTGCTTGCATAAACGAGATTTACAGAGCTTCTGATTCAAATAAAAAAAAATGCTGGATAATTCACACAGCATTCTGCCCCAAGCAAGCAGAGCTTGTATTATGGGTAGAGAAGGCTGATATACTACCTAATACAGTACATTACATGGCTATATTTTTTATTATAGGTAGGTACATAGAAAAATGAACAGAACCTCCGGAAAAAAGATCTGCAGATCGTACAAGCATTTGTCCCGAGGCGGGAATCGAACCCACAACCTCCTGTGTCGCAGACCTTCGCCCAGTGCAACACAGAGGTCGTCCAAGCGTCAAAAATGACAGTTGGCACTAGTTTTTGTTACTAAGTATATCCTTCAATGGGCATAAATATTCACCATAATATCAAGGCCCCAATATCTAATAACATAATACTGTCTGGCCACATTAGCTACTCTACTTAACATTATTAAAGTATACTATTTGTTATTCTATGGCTCAATAAGTTAAGTACCTAAGTAGGTACTAAGGCTTAGTTCTCATGAAATTATCCATAAAATTATAAAATGACATCATAGCATTTTAATGCCCTACATAGTTATTTGACGACCGATGTGGCGCGGTGGGCGAAGGTCCGCCTGCGACGCAGGAGGTTGCGGGTTCGATTCCCGCCTCGGAACAATTGTGTGTACGATCTGCAGATATTTGTTCCGGGTGTTCTGGTTGTTTTCTATGTATAATAAAAAATATCTATCTATGTGATGTATTGTATTATGTATATCAGTTATCTAGTACCCATAACACAAGCTTTGCTTAGCTTGGGGCTAGATAATGCTGTGTGAATTGTCCAGCATTATTTATTTATATTTCCTCTAGGGACAATAAATAAGTTTTGGTAAACAACTATTGCTTTTGCTCACATAATACATAAGTAGATGGATATCATCAGCCTATTTTAGTCCACTGCTGGACATGGCCTCCCCTAATGAGCGCCATAGCGCCCTTTTCATGCAAAATGTTCTTATGTATCTTAATTAGATTTTAATTCTATGAGGAGAATGATACATATCTATAGATGGCTGTGGTTAATTAGTTAGTGGCGAAAACACTCATGTGTTTCTGTTGCTACAGAGAATTAATAAAATCAGTTTTTTTTTAATTTAGTTTAAGGAAAGCCTACAGCTTAAATACATACAAAATAAGTACCATTATCCTAGCAACAGAGAAGCTAATACATTTTTGCAATTTTTTTTTATTTCCTAATTTCAATTGCTTCCCGAAACATTATCTTGTAGTAATGCCTTTAATTACAGATCACTTGTGGTTTGTGTAATTCGATCCAGTAGTGATTGGAACGTCGACCTGTTGAAACGTCAGAAAAATAGGTAAATAAACGCGATAAATACCCGTTGTATTAATACTTATAATTATGTGTTCAGATCGCGTAAGTTCAAAAATATTTATTTTTTACGCATCTAAGTAAAATTTTTTGTTTTAATTGAATATTAACTTCTATAAGTAATAATAATAATGTACCTACTTACGTCCATGAAAACTATTGTTTAGTCTTAACTAGTGCTCTCCAGACACCCAAGACACAAGCCTTGTGCTTAGTTTGGGTCTCACTAGAAATCCGTATCAACAGTATATTTTTGGTAAATAAATGAATTATTGTTTTGTATGGGAAAAGAATCATGTCTAGTCTGGTATAACTCATCAGCAATACATCATTACAGGGTATACTCTTCCCATGTAAAATAAAAGAATGGATAAATCACTGCAGTTTATTGGGGATGATGATATTCCTCAATTACATTAAGTTTACAAATAATATGTGGTGTTTTTCATTGGATGGAAACAACCAAGAGAAAATCCCCAAGGCCAGATCCTGTAGGGATGGGACACTGAAAAGTGTTGGGACAATCGATTATCGATTCGCCACACCTCCACTGCAGAATTTTGCTCCCCCAAACATGGGAGGATAGATAGATATATAGAAAACACTTTATTATACCACACAAAACAGAAAATAATACAGAAATAAATACTTAGAATAGAGGAAGTGTAAAGGGTGGCCTATCGCTGAGAGCGATTTAGACTGGACCTGAAGCAACAATAAAGATGGTGGCATTTTAATAAATATTTGGAGATTTGTTATTTTAGATTGTATAAACCTTTGTCCCAAGGTGGGGTTCACACCTGCAACCCCCTATGTGGATGTTCGCCCGATGCGCCACATCGATCGTCAATAAAAAATAAAATAGCTATTCCAGTCATTGTAGACTTAATAAAGAATGAAGGCAAACCAAAACTTAAATAACAACTGAGATGCCTCTTAGAGAATCATGTCTTCACCTATTCATATTCTATACCAGCCTCTTAGATTATTTATGCATGGAAAACCTTGTTGGTACCTATGTATTAGGTACATTATGTACCTATCTACCCATACCCTTTTCTCTATTATTCTATGAATGATACATGGCTGTTCATAGAATGAAAATTTAAAGCTCTACTCACATCGTATGGTACATTTTTCTCTGCAATTGAACTCCTATCTCGATCTGTAAAGAGGAAAACGGGTCAAAATAAGGGGGGTGTTACAGTTCCAAAAGGCCCACTTACACAATCGGATTACCACAATGGAATGTTATTATTAGATTTGCTGCTACTTACCGTCATCGTCGGGCTCAGAGGGGCCGCCAGTATCCGATTTAATGACCACAGCAGATTCCATCATTTCGATATTATCAGTATCTCCCGATGCCATTTTTATTTCTAAATCACATCACTTGAAACACAAGTTTCACGATTGTATGTTTGCACAATAACAATTCTCATGGGTCACATTACACTTGCATAGCAAACACAATGATTCACTGTAATTTAATTAGAAGAAATCAATTAATTTACGCGAAAAATTCTTGTCCGAAGCATCCGTCTGACACGACCACTCATAGTAACTGGGTTGCCAACAAAAAAATTATGTGATGTGACGATAAATAATGTCAATGAAATCATAGACAATAGAGTATAGTGGCTAGATTCTGAAAGTACGGCAATCGAGGACTATTCACGATCTCACTCGGTAACAGTGTGGCCAACGTAGGCGATTTATCGCCATTTAGGCTACGCGGGACTAGAATTGGCTATGAAAAAATTTAAAAGGCGACCGGTCGCCTATTAGGCTACTTCAGGGACAAGCTATTTAAATTAGCCGAATCGCAAATGAACAGCTTTTAATAAAAATCATAGCCACCCTAATGTCTGTAAGTGACATAAAGAAAGATGGCCATACTATTCCTTTATGGTTGATTGGTCTATAATACCCAAAATTTTGTCTTAGCAATTATGAAACCAAATTTAGGGTGGCAATGAAGTGAAATGTGTAATATATTGCTGCTAGTGACTATCTATATTATACTGACTAAATCGTTCAGGAAAATGTTTTGTCATACCTATCACTTTTTATTCGTTCGCTTTGTAACTTCTTCAACTTTTCCTGTGCGTGTACGTGTACATTTCTAAGCTATTAATTATTGCTGTGATAAAAACATTTTTTCACATTTACGCATTTGCTGGCTAACGATCCAGATCATTTTAGAGTAGAGAAGAAGAAATAAAGTCAAAATTAAATATGTACTACAAATATAATTTATTTTAACTTTTTTAACTACAGAAGTACAGAACCAAAAATTCGGCTACATTAGGCTACTTATGCTTTGAAAAATGGAGATATCAGTCGCCGCATTAGTGGCAACACTGCTCGGTAACGTTTTCACTCTGTAGCGGATCGTTTCCGAGTTCGATTATGGACTATGCGATTCACAATATCCGAACACGGAACAATTTAACATTTCGATTCGATATTGACCTAATTTTCACTGAATCATTCCGAGTGGTATTTGCCATAGTTATTGTATTCTCTTCGGTATTCTATATGCTCGTTAATAATATTTGATCTTTATGTGTAGAACATGTGTAGAATTAAAATTTTGCTTATAAGTTAGCGTTCATTGTTAGGCCTTCCTAAGCATAGCACTTTTCTACAGTTAGTTGTTGCAACATTTATGGTTCTACTAACTCTATTATGGTTCTTCGGTTGTCTGAAGTAAGAATAATAAAATGTTATCTGCAAAGCATTCGAAGCGAATGCTGCACTAAAACGCAGGTTTCTAATTAATTATCAAATCTAGAACCACCCATAATAGTTCGTATTAGGTCTCCTTGGCGTACGTGGATAGGTTGTAGGTCGCCGGCGCGCGACGCTGCCAATCTATTCTATAGGTACCAAACAAACGCCATGTTTAATTCTTTCAGTTCAGTGAGACGGGTTTCCAACTAACGGTAGTTCTGCCGAAGTTAAGGGATTGACTGTGATGGTAACCAGTTTTTATGGACTGAATATTCATATAGTTGAATCGAACAAAGAACCTCGTTAGGTACTGTTGATCCAAATCCTTGTTTAAGGTAGTAGAAGCTAGGTTGTCTCTGAAGGTTTCTTCTATCACAGTTGTCAATTATGTATATTAACTCCACTTTTTTAAGGTAGTTCTATGAGTGTGCCTACATTTCTCATATATTCAGATTCTTATCCGGCAGCAGCGCTAGAGTGTCAAATCGGCAAAATCATTGATTACTTACACAACACATTACTTATGTAGTTTTCATAAACTGCTGATAACGAAATGAATGAGGATAATTATTCTATAGAGTTGGTCACCCTATCGTCAGTATCTTCTCTATCTGCCGCGGTAAGAATTTTTCTAGGTTATTTTTACTTGGCGTCTGAGCGTCGTCTGTTTGATTTCTATTATAATTACTCTGAATTACACATGGTATAATATTATATACCTTAAAACAAGCAAGGATACGGGATAAAAACTGTAACAAGTGGTCATAAAAAGACATTGTGTAATTTCAGTGCTCGCGTCAAATTCGGGTGTCCGGAACTTCAAGTTATTCATAATAGAAAATCAGCGCCGCATTCATTGAAAATGGGCAAAAAAGCGAGGGAATATAAGTCCGGTGACTTCATTTTCGCTAAAGTAAAAGGCTATCCAGCATGGCCTGCAAGAGTAAGTGGCAATAACATGTAAATATTCAAAGCTATGTTATAAACATAATCTCGCCAGTAGATTTGATAGGGCTTTGTAGCGCGGGAAGACATATTGCCCGACGCTATAATCTTATTAGAATAGCTCCAGCTTATTCACGTCTGTATATCACAGGAAACTGCAAACATACCTAAAATATTAGCTTCACCTTAGATTTCATATCCACTTTTGCTTTGTTCAATGTGATTTTGCAAAGCCACCGCGCCATGCCCTCAATTACGCGTTATCTCTATTCAGTTTTTGCTTTACATGAATGTAGTCATGGCAGTAAATAAGTATAAATTAGTTTTAAGGACTAAATGAAATATGTTTTGGACCAAAAAAACCAGATTTTTGGGACATAATAATACTTTTTCATGAAGAATCAATAACTATACAAATTTAGTTTGGCACCATTGCTGACACCTGGTCTGCATTGTGCGGCAATTCTTGCAAAATTACTGAATTAGAGTAAATTACAAGTTTAGAGGAATAGGTATATAGTAAATATATAATATTGGACAATCCACACACCTAGCCCAAAACTAAGCATTGCTTATGGGTACTAGATAACTGATATACTTGATACATAATACTACATAGATATTGTTTATTAAACATAGAAAAGACTGGCTCACCCTTAACAAATATCTGCAGATAGTTCAAACATTTGTCATATGGCTGGCATCAAACCCACAATCTCTTGTGTCGCAGGTCGACATACAAACCTTTTCTAAGACAAACACTTTTACAGGTCCAAAGGCTGAATGGCAAGAAGTATTTTGTTTACTTCTATGGCACAGGAGAGACGTAAGTATCTCATTTATTTCTAGCACTAATTGTATTGTCTAAAATAAATGTAAATAAAGATATTAGGTGAGGCCTAAGTCCAGCTACAGATAAGTATAGATAGATACATATATAAAGATATATTTATTTATTGATACAAATTTGTTACAGTTTGTTGATAGCATCTTAAATCCTAACATAGGTTTATCTAGACACTAGAGTTCTACATAGGTAATTATTAGCGCGGTAGGCAGTACGCAAACAAGCACAGTGACTTCTCTGTCCGCTGCATGGCTTGGCAGCCGCATACAGGCGATCCACCAATCACGAGCGAGCAGCGACTCCACTGCGCCTGAACTCAGTATGACCTAATGATTATGAGATTTAAAATGTCTGCAGTGATATAATGTACAATATTTTTTTATACAAAAGTCATTTATAACGGGATATTTACCATAATTAGATTTTTGAGTTTTCCAAGATTTGGCCACAGTTTCATGCACCTTGATCACGAGAAAACCGAAGGGACTGAGTAATTTTTGATTAGCAGACGTACCGGGTAGAACCGATCTACCCTCGTTTTTTGCATTGCTACGAATGTTACCACTACCATGGGTTTCATTATCGAACACAGCTGGATCACGACACACAACACTGACGGTATCAGAACGCGACGCGCTTGGTACATCACTTCAGTTTTCGCACATTCTCACAACAGGGTTCAAGGTTCCCGATAATTGGAAGCCCTCTCTTTCGGTTGAAGTTCATGTATTTCGTAATCTCAATGGCCTCCAGTTAAAAAAATCTGTTTTTTTACATTGCAACGCAAATCTACCTGTATTTAATGAATATAATATTTTAGTTCAGTTCATTTATTCAAAAACAATTTACATTGTGTATGAATAAATACTTATAGCTACCAATACTTAATCTAAACACATTCAAAATAAAATAAAAATAGGTAAGTGAATCAAAAGCATACAATTATAAATAATTCAATTAATTGATGGTAGCATAATAATTACTTTCGTCTGATAAACTCGTCAATAGTATAATATATTAATAGGGCTATAACTTGGCTAACATTATAAAAAAAAGTACAATATGCGGCCTTATCGCTTAGAAGCGAAACGTTAGTGATCTCCAACACAAACAACAACAAACTGTAGTAAACCACTCAAATTAATTTGATTAAAATCTTTTCAGTGCAAACCTCCCTTCAAACATGATATTCGACTATGCCGAGAACAAAGACAAGTTCCTGACCAAGACTCAGAAGCGACGCGACTTCAACGAAGGCGTGCGGCAGATTGATCACGACTTCACTAACAACGTGCCGTTGGAGGAAGTTGTGGGAGTTCCCGTGGAGGTAAGCTTCACCAATCTGATAGCCTGATACAGTTATTGAGTAGAGTGACTCTTCGGGCCAACTCTACTGCCATGCGTGCCGTAGGATATTCAAGACCAAGTTCGGTCTAGCGAGCCATATTAGAGCTCATGATAGAAAAAATCCGTGATTATCTCGGGTTGCCGTCATCGATGAGGAGGCCTATATATATACATAGAGTGGTGAGAGTGGGCTCGGACAGTGCTGTGGCCGAGTGAGTGTTTAGACATATTTTTAAAATTGCGGCGAGTTAGTCAATCAATTCCATTTTCCAGAAATATTTTACTACCCGTGTGAGAAAAATTCACGGGAAAAGTACGTGTACCCATCAAGTAGCGAGTGGTCGCCGCCGGTTGGGTACTCCTCGGCCCAGTAAATATAATGGGGTCCGAGTGAGTCTCTCCTCTCGGCCTTTTGCTAGGCCGAACACTCGATTATGCGGTGGATTGTCAAGCATTATTTATATATCTCCCTCCGACCAGGTGGGATGACGACCTGCGAAAGACTGCAGAGGGCAGGTAGATGCTGGATGCGGCAAGCTGAAGACAGGGCGCTATGGCGCTCATTGGGGGAGGCCTATTAGATATATTAAGATTTATATATCTATTTATATTTGTAGGCCGGCGCTGACGCCCCGGCAGACGAGACAGCCAACGATTCAGCCATCAACGACATGGATGAGACGGTCGACACCACAGCCAATGATATTGCCGATGACGAGGTAAGAATCTGATAGTAGTAAAGTTAACAATCTTACAAGCAAGAACTCAAAAATTGCTATGCACTGACAGGGTATTTAGGCATTGTGTACCCATTTAAACTTTTGAAACTATCATGGTTATGTTGGTGGTAGTGGCCACGTTCGTAGCAAAAGACAAAAAATGAGGGTAGATCAGTATGTCTGCCCATAAAAACTTACTCGCAGTGCTTTCAGTTACTCCGTGATCATGGCGCATGAAACTGTGCCGAAATATTTGAAAACTCAGAAATCAAATCATGTTAAATATCCCGTTTTAAATGACTTTATTGTGTACCCAGATACTACCTAAGAACTATATACTACCTGTATGACACCGTTTTAAATGACTTTACCATTTAAAACGAGATATTTCCATGATTCGATTTTGAGTTTTCCAATATGACTGTTTTAAATAGAATAAAATAGAAAAAACATTTATTTAGACACAGGTACAAAATACAGACATAGAATAACAAACGGCAAATAAAGTAGTTTATCATGGGGGCAAGTGACACAAATAAATAAATATAAATAAATAATGCTGGACAATTCACACAGCATTATCTAGCCCCATGGTAAGCAGAGCTTGTGTTATGGGTACTAGATAACTGATATACATAATACAATACATTACATAGATAGATATTTTTTATTATACATAGAAAACGACCAGAACACTCGGAACAATTATGTGCAGATCGTGCACACAATTGTTCCGAGGCGGGAATCGAACCCGCAACCTCCTGCGTCGCAGGCGGACCTTCGCCCACCGCGCCACATCGGTCGTCAACAAATAGAAATGACTTAAGTATTAATAACCATGATAGATTCAAAAGTTTTATATTTTATGAAAATTAAAAATAAGATTAGATATTAAAATTCAGAAAGCCTTTGTTTAACATTAAAAACCTTTAAGTAGGTAAGTAAGATCGTGGTTACCACTCAAGAACACGTTTGCCCCAGCGGCCGTCGGTTCTTCGCGAGATATGGCCGGCCCACTGCCACTTCAGCTTGCTTATTCTTAGAGCTATGTCGATAACTTTGGTTCTCTATCGGATGCATTCTCGTTACGAATCCTATCCTTCAGAGAAACTCCGAGCATAGCTCTTTCCATAGCTCCATCTACGGTGGAAACAAAAAATAGAAACAGCAAATAGGAGAGTGGACGGGGTATAATTTACCTCTAAATTTGGATTGAACTCAATGCACAACATAAAGATTAGTTGATGTATGTCTAGAAATCCATACAGTATCCAAATCAAGCTCAAGCCAAAGTCAACACGTTTAGTTATCGCGTTGGTTTGTCGAGGGGGCTGACATTCGCTTAAAGAACATATTTTAACTGCGTTAAGAGCGCTTGATTTCTTAACCTACTTAAAAAAAGAGGTTCTCAATTGAAATGGTTATTTTTATGTTTGTTACCTCATAACTTTCGACTGGGTGAACCGATTTAAATGATATTTATTTTTTATTTGAAAGCTGGTGCTTCCCGTGTGTTCCCATTTCAATTTGGTCCAGTTCTGAAAATGGCATCCATGAGCAAACCTATATGGTTTTCTCATGGATGCCATTGTCAGAGTCTTAAATTTGATTCTTTGTTTAAAACTAAGCTTTAAGCCCATTTTCATTATTTAGGAACTGAACTCTGTGCCCTAATTCCACTAAATTAATTGTAGAAGCCCACTGATGTAATTTCGTTGTTATTTCAGACGCTTAACAGCACTGTAGCCGATGGTGCCGTAGAGGATTCAGATGAGAATGGGGCTCTGGTTATAGATGAAGGAAAGGTAAGCTTAGAGAATTAATCTTAAGTTTTCAAAACTAAAGCTTTAAACAAGATTAATATAGTGACAAAGTGGCGATTACAATAGGCCTATAATGGCCGCAGTAACACCCAAGCCACCACAAAAGATAGATTCATCATCATCATCATCAGCCTATAGCAGTCCACTGCTGGACATAGGCTTCCCCCAATGAGCGCCATAGCGCCCTCTTCAGCTTGCATCGAAAAAATTAAAAACCGCATTCGATATCTTTAGTTTGAAGCAGTTTTTAAATTTACGGGACAAATTAAATAAATTCATACGAACTGTCAAACACATCCTTTGTAAAAAGGCTCATTTCAAAATATGCAGCAGCGTGCACAAGCTAGTAGTTTATCACTACATACTCGTAGTATAAAACAAAGTCGCTTCCCGCTGTCTGTCTGTCTATTCCTATATTGTATGCTTAGATATTTACGCGAAGAAAATAAATAAACTACGCAACGGATTTTGATGCGGTTATTTTAAAATAAATAGATTGATCCAAGAGGAAGGTTTATATAATATGTACATGCATTTGCATCTGTGCGAAGCCGGGGCAAGTCGCTAGTAAATTATATTTAAATCATTGCAATAATTAATTTCAGGCCGCAAAGAAGAAGGCCCCTAAAGAGGCCCCGAAGACCCCGGCCACCCCTAAAGCCAAAGAGGCTAAGACCCCGCGTGGGAAGGCCAAGAAGGACGCAGAAGATGAAGAGGAGAAAAAAGAAGAAGAAGTAGTTAGCAGAAGCGGCAGGAAGATTAGACCAAAGAGGTAGGAACGGCATATCGGTCCAAAAGTAATAACAACGTAAAGCCGCGTATCGACTTCGCGCTCTAAGAGGACGAACATTGGCGCGCGTTCCGGCCGCGCGAAATGTATACCATTTTGGAACGCGCGCCAATGTGTTCGTTGGAACGCACGAACGCGGAGCGGGCCGTTCCATCTGGTGTCGGTTTTTAACCGCGTATCAAAGGTAGCTCAGTTGTAGCGCGCGCCAGTTAAGACGGACCCAATAGTATTTTGTTTGTTTGTTGCGTTCCGAGCAATCGATAACTAAAGCTGCCGCTATAAACGCTGCTGCTCGTACACGACTGGCCTGCATGTTGAACTATCAAACACTGCAACAGTAGCCACGCGCGCCAGGCGCGTTTAGTTGATATGGTTCCAATATTTGGAACGCGTTCCGCGGAACGCACTCTTGGTGCGGTCATTCATGGCACGCGCGCCAGGAGCGCGTAGTCGATACGCGGCTTAAAGGTGTTCTCTCACCGGGAGCATTTGCGTGTAATGTAACGTTACAGACTCGAGCATTACATTAGTCGGCAAGGAAAACCGAACATTACGTGTAATAATACAAAACGGGTATACATCAGTGAAGGAGTAGAACCGAGCATTACAATGTGCACCTTGTAATGATATAAATAATAAATAATGCTGGACAATTCACACAGCATTATCTAGCCCCATGGTAAGCAGAGCTTGTGTTATGGGTACTTGATAACTGATATATACAATACATTACATATAGATATTTTTTATTATATAATACATAGAAAACGGACACCCGTAACAAATATCTGCAGATCGTACACACAATTGTTCCGAGGCGGGAATCGAACCCGCAACCTCCTGCGTCGCAGGCGGACATTCGCCCACCGCGCCACATCGGTCGTCATATAATGTCTAATATCTTGATACAACTTGTAAAATTAATGTCACATCCATCACTTATAATTAAATGTTACATTACACGCGAATGCTACATTTGGGTAACCGACAACTCGATAACATTAGTGTCAAACTTTACACTAATGCTCTAAGGTTATCCATAAATTATAATGTCATTTGCCGAAATGCAGCTTCTTAGAACAAAGCTGTGTTTGCGATTGTGACAGACAAATTTATTCATCACTAGCTGCGCCCCGCGGCATCGCCCGCATGGAAATTTCTGCGCAATTTTACCATGTTTTCTCACCGTTTAAACCTTCCCTGGACTACGACAAACAATTCAAAACCAAAATCAGCTAAATCGGCCCAGCCGTTATCGAGTTTGAACGAGACTAACGAACAGCAATAGATTTTTATATATTATGTATAAAGATTATCCCCACTATTCAGTCGTTTCCGAAAGATTGGTATTCTATCAGTGGGTCAAGCACAGGGATTATATTATTGCGATTAATAAAGTTGAAGGAATTTATTTTAAATAGGCTTGCTTGTAGAGCTTGTGTATAACACAAGATTTACAAACCCTGTTAGATATCTATGCTAGGCAAATACAACATATCATACAAATCAATATATTTAAAGCCTACTAATTAAATTTAGAAATAGTTTTGTCTGCGTTTCTATACAATCTATCTATCTATCTAACCAGCCGGTACCACCCACTGCTGAGTACAGGCCTCTTCCTTATCTCTGTACCCCTGGCGGTCCTGTGCCAGTCGAATCCACTGCTTCCCTACAGCCCCCACAATGTACTCTGACCATCGGGCAGGTGTTCTGACTCGACACGGCCGCATAAAACTAGGCCACCATACAATACAATACATTGCTTTAATTTAATTTGTACAGATTCGTGGACGAGCAACCAGAAGACACGGCAGTATCGTCACCAGCGCCTAAGAAGCCGCGTCGGGGCGTGTCGCCCGCCGTTGTCGAGAGTGAGAAGGAAATACCGGAGCCTAAGGACAAGAATATCGCGAGCTATAATGCTGTAACACAGGTATAGATGTCTGACATATATCTATAATAAATAATGCATACAATCCACACAGCACCATCTAGCCCCAAGCTAAGCAGAGCTTGTATTATGGGTGAACTTGTTGTAGTGATTATTATGTACAATGGGCTGCATTATCGCTCAAAAACAATAAGGCCACCCATTGTAAATCTGTTCCAGACAACCTTTGGTTAGATAGAATTATGTAAAACTCAAGTTGCCTCTAACTGCAGATCGACCTTCATTCGATTTTAATTCACGCATATTTCATTTGAGTTTATTTCATAGAAAGTCGCGGAAAAAACTAGTTACGTAATAAAATATCTCATTGGAATGTTTTCTAATCGTGAATTATCTTTTTCAGTCGGAGCTGGAAGAGTTGAAACAGCCTTTCAGACCAGGTATTATTATTTTATATATTATTATAGCAATCCCGTACTGGTTTACTTGAGAACGGCTTTACCGATTTCATTCATCTCAAAATATTAAGAAAATTGCGCAGACATTTCCACGCGGGCGAAGCCGCGGGGCACAGCTGGTAAAAATTAAAAATAAATTTTGTAAAACATGGAGTACCTCAGTTCTTCTAAAGGTAGGCTTGGTAGCTGTTTGGTAGAATACAAAATGGAATGGTAGAATGTAAAGTCCAAGTTTGCGAAAAAAGAGAACAATGTTCGAATTTCAAAAATTACGACATGGCGCGTAAAGTTTTCATTGAAAAAGTTTTACAATCTTTATTTTCAATGTTTTTCAAACTTCTTTTTAAAAAACAGCGGGTTTTTTGCTAGAAAATAATTCAACAAACATGGAGATTGATACTTTCGATGGATGTGATGAAAAGGTGAAAAAGAAAGTACAAAATATGTGTTTATCTGAAAAAAATAACAAAACTGGTAATGTATTAATCATCACATTTTACGTTTACTTATGTATATCTTGTATTCTCAATACAGTGAAATAACATGCTTTACTTTAATTTTTACTAAACTTATACGAAATAAACTCATTCGATTTTACTAATGTTGTGTGTGATTTTATATGAAGAAAATTGAAAGTTTTATTGTTAATTTCGCAGGCGGAACACCAAATGTTCTTGAAATAATTTCAAATGAACCAACCAAGCCGAAAATTGTGCCGAAATTCGGCAATAATATCACACCAACAACAAAAGTTACCAAGAAACCTAAGAAATTTATTGCTCCCATAAAAGCTTCTCAAAAAGTGATTGATGCACAAACTTCTAAGGCGAAATCCGAACGCCAATCAATCCAAAACTTATTTGAAGCCAGCCAATGTCTAAAAGAAACTAAAAATGAAGGTAACAAAGTTTCACCCAATAATATCGGCTTTATACCACCACTAACCCAATTATCGAACCTTCAAGATAACCAATCCTGTGTAAGAGATAAATCTTGTTCTCAAAGCAGCCAACTTCTGTTTGAAGACACTCAAACACTTACTCAAGTCAACGCAAGCGATTCTCCAATACAAACTTATACTGAAGCAAATAATATCAGCCATATTCCACTTAATTATGAGACTATTGACAATGTGGATTATAATAATAGCTTATACACAAATACAGACAGTGTAGTACAAAACACAATGTATGGATCGATGGATATAAAAATGGAATCTCAACTCATCTCTACAGTCAAACGTATGAAATCACAGTCCCTTGGTGGTCTTTTACTCGGATCCCTGAATGTTCTCAACGATGATCACATCAATGACTCTCAAGATTTTCCTCAAGTACTGTCCATAAAAACTTTGAGCCGCAGTCAGTCTGAAGTCAAAATGCTGAGCCGGGACCTATCAAAGTGCTCTATTGCTTCTTTGAAGTACACTGATTTGGACTACACTGGTATTGAAAATATAACCGGTATGGACATTCTTAAAGACGAGGTTCCTAACGAACACAAAATACCTGAAAAGGATGAGTTTCTTAAGATGTTTCAAAAGCAACCAACGAAGACATTGCATTGTATTATGGACATAAAACTTGGGGATATTGGCTTCAATAGATTTTACTCTGAACACATGAAAAAGGTTGGATACAAAGAAGAAACATCAGTTGCTGAAAAGGAAACTAGTGAATTGATCCTGAAAAATAATTCTATTGCTAATAGTACATTTATTAAATGGAGGAATAAGAAATATCAGAATAAGTAGCGGTTTGGTTTAAAAGGAACTGATTAAATTTATAATTAAAGGAATTTTATGTTGTGTTGTGTTCAATTAAATAGTTGTTGATTGAAACTGATAAATGTTGTATTTACTGTGTTTTTGTTTCAAACTGCCAGAATTTGGCATTGATTGGTCAAAGTAAAACGTACAGGCTTATTGTAAATAAAAATCACGAATTAAATGCATCATCACAGCTTACCAGTAAGAATTATATTATAAAGGCGTTAAAGGTTTTAGAGTAGGCCTTTGTACAGCAGTGGACTTACATAGGCGGATCATGAAAATTGTAAGACATTATTAACCCAACGATACAAAAAACTCTAATAATGGTCCCAGAGTGATGTAGTATAGTATAAATATACAAAAATCATTTCTGACTGGATATTTACTATAATTTTATTTTTGAGTTTTCTTATTAATCGGCTCACTATTTTTCGGAATAACTGAAACAAACATGGTAAATGACTTTTGTGTTATATTATAATAACCATGATAGTTTCGAAATACATATAGGTTATGTTTTATCCAGGTAGTTTTTACATTAACCATGTAAGCAAATCTGCAAGCAGTACGTAGTTATATTCTAAAGAGATTCTAAATTGTATTCTACTTCTATTCTACAGCTGACACAGAGAAAGAAAACATCCTCATTGCTTACCTGCCAAGCGGAAAGTATGTTGGCATAAAGCTGTTCCAGTCCCGGCCAGTGACCTTCAAGAACGAGGCCTCCCGGTTACAGTGGGACAAGCAAGCTGCTAGTAATGCTATCACATTGAGGATGCAGCTAGGTAATATTCGTATGGCCATATATTAAACAAATTAGTAGCACATATTAAACAAATTAGTAGCACAGTCATCAGTACATGATCAGTACTGGTCGGCAGGTAGAAAATGCCTCGGCATTAAGCCCACCCTTTGTACCCTTTGTAGTGCTTTAGCAACATATTCCGCACAGACATTTTACCTAGATTTTAATTTTATCATTGTTTTTTTTGTCAACTCTCAACTGTGTTACATTATTGTTTGTTTTCCTAGTGTACGGTGTAATTGTTGTATTTTGTATGTGTTGTGTATGTCTGAAGATCTATCAATCGAATGACGACCGGTGTGGCGCGGCGGTCGAATGCCTGCGATGCAGGAGCTTGTTGTGGGTTCGATTCCCGCCTCGAGATTCGAATGTTTGTTTAGCTCTGCTTAGTTTGGAGCTAGATGATGCTGAGTAAATTAAAAAATAATCTTTTTACAGCGCATCCATTCTAAGCTTCACTAACTTTACTATACATTTGTCCACTGGTAGTATCCGGTTGGTAAGGTTGCCTGGAAGAGATCGCTCTCAGCGATAAGGCCGCCCTGTATATTTCCTTAATTCTTTTGTTTATTCCTGTATTGTTTTCGGTTTTGTGTAGTATAATATAGTATTTTCTATCTATCTATCCACAGAACGAGGTCAAATCGTAGCCAGCTCCATCCAAGGCCAGCTAGTCATGGACCTCAATCTCAACGATGAAGAGAGAGAAACCCTGGACAAAGAGAGAGAGACAGAGGAGAAGAAATCTCGCGTGGAGTTCCTGAAAACTGAGATGAGACTCATCGAGATCGATGCTCAGATCAAGACTTGTTTGTCGCTGGAGAAGGCTGATACGGACCTGTGTTTGAAGCTTATGGAAGAGTTGCTAGGTAAGATATTTAAAGTAATTTAAAACGTTATAACCATGATAGTTTGAAAAGGTAAGATATTATTTTTTTTGTCTCATCTGCATGCTTACACTTCTCTGACGACCGATGCAGCACGGCGGACGAAGGTCCGTGAAACAGGAGGTTGCGAGTTCGATTCCGAAATGTTTGGACGATCTGCAAATATATGTTCCATGTGTTATTCTAAGCACCAGTGTTGCTCAGAACAGGGAATTTGTGGTCGCCAAATCTTACCCTAAATTTTTTCCGCCCCACGGAACTCAGCGCCTCTACTAACTTCTGCTTGTAGCGGCATAATGCTTAGACAGGGAACTTTTTGGTCCCTAATATAACTACTACTACACTATTTGTACCCACCTACCTGTATGTTTTATCTAAATCCTTCATATACATTTTTCTTTGCTTATTTCGGTACCTATTATGTCATGTGTCGTGTTATGTATGGTGTCAAATCAAATAAATGTGTTTTCTTTCTTACTTCTTTCTAGAACTCGAGATGAAACCACTCATGCTGCTAAAACACCCCAGCTGCTTGGAGACAGTCAAACGCCTCCGCAACTACGTCGGCAACACTCCCAGCTGGGACCTCAGCGAGGAGGCAGCCCTAGCTTTCAACAAGCAAGCCCATCGCATCAGGAAGCTGGCCGACCAAGCATATAAGCATCTCAAGGTAAACATCAGCCTGTACAGTTCACTGCTAGAGGCAACACTAGGTCCTCAGCCAGGAGGCAGCTTTGGTGTTCAACAAACTTGCTTCAGATCAGGAAGCAGGCTGAATAAACATACAAACATCTCAAGGTCAACATCAGCCTGTACAGTCCACTGCTGGCGGCAACACTGGAGCTTCAGCGAGGAGGCAGCTTTGGTGTTCAACAAACTTGCTTCAGATCAGGAAGCAGGTTGCATAAACATACAAACATCTCAAGGTAAATATCAGCCTGTACAGTCCACTGCTAGAGGCAACACTGGGGCTTCAGCGAGGAGGTTTTACGCTGTGGAGCACTTCCTCATGATGAAGAACAGCTTAGTTCATTTGTGGTGAGAGTTACTTTCTTATGGGAGGAGTTTTAGCCGAGGGGGGTCAAGTTCCAAGGGTTCACTGGCATATGTGATCTCTTCCAGGCAACCTTAGGATGGACTGGTCATGAAGGAACAATATAGACGGTGGCACTTTAATAAATACTAGCTGTTTCCCGCGGTTTCACCCGCTAAAATATAATACAGCCTATGTTCATCTAGGATAGTGTAGCTTCTCAGCGGTGGCTTCAATCGGTCCTGTAGTTTCGGAGCCTATTTAATACAAAAAACAAACCTTTTCCTGTTTATAATATTAGTATAGATATAGATTTAAAAGAAGAAATCAAATACTTACACTACTTACCATACTATAAACATTATAATAGACTTAAGATAATGTTTTTATATATGTTAGATTTAAGGTATATATTCCGTGTATATATATATATACCTTATATATATAGGGAGGCCTATATATATAAGGTATATATATATAGGCCTTCCCCAATGAGCGCCATAGCTCGCAGGTCGTCATCCCACCTGGTCGGAAGGCGTCCTTCACTACGTTTACCGAGTCGTGGTCTCCACTCAAGAACACGTTTACCCCAGCGGCCGTCGGTTCTTCGCGAGATAGGGCCGGCCCACTACCACTACAGCTTGCTAATTCTCAGAGCTATGTCGATAACTTTGTTTCTCTGTCGGAGGTATTCGTTACGAATCCTATCCTTCAGAGAAACTCCGAGCACTCCGAGAATATTCATATCATTTATTGTAATTTCATGCATACAGGTAGTTTCTTAGGTGTAGTCTTAATGGGTAGGTACACAATGCATAAAAACCCTGTCAGGGCACAAAATTTTTTGGGTTTTTGTTAATGTTCGCTTACAATTCTAAACAATAATATTTTTAAAATAAGGTAATATAGGAACTGTTGGGGTTCGCGGAAGTATTCTCGAAAGTCCCCGCGATCCCTAGCATAAGTGCCCGGAGAAATTCGTGAGGTTTTAGTCAGTAGGAGTCTGACATAATCTTCCACCGGGGATGGAAGATATCCATGGTGGATTTGATGGAATAAAAAAAAGGAATCTCATGGTTCATGTCGTGATTAGGTAGGTACTTACTAATTTAATCTGTAGGTCCATGGGGCTAGATAATGCTGTTTGAATTGTCCAGCATAATTATTTAAAATAATAATAATACAAATTTAAAAAAATATTTAAAAAAAATATATATTTAAAATATAATATAAAAAAATAATTATATAATATAAAAAAATAATGACATACCATAATTTAAAAAAAAAACTTGTTTTAAAACAATTTTTTTTTTTAATTATTAATTTTTGTAAATTTTTATGTTTTCTAACATACATATACATGTATAATATACGGTAGATTAAGTAAAATAAGATATAATATCTTCGTTGTAATCTGAAATAAAAATATTATTATTTGGCGTTCAACAAGCAAGCCCATCGGATCAGGAAGCTGGCTCGCCAAGTCTACGAACAACTCAAGGTAAATCAGCATATACTGTCTCTGGGATTCCAGCCAGAATCAGGCTTAATAAGGGGTGATGACGTAATCCCCACGCTGGGCTTGCGGACATCTTCTGTTTGAGAAGATGTGAAGATGATGAAGATCATCAAAATCAAGCCCTGTGTGGGGGTTGTTGTTGTTGATGATTCTTTGTTTATGGCAACTGTGTCTGGTTGGCCACTTTTCTGTCAGTGTCAAGTAATGGAAAATAATTGTAAAATCAATGAGTTATTAAATTATGAAGATTGTTTGATATTTTCACCAGAGCCTAGTCCATTATCTAGCAGGAACCACGTGCATGTTAGGTTGGCTTGGGAAACGAGATATTGGAGTCCCCCTTACACCCCCCGTGTGGGGGTTTTGGCCTACTATAGTTTCTTCCATCAAAGGGTAATGCCAAAATGTGTAATTCCGAGACATTGTTGAGTGAAGGGATTAATTTGATGACCTCTGTGGCGCGGTGGGCGAAGGTCCGCCTTCGACGCAATAGGTTGCAGGTTCGATTCCCGCCTCGAGACAGTGGTGTACAAACAACAAACCCCGTGCATGTTAAATGTTAAATGCTCTTTGTTAAAAATCTGAAAATCTTCTCGATAAAATAAAAAGTGCATATAAAGTGCCTGTTTGAATTTTTAAACCTGTTGTACTTTTGTTTAAAACTGTATCCCTATGTTAATTACATATATGTATGTATCTGTGTCTTTAGTACCCTGCGATCAGAAAAACTATCTAGAGTCGGGTCGGCGCAAAAAATCTGTCTCCGTAAATAAGAGCGCACTTGTAATGTGAGCTCTTATTTTGTTTAGTTCGATTGAAACACAGGCAACGTAAACACGTGTCACAATGCCGGAATGTGTATTCAAAAGTAACAATAATACAAATAAAAAATAATTATTATGTGTTAGTTCATAGCTAAAAATGTAACTCATTCTACATTTACTTACCTCAAGTGCGCTCTTATTTACGGAGACGGCTTTTAGCTTTGATTTTGTATGTGATCCGAAATCTAGATAGTATTTGTGATCGCAGTTATAGTTTGACCGCAACCGCTGTACCACTCCTTGAGAAAGTGCGGCGAGGTGGGGGCCGAGGAAAAAAGAGCAAGAGTACACATGAGATCGATATTGTCGGATATATGTTACGATATCGTAAACGATATGTTTATATTTTTTGACTAGCTTTCGCCCGCGGCACGATAAAAAGTAGCCTATATGATATTCCAGTACACATACTATGTATGTTTCTAGTTTCATGAAGATCCGTTCAGTAGTTTTTATGTAACATCCATCCATCCATACACACAAGCTTAAAAATTTTTCAAAAAAAGACGGGGTTGACATCACGAGATAGCGCTCGACCCATCTTTGGATATTTTTATGTCTGACATAGACCGTCCGGTAGAAAAGCTACCTACCGCCGTGAGCGTTGACGGCAGACTGATGGATCGGAGCGGCCGATACTCCGTCTCGCCGCTCGTATACCTCAGGCGCGGTACAGCGGTTTCGGTCAAACTATAGTAGCAAATAATATTTTTATCTACCTGTCTATAAAACATCCCGTTTTGTTACAGGATCTCTTTGTGACTCCGGACGGTTTATCCTTCTACGAGTATTTCCAAGAGCGAGTGCAGACATTCCAGAGCCTCTGCGCAGCTCTGGACGCGACGGAGCTGTTGGAGCTGGTTCACGAGCCTCTAGGTTAGTACTACAACTTTCTTAACACTTCGAGTGCTGAAATCACATAGTATGTGTTTTCTACAAGTCACTAATATGCGTAAATCCACACTAGCGCAGCGGCTGAGAAAATACAGATCTGTGTGACTCAGCACAGCCGTAATATTTTTCGAAAGAAACGCATGTGCGGCGCAACACAACCGCTGTGTAGAGCGGCAGCACGAATAGCTTAGGTTAAAAAAAAGATCGCAGTCGTCGAAAAAAATCGTATTTAATAATATTATTTCTCTGCCAAAGCACGTGTCACTCTCAATGTCCCTAGATATAAACCGACCTTTAGGTGTATCTTTATTGCCAGTATTGCCACCTTATTTGGCAATTAGGATATCGATTTTTGGCATTGAGAACAATCATACTTGAATAATCTTTGTTTTCGCATATATTCATCATTGTTTTGTTTGCTACACAATCACGAAGGACGAAAACGCAAGCAACGGAAATGTAAAAAGGGTAAGGCTAAACAATGTCGGATCTAATGTCTAAATAATTTATTGGAAATCGATTGATCGAGGGATATTATCGATTATACTCTATTCTTGAATATAAGATGTTTGGCCTTCGTCTCGGATTAAAGTGGGTTTAAGTTTAAGTTCTTTTTTATTTCTTTGTCGCTTTGGTGTACAACTGTAAAGGCATTGTAAATATTTTATCAAATAAATAAACTAGTTTTTTTTTCTATTGTAAAACCTTTTTTGCATTCATCATTGAAAATTCCACAAAACAAGAATACACACATGAAAAACAACGTAAACAACGCGCACCGTGCTGTGTGGATTGTCCAGCACTACAATACAATACAAAAACGCTTTATTGCACATCAAACACAGAAAAAAACAGTAAAGAACGAACAAAGATACAGATGCACAATGACGACCGATGTGGCGCGGTGGGTGAAGGTCCGCCTGCGACGCAGGAGGTTGCGGGTTCGATTCCCGCCTCGGAACAATTGTGTGTACGATCTGCAGATATTTGTTCCGGGTGTTCTGGTCGTTTTATATGTATAATAAAAAAATTATCTATCTATGTAATGTATTGTATTATGTATATCAGTTATCTAGTACCCATAACACAAGCTTTGCTTACCATGGGGCTAGATAATGCTGTGTGAATTGTCCAGCATTATTTATTTATTTATTTTATTTATTTACAATGGGCCGCCTTATCGCTAAGAGCGATTTCTTCCAGGCAACCTTTGGATGGACACGTAGCTATAGTATAGGTATAGACGGTGGCGTATTATAGACTAATGTAAATAAAAAGCATTGTTTATTTACTTGTATCATCCAAAAACAGTCATAAAATAGTATTCACCAATGATTCCTTGGTTGAAATAAAATGCTTAGGGTATTAAACCCCTAGAGTACTAAACCTCCTAAAAGAGTTTGTCGCCGCAACTGACGCCGACGTATTCTTTGATAGCATCGCCAAGTTACACCGTTTGATGCTCTCATTTCTAAATTGTACCTTTTGACCTGTTTGTTTTGTTTATTTTTATCCGTGACATGCACATAATGTATTTTGAATTTTATTTTTGATATAATTAGTATAAAATTTATTAGATATATGTATATTTAGAATTTATTAATCCGATTGTTATTATTTTGTGTTTATGACTTGAATGTTTAATGTTAAAAATTGACTTACTTACTTTATAAAATATAATGTTTGACGTTTTAGTATGTATATAACTGTAAGTCAAATGTAAATATATGAATAAATAAATAAATAAAATAAATTAAAATTTTTGAGCATAGTCTCGTTTAGATTCACAATTTTTTTTTTTATTCGTATCGTAAGTGCCATAAAAATTCATCTGAAATTTGCATTTTAAAATTTTGCGCGTTATTTGACGAAATCGCTGGACGCTGTGGACGCCATAATGCTCTGTAGACATGACTTCAGTTGGCTGTGTGCCTGTAGGTACTTAAATAAATCAGCCTATAGCAGTCCACTGCTGGACATAAGCCTCCCCCAATGAGCGCCATAGCGACCTGTCTTCAGCTTGCCGCATCCAGCATCTACTTGCAGTCTTTCGCAGGTCGTCATCTCACCTGGTCGAAGGGCGTCCTACACTAAGTTTACCGAAACCGAACCGAACGTTTACCTAAAAAAATGCGCTGATGTTACTGATGACAGTTGATAATTTTTAGTTTACCTACACAGCCGTATGACGGTATATAATAACTTTGCGCCTCCTATTAATGGTATTAAAAACAGATAAAAAAGACTAGACACTTTGAATGGAATCTTAAAAATTATTCTATTGTAAAAGAAGTTAAGTTGTTATTCATTTATTTATTTATTCTATTCTTCTTGGCCTCTATAATGGCACTTTTGGTGATGTCGTCCTTATTTGTCTTAATAATAATAATGTAAATACGTTTATTGGCTGTTAGTGATAGTTATAAGATAAGTTAATTTATAATTAAGAGCTGTGGATTTTGTTCATAAATAAAATAAAAATAAAATAAAGAAAAATAACATTTTCCGACTGCGTTTTGCCTAAGCTATATATTTATATTTTTTCTCATAAACAGTAAAATAACTTATTCATGAACCGAGTATAGACGAAGGTTTTGATAACAAACATACATTAATTCCGACATTGATATTAATTAAAATTTTTACTTAACTTATTTGTTAATGCTGTTGCACATAATGTATATTTTTGTTGGTTTTTTTTCTATTATTTTATTGATGTGCTTTTGTTTTTTCTTTACCGTGGTAAGCCCATGGAAAAGATAAGTAAATCTCAAAGCGTTATTTCAAATTTCATAAAGAAAGTCGCGCACTTTCTCGAGCAATACGTCAGAAGCGCGCGTTTTTTTTTGTTAAATTTAGATGTCTCATTAAATGTGCGCTTACAATAATTCTTGTTCATATTGATTGTGTGCGTATTACACCCTATACCAAGAATGAAGAAGGAATAGGCTTCAAAATACTATTAAGTTATTTAAATAGTACAAGTTATTCAGTGTGCCTTGATCCTTAGCCGTTTTTTATTATATTTGCCCTTCCTTGGGATATTTACAATACAATACAATACAATACAATACAATACAATACAATACAAAAATACTTTATTGTACACCAGATACAGAACATTATGAAAGATATTACATGTGACAAGTACAATGGGCGGCCTTATCGCTTAGAAGCGATATCTTCCAGGCAACCTTTATGATATTTCATCTTTTTTCATATAATACAAAAGGGGAAATTACCATAGCCTAACACTACGATTGCGGCTAAACTAAGCTAGGGGTAAGCTTGAAAATGCTATAAAGTTCTCCCCTTCATTCCCATTCCTTAGCTGTTTTGCCCTTTCTTGGGATAGGTCATCTTTTTTCATACAATTTGTCAACACTGTCTGCATGTCCCACCAAAAAGCGCTGAACAGATAAAGACTCAAGTCCCGTAACAAATGTAACTACAAAAACCGCCAATAATCGCTGAATTTCAGCAACTTTTGTTGTCTAGTGCGTTGATCCGTATAAGGAATGATAGAAAACACTTTATACCACACTAGCGGACCTTCCCGGCTTCGCACGCTTTTAGTACGGATCCCTAAGTTTTTTGAAAATAAAATATATGTCTATGTTCACCGGGGATAGTGTAGCTTCCCATCGGTGAAAGAATTTTTCAAATTGGTCCAGTAGTTTCGGAGCCTATTCATTACCAACAAACAAACAAAAAATCAAACCTTACCTCTTTATAATATTAGTATAGATTAAACAGAAAACAATACAAAAATAAATAATAAAGGAAGCTCATCGCTGATGAATCGATGTGGTTCAGAAGCTTTTGTTGCTCTGTGTTTACACGAGGTTTAGGAGTCTTCATCTGATCAACGCATTTGATAGCGACTATATACAATACAAATAGGATAAAAACTTAATCATATAAAGTTTCCCGCATTGCTCAAGGCAGTATAAGCGATACAATTTTACTGAAGATTCAAATGTTTCTAATAAGATATTTTTTAGATATTAATAAGATATATTTTATATATTTTTTATTTTGTTTATTATTTATTAGAATATTTCTAATAAGATTCAAATATTTCTAATATTTTTATTTAGAGTTCAAATATTTATGTAACTATATACTATTTATTTGGCTTTTATTTTATCGTGTTAATATCTCTGTTTGTTGTTTCCCTTGTTAATGTCAACATTATTAATTTTTTATTGTATTTTTTTCTAGGATTGACGCAGCCCTCTGCGTCTTCGATGCTGGCTGCTATTGAAGCAGCTAACAAAGAGAATGTGGAAGAAACACCTAAGAAGAGAGGTAATTAACCACTACCAACCCAGAATTTAATCTATACGTATCTATACGTACCTTCTATACTACTAATTGATGCGGTGTTTATCGCGTACCTTTTGTTTTATTTTGGGGAAAATAAAACAAAATATATTAATTATTAAATACTGTATATAATATTAAAGACCTGCCGGGTATATATTATTATTTGTAATTTATTGAGTTAATTTATTAACATTGACTCCCGTACCCCAGAAACGCCTACATCATCGCATAGTTAGCCGAACGGAGTGAGCGGCGACTACGCGACTTTTTTCTTATAACTTACATTATAGAACTCGTAATATCTTTCGAATGAAATGTCCAAATTGAATAATTGGATTCGAAATATTTTTTCAAATCGAGTCCAGTAGTTTCGGAGTCCGGGTTCCGAAACTACTGGACCGATTTGCAAACAAACAAAAAATCTTTATCTTTCTTCTTTATAATACTAGCTGCGCCCCGCGGCTTCGCCCCCGTGGAAATCGATGTGTCAAAAGGTTTCATTAAATGATAAGAAGTATCCTATGTTAGACTCCTGGTTCTAAGCTACCTCTCCACCAATTTTCAGTCAAATCGGTTCAGCCGTTCTCGAGTTATAAGTGTTTTAACAAAAACGACTTTCTTTTATATATATAGATTAGTATAGATAAATTATGATCAAATAACACGGTGTACGGTGTTTTCGATTTTCCTCCTTCTATCGAAGTCGTTTTATTAATATATAATGTATTTGTCCTCAGCCAAACCGACCCCTAAAAAGGCGGCCACGCCCGCGACAGGCAAGCGCCAATCTTCGCGCAAACCAGCTGAACAGGAGAAGGCCGACGAGTCGACTGTGGCCGAGACAGACGCTGTTGATAATGTAAGTCGTTAGGCCATAGGGGCTGCGCTCGGAAGACGAAAATCTAAGTTTCTGATTCGTTTTCAAGCAGAACAACAAGTTACTTGATTAAGAAAGCGTTTACACGAAAACTAATCAGAATTATCAATAAGAATTTCAAAACTGAAGCATACGATTTCATCGTTTTGTCAAAACTCAAGGCAAATTAAACAATCTATTCCCGTTAACCATACCATCAAGTTCAATGCTTGTTCTTTTGAAGTACACCTACAAAGCAGTATTTAATCCCATACTTTCGTTTTGACGAGTGGACGCCCTGAACCGTAACCCGTAGCTTTGTCAACAGCCTATACAGGTCGGCTGCTGGACGCAGGCCTATGCTTGAGTGACGTTTAGTCGTTACTCAAGCATAGGTAGATCTATGACTGAGCAAGCTTTCGTAGTACGGGAACTAAATCCATAAAATCATTTTAGGTCTTGTGTTTTCATGACGCTTTCACCTACCAGAAACTTAAAGTTACTATTTTAATAATAATTTTAAACAAAATGATAAAAACCATTTATTGCCTAAAAATTTCTTAACCTAGAGTAAATTGAACACAAAAATAAAGTACTGATTACATGCAAAGTAAGTATATTCATCATGTAACAAAGCATTGTGCTGCATGCCACGATATGCGGCGCTGGTTTTAAATATACTCCCGTCGGGTAGGTGGTCACCGAGGGGATGGCATAGCGGGCTTCATTTCGTTTCGGCACTTAATTTCCTAGTTTTACTTGTGTAATTTGAATTTGTGACGTATCCAAGAGTCCTGTAGGGTCTACAGGAAATAAAGCACTTTGATATTTGATATTTAAAGTAGGCTCCTATACTTTATAATAAAATATATTTCAATCGTATATTTTTTTTATATTCTAGTCGAAACAACCTGAGCCAGTTCCGGAGACAGCTGAAACCGCTGCTGAAGACGTTCCCAAAGAGAATGAAGATAACGCTCCCGCTGTAGAAACTAGCGACGCACCAGTAAAAACAGAGAAACCAGCCAAGAAAGGCAAAAATGCAAAGGAAGGCAAGCGTAGCCAGAGGAACGCTGAAAAGAACGCTAAAGTGGACAAAGAAGCTGAAAAAGTTGAGAAAGCAGCAGAAAAAGCTGACAAAGACAAAGAAAAGGCTGACAAAGACAAAGAAAATGCTGACAAAGACAAAGAAAAAGCTGACAAAGAAGCTGAAAAAGTAGACAAGGAAGCTGAGAAAGAAGATAAAGTAGCTGAAGATGAAGATAAACCGGCCGAAACCGCAAATGAAACTACAAATCAAGCTGATGATACTGAGAAAGTCGCAGATAGCTCAGAGGTCGTCGAAAACTCTGCAGTAGATAAAATCGCAGAAGAAAAAACGAATGATGCTGCTGAAGATGTAAATAACATTGAAATGGGAATCCTTGACATGGCAGATATTATCAACAATACCGTAAAGAAAAACATTAAGAAAACCCCTAAGGATGGCGCTAAGTCTCCCAAAGGTGATAGAAACGCTAAAGATTCAGCGTTAACTAACGAAGAGACTGCAGTTAATGAAAAACCCGCAGAAACGACACCGGACACAGCCGAAAACAAAGTAGCGACTAAGAGCCCAAAGAAATCTGCTAAAGACGAGAAATTAGCTAAAGATTCTGCCCAGAATGAATCAGAAAAAACCGGTAAAGATGCACAGAAGAATGGCAAAGATACTTCTATCGAGAAGAGGAAGATTGAAGAGGATAAGGCTGAAGAGAAGAAAGAGGAGACAGCCGAGCCTCGGGCGAAGAGGTCGCGGGAGACGAGAGAGGTATGTACCTTTTATTTTACAATATTTTTAATGAGAACATCTTCAAGTCGATTGACTCGACGGTTACCAAACATCTTTAAGGTTTTATGGTGATTCTTACGTCTATTGCAATGAAACTGATTCATGGGATAGTTTCTGCTTTAGCTGAATTACAGAGAACCAACCTTCCCTCATATGAAGGCTATATGCATAATACGGGGTGAATTTTTGAGACGGGACGGTAAGGGCTGGTACCTTAACAGTTATAGTTACAGGAAAACGCTTTTAGGAGACTATCCATAAATTCTTAAGATATTCTGAACTGCATTTACAGATTTCGGAAAAAAATTACAGTCAGCAAGAACATGGTCATTTTCCTCAAAAACTTTTATTGATGCAAATCGATCCTTTTTCTTATACGGATCAAAACTCTCAAAAATTGTATATGTAACATATACAATTATGGTGAGGTCATTTAAAACGGGATATTTACCATGATTTGATTTTTGAGTTATCCAATATTTCGTGTTACTCCGTGATCATGGCGCATGCAACTGTGCCGAAATATTGGATAACTCAAAAATCAAATCATGGTAAATATCCCGTTTTAAATGACTTTAGTATTAATAACCATGATAGTTTCAAAAGTTTAATTATGGTGAGGCCACAAATTTTCACAACTGTCAATATTTACAACAAGGGCTGGGACACGTTAAAGTCTCTCAAAATCATAATATTGACCTATCACTCAGTTAGGTTAGTTGACGTTACGCAGATGTAAGGTGACGACAGATTTTACGTTACATTGATTGTAATCGTTTTCCAAAAACTCTGATGCTATGCATAAAAATCTATGCAAAATTTAACGTTTCGTATCGAAAGGACATTTAAGGATGATTCACGCTACACCGTGTCTCGACCGGGCCAATCATTCATGTTACACCGGGCTTTTTGGGTGTACTATATATCTATATCTATCTATCTCCATAAGATTTGACGTTGACTGCTCTGCGGGCGCCCGGGCGCATATGTTCATGTTACAAAGTGTCGGGGCCGGACCTTGCCGTGGGAAACAATACCCACCGACGACATTTCAACGCCGTGCCCCGGCCGAGTCCCGGCGGCGCACGGCCGAGCGGTCACGGTCAGGCATGAATCACTTCATACAAAAAGTTTACCATAATGTTTGATGCACGCTACACGGTGTAACGTGAATCATCCTAAGCAGAACGCCCTGTTAACAGAACGTCCTGAAAGCAAAACGGCATATTAGCGTAACGCCCTATTAGCAACATGACCTAGTAGCAAATGGGCCTGTCCGTTCCATAGTTTTAGTATGAAGAAGCAACAAACATAGATCCATCCAAACTTTCGCATTTGTAATATTAGTGTGATGTGATTTTCAGAACAAAAAGACTGAGGCGCCCCCACCGCGATCTCCCGCCAAGCGAAAGGCTAAGAACTAAGACATTTGGTGCAACCTTGGACCTACTGACTGCAAAGGACACGTCATCGCTCAAAAACGATTGCTATAGCAAGGGATTATGTTAGTTATGGCCTGTATAGGAAAAAAACTAGCGCGGAATTTATTTTGGTGGCTTTATGTAGCGATCTTTTGGTTTTAGTATTGAAACTGCGAGAGAAACTAAGGCACTAAGGTCTGAATACTAACCGCCGAATATTGAAACGCAATTCTCATTTAAGCAAGTATCAAGTCGCGATTTCTTGACACCTCAAAGAAAATCTCAAAAAATCGTCATTTGAGACGTGCTTAAGTCAAGGATTGCGGTTGAGTTGGCGCGTTAGATTTGAGCAGGTTTTAAACTACGATTTTCGGTAGACTTTCATTGAAAACTGTCAATAAATCTCGACTTGCTTAAATCTGATTAGCGATTGAGTATTCTCTTGATGTTAAATGCTTTTTCTTTGTATTTCTCGTCCTGACTTACATATGTCAAGACTCTTGGCCCTTATTATTAAAACTCAAGCATATATTGATGACTGAGTGTCATCAATCTATGCTTCAATAACGCTTTTCTATGACATAAAAGCTACTCAAGTATGTTATTATGATAGCATACTTTTATGATACGGGCCTTAGGGCCATTTGTTCGCACAGGTTTTTTCGGCGTAACAATCTAGAATGATCTCGTCGTAGGTACGGTCGCCAGTGTTGTATCATGTTCTGTGCATTAATGCCATGTTCTGTGAAAGTCTTACTAACAATCTACATGATTTGATAAATCGACTAATTTCCAATGTTTTACCATTACTTGACACTGAAAAATGAAAAGACACAATTAACAAAGAATCACCATTATCATACGTGCTAGCGTAGCAAAAAGCAAACGGCGCCATTAATAAAGTTGAAACGTAGCCACCTTTTAACATCGCAGTATATCTAGACAGAGTTGTGACTTTGATGAGACTTTTCAGATCTGTCTTTCCTTAATCTAATTTGGGGAAATCTGTAATTTTCTGTGGCAAAAACTGGCAGTTTTTTCTAGTTACTATAGTACCTACTAAAAAACTAGGTACGATCTCAATTTTTAAATCATGTAACAAATTCATGAGTGTTGATTTTGTAATATTGGTAAGACATTGAAAGCAGAGATACTTTGGCTCTTTCACACTGATCGGTCCCATCCTAGATGGATGGGTCTTGTTTCTCTGTCTGATCCGTCTTATCATATAGCGTAAAGGAAAAGCTGGTGCTTACCTTAAACAGCAAATTATGTGTGTAAATTCTTTTTTAATGCATGTTTTTATGAATTTCTTTGTAATTTAATTATGCTTTACAAGATTCTCAGTTTTTGACCGAAGACATTTGAACATAGATTTTATCATGTAGAGAAATTACATAACTATGTAACTATTTAAGATAGTTTTCTCACTGTACTAGAAAGTATAGGTACTATGCAATGCAATCATAATGCACGTAGAAGTCAATATTAACACGAGGTAATAATAAGGGTTTAAAACTTACATTTGTAATAGAATCGGCAATTAAGGACCACTTATACGAGCGCGTGTATCGCCGTCGATAGTCTGTCTTGTCCTGCCATTTATTCTAAAATAACTCTATGAATGTGTCCTCACGCCGCGATATTTCTAGACTCGTCGCTAGACACACGCCTGTGTAAGTGGTTTCTAATTATTACTGTAGAAATGTTGTATTTCGTGACTATTTAAATTAGCTCAAGTCTTAAATATACTTAAAAAAAATTGGTACTAAGTATCTTCTATGCCTGTATAATTTTTTGTATCGTAATTTCCGATATTACCGGTTTTTAAATGTTAAATATTAGTGTATATTAAATTTTATTGTATCTTTATTATGAGTCTTGGAATTAATGTAAACATAGTAGCAAGATATCCTTACCCATCGTCATTTATTGTATGCAGTTTTATTCAAAGTTTCATATTAAATTGTCATTTCTTTAATGTTAGAAAGTAACTATGCTTATAAACTTGGTAGCCGGATGTCGTCCATCATAATTTATTTGACACTGTGGCCACGGTCGCACTGTAAGGGCCTTATCATACTAGCTGTTTGCGAGCGGCTGCGGGGCGGGGCGGGCGCGCAGCGAATGCGTCGCGAACACGCCGCGGTTGCACAATGAAGACGTCGCGGACGCGTGGCAAATTGGCAACGTTTTCATCGCGTTTGTACGAGACACTACAAAATGGCGTCCATGCTGCTACTCGCGGCGATCTCGTTGCGCGCCCGCAACGAATTCGCTGCGCATGCGCCGCGTGTACGTCGCGCGCCTGCTCCGCTTCCAATCCGCTAGTATGATAAGGCCCTAAATGTACTAGCTTTGTGTACATGTACGATAGCGATGTTGGGTGTGATTTGGCCTTTAGCCGACTATCATTTTGCAGGCCGGCCGTAGCCCGAGTGTTAGTAGTCGATGTTATACATATCTGTAATAAATACCTAGGTATTGCTTTTGTTAGTCTATATCTTGATGTTATACCGTACAGTAGTCTTGATTTTATTACATAATTTATGATATTCTGAGTGTTAGTCCAAGTCTTGATGTTATACAATAAGGTATAGTCTTTGCTTTTCGTCATAACATCACTTTTACTTCAGAACCCGTAGCATGAACAGCCTAGAAAATGATTATGCTTGAACATAGAAAATGTTGCTTATATTTATAGAAAGAAATTATGTATATTTTACAAATTGCATGGCATTTTTGTCTATTCTAACTAAGACTAGGTCTGGTCTGGGTTACCTATGCTAGGCCTGTAGAAAAATGTGCTAGTTCTGTCGAATCAGATTTGTGTCGCTTTCCTAGAGATATTATTGTCTATGGTATGATACGGTACTCGCAGCCGCTGTCTATTCCGATGTCCTGAGCAAAATGGGCAATATAGCATAGAAACATTATTAGTACACGAGGCCTCTATAGTCACGCTAAAATATCTGTGAAATTGGTAATTTAGCTATCTTCGATTTAGTAGGTTTATTTCATTATTTCATTTCTGATGTAATCGGACCTTTAGAGGCCAGTGGAGGACGAATTCTCCATACAAACGTAATACCAAAATTATTTCTAATTAAAGCATATTTCCATAATAATATTTTATAGTATTTATACCTAAAATTTAATGAAAGCCAATCGCATTCTGCACGTTTTTATGCGAAAATGGACAAGTTTTCTTCCTATTTGTTTCGTATTAAAAACAATATCTTACGCGTTGTTTATTAAGGAACATAGATTATATTGTCTAGTAACAGAATAACAATACTATGTAAAGAATACAAAAAGTTTTCAGTCATAATTTTTGGTATTACGGTACACAAGCAAATTCGTACCAAATTTTGAACGGCTAATATTGCTATCGCGCACGCATGGGGCGGGGCGCAAGGGTTAAACAGGGACAGCGATATTCGGAGCGATTTTTGCAAGCGCCTCGAATTGAAGTTGGGAGCGAGCGTCGCGGACTCTTAAGAGACCAAATCTTTACCAATATTACCGCTACAGATTATGTAAAAGTCAGTTTGCCTAAAGCGATTTTTGCTGAGACAAATTCACAGATACGTTAGTGGGCCTACCTCACTTTTGAATATACGAATAGACCTACCGGAAAGGTACATATTATATCTCAATATTACATAATAAGCTACCATGTAGGTGTGTTGAGGGACTTGAGGTTTTATAGAATTTTTATTTTTAGCTATTTAAGTATTTCTTTTTATTAGTTTTTTTTAAACGACTCCACCTGGCGGGCAAGTTCTATTTGAACAAAATTATTGATGTATTCTTGACTCATTATTAGTTAGGTGTAAAAATGGATACTATCCACTATTTCTTTTTATTGTATAGAAATAGCTATCAATTTAACTATTTTGAATAAATAATCTTCAATAGAAATACATAATTTCATACAAGCGAAGCAAAGAAGCAGAAAGTGTTTGATTTTGAATGATAAGTTCTTAAATTTCTGCATAAAAAAAGCGGTGCAGCTAGAAAATTTTTATAATGCGCGATGGCAAGGCCAATTATTCATGGTTGTTCCCATGGAAAATAAACTCATTATCATTGAATTGTCTATGGAATTTGTATTTACTTATAGAGAAATATATGTAAACATGCAGAGGATGCATATTTAACAAATTGAATTGGTTTACGCTAAGAGTTTTTGAAACCTTGGATAGCATTCATTTTTCGTCTCAAATATAATCAAAAATCTTTGTTACAATATTTTGTATATCGGCCGTTTTTGAACTAAATCTTTATAGTTAAGTCTTTTCTTGTGCTATTAAATATGGTATTATAGTTTGACCGAAACCGCTGTACCGCGCCTGAGGTATGCGAACGGCGAGACGGGGGGGAAATATCGGCCGCTACGATCCATCAGTCTGCCTTCAACGCGTACTCTTGCTCTTTTTTCTTCGCCGCACTTTCCTAAGGAGCGGTACAGCGGTTTCGGTCAAACTATAGTACCTTACCTATCATTAAGTTGCTGAAAGTACATCTGTATTTACTTAGAAGTTATGACATTAAGATCGTTTAGTTTAAATATATAGTTTTATCACATTGTAAATAATACAATAAAGTTCTCGTTCTACTTTAAAGTTGTTTTTTATTTAATCAATTTATTTACATGCTTGAGTTTACAAAAGATTGATATCTAGAATCTTCTACGACGCGAGCGTCTAATGTTCTGTTCGGGGTACATTTCTAGTATTTTCTGGGCGCATTCGTTGGCTTCTCGCTTAGCTGAAATGATAATATGTTTTAACTAGCATATTTTAGCGAGGATTACACAGCGATTTTGCCCCTGATACAGTTTTCCCGGAAGAAAAAGTGTGTTAAATAGGAGGCACCCTTAGAATGGCTTAGAGGAAACAGCGATCATTACCTTGTAAAGTAAAAAAAAGTAAAAAAGTAAAAAATCATTTATTTCTTTAGGCTTACAAAATAAGCACTTAGACAAGTCATATTTTATACATTAAATTATTATCAAATAAAATTATTTTACTGTTCACTTCAATTTTTTGTCCACTAGTGGAAGAAGTGAAAAAGAAACCACTAGTATGTTCATCTCTTATATGTCTAATACATGGTTATTTGCCTATTTAAGTCTAAATATAATATGATTCGATACATGTCAATATTTAAGTAAAGCTATGCACAATAACAAATTACTTAGATACTATTGTCGGTGCGAAACTGAGCGACATCTGGCCAAGCATTAACATCATTGAGATAATCATTTATGGAGTAGAAAGCCTTCTTGATAAGATTTATTTTTATGTAATTTTTAAATTTACGAATAGGGAGCTCAGTTGCTTCAGATGGAAGCTTATTATAGAAGCGCACGCTATTGCCCATAAATGATTTCCCTACCTTGTGTAATCTAAATGATGGGATGTGTAACTTGTTCTTGTTTCTTGTATTTCTATTGTGAACATCACACTTTTTCATAAAGCTATCCTTATTTTTGTGGGTATACATTAGATTTTCATAGATGTATTGCGATATTACAGTCAGAATATTAATGTTTTGAAATAATTCCCTCAAAGAATCTCGTGGCTTTAATTTATAAATAGCGCGTACCGCCCTTTTTTGAAGAACAAATATGGTCTGGATGTCAGCTGCCTGTCCCCAAAGCAAAATACCATAAGACATAATACTATGGAAGTAACTGAAATAAACTAACCTAGCTGTGTCTTCATTGGTAATATATCTAATTGTTCGAACTGCATAAGCTGCTGAACTAAGTCTACCTGCCAGAGCCTCTATTTGCGACCTCCATTGAAGAGAAGAATCAATATGTAACCCTAGGAATACAGTAGAGTCTACAAGGTGAACAATCTCATCCTTCAGCATTATGTTTGTTGGGAGTTCTCTTACATTCGGTAGCATGAATTTTATACATTTAGTCTTTTTAGCATTGAGTAGTAGGTTATTGGCGGTGAACCAATCTAATATTTGTGAAAGCGAATTATTTACATCGTCATAGTTATATTTATTTCTATCAACTTTAAAAATCAATGAAGTATCATCAGCAAATAAGACTATATCACAAAGATCTCTTGCTAAAAACGGAAGATCATTTACATATACTAAAAATAAAAAAGGACCTAATATTGATCCTTGCGGGACGCCTAGTTCAAGTTTTGATCCTCTAGATCTTTCTTTACCAATATCTACTTTTTGAACTCTATCAGCTAAATATGATTGCATAAGGTCCAGGTCTTGTCCTAACTTACCTCTATGCCTAAACTAAAAAGTTTTCAGATAATACCCAGAACCTTGAACAATGTCTGCAGATCGGTGGGAATCGAACCCGCAACCTTCAGTATCGAAGGCGGACCTTCGCACACCGCGCCACAGAGGTCGTCAAATACAATAAATTTTTTAGCAACAACAGTTATAAAAAAGGAGGCTGAAAGGCTACTAACCTTCATCGTCTTCACTCCCGCTGTCCCTCCGCGGCGGCACATTAAACCCTACGCCCTGATATTCCACCAGCATGGAGTTCTTACAGACAGTAGACTTGTTCTCTAGCGATCTCATAGACCGCGCGCTTGGTAAGGGAGCGCGGTTCGGGTCGAACAGCTGGTGGAGTTCGCCGTCTTGATAGATCCTGTGCTGGTCTCTGTAGCTGTAGTCTACGACGAATTGGGGGCGGTTTCTGAAATAATATATATGTATTAATATACTAGCTGCGCCCCGCGGCTTCGCCCGCGTGGAAATCTTTGTGTCAAATGGTTTATAAACCTTCCCTTTGGACCACTCTATCTATTAAACAAAACCGCATCAAAATCCGTTGCGTAGTTTTAAAATTCTAAGCAAACATAGGGACAGATAGACATATTTTTTATACATCTACCTACAATACTAACAATCGAGTTCTCATTTGGTACATCCGCCATTTTTCCATTTCATCGACATGCGACCGGTTTCGCTTACAACTCGGTCCAGCACCAAAGTTGTCCAATTTAGGAATTCCTTGCATTCCTCTAGGACCGGGATTCAATATTTTTGGGTCTGGAACTATTTCTGCGCTAGTTCCAGGAATTATATTTTCTTCAGGTTTTCGTGAATGACCAGGTTCACAATCTATTTTATATATATCAGGACCTTTTTCTGGACTTTTCAGTATGGCTATATTGTTTAGTTCTGGTCCATTTTGCATTTCATTTTTTATGACCCTATTATTGGAGTCAGTATGATTCTCTTGCATAAAATTGGTTGCCGGAATATTTATTATTGAGTCCGGCATTGTTCCAGGCAGGTCTTTATTACTATTTGCTTCGGAATAATCTACTTGCGCGAGTTTTAGGTCATTTGTTTCTTTTTGAAATAAAAAATGTTCATCATTGTATCCCATTTTAATTTCAGCTAGTTCATTTCTACATTCATTGCTACACCCCTGAAAATTATTAGGGTCATCTCTTTCTTTATTATTTTGTGTCACATCAAGATTATACGCATTTATATTTCTTGCAGTAAGGATTTCTGGGTTTTTTTGTAAGTTTGAAAATCTCGGACTGCCATTATATCTTCTAGGAGTTATTCTTATTTGTCTAAGGCGGGAGGTAACAGTATTGTTTCTCTGAGGGCTTTTTGAAGACGTGTTATTATTTTTAGAGCGAGTATTAATTTTACTTGGATATTCCATATAACCAGGAATAAATTCATCGTCAGAAATTGAGTCAGTCTCTGATTTCGGGGCCCAATCTGGGTCTTTGTTATAATTTCTTGCTTTACGCTTCATTTTATTTAGTCTTGGTGTTTTAGTTGCATTCGAAATCTGGTCTACAGCTATTTCTAAAGTTTTAACCTTATTTACTAAGGCGGACTTACGTTTGTGTGTTTTTTTATTGAATTTTATTATCAGTCCGTTCATTTTCGCTTCTTCTTCGGTAATAAATTCGAAATCTGTTGATTGGTAGCCACCATCGTCTGAATCGTCCTTAAAAACAACATCTTTTGTTGTTAGAACATTAACTTCTCTACAAATTTCAACTGAATTATTTTGGGTGCCTGCATTTGTTTGATTTGTAGGCTCATTTGTTTCATATGCCTTAATCTGATCAATGCCTTGATCTTTTTCATCACCGATATGCTTAATATCTAGTTTTTCGCATTCTATAGTTTCGCTAAAACCAAAGTAATTCCGAAACAATGGTTTTGCTCTAACATTGTGCTTCTATATAAAAAGGGAAACCCCAAGATGATAACTAACTATAGACCTATAAGCCTCACTTCTTGTGTATACAAGGTATTCTCTGCAACTCTATTAAGACGCATCACTAAGATCTTGGATGAAAATCAACCAGTAGAACAAGCGGGATTTATGCGTACCTTCTCTACCGTGGATCATATATTCACTCTAAAAATGGTCATGGAAAAGTATAGAGAATATGATGAAGCATTATACTTATGTTTTATTGACTATACTAAAGCGTTTGACTCTATTCTTCATGAATCTCTATGGGACGCTCTATCACAACAAGGTGTTAATAAAGATTATATTGAAATCATAAAAGAAATATATACCCACAGTACATCACGAATAGTCATAGAAGAACAAGGTCCAAGTTTTAAAATCGAAAGAGGCGTAAAACAGGGGGACCCCCTCTCGGCGAAAATGTTTATAGCAGTATTAGAGCAAGCATTTAGAGGCCTGAACTGGAAAAACAAGGGCATCAAAATACACGGAAGATTCTTATCACATCTCAGATTCGCAGATGACATCGTGCTACTGTCAGAAGACCCGATTGATCTGCAATATATGATAAAAACCCTGTGCGATGGGAGTAGAAAAGTTGGATTGGTAATAAACAGGGATAAAACAAAGCTCATGACAAATAGAGATAAGATACCAATGACTCTACTATCTGCCAATCTAGAGTATGTTAATGAATATGTGTATCTGGGACACCAAATCTCGTTCACGACTTGTACGGAACAAGAAATAGAGCGGAGAACCAAAAATACTTGGAAAAAATACTGGGCCATGAAAGAAGTTTTCAAGAGCAAATTACCAATTAAACTGAAAACCAAAGCCATGGAAACCTGCCTACTTCCCTGTCTCACTTACGCATGCCAGACGTGGTCTCTAACCGCACAGAACATCAAACGACTAAAAGTCTGCCAAAGAGCGATAGAAAGGAGTTTTCTGGGCCTCAAACTAAGAGACAAAATTAGGAACATGGATATAAGAAAAAAAACTAAAGCAAAAGACGTGGTACAAAAAGTTCTATCTTTAAAATGGAAATGGGCGGGGCACATCCAGAGAATGCAAAACGAGAGATGGTCCAAAGCTATAATGAATTGGTACCCTATAAACAAGACACGAAGAAAAGGAAGACCTGTAAAACGATGGGACGATGACATCGTAAAAATAGCAGGGAAGACATGGAGTAGAGTAGCTAGAGATCGAGGAAGATGGAAGGAGCTGGAGGAGGCTTTCACCGCTGAAAGCGGTATACTCGCATATGTATAGATATAGATAATGTGTAGTTTAGTATTTAAGTGTGAGTAATAAAAGCTGTTTTATTTATTTATGTTTTATTTATTATTATAGTTTCGCTTTGTTTTATATTTTCTTTGGCATCTTGAGTATTTATCGAGTTAACACCTATACATTGCTCTATATTTCCAGTATTTTCAGTTGAAATATTTTTGACGCTGTCTTCTGGTAGGTTATCTTCTGAGCTTATCGAAATAACATCGTCTTGTTCAATAGCTTCGTTAATATTTGCAATAAAATCATCAGAGAGCGAAACTATACTATTATCCAAAGTTACAAGGCTATTTGTTTCATCGATATCATCACCTTCAATATTTAGATAGGCTGATGAAATCTCTGCTAAGTCGAACTTAGGCACTTCGTACATCAAATCTTTTGGATCTTCCTCTGCCATATCTTTTAAAACATCATCAATATCGTCTAGCGACGCGCCTTTTGTAACATCTTTGTTTATTTCTTCAAGGATATCGTCAAACTCTTTTAAACACTCATCAGTATCTATCGTTTGAGATGTTGATACATTTACACCGATTTCAGACCCAGAAGTTTCTTTGTCAAGTTCTGTTTCTTCCAAGCTTCGCTTCTTCGGCAATAACGGTGTAACTGCTTTTATTATTTTTTCCTTTTTTACAGGTGTAACAGTGATTGCGTATCTGTGTAAGTTATTTAGTATTTTTCTTAAAGCGTCCATGATGTACTAGCTGAAACGGAAGCAAATAAATTGATCTCAAGAAAAATACCAAGAAATCGCATATAAAATAAGGAATCTCGCAGTGAGAATCGAACCAGCAATCTTCTGCCTGCTGCTACAGGATATCGTCCACATACCTCTGTTGTGGCCGCTTCCGCAAAGAAGAGACTATAACAGGTTGTTGTACCTACGCTTTAGTGTAGGTAGGTATCCTTTATTTATTAGGCGTATTTCGTTTATTTCTATATGCTTGCAAAATAAGCACTTAGACAAGTAAATTTTTATACCATCATTATATTTACTTAAGTATCTTAATGTTGTCTGTTATGGCAAAATAAAAATATTGTAATGAACTTCGAATTCGCCCACCCTAACTCTTCCCGCGGGTGTCTAGAGAGGTGACCAAGGGATATCCACCGGGGCGGGCAGGAGCGCCGAGTGCAGAACAGATCCACCATAGCAACTGCAATCCCTAAGCTGTCCAACGTTGGGATTATCGCATTCATTGTTATGATTAGCCCGTACATGTCCACAGCTGAACATAGGCCAACAACCAACGTCAGCTGATTACGACACGTCTACACGCTGTCAGCTGAATCACAAAAAGCGTGTTATTAATTTAGTCTTATTTATATTTTATGTATGTTAGTTGTAAGGTATATATTAGGTACTATGGACCGTAGTATAAGTTAAATAAGATTTGTTACTTTTCTATGGTCTGAAATACATAGGTAAACGATTTATTTATTATTATAGGCCATAGACAAACGACGCCGATCAAACCTACTTTACCTAAAATTAGCTCTGTTGCCGCGTCTTTTTATAAGGACCTATGCAATTTACATTTCCTACTAGTCGATTTCAGATAGGTACTTCCTTCAATAAATATTGCTTAAATACAATTATAATGTAGGGAACAAAGTACCACATTAGAATTTATTTTCTTGTGTTGGTACCTAATTTATTTATTAATTTTTTTATCCGACTTGAATTACAAAATAATTTACCTAATCTAAAATACTCACAAAGTTTAATTTACCTAATTATGTCAGTTTGTTTACAAACATGCTACATCAAGTTTGGGCAGGTACATGACAGGTGTAGTTCTGAGTTATTTTGATGTTTTTTACAGTACTAAAAACCATATACCTAACTTAACATATATTGGACCAATAGTAATTAAGTACAGACAAAGGTCATTCTCTAACCTAAATAATTATCAAAATCAGTCCTTAGTTGATGGGCAAATCAGTGCATAAATAAATCACATACAACTCTGTCACAATATCTGTGCACCTTGAGCCATACAAAATGTTTGGCTCAAGGTGCACAGATATTGTGACCGAGTTGTATAGCCGAACAATGAACCTCCTTTGTTCAAAGTAGGTAAAAAATAAATCATTTATATATTTTTTGATATTAAAGCCTTTTTGTCATTTTGTAGGCCATCAACTTCTCTATCAAAATATATGAATTTATGTACTTACCTATCTAAATCTAATAAAAGTCCAATACCAACCGCAATTTATTAATTTCACTGATTTCCACTTTCCAACCACAAAACTTTAATATCCTGCGTACTTAATCTAATAAAATAGCATAAAATCAATAACTTCGAAATAAAAACCAATTCTAGTCAAGAAACAAATAAATATTACAAAAGTTCATTTCAAATACAATAATTTTGACTCTACTCCACAGCTGTTTTCCGCCATTTTATTTTGAGAAATGGCGCGCTTTTTTTTCAATGTATGTCTTGTATTCTGCCAAAACACAAATAAAAAAAAATGTTTATTCCAAACCATTTATTATTTATACCAAAATGTTACATAATGCAGGTTTTAATAATAAATGCAAGAATAGTTTCATATGAATATTATGGTACCTGTAATAACCTTTTATGAAAGGTTTATTGACCAAAAAGTGTTAACAAGATCTGACAAGTGATAATTGGTAGTCTTTAAAATTAATTTGATTATATTTAATGTGTCATTTTTTTCCAGATTTCTTTATGCCGCCTTGGGTAAGCGGGCCCTTTTGTGACGCCTTAGCTTTCGCATCCTGAAATATTAAAGAAACATACATCAATAATATTTATTTATTTAAAAGTACCAGAGACACAAGGAGTCAAGCAAGAATTTAAGAAGTACCTGCCTTATGACATATAGTTGGTGATGATGAAAAGCTAGGGGGACTTGTTTCTTAGTAACATCATCAGACTTAAAGCCTCCGAATAAGCCAGATTGTACAGTTAGGTTCAATTATGCCTACATGAGTTAGGGTTTGACATAACATCCACATCACACAATGTTTGCATGGATAGCTGTTTGTTACCTATACATATATGCTATATTGATTGTATGAATCTTGCTGAAAATGTGTGTACATAATAGTCCTGGTATAAGTTACACATAGGCTACTAATTATCCTAAAAATTTTTATGCTAGTGAGCACTAGCTAAAGAAAAAAGATGAAATACTGGTGGCCACCCTTGCAAGTTCCATCAGCTAGACAGTCAACATTTACCCACAGAATGAAATTTTTTTTTTGTTTGAACATGTGCTCCAAACAGTTTTTATGCAATTTAAGGTAGAAATGACAACAAAGGTACTCACCGCCAACGCTTTCTGCTGTTCTTTGAGTTTTGCTTTATGGGCTAGATCATCATCGTCTAACTCTCTTGCTTCCTTCTTCGGGGCTTTTAGCGGCTTCTTCTTACCTCCTTCGCGGCCAGACATCTGATAAAGAGTTTTTATTATTTACTGATGATAAAAACTATGAATCACATGTGTGAAAAATAGATTCAAAGAACATGACACTATAATTTGCAAGTTTGAAGGTAGCTATTTAAATTTTCCATTGTGCTGTTGTATTTTTTGTTAGAATTTGTTTATCAGTATTATAGTTCGTATGAAATTCAGAAGCAAAATAGACTGTTCCTGCCTGCTGTACACAATTATAATCGTAGACCTATAGTAACGAAGTGAACAATAACGACATTTTAGGATAAGATTGAAATAATGCTATGACTTGGAACTGTGGTGTCACGTTATCATAGCTATTTAAATATTTCTGTTTGCAGAGTTGTGAGTCAAACAAAACTAAGTACCTTCCTAACCTCTGAAATAGATAGAAAATCACAAAACAGTAGTAAAATACCGAACACCTAATAAAATGTTGATGGTTACCTTGATATATAGTTAATGAATAGCGATAGCTTTGATACAACGTTGATAATTTGTAATATTTGAGACAAATAACCCGCACAAGAATTCGACACGATTTTTCTCTTTTTTTTGCACACTTTCCGTGAATTTTTTGTTCTTCTTTGATGATTCCTGCCTGACTTGACTTTGATTAGGTTATGATATGACAAAGACATTGCCATCTGAATGACAGTTGACTTGACAGAGATGGCGCGGCGGCGGCGGGCGCTCCGTTTAGTTTATGGTGTACGAATAGGTAGAAAAATAGAGTTCAAAGTGGAGAGAAATTCACAAATAGAGCGTTTCTTCTCATGATATGTGAATAATTATGGAATTAAGGACACATTTTGTTCCTATACAAACACTGTCGCATCCACAGCGCGGCCGATTAGTTAGCAGAGGTAGTTTTTCATAAATGACTTACCTATTTAAATGAAGGCAACGGTGAGTACTAGGAATTTATGTATTTACTTACATAATTATTGTTATAATATTAACTGGTTGGTATCGAAGTACAATCTACTATTTTAGTTAATTTTATTTTAAAGTATTTACTAGTATTTTTAACTTACTTAAGTATTTTTAATCGGGTATGGAGGATATAAGAGGATTGGAGTGTTCGGAGGCCGTTTCATAATGACGCTGGGAAGCAGTCTTATGTAGTGAAGAAGACAAGGTCCCGTTTTTTTTTTCGCATGGACATTAATGCTTTTGATCTCAGATGGCCATGACAACGTTACCGGACTTTTGGCGAACGCAGAGGGTTCTTAGAGAGTTCGTAGAGAATTCTTCGACCCCGCATCCGGCGGGGTCGGTTATTGATCGGGTGAATAGTGTGTGGAAGCTGAGTTGTTGCTGTCACTTCCGCGTTAGCGTCAGTGAGTGGGTCAACGGGGTCACCAAGAACGTGTCTTGGTCTACGGAAGAGAACACAAGCCCCCGTTTTTTTTTTTTTTTTTTTTTTTTTTTTTTTTTCGAATGGACTATTATGCTGGTGACCTCAGATGGCCATGACAGCGTTACCGGACTTTACACAAGCCCCCGTCCATGCCTCCTTACCTTATATAGTTCGTGCCAGCGCCTCCTCGGCGTTTATCCGAACTACGTAAGAAGCAATCGATCTAAGAAAGCCGAATGGGTACGTAGTGCCACATTAGTGTCATAGATGGAGCTGTGTTTAACACTGCCCAATAAACAACTAACTGAAACAAACTTAAAAATAACCCATTACGTAGGTAATTATTATTACTAAGTAGTTATTAGTTGTTATAATAAATTATTTCAGTACTTCCCATCGTTGACAAAGGAACTGTCGTGTTTTTAGAATTATTATTGTAATAAGAATTTGAATTTCCCAAATACTTACCCACATAGGTATAGTAGGTACCTAAAATAAAAAAAAAGCTGACATACGTTGGTGGGTTATTATTATTACCTTCGTAATGGATATATTTGTTTATCTTTTGTGGGCGTGCTTCTTATTGTGCCTGGTTTCATGTAAGTTTTTTTATTTCTTTATTTTTTATGAAAAGAAAACGCCAACAATAATACATCAAGCGTTCTTAGAGATACATGTATGTGCAGGTTCTAAGATGTAGACACCTAGGTACGCTAATAACAGGTGGAAACAACATTATAAGTCATTTAACATTTTAAAGATATTTCTTTCTATTTCTATTTATAACAGGATATTTACAATGATTTGATTATTGAGGATCAAAGCATGGTAAATATCCCGTGTGTTTCAAAAGGATACTAAAAAGAAACCGTGTCAAATTAAATGTACCTACAGTGGTCGTCATTGTTAGCTACATAATAATAAACAAAGCTGGACAATCCACACAGCATCATCCATCCCCAAGCTAAGCAGAGCTTGTGTTATGGGTATCTACTAGATACCTAACTGATAGATGTAAGTACTCTTTTTAGGGTTAAGTTCGTCTGTATTAATTTTCTAGAATAATTTTTGTCTATAGTGTATCGTGCAAAAAGTATAAATAAATAAATAAGTAGAATACATTAGGTAGGTACATAAATATTTTGTATTATCCTGCACAGCCTCGCGACGCATCTTTCTTGGCATGAATTTGGATAAAAGTGCTATGATGATGATGATTTTAAGCCTTCGATAGTCGGTATACCAACCGAATCCTAGCGCTAAGCAGAGGTAACCTTCGCATCATGACAAGAGCCCTAACTGGACACTGTCGCCTTAACAAGCACATGTTCAAACTAGGGCTAAGCGACACACAATCCTGCAGATTTTGTGAGGAGGCGGATGAAACGCCCCTCCATCTGCTAAGTGAGTGTGGAGCACTGATGCACAAACGCAGCATCCATCTGGGCAAGCATTTGCATAGCCCAGACGAGCAGAAAGACATCACCCCGAAGAAAATCCTACAGTTCTTAGCAGCTGCAAGGGTTAGTGGCGAACTATGAACGCCACGGCTTCGGGACTGATGTAAAAGTGGCGATCACAATAGGCCTATCATGGCCGCAGTGATACGAAAGCCACCTCAAAGCTAATAAAAAAAAAAAAGTTCTATGATCAATAGCTAAGCTAGATACCTACATTGATCCAATACCGGTCGTCGTACATGGTCACCTTCTCGAAATCGTTTCTGGATATTACCTTGGGCAGATTCTGCAGTAAGGTAAAACCAATTTCGAGAAGGAGGCTTTGAGGAAAATCCAGCTAGGCTGGGCAGCGCTTAGGAAACTACGCCGCGTCATATCTTTATCTATAGGTACCTATCTATACCGCAACGCTTGAAAAGGAAAGTTTTCAACCAGTGCGTCCTACCCGTTATGACCTACGGAGCTGAGACACTCACGGTAGAGTTGATCCTCCAGTTCAAAGCACTTAGCGAGCAATGGAAAAAGCTATATATGCTAATAGCTATCAGCTGGATTAAAATGGATTAAACGTGTACTTGAGTGAGGACCACGGTTCGGTAAACTTAGTATAGGACGCCCACCGGTCAGCAGAAGACAGGGCGCTAGGGATAGGGACTAATATAGGCTGAAAATGATGATAATTTTATTTAAAGAAAGTAAAATAACCTGTACTTAGATTTCAGATTTTCAAAAGCTTTATAGCTCTAAGTTTACAAAATTAGCACAAAACTAAGTCTAATATTATATGTACTTAATTATAATCAAGAAATAAGGTATTTTTTTTTATTTCTCTTCACTTCAAATTTTTGTTTACAAGTGGAAGAAGTCAAAAAGAAACCATTACTTAGTAAATATTTTTTTGGATATATTTTAGGGAGCTAATGTATATACGTACCTACCTTAGTAGCATAGTATCCAAATACCTGCACCTGAATAGGATTCTGCTAAATAGGTAGGTAGATACCTATTGTTAAATACAATAAGGTAGATTTGATTGGGAATCTTTGAAACCTAGGTTGTACTAAGCCTACCTTTAAAAAAATCCTACAGTTCCTAGCAGCTGCAAGGGTTAGTGGCGAACTATGAACGCTACGGCTTCGGGGCTGAACGTATAAAGTGGCTATCACAATAGGCACTATCATGGCCGCCACCTAAGCCACCCAAAGATTATGTAAAAAAGAGCCTACCTTTACCTACTCTATCTAATAACTTTTTATTTCTTTTTCAGTCACTCTCATGAAAGAAAAGTACAACGAGGGAGACGCAAATAAGGAAAAATCATCCTGCACAATATTATGAGGACGTTTAAATGAATAACAATAAATATTGTTCGTACTACTTCCTGCCAAATTATCCATGAGTCAACTACGGATTATTCTACAAGAATATAATAAGTACCAGCTCAATTATGAAATTCAGTTAATAAAAATAGTTTTTTAACACTTTGAGTGCTGAAATCACACGGTATGTGCTTTCTACAAGTGACTAATATGCGTAAATCCACACTAGCGCAGTGGCTGAGAAAATACACATTGTGACTCAGCACAGCCGTAATATTTTTGGAACGAAACGCATGTGCGGCGCAACACAACCGCTGTGTACCGCAGCACGAATTTTTTAGGTTAAAAAAAAGATCGCAGTCATCGAAAAAAAATCGCAGTCAAAGTGTTAAAAGTGCGTTCGCCTTTTATTCGTTTACCCCTGCTGCGTAAACAACTGGTGGATACGGCAAGATGAAGACAGGGCGCTCATTGGGGGGGCCTATGCACACCACTGGCGCTGCAGTCTTCGGTCGCTGCGCTTAGGCAACTGGTGGTCTGGATTTGCCAGTTTTGAGTACGCAGCATACATATATGTAGGTGCAATTCAAAGATGGACGGCAGGCCGACTGCAGCTGCAGACTGCAAGCGACACTACTTGTTCCTATGTACCATCTCTATGAAATTGATTCCAAGCCCGGCAACACTGAGGGCGCGGCGCGTAGCGACCGCAGACTGCAGCGCCAGTGGTGTGCGTACGTGCATAGGCCTCCTCCAATGAGTGCCATAGCGCCCTGTCTTCAGCTTGCCGCATCCAGCATCTACCTGCAATCTTTAGCAAGTCATCCCACTTGGCTGGAGGGCGTCCTACCCTACGTTTACCGAGACGTGGTCTCCACTCAAGAACACGTTTGCCGCAGCGGCCGTCGGTTCTTCGCGAGATATGGCCGGCCCACAACCACTTCTGCTTGCTAATTATTAAAGCTATGTCAGTCGGTAGCTTTGGTTCTCCGTCGGATGATTTTGTTACGAATCCTATTCTTCCGAGAAACTACGAGCAAAGAAAGAATAAGAATAAGAATCATTTATTTGCTTAAAACATGAGTATTAACATGGTGTGAGCATGCAATTATGTTAAAATATTATATATGAGCTACATGTTTTGCCACTACTGGCGTGCAAATAGGAGAGGGCACACTGCAGATTTGTCACTAATGTGACATGTCTTGTCTGATATGTCTTTTCTAAATAAGGTATCTATTCAATTATATTAAAAATTATCAGATAAACTTAAAATTAATTATACATTCTAATGGGTATATAAAATCAAAATTTGTCAAGTAGAAAATCATTAACGCTATAATAACATTCCTCTATGAGTACTTTCTTAAGTCTATTTTTAAATACATTTGAATTTATCAGAATTATTTTTGTCTAAACATTTAACGGCATAGAAAGATAGCTCTTTCCATAGCTCGCTGAACGACTTTGAGCTGGTGGACCAGCTCTACCGTGAGTGTCGACGTCTCAGCTCCGATACAAAAGATAACCCCGTTCAATCAAAATATATAAAGTTGTATAATTAAATTATACTTATGAGTTATAAATGTGATAAAGTATTGGTAATTCCATAAAACAAATAATTACCTACTAAATAATGTGGATTAAGGAAATATGGATACATTATAAGTATTGGTATTTCTTATCATTACGGTTGTAAGTAAATTTACTTCTTTTATCATAGGTTTACTTATAATATTATATATAAACAGTTCTGGTCGTTTTCTATTTATAATAAAACTAGCTGCGCATCGCGACTTCGCCTGCGTGGTAATCTATGTGTCAAATGGTTTATAAACCTTCCTCTTGAATAACTCTATCTATTAAAAAACACTCTAACTCCATCAGGCTACCAATAAAACTATAGAGAAACAGAGACCACTCCCGATAGATACAGGCGCGATGAAAAGTGATACGAAAGAAAACAAAGGTACAGTGCTGTGCATAAACAGTTCGCTACCACAAAGGCTGACGTCACACCGTTCGAGCGTTTTTGTTGTGCAAACTTTTAAAGAATGAACGAAACTTAACCGTCACGTTCGGATCGGTTACGCTGAATGGGGTATTCGACGTAACCGATTCGATAATTACAATACCTATCTACTCAGCCAGCTCCAGTCGATAACTTTAAAAGGATTTATGCACACAACTTGCATTAATAACGCTTAGGTAGTAAGCGTATGTAGTAAGTTATTAGTATGTTAATTTTAAGTAAGTAAGTTATTTTTATTTACTTACATGCGCAGGTATATTATATTTATTTGAGCTTAGTAGGCAGTAGTTAGTTAGTTGAAAAATGGCCATTATGCAAACGTTTGTCACGCGGCGGAAATCGAATCCGCAACCATAGTTCTGTCAGAAATAACGTACCTACCTTCCCACCTATGAAAATTGCCACCTGATACCATATGATTTTCTTTTCTATTTATTTATTGTTAATAGACGAGCAGCTTCTAGCTGATGTGTCTATATCACACAGTGTTGAATTTATTTATTGCGTTACTTTCTTTAGTTTATTTTTTTTTGTCTCGTAACCAGTTGTCGAGTTTATTCTTGAAGGCGTTTATTGATTTTGGTATCAAAAATATATTTTTGATACAAATCCTATAAAATAGTAAATCAGGTGGAAATTTTCATAATATTATGATATCATGATTTTTATATCCAAAATATATAAAAATCCTCCAAATCAGGTGGCAATTGTCATAACAAAACTATTGTTTTCTGTTTTGTGTGGTATAATAAAGTGTTTTCTATCTTTCTATTAAGAGTTATTAAGTTCGCTCCCGAATCGACGACCCCATAATCCTGTGCATTCGGTTCGGTGTAAATGCGTCCACACAGGATGAAACTAAGTGCATGCAGGAAATAATGTTAGCGCGCAGCCTTTGTAGGACATGATGTGATTTTTCAATGCCTGCCTGATGCCTGTATGCCACAGTACATCGGCATGGATGTTGAAAGAAAGAAAGAATATACATTTATTGATTCACAAGTAGGTACAGCTTGTTGTAGTAAAAAATCATTTATTTCTTTAGGCTTACAAAATAAGCACTTAGACAAGTCATATTTTATACATAAATTATTATCAAATAAAATTATTTTACTGTTCACTTAAATTTTTTGTCCACTAGTGGAAGAAGTGAAAAGAAACCACTAGCATGTTCATCTCTTATATGTCTAATACATGGTTATTTGCCTATTTAAGTCTAAATATAATATGATTCGATACGTCAATATTTAAGTAAAACTATGCACAATAACAAATTACTTACATACTATTGTCGGTGCGAAACTGAGCGACATCTGGCCAAGCATTAACATCATTGAGATAATCATTTATGGAGTAGAAAGCCTTCTTTATGAGATTTATAATTACTTATAACTACATATTATAATATATATAGGTAAATAAGAACATAAATAAATTAAAAAAAATTAACTACGTATCTATATCTACGTAACTACACACATATTTATCTTTTTTCTTTATTTCTTTAAAGAAATATCCCTATTTATTTTGTTGGCGGAGGAAGGCGCTGTCTCCGCTACACAGTTTTAACATTTGCGGCAGTCAGCCCGCAACTGTACCCTATACTATAAGTCTCTTGTTTCTATAATAAAGAATTTTGTATTTTGTATTGTATTTTTTTATATAAAAGCAACAAGCGACTCTACAAAGCGAACCAATTGGAGCTTGTTGTTGAGCTTTCGTGAGAATCATCATCATTAGCCTATAGCAGTCCACGGCTGGACATAGGCCTCTCCCAATGAGCGCCATAGCGCCCTGTCTTCAGCTTGCCGCATCCAGATACCTATATAGTATTTAACATGATTTGATATTTGAGTTTTCTTATTTACCTTCTGACTTACTTTCCAATATTTCGGCACAGTTTCTTGCGTCGTCGTCATGATCACGGAATAATTGAAGATACTAAAACTTCTACAATAACTAAAAGCAGTGTCTTCTAATTACTTCATTAATTCTACTGACAAATAAAACCCAATAACACAGAAAATCCCCAGTCATAAATTTAAATTTCAAAGCATATTGCACATTTTCTTGTAAAATAATTATGCGAAGTGGTACATACACACCGGGGCAAGTACATAAGGTTAGAATTCATAAGGGACCGCACATATGCACGCATTTTTCAAGAAAGGGCGCTGTTCCATTGCCCTGATGAACGATATAATGTGACGGGAAATAAAACGCCGAGACGTAGTCGACAGTAGTCGACTATAATTCGATGGCCTGTGTGGCGCTCTAGGCGTAGTGACGCTGGCGGTTATGGGTTGGATTCCCGCTTACAGACAAAAGTTTGTACGATCTGTAAATATTTGTTCTGGGTACCAATTTATGATAATTCAAAATATAAAATGAGTATCTGGCATAGTATATGCATTTAATTATGTCAGTTCTGTAACATAAGCTCTCATTACTTTAGGGGTAGGAGATGAAGTGTGGACGCCATCCTCACTTCACCTCAACAACCTATAAATGTCCACTGCTGGACGCAGGCTTTTATCGTATGTGGCAAATACCCACAATCTCAACGCTGGGTTTCCGGATCGCAGTAAATTGATCTGCAGGAGGCGCAGCAGCGCCTATAAATAATATCCTAATAAATAATATTTACCAAGGCGGCCGTCTCATATTATTTATTTATTACTTAGTATGTAACGTGGAGTTGAAGACAGGACGCTATGGCGCTTATAGGGGGAGGCCTGTGTCCGCAGTGGACTGCTATTGGCTGATGATGATGATGTGGACTTAAACCTGTGACCTTCATCCACGAAAATTTTTACTTACTTTTTCTTTTTTACTTCATTTCGTGGTTTTGTTGGTTAGAGCGTCCCCGTACTTTATTCGCGGGTTCAAGTTCCTCTTAAATCGAATATTCTGAATATTTTTTAATTTCGTAGAGATTACCTCCAGTGCGAGGGCTTACGCACTTTAAAACAATGTTAGTATTGAAAATAGTATAAAAAAAAAACTTTACCACAGTACCTCAAATTGTTGTGTGTTTCTGTATTGTTTTCTGTTTTGTGCGGTATGACAAAGTGTTTTCTATCTGTTTATCTGTCTTACTTTTGATCACGAAAAAATGGCCGACAAGACCATTACTAAGTCGAGTACGAGATTTTCTCGTACGATTCGACAATGGAACCGCGTCCTAGTCTGTATAACGAGGCTGCTAGCCCCAACCCCTTACACTTCTATACTACACGCACTTTTACGGGTGCACTAGGTGTAGGTACCTACATAATGCACGGATACCTAGCTAGGTAGCTACCTACACCTAGTGCACCCGTAAAAGTAGGTACTGCCTGTGCGGGCTGTGCGTTTCTTTCAGGGTATGGTTCTTATCGCCCTACGCAGGGATTTGTTAGGCGCGGTGAAAAATTTACTGTTTAAAATATGTCTCTTGAACAAATCTAATATATGTTATGTAGTTCGATTTGACCGCGAAAAATTTACTGTATAAAATGCGTCTCTGACATGAAAGACAGACTTTTGATAAGGTTCACACAAAAACAGTACGGGGAAAATAACAAAAGAACGGAATCAGTACTTTAGGTACAAATAATGGAAGCAAGTACTCAATCAATTATAAATTTGTAACACATACAATAAGCTCTATTTACCACCACACAAATTATTTACATTTTTATCTATTCATTGAATTTAAACAATATATATGGCAGTACTACTTAGAGTGGTGAAAGCCTCCTCCAGGTTCCGGTCCTTCCATGCTTCTCTATCCAAGCCTCTATCTGCTCCAAGTAACTTCTACTAAATTTGCAGGTATAATATTAAGTAGGTAATTAAATTGCATACAGGTAGTCCAAGCCCGAAATAAAACATAGGCTACTTTTTAGCTCGTACCTAAATCAATTCCCATGGGATAGAAAGAAAGAAAGAAAGAAAATACATTTATTTGACACCATACATATCATAACACTTAAAACGTTTCCATATAGTCAAAGTCAAATAGCATTTATTACATAATGTATATTATGTACAAAGTTAGGAAAGCGTTCAGTGATAATGACGCGAGGTCCATGATTTTTGTTCACCCAAAAAGTGTTCCAAGAAGTTTTCACTAAATAAATGAATATGAGTTTGAATTTGACATTTGATGTTGATGATGATTCTTTGTTAATAGCAACTGTGTCTGGTTGGACACTTTGCTGTCAGTGTCAAGTAATGGAAAATAATTTTAAAATTAATGAGTTATCAAATTATGTAGATGGTTTGATATTTTCACCAGAGCTTAGTTCGTTATCTAGCAGGGTGTACCACGTGCAGGTTAGGTTGGCTTGGGAGTCGAGATGTTGGAGTCCCCCTTACACATGAGGAAGTAGGTAGATACATTAGATATCATCACTTGATAGATGTCATCTAATGAGGTGCGTACAGCGCAGGCCACTTGCAATGATTGTAACACTTCGCAATCATTGCGTAGTTTGCGATTTTTCAAGAGTTTTGGGGCCGTATCTATAGATGGCTCTATGGTACAGTCATTTTCAGTGGGAACCTAAACAATGAGTAAGTAGGTACAGTGGCGTATAGTGGTTTTCATTGTTAGTTGACCCCCCTGGTAGGTTCCAAGTCTCGTAATTATACCGATTTGTTGTTTTTTTGGTTTTATAATATAAAATTTGTTGTTTTGATATTAAACGACTCGCTATCTTCATTTAACCGAAAGATTGTAGTTTTAAAATTATTTATCAATTATAAGATTTTTTTTTTTTTTTTTTTAAATTGCTCTAAACGTAACAGGGGTAGGTAACAACAAACGACACTGTACACTGTACAATGTACATTACATACCTACCTACTCTGACTTGAAAACAAAACTTGGAATAAAAAAATTAAATGTTTTTGTATATTTTTTATCATCATCATCAGCCTATAGCAGTCCACTGCTGGGCATAGACCTCCCCCAATGAGCGCCATAGCGCCCTGTCTTCAGCTGTCTTTATGTTTTTATGAAATCAAATCATTAAAATTTATTTATAGCTGACAAAATTCGTTATTTCATATTAAATACAAATTCGTACAAAAGTAGGCGCGTTGAAGTCTTTTGTATACGCTTTTGCTTTGCTACGACTACGACTCCAGCGTAGCAGCGATACCAGGGGCTTTTCAATAAAAATAGCCCATGTTATTCCTATTCCTATTGCCTGTGTTATTCCTATTGCCTATGTTATTCCAGGTATTTAATATTATTAATTTATTTCAGATAATACTAATTTGACGACCTCTGTGGCGCATTAATGGCGCGGTGGGAGAAGGTCCGCCTGCGACGCAGGAGGTTGTAAGTTCGATTACCGCTTCTGGATAAGTTTAAATTAGTAAGAAGAAAGTAATAAATAATATCAGTCATCTAGTACCCATAACACAGGCGCTGCTTAGCTCGGGGCTAGATGACACAGTGTGGATTGTCCAGCATTATTTATTTAATAAAAATCCATACAATGTTATTTTGCACAAACTTAAAACTATATACACAGCATGATAAAAGGAAGAATTTAACAAAATGTCACCGTAAATTTATTTCTGCGAAATCTGTGCAAAATTTCAGCCCGGTCCATTCAGTAGTTTTGGCTTTGTCTCCGGCTAAACATCTTCACATCTTCACACCTAAACAGCTGAACGCATCTTAATGAAATTTAGCAGGGAAGTAGACGGTTTTCTAGGAAAGGACAGGTCACTTTTCATCCCAGAATTGCGGGCGCGAAGGTGCTGGCATAAGTTTATAGATAACTAGCTGTTCCCCGCGGTTTCATTCGCGTCAAATTCGAATCACGTCGGATTCACATTTCTAGGGGATACAGAGAATATAATATAGCCTATGTCGCCCGGGGATAGCGCAGCTTCCCAACGGTGAAAGAGAAGAAGATATTTGAAATCGGTCCACTAGTATCGGAGCCTATTCAATACAACCAATTAAAAATCAAATCTTTCCTCTTTATAATATTAACACTTTGACTGCGGTTTTTTTTCGACGACTGCGATCTTTGTTTTTACCTAAAAAATTCGTGCTGCCGCTCTACACAGCGGTTGTGTTGCGCCGCACATGCGTTTCGTTCGAAAAATATTACAGCTCTGCTGAGTCACAAAGATCTGTATTTTCTCAGCCGCTGCGCTAGTGTGGATTTACGCATATTAGTCACTTGTAGAAAACTCATACCGTGCGTTTTCAGCAGTCAAAGTATAGATAAATAAAAACAAGAAAATAAATTAAAAAATGAAAGACGGCGAGTCTTTCATTTTTAAGACCGACTATAAATATGATAGAAACGTGTATTTCTATATTATCGTGTACTGGGACCTCTTTGACGAACCCTCAGTTCGATAAAATGTAAGTCAGGGTTGCCACAGTAGAAGAAAAACTTCGAGCGGGTTATTTTTTTAATCTGTAGCGCAACCCAAGAGCTCACGTAACTTGGTTTTTTGGAAAATGCCTCAGTAGTAATAAAGCATTTTTAAAAAACAAAAAAATCCTTCTTCTTCCGCGAAGGATCCCCTTTTTGAATTATTTATTTATTAAAAAAGGTTTACCAACCACATCACATACTACATAAATATCACTTTAAAATACTTAAATTATGACTTAGGCATATTTATTTATTGATTGCATACACATAAATTTTAACATAATTTTAACTTTGGTGTTATTACTTATTAGCTTAGAGGTGTACACTGTACGTACAATTACACATTGTACCCTGTAATTATAGTAAATAGTCTATTTATAGCTAGAAAAATAGTAAAATTATACAATATCATGCATAATAATAAAAAAAGTTATCATTAATAACTCTGAAGGCTATTTACGTTATTAATTCTGAGGCCAAAAAGCTATAGTTTTGATTTATAATTTAAAAATTCGTAGAGTAAAATAACATTTATAAATAAGGTAGATTCTTTAATAATTGCCATGACATCAAATTATTGGATATCATATAAAAATCAGCACGGTCTATGCCAATTTACAATCTGTCAGCCACTGTGTTCAGCGTGGCCAAAATAAGCCCTAATTGTAGTCGTTTTCATAATTTTGCACATTTTTATGTTGAAGTTGAAGAAGAACAAAGAAACAAAGACACAGATGCACAAAGGGCGGCCATATAGCTAGGAGCGTTTCTTCTAGGCACCCTTTATAGTAAAATGCAGCATTCTTGCTTGCTGCGAATGATATTCGCAGCAAGCAAGAATGCTGCTCACGAATACTGAATGGACTTCCTGTTAAAGTTTGGTAAAAAAGGTCCGTTTACGATTTAAAAAAAATCTAAGCCTTATACGCGATAAGGCCGCCCATTGTACTTGTCACATATAAAGTTGATTAATTTGATTATGGTGTACAATAAAGAATTTTTGTATTATATTGTATTGTATACTGGCAACCCTACGATACCCCTCCCACTAGCTGACAATAGCGCTACGGGGTCGTAATTAAAAAAAAACGCGTCGTCCTAGTAAGGGCGTGAATTTTCACGCGTACTGCTTGTATGTTTTACACACGCACTTTTTTTATGCGTGTCGGTGTACACGGTGTAAGTGAAATGATATGGTATTTTTGCACACCTTTTTATACACAGATAGTGTCAATTATATTTCATCATCATCATCAGCCTATAGCAGTCCACTGCTGGACAAAGTCCTCCCCCAATGAGGGCTTTAGCGCCCTGTCTTCAGCTTGCCGAATCCAGCATCTATCATGGCTTTCAATAGAGGGAGATGTCCAGCTGTGGACTCACATAGGCTGATGATGATGAATTAATAACACGCTATTTTGAGATAACGGCGACATAAGTTTAAAAACAGCTAACATTACAATGAACAGTGAACACCCACTGTTCCTAAGGCTGATTTTAGTGTCACGCTGATCCATCGGCGCTGAGAGCTAGGCGCGTAGCAATCTGTATGGACGCTATAGAAATACCTTTTAGAATAATGCCGACCGTTCAGCGCTGACAGTACGCGCGTCCTACGCGCCTCTCGTCAGCGTCGCTGAGCGGTCGGCGCCGACCAGCGCCCGCGCACTGAGCGCACGCGTCGTTTGAGTACAATCATGTCGAGTCGCGATATCTATTCTGCGACGATCAGCAGAAAACTAAAACGACCCGCGCAGATCGTCAGCGCTGATTAGCTACACGCTGAGCTGTCAGCGCTGATAATCAGCTTGACATTAAAATCAGCCAAGTCTGTAGAAAAAGTCCCTAGAAATTTTTCCCCTGAAATCTTCATAAAACTTCAACTCCCCAGCGCACTTCCAACTTCAAGGATTTCAAATGATACTCATTCTGTCCCATTAAGATAAATAAAAGGCAAAAATAAGGAGAGACGGGCCACGACAAAATGGCGGACTATTTTACTGAATATGCAATACATATTTGCAAGTCCTTCGAATTGATATAGCAAAGTTGGAAGAAATGGATACGGTAGATTTGCATGACATAGGAATCTACCTGATAAAATTGTACATTATGATATTGACGATCTCTGCTAATATATTTATTTATTTAACTAAATCCACAGTCCTTATTCTAGACAAAATTAAAATACTATGTTTTTCCTACGACCAATGACGGATTTACATTTTATACATGGATATTTTTAAACAGACAGTCAAATTGCAAGTTTAAATGTTAAAAATCAAAACAAAAGTACTATTATATCAAGGTAGATTATAAACTCAAAGAAAATGAAAATAAGCACTTAATTAACACAAGATATATAAATAACAGAAACTAAATAATAAAAATATATTCTTATATAAATAGTTAATGGCAAATAATATATGTATGTATTGGTTCCGGGTATTCTGGTCGTCATCTATGTATAATAATAAAAAAAAACTATATACTTACATATATTGCTAAATAAAAGAAGTCAAGTCAATACTATCGTGGTTTATTTTATTAAAAACATTTTATTTTGGATATTTACCATGATTTGATTTTTGAGTTTTCCAATATTTTGGCACAGAAAACACAAATATAAAAAGAAATATAAACTCAAAAACAAAAACATGGTATATATCCCGTTTTAAATTACTTAAAGTCAAGTCTAAATCGTAATTCATGTAGAACGAATTCTAGAAATCGATTCCAGTACTTGTACTTGCTGGACCATGAGTAGGTATGGTTCTAGTAGCAAGTAATAGTTTACCATATTGGCCGATTCGCCAACCGACGCCATAGTTTCGTATTTCATTGATCAAAATCGGTTCATCCGGGTGCAACAGCTAACAGCTAGACAATAAATAAATAAATAAAATAAGGCTGGACAATCTACACGGCATCATCTAGCCCTAAGCTAAGCAGAGGTTGTGTTATGGGTACTAGATGAATGATATAAAAAATACAATACATTACATAGATAGATACTTTTAATTATACATAGAAAACGACCAGAACACCCGGATCAAATATCTGCAGATCGTCGACACACACAGACAGATACGTCAAACTTATTATAAAGTTTGATCGAAACCGCTGTACCGCTCCTTAGGAAAGTGCGGCGAGGTGGGGGGCGAGGAAAAAAGAGCAAGAGTACGCATTGACGGCAGACTGATGGATCGGAGCGGCCGATATTTCCCCCCCGTCTCGCTGCTCGCATACCTCAGGCGCGGTACAGCGGTTTCGGTCAAACTATAACACCACGTCGTTTTTGCGTTGGTTGTTAATAATTAATATAAGTAAGGTTACGTTTTGCGCCTCCATTGTTTAAATATTCCTATATCCAAGAAGGAAAATCTTCACTTTACGAAGTATTCTTTATATATTTTTAATGTCCACAATATCTAAAAAAAGAGGTCAAGCGATGTGTTGCCAGATGTAATCTTGTATTTTAGGATTGTAAATAATTTACTTTACTAAATAAAAACGAACTCCCACAATTTATAAAATTATAATTAAGTAAATTAAATATTGTAATTTTAGATAGAAATTGAAAATTTTATTAATTTGTTATGCTCGGAGTTTCTCTGAAGGATAGGATTCGTAACGAATACATCCGACAGAGAACCAAGGTTATCGATGTAGCTCAAAGAATTAGCAAGCTGAAGTGGCAGTGGGCCGACCATATCTCGCGAAGAACCGACGACCGCTGGGGAAAACGTGTTTTTCAGTGGAGACCACGACTCGGTAAACGTAGTGGAGGACGCCATCCGACCAGGTGGGATGACGACCTGCGAAAGATTGCAGGTAAATGCTGGATGCGGCAAGCTGAAGACAGGGCGCTATGGCGCTCATTGGGGGAGGCCTATGTCCAGCAGTGGACTGGTATAGGCTGATGATGATGATGATTAATTTGTAAATGTTATTATAATATGGTCGATTCTTTCAATACTAAACTTTAATAAATGTTAAGTTATTGCGCGTCATTCTCTCTCATATATTTTTGATACCGACTAACGGTCAAGCATGTCGATTCATAAAATGTATTTACTTGTTACCTGACATGACACATGTTTTGGCGAATAATAAAATCCTATCTACACTACAGAGTATATAACACAGTCGCTTCCCGCTGTCTGTTTGTCCCTATGCATGCTTAGATCTTTAAAACTATGTGTCAGAACTTGATGCGGTCTATTTTAATAGATAGAAATTCAAGAGGAAGATTTATAAACCATTTGACTCATAGATTTCCGCGTGGGCGAAGCCGCAGGGCGCAGCTATCTGTTAAATAGTAGGCTACTTACTAAAACTGATACAATTTTCTTGTGTATAAAAAAATACTTTAAAATTATACTCAACAACTTTATATCTACCGACGACCGATGTGGCGCGGTGGGCGAAGGTCCGCCTGCGACGCAGAAGGTTGTGGGTTCGATTCCCGCCTCAGAACAATTGTGTGTACGATCTGTAGATATTTGTTCCGGGTGTTCTGGTCGTTTTCTATGTATAAAAAAAATATCTATCTATGTAATGTATTGTATTATGTATATCAGTTATCTAGTACCCATAACACAAGCTGGGGCTAGATAATGCTGTGTGAATTGTCCAGCATTATTTATATTTATTTATCTAAAGTCATAAAAGTCATTTATTTCATCTTTAAACTTATTTAAAGCATTTAGACACGTCGAAAAATTACATAAAATGTGTACAATGTACCTAGATCTCACTTATTATTAAGTATCAGAATTTTTTTCACAAAATAAAGATGTGTCAGCCATAGCTTCGTCAATTGTATAGTAAATTTTTTTAATTAAATTGTTTTTGACATATTTTAGTAATCTTGCTCATAAATGCCAGATCTAGCACCAAAATTAACCTGGCAATACTGGCAACAAGATAGAAATCTCACGGAATGGCCCAAAACACTCCACGGGACGTAAAAAGTATTTTTCTAAAATAAAATATTATGACCTCTCTAACGACCAATGATTCTGGAGTGTCCTTTCAGAAGGACTAGATTGGAGTGTGGTTTTTATATATTTTTTACAGCCGCCTGGCTTATTGAAATTGAATTTTATTAGGTTACTTGTCAATTAGAATATTCATTTACTCAAATATTCGTAAATTTTCATGACATTTGACGACCGATGTGGCGCGGTGGGCGAAGGTCCGCCTGCGACGCAGGAGGTTGCGGGTTCGATTCCCGCCTCGGAACAATTGTGTGTACGATCTGCAGATATTTGTTCCGGGTGTTCTGGTCGTTTTCTATGCATAATAAAAAATATATATCTATGTAATGTATTGTATTATGTATATCAGTTATCTAGTACTCATAACACAAGCTCTGCTTACCATGGGGCTAGATAATGCTGTGTGAATTGTCCAGCATTATTTATTTATTTATTTATTATTCGTCCACCGCGCCATAGAGGTTGTCATAGTCCGAACTTGTAATAAAATCTCTTTGGTTATACTATTTGGTTATACTGGCTGGTTTTGGTATCATTAAAAGTTTAAATTTTAAAGAAGATAATTCCAAATTCAAATTAGGAAAATATGTGATTTTTATTTGTTTATTGCCATAGAGGTTGTCATAATCCGAATTGATTGTCTAGCGGGACGCTACGGCGCTTATTAAAGGAAGGTCCAGTAGTGGACTAGTTATAGGAAGGTCCAGTAGTGGACTAATTAGATAGATAGAAATATACTTTATAGCACAAAAGTTGTAGGTACATAGGCGAGCATAATACTAGATAGCATTCTCTACCTGCTAACCTTTGGGTAGTGTGGACAACAATTTAGTAGGTAGTGCTAGATGACAGAACTTACAGAGGTAATAAAAAAAAATGTATTACAATGAATAATTCGTGAATACACATACATATGTATATATCTTCTTCTATAATATAAAAATGAATCGCTGAATGTTGCTAAGCGCAAATCTCGAGAGCAGCGGAACCGATTTCGCTAATTCTTTTTTTAGAATATTCCTTGAAGTACGAGGATGGTTCTTACGGAGAGAAAAAAGAGAAAAATTTAAAAAATTGCCTGGGACAAATGACCGCCCAGGCGAAGCCGGGACGGGCCGCTAGTATACACATAAAAATATAATAAATGATGATGAAGATTGTTAAAACTTTTCTATCATTCATATTTTTTTATTATTTATATTAAAAACGTATTTCTATAACGAAGGGTGTAAGTATCACCTCTTGGCTCTTTCATATGTACGGAACCATACAATAGCAATAGGGGTTCCGCAATAGAACAGAGGCGTCGAACCATAGACTAAGATCTTTTGTCTATGGCTCTAAAAGAACTAATTGTTCTCATGAGCTTTGAAAATCATGGCGAAAAAATTATAATTTTTTAGTAATACAAAAACCCCGTTCCTATTTTAATGTTTTTTTACTGGAATTATTTTAGAAAAGCTTCTGCTCATATGTGATACAGCACTCAATTGGTGAATATATTTATTTTTTACTAGCTGCGCCCCGCTGCTTCGTCCGCGTGGATATTTCTGCGCAATTTTCTTAATTTTTTTAAATGGTAAAACCGTATTAGAAAACGAGTACATCTGAAGCGTACCTATACTCTAGCCATACTCGATGTAGACTGTTTTTAAACAAACCGCCCATAAACTAAAATTCACTCTGTTGCCGTGTCTTTTTATACGCAATTTACATTACTTGTCGATTTGACATCCTCCCTTCTATAAATATTACTTACAATTATATCTAAATTCGAAGCCAAGCACTGAGTTTTTATTTGTGTTTTTGTGACGTGGTTTGTTTACAAGCATTTTTCATCGAGTTTGGCTTGTGTATAGGTATATTATAGATAGAATAGGCTTTAAAACTTTTGAAACTATCATGGTTATCAACATTAAAGTCATTTAAAACGGGATATTTACCATGATTTGATTTTTGAGTTATCCAATATTATATAAATCAAATCATGGTAAATATCCCGTTTTAAATGACTTTAGAATAGGCTTTGTTCGTTTTCAATTTCCACTAACATTTTCAATACCACGTTATAAAATATTGTATCAAATAGTAAAGCCATTTTTAGCGGATGATAAATGGACCATAGACAACGCCTTATTTATTACCTCTATAAGTTCTGTCATCTAGCACTACCTACTAAATTGTTGTCCACACTACCCAAAGGTTAGCAGGTAGAGAATGCTATCTAGTATTATGCTCGCCTATGTAACTTTTGTGCAATAAAGTATAATATATTTCTATCTATCTAATTAGTCCACTACTGGACCTTCCTTTAATTAGCACCGTAGGGTATATTGTTGATAAAAAAAATCTGCTATAACATTCCCAGACTAAAAATCCTACTTCTTTGCCCCTATTTGTTCTTTCCTATTCAATCTTGGTCAGTGGGGTCCTAGGCAATTTATCCAACTGATATAAAATTCTGTAAGCAGCTGGACTTTTGTTCGACCCCGCATGGCCGTGAATAGCTCTTGAATTAATTATTTGTTTGCAATCTGTGATTGTATGGTCCGGTTGCGTAGAGTAGGTTAAGAATAGAGCTTTCAGACTTAACTTCACTGGATTTGGCAATATGGGTCTACCATAGACTAAAATATTAATCTGTAGTTTTTGTTTTGTTGTTGTGTTATTTAGATTTAAGGCTTAGGTTTTTAGATAGATTTCAGGGCTATTTGTAGATTTGTATAGGTTTGTGATGTCCACTTGTAATTTAATGGTGCCTCTCTTCATTTTTTCCTTTTCTCTCTGGCTTTTTTATGTTTCCTACTCTTGTCTTCTTTTATGTACCTATCTAATGTAATCAAGCTTTGTGCCACCACACCAGGACCTGTCTGAAAATCAGCGCCGCTACTAACTTAGGCTTTTAGCGGCGGCATAATGTTGAGACAGGGACCTTTTTGGCCCCTTATGTATCACGTTTATATCTGCATGACTTATCTATTTCCTTGTTTTTTTATATTTTCTTACCATGTAATGTGTCGTGCTATGTGTTATGTATGGTGTCAAATAAATGTATTTTCTTTCTTTCTTTCTATCTATTTAAAAAAACCGTATCAAATAGTTTACGTAGTTTTAAAGATCTAAGCATACATAGGGACAGACAGACAGTGGGAATCGACTATGTTACTATGTAGTGTTGTACTATGTAATGATGGTATATTTTTACACAAGGGACTAAACTACGCCATTATCACGTTCACCTTTACTCCAATTTATAGTAAAAAATATGTCTAAATCTAGAGCTGTGTGAACCTAGCAACTGACTTTGAGATATTCATGATTTTTTGATCCTATTCGATTGTACCGGGTTTGTACCCGATTGTACCGGCAAAATTTTCGTTTGTACCCTAAGGGTGTAAAAGTTATGGGGAGGGGGAGGTTTTCCAATAGTGGTTTTTGACCTAAGTGGGTAAAGTGAGTAATTTGATATCAAAGTTAAATATTTTATAACACTTAGCCACAGATTTCGTAAGACCTTAAAATTGTCAATATATTCAACGTATAACAATTCGTTTTAAGGCTGAAAACAAACGGGTAAAAACAAAAATCATTGACTTGAAACAACGAAACTGTTAAAAAGTAGCCGATTTTTGGAAATTCACATAGTTTCTTCAGAAAATGTGAGCAAAGGTTCTACATAGGCACAGATGCTGATAGGTATTGAATTAATTAACATGATTTGAGTGTAATTTGGAGGGTACAAACGGGTACAAACGAAAAACTTTGACTTGAAACAACGAAATCGTTAAAAAGTTGCCGTTCTTTAGATATTGCAAAAGTTTCTTAAGTAAATCATAAGAAAAGTACAAGAAAAGCACAGATAATGATAGGTATTGAATCAAGTAACAAGATTTAAGCAAAATCTCGACGGTACAAACGGGTACAAACAAAACACATTGACTTGAAATATCAAAATCGTTAAAAAGTTGCCAATTTTTGGATATTGACATGGTTTCTTGAGAAAAAGTAAGCTGAGATTCTACAAAGCCACATATAATGATAGCTACTAAATCAACTGACATGATTTGAGTCAAATCTGGAGGGTACAAACGGGTACAAACGAAAAACTTTGACTTGAAACAACGAAATCGTTAAAAAGTTGCCGTTCTTTAGATATTGCAAAAGTTTCTTAAGTAAATCATAAGAAAAGTACAAGAAAAGCACAGATAATGATAGGTATTGAATCAAGTAACAAGATTTAAGCAAAATCTGGACGGTACAAACGGGTACAAACAAAACACATTGACTTGAAATATCAAAATCGTTATAAAGTTGCCGATTTTTGGATATTGACATGGTTTCTTGAGAAAAAGTAAGCTGAAGTTCTACAAAGCCACATATAATGAGAGCTACTAAATCAACTGACATGATTTGAGTCCAATCTGGAGGGTACAAACGGGTACAAACGAAAAAATTTGACTTGAAACAACGAAATCGTAAAAAGTTGCCGTTCTTTAGATATTGCAAAAGTTTCTTAAGTAAATCATAAGAAAAGTACAAGAAAAGCACAGATAATGATAGGTATTGAATCAAGTAACAAGATTTAAGCAAAATCTGGGCGGTACAAACGGGTACAAACAAAACACATTGACTTGAAATATCAAAATCGTTAAAAAGTTGCCGATTTTTGGATATTGACATGGTTTCTTGAGAAAAAGTAAGCTGAGGTTCTACAAAGGCACATATAATGATAGCTACTAAATCAACTGACATGATTTGAGTCAAATCTGGAGGGTACAAACGGGTACAAACGAAAAACTTTGACTTGAAACAACGAAATCGTTAAAAAGTTGCCGTTCTTTAGATATTGCAAAAGTTTCTTAACCTTTAACTGGTGACGTGGGGCCTCACAGGCCCGTGCGCACTAACAAAACGTTTTTTCACCCCTTTCCCCTCGCGTCCCGGGTTTATGTGTCTCAGTAGCTTCGAGTTTGGTTGCACCCATACCGTAGATAGGGAAAATAGTGTCGGCGGGGGCAAATTCGGTGAGTTATACGCATTTAAAGTTTTACTGAGGCCTCTCAGGCCCTACGTCACCACTTACGTTACTTTTTTTTTCAGAGTTGTTAAGTTGTTATTTGTGATTTAGTATTTATTTATTATTTTATATCTCAAAACATAAAGGATGAATTATACAGAACCACCTAGAAAAACACGTAGAGTACTGGAGCAGAGAAATACAGAATAAAGTACTAGTATACAAATTATACCGGGAACCAGTTCAAATGTTGATCAACAAATCGAAGAATGGCTGGGGTGTGAAAAATTTAGTGGTTCTGCAGCTGATGATTTAAAAGACAAATTTAATTAATCGAAAATGCTATAATATTTTTTTTATATAATATATAATTGTATATAATTCCACCAAGGGAGGAATGAACGCATGTGAAAAACATGTGAAGTTTACCCAGTGTCAGTTTTGTGATTTAAATTTTGATAAGAGATTTATGTTATTTTATAAGATGATTCAAGTCTATACTAAGATTTCAAAATGTTATTATTTATAAGTATGTCGTTTTTTGTTTTTTATGACCAAATAATGATATCATATCGTTTTTTCGAATAATACGAGAGCTCATTTTGATATGTCTTGTTTTTAAATAATAGTGATAGTTAGAATACACATAATTGTTTTATTTCATACCTAAATATCCATATTAACACAAATAGGAAGGCTACAGTCATTCATTTGTGTACAGTTTGAATTATACGTATATTCATCCGAGGCCTGTCAGGCCTAACGTCACCACTTACGTTACACAAATGCCACGTCACCAATTAAAGGTTAAGTAAATCATAAGAAAAGTACAAGAAAAGCACAGATAATGATAGGTATTGAATAAAGTAACAAGATTTAAGCAAAATCTCGACGGTACAAACGGGTACAAACAAAACACATTGACTTGAAATATCAAAATCGTTAAAAAGTTGCCAATTTTTGGATATTGACATGGTTTCTTGAGAAAAAGTAAGCTGAGGTTCTACAAAGGCACATATAATGATAGCTACTAAATCAACTGACATGATTTGAGTCCAATCTGGAGGGTACAAACGGGTACAAACGAAAAACTTTGACTTGAAACAACGAAATCGTTAAAAAGTTGCCGTTCTTTAGATATTGCAAAAGTTTCTTAGGTAAATCATAAGAAAAGTACAAGAAAAGCACAGATAATGATAGGTATTGAATCAAGTAACAAGATTTAAGTAAAATCTGGGCGGTACAAACGGGTACAAACAAAACACATTGACTTGAAATATCAAAATCGTTAAAAAGTTGAAGATTTTTGGATATTGACATGGTTTCTTGAGAAAAAGTAAGCTGAGGTTCTACAAAGCCACATATAATGATAGCTACTAAATCAACTGACATGATTTAAGTCAAATCTGGAGGGTACAAACGGGTACAAACGAAAAACTTTGACTTGAAACAACGAAATCGTTAAAAAGTTGCCGTTCTTTAGATATTGCAAAAGTTTCTTCAGTAAATCATAAGAAAAGTACAAGAAAAGCACAGATAATGATAGGTATTGAATCAAGTAACAAGATTTAAGCAAAATCTGGACGGTACAAACGGGTACAAACAAAACACATTGACTTGAAATATCAAAATCGTTAAAAAGTTGCCAATTTTTGGATATTGACATGGTTTCTTGAGAAAAAGTAAGCTGAGGTTCTACAAAGGCACATATAATGATAGCTACTAAATCAACTGACATGATTTGAGTCCAATCTGGAGGGTACAAACTGGTACAAACGAAAAACTTTGACTTGAAACAACGAAATCGTTTAAAGGTTGCCGTTCTTTAGATATTGCAAAAGTTTCTTAAGTAAATCATAAGAAAAGTACAAGTAAAGCACAGATAATGATAGGTATTGAATCAAGTAACAAGATTTAAGCAAAATCTCGACGGTACAAACGGGTACAAACAAAACACATTGACTTGAAATATCAAAATCGTTAAAAAGTTGCCAATTTTTGGATATTGACATGGTTTCTTGAGAAAAAGTAAGCTGAGGTTCTACAAAGGCACATATAATGATAGCTACTAAATCAACTGACATGATTTGAGTCAAACCTGGAGGGTACAAACGGGTACAAACGAAAAACTTTGACTTGAAACAACGAAATCGTTAAAAAGTTGCCGTTCTTTAGATATTGCAAAAGTTTCTTCAGTAAATCATAAGAAAAGTACAAGAAAAGCACAGATAATGATAGGTATTGAATCAAGTAACAAGATTTAAGCAAAACCTCGACGGTACAAACGGGTACAAACAAAACACATTGACTTGAAATATCAAAATCGTTAAAAAGTTGCCAATTTTTGGATATTGACATGGTTTCTTGAGAAAAAGTAAGCTGAGGTTCTACAAAGGCACATATACTACATAATCATGTCAGTTATAGCTACTAAATCAACTGACATGATTTGAGTCCAATCTGGAGGGTACAAACGGGTACAAACGAAAAACTTTGACTTGAAACAACGAAATCGTTTAAAAGTTGCCGTTCTTTAGATATTGCAAAAGTTTCTTAAGTAAATCATAAGAAAAGTACAAGAAAAGCACAGATAATGATAGGTATTGAATCAAGTAACAAGATTTAAGCAAAACCTCGACGGTACAAACGGGTACAAACAAAACACATTGACTTGAAATATCAAAATCGTTAAAAAGTTGCCAATTTTTGGATATTCAATTGGTCAATGTGTTTTGTTTGTACCCGTTTGTACTGTCGAGATTTTGCTCAAATCTTGTTACTTGATTCAATACCTATCATTATCTGTGCTTTTCTTGTACTTTTCTTATGATTTACTTAAGAAACTTTTGCAATATCTAAAAAACGGCAACTTTTTAACGATTTCGTTGTTTCAAGTCAAAGTTTTTCGTTTGTACCCGTTTGTACCCTCCAGATTTGACTCAGATCATGTCAGTTGATTTAGTAGCTATCATTATATGTGCCTTTGTAGAACCTCAGCTTACTTTTTTTCAAGAAACCATGTCAATATCCAAAAATCGGCAACTTTTTAACGATTTTGATATTTCAAGTCAATGAGTTTTGTTTGTACCCGTTTGTACCGTCCAGATTTTGCTTAAATCTTGTTACTTGATTCAATACCTATCATTATCTGTGCTTTTCTTGTACTTTTCTTATGATTTACTTAAGAAACTTTTGCAATATTTAAAGAACGGCAACTTTTTAACGATTTCGTTGTTTCAAGTCAAAGTTTTTCGTTTGTACCCGTTTGTACCCTCCAGATTGGACTCAAATCATGTCAGTTGATTTAGTAGCTATCATTATATGTGCCTTTGTAGAACCTCAGCTTACTTTTTCTCAAGAAACCATGTCAATATCCAAAAATTGGCAACTTTTTAACGATTTTGATATTTCAAGTCAATGTGTTTTGTTTGTACCCGTTTGTACCGTCGAGGTTTTGCTTAAATCTTGTTACTTTATTCAATACCTATCATTATCTGTGCTTTTCTTGTACTTTTCTTATGATTTACTTAAGAAACTTTTGCAATATCTAAAGAACGGCAACTTTTTACGATTTCGTTGTTTCAAGTCAAAGTTTTTCGTTTGTACCCGTTTGTACCCTCCAGATTGGACTCAAATCATGTCAGTTGATTTAGTAGCTATCATTATATGTGCCTTTGTAGAACCTCAGCTTACTTTTTCTCAAGAAACCATGTCAATATCCAAAAATTGGCAACTTTTTAACGATTTTGATATTTCAAGTCAATGTGTTTTATTTGTACCCGTTTGTACCGTCCAGATTTTGCTTCAATCTTGTTACTTGATTCAATACCTATCATTATCTGTGCTTTTCTTGTACTTTTCTTATGATTTACTGAAGAAACTTTTGCAATATCTAAAGAACGGCAACTTTTTAACGATTTCGTTGTTTCAAGTCAAAGTTTTTCGTTTGTACCCGTTTGTACCCTCCAGATTTGACTCAAATCATGTCAGTTGATTTAGTAGCTATCATTATATGTGGCTTTGTAGAACCTCAGCTTACTTTTTCTCAAGAAACCATGTCAATATCCAAAAATCTTCAACTTTTTAACGATTTTGATATTTCAAGTCAATGTGTTTTGTTTGTACCCGTTTGTACCGCCCAGATTTTGCTTAAACCTTGTTACTTGATTCAATACCTATCATTATCTGTGCTTTTCTTGTACTTTTCTTATGATTTACTTAAGAAACTTTTGCAATATCTAAAGAACGGCAACTTTTTAACGATTTCGTTGTTTCAAGTCAAAGTTTTTCGTTTGTACCCGTTTGTACCCTCCAGATTTGACTCAAATCATGTCAGTTGATTTAGTAGCTATCATTATCATTATGTGCCTTTGTAGAACCTCAGCTTACTTTTTCTCAAGAAACCATGTCAATATCCAAAAATTGGCAACTTTTTAACGATTTTGATATTTCAAGTCAATGTGTTTTGTTTGTACCCGTTTGTACCGTTCAGATTTTGCTTAAATCTTGTTACTTGATTCAATACCTATCAGGATCTGTGCTTTTCTTGTACTTTACTTATGATTTACTTAAGAAACTTTTGCAATATCTAAAGAACGGCAACTTTTCAACGATTTCGTTGTTTCAAGTCAAAGTTTTTCGTTTGTACCCGTTTGTACCCTCCAAATTACACTCAAATCATGTTAATTAATTCAATACCTATCAGCATCTGTGCCTATGTAGAACCTTTGCTCACATTTTCTGAAGAAACTATGTGAATTTCCAAAAATCGGCTACTTTTTAACAGTTTCGTTGTTTCAAGTCAATGATTTTTGTTTTTACCCGTTTGTTTTCAGCCTTAAAACGAATTGTTATACGTTGAATATATTGACAATTTTAAGGTCTTACGAAATCTGTGGCTAAGTGTTATAAAATATTTAACTTTGATATCAAATTACTCACTTTACCCACTTAGGTCAAAAACCACTATTGGAAAACCTCCCCCTCCCCATAACTTTTACACCCTTAGGGTACAAACGAAAATTTTGCCGGTACAATCGGGTACAAACCCGGTACAATCGAATAGGATCAAAAAATCATGAATATCTCAAAGTCAGTTGCTAGGTTCACACAGCTTAAATCTAGTGATTTCGCTCTAATACCAACTTTTTTGTATCTTCGTTACGCGAAACGTAAAGATAAAAAAAAAACACCACGCATTCTACCATGGAGGAAGAATTTATCCTTCTTATAAACATCCGACAAAGAATGCACTTTTTTCAAAATAAATTCAAATGAAATGCATGTTCTTTGTAAATGGAACACATTATTTTAACGCGCGTTTTCGCACCTCGGTGACCTGCTAGTGCTCAATAAGTATTCCAGATTGTGGTAGGTGATTTATAGTATTGACGCAACAGCATTTTTATTAAAAATATGTAATATGCGAACGATATCACGGAAGTTTAAAATGAAATTTCCCTGTATTCGATTACAACCGTGCACTCCACCAAAACTCAATCACTGAATCTCATTACTCTACGCCACTTTGGTTGAACGCTGGCCGAACGTTGCCATTCAAGTATAAAAAACATTGTCTATTCTCAATTACTTGGGGTTGCCAGTGTAAAAAACAAAAATATGAATCTTGCGCTCGATTAATTTATGAACTGTATTTCTATCGAGGTAGCGATTAATATATGTTATTGCTGATTTAGTCGTTTTTTTTTTGTTTTCGCATATTGACCCAATGATGCTTGACCAATGGGGTAGAAATTTCACTTGAACTTAAACTTTCCATACAATGACTAATTTGATTTTAAATGCGTATATTTAATTGCCCAGAGAGTGAACGTAGGCTTTTCCAAACAGATGTTTGCAAAAAAGTTTAACTGATAAAAGTTTTTAGGAAAGCACTTTTAAAAACCTTTTTTAGCTCAATTTTTTTTACACTTTGGAAAGCCCTTTGGTGTGGGAGTGTGTATTTATGGGTAGTTACCTAACGCACCTACGCACTACAGGCTCGTTTCCGTTGAGACTGGCCGCTGAGGCCGAAATTCGACTAAGAGGACTTCATCATTTTAAAAGTAGGTACGGTAAGGCACGCGTTAAAACTTCTTTGTAATGATTTCTTCCTGTACCCAAACTAACCAAGGCCCTCGTAATAAAACCTCATATAATCTAAAAACTCTAGAAACTTCTTTCAAACTTCAAAACAAGTTTCACTCCACACTCAAACACTCGAGCATAAAATTCCATAGTTCCATTTTCAAACCGAATCTTCAGAACTCCGACCTCCTTTGTGCGTTACCTATTTGCTATTTCCATAGAGAAACAGAAAACTATATTTTTCTTTTTTTCGCGTGAATAGGAATAAAAAGCACACATCTAAACGAGAGGCATTTCTTTTTTCTTCAGCAAGGTATTCATTGAGGAACTGAAGTGAGCGTTACGTACGTTACGGCTCTTTTGCGATATTATTTTTTCACGGTTCAGCATAAGTAGCAGGGAGGTTGAATGAGGCTAGTGCCTTTGCCTAGCGACGCACAATCAAAATGTGTTTCCTTGTCTATGGTAAGTTACATTATATCTCGGAGAGCCTACGTAGCGACTCCTTTCGTATAAGATCGACAAAGAATCCCTTTTTTTTCGTATTTAGTACTTTCTACGACTAATTTGAGAAGAGTTGGTCTTAAGGGTATTTTATGTTTACCAGACCTACCTGAAGTTATATGTAAGTTCAGCAAATCATCTGAAAATCACATACGGACCATAACTTAGCCGATAAATTTGATTTATTAATGAAAACTAGAGTTTACCTTCGCTGTTGTCGATTCATTAACAGAGTTTAACTCATAAGCGTATAAAGAGAAAACTGTCAGATTAAACGTGTACCTACCCTAGACAACATTTTTACATTAATGCGTGCGTGTGGTCTAATTCAGCCGGTCCTCAACGCGGCCCCGGGTGTGATCAAAGGTGATAGAGCTACAAAAGTGTTAGAATCGAACACAATATCAAACTTTCGAATGCATTTATAACGATCATTTAGTGGTCTTTCGACGACCGATGTGGCGCGGTGGGCGAAGGTCCGCCTGCGACGCAGGAGGTTGCGGGTTCGATTCCCGCCTCGGAACAATTGTGTGTACGATCTGCAGATAATTGTTCCGGGTGTTCTGGTCGTTTTCTATATATAATAAAAATATCTATCTATTTAATGTATTGTATTATGTATATCAGTTATCCAGTACCCATAACACAAGCTCTGCTTAGCTTGGGGCTAGATAATGCTGTGTGAATTGTCCAGCATTATTATTATTTTATTTTTTTTCTTAGAAGGTGAAATGAAACCTCCTCGATCATTTAGGGGTCTCATACCGTGCGTTTTCAGCACTCAAAGTGTTAACGTAGAAGGTTTCAATGAGTAGAAAACTTACGATTGCATTTTTAACGATGATTTTAATGTAAAACGTCTTTAACGTAAAATCATCGTTAAAAATGCAATCGTTATAAATCAAATAAGTTACGTTGAAGCTACGTTGGCCATCCAACGTAGCTTCAAACCTTGCCATATCCATTGGTCTTGTCTGTTTATCGTCAGTCTGTAGAACAACTGCACCAATCACAAAATGCAGATAGATTGGTGCAGGACCGACGCGAACAAACATAGAAACAAGACTACGCCCAGCATTATCACAAGATCCAGATCTTACACACATTTGTTTTGTAGTGAAAATTACCTGGTAATTCTCCCGCGAACATAGGCAGTGATTTTGCACTTCTGTTGTGCAGAGGGAGAGTATAGATAGTATTTCTAGATTTACAAAAAAGGTAGGTAGTTTTTAAATAAGTCTTATTCCAGTTTTCATTAGAAATCAAGTATAGCCAGTTCTAATAGAGTGTAGAGGCGCGGGTGGGTGCGCTATGGAGTGCAGCCAGTAATGGACGCTTAGAGGCGTCCCCGCGCATAATGCACGCTTGTCCTACTGACGGGACGCTGCTATTCCTAGAGATTTGTATACCTACATCGTCAGCGACTTTGCTTCAGGTTTATCTTTAAATATCGACCATATAAAGTTGGTGGAAATAGCAATGTAGCTAAAGTTTTTTTTTACCAAAAACTTTTTAATTTTGAAAAACATAATACCTTTACACCAGAGATGCTCAAGTGCTGCACTTAGTACCTACTATGGAGCCGCTGAAAACCAGCGCTGCATTGGCCTTGCACCCGTGTCGATTAATCATTAAATGCTGTGCCGGTAGCCTATTTGTATTCTCGCAGTTAATTTAATTAAATAAATAATAAATAAATAAATAATGCTGGACAATTCACACAGCATTATCTAGCCCCATGGTAAGCAGAGCTTGTGTTATGGGTACTAGATAACTGATATACATAACACTATTTACATAGATATATATATTTTTTATTATACATAGAAAACGACCAGAACACCTGGAACAATTATCTGCAGATCGTACACACAATTGTTCCGAGGCGGTAATCGAACCCGCAACCTCCTGCGTCGCAGGCGGACCTTCGCCCACCGCACCACATCGGTCGTCAATTAGTTCCTTATTGTACTATTTTATATTTTGAAACACAAATAAACATTATTTTTCTATTTCAAATTAATAAAATTAAAGATCACCTTGGAAGATGTCTAGCAAATAACTGGACGTAGTTTTTAACATTTGAATACGTTTTTATGTGCACTTGAAATGTATGCTCTAGCAAAAGTTTTTACAATGCTTTGTTCTGTAAACAAACTTCCTTGACGACCAGGAGACGAAGGAGGTTGCGGGTTCGATTCACAAATCACAAAGGAACAAATATGTTTACGTAGTCACCCATAACCCAAGTTCTACTTATTCTGAGAATATGAATTGTGCACTATTGAATGAATGAACTCTTTATTGCACTTCATCATCATCAGCCTATAGCAGTCCACTACTGGACATAGGCCACCCCCAATGAGCGCCATAGCGCCCTGTCTTCAGCTTGCCGCATCCAGCATCTACCTGCAGTCTTTCGCAGGTCGTCATCCCAACTGGTCGGAGGGCGTCCTACACTACGTTTACCGAGTCGTAGTCTCCACTCAAGAACACGTTTGCCCCAGCGGCCGTCGGTTCTTCGCGAGATATGGCCGGCCCACTGCCACTTCAGCTTGCTAATTCTTTGAGCTATGTCGATAACTTTTGTTCTCTGTCGAATGCATTCGTTACGAATCCTATCCTTCAGATAAACTCCGAGCATAGCTCTTTCCATAGCTCGCTGAGCGACTTTGAACTGGTGGACCAGCCCTATCGTGAGTGTCCACGTCTCAGCTCCATAGGTCATAACGGGCAGGACGCACTTAAAACTATAAAAAAACACCTTATATCTAAATATTACACATTAAAAGTACAATAAGCGGCTTTATCGCTGACAGCGATTTCTCCCAGGCAAACTAGATTAGTTAATTGCAACTACTATTTATTTAGTTAAACTTCGTTCATAAAACCGCTTGAAATTAAAACCTATTTAACCTGTAAAACCTGGGTGAGCTAAGGGCATTCACCATAGACCACAATGGGCTTTGGAAACAGCTGCGAGGCGTGGATTTGCCGGTTGATGAATTATGCAGGTGTCAGCCGAAGCCGCTGTGATCTAATTATACTTATTTTGCAAGCTTCTGTTTTGTGTGTTATCATCACTGAGCATTTGCTGCAAGTAATTAAAATTTAAATGCTTAAAATAAATAAATAATAAATAAATAATGCTGGACAATCCACACAGCATTATCTAGCCCCGTGGTAAGCAGAGCTTGTGTTATGGGTACTAGATAACTGATATACATAATACATTACATAGATAGATATTTTTTATTATACATAGAAAACGACCAGAACACCCGGAACAAAATATCTGCAGATCGTACACACAATTGTTCCGAGGCGGGAATCGAACCCGCAACCTCCTGCGTCGCAGGCGGACCTTCGCCCACTGCGCCACATCGGTCGTCAGTAAAATGATGCTGGGATACAATACAATACAATATACATATCTATATTGCACCACCAATACAAAAAAAAATAAAGGATCTTAATACTAAATAAATCTAGTGACAAAATCGGCGGCCTTATCGCTAAAAGCGATAAGGCCGTCCTATCCATCCAAAGGATGCATCGGTACGTATTAAAGCTGACGATGGCGTGTATTATAATTCACCATCTAGATAATGCTGTGTGAATTGTCCAGCATTATTTATTTATTTATTTATCTGGGGTAAACGTGTTCTTGAGTGGAGATCGCGCTTCGGCAAACGTAGTGTAGGACGCCCTCCGACCATAGGACTACCTGCGAAGGACTGCAGGTAGATGCTGGATGCGGCAAGCTGAAGACGGGCGCTGTGGCGCTCATTAGGGGAGGCTTATGTCCAGCAGTGGACTACATAGGTTGATGATGATGATTTGTTGTTTGAAACACATATATTTCTGTCTCGTTTTCACCTCGGTGAAGTCTGGCCTATTGTCTTGGCAATAATTCCGATTGATATTGGAATGAAGATACGGATCCATTGAGATCTTGTTTGCATTGCAACAGTCTGTAGCTATAGGTACTAAAATAAATAAATAATGCTGGACAATCCACTATTGCTTTTGGGGTAAGATAATGCTGTGATAATTGTCCAGCATTATTATGTCTCTCATTTACCATGATCTCGGGCCATAAAGTGACCCGGTCCTTTGGAAGGCTTGCGTGGGGCCGAAGCCAACAGCACAGAGGCCCTTTGAGAAGTTAATCTAAAGGCGATGGCTACACATAACGGGTATCATGCTCAATATGAAACACCCAAAGATGGTATCCGCCAGGTGTAGAGACTATTGCAAAGAAAAATGAAAGAAATAAAACCAGGCTATTGTGATGGATGGATGGACTGGGTAATCGGGCTATAGGGGAGATTGCGGACGTCTGCCATAAACAAGTCAATCATCATTATTATTATTTATCCCAAGGCGGGAATAAAACCCGCAACGTCCTGCGTCGAAGGCGGACCTTCGCCCACCGCTCCACAGAGGTCGTCGACTCGTCGAGTTAGATCAACTGCTTCAATCGTAAATACTAGTTCTAATTGGTTTGTATTCTTTAATTCTTAATTGTAATTTTTTTATTTATAAAATTCAAATTAGTTTCGTCACTCTTTGTTTTTGCTCGTCGCGAAAAGTTAGTTTAAAATTTGACTTGCATGCTCGCTTATTTAAAGCTGACGACAACGGGGTTTTAAAATAAAGGCAGGTTTCATATTTTATCTTTTGAAACATGTTTTACCTCCATAATAATTTATTCATCATCGTTATCAACCTATAATAGTCCACTGCTGGACCTGAGCGCCATAACGCCCTGTCTTCAGCTTGCCGCATCCATCTGCCTACTGAGTCTTTCGCAGGTAGCCGCCCAGGCGGAGGGCGTCTTGCACTACGTTTCCCAAGCCGCGGTATCCTCTCAAGAACACGTTTACCCCAGCGGTTGTCGGTTCTTCGCGAGATATGGCCGGCCCACTGCCACTTCAGCTTGCTAATTCTTTGAGCTATGTCGATTAGGTTCGTAAGGACTAGATTGCATAAAGACTATAAAAGCAAAACGACTTAGTTTTAAAAAATCTTGGTAGCTAAATAAGCTTTGGTTTTCTATCGGACATAATATTTTTTTTATGTTGGCAAAACAGTTTAAGATAGAAATAAAGAATAAGAATAATTCTGTAATTTCGTCGAGGTAGGTACTTACCTACTTGGGGCCAGACAATGTTGTGTAAATTGTCCATCAATAAATAAAATAAGTAAATAATGCTGGACAATTCACACAGCATCATCTAGCCCCAAGCTAAGCAGAGCTTGTGTTATGGGTACTAGATAACTAATATACATAATACAATACATTACATAGATAGATATTTTTTTTATTATACATAGAAAACGACCAGAACACCCGGAACAAATATCTGCAGATCAAAAATAACTTTAACATTATAACTTTTCTATGGTCTGAAATTAATGATTTTATTATTATTAATATTTATTACATATAATTTCTATTTATTATGTTGGCAAAACAACGTATAAATAAATCTGTAATATCATATTAAAAAATCATAAAAAAAACTTGGTCAACACCACAACAGCGAAATAAAATACTTGAGGTACCTACGTCATTCGTTACGCACCCCAGCTTAATAACCTAGGCTAGTACTTATTCATTATTCTGTGCCTAGGCTAGGGGGAGACCCTTTGATCTAGGAATAGAAATATGTCACGAGTGGCGGCCATCTTGGAATGAAGAAGGGTGAGGAGCCTAAGCGAGGATATTAGATTCACGATGCAAGAATTTCTTATATTTACATATTTGAATGAATTAATGAACACTTTATTGCACTTAAAACAACAAAATAACACCTTATATCTAAATATTAAACATTAACAGTATAATAGGCGGCCTTATCGCTGTCAGCGATTTCTCCCAGGCAACCTAGGGATGGAGAAAAAGATATAAGTATACTAAGAGTTGATAAGATCATAAACAAACAGATGAAGAAGTATAAAAAAATATATAGGTAAACAAAGAAATAAATTAAATAAATAAATAAATAATACTGGACAATTCACACAGCATTATCTAACCCCAAGCTAAGCAGAGCTTGTGTTATGGGTGACTGATATACATAATACAATACATTACATAGATAGATATTTTTTATTATACATAGAAAACGACCAGAACACCCGGAACAAATATCTGCAGATCGTACACACAATCAGAAAATCACAAAGATTGTGATTTTCTGGGTTAATACAGGTTTTATAAAAAAAACTAAAAACCTAAATCAAATTTTACTCTAGATTATCAAAAATCCAGCAATATTCCTGTTGTCTTCAACAAATATCATCACAATCTTCAGAAAATGAGTTATTATAACATTATTAGGATAAAAACTAGCTTCATCATTATCATCAGCCTCATGTTAGTCCACTGCTGGACATAGGCCTCCCCCAATGAGCGCCATAGCGACTTGCCTTATGCTAACTTGACGCATCTCCCTACAATCTTTCGTCCCATCTTTACCCATCTCGTCGGAGGGCGTCCTGCACTACGTTTACCGAGTCGTGGTCTCCACTCAAGAACACGTTTACCCTAGCTTCATAACAGACCATAAAACTTACAAGACCACCTTCACAGGTGAATCGGTACCCAATCTGTACAATTCCATTCATTTCCATTCAGCACACCTCCTTTGTGTTACCTCCTTAGCGTTTACACTTCACACCTTTGATATCTCGAACAAAACACTCGACATAATGAGCGATATTCGATACCTGTGAGATCAGAATAAACGCCTATGAAACTTAGGTCTTATAGACTTTAAAGGCTGAGACGTCGACGTCCACACCACATAGGCTGGTTCACCATAAAGTTTCAGTTCAACTGACGACCTTTGTGGCCGTGGGCGAGATTGCAATTCGATTCCTGCCTCGCAACAATTAGAAGAAAGAAAGAAATACATTTTATTTTTAACTACATCCAATCCACACATAAAACAACTTAAAACTAATTATAAAAGTACATTTGGTAACTATACTATGTGGATTGTACGTAAAAAATTAGGAAAAGATGAATGAATGCTACGGGTACTGGTAGAACCAATACACGCAGCGCTGATCTTCCTCCGATTTCTACAATAAGTAGCAGTAGACTCATTCTATAAGCTCATTTCGATCCTCACTAAGCTGAATCCGCGGTGAGTTTGACTGCGATTTTTTTTCGTCGACTGCGATCTTTTTTTTAACCTAAAAAATTCGTGCTGCCGCTCTACACAGCGGTTGTGTTGCGCCGCACATGCGTTTCGTTCGAAAAATATTACAGCTCTGCTGAGTCACAAAGATCTGTATTTTCTCAGCCGCTGCGCTATAGTGGATTTACGCATATTAGTCACTTGTAGAAAACACATACCGTGTGATTTCAGCAGTCAAAGTGTTAAAGTTTTGTATTCTGTGAAACTCGATAGCGCCTGTAGCGCCTTAGTGACGAGCGTGCTAATGAAATGAAGAACTCAGTGCGCCTATTCCACCAAACAAATTGACAACTATTTATTATTTATCATTTTATTCATTTTACGTAATTATAATTATATTTTCGACCTTTTATTGATATAATATTACAAAAAGAATGAATTTTCATTCGTTTCATTGTATAAAAACCTACATAAAAACCCAAAAAAAGGTAAATCGATTTGTCGATTATAGCTGTAACGCGTTGGTTCAATCCCTAGCTCATTTCGATTCTCACTTCACATCACTTGTGCTTCTTAACATATACAGAATACCATTTCAAGGTGAAGTGGGTTTGCGTTCGAAGTGAGCTCGGTCACTTGAGTGAATACGAGTTTCAATTCGATTTTTTACAGAATGAGTCTACAGGTAGCGCACAATGATAAAACAGTGTCTACGTAACAAATTATACAACAACATATATGTTCGATACTTTGAACACGGAGGATTTTAGCAGCATCAGCAGTTCGACCTAAGTAGTGTACTCGTGCCGCGAGCGCGGACCGGGCGCCTACCGAGGTCAGTGCATCACCAGCAGCCATTCAAACCGCACTCATTAACACTTTGACTGCGATTTTTTTTCTACGACTGCGATCTTTTTTTTAACCAAAAAAATTCGTGCTGCCGCTCTACACAGCGGTTGTGTTGCGCCGCACATGCGATTCGTTCGAAAAATATTACGGCTGTGCTGACTCACACAGATCTGTATTTTCTCAGCCGCTGCGCTGGTGTGGATTTAAGCATATTAGTCACTTGTAGAAAACGCATACCGTGTGATTTCAGCACTCAAAGTGTTAACATCATATTAGTCGTAGTTTTATACAATATAGCTATTGTCCCTATACTCGACTATTATTACATCAGCATCCCGGGAAGAGCTAGCCGCGATTCCTTCAATATACATATGAAAGTATGTACCTACATAGAAAGGCGTGTTTAAGTATAAACTGAGTTATAATTAAAATAAGGGTATAATCCCTTGAACTTGAAGATATAAAAAGAAGGTATAGTTAGTGGTTTGGTCAACCAAACAACATTTTTCAACAATATAGAGTTTATTATTGTGTGTACTATCTGCTGATATTTGTTCCGGGTGTTCTGGTCGTTATCTATGTATAGTAAAAAATATCTATCTATGTAATGTATTGTATTAAGTATATCAGTATATCCATAACACAACCTCTGCTTAACTTGGGGCTAGATGATAATACTGTGTGGATTGTCCAGCATTATTTATTATTTATTTCTGATTTCTGATCTACCCTCCGCGTGATGCTGTTCAAAAACAAGCATCAGGGGATGAAAAGTATAGACAAAACTGAGAATTTACCCACACCTTATAAAAGAGGGCTGCATCCCCTATTCCGAACCGTGTCAGATCTCTACAATGGCCATTATGTTGCACCCGCGTTCACACCTCCCTATTGTTCTGTCGTACCAATGATTTCACTGATATAAATAGAAATATATTTATTCATAACAACTTAAATTAATTAAAAATAACACACTTATAGAATAGGTACATGTAGAGAGTTGTTACAAAAAGGCTCTAACTCAGCATAATGCTGGCTAAGAGCTTCGTAAGAGACTTAGCCAGCGCTGGTCTTCCGTTAGAGCAGGTGACGTCACGAACAGGCATACGCAATGAAATAAAAAAATATAGTAATAGTAAAAACTAAATTTAATTTTCGTTATGACCTACGGAGCTGAGACGTGGACACTCACGATAGGGCTGGTCCACCAGTTCAAAATCTCTCAGCGAGCTATGGAAAGAGCTATGCTCGGAGTTTCTCTGAAGGATAGGATTCGTAACGAATACATCCGACAGAGAACCAAGGTTATTGACATAGCTCTGAGAATTAGCAAGCTGAAGTGGCAGTGGGCCGGCCATATCTCGCGAAGAACCGACGGCCGCTGGGGCAAACGTGTTCTTGAGTGGAGACCACGACTCGGTAAACGTAGTGTAGGACGCCCTCCGACCAGGTGGGATGAAGAAAGAAAGAAAGAAAAGAAAGAAAGAAAATATGACGACCTGCGAAAGACTGCAGGTAGATGCTGGATGCGGCAAGCTGAAGACAGGGCGCTATGGCGCTCATTAGGGGAGGCCTATGTCCAGCAGTGGACTGATATAGGCTGATGATGATAATGATGATGATGAAAAACTAAATAAGAATACTTAAAAAGCCATTTACATAAAACAAAGACATAATATAGGCTTAATACCTATATTATAAGTATTTTAGTTGTTAATGCGCCCCGTGTAGATTCTTACCTTACATTAGCTTCAATAATGCGTATAAATTACTAGCTGCGCCCCACGGCTTCGCCCGCGTAGAAATTTATGCGTCAATTAAATAAAATAAATAATGCTGGACAACTCACACAGCATTATCTAGCCCCATGGTAAGCAGAGCTTGTGTTATGGGTACTAGATAACTGATATACATAATACAATACATTACATAGATAGATATTTTTTATTATACATAGGTAACCAGAACACACGGAACAAATATCTGCAGATCGTGCACACAATTGTTCCGAAACGGGAATCGAACCCGCAACCTCCTGCGTCGCAGGCGGACCTTCGTCCACCGCGCCACATCGGTCGTCGGTCGCGGTTTTTTTAATAGATAGAGTGATTCAAGAGGAAGGTTTATAAACCATTTGATACATAGATTTCCACGCGGGCGAAGCCGCGGCGCGCATGTAGTTCATAAATAAAATAAAAATTAAATCCATACTTTGAATAAATCGTCAATTACAATCAAACTATCCACCATTTTTATATCCAAGATCGTGGTTCGCTTGATAACCAACACGTAGATCTTTGTAGACCTGATCCACTCGATCATCAAGATTCTCTGCAAACTGCAGCCCTCAGGCCAAGATACGCTGGTCCTTAACATTAAGGGGAAGTTACTTTGAGTGGGGTATCAAGGCGGGTGTGAAAATGCGTCGCTTTTGCAGTGCACTGAGGTCATTGCACTGAGTAGGTACTTGCTCGTACCTACTATTCAATATCGACTAAGATTAGTGTAAAGCCGTTGGTTTGAATACAGTTTAGATATATATATTATAAACTAGCGGATTTATGTTTTACTTCTTGTCCTCTGGCCACGTGGTCCTCTGCCTTTGTCCTACCGATCGGAAACACTTATAATGGTTTTCCCATGGATGCAACTGTCAAAATTGGGCACACGGGAAGCTTTCAAATAAAATCATCGAATCATCAAAACCGGTTCACCCAGTCAAAAGTTCTGAGGTAACCAACATAAAAAAAATACAGTCGAATTGAGAACCTCCTCCATTTTTGAAGTCAGCAAAAAATTAGGCATCTGGGTAAAAATTTGTTATAGGGTCTCTGTCTGCCTTCACGAAGCTACAGAATAAATACCACCCAGTACTCATTTAAGGGTCGATAATCACTTACCCTGCACTCTGGCGGATTAAGGCGAAGCTACACTAATTGAAGAAAATTGCATTTTTAATTGTATTAGACTTGGTTTAATCTTTGTTGGATAAGAGTAGGAATATGCAGTACTTAAATTTAAATTTAGGTTACCCTAGGTCTGTCGGGACCGAGAAACTCCGGGTTTTTTAATAAATAGAATAATGTGTAAAATAGTATGTGGAACAAAATAAACTATATATAGTATAAAACAAAGTCGCTTTCCGCTGTCTGTCTGTCCCTATGTATGCTTAGATCTTTAAAACTGCGCAACGGATTTTGATGCGGTTTTATTAATAGATAGAGTGATTCAAGAGGAAGGTTTATAAACCATTTGACACATTTTCAACGCGGGCGAAGCCGTGGGGCGCAGCTAGTGTACTACAATAAATAACTCTATGGTTTTAAACTTTAGAATAGAGACTCTATCGCAACTTTCTTACTTCTGTGTTAAATAACACTATGATTTTCACGTCACTTTGGCATTGTCACCGAGTCAAGATTTTTTCGCTTTGCCTGTCACCATGTCACACCCCGTCACGTAAATATTCTAAAAACCCCAAAATGGATTAAATGAATAGTTTTTATAAAAAACAAACAAAAACAAGAGACCAAACCAAATTTCTTGAAACCTGAATTTTTTGATATAGCAATCATGTTTGTCAAATAGAACTCAATTATTTACTAACCACAAGGCACCATTTAAAATACCAAAATGTCGAAGGAGGATGAGGGTAAGTCGTAAACATCATCTCAGCCGGACAAAGTCCACTGCTGGACATAGGTCTCCCCCGAAGACCTATACAATGACCAGTCCTATAGGACGCCACTCGAGTCGCGACCACGTTCCTAAAAAGATGTAGTCCTAGCCGAATTTCGGCCACGGTGACTGTGAGTTATTTTTAATTTATTAGTAACTAGCGGCCTGTCCCGGCTTCGCCCGGGTGGTCATTTGTTACAGGCAATTTAAAAAAAAATTATCTCCGTAAGAACCATCCTCGTACTTCAAGGAATATTCTAAAAAAAGAATTAGCGAAATCGGTTCCGCTGCTCTCGAGATTTGCGCTTAGCAACATTCAGCGATTCATTATTATATTATCGATTTAAAATTTCACTTGTTTATTAGTTTATTTAGTAAATTTGAAGACAAAAAGTATATATTAATTGATTTCTGATTTGTTAGTCAGCTGAGATACTTACAAATGGTCGTGACTTAGATTACTTGAACAACTTTACTTATTAAAATTTTTATTGCACTACAAAGGGTACAAAGGGTGGGCTTAATGCCGAGGCATTTTCTCCCTGCCGACCAGCAAAACACATGTTTATACAGAGGGCTGGCGAGCTAACATCACATAATGTATTAACTTTGTTGCAATAAATAATTTGATTTATTCGCGATCTCTATTCAAGTTAACAAACAATATTTTCTTTATTTGTTAGTTACCAACTTAAAATAATGTTATAAAAAAAGACTAATAATAAACACTAAGGAAACCACAAAGGTACGTTTAGGAGTGCGAGTCAGCGGAGTAACTATTACACAGATTTGACAATATTCATCATCAGCCTATGTTAGTCCACTGCTGGGCATCGGCCTCCCCTAATTTTATTTATTTTTATTTTATTTTCAAAATTTTGGGAAAATTTTCAGCTAGGTCTTAAACATAGTTATTTAATTAGTACATGCCGGTAAATACCAGCGCGTGTGTGCTGAGGGCCAATTATCAAGTTTCCGCAGATATGTACTTAAATAGAATAAAGAACAGTGAAAGTAGACGTCTTAACACTTTGACTGCTGAAATCACACGGTATGTGTTTTCTACAAGTGACTAATATGCGTAAATCCACACTAGCGCAGCGGCTGAGAAAATACAGATCTTTGTGACTCAGCACAGCCTTAATATTTTTCGAACGAAACGCATGTGCGGCGCAACACAACCGCTGTGTAGAGCGGCAGCACGAATTTTATAGGTTAAAAAAAGATCGCAGTCGTCGAAAAAAAATCGCAGTCAAAGTGTTAAAGAAAAATTAAAAGAAACACACAACACAAAACGATATAAAATTAAGTTATTATAAAAATTATTCATCGTTAAGCAAGCGTTTAAGCTTACTTGCAGATGTGATGTGTAATGAGCGCCATACCGCTCTGTCTTTAGCTTGACGCGCCCAGCATCTACCTGCAGTCTTTCGGAAGTCGTCATGTCACCTGGTCGGAGGGGACACCGTCCGACCAGGTGGGATGACGACTTCCGAAAGATTTATAGATTTATTAGCTTATTTTCTAAGTCGAGTGTGATTACTTACTAGCTTGTTAAATTACGTGGTTCTTATTTATAATTAGTTTGTTTTTTATTTATAGGGCCGCAGTTTTTAAGTATTTTCCATAATGTACGAGACTATGTAGGACGCCCTCCGGCCAGGTGGAATGACGACCTGCGAAGGACTGCGGGTAGATGTTGGATGCGGCAAGCTGAAGACAGGGCGCTATGGCGCTCATTGGGGGAGGCTTACGTCCAGCTGTGGATTAACATAGGCTGTTGATGTTGATGATGACTAAACTAATGTTGCTGGAAATAAATGAATATTTTTATTTGCAGATGACGAGTCCGGCAACATCACATTATCCCGGTTCCCATGCATGCCATCTCTGGTCGCCCTCCAGCAAATGAGGAACCGACTGCACATGGCATACGTCGGCAAGAAGCTGATGAAGTGGACCGCCCAGGCCACGGGGCGAGAGCTACGCAAGATCGGATTTGAGTACACCAAGTAGGTTTTAAATGTTTACTTGACTTTACCAAATAGGTTTTACACCCCGAGCTTCTTATCTCAGCAAGCAGGTTTACTTATACACCATGCAGTTATACATCGCTTTTGACGCCTCCAAGTAGGATAGTAGTAGTTAGCCATCTAGCTCTGCTTAGCTCGGGGCTAGAAGATGCTGTGTAGATTGTCCAACATTATTTATATAATGAATGATCCTTGTATCCCTTATATAAAATAAAGACTATGTATTTATATAAATAGGTATGTATAATTCGTTTTATGTATTTTTACTAGGTAGGTATTTGTTACATTGTAAACCTAAATTTCATGTTGTAATTTGTATTAGCTGCACACAGATCCCCACCTTCAATCCAACGATCCATCCACGGTTGTCTGGAGGAGATCGCTCTTGAGCGATAAGTCCGCCAAATTGTCACATATTTTGATTTTTATCTTGTTTATTATATTTTTAAGTGTGTAATAATAATCTACATATTATCCCTCAACAGAACGTGCGTGCACTTTAGAGACGAAATGCGAGAGAGCTACATACTACTGGCTAGAGCCCGATACTTCTACCCCAATCTCAACAATATGGTGCTAGAACACGTCGGGAAAAAGGTACCTATTATTAGATTCCTATTTATTATTTATAGAGCTCTAAGAATTAGCAAGCTGAAGTGGCAGTGGGCCGGCCATATCTCGCGAAGTACCGACGGCCGCTGGGGCAAACGTGTTCTTGAGTGGAGACCACGACTCGGTAAACTTAGTGTAGGACCCGACTTCAAAAAAAGTAGGAGGTTCTCCTTTATGTTTATTACCTCAGAACTTTCGACTGGGTGAGCCGATTTTGATGATTCCTATTTAAAAGCTGGTGCTTCCCGTGTGGTCCCATTTCAATTTGGTCCGGCGGCCTTATCGCTATGAGCAATCTCTTCCAGATCGACGCTGGAGCTTTAATAAATCTAGTTAGACAAAGAAAATAATACTTTGTTTGTTCTGAGCGGGAATTGATATTTTAGTAAAATTTTCATAGATAAAAACAGCAGATAATTAAATTCTAATTGATATTAAATAACATCAAAATGTTTAAGGCCATCAAAATTATCTAACATGATAAAAAAAAATTGGAAGTATTGAAATGAGATACACATTATATGTCATACAAAGTAAGCTAATTTCGCGAGACTCGCTATGGCCTCCGTGGCGCAATTGGTTAGCGCGTTCGGCTGTTAACCGAAAGGTTGGTGGTTCGAGTCCACCCGGGGGCGCAATTTTGCATTTTTCAAAACTTGATTCTTTACGAAAAAATTATGATGAATTTCAACCTATCTGTCTAGTATTTCAGTAAATAGCTTCTTGGAAACTGAATATGTCATCTATTTTGGGTATTTTTTAGCGAAAAGAGACGTTGTGAATAAAATAATTACTCTGAATGAATGAGCACTGTGCGTGCGCCTGAGTCCATTTTTTGATGATGGATGTACCTATTTATTTTGTAGACTCGCATTTTACCAATTAAAAGTTTTGCCTTGTCTATCTGCCGTGCCTATTTTAGCGTTAATATTTATTTCGCTAAGTTGGCATAATTTAAAAAAATCGACGCAAATTCAAAATTATGGAACACTGGCGAGACGCCCCGGCTTCGCACGGGTGCAAATCCATGTATTATATAATTTTATAAAATTTCCTCTTGAATATTCTATCTATTAAAAAAAAACATCAATATCCGTTGCGTAGTTTTAAAGATCTAATCATACATAGGGAACGCGACTTTGTTTTATACTATGTAGTGAAGACCTGATACTGAATCAACTCTATTTAGGCTCAGTTTACACATTTCATATTTCCTAAAAACTAATTATTATTAATAATTGAACCAAAAAAATTTTTTTTAATTCTCCATACATATTGATTAGGTTGTATTGTAATAGAAAAAAACAACTGATGTTTGTTGTTAATTGGCACTGGACTAATAAGAAAACATACAAAAAGCGCCCCCGGGTGGACTCGAACCACCAACCTTTCGGTTAACAGCCGAACGCGCTAACCAATTGCGCCACGAAGGCCATGACGAGTCTCGTGAAATTAGACAACTTTTTATGTGTATCCCATTTAATTACTCGGGCATCTCTGACTTTATTTTTGGAATCAGAATATTCAATAGAATTAAATAATATTATTTTGGTTGTTTTATTTAGCTGCGCTTTTCATTACGCGTTTATCGTGATAAAAAGTAAGACAGATTTAGTTATTGTGGTAAACTATAATTTTTATACTATTTACCATACTATTTAATGGAAAAAACATCTAAAACAATCTTCGTTAGATAGTCCTACGTTGCCTGGAAGAGATCGCTCTCAGCGATAAGGCCACCCTTTATACTTCCTTTATTCTATTGTTTACTCCTGTATTGTTTTCTGTTTTGTGTGGTCTAATAAAGTACTCTCTATTAGCCTTATATCTATAATATCTTAATATACTACTTACTATAATTTCTGTTTCTATTTTCTTGTTTTTTAATTACTGTATGTGCTGCTGGTTTTCCTTGTAATAAATAAATAAATAATATCTATCTATCTATATATCCTATGTCCGCTCAACCGCTGCAAATCGAAACTGTCGTAATTCCACATAATTATTTATAACCGAAAAATGCGTGCAAAATCACTCCCTATATTCAAAAAACTGCTGCATCAGCATTATTTATCCATATGAAATATTGATAGCCTTATCTTATGTCTATGTAAGTTTATTATAATGTTTGTAATGTAGGTATTTAGTGTATTTGTTACCAATTATTTATTAAAGTGCCACCGTCTATATTGTTCCTTCATGTCCAGTCCATCCCAAGGTTGCCTGGAAGAGATCGCTCTCAGCGTTAAGGCCGGGCGGCCTTATTGCTGAGAGCGATCTCTTCCAAGTGGTGTAATAAAGTTTTATCTATCTATCTATCTATCTACCGATTTAAAAAAAGGTGTGGTCCCGTTTAAATTTGGTCCAGTTCTGACAATGGCATCCATGAGAAAAACATAATATAAGATTTAAATTTGCATTAAGTATGTGCGCGATAAATGAACGAATAACTCAATATCACACCAACCGATTTCGATGATTGTTTTTTTAAAGTTTTAATCCATTTTTCAATAACGAAAATATCAGGAAAATATTAGGAATTTGAAGTTGTTTAATATTTTTTTTTAAAACACACCAAATTATTAGAATTGACAGATCGCATCGCATCTACATATATCTGTCAAAAGTAACCGTGTCTACAGCTGAACGTGCATCTGTCCGCGCCGCACAATCCGCACTCGATTTTACTGGAATTATTTCTAGGTGAAAGAATTCCTAATAATTTCTAATTAATTTGCTCCCTGACGTGTAATGTAACATTATAGATTCGACTTTGAGCATTACATTAAAACACTTTGAACTTGCCTTTACAGAACTTTGATTACCGATGGATTTTCTTACATTAAAAAAAAAAACAGAAAATGCGCAGAAATTTCCACGCGGGCAAAGCCGCGGGGCGCATCTTATACGATAAATAATCTTTAATTTGTGTGAACAAATCGCGAAAGTTTAAAAGTTGAACAATAATAAACTCTATTAGATCTTTTTCATTGACAAAATCGATTGTAATAAAAAATCGAATCGGTAAAGCATTCCGGCATGACATGACTTTTGATAGTCAGTTGATCTACCAATTAGCAAGTAACAGAGTGGAATACCTATAATAATCAAATTATCTTTAATTTAAAAATTCCTTATATTTCAATCGGAAACAGATTAAAAAGTTTAAGTTTTGCTATAATAAGATAAAAGTTGGGTAATTTCGCGAGACTCGTCATGGCCTTCGTGGCGCAATTGGTTAGCGCGTTCGGCTGTTAACCGAAAGGTTGGTGGTTCGAGTCCACCCGGGGGCGCAATTTTGCAGTTTTCAAAACATGATTCTGTACAAAATAAACAAAAATTAAATTCCATCTAGCTATTCAAGTATTTCAGTGAATAGCTTCTAGGAAACGATGGATAGCTCAATTATTTTGGCCTTTTTTTTGCGGGAAAAGCCGTTGTTTACTCAAAACAGGTGCGTGCACGTTTAGAATATTAATCTGTCCTTCAGTCTTCCTCCACTAATCAGTTTAATAACGGAACTTCATAGTCGTGCATATATCAAGCAAAAAATAACTACGTGTAATGCTATCTACGCTATCTATGACTTCATTTTGTTGTGATTTTATCATTTTTTTTTATTATTCAAGGTCAGTTGTAGCATTGATAAATTAATTTATCAATATTGACCACAGATTAATAGCTGTAAGTAGTCTAGCGGTGGTTGTGTTTATTTTGTTTTTTAATTGTTTATTATGGGAAAATAATTTTAAAAACGACTAGCATAATCTATTTCGATATAATAGTATAGAAACTATGATAAATTCATGAGGTATATACAATGTGTATTGTCGAACCTTGATCAAACGAGATTTGCGGATACACGACATATATCTATATATATAAAAGAAAGTCGTGTTTGTTACAACACTTATAACTCGAGAACGGCTGAACAGATTTGGCTGAAAATTGGTGGGGAGGTAGCTTAGAATCAGGAGTCTAACATAGGATACTTTTTATCATTTAAACTATTTGACACATAGATTTCCACGGGGGCGAAGCCGCGGGGCGCAGCTAGTTTATCGATAAAAATAAAAAATAAAAATTATATGTTACCTATCTCAAAAATAAAGCAGATTTTTTTTTTTTTTAATGAAAACTACTTCATCTGGTTTTTTCTCCGTTTCTTTTTGAGTAAACGGTGTATTTTATTCAAATAAGGATCATTTGAAAGCTAGATAGTTTACCTAGCTAAGAAAATAAGAAAAAAAAACAATTTCGGTACATAAGCCTAGTAAAATCAATATATTTTAGAAATTTGCAAAAAAAAATCGATTTTTATTTTATTTTTGATCTGTAACTTTAAAACTAGGTTATTGTGGTGTAGTTTTTTGCATGTTGTATTAAACTTCATAACAACCAGATAAATTAGTTTTAATTAAAAAAATATTAAATCGGCTTTATTTTTGAGATATTTTTTTTTTAATTAATTTTTTATTTTTTGTTTTTTATCGATAAATATATGTCGTGTATTCGCACATCTCGTTTGATCAAGGTTCGACAATACACATTGTATATACGTTACCATATCGTTGGACTTTTTGTTCAGAACGATCCCAGGCAACTTCAAAATCTAAAAAACATCATATTCAAAAGTATTACAAGTTTTATTATAAATTGAATGAAAAATAATAATTTATTTTAGTAAACAAAAATTACAATCAAGGAATAGAGACTAATTAGAACTACCTCTAGTATTTACAATTGAAACAATTGAGATTACAGCAGACTGTTGCAAATAATCGAAAGGTATCTCAATTGATCCAGTATATATATAGATAAAAGCACCAGTTCGGCGCGCGTCCCCGCGACGCTGGCTGCATTGCCCCGCTGTATGACAATGCTGATGCGCTGCGCCAGATACTCACCAGCTCTCGGGGCACGCATCCCCGCGACGCTGGCTGCATTGCCCCACTGTATGACAATGCTGATGCGCTGCGCCAGATACTCACCAGCTCTCGGGGCACGCGTCCCCGCGACGCTGGCTGCATTGCCCCGCTGTATGACAATGCTGATGCGCTGCGCCAGATACTCACCAGCTCTCGGGGCACGCATCCCCGCTACGCTGGCTGCATTACCCCGCTGTATGACAATGCTGATGCGCTGCGCCAGATACTCACCAGCTCTCGGGGCACGCGTCCCCGCGACGCTGGCTGCATTGCCCCGCTGTATGACAATGCTGATGCGCTGCGCCAGATACTCACCAGCTCTCGGGGCACGCGTCCCCGCTACGCTGGCTGCATTACCCCGCTGTATGACAATGCTGATGCGCTGCGCCAGATACTCACCAGCTCTCGGGGCACGCGTCCCCGCGACGCTGGCTGCATTGCCCCACTGTATGACAATGCTGATGCGCTGCGCCAGATACCAGCTCTTGGGGCACGCGTAGCTTCGATCAGACGTTCTGATATTTTTTAAAAACCGGAGTGAAAGAAAATAGTGGTTTCGGTTTGAGTCGCGTTTATTTATGGAAACTTTATTCAATAACAATAAAGCATCCGAAAATAATATAGTCCGTAATTAATTTTGTTATTTAAATGTTGTACGACTCAACCCTTATTATTTTGCATTAATCTTGTTTACATCTGGTTTATTCAGGTGTGTGTATCCCACATGCTATTTTTGCCTCTCATTGGATGATTTTGTGGCGATCGCGATACAATGTGAAACTGAGTTTTCGGTTGCAGGCAGTCGATGGATGGAGGCGGCTTAGGACCGCTATTTTATGATGCACATGATGATGATGATAGTGTGATTAATATACACTAGCCAAACTCGGATGTGACATGTTTGTAAACAAACCGCCACAGAAAACGAAACCGCATTTGCTTGGCTTCAAGCCAAGCCATAAATCACAAAACACGTATTTTTTATTTTAATCGATAATCATTGTTATTTGATAAAATAAAACAACAAAAAACATCAATCGGCCATGACACGTTAAGCACCAATCAGAGATAACAGATCGGTGACGTCATGTCGCCACAATTATGTAATGTAAATACACAGAATAACCACAGGAATAACTATTGTAAAGGTTTGACTTTCTTCAATCAATAGCTTATTTGTTTCTTGACTTATTCTTGTAAATACTAGTTCTAATTTGTATCTGTTATTTAATTGTAGTTGCCTTTGTTATTAAAGTAATTCTATTGAATAAACAATAATATGGTCATTCTGTATCATATGTTCGTGTGTCGGTGACGAGTTTAAAATGCATTTGTAAAAGCATATTAACAAATGCATTTGTAAATGCATTTGTTAATATTTCCTTGAGTTTTTTTTCAGAAATATTATTTATTTTGTATTCTATAGACGTCTAAAGCTGTATCGGTAGATTTTCCAAATCGGTCATCATGCAATTAGGCAATACAATATTGAAAGAAGGATCTCAAATAGATAAGTAATGTAATTTGCATAGCCAGAGTGAATTTAAGGTTATGGGCGGGTTGTTTACAAACATTGTACATAAAATTTGGCTGGAGTATAGATTGACAAAGATGTTATTTTGTTTGCAGGCGGATATGACCATAGACGTGAAGATGAAGTCTATCACTGGAGTAAAAGTCATACGCTTGGAAATCGTGGATGTAAGTAGTATATATCTATATCTCGTGCAGTTAAAAACACGCCATATGAAGTTTATTAATTATGGATATATACATAATTATTCGCTCAGCGAGCTATGGAAAATGCTATGCTCGGAGTTTCTCTGAAGAATAGGATTCGTAACGAATACATCCGACAGAGAACCAAAGTTATCGACATAGCTCTAAGAATTAGCAAGCTGAAATGGCAGTGGGCCGGCCATATCACGCGAAGAACCGACGGCCGCTGGGGCTAACGTGTTCGACGCCCTCCGATCAGATGGGATGACGACCTGCGAAGGACTGCAGGTAGATGCTGGATGCGTCAAGCTGAAGACAGGGCGCTGTGGCGCTCATTGGGGGAGGCCTATGTCCAGCAGTGGAATAACATAGGATGATGATGCTGATGACATAATTATTAATAATTTTCATTTGACATTAACTATTACACTTAATAATGGAATTATTAAATATACCCTATTCTCCTACTCAACTAAAACAAACAGAAGGTACGAAATTGTGTACACTAGGAACCAGCTACGGCGTAGCGTACTTTATCAACTAGCAAAGTCGTAGTGTATGCTTAAAACTAGTTACGTCGTAGCATATGCCACAAACTAGCTACGTCGTAGCGTATGCTTCAAACTGGCTACGTCGTCGCATACTTTACCAACTAGCTACGTCGTAGCGTATGCTACAAACTAGCTACGTCGTAGCGTATGCTACAAACTAGCTACGTCGTAGCATTTTTAATCAACTTGCTACGTCGTAGCATAAGCTACAAACTAGCTACGTCATAGCGTTTGCTACTCGTATGAACCAGCTAGCTACGATGTAGCGTACATTATCAACTAGTGACGTCGTCCATCCAATCTCAATAAATTCTTACTAAATCGAGCTCGTCTTTTCAGAACTCAGAAGATAGCTACCCCCACCTCGGGATAGAGAAGGGGGGAGAAGCCATCAAGGCTGCTAAGTACGCCTGGAAACATATCCTCAAGAGAATCTCTCATATGATAGAACAGAGAACCAGTTTCAAGCAAGTCGATGAAGCCAACAAAGCGGCTACCAAGTGAGTGCTAGATCTTTTACCGCCTAGCTCGGAATATACTATGTAAAGTCGAGTAAATTACTTTTAGAAGGAAACAAATAAATAAATAAATATTGTTCAAGAGCCTCCACTGATGGATCTTGCGGTAAATGAAAGTACATATTTGCCTTATGATTCTGGCAACAACCTATTAAATTCTTCGTTCCTTTTTCCGGGGTTTTTTATATTATGGTCATGTTTGTTCTTATTTCTCACAAGTCTCATCAGTGGAGGCTCTTGGACCAATTTCGCCGATTATCCTTTCAATATTATCTGGTCGCGGTCATGTAAACAAGGATGACTAATGATAATGCATGTCCTATGATGACGAAACGACCACCTCTATGGTGTAGAGGGCGTCCAAACGAAAGGTTGAGAGTTCGATTCCGGCCTCGGAACAAATGTTTGTATCTAAGATTTGTCGATATTTGTTCCAGGTGTTCTGGATATTTTTATGTATTGTAAAATATCTATGTTATGTTATGTATTAAGTTTATCAGTTACTTGTTGGTAACCTGAAGGGTGTGTATGGTTACTAGTAACCATAACAAGTTCAGCTCGGCTTTTGGCTAGATACTGCTGTGTCAATTTACCAGCATTATTCATTCTAACATTCCCGCATTGGTCTGGGAATCGAACTAGCAATATGGACACACTTTTATGTTACTCGACTTTATAACTAGTGTAGTTCTAACTAGGGATCACCACCATAGGCATTGCGGTAAGGGTCGGTACATATCTGACGGAAAATACGTCGAGCGTATCATCAATCGCGACTATTCGGTCAAATTAGACCTGACACTTTAAGGATGATTCACGCTACACCGTGTCGCGACCGGTCCGGGCCTCGGCCGGGGCACGTCCACCGTGCGCCGGCCGGGCCAGTCATTCATGTTACACCGGGCTGTTTGGGTGTACTATATATCTATCTATATCATTAAGATTTGACGTTGAATGCTCTGTTTGTTTGGGTTGAATGCTCTGTTTGTTGTTCATATTAAAATGTGTCGGGGCCGGACCGTGCCGGAGCCGGGAAACAATATCCACCGACATTTCAACTCCGTGCCCCGGCCGAGTGCCGGCGGCGCACGGCCGGGGCACCGCCGAGCCACGGTCAGGCATGAATCACTTCATACAAAAAGTATGTATACCATAATGTTTGCCCGTGTCGCGACACGGTGTAGCGTGAATCATCCTTTAAGAATCTAGTCAGTTGGCCTTTACACAAACGATCTCCGCTGATGTTGTGTTGTGATGCTTGACGCTGTGCCTAGTCTGTTTGCATCAATCAAAATACACGTGGCGCGATACGTTATGTCGACCGAAAATGAAATGCGTTGATGGAAACAGAACAGACGCTGTACGGTCAACGCACTTACGCATCATCAGTGTGAAAGGTTAAATATTTTATTGGATATTTGTTTGTTCTGGTGTTACGCGACCGATAATATGCGACGGATTTTCCCGACCCTAAACAAAACCCGTATGGTGATTAAGTAACTCGCGACCGGTTTGCGACAGGCGTAAATTAAGCAATCAGTGCTGTCAAACGCCAATTTTGACCAATTTTGACGTTGTAGTTGGTGTGAAACTAATACAAAATTGACGTTTGACAGCACTGGTTGCTTAATTTACGCCTGTCGCAAACCGGTCGCGATTTACATAATCACACGGCCGGTGATATTTGCACATAATATCAAAAGAGTCGAGGTTTTAACCTGGGCACTATTGATCAGTGCGCGTCCATCCATCTCTAGTTTCTTTCATCTATGACGTGTCTATGACGTGATATTCTGCGACAATACCATTCAAATAGCGAAGCGATTGGATAGCAGAATTGAGCCTCCCTCATCATGGCCAATATCCCGTTACAGGTTGTATCGAGTGTATGAAGTGTATTTAGTTCTAGATTTTACTAAAATTATTAGTAAATTAGTAACCCTTAAGGGCTGCGCTGCCGATGAACTCACCCTTTTATATCTAAGGACTGGACGGAAGTTAAGTTTAACTTTAAACTTAAATATTGACTTAAAAACTTTTACCTTGATTGATTCTCAATTAAATTATATTTATCGTAATAAACTGTGACAAATAACGATAAAAATTAACGTGAATAAATTAAAGGAAATATACATTTATACTAACATTATAAATTGGACAGTAAGTCTGTCTGACTGTTATCATTTCACGCCGTAACGGCTGAACTAGTTATGATATTGGGCAGGGAGATAAATTGTTTCACAGGAACGGACATAAGCTACTTAGAAAATGCGTGTAAAGCCATGGTCAGCAGCTAGTCGGTACACCAATACCTAGGTACCTATAAAAAATCAAAATTCAAATAGGCTTCATTAATAAAGTAATTACAGGGTACATGTACCTCTAAGCTAATAACACCTTAAATTATGTGACAATGTATGTGTATAAATAAATACAAAAAAAAAAGAAATGAATATAAATATGAATTATACAAAGACAGCTTCCGTCCCATCGTATTATGAAAGTTAACACTTTGACTGCGATTTTTTTTCGACGACTGCGGTCTTTTTTTTAACCTAAAAGATTCGTGCTGCCGCTCTACACAGCGGTTGTGTTGCGCCGCACATGCGTTTCGTTTGAAAAATATTACGGCTTTGCTGAGTCACACAGATCTGTATTTTCTCAGCCGCTGCACTAGTGTGGATTTACGCATATTAGTCACTTGTAGAAAACACATACCGTGTGATTTCAGCAGTCAAAGTGTTAACAGAGACGTCCATATGTATACATATAGCTCATCGGGCCAACTCTACTGCTGTACGTGCTGTAGGGTATTCAAGACCAAGTTCGGTCTAGCGAGCCATATTAGAGCGATAGAAGAATCCGTGATATCTAGGGTCGCCGTCATCGAAATCGATGTCAAAAGTCAAAAATCATTTATTTCTGTAATGTTGGTAATTAGGAGGAGTAATTAACACGACTGTAGTAGGTTGAATACTGAATATTTATTGAGTTAAAACATGCCTTTTTATACTAAAATTCTATCTCTAATTTGAATTTATTAATTCCTTATTTTTGTAACATGATATTGATATTCTATTTTCTTATCTCTAAAGTAGGTCATTGAGTGACGTGGTACATTAGGTATGTACCTACACTACATTTCTTTAGGCTTACAAAATAAGCACTTAGACAAGTCATATTTTGTACATTAAATTATTATCAAATAAAATTATTTTACTTTACTGTTCACTTCAATTTTTTGTCCACTAGTGGAAGAAGTGAAAAGAAACCACTAGCATGTTCATCTCTTATATGTCTAATACATAGTTATTTGCCTATTTAAGTCTAAATATAATATGATTCGATACATGTCAATATTTAAGTAAAGCTATGCACAATAACAAATTACTTACATACTATTGTCGGTGCGAAACTGAGCGACATCTGGCCAAGCATTAACATCATTGAGATAATCATTTATGGAGTAGAAAGCCTTCGAGATGAGGACGCCTATATATATATATATATTATGAGAATCAGGGACTAGAACAGTGCACCTACATGTGTTTGCGCACATACTTTTGCCCTACCCACAGTTGTTGGCTAGTCTCAGTTGACGGGCCGCCTTGGCCAATATTCGGGTGGGAGAGTGAGTAAGAGTGAGAAGCTACTTCCTAAAATACTTTATTATCAAAAAAAAATACAATTGTAGAATAGGAACAATTGAAATAGTTGGTCTTGCTGACTGTTACAACAAACTAGAAGTAAGACAACTGATCTATAACAATAGTTTGTCCGTCCCAATGTATGCTTAGATCTTTAAAACTACGCAACGATTTTGATGCTTTTTTTTTAATAGATAGAGTGATTAATGAGGAAGTTTATAAACCATTTGACACATAGATTTCCACGCGGGTGAAGCCGCGGGGATCTGCTAGTAAATAGATAAGATCCGTCAAGTGTGAGTGTAACTCGCGCGCCGAAGGTTATGAACGTTTCTCAGTTATACAAAAATGTGAGGGTGTGTGTATATAGGTACCGGTAAGCAATGAGATTTTACAAATAGAGACGTCATACTCATTGTAAAGAAATAAAAGCATTGCAATATTTTATTAAAGCTTCATACCTAGCGTCGTCGTTCGAACATACAACGCCGCATGGCATTATCTCTGTCACTCATAAACGTAACGCATTGCTAGTCTCGTTCGTGTTGGTGACAAAGCGGCAACAGCGCGGCAGTGATTTTAGTTCGAACAGACGAGACGCCGCACGGCATATGTCCTTATCTCTGTCACTCATAAACGCAACGCACGCATTACTTGTCTCGTTTGTGTAGGTGGCAAAGCGGCAAACGCGCGGCACTGATTTTTGAGTAAATTTAAATTTATTTTATGATTTTCCATTTTAAACAGTACAAAACAAATAGAAGAAATATAAAGACACATCCTTCTTGCTTTTCACAAGCGTCCCATAGTAAGTATTGCACTTTCTAAACACACAACATGGCATTTTAATATTTTTCAAACTCCAAAATCCCGCTTCAACGTACGTCCGCATCGCGGCCAGGAGCAGGACGGACTGAGTTCAATTCAGGCACGTACCTGATTTTCGTCTTGTTAGGCAGACCTCGGTACAACGTATGTACGTATATATAACATCATTGCCGGTAAGATACTTCTCTATTTAAAAAATACCCAAAAATAGTAGGTACCTACATTGCGCTCTGAAAATTCGGAGTCAATGGGCTCGCTCTTTATCCATGTATTTTAATATTAGTATGAATAAGTGACAATTTTCGTTGTACATGACTGTCCTTTAGTATGAGCACGAGGATATGCTTCTCCTATTGCTCCTACCGGCAGGATCATATGGATCTATAAACGCCACATACATTTTAGCTGTAAATGGTATTAAACATATTTCAAAAAGTAAGAAACCAACGAAAATTTCAATAACTGTTTAGAAATGTACAAAAGGGATACCTTTCATTTGATAGCAACTACAACCAGTGGCGTAGCTAGGTGGACAAGGGCCCCGGTGCATAGAAAAGGAATCGGCCCCTCTTTACAGTTTCCACGTAGCAATGAACATCATACATTAGAATAGCTGAAAAGTAAGAGCTGATGAAAAATTAACTAAAAAGTTGACGGGTGGAATACTCGAATTGATCTCACGACCATCAAGGGCGTCAAGCACGTGAGCAAACAACTAAACTACCAAATAACAATAACAAAAAAATAGAGAATTCTGTGATTGTTGATGTTCATTTAAAATCATTAAAAAAAATACTTGTGAGCAGGCTTGAAGCCTAGCTTCGGAAGCTGGCTGACCCTATCTTTTCAAAGCTTAGATTAGAGGGCCCCCTGAGCTCCAGGGCCCTGGTGCACTGCACCGCCCAGCCCTACGATAGCTACGCCACTACAACGTGACCTTGTAGGCCTTTTTTAACATTTTGATTTCTCAATCGGTACTGATTTTTTTTTTAATTTCAATTTGCACGGTCGTACGAAATGTATTATTATTAAAATTTCAAGTTATTAGCTGTGGTAGTTAGAAAGGGAAAGAGGAAGGGCCATCGAAACCCATATAAATACTAAATATAACTGTACTAATATGCCAGATGTGGTTAATTGCGGATAACACCAGAACTGCAGATTATGCATCGACGTAGTTCTAGACCTGGTTAGAGTTATAGGTTAGACGACCTCAGTGGCATAGCAGGGCTAGCTCAGTGGGACAAGAGTCGATTAAGGCAAGAAATCAAACAGTCACTCCGTCTTAATTTTGTTATTATTGGTCACACGGCGAACTTGTTTATATACGTCACCCCGTCAAACAGTTCTTAGTTGTTTCAATGCCTATTTATAAGTGTTTTTGGTAGGACAGGTACAAAGAGTGATTTTAATACCAAGGCAGAAAATGCCTTGGTATTAAAATCACCCTTTTTACCTTTTAGTTAAATACAGTTTTAGATTGCATCGAGATAATAAAGTGTATCCGCCAAACACATAGCACTCGAAAACCAAAAACATAACCCACGCTTTGCAGCTATAACATTTACAATTATAAGAAGAAAGTTAAGGAAGTATGTGATAAACTCTTAGAAAAACTCTCAAACCAACAAAATACACTAACGATTGAACGTTATCTTTATAAAAAAACATATTTATAAATAAAACAAGAGTGACTGTAGGGTATCGAAAATGTCAAAATCAAATTTCCGTATAAATTGATTTAAAGATTCAAGAGTTCATCGTCAGTGAGCCTAGATAAGCTGAACTCGCAAAGGACATAAAACTTTAAGAAGAGCAAACATGACGAGTTCATAATTATGTTAATAAAAAGGTCGGATTCCCGTGCAGTCTTAGATTAAAAGGAATGAGGTATCGGCAGTCAGCGAAGCAACAAAAAAGATAATACTCAAATAATAACTAAGGATATAGAACAGACATGAAATAAATTAATTTGTCAACAGGAAAATGAATGTACTAGGGAAGCTGATTATACCAAGAACGACATTGTCCATACAATACATTTTGGCTAACCTAGAGGAACTGTTTAGAGAAGACTTTTTCAGATTGAAAAAAATCATATGTATCAAAAAAAAGTTAAGGGAAACGTGTGACCATGGATATAATGCAAGCGAATGTGCAAAATGTAATCGTGCTCAAGGAGATATAAAAGTTATAGAAGTAGAGACACCAAAAGAAAAACAAGTGCAATTGCCTAAAATGATAGAAAAAGACAAAGAAGAATTGACAGAAAGTCTAATAATAGAAGAAAAACCACAACAAGAAACAGAATTAAGTATGGAAGAATCATCATCGTGTATTTGTTTTTCTTCAGAGGCATCAAGTGACACAGAAGCAGAAAAGATTGCCGTAGATGGATCAACACTCATAGCAAACATCGGTAAAGTTATCAAACAAACGAGGGAAATGCAGAATGCCGGTGTTATTGAAGGTGGTGATGAAATGAACGAGTTCCTGTTGACAGCGGAACAGTTGCAAAAATTCTTAGAAGAAAGCAAAAAAAGTCGTAACGTAAACTTAAAACCAGAAGAAAGTGAAATCAACGAGTCTGCAACACCGGAAAAAACAAGCTCGGTTTCTCAAAAACCTACAAATGCTGATTTAGTTCAAGACGCTGTTAATATTGACGTTCAAGAAATTATTAAAATTGTAAAATCAAGAAATAAAGACGGGACTATAAAAGTCGAGAAAAAGATATTAACTATAAAAAAGGAAGTAAAAAATATTGCTCAGTCCGAATTGTCTTCGCTTAAGATGAGTTCTGAAAATTCATCTGAAAAATTAAGTGAAATGTATAACGACTCGAAGACGATAGGAGTTGTTACTGATATACCTTCTTTTATACATCAAGTCAGAAAGTGCAAGTCTGAAGTAAACAAATACACCAAGCATATGACCAGACCGATTGTAAGAAACTGCATGTCATTAGTAAATTCTACCGCAAGCGAAAGTTTTATTTCGATTTATGTGGGTTCAAGATCAAGGTCTAGCGCAAGTGAAGAATCCATATCGAAATCTTTTCAATACCCTATAGAAAGAGATGTAATTGTCATGAACGTTGGAGTCAAAAACAAAACAAGTTTAACTCAATCAGAAAGAGCCTTAATAGATAGAAGTGAATGTTCAGCTCCTTCCGCTTATAAAATGACGGCAAAATCTAATGATAAAATTAAAGAAAGAAAAATAATTAAAATTGTGAAATTTAATTCGCTATGCGGTATGATTGATAAAACTGTTGAACAAGGAACAGAACATTAATTTTTTGATAAAATTAATGAAATTAATAATAAGTACATATATTAACTATATTAAACACTGTAGAATGGTCCATTTTAATGAGTGAAAGAAACTAAGATCATGCTCATAATAAAAACATGGCGCAGGAAAATAATAGTAGCCGTCATTTTCGGCCTGAAAATACTAAACAAACCAGTCCATATAGACAAACCGGCTTACCTATATCAATAGAAGAACAAAATAAACTATCTCTAGCCAGTCTCGTATACTCTAGTATACAGACGTCTTCACAAAATCGATGTTTAAGCGAATGTTCTAATACTTCAACAAAAAAGGTTCTCCAGAAGAAAGAAACAATGAAATCTAATAAAATACTATTGAATCAAAAAGTTAATATGAAAAACTTTTTGAAAACCTGTGACCAAGTAAAAGCACGTTTAGAAACATTTTTTAAACCAGAAAAAAACATGAATCATGATCTTATGACCTCGTTAAATATATTAAAAAAACAGATACATAAAGTAATGAACCTCACAAAAGATATTCACAATGCTAAAAAAAAGTACAAGAGAAATAATATTCAAAATATGTATATGGTACAAACGGCTGGTCCCAGTTTCGGGAAAGAGAAGAATGAAAGTTCTTCAACTGAAAGAGATAAGCTCGATAATTTGAAAGAGATGATAAAAAAATTAGAAACAACAGTGACAGATATTAGAAAAGAGAAATTGTTGAATTTAACATCGAGTTATAGTTTGGAGCAGTTTTTAAAAACTTGTTCTAATTTTAAAGATAAGTTGGATAATATTAAAACCGTTAGAAAGAAAAAGCCATCGGATAAAGTAAAAAAATTGATAAATGAGCTTGATGTGTTAATCGATGCTAGTAAAAAAGCCAAACAATCTGGTTTACTTTCCCATAGTGTAGATATGTTCATCAAATCTTGTGAAAGTATGAGAAATAAACTACATGTAACAGAAGAGAATGAACCAAGTCTTAAAGATGAACAGGTACTATCAACAGTGACACAAAAGTACCACACTACTTCGTCATTTGATAGTTTTATTAGGTATTTCTCGTGGGATGCCAATGAGTCATATCACTCACCTATAAAAAAAATACCACCAGCTGCTACAATATCCAACTCTACAAATAATTCATGCAGTGACTGCACTTGTGGTCAATCTGACCAACGCACCGTTGATTTTGGGCTGACGTGTCCTGACATTTATGATACTTGTATAAAAGAAGTGCTAGAAAAGATGGAAACACAACAGGAGAAGATGGACAAACGAGAACAACAGGAGAAGATGGACAAACGAGAACAACTGGAGAATATGGACAAACGAGAACAACAGAAGAAGATGGACAAACAAGAACAACAGGAGAAGATGGACAAAAGAGAACAACAAGAGAAGATGGACAAAAGAGGATCACAAAATAAGAAAAGACCCCACCTTACTTGCTTCGATCCTGATGGGGAATGGTCGGACAAAGTTTTAGTGCATCCTGAAACTGTGGATGACCTGTGTAACGCTTGCCAAAGAATATTGAAGGAGGAATTAGCAAAGAAACTGGCCACTGTAGTAAAAAATTCTTGTACACAGTGTAAGCAGAAGCTAATACCGCCTTCCACAGACAATGAAAGTTTAGGTTATTTTGAATCGAATACAAAGAAAAAAATTACTGTTACAAGAAAACAGAACACAGATGGTACTATACGGCAGGAGAAACAGACGATAACGATAAGGAAAGAAAAGCACGATCCGAATGAGACAAGTCTAGGTAACGATAGCCCGACGACACATTCAGTTGTATCATATCCTACATCATGGTGTACTACAGGCACTTCAGCTATTACTCCCAAGTCATCAAAGACAGACTAGACCTCGTATAATAAACGTTAACAAATTCATTGGATTTTTTAGAAAAGTCATCGGATAAAGTAAAAAAATTGATAAATGAGCTCGATGTGTTAATCGATGCTAGTAAAAAAGCCAAACAATCTGTTTACTCTCCCAGAGTATAGATATGTTCATCAAATCTTGTGAAAGTATGAAAAATAAACTACATGTAAGAGAAGGGAATGAACCAAGTCTTAAAGATGAACGGGTACTATCAACAGTGACACAAAATTACCACACTACTTCGTCATTTGATAGTTTTATTAGGTATTTCTCGTGGAATACCAATGAGTCATATCACTCATCTATAAAAAGAAAAACACCACCAGCTGCTACAATATCCAACTCTATAAATAATTCATGCAGCGACTGCACTTGTGGTCAATCTGACCAACGCACCGTTGATTTTGGGCCGACGTGTCCTGACACTTATGATACTTGTATAAAAGAAGTGCTAGAGAAGATGGAAAAACAACAGGAGAAGATGGACAAACGAGAACAATAGGAGAAGATGGACAAACAAGAACAACAAGAGAAGATGGATAAAAGAGGATCACAAAATAAGAAAAGACCCCACCTTACTTGCTTCGATCCTGATGGGGAATGGTCAGACAAAATTTTAGCGCATCCTGAAACTGCGGATGACCTGTGTCAAGCTTGCCAAAGAATATTGAAGGAGGAATTAGCAAAGAAACTGCCGGTTACTACAGTAAAAAATACTTCTACACAGTGTAAGCTTTCCACAGACAATGAAGGTTTAGGTTATTTTGAATCGAATACAAGGAAAAAAATTACTGTTACAAGAAAACAGAACACTGATGGTACTATACGGCAGGAGAAACAGACGATAACGATAAGAAAAGAAAAGCACGATCCGAATGAGACAAGTCTAGGTAACGATAGCCCGACGACACATTCAGTTGTATCATATCCTACATCATGGGGTACTACAGGCACTTACGATAGCCCGACGACACATTCAGTTGTATCAAATCCTACATCAAGGGGTACTACAGGCACTTCAGCTATTACTCCCAAGTCATCAAAGACAGACAAGACCTCGTATAATAAACGTTAACAAATTCATTGGATTTTTTTTGCACCACATGTAAATATCAAGCTTCATTTGCACAAGGCCTCAAAATATATGGATATATCGGTATCATTGATACAATAAACGATTTGAAAATAGTGTGCATTTTCATTAAATATACGAGTAATTCAGTAAATTAAGGTCAATAATTGCAATGGTTTTAATACCCCAATGAATGTTTGGTATTTGAAATTTGTTCTTATTGCTTTTTTTGTGCTCTTTGTATCTTAGAAGGAAAATAAATCCTTATAAGATTACTTAGTTGGCCGTCTGTTTGTCAATACTCTTTTCATAGCGGGGAGGTAGGCATTAAGTTGAAATTAATACCAAATAAAATACTGAAGTCTACAATTCCTCAGAACTGTGAAGTTGACGAATGAAACGTTGGTATATTTTCAAATAAAACTAGGTTCGAATCTTATTTGAAATTAAAAAAAAATACACTTGGGCTAAGCAGCTTCATTCTGACCTTTTTGCAATGGAGCCAAACTACCAAAACAATCTAAATGTATATCAAATAATAATTGATAATAAATAATACTTTTACGAATATAAATGCAGTCTACGTTCCTTTAATATTTTTCAAGGGTGAGTTCATGAAACAGCTCAAATTATAAACAAGAATAGAAATTACCGAAACGTATCTATTCGCAGGAAGAAAAATGTTATAGAAAAAGTCATAATACCGAAGACGAAACAAACCATCAAATTTATATTAGACGAAATGGAAGAATTAGAAAGAGAAGACACATACAGATTGAAAATGTTTAAAAAGTTAAAAGAGTCACGTATGAGAAAACGTGTAGAGGTTACGTGCACGTGCCCGTCTCACACACCAGAAGGAGAAAGCGATGAATCTGTGTGCTTTGTTTGCAACATGCGATTTAAAAATACACCGGGCAATAAATTATATATTGAACACATCTTATCTCATATAGATGACATGGTAACCCTAACAAAACATTACAAACTAGATGAATCTATTCCAGGTGAAATTGAGAGATTTGTTAAGTCCTGTGGCGAAATCAAAGGATATATAGAAGAATTCGCTAGAGATCCATTTGTGTGCAATGTTTGTAAGATACATGATACAGCATTTTGTCAAAGCAAAGATATTTGTAAATCTGCACCGGCTTTTGATTACAAAGAACGAGATTTGATTACAGAAGAACACAACGAGAGTTCACAGGAAGTAAAAACAGAACACTCAACAGAAAGTATCCGTAGTACCCAAGCATGCCAATGCAGTTATAATGCTTCTCCTAATATTTCAATACCTGCTTTACTGACTTATGACACGAAAACATCTAGCGATCCAATATTAAGAAACTCCGTTCAAGAAATAATTACGCCCTCAACTTTAGTAGCTATTGATTACTTGAAAGAATTAAACCCCTCACAATCTGCTGTATGCCAATATGATGAGTGTAATTCTTGTGACCAACTCGCAACTAACGTACCATTATCAAGATGTTTCTACGAATGTGAAGTTATCAAAGGAGCTGACGCTGATATTTCTGCCAATGAATTAAGTATTTCCAAAATAACTACATGCCAATACAATAAGTCTCAGTGTTCCATCTCATGCCAAGAGTCTATGCTAAAAACGGTACAAATTGTTGATAAATATATTAGAGATTGTATTACCTCTGTATCAGCTGTATGTCAATGTGATATTCTTACAAAAAGAAATGCAATCCCCTGTCAAGAAAACATAGCAGCCGAACGTGAAAATATTGACATCTTGACCAAGGAACCACATTCTTCTAGGCCAGCTACATGCCAATATGATAATAACCCTTCACCATCATGGCATGAATATCAATGCCAAGAAAAGGTTGAACCTACACAGTTTAATAATTATATGAGAGATTTTACTCGCCCCGAAGCTGTGATATGCAAATGTGACAATTGCGAATCAACATCAAAATATTGTTTGTCAAACCAAGAAAACAATATGCCAGGAACTAATGATTACTATAAAGATTTAGGTAGCTCTAATAATAATTTCTATAGATCATTATCGGTTTATTCTAACCCATGGCAACAAAGAACCACATCTAAAGATCAACAGATAAAAAATAAGATCACAGACAAGAATTCACTTACATGCCATTGTGCTGATGGAGTAATATCCGAGAATTTAGGGCAAGAAAGAACTGCACCGTTCACTAAAAATTCGCAGAAAGAATACTCAAGAGAATACCAAACCTTATTAGAACCATCTACTACATGTCATTGTACTGATATATCAAAGGAGTATTCAACCACATGTCAAACAATTACTTCACCAGAAGCTGTACGGACTGTTAACATCAGAAAATGCAATACTTTTGAATTAGCTACACACCACACTAGTAACGCATCTTCTTACGAACGTCAAACTAAATCATCTAGCGATTTCGTATCAAGATGTGTTTTCCCAGGTCAGGAAAGAGCTACCCCTGAACCTAGGCCGGCTATTGATTACCTCAATAATTTGAATCCCTCACAATCAGCTTCATGTCAATATCATGATAAATTAATATTAAGGTATTCAAACTCATGCAAAGAAAGCACTACACGTAAACCGATACAGGTGAATTATCTCAGCGAATATAGTTATATCAAATCTACTTCTTGCAATTGTAGCGCCTCTGTATCTACTAACACGCATATCACTAAAACATCTAGCGAGAAAGTAGCAAGTGGTGTCTTAGCAGGCCAAGAAAACGCTACCCCTAATTCTGGCCTGGCAATTGATGATCTCGGAGAATCAAATGACATCAAATCTACTTCATGCCAATGTACTGAATCTGTAACTACTTCTATGGAACTAAGTAGAATCTTCCCAGGCCAAAAAAGAGCTACGCCTGAAACTAGTCCAGCAATTGATTATCTGCGAGAATTGAATCCCTCTAACTCAGCTGTACATCAATATCATGATAAACCAATATCAAAGTATACAAACCCATGGCAACAAGATACACGTGAACCGATAAAGATAGATTATTTGAGAGAATTGAATAATTTTGAATTGACTTCAAGCCAATATCATGCCTCTGTAACTACTAGCACGCGTCCCACTCAATCATCTAGCGAAATAGTTTCAAGTGGTGTCTTCCCAGGCCAAGAAAGACCTACGCCTTTAACTATGATACCTATTGATTATCCCCGGGAATTGAATCCTCCAACAGCCACATGCCCGTATAAATCAGATTGTTCCAACGGACCACTACCGGTTCAGAGAGACCTCATAGAATTAAGTGATTTCAAATCTACTGCATCCCAATGTGACTCAGCGTGTGCTATCAAATTTACTGCATCCCAATGTGACTCAGCGTGTGCTATCATGCGTCTTACTAAATCATGTAGTGATATGGAATCGAGAGGTTTTGTCAAAGGCCAAGAAAACGCTACCCCTAATTCTGGCCTGGCAATTGATGATCTCGGAGAATCAAATGACATCAAATCTACTTCATGCCAATGTACTGATTCTGTAACTACTTACATGGAACTAAGTAGAATCTTCCCAGGCCAAAAAAGAGCTACGCCTGAAACTAGTCCAGCAATTGATTATCTGCGAGAATTGAATCCCTCTAACTCAGCTGTACATCAATATCATGATAAACCAATATCAAAGTATACAAACCCATGGCAACAAGATACACGTGAACCGATAAAGATAGATTATTTGAGAGAATTGAATAATTTTAAATTGACTTCAAGCCAATATCATGCCTCTGTAACTACTAGCACGCGTCCCACTCAATCATCTAGCGAAATAGTTTCAAGTGGTGTCTTCCCAGGCCAAGAAAGACCTACGCCTTTAACTATGATACCTATTGATTATCCCCAGGAATTGAATCCTCCAACAGCCACATGCCCGTATAAATCAGATTGTTCCAACGGACCACTACCGGTTCAGAGAGACCTCATAGAATTAAGTGATTTCAAATCTACTGCGTCCCAATGTGACTCAGCGTGTGCTATCAAATTTACTGCATCCCAATGTGACTCAGCGTGTGCTATCATGCGTCTTACTAAATCATGTAGTGATATGGAATCGAGAGGTTTTGTCAAAGGCCAAGAAAATACTACATCTGAAACTGGCCAAGCTGTTAATTACCCTCGAGAATTGAATATCTCTCAATCAGCTCCATCTCAATATCATGATAAATCAACATCAAAGAATTCCAGCCCATGCCAAGAAAGCACTTCACGCGAAGTGATACAGATAGATTATCCCAGACAATTAAGAGATTTAAAATCAATTTCATGCCAATGTAGTAAATCTGCGTCTACTAACATACGTTCTACCAAATCATCTGGTGAAGTAGTATCAAGCAGTTTCGTCCCCAGCCAATCAAAAACTGCACCTGAAACTAGACCGGCTATTGATTACCTCCGCGAGCAAAATCCCTCTAAATCAGCTACCTGTCAATATTATGATACATCAGTGTCAGGGTATTCAAACCCATTGCAAGAAAGAGCTTCGCCTAAACCTGTAAAAGAAAATTTTCTCAGAAAATGTATTGAGTGCAAATCAATTTCGTGCCAATATAGTGACTCTAGGTCTATTAAAATGCGTCCTACCAAATCTTGTAACGAGTTAAGACCTGCACCAGTACCTATAGATAATATTAGAGTATTAGACGCTTCTAAATCAACTACAATATCATGCCAGTGTCATACTTCTAGTGTCAAACCAATATCAGGAAGTTTCATGCCATACCAAGAAGTCACCACACCTCAAGTTGTAAAGTCAAGTAGTACTCGGAAGTCACAACAATGTCATTGTGATTATTCTGCATCTATACATTTCCGTCCTATCCAAGAATCAGACCTACAAAGAAACTCAATTAGAACTTCAGATAGAAGTTGTCCATTTCACGAAACTAAAACTATTTCAAGTTTTTCGTATATATTTGATCGCGTTGTAAAACCCGGTGGTATAGAACCACATGTGAGTGGATTGAAAGTCAGCACATCTTCAGTTTTGCCTGACGTTGCAGCGTCAACAACCAATAACATACCTCCAAGTACATGCAAAACCGGAGTTTGCTCTAAAGTTGCATCATTCAAATCCGTGAACACGTCGTTACTGGAAAGACCATGTAAAACTGCAGATAGCCTTAACGTCGACGATGATACATTAGGCTTCTTTGAAAAACAGACCAAGGACATAGTAAAAGTCACAAGGGGAGTGGATGATAACGGGTCAATGATAGAAGAAAAAAAGTTCATAACAATTAGAACAGAAAAGCGTGCAGGTAACAAATACGCCAGATTTAATACAAATATGATGCATGATCAAAAAGAATTCAAAGAATGCAGCTTTAACAAAGTGGCAACAACTAGAGAGGCAAAACCACAGAATTCTAATGTATGTCGCAGCAAAAAATCGACACCCACGTATGATTCAATGGTGTCTCCACGGGGAATTGTTCAGATTCATCCTTCATTGCTGGCAACAAAAGATTCAATATCGAAGATAAATTCAAATGAAATATTGGGATCTCCTCTTAAGTTTTCCAGCTTCCATTCAATAGTTCCTGAAACCGAGAAAACTGAAGAAAAACCGAAACCTGGCGCTGTTAACACTCTCATTTCAAAAAATGAGAAATCTTCAAATAATACATCTGATAGAGATGAGAAAGCTTTGAAAGAAACATTTCTACAAAAATCTTTAGAAGGATGCCCACGTCCTTGCAAAAGCGGAGAATACACATTTCAGAAAGATGATGCAACTAGCTGTCTCCCAATTTCTTATATATCTAAAAATACTTCAACTGATTCAGTATCACAAATATTTTCAAAAAATAAACTTCCTTGCGCCAAAAGCTGCCCAAGTAACATTACAGCACCAAGCATGGATACAGTTACTTGCCTGACTAAAAAATGCCCCTTCACGCTGGGTGCCAAAACTAGCCATTTGGTTGTTTCTGGTATATTTCAGAATACTTCAACAGATAATATGTTAGAAAAACCTTCAGGCAAATACAAAACTTGTCTTTTAAAAAATAAAGCAACCAACTATGACGCAATATTTAATACAACAGAAAAAACTTCAACTGACGACATATTGTTATTAAATTCAGTAAATAAACCGACCAAACACAGAAGCTGCCCATTTTCCAAAATGGAAACAACCAGTTTAGACTCAGCAGCTTTACCAACGGAGACAACTTCAATGGACAAATCGCATGAACAATCTATAAAACAACCTATGAAACATTTATGCAGTAACTGTAAGCAAGAACTGATAAAAGAGTCTGAGCTTAAAAAAGGTCCATCTCGTGCTAATTATGTACTCGTGCCCCAAGCTCGAACACTGGCTACGCAGACTGGTTATAAAGACATTTGGGTAGATGATAAGATAATGAGAAAAACCTGCCCGTCCTCAGCTGTTGACAATTGCAACACCAAGGCTAATTCACCTATCTGGACAGAAGTGGAAACGCCTAAATCCAACGTATCAATAACCTGCAGTGGCAAATCTAATTTCAAATCAATTCCGTCCATTTTCGATGCTGAAACCGCGGAATACGATGACGATGAAATCAAGGTGATCATCAAAATAATACCGAAATCACAACCACGTAAGACTTACTCCGCGGGGGCTTTCCATTCGAAACCTTCGCAAGTTAAATGTGGTAATTCACCCACCCCCCAAGAAGCAAAACCTTCGACGCTCTCTTGTCCTGTTCAGACACAAAGCTGTAAGCTAGTAAAAATAAGATCCGCCGATTATTGTGACTGCGAGAAGACAAAACCTTATCGTGTCTGTGCGATGGCGAAATCTGCTTCTTACAAAACTGGTCAATTCTCAGGATCCACCAAATCTGGTGCATCATCTTACGTATCATGCCGGTCTTCTGCTATAGCCACCTACAAAGCCACCTCCGGGCAACAGGAATCAGAGAGATTAAAACGTATTCTCGTATCCGATAGAACGAACAGCGAAGAAGAGTTATTTACGTGTACTTTGCAGAAGAATAGATCTAATAAATCTAGCTGTACTGGTACGAGTATATACTCAGCCAAAGTGCCCGCATCATATAAAGCTTCCAGGACCACGTTGAGATCTGGAGAGTCGGCCCCGTTCGTAAACGTTTCAACTGTTACCAAAAGATCGGATCGCTTTGATCTTAGAACATTGAGACAGTTGCAAATGAATAGAAAGTCCTCAACACACGCTCCCAAAAAGATTCCTTTTACGCCATGCCCATGTTCCTCAGATCCTCGCCTTAACAAATTAAAATCTAAAAGATTACTGAAGAGATGCCACTCGAGTTCTGATGGCGATTGTTAAGAATCATGAGTCGCTAAGTTTATGGATCATGAGTTTGGTAAAGCTGAGGAGTCGCTACAATAAACCTCCTTTTGAAGGTTTATGAGTCAATAGAGGAAAGACGCTGGATGGTACAAAATCAAATGCCAGATATGTGCCGCTTAAAATGTGATTTATTATAAGTCAATGGTGATGAACCTTAAAAAGTTTTGGAATTATATACATGTCAGGTTTTTGCAATAAAGTCAATTATTTACACTGAATTTGAGTTTCACTTGACGCTAATTTTATTTTAATTTAATTAATAAAAATATAATCCATAGGTAAAATGGGCACGGTCCTAGTAATATGCTCCTTTTGATTGCGGAATACATAATATATAATAAAGATATAATAGCCTAACTTAATCTTTTTTAGGCAAGGGTGAACTTAGTTTTCAAAAAAGCTTTTTGGCTCAATCGGTTGAGGATAAAATGGTCCCCAGTTCACCCTACATAGGATCATAGTTACTAACAGGGCAGGCTAAATAAAAGATGTACGTAAACATGTAGTGCGCCCTAAAATCTGCACTGTGTTGTAAAAATGATCAAAGGATCTGGCGCACCGCATTATAGACATTTTCACTTAGCAAGCGTTAATGTGACGTTCGTTTCAGTATGACAATAATAGAAATGACCTAAGGTGTAATCGAAATAAATTAATTCGATTTTAAGTGACTTGATTGACTTATAAAAATCGATTTTTCGTAAAATATTGCAAGATGATGATGTATAGCTAGTTACATTAATTTGCTTTAATCGAGTAATCGATTTTCGGGATTCATTTTCATTTGTGCCATCTCTATTAAGTTCCGTTCTACGCAAAACTTATTACTTTTGATTTATAAAGAAAATGTTTTAAATTTTTTGTTCTTTAGTGTGGAGGCTGAATAAAATTAGGATTTTCAAAAGTTGAGTTGGAAATGTTATAGCATACTTAATACGTGTCAAAAGAAATAAAAATTATGTGAATTTTCGAAATTATGATTCGACAAAATAGTCAATCGAAATGAAACGTAATCCATCTGTCAGGGAACGCTTGCTAAGTGAAAAGGACTATAGCATTGCCGTACAGCGGGACAATGCATCTTGAGGACGCTTCCGTAACAGTTAAGCTACCTCTAGACAACCGTTTGCAACAGTCTGCAGTTAACTCGTCTGTTTAAATCTTTAATACTACATGAGTTACTTCGAAGTTATAAATAAATACATAATGCTGGACAATTCACACAGCAAATTTTTTTCATTCTTATAAAAAAATATTAGGTAGGTAGGTACTAACAATTTCGACCAAAATATATATAAAATCTATACTAATATTATAAAGAGGAAAGGTTTGTTAATTTGTTTATAATGAATAGGCTCCGAAATTACTGGACTGATTTGAAAAATTCTTTCACCGTTGGGAAGCTACACTATGCCCGGTGAACGTACGCTATTATGTACTAACAATTTCGACCAAAATATATATAAAATCTATACTAATATTATAAAGAGGAAAGGTTTGTTAATTTGTTTATTATGAATAGGCTCCAAAATTACTGGACTGATTTGAAAAATTCTTTCACCGTTGGGAAGCTACACTATGCCCGGTGAACGTACGCTATTATTATATTTTAAAAAATGTTAGGGATCCGTACTAAAACCGTGCGAAGCCGGCAAGGACCGCTAGTAATAAATAAAAAAATCTGGACAATTCACTCAGCGTCGTGTTATCGGTTGAGTATCTAGATAATTGTTGGAAACTCATCCGGTTTATTGTTTTTTTCTATTATTTTACTATCATACGTTTTGCTCTACACGTTTTGTTCTTATGATTCTCAGTATCCACATAATTTGTGATATGATCAAGTTCTAAACCCTTTATTAATCAATTTCTGTATATTTTGTGATTATTTTATGTTTTGTGCGTTTAAATAAATAATAAAAAGAAAACAGTACATACGCAATACATAAATAATGTGAGAGGATTTATCTACTCACCTTTATGCAGTTTCTAAATATACCTTCAACGCCTAGGTGGAGTCTAGACTCAAATAATTAGGATTGCTCCAATACTTGGCAGCCTCGCGGATAATTAGAAGTTTCATTGTTTTTTTTCATGTCTACGCGCTTGTAATTTAGGGCTGTCACTTGGTTGTTGCAATGACAACACACAAACAAACTTAATTACAGAAATCCTATCCTACTATAATATTATAAATGCGAAAGTTTGTAAGTATGGATGGATGGATGTTTGTTACTCTTTCACGTAAGAACTATTGAATGGATTTTGATGAAACTTCACAATAATATAGCTTACATATCAGCATAACACATAGGCTACAATTCATAAAGATATATTGTATATTATCCAAAATATCTAGCACCACGGTGAAACCGCGGGGCGCAGCTAGTAAATAATAATTATAAGACTACTTAGTACCTACTAGATGACAAGTATACAGACAAAAAAACACAAGTTAATATTCATTTAAGTAGGTAAGTGTAAAAATATAATTATGTATAACTAACTAGCTAGAATATGTGAATAGTAAATAGATTATGTACACGACAACAGTCGACAACAGACATAGAAAACAGGAACAAATATCTGCAGATCGTACACACAATTGTTCCGAGGCGGGATCGAACCCGCAACCTCCTGCGTCGCAGGCGGACCTTCACCCACCGCGCCACATAGGTCGTTAAATAGGCAAACAACTATTTATTAGACACATAAGAGATCAATGAATGTACTACGTGGTTTCTTTTTCACTTCTTCCACTAGTGGACAAAAAATTTAAGTTAACAGAAAATCCAAATCACCTTATTTCTTATTTAAGTAATTTATGTATCAAATTTGTTCTTATTTTCAAGCCTATAAAATGAAGGTTTAAGAATTTTGAATTTATCACAACAAGCAGCCCTACTCCCTGGCACGTCGCCATAGCTACTGCTAAACGATCAGTGACGCGCGTACTACGCAGACGTGACGTCACAGGATTCCGTCTCGCACGTACTTAACTAGATTTAGGTACTATAAATAGGTGAGAGGCCACGCTGCTCAGATGAAATAAATAGTGTGCATCTTTGCACAACGTAGTGTAGGACGCCCTGCGACCTTTCAGTTTCTCTGAACGATAGGATTTCATACAGGTAACGAATACATCCGACAGAGAACCAAAGTTATCGACATAGCTCTAAGAATTAGCAAGCTGAAGTGGCAGTGGCCCGGCCATATCTCGCGAAGAACCAACGGCCGCTGGGGCCAACGTGTTCTTAAGTGAAGACTGCGACGACTCTGCAAACGTAGTGTACGACGCCCTCCGAGCCCTCCGGCCAGGTATGAGGATGAGGGATAAGGACCTGCGGAAGACTGCAGGGAGATGCTGGATACGTCAAGCTGAAGACAGGGCGCTATGGCGCTCATTAGGGCAGGCCTTTGTCCAGCAGTGGACTAACATAGGCTGATAATGAGGATGACATGAATAATTTACGTTTACAATTGATCCGAGCCGGGGTTCGATTCCCGCCTCGGAACAATTGTGTGTACGATCTGCAGATTATTGTTCCGGGTGGATTATTGTTCTGGTCGTTATCTATGTATAATAAAAAATATCTATGTAATAATATATTGTATTATGTATATCAGTTATCTAGTACCCATAACACAAGCTCTGCTTACCATGGGGCTAGATAATGCTGTGTGAATTGTCCAGTAAGTATTATTTATTTATTTATTTATAATAATATTTGTTATAAATTTGATATGATTAATGTTACGGTTATGGAATTTTTTTTATCTGTCATTCTTACGTGTGCCGCCCTGACACCGCAAATACACAAACATGTAATATTTGCTCTTGAATTAACAATAAAGCTATGTACATTTTGCTCTAATCTTTCCTTGTGCTGATAATAGACGACAGGCGGACATGTAGACCGTGACTAGTTTTAGGCCAATGCAAGTAGTTGTAGTGTTATTTGATCTGAGGAAATTGGTATCTACCTTATAGCACAATCACACAGAATTAGGCAACAATTCGTCACAGCAAAATGTTTTCTAATTGGCCATAACGCAAATACAGAGTGGCGCAATAGAACGTGCTTAATGTATCTTTTTTTTTCGGGATAGAAAGCGTGCGGCCGGGGGAAAGCCTACATCGTTGGGTAGGCGGGTTCATGGAGTTTTAGTTACTATGTGTCACTTCGACAGGAAGCGTCGCGCATTTTGCGTGCGTGCATTTAACGAGAACTCTCGTTCATACATTGTTAATAGGCGACTATTATCTTTCTGAATATGGACAAAGAAGAATTAGTGAAGCTTCAAGTGCTAATTTAATAAAAATATGGGTACAGCGTCGGTTCAACGTTTAAACCACAAGCAAAAGGTCATCCCAGAACATCTAGGACCGAAGACAATATTGAGAGAGTTATGCAGTCGGTACGAGGAGATCCACAAATGTCTACTCGCAAGAGATCGTCTCTCTTACACTTATTGCGACGAAGTTTGCAACGAATTTTAAACTTTGTTCTTAAGGTGAAATGAGTCCCAAAACCCACGTTTTGACTTAACGGAAAATCAATTTTAAGGGAACAAAACACCTATTTTTCGAATATATTTGATGAGGATCAAAAGTTTAGGATATTAGTTAGTAAGTTATGGGAGCCGAAACACGATTGACTAAACTTGACTCTATAGAAAAAAATGGTAAAGTTTCCTCTAAATCTTAATATTTACAGAGATATCTCTACGGAAAAACCAGTTTTATTTGTTAGTTATTTAATATTATTGTAATGACATTTCTTCTACGTGTTCCCTAATAAATACTTTAGATAATTATGGTTTTAGATTTTTATTATTATTAACTCATTAATTCTCAGATTCATAATCCATAATAAAATAATGCACATACAAATTAAAAATGTCAAAAACAAAATCACACAATAAAATAAAATAAAACTAGAATAATATAACGTAGGGAAATTAAAAAATAAATAATAAAATACAAATTGAAAACTTACTAACCTAACATTTAGAAGGATTTAGACCCCATTAATATTTTCATCCATTTGTTTCGGATGGGACAGTCCAGACGTGATACAATCAATCAATCATAATTTTTGAGAAACAGTATTATTTTAGAGCAATGTAAATAAAAAAATAAAAAGCGGTGAAATTGCGCACGAGCCGATCATTCTGCCGCTCTTGCATCCCTTTCTCGCCTTCCCCGCGCGGCGTACTTTCGTCCTTGTCTCGAAAAGACGAACTCATTTCGCCTTAAGGGCCCATACAACCTCAACTTTGTGTGAAAAGGCTAGACATATGATTTTGCGTTCATAAGAGCGGGACAGGGCATTGCAACGCAAGTCCAAAAATCAAGTTTTAGCTTATTACCTATTAATTAGGACATAATTTGAAAAAACCGAAACACATAACATTTTTATTTATACTTAATTCTATTACCACGCTTATTGTCAAGATCTGAACTTCTGTATTTATTGAGAAATTTAGGTTTTAGTAAAGATTTAGAGGTAACTTTGCGATTTTTTTCTATCGAGAAAATTTTATGGAATCGTGTTTTCGAAACACATGATCGATAGATTAAGTCCTGAACTTTACCATATATCAATTTCAAAGTTAAATATTCAGTAGTTTAGACGATATGGACATCCGGCCGAGTTGAAAATTAGCAGTTTGAGGTAGTATACACTCTTAAATTACATCCATATAAGCTGCAATTAACACAAGAATTGAAAGAGTCTGACTTCAGTGCAAGGCTCGCATTTGGTTATGAAACGCTTAATCGATTTTCCAATTTTGACAATATCCTTTTCTTTTGGCCCATTTCCATATCAATGGGTTCGTAAACCGTCAAAATTGTCGTTACTAGAACAGTGAGAATCCCAAACTCAAACACCATAAACCACTCCATAGTCCTAAAGTGACAGTATGGGCAGCAATCTCTGGCAGAGGAATAATTGGTGTCTTTTTTTTCTTTTTTTACTATACATAGAAAACGACCAGAACACCCGGAACAAATATCTGCAGATCGTACACACAATTGTTCCGAGGCGGGAATCGAACACGCAACCTCCTGCGTCGCAGGCGGACCTTCGCCCACCGCGCCACATAGGTCGTCATCGACTTATGTTCTAAGTTTCTGTAAAAGGTGTCCCAAGGCAATGATACCTTCTAATTGAGACCGCTATCGAGCAGCTGGCAATGTCGTACTACTTTACTAACCGTAAATCACGCCGCGCCCGATAAAGACTTATTTAGTAATGTCATGAACGACACAGCAATGCCTAGAACACTTTGGAACCTAAATAAACTTTATTGCATTAGATATATAAATAACTAGCGGAACTTCCCGGCTTCGCACGGTATTAGTACGGATCCCTATTTTTTTGAAAATATAATATAGCCTATGTTCACCGGGGATAGTGTAGCTTCCCAACGGTGAAATATTTTTTTAAATCGGTTTATTAGTTTCGGAGCCTATTCATTACAAACAAACAAGCAAACAAAAAATCAAACCTTTCCTCTTTATAATATTAGTAGATAATAAAAATAAATAAACTAGCGGCGCTCCGCGGCTTCGCCCGCGTGAAAATCTATATGTCTAATGGTTTATAAACCTTCCTCTTGAATCACTGTAGGTATCTATTAAAAAAACTACATCAAAATCCTTTGCGTACTTTAACAGATAGCTATGTATGCTTAACGTAGGGACAGACAGACAGCGAGAAGCAACTTTGTTTTATAATATGCAGTGATTAATAATGCTGGACAATTCACACATCATCTAGCCCCAAGCTAAGCAGAGCTTGTGTTATGGGTACTAGATGACTGATATACATAATACAATACATTACATAGATATTTTTTTTTATTATACATAGAAAACAACCAGACAGCCGAAACAAACATCGGCAAATCTTACAAACATTGGTCCTGAGGTGGGATTGAACCCGCAACCTATTGCATCGCAGGCGGACCTTCGCCCACCGCGTCACAGAGGTTTTCATTGCCTATGTCGCTGTTCTTACTTACTTGCCGTTTGGTGCCGGCTTAGAATTTGCACCACCCCAACTCTTCCGACACTAAGGTGCCATAAAAATACCATCAACAGCCTATAACAGTCCACTGCTGGACATAGGCCTCCCCCAGTGAGCGCCATAGCGCCCTGTCTTCAGCTTGCCGCATCCAGCATCTACCGGCAGTCTTAAATATGTACCGTAAAAAAACTACATCATTGCTTGAGAAAATATTTAACTGTTTTTCTCAAGCAGGATTTTACAGTACTTTGACTTGTAGGTACAGTCAACGTCAAATTGATATAAGCGTCTACAGTAGTCAAAATAATCTTAAAAACATAAAATCATTTTGATATGCGCAGTTTGAATCATCATATTGTCAAAATCCGTTGTTGTAAGCACCCAAGGTGTTAAAAATCGCTGTTTCTCGTGGTCCCAGGATTTTGTCCCATTAATGGGACCACAAGGGAGAACTGTTTCTCCCATTCCTATGCTCAGTAACGTATTTATCCTCCTCTATATATGTGTTCTTCTTGCATAGATAAACTATTTGGAGTGTGTAGTGAAGTGTTAGATGTGTAGTCGCACTAAATACATCAAAATTATCTTACTACTCATTGTCTTATATTTATATTTATTTATTTATTTATTTATTTACGTAATCAGAACGGCCATAGGCCAATTATACTAATTACAGACTGTTAATCTAAAATATAGTTAGATTAAGGTTAGAACACAATATAGTTATACAATCAAATAATAATCAATCTGAAGTTATCATAGGAAATATTCTACTATAGTTTCAAGTTATTATAGTCAACATAAAAAGTATAAAAACTAAATTATCTGATTCACAAACAATAATTAATTATGAATTATAAAATTAGAAATTAAATATAGCTGAGTCATTGTGATCATTATATAATAAGTAAACATTATCAAAAATTACATTCACAAAAGCTAAACATGTAAACATCAGACTTCTCCACTCGTCCGCAAAAATGTCGGTATCCGGAAAGGCCACCAGGAGTCTGTTTAGGGTTTCGAGGGTCCTAGGTATGGGAGAGCGGGCGCGCGCGACCGTGCGGCAGGGAGGCGGAGCAAAGAGCCTATGTTTCCTGCCCCGCAGGTAGTTATATGAGCAGTCAGGGTGTTCAAAATAATCTAAGCAAACCAAGCTCTCAAAGGTAGTATGCAAACTCATATTTGACGCTGACTGTACATACTATTTTGTTATAGTTTGACCGCAACCGCTGTACCACTCCTTAAGAAAGTGCGGCGAGGTGGGGGCCGAGGAAAAAAGAGCAAGAGTACACATGAGATCGATATGGTCGGATATATCTTACGATATGTTTATTTTAGAAAACGATGTTTTTTTTTACGCTTTGAAAAAAAAGACGGGTTTGTCATCACGAGACAGCGCTCGATCCATCTTTGGATATTTATCTCATGTGCGTCTGACATAGACCGTCCGGTAGAAAAGCTACCTACCGCCGTGAGCGTTAACGGTAGACTGATGGATCGGCGTCCCCCACCCCCCCGTCTCGCTGCTCGCATACCTCAGGCGTGGTACAGCGGTTTCGGTCAAACTATACCAGTAAATTAATTATTCTGATTATTCGGTATGTTTACAAGCGGTCTTGAATCAGCATCATAAGCAAATTTGAAGGCAATGTTTGATACTGTGCGGTGGCGGAGTTGGATTAATGTTCCAGAGCTTCACACTGCCGTGATGCATGATCATTTTGTCTGATGGCCTGAATATGAAACTAGTAAAATATGAATCCTGCAAATAGATTATCATTTATTTCATCATCATCATCATCAGCCTATAGCAGTCCACTGCTGGACATAGGCCTCCCCCACTGAGCGCCATAGCGCCCTGTCTTCAGCTTGCCGCATCCAGCTACCTGCAGTCTTTCGCAGGTCGTCATCCCACCGGTCGGAGGGCGTCCTACACTACATTTACCGAGTCGTGGTCTCCACTCAAGAACACGTTGGCTCCAGCAGCCGTCATTCATTAGTTCATTTATTTAGTGAAACATTTTTATGAATGTATTCATATTTTTCATAGTTTCAAACAAAAAATTGTTATTCAATATAAGCTATTGAAAAGTTATAGGAATACCGGGAATTCAATAAAGTTCTATTTAAATTCTCTGTTGAAGATTTTACTATATTTTCATCGTCGAACATGAACCTATGATGTTTCCGATACAAGACCGCTCGATTCAGCACAACGTTATTTGTGTCTGGCCCAAAGCATTGGCCCAACGTGTACAGGACGTTATGTATTTCTATTTCAAAAAACTTGTTTAATTTTTTTTTATATTATTATTATTATATTATTTATATATTTATATATTATTATTTTTTTTATATTATTATTATATTATTTTCTATTCTATAAATGGTCCAGAGACACATCACGTATCATATCGTACGCCACGCCATCCGATGTTTCCTATACGATACGTATTTCGTCGCGTCCGTTGCGTGCGACCCGCCCCGGCTTCGAACGGGTATAAATGCACTAATTATGTATATACATACATATAATTGTACCTCTTGAATCACAAAAACCGTATGAAAATCCCTTGCGTATTTATAAAGGTCTAAGCATACATAGGGATAGACAGACAGCGGGAAGTGACATTGTTCTATACTATGTAGTGAAGTGACGTCTTTCCGGTTTAGCCGAATCCAGCCGTCCATAATCACCGAGTGGTAGGTATAGCGTGCTGGTACAGTTGGCCGCAAGTTTCACGGGCGAGCAAGCGGTGTCGGGTTACAGGCTGACTGTACCTTGCCTACTGCACCTGACGGTTGTTTGGTGCATGGGTTGGACGATAGGAGAGTGGTGTGGAGACCACCATGCGTAATATACCTGCAAATGTTCACTGTTTACTAAAATCGTCTTTATAATTATATCATACTAGCTGCGTCCCGCGGCTTCGCCCTAGCGGAAATCTATGTGTCAAATGGTTTATAAACCTTCCTCTTGAATCACACTATCTATTTAAAAAAACTGCATCAAAATCCGTTGAGTATTTTTAAAGATCTAAGCATACATAGGGACAGACAGACAGCGGGAGGCGACTTTGTTTTATACTATGTTTTTTACATAATATATTATTTTATACATATTTTAGTGGATGGTGAACATTTTGGTAACTAAAAACATACGCAGATTCATTACTCCGGAATACTACGAAATACTATGGAATTAATGAATATGTCTTTCTTTCTTTCTTTCTTCTAATACTCTGCACTCAGCACCCTGGCGCCGCTGAACACCAGCGCTGCACTGGTGTTCAGCCTTATGTCAATGTAGCATTTAATGCTGAGCCGGTAGCCTTTCTGTGTTCTCGTGTTTTAATTATTTTATTCGTTCCTAATTTATTATCTTTATTATTATTAGTTCTTAAGTTGTAATATTTTATATGAAACACAAATAAAGATTTTCTATTTCTATTTCTATGAATACAAAAAACAGAACCTAAATATCCTATGTAGTGTTATATAATATATAACTTTCTGCTTCGACTTCCGGTCTCAAAGTCGAGCAGACGTGTTATTTTGTGTGTTCCGCTAAAATAGTCAACTAAACAAAATACCTGAAGAAGAAAACCTCCAAAGGAAATCTGCCGACCATCCATAGCTGGTAAATCACTTTCGTATAATAAAACACCATCACCAATCCACCCAGTGGGAGTTCTAGCACCATTTAGATCGTGAAACCATCAAGGCTCCAGTGGACATTTTCTGTTTTTGGAAGAATTCAACCCGCAATTTTGCAACAAACGAAAGAAAACGACGAAGATACTTCCGGTCGGCAAACTCCATTATCACCTTTTGGAGTGTTTGTTTTGATTTGGTTCTGACATCTTCACAACACCAGCTTGACGTAGGTCAACTGTCAAGCTTCAACTTCAACTTCTTCCCAGATGGCTCTGCGTCTGGGAACGGTCAAGTTTGAGTACAAAGACATGAGACATTGACTAGGAAACAACACAAGCCTATCATTCTGCCGAGACAACAGAGCTGAACTATTCTTAAACACATAAATAAAATAGTTCGTTAGACAACGTCGGCTATAACTTCGAATAGCACTCACTACTAGCCCCATACTTATACGGGTATTACCGATTGGCGTTGCAAAAAACAACCACGGAAGTAACTAACTATTAATACTAGTAGTAAATTGCCAATAGAGTAAGAAACCAGACGTCATGTCGTCCATAGTATGTTCGGGATGCCTGAATGATATTGCTGATGGAAAACAAATGACGTGCTGCAAATGTAAGAGCTGTTATGACCCGATATGCGCCAACATCGGAGAGCTTGACCTTGAGTCTCTACCAACTGAATTCATGGCTTCCTGGATATGTGCTGAATGCCACTGCAACCTCCCGAAGACGGATAACCGAAACACTTCACACGGTTTTAGTACGGATCCCTAACTTTTTTGAAAATATAATCCCACCAAAAACATAAATGTAAAAAAGGAGAGCCAAGTTCAATACAAAAATTATGATTGGCTGTGGGCTTCCCCGCAAAAAGAATGGAGATATAAATGAGTGCCAAGTCAAATCTACGTAGGTTAGATTTGACGTAAAGTACACATAAATGTGTTTACGTTAAAGAGGTTTTGAGTTATAGAAGGGTCAAAAGTGGCACCAAGTGGTTCGTGTAATGATACACTCGGCGCGTTCCTTTGCTTGAACTTGGCTTGGACACGCCGCCGCGTGCCTAATATAGCCTATGTTCACCGGGGATAGTGTAGCTTCCCAACGGTGAAAGAATTTTTCAAATCGGTCCAGTAGTTTCGGAGCCTATTCATTACAAACAAACAGAAAATCAAACCTTTTCCTCTTTATAATATTAGTATAGATATATATACAAATGATATAGCTGATGATGCTGAAATCCCTTCACTGTTTTTGACTCAAGTTTCTTTGCATTAGGGCGAAAACCCCCTACCTCATTCGCCAATAGCTTGTGCCATGCTCCACAAGCCTTACGCTCGCGTGTTCCTCAAACTCGGGTGATTTTCACTTTGGACTGATTCATTAGCTCGAAGATATTTTGACATCTTACTCGGGGAAGCAGCTCTCAAACTGGATCTAAAGTGTTAAATCAATTTACTAACTTAACTAGTATTTATATTTAGATTTAAATGTGTATAAGTAGTTCCGACAACTGAACGACAACAGTTGGGGTAAACGTGTTCTTAAGTGGAGACCGCGACTCGGCAAACGTAGTGTAGGACGCCCTCCGACCAGGTGGGGTGACGACCTGTGAAAGACTGCAGGTAGATGCTAGATGCGTCAAGCTGAAGACAGGGCGCTGTGGCGCTCATTGGGGGAGGCCTATGTCCAGCTGTGGACTAACATAGGCTGATGATGATTTGTATTCGTTTCCTCTCGAGAACACGTTTACCCCAGCGGTTGTCGGTTCTTTGAGAGGCCATGACAACAGTAAAGACGAAAGGTGCAGATTAGCAAGTCTCAAATATCGTCAAACAACAGATTCTTGCGTGTTTAAAATTAATATTACAACATGCCAATACCTCTCAGGGAGGTGGGGACCTGAGCTTACCTACTGCTGCCTTATTCTGTGCTTCACCAGAGTCATTAAGAAGTGAGGGAGTTACTATGGTAAATCGATTTTATCTCGAACGAGAGGGACCGATGGCGAAGTATCTATTTTATTTATTTAGTTTATTAGGTACTAGAGGCGTTCCGCGGCTTCGCCCGCGTGGAAATCTATGTGTAGAATGGTTTATAAACCTTCCTCCTAAATCACTCTATCTATTTAAAAAAAAGCATCAAAATCCATTTCGTAGTTTAAAAGATATATACATAGGGACAGACAGACAGCGGGAAGCGACTTTGTATTATACTATGTAGTGATAGAAAACACATGACAAACAATAATAGAATGACACAAATAAATTATAACATTTATAGCATAACATGAAAATCCAATTTAATGCTTTCCAAATCAGTTATCTGAAAATGAAAAAACGAAAATGAAAAGTTTTTATTTCTTTAAGCTTACAAATAAGCACTTAGACAGGTCAAGCCATTTCTAACGTAGGGATTCTGTGGGACCCATATTATAGATCGCACGAGCAGCCCTCATCTGCAACACAAATACGGTGTTTATATCTGCAGCGTTCCCCCACAGTAGTATGCCATAAGACATAATACTATGGAAGTAAATAGACTAGTCTAGAAGTATCAACGTCTGTAAGGTGACGGATTTTTTTTTAATATTATCTGTGACAATCAACGATTTCCGAACAATTACTTTCATATGAACTGACTTGCAACGTAAAATATGTGAACAGAACAAATATTAGAGTGATACGTTAAGTAGTCGTTATATATAATACAATTTAAAGAAGTTATGCATTTAATTAAACGTTTCAATCCGTTCAGTAGTTTTAGCGTGAAAGAGTAAAAAACATCCATACATACAAACTTTCGCGCTTATAATTTTAGTAGGAAAAAAAAAACTGTGCAATGTGTCTGTTATAGTGTGAGATGCATTCGAGTTGTCGTAGTAATATAATTAAAGCATAGTCGAGCGCTTGCTGTCTCGTGTCAGTGACGTCACCCCTACGTCAGTTCACATCGTGTCACTAAGCAGTTAGTAGCAGTTAGGAGTTAGGAGATCAGCACGAGATAATGTTGGCGCTTTCAGTTTTGAATGTGCACTATGCTGACAAGGTCGACGACCTCTGTGGCGCGGTGGGTGAAGGCTCGCTTGCGCAGGAGGTCGCGGGTTCGATTCCCGCCTCGGGACAAATGTTTGTGCGATTTGCAGATTTGTTCCGGGTGCTCTATTTGTTTTCTATTTCAAATACAAAATACCTATCTATCTATGTTATGTATTGTATTTACATAATACATTATCAGTCATCTAATATCTATAACACAAGCTTTGGGCTAGGTATACTAGATAACTTTCTGATTCCTGATTGGCCGTGGTGCCCCCCACACGTACCTGCGGGGTTATCCATTAATTACCGGACACCCTGTATAATACAATACATCACAGAAAACGACCAGAATACCCGAAACAAAATATCTGTAGATCGTACACGCATTTGTCCCGTGGCGGGTACCAAACCCGCGATTTACTGCATCGCAGGCGGATCTTTTACCCACCTCGCCACAGAGGTGTCATTTAAAAAAATATCTACACGTATAAAAAAATGGATTTCTGTAGATAAATCATTACGGTTACAGAGATAAATTTTGTAATGTTTCAAACAGACAGTTTCGGCAAATTTACCATTTAACAATATTCATAGTACGGAACCAAAATAGTAAAGACAGTTACGGAACCCAAAAAAAAAAAAAATGTGGGACATAGCGAACATCACAAAGTTTTCAATATGATACTGAAAAAACCCAGATTGGCACAGGCCTAGCACGCAACCCGCATCGAATTACTGTTGTAACTCGATCGAAACGTCAATCATGCGATAAACTCGTCAACTGGGACGTGTGATGCGATGTGACATTGTGAAGATGTCACTATGTACTTTATGTACCTTGCGGTTTGACGGGTGTCACATTAAAAATTTACTTTTAATTAGTAATTCATAGTACCTTATATATATATTTACTAAAGTACCACCGTCTATATTGTTCCTTCATGTCCAGTCCATCCTAAGGTTGCCTGGAAGAGATCGCTCTCAGCGATAAGGCCGCCCTTTATACTTCCTTTATTCTTATTGTTTATTTCTGTTTTGCGTGTGGTATAATAAAGTGAAACTATCTACCTTAATTAATTAAGAAAGTTACAATTTCATTTAATTTATTACATATACATATGTATATGTGATGTACTGTGTGATACATAGATAAGATAATGTACATTATTATAGACGACTCATGTGGCGCGGTGGGCGAAGGTCCGCCTGCGTCGCAAGAGGTTGCGAGTTCGATTCCCGCCTCGGAACAATTGTGTGTACGATCTGCAGAAATTTGTTCCGGGTGTTCTGGTCGTTTTCTATGTATAATAAAAAAATATCTATCTATGTAATGTATTGTATTATGTATATCAGTTATCTAGTACCCATAACACAAGCTCTGCTTACCATGGGGCTAGATGATGATGTGTGAATTGTCCAGCATTATTATTATTATAGACGACCGATGTGGCGCGGTGGGCGAAGGTCCGCCTGCGACGCAAGAGGTTGCGGGTTCGATTCCCGCCTCGGAACAATTGTGTGTACGATAGTGCAGATACGTTTTGACGAGTAATCGCGCGCGAATGAACGCGCAGCTAACAGCTTCAAAAACATAATCGCGCACGATTGCGCGTGCAGGCTTTTCGGCGCGCAATCCTGCACGCTCCTGAGAACGCGCGATAGAGTTTCCGTGTAAAGCGGGCTAATGTGTTCTGGTGAAGCATGTGACCCTACATAATCTATTCTAATAAAAAAAAAAAAAAATCTTTTATTTCGGACTTCTACAGATCCATAATTTGTTAGTAATGATCTTATAATAAATGTTAGTAATTCTTACGAACTAAAATTAAATTAAATTGAAATGAATAGTAATAAATTAGAAAAAAAATAAAATAAGTTAAAACAAATCAAATTATATCATCAATAAAAATTTAAATTAATCAAATTAAATTTCTTATTAATGTCCGCCATATTGGCGAATCAATCCTGCCCGCTGTTGCAGCAGTTTGTAGGATGCTGTTGGGGCTGACCCGCACTCTGCGCATCATAATGTTTAATACCTTGTATTGACATTTAGTATGACATTTTGTTTTATTCCTCTTATGTTTTATATTGTGTAACTTAATAATCTATATCTAATCTATGAATGTTTAATTTTTATGTTTATTTTTAAGTTTTGTGTGTTTTTAATTTTTATATGGATTTAATGTACTATATACTACTGATAAATCTGAAATAAACGAATAATAATAATTCAGCCCTTTCAAACTAAAACGAAAGTTTTCAACCAGTGCGTCCTACCCGTTATGACCTACGGAGCTGAGACGTGGACACTCACGATAGGGCTGGTCCACCAGTTCAAGGTCGCTCAGCGAGCTATGGAAAGAGCTATGCTCGGAGTTTCTCTGAAGGATAGGATTCGTAACGAATACATCCGACAGAGAACCAAGGTTATCGACATAGCTCAAAGAATTAGCAAGCTGAAGTGGCTGTTTGCCGGGTATATCTCGCGAAGAACCGACGGCCGCTGGGGCAAACGTGTTCTTGAGTGGAGACCACGACTCGGTAAACGTAGGGTAGGACGCCCTCCGAGCAGGTGGGATGACGACCTGTTAAAGACTGCAGGTAGATGATGGATGCGTCAAGCTGAAGACAGGGCGCTATGGCGCTCATTGGGGGAGGCCTATGTCCAGCTGTGGACTAATATAGGCTGATGATGATTAAGACCATATATCTTGCAATAAATGAAATGCAATTGTAACTTTCTTCATTACCTACCTATAATTCTAAAATTTAGGTCCATGAATTCTTTAGCACAATAGCTCTTTTTTTGGACAAAAAATTTAAGTGAACAGTAAAATAATTTCATGTCATTTAATTTCATTTCGTTTTCATTTCGTTTTCATTTTGTTTTCATTTCGTTTTCATTTCGTTTTCATTTCGTTTTCATTTCATTTCATTTCATTTCATTTCATTTCATTTATTAATACTTGTCTAAGTGCTTATTTTGTAAGACTAAAGAATAAATGATAATTATTGACTTTGACTTTGTCTTTTTCCATAATTTTAAACAATCAAATAATATGACCAAATTAGAACTATGAAGTATCTACAATTGAAACGATAGAGCTAACTGCAGACTGTTCAGACAAGCTAATCTAGTGTTGCAAATCCAGGTTTCTTAACACTTTGACTGCGAACTTTTTTCGACGACTGCGATCTTTTTTTTAACCTAAGCCATTCGTGCTGCCGCTCTACACAGCGGTTGTGTTGCGCCGCACATGCGTTTCGTTCGAAAAATATTACGGCTGTGCTGAGTCACACAGATCTGTATTTTCTCAGCCGCTGCGCTAGTGTGGATTTACGCATATTAGTCACTTGTAGAAAACACATACCGTGTGATTTTAGCACTATTCCTCAAGAATTAAAAAAACCAAACGTTCAATATTATAACTTTTACCCGTAAAGATCATTTAAACTTTGTCGTAGTAACTTTATAACATTTGGCTTCCAAACCGAATTTTGAATTCAAACCGTAAACCAATGTAATAATGACTAAATTGAAGGAATACACAAAATAAATAACTTTACGAACTCAATTTCCGAAGTAGGTATCACTTTCAGTTGTAAAGGCCTCTGTACACTTGCGCGAACCAATCACTCCCAATGACTATTTTAGATTTATTTCAGATAGGCCATAAAAAGTAGGCCAATTTACATTAGTTTTCCTGGCCTATCTTTCCGGGCCTAGAGAATATACAAATATAAGCACGAAAGTATATTTTCGTATGGAAATATACTTTCGTTATATTTTTCTGGAAATTATTCAATTTCTTATAAAATATTTTTTGTCGTTCCAGTTGTAGACCTACATTTGTTAAAAATGTTAGCCCAGTCAGTCATGAGTAAATGACAAATCAAAACTCATTTTTTTTTATTAACATCAGTAATTATTTTTAAACGCCCCTCCATCTGCTAAGTGAGGGAGCAATGATGCACAAACGCAGCATCCATCTGGGCAAGCATTTGCATAGCCCAGACGAGCTGAAAGACATCACCCCGAAGAAAATCATACAGTTCCTAGCAGTTGCAAGGGTTAGTGGCGAACTATGAACGCCACGGCTTCGGGACTGAAACCTAAAAGTGGCGATCACAATAGGCCTATCATGGCCGCCGTGATACGAAAGTCACCCCAAAGCAAGTTAAAAAAAAAAAATATTTTTTATTTTTCTTATTCAGTCATATTTATTCACATAAGACATGGTACATAATACATTGGTGGAATAACACAGTAGAGCTGCATATCTCACCCCAATATAGACACGTGAATATAAAAATTTGAAAAATTAAATAAGATATCATTAATTAAATCAGATAATATTAAATTGTTAGATAAAGTAGAACTCGCTAGGTCAAAACTTAAAATTAAGTTAATCTTAACCGAATAAAAACAATGCTCAATAAATAAATTAAATAACTTTCTGTTGAATAAGGAACCCTTCAGTTCTTTTACATTGTTTAGCAATTTGTTGTAAATTTTGATAGCCATGTTGTTATAACAGGTGTGACTGTATAATTGCTTATTTCTTGTTATATCGCTGTAACAACAAATAAGAAAAATAATAACGCATTTTCACTGAGTGTGTATTTCAAAAATACACACAAATCATTCAAATTCATTTTAGAAATACACACTCAGTGACAAATGCGTTACAGCCCGCTGATAGACAGACAGACAGACGACGGAGGCTTAGTAAAAGGGTTCCGTTTCCACCCTTCGGATTACGGCCGGGTGATAATGTAACTCGCGACCGGTTTGTGACAGGCGTAAATTAAGCAATCATCAGGCGTAAATTAAGCAGTATTAGTTTGACACCAGCTACAACGTCAAAATTGGTCAAAATTGACGTTTGACAGCACTAATTGCTTAATTTACGCCTGTCGCGAACCGGTCGCGAGTTACATAATCACCGTACGGAACCCGAGTTATTATACAGTCTTAGAAAAATATTTCAATAAACGGAATAATTATAGGTAGGTATGCTATGCATGGGTTCAATGTGTGCCGAAGAATACCTACAAGTAAAAAAAAACATGCGGGGCAGTCTTCGGGGACTGCCGATAGAACGTGGAAACTAAGTTATTATACTATATTTATGTTTAGTTTCACGCTTTTTGTTCACCCAAAAAGTGCTAAACGCGCCTAAAGAAGTGTTCACTTCAAAAAAGGTTATCAGCACACCAACAATACAATACAATACAATACAAATACGCTTTATTGCACATCAAACACAGAAAAACAAAAACAGTAAAGAACAAAGATACAGATGCACAATGGGCGGCCTTATCGCTAAGAGCGATTTCTTCCAGGCAACCTTTGGATGGGCACGTAGCTAAAGTACAGGTATGACGGTGGCGTATTATATACTAATGTTGTTTATAAATTATATACAATACAAATACATAAATAGATGTTTATAAATTAATGGAAATAAATACTGATTATAGACAGTATTACATATACATACATAAAATATTAACTATTTGAAGTTGAAGAAAGAAAATGTTCGTAGACCATATGTTTAAATATAGGGAGAGATTTAGCTTGTCTTATTGGGGTAGGTAATGCACCAACCTATTTGTTTTCAGCTCCTCCTCTATAATATAAAAATGAATCGCTGAATGTGTTGCTAAGCGCAAATCTCGAGAGCAGCTGAACCGATTTCGCTAATTATTTTTTTAGAATAGGCCTTGAAGTACGAGGATGGTTTTTGCGGAGAGAAAAAAGAGAAGAATTTAAAAAATTGCCTGAATCAAATGACCACCCGGGCGAAGCCGGGACGGGCCGCTAGTCTAAAATAATCATTCAGCAAAATAAGTTACGGCTCTCTGCTAAAACATGAAATGATTTCGTACCGGAAGACACGAGTACTAAATTGACTACACCGGAAGCACGTTTACCGCCGTGTCTGTGATAGCCAATCAGCGTTTCGGGAAATTATCGTTTTTACCGCGTTTTTGCCTATTTCGGGGAAAAGGTTTTTGATTGGAAAATATTTGCAGGGGCGCCTATAAATGTAGAGTAAAAGAAGGGAAATACGAATTATTAATTATTACTGGACAATCCACACAGCATCACCTAGCCCCTAGTTAAGCAGAGCCTGTGTTATGGGTACTAGATAATTGATACTTAATACATTACAGCATAACATCTTTATTATACGTAGAAAACATCCAGAACACCCGTAACAAATATCTGACAATGCAATGTCATGTGTACCATCGAGATGGTCTTGCGGGAGACAAAAGTTTTTAATAATTTGTGTATTTGATTGGGCTTGTACAGTACTAAAAATGTGTCCTCTACTAAAAAAGGACTCATTTATCGCATTCGAGGGCAGATAAATGTGTCGCATTTCAAATGTGGCGCCACAATAGTCTTCCTGCAAGGTATGTCTGGTGTGAGGCCACGGTAACTCTGCTAAAGTATGATTCAAGTTATCTAGTCTCTGTAAATCCTTACTAATGCTGCCCTCGGTAAATATCCCAAAGTAGTTTGAGCTTTTATCGTTGTAAGGTTTGTGGGACAATAAGAACACGGTAATGTGATAATTTGACGACCGATATGGCGCGGTGGGCGAAGGTCCGCCTGCGACGCAGGAGGTTGCGGATTCGATTCCCGCCTCGGAACAATTGTGTGTACGATCTGCAGATATTTGTTTCGGGTGTTCTGGTCGTTGTCTATGTATAATAAAAAATATATATCTATGTAATGTATTGTATTATGTATATCAGTTATCTAGTACCCATAACACAAGCTCTGCTTACCATGGGGCTAGATAATGCTGTGTGAATTGTCCAGCATTATTATTATTATTTCAAAGTTTTGAAATTTATCCTGGCAGGTCCGAACTACGCACAGAAGGCTGCGCAGTAACATTTTTTATGAACCAAATGGTGAAAAGGGCGGGGTGCGCGGGGCAGTGGTAGACCAAAAAAAGTCTCTCAAAAAAAGGTGCGTCTCTAGCCTAGCTAGAGCTACCAAGATAAATTGTCCGTACCTACTGTAATTTTGGGTAAGACCTATAGTTGGAAATATGTTATTATCTGATAATCACACTCGTGAAGAAAACTGTTTTAAAGTCATTTAAAACGGGATATTTACCATGATTTGATTTTTGAGTTATCCAGCAGTGCCTTCAGTTATTCCGTGATCATGGTGCATGAAACTGTGCCGAAATATTGGATAACTCAAAAATCAAATCATGGTAAATATCCCGTTTTAAATGACTTTAGTATTGATAACTATGATAGTTTCAAAAGTTTTTAAACTGTTATTGCCAGATATATATAAATATACGTTCAGAAAATATCGAATGCAGTGAGAAAGTTAAAAAAACCAGCTGTGAACACTCTCAGAGTGATCCATCAGATCTGGTGATATTACACAGCTTTTTTTCACCCTTAACTAACATTGACGATGAAAAAAACTCGTATCGAATAAGGTCAACTGTTTTTGCAGCCAGTGTGCCCCCACCTTTACAGTGATATCGTTGGAATGGAGATAAAATGCATTTTAGGTAACAAGTATTTTACAACTTAGCTTTGAGTTGTTTGCGTTGAGAATAAAGATGGATTTGTGCACATTCAGGGCACATAAATATATTTTTAAGTTTAGCACGTAACCTAATTTCGGAAATATTATTATTAACTAGCTGCGCCTCGCGGCTTCACCCGCGTGGAAATTTCTGCGCAATTTTACCATGTTTTCTCACCGTTTAAACCTTTCCTGGACTACGACAAACATTTCAAAAACAAAATCAGCTAAATTGGCCCAGCCGGTCGAGTTACAGCGAGACTAACGTGACTAGATTCTTATATACAATGTGTATTGTCGAACCTTGATCAAACGAGATGTGCGGATACACGACATATATTTATGGATAAAAAACAAAAACTAAAAAAATATATGTTACCTATCTCAAAAATAAAGCCGATTTAATAATTTTTTAGGCTTTATTTTTGAGATAGGTTACATTGTATAAAGATTTTGGATACTTCATCTACTACTGAATAAACTAGCCTGATGTAGCCCTGAATTTTGCATAGATAGAGCCCTAACCCTGGAATCAAGGATAGATAGATATATAGATAATTATTTATCACTTAGTTTATAAGAACAATGTAAAATAAAAAACTTAAAAATAGAAATATCCCTCACTTTGACTGCGGACTTTTTTCGACGACTGCGATCTATTTTTTAACCTAAGCCATTCGTGCTGCCGCTCTACACAGCGGTTGTGTTGCGCCGCACATGCGTTTCGTTCGAAAAATATTACGGCTGTGCTGAGTCACACAGATCTGTATTTGATTAGCCGCTGCGCTAGTGTGGATTTACGCATATTAGTCACTTGTAGAAAACACATACGGTGTGATTTCAGCACTTGAAGTGTTAAAACGTTTTCATAAAAACAACGCGTGCGAAGCTGCGGACAGAAACTAGTGCTACTTATGTAGATTAAATAAGTTGACTAGGTACTTATGTATATAATAGTTGCACTGAAAGGTTGCATAAAGTGCACATAAGGGCGGGGCAGGGTCGACAGCCTCGATTAGAGTTCGGTGACCTCTATCAGGGGTGCAATGTAGACGCGTGCCCGTATGCATGTCTAAGAATAATTTCTGGCGGATCGCGTTATGAAGATTTTGCCTTTAGCGTTGATAGGGCAAAATAATGGCAATAGGAATATTTACTTTGCTTATTTAGGCTGGTGTTCTTTGAAAAATAATCTGACTATTAGCAGTTTTGTCTTTTCATCGAAAAAACAGGAAACTTTTTATTAGTCCTTAGTAGCGTATCATGCATGTTATTTTAAGCAAAGACTTATTGTAACACTGAGTGGAAAGATTTGGGGGAGGCCTTTGCCCAGCAGTGGGACGAAACAGGCTAAATAAAAAAAAATCTCTGTCAAAGACTTGAGGGATTGAACATTTTAAATGTAATTTATGAAAAATCAAACCAATTTACAAGCATTGTTTAGAGTGACAAGCATTTATTGCTTAATTGCAATTTAACAAAAAAAAAACAATTAAAAAAAATACATTAAGCCTACGATGAACCTTCTCCAAGCCTACGATAGAACCCTCTCCTGAAGTCAATTAATAAAAGTAAAATCAAAAGACAATAATGTAGTTACCTATTTTTTACTACGAGATATCTAGCTGCCAAATCATGATAAACAACATAATTAATTATGTATTTATATAAGTATATTGGTTATATGTATTTATATTTATTTTTAAGTAGGAACGTAGTTTCATGCAATATTTTATAAATTAATATAATGCACACAGATCCCCATGTACAATCCAACGATCCTATCCATCCACGGTTGTCTGGTAGAGATCGCTCTTGAGCGATAAGATCGCCAAATTGTCACATTTTTGTATGTTATTCTGTCTTGTTTGTTTTATTTTGTAAGTGTGCAATAAAAGAATTTTCTATCTATCTATCTATAATTCCAATTGTTTTTCTAGAAAACCTCGACAAAGTTCACTAGTCTACACTGACTTATATATAAATAAATAAATAATAAGTCTTAGTCTATGTCTACTTATAATTGAATGATAAACAGTTTCTGACCAATTTCCTGAAAAGCCTTCTTTAACTCGGAAACCTTTACTCGATCCTTTTCATAATTCATGTAATTGGGGTGGTTACAGTACCACACAGATATCTGTGAACTGAAAAGTGACGCTCTAATCGCGCCACCGCCGGTCATAATAAACGGAGGTCTTTTTAATACTATAAGGCGAAATGCCGTCGTGAAATGTTTGTTCGAAAAAAACGCCAAAACTACTGAATGGTTCGGGCTGAAATATTGCAATGATAAAGTTAAGTGCCTAGAATAATAATAGGCTACTATTATACTGAAAAAAAAAACTAGTGCGAAGCCACGGGCTAAACTAGTAATAGTAAGCTCATAAAGTCATATAGATGACTAAATCACAACACATTTTACTTAAAATACCTGTCACCAAACACAACAAACTTTCATCACATGACAGTTTGTTGTGTTTGGTAGTTTTAAGGTAAGTAAATAAAAAGATTTTCTAAAAATACTTTATTGTACACCAGATACAGAACAATGAAAGGGCGGCCTTATCGCTTAGAAGCGATCTCTTCCAGGCAACCTTTGGATGGAAAGAATTGTGTGAATTGAAGAAAGGCAGGGGGTGTACCAAGGATAGAGCTAGAATAAATAATTGTGTTATCACACTTTTTCTTTAGCTTCGGCATAAAATAATGCGAATTATCATTCATTTGAAGAAATAAGCCCACATTCAAAATATTATTTTGTGTTTAAAATCTGCCTCAAAATTGCTAATAATAGTGTTTTATATTTAAACCTATGGTAGTTCGATTTGGATGAAATTTGTTACGGGATAATTTACCAGGATTTGATAACACGGATTAACTTCCGTAATCAAGGCGGATGAAACTGTGCCGAATTATTGGCAAGCTCAAAACTCAAATCATAGCGAATATCCCGTTGTAAATGACTTTGTTTGAAAAGTTTTATTGAGAGTCAAATGTAGCCCTATTTTATCTACTTCACAGATATCTATGTAGAACTGTGAAGGCTTGATTGCGAAGAATTACGAATAAGTGCTTTGATGACAGCCATAAAAGTTTAAACAGAGGCGCAGTCGAAGTTTCATTAAAATGAGCCTTCCTTGTAAGGGTTCCTTAGTAAAGTAAAGTAAAGTAAAGTAAAGTAAAGTAAAGTAAAGTAAAGTAAACTACAAGTGACTAATATGCGTAAATCCACACTAGCGCAGCGGCTGAGAAAATACAGATCTGTGTGACTCAGCACAGCCGTAATATTTTTCGAACGAAACGCATGTGCGGCGCAACACAACCGCACCGCTATGTAGAGCGGCAGCACGAATTTTTTTAGGTTAAAAAAAAGATCGCAGTCGTCGAAAAAAAATCGCAGTCAAAGTGTTAAATAGCGGAGTTGAAACGCTAAAAAAGATCAGGAAATAGCCATGGAAATGTAATGCTTATAACATTATTCTAAATCAAAATTCGGGGTAAGAAGCAGAACTACAACTTGATCTGACTAATGAATAGCAGTCTGTAAATCACTTTCTGACTAAATCTCGGTATGACCACATCGCGCTAGGACTATATTAATAGCTATCCGACTATATATGCATACGACTTGTAATCAGATAGACTTAATATCGATAAGACATACAAAGGTATCAAAAAGCGGTACTTAATAATTAGTTCATGCACTTCAGCATATGTTGCTTACTATGGAGTTCAATATGGTCATTATGTAACTCGCGACCGGTTTGCGACAGTCGTAAATTAAGCAATCAGTGCTGTCAAACGCCAATTTTGACCAATTTTGACGTTGTAGCTGGTGTCAAACTAATACAAAATTGACGTTTGACAGCACTGATTGCTTAATTTACGCCTATCGCAAACCGGTCGCGAGTTACATAATCACTACTCAAAAAGATAAAACTGTTTACGATTAGTTATCATTAATAAAATTTCATTCGATTTTTCTCTACTAAAGTTTATGACTCTTCACACGGACACTGGCAGAGTTGTGGCAACACAGTCACAGCGAGCCATAAAAATAAGAAGTTGAAGTTGAAGTTGAGTTACATAATCACCCGGCCGGAACCTATAAAAATATTACTTCTATTGTCACTTTTTAAATAAATGTCACCTTGACTTTTCTTTGTTCTTTTGTTTGTTTGGTCACTAACTCAAAATTCGCATGGAAATGCTGATTCGCTGCGCCAGATACTCACTCGCTCTCGGGTCACTGACAGATAGTTTTGACATGTCATTATTTGTCCACTTTAATTTAATGTATGCGGAACCATCAGCTCACGATTTTAACTCACTTGTCCGGCCTAATGTTCAGAGTTATTAGCATAACGACTAGGAGCTTTCTGTTAAACTAATCGATTTACTATGACCACAAAATCGACACGTAGAAATTCTACGTTCTTTCATATTAATAAAGAAAGACAATTATTTATTAGAGACAACACACAATCAAACTTTGGCACAGAAGATTCTTCATCATCATCAGCCTATTAGCAGTCCACTGCTGGACATAGGCCTCCTCCAATGAGCGCCATAGCGCCCTGTCTTCAGCTTGCCGCATCCACCATCTACCTGCAGTCTTTCGCATGTCGTCATCCCACCTGGTCGGAGGGCGTCCTACACTACGTCCAACTACAGAAGATTCTTAGTACTAAGAAATTTAATAATATCGGTTTTGGCGGGAATTTTTGAGATTATACCGAGTGCGAGTGAGTACCTGCGCTTTATAATTACTAAAATACTGCGCTCTATAATTACTAACTACTAGATAACTGAAAGACAAGAACTGAAACAAAAGAAAATTTCATTTCATTTCACTCGCGTATAAAAACATACATAAGTACTCGCGTGGCGTGCTTTCCACCCCAATTTAAGAATTAGAAAAAACTACCAAAAACATACAAAATCAGACTTTTCTTTATGATTAAGATTTAAAAATTAGCGTTGTAAATTCGAAACTCCAATAACTAGAGACGATCAAAAAGTTGCTGGGGTGTTAAACACCCCACTCGAGTAATTAAGGGTTTAAAACAGGGACATTTACCATGATTTGATTTTTGAGTTATCGTAAATCCCGTTTTAAATGACTTTAGTATGATAGTTTCAATATCTTGATCATTATCAAGATATGACTGAAATAGCTGAGAACTCGTTGAAGGTCGTCGGCAATCTGGTTCTGATATTCAGTTTGTCGAGGATGGATCTGTTAGTTCGTTTTGCTGTCCACGGTATGCGTAACATTCTCCTCCAACACCACATCACGAGCCTCGATCTTATTTCGGTCAACTGCCCGAATGGACCATGATTCCGAGCCATACAGAATTCAATCAAATAATATATACCAAATAGAGGTACTATTTACAATTGAAATACTTGAGCGAACTAATTAAAAACAAACTACAAGTAACTCAAATAAGACGCATTAATATTCTGAAAACTATTCTACAATCAGAAACAACCCTTTCACAGAAATAATAGACCGTCCATCGATTATTAAACATTTTAATCGCGGGCTAATAATACCATCGTTCTACAGTAGTCGATCGATACTCAGATTATCGAGTCAAAGGGAATCGGAAAATATCGAGTTTTTTAGAGCGTACGATACGATTTTACTGATATTTCTTGATGTACAGTCTGGCTACTCTACCAATGCACATTCTATTTAACTAACTGGGATATATAAAACTGGCTGACAGACATACGGATGGATGGACAGCGGAGGCTTGGTAATAAGCGCATACGGGGTGAGTGGATTAGAATATAAATAAAAATAAATAAAATATGACTCTAACCCCCATATCTTTAGTCATTACCTCGACTTCGATTCAAACTCTACTCAACCTCCAAATGCGTTTCGGTATGCTTGATCGTAAAAAAATCCTTCACTCGAAACAGCCTTCGAGAATTTTTTCATACGAGTGGAATAACGAACTGTCATCTCAAGGTACCTCGCTACCTACCTTGAATGCTCCTCGAAATAGTTTGTTGTTATTTACAATGGATTTTGGAGACTATCTCAATTACATTTACTACAATTACCCATCGCGAAGGTATATAAGAGAGGTTGATATATAACCAAATTAACGACTAAGCATACCAAACTCGAGCATGTTTTGGAGGAATGCTCGAAACACCCTTGAACAAGTTTGAGTGGAGATTTATTTGAGGTAATGACTAAAGATATGGGGGTAAGTCTAAGTGCTTATTTTGTAAGCCTAAAGAAACCGTGCCACATATCCTTTTCGACTGTCCTGTTTTCGGCCGCGAAAGATTCGACTTAGAAAACGAACTAGACATACAAATAAATAGCAACAACTTACATCTAGTAATAAACGACGTATCTACGCCCTAAGTATCTAAAATATTGTGTAAGAATAGCGAAGCAGGTAATTTTTAGAAATAGGTAGATAAGATATGATGTATATATATATTAAAATATATAATATAGCATACATATAACAGATAAGCAGTTAGATAAGAATAAGTAGATATTAAAAATGTACCTAAGTAAAATACAATAATGTTAATTTAAAACTAGATATATAAAGTATCTGATAATAAATAAATAAATAATGCTGGACAATTCACACAGCATCATCTAGCCCCAAGCTAAGCAGAGCTTGTGTTATGGGTACTAGATGACTGATATACATAATACAATACATTACACAGATATATATTTTTTATTACACATAGAAAACGACCAGAACACCCGGAACAAATATCTGCAGATCGTACACACAATTGTTCCAAGGCGGGAATCGAACCCGCAACCTTCTGCGTCGCAAGCGGACCTTCGCCCACCGCGCCACATCGGTCGTCATAATGTTAGAGGAATAAGTAAAATACAAAAAAAAAGCCTAAAGAATAAATGATATTGACTTTGACTTGTTTTTCAGGTGTCTATCTCACTCAAACTGTCGCTCAAATTTATGGTCATTTAGCGTCAATTTTGCTTTGAAATAGTAACTAAAGTAAAAACGTATTTGTTGCAGCAAAAGACATAGGTGTTGCTTAATTATGCGCATTTTTAACTAAATATGTTTTTTTAATACCATATTTTTCTTAGGAAGGGTCAAAAAACACCCGGGACAGTCTATGGGGACTGCCGATAGAAGTGGAAACTAAGTAATTTTATATTTTATTTATAAAAAGCGTTCGTTGACGATGACGCGAGTTTCACACTTTTTGTTCACCCCAAACCAAAGTGCTCAAAGCGCTTAAGAAAAAAAGGCAGCAACTAATCATCATCATCATCAGCCTATAGCAGTCCACAGCTGGACATAGGCCTCCCCCAATGAGCGCCATAGCGCCCTTTCTTCAGCTTGCCGCATCCAGCATCTACCTGCAGTCTTTCGCAGGTCGTCATCCCACCTGTTCGGAGGACGTCCTACACTACGTTTACCGGGTCTTCTCTCGAGAACACGTTTGCCCAGCGGCCGTTGGATCTTCGCGAGATATGGCCGGCCCACTGCCACTTCAGCTTGCTTATTCTAAAATGAGCAACTAATAATGTCCTTTAAATGTCGCTGATTGTAAAGGTCCTCATGGGAAATCCCGAATACAGACTGGTAACCATATATTATGCAGGGTCTTACCTTACCTCAGGTTCGATACTCCATAGAAAACGGCTATTTTAAACTATGGCGCATTTCTACGACGTAGGCAATAAAGTAGTCTTCAATCAAAATTGTTAGAATTCAGCTTTTGTATTTCTGTGTCTTGTATTTCGGCCCCCACCTCGCCGCACTTTCTTTAGGAGTGGTAAAGCGGTTGCGGTCAAACTATAGTCATCCTCGCAATCGGTCCTCTTAGCGTTCGGTCAAAAATAAAGATTGCATCATTTTCTTTTAAGTCGAACATCATTACCTCTTTCGTCATTTTACTATATATACTTGCCACTATAGATACTGGCCACTAGATTAGATGTATTTACTTAACATTTATAACCCCAATCCATAAAGTACCTACTACTAAACTAGGAGCAACCTCGCAAGCCTATACAAGCCTACCCATGAACCGCAATATATGTACAGTCAGCCAGACTAACACAGCTGTCTGTCTGCGAGTCAATTTACACGGGTCGATGTAGCCGGTGCCCTGCTATTTTAGAATTGGTGGACGAACTCAGGTAGAGCTCAGACTAGCCTGGAGTTGTTATTTTAAACTTTGACTGGTTCAAAACTTTGAACCTTAGAACGCGATGCATATATTTAGGGTTCCATATCCAAAGGGTAAAACATCATACTGAACACAACAAACAACATATTGAATTAAAGTTTTCATGCGTATGACGACTTGAACTCTAGAAAACAAATGCCGCCCTTTTTCAATCTCTAAATCAGAATCTGTCCAATCCAGAATCTGTCCTATACCGAACAAAGGTCATCAACCTATAATAGTCCACTGTTGGACATATGCCTCCTCTAATGAGCGCCATAGCGGCGCCCTGTCTTCAGCTTGCCGCATCCAGCATCTACATGCAGTCTTTCGCAGGTCGTCATCCCACCTGGTCGGAAGACGTCCTACACTACGTTTGCCGAGTCGCGGTCTCCACTCAAGAACAAGTCTGCCCCAGCGGCCGTCGGTTCTTCGCGAGATATGGCCGGGCCACTGCCACTTCAGCTTGCTAATTCTTCGAGCTATGTCGATAACTTTGGTTCTCTGTCGGATGTATTCGTTACGAATCTTATCCTTCAGAGAAACTCCACCCCACTCAAACCAATTTTCATTATTAAGAATTTGAAGTCGGCTTATAGTCTTTCAGGACACGCTAAATTAAGTAAAACTAGCTTCTTAGTTCTGTGAATCCGGCCCTGCTTCGCTTTCATTAAATTTTAAAAGCGCTTCAGATTTTTAGTTTTTAGTTAGCTATTTCTATACGCCGCGCCGCGCAAATTGAAAGCAGCGGTTCAAATTAGGTGTTTTGCCAAAATACCTATATAAAACCTATAAAAAATATAACCAAAGTACTCTTATCTCATCATTATCACTACGTATCGTATGGATAAATCCCGTGAGCATGTGAAAACGCGCTAAATGTCTATCCCCATGGGCTTTTATCACGCGGCGACACAAAGTAGATTATAGAAATGCAACTGTCATCATCATCATCAGCCTATATCAGTCCACTGCTGGACATAGGCCTCCCCCAATGAGCGCCATAGCGCCCTGTCTTCAGCTTGCCGCATCCAGCATCTGCCTGCAGTCTTTCGCAAGTCATCATCCCACCTGGCCGGAAGACGTCCTACGCTAGGTTTGCCGAGTCGCGGTCTCCACTCTAGAACACGTTTAGCTCCAGCGAATTTTCGACGACGCGTTTAAGCCCTATTGTTTATTGCGATTTCGGATCTTCTTTTACGTAAAACCTTTACCTGTCTCCCGTTCCCATTTGTAGTTATTTGTAAAACTCGCGTCTGGGAGATTCAACGACGACAGCCGGAAGTTATTTTGCTCAACAATAGAGCTAACAATAGAATTAACAATGGATTACAAATCTCTTGCTAGAAATACGATAAGTTCCGTAATGAATGTTGAATTTAGTTACTTGACACTGCGAAATGGACGGTTGGTACACTGTATTTGTGCTATCTTTATTCTTTACTAGCGGACCTTCCCGGCTTCGCACGGTTTTAGTGCGGATCCCTAATTCTTTTTAAAATAATAATATAGCTTACGTTCACCGCGGATAGTGTAGCTTCCCAACGATGAAAGTATTTTTCAAATTGGAGCAGTAGTTTCGGAGCCTTACAACAAAAAATCAAACATCTTCTCTTTATAATAGCAACGCCGTTGCATTTCGGCGATAATTTACTTGTGTCGCCGCGTGATAAAAGACCATGGGGGTAGACACTTAGCGCGTTATCACATGCATACGATAACAAACGCTGGGGTAAACGTGTTCTTGAATGGATACCACGGCTGGGCAAACGTAGTGTAGGACGCTATCCGACGAGGGATGACGACCTGCGAATGACTATGGGCAGATGATGGATGCGTCAAGCTGAAGACAGGGCGCTATGGCGCTCAATGGGGAAGGCCTATGTCCAGCAGTGGACTAACATAGGCTGATGATGATGATGACAGTTGCATTTCTATAATCTACTTTGTGTCGCCGCGTGATAAAAGCCCATGGGGATAGACATTTAGCGCGTTTTCACATGCTCACGGGATTTATCCATACGATACGTAGTTGGTAGGTACTAATAAGTATTATAAATAAATAAAATCATCATTATCATCATCATCAGCCTATAGCAGTCCACTGCTGGACATAGGCCTCCCCCAATGAGCGCCATAGCGCCCTGTCTTCAGCTTGCCGCATTCAGCATCTGCCTGCAGTCCTTAGCAGGTCATCATCCCACCTGACCGGAGGGCGTCCTACACTACGTTTGCCGAGTCGCAGTCTCCCGTCAAGAACACGTTTACCCCAGCGGTTGTCGGTTCTTCGCGAGATATGGCCAGCCCACTTATGTGGTTATATTAGTGACTTTTAAAAGTTTTTATATATGTTTTGTTTTATCTTTTACAGGTACGTGCCCTCAAAACTTGTGATACAAGAAATTAACCTGATTAGCCAAGATATATTGCAATCGGATGTTTACAGTCAACAGTCCCAAGAAGATAATGATGTTCATGAGCATATCAAACAGAATAGAGTCCAAATAACTGAAAATGATGGAGCTGGTGATAGAATGACTAAAGATATTTTATGTCTTAAACCTAATTGAAAAAGCCTTAAAATCTGACGAAGTCGAGAAAAATAACGAAATTGAGAATACACCAAGGACAGAAATAGCAATAATTAAGAGTAGATAACTTTTTGAGCAACATTTATGCACTTTATTGATTCAATTGGGGAACTGGGAATTTTCACTGGGCTTATTGATGAAAATGGAAAGTCGAAAAACAAATAATGACGATTTAGAAAGTCCTTTAAATAAAACGCCTTCCGCAGATTCAAATTTTTCTATAAACAGTTTTGGAAAAGTTGTATCTACAAAATTTGAAATTGATAACTCAAAAGCAAACCTTGAAAGAATCGATTCTACAATAGAAACGAAACGAAAAAACTCTACTAGACTTAGCATAGATAAAAGGAAACCTGAAATTATCAACAGAGTTGAAGCGATGCCTAATCATAAGAGAGATTCATTAGTTAAAGACGAAAGTTTATTGGGATCGAATGAAAATGTTCCCAAAATAAAAAACCGTTTTAAGCTCGGCGATGAAAACGAAACCACAAAAGAAATAACGAGATCACTGTTGTCCTTACGACAATCACATGAAAATGTACACGAAGATACACCAGGGCACAGCAAACACGCAGCTGGAGCTATAACTGAACCAAAAAAATCGTCTATGAAATCACATGAAAGTTCACATTCTGTACATAGCGAACTAGACCAAGACAAAAGCCTAGCCTCATTATCCGTTTTCTTTGTCCCATTTGCAGAAGATACACAAAGGAAAACACACGATGAAGATTCTATACAAGATCTTACCAGACATAATAAACAGTCTAGTTTAAAATTCAGTGATATTAAACAAGATAAACATCCAGAAGAAACGGAATATATTCGTAAGGCTCGTCTTAAAGCAGAAGCTGCAGCGGCGGAAAGGAAGAAACAAACTGAAAGAAGTTCTAAACTTGATACGCATGAAGTCAGTAAGAAGAGTGAAATGTCAACTTCTAGAGTTAGAATATCGGATAAAATACAATCTGATGTTATCAAGAGATCGAGCATTGAGAGTCTAACAGGTCTAGCGTCCTTATCTGAATCGTTTACTCCTTTCGCAATAGGCCAATCACATACGAAAGACAAAGACCATAAACACAATAGTCTGAGCGCGCACCCAAGTATTGGAATCGATGATGACTACTGTGAATTGGATGACTCATTGGGTCTACGTATTGATAGCAGAGGTAGAGTAGTACCGACGGATAAAATATCAAAACGTAAGTAGAGGTCGTTGGGTTTTTGGTTTTTCAAAATATATATTTTAGGGTAACATATATAAATACTATAAAAAAATGTGACTTTTTATTATTAGCAAATTTTTAAATGTCTACATAAAAAGTTGTAGGGTATCTAGGATACCTACATGTACAGGGGATGATGTAGGTAATGTAGGTATCCTAGTTACCCTACAAAGTCAATATATATTTGCAAAAACTATTTTTTTTTATCTTTAACAATGAAGCTTTTTAAAATAATAACAATTTAATGAAACTATTATAGAGTACGTCGACGAGTACATTTACTTGGGCCAGCTAGCTGGCTTCGATAACAGGCAGGACAAAGAGATCGATCGTAGAATTGACAACGCCTGGAAGAGCTACTGGTCCATCAAAGAGTACATGAAGGGGAAACTTCCTGTGACACTGAAGCGCAAACTCGTCGATATGTGCATCTTGCCCGTTAGGACGGGCAAGATGCACATATCGACGAGTGTACCTACGGTCGCTGACTGAATTACAAAAATCCAAGCTCAAGATCTGCTAGAGGGCAAAGGAGCGTAGTATCTTGGGCTTCCGGCGAATCGATCGCATTCGCCCAGCAGGGGGACGAAACAGGCTTAATAAAAAAAATTAATCTATTTGGTTTTATTATCCATTTAACTTCTTATGACTCAATCTTTATTGTAGATGGGTTAGGCCTAACAGCGCAACCTGTAAATGGATAAATATAAAATAATTTACTTCACAAAGAAATAATAATAAATAATAATAATAAATAATGCTGGACAATTCACACAGCATTATCTAGCCCGATGGTAAGCAGAGATTGTATATAAAACAATGGAATAATATTTCATGTCCAGTCTCACCGTAGGTTGCCTGGAAGAGATCGCTTCTAAGCGATAAGGTGTGTGCTTTCATGATTCACACAAAAGTCTATGTATTTATTTCCATTAAAGTATAAACAAGTATTTATATATTTGTACATGTTTTGTATTGTAATGAATATACAACATTAGTCTATAATACGCCACCATCTATACCTACATATATAGCTACGTGTCTATCCAAAGTTTGCCTGGAAGAAATCGCTCTCAGCGATAAACCGCCCATTGTTTTGCTAATAAAATTCTTTATTGTGTGTGCTAATAAAAGTTTTCTATTCTATTCTATTCCATTGTGCATCTGTAACTTTGTTTGTTTGTTCTTTACTGTTTTTTTTCTGTGTTTAATGTGCAATAAAGCGTATTTGTATTGTATTGACATATCTCGCGAAGAACCTACGGCCGTTGGGGCAAAAGAGGAGACCACGACTCGGTAAACGTAGTGTAGGACGCCCACCGACCAGGTGGGATGACGAGCTGCGAAAGACTGCAGGTAGATGCTGGATGCGGCAAGCTGAAGACAGGGTGCTATGGCGCTCATTGGGGGAGGCCTATGTCCAGCAGTGGACTGCTATAGGCTGATGATGATGATGTATTATATTGTATGACTTGCCGGAGTAAGTCACGTTTAAGATTGAATAAAAAAAAAAGAATAAACGAACCCAAGAGTAAGAAAAACTGGTCTTTCTCTATGTGCGCGGCTAATAAGGTCCCGTCTCAGCTTGTTGTCATTATCGACCGAGGACGATAAGACGATTGAGGAGTCTTTGAGAGAAACCCGGGTTTAAGTCCAGGAATGACTCCTTTAATCTGGAATATTTGCCTAGTGGGCTGGGTGTTGTTTAACTGTGCATTGACGATTCTAGACCTGATTAACAAATGACTCCTATTCATTTACTGGGCTTAAGGCGAAATGAGTTCGCCTTTTCGAGACAAGGACGAACAAACGCCGCGCGGGAAGGCGAGAAAGGGAGGCAAGAGCGGCAGAATGATCGGCCAGCGCGCAATTTCACTGCTTTTTATTTTTAAATTTGTCGTTGCTCTAAAATAATACTGTTTCTCAAAAAACTAAAACCATAATTTTCTAAAGTAAAAGGGAATACGTAGAAGATTTCATTACAATAATATTAAAGAACTAGCAAATAAAACTGGTTTTTCCGTAGAGATATCTCTGTAAAAATGAAGATTTAGAGGAAACTTTGCAATTTTTTTCTATCGAGTCAAGTTTAGTCAATCGTGTTTCGACTCCCATAACTTACTAACTAATATCCTAAACTTTGATCCTCATCAAAATATATTCGAAAAATAGGTGTTTTGTTCCCTTAAAATTGATTTTCCGTTAAGTCAAAACGTGCGTTTTGAGACTCATTTCACCTTAATCAATAAATCAATTATTATTTATTCAGTAAGTTTCTTGAAATACAGGTTTAGCTATAGATGCGTAGCAATTTTAAACTTACTAAGGTAAAGTCAACAAAATAATATTCAAATAAATTGTACATACTACAATATAAAAAAATTAACAATGAATTATATAAGAGTTTATCTAAATAGCTAGATAATTAGGTACATTTAGTCACATTTAAATTCTAGGAACTCCTCATAGCTGTAAAAGTGGCTCGATTTAGAGCAAAAATTGTGTGCACGATCTGCAGATATTTGTTTCGGGTGTTCTGGTTGTTTTCTATGTATAATAAAAAAATATCTATCTATGTAATGTATTGTATTATGTATATCAGTTATCTAGTACCCATAACACAAGCTCTGCTTACCATGGGGCTAGATAATGCTGTGTGAATTGTCCAGCATTATTATTATTATATTATTATTATTTTGTAGTGCATAGGGAATGTTCGCGCAATACGAGACGGATGGCTTTGCTGCCATCCTCCGTAAAAAGACCGCATCCCTGATGCGCAGGGTACGCGACAGCCCCAACACCATCCTAAACACTATAGCAGGTAGAATCACTTCTCCCCTGTGGAAATGTTTCATGGGGAGAGTGATTTAATTTAGTATAAATTTTTAGTGTAAGGTATAACTAACCCTAGTAATAAGTTCTTAAAATATTAACTAAGAAATTATGGATCACTGTTGTTATCGGAAATAAAATGATTTTATTTATGGAGCAGCGCCATCTGGATACTGGCATTAGGCAGCTTCAAGCTTTTTCGAAAGCAACTTTGTATGGGCATTGGCTATCTATAGAGTTTCTCTATGCTATGATGTAGATTCATTTGACGACCGATGTGGCGCGGTGGGCAAAGGTCCACCTGCGACGCAGGAGGTTGCGAGTTCGATTCCCGCCTCGGAATAATAGTGTGTACGATCTGCAGATATTTGTTCCGGGTGTTCTGGTCGTTTTCTATATATAATAAAAAAAAATATCTATCTATGTAATGTATTGTATTATGTATATCAGTTATCTAGTACCCATAACACAAGCTCTGCTTACTATGAGGCTAGATAATGCTGTGTGAATTGTCCAGCATTATTATTATTATTTATTTATGACGAGGAAGTAAAAGCTCAAGATGATGCCTAGTCCTCTGAGTATTTGACTGGTCATTCGCATTCCTTCATAAGTTTTCTAAAGATTCCCCGTCAATGGAAGATTATGATTGATTGATTCATGAAGTGGTGCCGTGGAGTAAGGCTTCGCAGGATGTGGTATTATTTTGTATCAGGTTCAGGTTCAGGTTCAGGTGGGGGTACTCCATTTTCCGCATTTTGACTCCAGTTGGTTGTAACAACCGTCAGGATTCAATCTGCCTGTTGTTCGCAAATATAGGATTTAATATGTATTCGTAAAAATTACAAGATCGGGGTTCGAGTTAGCGGGAATTTTCCCATAGCAAATTGAAAATATCTGTCAACGATTAAATCAAGTTTCACAGGTTTTACCGACCGTAATAAAATAGCCAGATTTATTGTTCTATTTCCACTTAACCATAACTCAGCTTTGTTTATTATTTAAAATATTAAACGATGACATTTGGACTCCCACGGGCGGGACAATCAGACCCTATTCTTAATATAAATAAACGGATCACTTTCAAACGATAAGCGAAATACCTGAAACTTTTGGTGGGAATTTGGACCTTATGTGCGCGGGAGTCGCCCTGAAGGAATGGTTTTTCGGGAAGCTGGAGAGGACAGTCGGGTTTTACGAGTCTAGGGCAACGGACCCCTAACTAACGCAATCGCGCGCGGTTTAATTGATATTTGAAAGTTAAAGTAATTGATTAAATTCAGTGTAGATTTGAATTAATTATAATTTCAGTGAATTCATTAGCAAACAGTTTGTGATAAATTTCATATAAATTTTGCCTAACAATCTTATAAAATAAAGGCAAATTTTACTAATAAATAAATATAAAGCCAGTGTTTGGATCCATAACATTTGTTATGTGATTAATTCAGTGTAATGTAAAGTCAGTTTAAGAACAGTCGCTCGAGGGCCGTTAACAGCCAGAGCTAAGTTGCATGTTTTATTACTTATTCGCCAGATATTTGTCAAATTATAACTTTTTATAAAATAACAATTTTCATAGCCAGACTCTAAATAATTCGTAATAGGTTATTTAATTAATGATTTTAACGTATATCACACGTATCATCGCTTCCCGCTTATTACATTATGTATTTAAATGTGTACCTATTTTCAGCAAAGGAGTTTTGTTTAGACAAATTACTGCAATTACTTATTTTATTTGTATTTATTGTGTATTGAAATTTTACTGTGTTTACAGTTATCTCCAAGAGAGAGATTATTAATATATTGACTGTATTTTCAGTCGTCTCCAAAAGACGAGACTATTTATATTTTAATAATGAAATTATCTTATTAGCTCGTTGCAGTAGCACCATGGAAACATCCGAAAGTGATAAGTCCATTGCGAGTTATAAGACATAATTATGTAAATTGAATAATTACTAAAAATAAATACCATAATGGTATGATCTGGTTCCAAGTATGGATATGAATGACCTAATACAATTTTAACTGTATATTCAGTTGTCTCCAGGTGAGAGACTATCAATATTTTGATATCAATCTGACAATAGTTCGGTGCGTAAGTCACCATGGATACAATCCGAAAGTGATACCTTCCATATGAACTATGAGACGTATGCTCTCTGTTGGGTGAATCATTATATTACCTCTATATCTGGAATTATCTGGATTACAACATCAAGTAGAAAAACTTGAAACTAGAACCATACTACGGTATAACGCTGTAGAGTTTTGGCTGTGTAAAGAAGCCTTTGTATATGTGTACTCCTGAGGGAGAAAATAGGAGCTTTTCGGTACTGGTCAGATATTATACATATATCTAGATTAGTAGAGTTAAGCCCCGCAGATAAACTTAGAGGACTGACTTTTTTGATATGAATGATAAGTTTTAATAAAATATCACAAATTAATATTCCCTGTACTAAGTTAGATTAAATTCCGACAGACACTGACTAGACATAGGAGCTTTGATAAAAAATAAAGTCCTCTTGTCCCGATAACTATTTGTGATATGTTGTCCAATTTTGTCACAAACTGGAAAGAGAACTAGCAGTTTGTAGACCATATACGGAGGGGGCCTGTCCAGTCTGGAGCCGAGGGTCACTGGTAGGGGCGGCAGGTGGAGCCTCTATCCTTAGCCGTAATAAAATCAATTATACAAAATTAGATTGTTAAATTCAATATTTACTAATACGTTACTAGCAGTCCAAGTTCTAGGCATGGTAATTAAAGAAATCTATCGGATTTTCATACTACAATTGTTCTAAGTTTATAATAGAATTTTAAGACATGAATACTTTGAATTTTAATATATGACAATAAATGATTACGAGGAATGTAAGAAATTAAATCAACTTCAGCATTAGTCCGTTTGTCTTTAACATCAAAAGAACTGAGTTACTATCAACACACAACGTAGAGTCTTACCACTTATCGACGATCATTGGCCACATTATTAATTAATTCTACATTTAATAGTCTACGATTCAGTAGGTATGAGGAATCGTGTAGATCATTGGGGTTTAGGTAAAGTAATTAGGAATTAAATTAAGCGACAAAATAGGTTAAGGAGCCAGCGGTTAAGATTTAGTAAGACAAAAAAAATTAAGGGGTTGTTACAAATTTTTAGATCGTTACATGGTCCTTTATGCGTAGAGTTTGCTAGCATAGCCAGCCTAGCTCCGTCCAGAAGCGCAGAATCTTCCTGGGGTCTTCACAGGCTTCGCGGAGCGACCTCGGCAAGTTGAGGATTTCTATACGTTGTGCTAGTACTCCCTCGCATTCCAGGATTACGTGGGAGGCTGTTTCGTCGTTGCTGAGGCATCCTCTACAGAGAGGGCTATCCGTCGCTCCGATGGTGAATAAGTGTTTGTTTAGTGGACAGTGTCCTGTTAGTGTTCCCACAAGGACACGTAGGTCCGATCTATTCAGATTTAGTAGGCGTTTTGTTAGCTTTGGTGATGTTGATGGGAGTGCCGTCCTTGCTTGTCTGCAATTGATTTGGCTAGTCCATCGTTCGTCCGCAGCATCATTTCCTAGCGATCCACTATGTCCTTTGATCCATTGTAGGATGATCCGGTTTTCAGTGGATATCCTTTCCAGAGCAGAGTGACATTCGTAAACGAGCTTGGAGCTACAGCTGTTTCCTTCCAAGGCTCTGAGTATGGCTGCGCTGTCAGAGAGGATGCGTACACGTTGGTCTTTGATTCCTCTCTTCTGTACGGCTGTCGCTGCCTGTGTTATTGCTACGCATTCGCATTGGAATATAGAGCTATGCGTTCCTAGCGTTATTGATATGTTAATGTTGAGGTCCAGTGAGTGAACCCCGGCACCCGTACCGGTTTCGGTTTTGGAGCCGTCTGTGTAAATTCTGACTTCGTGGGTACCTGATTCATCTTTTTGGTCCTCGTATAGTTGTATTTGGTAGTGTTTGTTTAGTATTGGCTTGTTGGCCATTCTGTCACAAGGGGCCGCTGTGAGTGGTTCATATGTTATGGCCCTGTCCATGATCTGCGCATGAGGACTACTTGTGACGCTATCTACGACGACTATCGCTCCGTAGGTTAATGTTGGTCTGATGATAGCAGTGTAGAGCCACTTGGATATTTTCGGTGAAAGTCCCCATGTTTTCCCTAGCATTCTGCTGCATTGGTAGAGAGTAGCGGTCGCACGTTGGAGTTTGTAGTCAAGATGTTTGTTCCATAGCAGTTTTCTATCTAGTATGACCCCTAGGTACTTGACTTCTGTTTTTAGCGTTATATTTGTGTTGAATAGTTTTGGGATTTTTATATTACCCAGTTGTCGTTTGTTTGTGAACATGATCAGTTCCGTTTTTGTTGGGTTTACTGTCAGTTCGTGATCGTTGCACCATGTTTCAATGGTTTTGAAGGCGATTTTCATCAGGTCGCATAGTGTGTGCTCAAAACAGCCGGTCGCGAGGATCGCGAGGTCATCCGCGTATCCTACCGTGACCAGACCATGACCGTTGAGCTTGCGAATTAGCTCGTCTACAACTATGTTCCATAACAAGGGCGAAAGGACGCCCCCCTGGGGGCAGCCTCTGGCGACTACACCTCTTGTGGTTTCGTTGATTTTGACTTGTATGGCTCTGTGTTGGAGCATGTTGTTTATCCACTCGGCCAGCGTCGGCGCTACACCATATCTGGTAAGGGCTCTGTATATGCTGGTGAAGTTGGTCTTGTCAAAAGCTCCTTCAATGTCTATAAAGGCAGCCAGTGTAGGTTGTTTTGATGATAATCCACCTCCTATTCGTGAGACTACGCTATGTACGGATTCTGTTGATTTGCCTTTGCTGTAGGCATGTTGTTGAGAGTGTAGAGGGTTGTGGTAGAGTGTGGTGTCTCTTATTACTCTGTCACAAAGCCTTTCTAGTGTTTTTAGGAAGAATGATGTCAGGCTTATAGGTCTGAAAGATTTCGGTTGGGTGTAGTCACTCCTTCCTGGTTTAGGTATGAATACTACCTTCACTTCCCTCCATATGTGAGGTATATATCTATGGGCAATGCATGCCCTGAATATCTTCACTAGGTGGTCTGCTAGTAAGCCACTGCACCAGCTGAGCATACCTGGAAAGATCCCGTCCAGTCCTGGTGCTTTGAAGGGAAGGAAGCTGTTGATTGCCCAGATTACTTCGTATCCTTTTGAACAAACTAGATTGCCTGATTGATTTGGCTACGGGAAGTATTTTTGCCTCATGGCCAAACTTTTGCGTCTTAGAGTAGATTTTTTTTATATCTTTATTTATTGATGGAGTTTTGTCACAATTAGAGTAGATTGAATGTTAAACAAATGCTAGTTTAATATTTTCTTTGGATTTACTAGCAAACAGCATCATTGACCTATGTGGAGCGGCGGGCGACGGTCCGCCTGTGACGCAGGAGGTTGCGGGTTTGATTCCCCTCAGGACAAATGTTCTATTATTATGTGTGTTTAGTATTATGTGTTAAATTAAAATAAAACAGATATATTAAGGGAGTTCGCATACAACAGACATGATTTTGCCGTTTTTATAAAAAATAGTACAAACCCTTTGGACCCTTTTTTATTTTAACCATAATCTAGAAGAAGACACCTATTTACTCATGTATTTTTTCGAAGTATGTCAAAAAGTGGGTGCGCGTTGAAATCTTTTGTATGCTACGCCAGACCGTCGTAGCATAGTAAGACGAGCTACGACGATCTACGTTAAAAATAACCTTTCCCATTACGGGGAAGGAATTATTTTAACAGAAAAAGGCTTAAAGCTTTATCTTTTAGCAGAAATAATTTTATCCTCGCCTTACGAAGGGTAATTAATATTTTTTTCCTACTAAATAATACGACAGAGACAGAGGTAAACCACCTGCCCGATGGTCAGGGGACATTGTGGGGGATGTAGGGCAGAGGATCCGACTGGCACAGGACCGCCAGGGGTACAGAGATAAGGAAGAGGCCTATACTCAGCAGTGGGTGGTACCGGCTGAATAGATAGATATATAGAAATAATACGACGACCTCTTTGTCGCAGCGGGCGATGGTCCGCCTGCAACGCGAGAGGTCGTGGCTTCGATTCCCGCCTCAGGAGAAATATTAGTGTGATTTCCAGATAATGTATGTGGCAGGTGATCTAGGTAGGCTTTGTATAATAAAAAAAATCAATGTTATGTAATTTAATGTATGTATTAGTTTATCAGTTATCTAATACCCATAACACAAGCTTTGTTCACTTTGGGAATAAATGATGCTGTGTGAATCGTCCAGCATTATTTTTTGATTAAAAATAAATGCCACCTCCATTCTTTTAGGAAGTAAAGATCCATGTAAAGCCGCATACTATAGTTAGTTCGATACCCGCTAATGGCTCCGGTTTAGAGATGGACAGTTATCGATGGTTTTGTATTATTGTTATCAATATATCGCCTTTTCAATATTTCTGCATTAACTTCAAGTGAGGCTTTCAATCACATACTACTAGTACTTCTTAGGCATAAATCTGTTTTGTCAGGTTTATTAGGCTTAGTTTGAGGTATGAAAAGTCACTATTTATAAACGAATCTGTCGGAGCGAAGTCATAAGCTCAAGGGATGTGCTGTTGTCTCCTATCTTTGTACGATTAAGAAAATTCATAATGCTTTGTAAAACACTGAATAGATTGCATTGTCATTAAACTTAAATAAGAATTACCGAATTTTTTTTAAAATTAATAACTAAGACTCAGAGAGCAGTGTTGCACTCGAAAAAATATTGAGATAAAAGTATTGATATTCTTGTAAGTTTTTGGACATTGATGTCAATAAATATGACAGAAATAATAATAATAATAATTTATTTTTAGATATAAAATAAAGCCATTTAGTTTATATACTAGATCGAACCTGGATTGTGAAGGCTGATGCCCGATGTAGGTTTAGAAAAATAATGAAAACTAAGTAAAAATTATGGTATTATGCTGCCCCTTTCTTATCGATGGAAACAAGCGGATGGCATCATTTTTAATAGTGACTAAATTCCCCAGTTTTTTTGACAGGGCATGTCAATCTGTCAGCATTAAACATCATCATCATCAGCCTAAAGCAGTCCATTGCTGGACATAGGCCTCCCCCAATTAGCGCCATAACGCCCTGTCTTCAGCTTGCCGCATCCAGCATCTATCTGCAGTCTTTCGCAGGTCGTCATCCCACCTGGTCGGAGGGGGTCCTACACTACGTTTACCGAGTCGCGGTCCCCACTCAAGAACACGTAACAAACTAAACAAAAATTTTACATCATGCCATCCTGTAATTTCCATTGATAAGTAAGGGACAGCCGCATAATTTTTATAGCTAGTTTCAGTTAGTTTTTAGTTTTTCTGCCATCTAAATTGGCTGTCGATAAACTTACAAGACTATCGATATATTTATCTGAATTATTCTTTCAAGTACAACACTACTCTCTGAGTCCGAATTTTTGCGTAAAACGATTTTTTGGTAATTCTTCAAGATAAATGACAATTCAATCTATTCAATGCTTTACAAAGAATTTTTCATACCTAATTTAACATTTTCGTTATTTGCATAGTTGTGTTCTTTTAGAGATTTGTTATAAATAAATAATGAATAATGCTGGACAGTCCACACAGTATCACCTAGCCCCAAGCTAAGAAGAGCTTGTGTTATGGGTACTAGATGACTGATATACTTAATACATACATAGATTTTCATGATTTGCTCGCGCGCCGGACAGTCGATCATTGTACCCCACTTTTTTACTCTGCTTTTTAATTACGTAGATACGAGTACATATTTGTTTTTATTGATTTTTTATAATTAATAGAGACTAATGAGCTTACGGACAAACGGGATAACCTTTTAAGTTAGCTTTTAGATTAAGATGCAATTATTGTGAAATATAAATAAAAGAAAAAAGAAAAGATATTTTTTATTATACATAGATAACAACCAGAACACCCGGAACAAATATCAGCAGATCGTACACACAATTGTCCCGAGGCGGGAATCGAACCCGCAATCACCTGCGTCGTAGTTGGACCTTCGCCCACCGCGCCACAGAGGTCGTCGTCGGTCGTTAAACCTCAAGTTTCCTATGGGGTGATGATAATGATTCTGCAGAAGCTACCATGCAATAAAATTGTCGTAGAATCTGTTTGACGATTCCATTGTGTTTGAAACAACTTGTTTAAGAATGTCGTAAATAATAGTTATTCTAGCTGGTTTGTTGCTATGGTGACCATAGTTTCTTGGTAGAAAACTGAAGAGAGAACTATAACATTTCGGATGGTTTAACACTTTGACTGCTGAAATCACACGGTATGTGTTTTCTACAAGTGACTAATATGGGTAAATTCACACTAGCGCAGCGGCTGAGAAAAAACAGATCTTTGTGACTCAGCACAACCGTAATATTTTTCGAACGAAACGCATGTGCGGCGCAACACAACCGCTGTGTAGAGCGGCAGCACGAATTTTTTAGGTATAAAAAAAGATCGCAGTTGTCGAAAAAAAATCGCAGTCAGTGTTAAAGATGCCGGGTTGGATGGCGGGTTGTAATTGTTTCTTTCAAATCATAAAATTATTTTATAATTTGAAAAATTATTTTATAAATTATAGCAAGTTTAAGTATAAATATAATAATAATAATAATAATGCTGGACAATTCACAGCATTATCTAGCCCCATGGTAAGCAGAGCTTGTGTTATGGGTACTATAGATAACTGATATACATAATACAATACATTACATAGATAGATATTTTTTATTATACATAGAAAACAACCAGAACACCCGAAACAAATATCTGCAAATCTGCAATCGAACCCGCAACCTCCTGCGTCGCAGGCGGACCTTGGCCCACCGCGTCACATCGGTCGTCATAAATGAGTACCTATTTTATATGTAAAAGATTTAGGATTATTTCGATGTATTATTTTTGAGGCTAGTTATACGATGTAGTAAGTAATGCCTTGTAAGAAACAGCAACCCTGTTTTCATATTTTCGCGCGCTGTACCACGTGAGAGATCGAACGATACAATCGCAGACAACAAGCGACGTCAGCGCCCTCTGTTCACTTCAGTACGGGCAGAAAAATAAGTGTCGTTGCGAGACCAAATTTTCATCTAAAGTGAACATTGTGTGCATATTTGTGATGAAACCGTGTAAACCCATGATTGACCATGTGTATATCCTATGTGATATTCCAAAAGAAGTTCCTAGTCAAGATAGAAGCTACATCAACTACACAATTGTTTGGTACAGTTAGCAAAAAGCTTCGATAAGATAGGATAAATATTAGTTTCATATTTATCTTATCGAAGCTTTTCGTAGTTATTTTAAAAAGTCGCGTACCCGCTGGTAAACTATGTATGAACCTAACTTTTTGAAAACAATAGAGTCGTGGACCTCTGGGAATAAGCCTAAAATACAGGTTACTTCAGTAGATTTTAGACGTAAACATATATTGTTTTCTATTTTGTCTGGTATAATAAAGTGTTTTCTATCGAACGATCTAGGTAGCTCAACTGATCCATAATTTTGGCAACAACTAAATGTCTTATTTCGACACTAAATCATGGAAAAACTAGTCATTTCAGAGGACATCGACCATAGTACCTCCAAACGACTTCACAAAATGCGTTCGCGCGCATGCGAACACGCGTGCGTCATTGCCATTCACAATAAACCGTATTCCAACGTAATACGGTCTACAATGATCCATATTCCAATGTAATAAACACTAGGCTACGTCATAGTCAATTTTCAGAACAGTGCGCTATTGTTTTTGAGAATGGAACTCGGATGACGTTGACATTTGACAGTTTATAGCCCGCCATCTTTGATTTCTTTGCCACTTTACGAGGGTCAGACTCCACCAAAGCTAAGCTGAGACCAACGAGCTAATCTTCGCTCTATGCAAATATGGTACCTCAATCTATAGGTATCATATTATCCGCCTTGATTAGTATATAATTTTTTATATGATATACCTAGTTAATATTATTTAGTATTTATTTTAAAATCTCCAGAAAATGCGTGCAGTGCTCGCAAATAATGAAAGAATCGTTTCAATTCAACCTGCTTGACACTGTTGACCTATGTCCCTCCATTGCAGTTTCTAATCTTCTTTCTAACGTTGAATACCAAAATTTGTATTTTTTAAACAGTAACATTGTCATAGTGAAGCGATTGATTAAGCACAATAGGACCCACAAGAGATGACACATTTTTTAGGACTATCTTCTAAAAATATTTTGTTTCTGTATTATGATGACGCTACCCATTACAACAAAAAAACCTTTCTACAAGATTGTACCATAAACCCGTTAAAAAGAACAAAATACCTACTTGCTGATTAGGGTACCGTTTGATAAACAAAAGGAACCCTTTTAGCAATATACACAAACAACACTTATTTTACCTATTATGATTAATAAAAGCCCGTTATACAATACAAAGACTTTGATTTTGCCCGGAACCCAAGATTTGGGCAAAACTATTTTGCTTTCTTTTGTTTTATAACTGTCAAAGGGTTTTAAAACTTTCTATTTGATGACTTTCTTCTAGTTTGGTCGTAAAATCGCGGTACCGCTATTTATAATTTTACAACCCTTTACAACAAAACATTCCATGTTCCGAAAAGAAATAGACGATCGCATGGCAATGGGAAATACCCGCTATTGTAAACAAATCCACTGCCAATTGTAATAATTTAAGTAGGTATTACCAGGTATTAAGAAAACAGGTATTAAGTTTCATTAAATTTATGTTTAATAAGGCTTAGAAATAGTTCAAATTAACTGAAAAGAGCGCACTTTTTTACGTGGTGCTGCCAAATTAAAGTAGCATAAACCGTGAATTATCTAGAGGTATAAAAACGAATCAAAAAACCACGTTTATTGTATGGCCCCTTCAATATTTATTTTATTTTGTTTTTTAGTACTGGTTGTTTTAGCGGTAACAGAAATACATCAACTGTGAACATTTCAACTGTCTAACTATCATAGTTCATGAGATACAGCCTGGGGACAGACGTACGGACTGACGGACAGTGGAGCCTTAGTAATAGCTGTGGTAATAGGGTCCCGTATGGTGATTATGTAACTCGCGACCGGTTTGCGTTAGGCGTAAATTAAGCAATCAGTGCTGTCAAACGCCAATTTTGACCAATTTTGACGTTGTAGCTGGTGTCAAACTAATACAAAATTGACGTTTGACAGCACTGATTGCTTAATTTACGCCTGTCACAAACCGGTCGCGAGTTACATAATTACCCGGCCGTTTTACCTTTTGGGTACGGAACTTACTTTTTTATATTATAAAATTTGTTATTTTTATATAAATCATCTTGCTACCTTCATTTTAACGCAGATTCGAGTTTTAATATATTTCTGTATTCATAGAAATTGAATTCAAACTTTACAGCGGGTAACCTAACGATGAACGCCACTGTACCTAGTTACAATAGTTACATATACAAACAAACAATATCTATTACTAATGTAAGAACATAGAAAAGAAATGGACGATCGCATGGCAATGGGAAATACCCGCTATTGTAATCCACTGCCAATTGTAAAATTTTATTAGGTATTACGAAAACAGGTATTAAGTTTTATTAAATTTATGTTTAATGTGGCGTCAAAATAGTTCGAATATTTATACTGAAAATAGCAAGCTTTTTTACGTGGGGCCGCCAAATCAAAGTACCTAGCATAGTTCTTGCTTTTTGACATCATCTACCATCGACAATACGAGAACATACTAACTACTATTTCTTAGGCTCTCATTCTTAAGACTATTTCTTAAGACTTGGATTATTTTTTAAGCTGAGTACTGACCGATATTATTCAGCGTAGTGTACCATTCTCAGCGAGCATTCAAACCTAACCTAACCTAACGATGAACTCCACACAAACAAACAAACATATCTTTTACACATAGCCTACATGACATGAACAAACATAAGGCGGGGTTATGAGTTTTGTCTTCATTAGCAGAGTATTATGGGACTCATAAAGAGTTTGCGACTTTTTGAAACAATTTTTTATTTTTATTTCCATTACTAGGTGTTACAAAATAATAATACCTAATTTAATTAGTCATAATTATTGCATGCTAGAATATAGTGAGACATGAGCGCATTACTTAGAACTAAACGTCCTTTATACCATGGTTCATGATCATCATCAGCCTATAGCAGTCCACAGCTGGACAGAGGCCTCCCCTAATGAGAGCCATAGCGCCCTGTCTTCAGCTTGTCACATCCAGCATCTACCTGCAGTCTATCGCAGGTCGTCATCCCACCTGGTCGGTTGCTGTTTCGATTCCCGCCTCAGGATAAATATCAGTACGATCTGCAGATATTTGTTGCGGGTGTTCTGGTCGTTTTCTATGTATAGTAAAAAATATCATTGTGTGTATTTATTTCTTTAGGTATACAAAATAAGCAATTAGACAAGTCAAATTTTATACTATTCATTATTATCAAATAACATTATTTTAATTTTAATATTCACTTTAATTTTTATATATTTATTATCAGTCATCTAGTACCCATAACACAAGCTCTTAGCTAGGGGCTAGATAATGCTGTGTAGATTGTCCAGCAATATTTATACTAAATGATTTAGCAGAACTCGCCATCCCACGGGTAAGTAACCATGGTAACCTAACAAATCCTATATTCGGCAGTCAATTACTAGCTAATTAACATTATTGCTGCTAATCCCGCGCAGGTACCTAATTACTAATTAGAGAAGATACGGTATGGATACGGTTTCTGGCTAGGGTGACATGGATTTGTTATAATTGTAGGATAAAACTTTTGAAACTATAAATAAATAAATAATGCTGGACAATTCACACAACATCATCTAGCCCCAAGCTAAGCAGAGCTTGTGTTATGAGTACTAGATGACTGATATACATAATACAATACATTACATAGATAGATATTTTTTAGTATACATAGAAAACTATCATGGTTATCAACACTAAAGTCATTTAAAACGGGATATTTACCATGATTTGATTTCGGCACAGTTTCATGCGCCATGATCACGGAATAACGTTATACGGAACGTTAACGGAACATGTTATTCCGTGATCATGGCGCATGAAACTGTGCCGAAATATTGGATAACTCAACAATCAAATCATGGTAAATATCCCGTTTTAAATGACTTTAGAATTGTAGGATATTTTTGCATGGGCTTTCAAAATCAAGTTTATACACAAGACTCATTCAGATTCAGATTTGAAACTTCATGACTTTAGGCTTAGATAATGAGATCTGAGATGAAACTTTTAACGTTTATTTTTATCCAATTATTGGAGAATAAACATTATAAGCAACTTTATAATAATTTATAGTATTAAATTTGACATGTCTAAGTTGTTGTTTTAAAGTTTGTTTTGCTTCGTCATTCTGCTTATTTTTAAAAAGGAGAAATTAATTAAAATAAATCAATTAAAGAAGATCTCATTCTCTAAGCCTAAAGTCATAAAGTTTTAAATCTGAAAGAGTCTTGTGTATACACAAGACTCTTTCAGATTTAAAACTTTGATTTTGATTTGATTTTGAATAAGAAGAAATTAATTACTGAAATTTTTATTTTTTACTATCGATAATATTCTTATTTAATGTAATTTTATTGTGTATTGAAATGGATATAATTTGTGATCTATGATTTTATTTGTGATTTTAAATTTATGATTTTGTTATGTAAAGTTAAAGTAAGGTTGACTCTATGATTTTTTGTGTTGTTTTGCTGTATTAGATAATGATTTCTAATTTTAATATTAAATTAAATATGGGTACTTTATTGCATTGGGTGTTCTCGTAAAAATAGAGGTACGTTTGTGAATAAATAAATAACGAAATAAAATTATTAGAAGAAATAAATAAAAGTTTCGAAGACAATAGGTACAATAGGTGTACACCTAAATACAATTTAAAAAGTTCAAGACTCTTTTCACCACTACATCACAAGAGTTTTTGGATTTTTTAAAGGTTTATTTAAATTTTTGGCTGTTGTCAAAATCTAAAACTTCTTATGGGTTTCATTTATATTTAATTTTAATGTTTTCTTTTATTTTATTTTTGTAATTTTATATGTTCGTGGACAATGTCTGAATAAAGAACTTTTTATTTTATTTTTTATTTATTCGATATTTTCTGGTTCCGTCCATAAAGTGACAGTTTTGTTCAAATTTTGTTTCGTATTTTTTTTTTGATAAATGTTCAGTTATACTACCAATGCCGCATAAGGTCACTAGTACTACTGGTAGTACTAGAGATACAAAGGTGTGTCATTTGTACCTACTTCCAGTTGTACTTCTTAGTTGTACTACTGTATTTATTTATTAACATTACAGATAACTCCAAATCGTTATGCCTAGTACATTTTACCATCTTAAAAACTACAAGATACAATGAAATAACACACTAGAAAACGGTGGCCCCATTCTCATCGAGGATAATGTCCTACGAGTGTATCACAAACTCATGGCTACCGCATTCCGCCCTAGTTGCCAGATTTGTCACGGGTAACGAGATTTGACTGATCCTATTACAATTGCTAGTGGACTAGGTATTTATTGGTAAAACATATAGGCCAGGCCAAGCAGTGACTGTTAATGTTAGCGGGTTATAAAAAAATATTCAAACCAAAGATATTCACTGTACAAGCTACCCGTCTATGGAATGGTGAGGTGACATCAGACGTGCAAAATCACTTCCTATCTTCAAAAAACTGCTGCATCAGCATTATTTATCCATATTAAATATTGATAGCCTTATCTGATGTCTATGTAAGTTTATTATAATGTTTGTAATGTAGGTATTTGTTACCAATTATTTATTAAAATGCCACCGTCTTTATTGTTCGTTCATGTCCAGTCCATCCCAAGGTTGCCTCGAAGAGATCGCTCTCAGCGATAAGGCCGCCCTTTATACCTTTATTCTAAGTTTTTATCTCTGTATTATTTTCTATTTTGTGTGGTGTAATAAAGTGTTATCTATCTATCTATCTAACTTGCAAACTTAACTTGCATGCGCTCACAATTCATACTTTTTGATTCAGTTTTGCTTTATTATCTACTAGTCTCTGCCCGCGGCTTCGCACGCATTGTTTCTATGGAAACGTTTTAAGGTTATTTCTATCCCATGGGAACTGATCTAAGAGATAAAAAGTAGCCTATGTTTTATTCCTGGCCTGGAGCTACCTGTATGCAAAATTTTAGCTCGATCCGTTCTATAGTTTTTGCGTGAAAGAGTAACAAACATCCATCCATACATACAAACTTTCGCGTTTATAGTATTAGTTTTTTTTATTTAGCCTGTTTCGTCCCACTGCTGGGCAAAGGCCTCCCCCAAATCTTTCCACTCAGTGCGGTCACGTGCGATCTCCCACCAATCTCCGAGGAAGGCGTTAAGGTCGTCTCGCCAGCGCTTTCTTGGCCGACCTCGCCCGCGGCTTCCTTCCGGGACCTATTTACCTAGGAGGATTTATTTATTAATTATTTAAAGAGGATATGAGTTTACAGCGTAAGAACCAAAGCTATCATCTATTAACAATAAACAGGATAAAAAATTTGAAACCATCATGGTTATTATCACTAAAGTCATTTAAAACGGGATATTTACCATGATTAGATTTTTGATTTTCTGGTTATTCCGTGATCATGGCGCATGCAACTGTGCCGAAATATTGGATAACTCAAAAATCAAATCATGGTAAATATCCCGTTTTAAATGACTTTAAACAGGATGCTAGGAAAAAAAATCCATCACGTAAATTTATTTACTTAATTAAAGGAATAAAATAATGTACATAAAAATATTTTAAATTAATTCCTTCAATAAGAGAACGATTCATTCCAAAGCTTATCTATTACGACCTAAACTTCCAAATTTTACTTCTTTACGTTTACTTATATGATATAGTTGTAGTAGTACATTTTGTTTGTTTACTTTATTTATCAATCGTGTTCTACATGTTTATTTAATAGATAATTTCGTTTACCTAAATACTTGTTTGGATTGGATCAACAAATATTGATATCTTGATTGATAGGTACCTACTGCACTTAAATATAGGGTTGAGTAGACAAAATGTAGAGTCAGTAGCCAACTTCGAAATAAGGAGGTTCTGTGTTTGGCTGAATGTATGTATTAATGGGCTGGTCCACCAGTTCAAAGTCGCTCAGCGAGCTATGGAAAGAGCTATGCTCGGAGTTTCTCTGAAGGATAGGATTCGTAACGAATACATCCGACAGAGAACCAAAGTTATCGACATAGCTCTAAGAATTAGCAAGCTGAAGTGGCAGTGGGCCGGCTATATCTCGCGAAGAACCGACGGCCGCTGGGGCAAACGTGTTCTTGAGTGGAGACCACGACTCGGTAAACGTAGTGTAGGACGCCTTCCGACCAGGTGGGATGACGACCTGCGAAAGACTGCAGGTAGATGCTGGATGCGGCAAGCTGATGACAGGGCGCTATGGCGCTCATTGGGGGAGGCCTATGTCCAGCTGTGGACTGATATAGGCTGATGATGATGATGATGATGAGACAGAATGTAGAGTCAGTAGCCAACTTCGAAATTAGGAGGAGGTTCTGTGTTTGGCTGTATGTTATTATGTATGACCTCATCACCGATTTTTTCGTGAATTAAACTGATTGTGGTAACACAATTCGTTTCGTATGAAATGGTGGTGTCGAAGTGGTCCTAATAAACATTTTATTATCGAGGGATTAGGTACTAATTATCACGAAAAAATATTATAATTTTACAGGAATTCGCAGTTAGTTGTAATTTTTTGTAAAAAAACATAAATAATTTATTTATTTATTTTAAGGAAGGCCTACAGCTTAAATAATACAAAATAAGTAACATTAACCTAGTAACAGAAAAGCTAATAAATGGCCTTTACGGCTAAATTATGAAATTAAATATACGCTATGCAATTAAATTAGAAAAAAGTAATTTATTTTTAACAATCGTCGAAATTGTGATGTTTTAAATGAAATAAAGGGCTAAACAAAATATATATTCACCCCTATTTCGGCGCAGGGTAATGGAGGTAGTCTTATTTTAGTCTTAATATCACCTATTTGTGTAGTTTACCCCCATGATAAACTTCTTTGTCTGTTCATTCTATGCCTGTATTTTGTACCTGTGTCTAAATAAATGTTTTTTTCTATTCTATTATATATATATAATAACTAAGATAATAAGTAATACTGGACAATTCACACAGCATTATCAAGTCCCGCTCCTTGTATTTTGGGAACTAGATACCTAACTGTTTCTACAAAGCTTTTTTTAAATTAAATTACTTACTAAACTAACCGTTGATTCTAATAATCGATTTATTTAGTTTATTATGTTCCTCGTTTTTCTTTAAGATTACAAACAATCTACCCAGCAATGGGAAAGACGCTGCTTTCTGAAACATAGTGTTCATAACATAAACGAAGGCAAAGCTGCTCAGAACATTGTCCTTTTTTTGTAGTATCAAAATACATTTTCGTTTTCAAACAGTAAATTAACGTGTAAAAATATATTTTATGAAACAAATAAAATTACCCGTAGGTACATTTATAGAGGCAGCGCTTAGGTCAAGATTTTCAGACGATTTTTTTATTAAAAACCGAGAAATTAAGACCTGCTCAAAACTAAGCGGGGCTAATGTCTAAAGAAATATTCGTCTATGGTAATGATAATCGATATTTCTTAGAGAATATTGCTTAATTATGATAAGAAAGAATTAGCATTCAAAAACCATTATAATCAATCAAAGTTGGTCGCATAAAGCTTTTAAAGCCAATTAGCGGATCGAAAAGCTTCAGTAAAATCATCTTTCGTACATTAACTTCTAAATTAACATAAAATGCATAGCGTACGCAGATGTGTGAAGATATTGATGTAGAGAGAGGTCTTGTTTTGTTTGTGGCTAGCTTTATAAATGGCCGCTTTGGATGCGTTCATAATATTCCGAAAGCTCGAGCTAAGTTTTTCTCCTGAACTTTTAAAAATAACTCTTAAAATGCTTGCGAAATATTACATTTTATTATCAATGAGATTTCCAAATATATTTGTAGAGATTATTTTGTAATAATAAAGAATAGAAGCACAAACTTGATAGTAAAACCAGCAGGACCATAAAGAAAAACAAAATGGCGGCGTCAAAAGCTCGCGTAAGCTTCGAACGCAGCGGTAAGGGGAAGGTAGCGGGGCGAGGGGGCCGCACATGCGTACCTCGGCCGTCCACATTCCAGTAGTGAGACCGTACCCGCCGCGGCGTCCGTATCGCCCAACCGCTCGCGATCCAACAAAGAACCTCACTAAAGCAAAAAAATCTATGATGTATCGATTATTTCCTACATCAAAGCATAAATAAGTGTTCTGAAAACCTTTTTACATACATTTCCCTGTGATTTCGGCTGTATAAGCTAGTGAATTCGGGCTTCGAAGCGGCCACGTCCTACGGAATTCCATTATCGATAGAATCTAGCGTGCGGAGAAACATGGTGGAGCCATCGCTGTGTCGAAAGTGAACGAAAATTTCGTGTTTTCTGTGTGGAATAACTGAGCGGATGGATTAAAGTGGACGTATTGTGTTTTACACTATGGATTGGTGCGAGTTAGTGTGCTAATATACGTGTATTGATCGAACAAGGCAGAATGGTGTGTCTAGCGCATTTCGGGTTGAGGCATACGCCTTGGACCCTCCTAGTTCTTATTTTCTTCATCGAAAGCGTAATGGGAAACTACGCCAAGTCTTTCTACATCCACTGGAACACAACCAACAGCATTTTCAGAATAGACAACACAGATCACGTATTCGACTTGAACAAGGGCAACGCTCAATTCGAATACGACCAAGTGAATATAATCTGTCCTGTTTACACACCAGGGACATTCGAGGAGGACACAGAAAAATATATAATATACAATGTTAGTAAAGAAGAATACGATACGTGTAGGATAACCAATCCTAATCCTAGGATAATAGCTATATGCGACAAGCCGCATAAGCTGATGTTCTTTACGATTACATTCCGACCGTTCACGCCCCAGCCTGGCGGCTTGGAATTCCTGCCCGGTAAGGACTACTATTTTATATCAACATCCAGTAAAGACGACTTGCATAGACGCATCGGCGGACGCTGTCTCAGCCATAATATGAAGCTGGTCTTTCGCGTCTGCTGCAAACCTGAGGAGCAGTCCCCAGCTCCGCCTCCTCAGCCGACTCTACCCCCGCCACCGCCACCCCCAACGACTACGACGACAACGACGACCACGACGACGTTCAAACCAGTGACGAAGAAGACCCATAAGTACGACAAGACGCCGAATGAGGTGATCAAGTCAGAGGAGCTGTCGCATTCGAGAGGGGCCGCGCTGGCGTCGTCGCTGGCTCTGGCCTTGGCAGCGACAGCAGTGCTGGCGCCGCTGGCTCGGTGAATGTGTGCCCGGGCGTCGAGGAACCCGCGCCCAGACCTGGCTAAGCCAGGCCCGTCCCAGACACTGCAGACCCTACATCTCCGCCCAGATACGATGGTCTTCGCGTAGTGTTGTGAACCAGTGATGTGTTGATGCCCCAAGGATTGTAAGGATTTTTTCATGGACAAGTGTAAGTAAAGTGTATAGTTCCGAATGGAGCCTAATGTATATTAATAGGCCTACGAATAATCGAAGTAATATAGTTTATAATTTATTTTCCGATTGGAAATAACTGCAGAACAACGTAGTCTACGATATTGATAATATATGTATGTATAATGGTAAATTAGGTTTCTTAAACCACTAGGAATTAAATTTTTTATATTTTTCATTATTGCAATCAAGGATTTTTGACTAAAACTAGGATTTGTCGAATCAAAGGTAAATAGGGGGAAATATAGAGAAATAGTAGGTAGCGTTAAATTTTAGTTCAAAAGACACCTTTTATTTTCTCAACAGCTTATGTACAATTAGATTTTATTTATATTTAAAAAGAAATTGGGGCGAGTTAAAAATCTTGTCCAGAAACACTGTGATTTTGGTTTATTTAGAAAGTAATTATTTCTCTTATATGCTTTTATTGTGATATAAAACAATATATGAAAATTGACGCATTTTTAACAAATTTTACTCGACTGATTTGCATTTGGCTTTTTCTCATATGTTTATAACTTTTTAAATCGTCCATGAGATATAATTTTATCAATAAGGCACCTAAATGCAGCTTTTTAGTATTCAATAAAAAGGCTTTACAGTCTTTTACGCCTACATCTTAAATAACCTTCAAATATTGATCTTCTACCTTCAACATAGGGTCATTGCCCTAAGCACTGTTGTGCCATGAAATGCTGAGCTGTTTTTAATGAAAATAGTCAGATAGTTAAAATAATGTAGCTAAATAGACCGGTTTTTGTTAGCCATATGCATTTAGACAGCTGGATAATATAGGTAGAGTAAGATCGAGTGATTGAGTTTCCAACTATTTTGACGATAAGAGAAGACAGATGGTTACAACTATCAATATAAGTAAGATAAACATACCGACTTTAGTTTTATTTGTACAAGAAAATTAGGCAATCGACAATAACTGCCCAAAGGAAAGTATTAATCAAGTTCTTAAAACGAATAACAAAGACTCTTAAAGACTTGGAACAGAAAATTATGGCATTCTAAGAAATCTACGAATATAACTACTAGATATCTCTGAAAGATCGAAATGCTTTAGAACTTTAAACATTAGAGATTTTAACTGAGTTGGTAAAACTCAGGCGAATGTTTGATATATCTATAATTCTTCCTTGTTATCTTACTCTACACGGAAATTTTTGAGAAAATACAAGCTCTCGAGCTAGTTTACGTAAACCTATCATAGAATCGAAGATCAGTCAGCAACAAGACCTTTTTATTATATTAGAGTTATCCTTCGAAAATACAAACGGTAAACCATAACAAATGAGAAACCGACAGTACAGACATTTTAAACGACGCTCACAAAAGTTTTCGTACGAACAACATAGGTACGTTCAGGTTCAGTTTGAGGTACTCCTGTTTCCGCATTTGGACTCCAGGCCGGTCCTTTATGCGTGTTGAACAACATACGTATCGAAATGTTCGAAAGCTATAATAATTACTCAGAAAATTTTAAATCCGCTTGCGCTTACGATCCCGCTATTCATCGAATGTATGTACACCTTAAAGACGACCAAGTTAAACCACTCGAAGCATGCACTAAAGCATAAATACTCTTGCAAAACCAGTCACCAGCTTATGTCAATAAAACAAAGAATTTATGCAAAGTTCAAAATCTCATACAAGAATGATAATTCTTAATAATCAACAAATCTTTTAAGAAGATTTTCACGGAAAATCTGATTTGCATGCATTATGGAGAGCTGATATCATAAAATAACACAGTAGCTATATTGCCGGCAATCTCATTTCAATATAAATTGACTATCCAAGGCAAGGGCCGATATCTGTTATACAATAAACAAGATTTTCGGAAATGTAAGCAATAGAGTATGATATGCTATCTTGTTTGGGAAAAAACATATTTTGTCATGAATATAATATTTTCAATCATGAAAACATCTGCTTGAACGCTCTCTCCCACAGCTGGGCAAAGGCTTCCCTTTTCTCCTTCCACTCCTCGCGAACAAAGCTGCAACAGAACGCTGGTATAAATTAACCTAAAATCATACGAACACGGAATGGATTTGTCAAACAAATTGAACAAAGCGAAAGTTTACAACCAAAAAAGAACAAGTAAACAAAACGTCTCGCCTAATGCATTGTTTTCAAAACATCAAAATGTATTTTTTGTTCCGTAGACGTTATGTACTTAGTGGAACTATTTTTAGTAAGCCACCACACCTTTCTGGCAGATGGCTATTTCGAGACGAAAGGGATAGTACTGCTTAAACGCCTGCTTGTAATAACTTAGAAAGAAACTAAACAAAGTGAAAAAGCTAACGTAAACTAAGATGAAAATGATTTTAAACGAATATGTAAACAGTTGTTCTAACAGTATGGAAAGAATTCGTGTTTGTTTTTAAGTCAGGTTACGTTGAATTTGTATTTATACTTACATGTTTAAATTCACTGTACAGCGCAGGTTTTTCATAGTTTTCAGTACTTGAATTTCGTATGTACCTTATTTCGTTATCGTTTTAAAAATTAAATTACTATACATTTTATAAGCAGTTTCTTTCTCTGGTTTATGAATGAACTAGCTCCCGCCCTCGGCTTCACACACATCTGAGATTAAATGTAATCTATATAGGTTATTCCAGTTAGACTGATACGTCAGTAGTTTTGACATAAAGAGATGACATACATACATCCATTGAGATAATCTGTATGAATTGTCCAGCATTATTTATTTATCTAAACTTCCACACTTTCGCATTTATAATATACTAACTGTACCCCGAGGCTTCGCCCGCGTACATATTTATGTGTAAAATTAACCACTATATCTATTAAAAAAACCGCATCAAAATCCGTTTCGTAGTTTTAAAGATCTAAGCATACATAGGGACAGACAGACAGCGGAAAGCGACTTTGTTTTATACGGTGAAGTGTGATATTTTCAACATATTTTTTAATCTGCTGAACATAACATTCTCCTATTTGTATTATCATTGTTTCCAACATTTCAATCCATTGCTATAGGCTCATCCAGGGCCCTATCTATATGTATCTTTTATACCTACGTGCAAGAAATTACTTTTACCCAAAGTTACGAGTACAATATTGGTGTTCATTGCATTTTATCACTCCTTTGTTAGTCCCAAAGTGACAAAACAAGATTTTATCCCCACATTTCAAGTTCTCAATATCTGTCCGGCCAGGTAGATTCGGTAATCTTGAATGATGGCCCCTCGCATTGTTGAGAAGCTACCTGGGCTATCCTTTGAAATTGAACTCTGCATTTGAATTGAGGAGTTTTTGTTGATTTAGAGTTTGGTTGAAGTTGTGTATTGTTGCAATTTGCGTTACTTGTTCTGTTTTGTGCTGCAAATATCGAGTTTGGGGCTATATAGTTATCTGTTCAGTTGTTTGTGGCGGTAGTGATGAATGCTTCAGACGGATTAGAGGGAAATTTAAGAGGAATATTCTTATAACGTTTCTATTAACGTTCCAATTTTATTGACATAGGAAATTAACGTGGTAGTAGATATTTTAGTTTGTCATTTGATTTCGTGTCTCTTGATATTTGACTAGGTACATTGTTATCTATATAAAGTGCCACGGTCTATATTGTTCCTTCATGTCCAGTCCATCCTAAGAATGCCTGGAAGAGATCGCTCTCAGTGATAAGGCCGCCCTTTATACTTCCTATATTCTATTGTTGTATTGTTTTGTGATAAAGTGTTTTCTATCTATCTATTAACGTTCCAATTTTATTGACATAGGCAATAAACTGGTAGAGATATTTTAGGTTGTCATTTGATTTCGTGTCTCTTGATATTTGACTAGGTAAATTTTTTCGTCCTCTCAGAAATAAATAAAGCAACTATTTCTTTCAAGATTCCACATAATTAAAGATACTATCGATCAGGAAGTTTTTAATTATGCATCATTTAAATACTGCTCTTGGATCAGACGAAAAAATATATTGTTGAATATCGATACTTAATTTGTAAATACCTCCATACTTATGCAGTTATTTGGCATTCTCTTGGAACCTTGCGTTTTATTGATTCTTCTGAGTCATTTAAATAAGTACGCAGTAGGGAGTACCTTATACAGCAATTAGGCTATAAAGGGCTAGAGACAGACAAACACAAAAACACAAAAAACGATTCGCTATAAGGGTGGGTGCAAACGGGCAATTGAACAGATAAAGCACCCTTTTTAAAATAAAATGATGCTGGAAATTTGCAGCATTATGTATTTTTGACAAAATAAAACGTGGTAAACGTGTTCTTGAGTGGCTTGGTAAACGTAGTGTCCCTCCGACCAGATGGAGTGACGAGCTGCGAAAGTTAGATGCTGGATGCGTCAAGCTATGGCGCTCATTGGGGAAAGCCTATGTTCTGCTGTGTACTAACATAAGCTAATGAAATGAAATATATTTATTCTGATAGCTAAGACTTAATTATCTAACTATAGTAACAAGCACACGACTTTAAAAGACTTAAAAGTAAACAATTAATAATATACATTGATTTAACACAGAAGAGACATTTCTAAATTAATGTTGTGTACATCAAGCCGTGTGTGATGGTCAGTGCCGTGTTCCTGCGCTATCAGAACAGGTTCATGCTCAGCTGAATGTTGCGAGTTTGTTGTTGATGATGATACTAAGTACCTATCTTAGTAAAGTTGCTCGTATGAACAGAGCCGTAACATACAATATTATAAATACCTGTTACTATGCTTGTTCTCAACTGGTTTTTTATCGGCAACTCTATGTATTTTTTGTTACAATGTTGTGTATACTTACCTCCTGTAATGATAGACTAACTCGCGCTTTGAATTTTGATATTTTTGTTTGATTAATTGGCATGTAATTTAGTTTTTTTGTGTAATAAATCAAAATTGGTATATATGTATTTTATTAGCTTATTGACGCACATCTTTTTAAGTTAGTGTCTACGTTACAATAACAACGTTGGGAGATATACATTATATACATTATATTATGTTTGACAATCTGTCATTGTAGTTTTAATTATGTTTTCAAAATGGCGACTACTAGGAAAGATAGGGGTTTTTTGGTCACTGCTAGAAAACATTTCTAAAATATATTCTGTCTCGTTGTGTAATTTGATATTATAACGACGACTTAGAAACTATAATCAAATATTAAAAGAAGTGAATTGACATCATTAGCTTAGTACCTACGATATTATTTACGAATTAAAAACTGTAATTATCTCAACTCGTACCTTTAAAGCTTAGCTTAAAAAGCTTCATAATTAACGCATAGGTTTTTGCACAAGCTTAAAACCTTTGACGTATCATCATCATGAGACTATGCTAGTCCACTGTTTCACATAGGCCTCCCCTAATGAGCGCTATAGCGTCCCGTATTCAGCTTGACGCATCCAGAATCTACCTGCCGTCTTTCGCAGGCCGTCATTCTACCTGGTCGGAGGGCGTCCTACACTACGTTATCGTGTTCCACTCAAGAAAACATTTACCCCAGCGGTTGTCGGTTCTGTCGATATGGCCGGCCCACTGCCACTTCAGTTTGCAGATTCCAACAACGCGTATTGTGGGAAACGAAATACATATTTTAGATTCCGCGCCAAGGTGTGTTTACGAATCACGTTTGTGTTTAGAACACGATGTGACGTCACACGATTTGGGCAAGAAATCTCCTACGTCATACGGCATAACCCCCCCCTGCTTGCTAATTCTTGGAGCATTCTCAGAGCTTGACGTATCGTACCATTCGTAACGAGCATGAAACGCCAAAATACCGTCTCGTTGCTCGTAGATATTTTGGTGTATTAAATAAAATCTAACAAGAAAATGATGGACGTTGCAGAAAGTTTGCCTCATTATTATGTTTTGACTTTTTTGACGTTTGCTTGAACGGCTTACAGACATAACATCATTCCTTTCCTTATGTAGAAGATGGTTAAGCAATGACATGACAAAATTTCATGTCATTTACGAGATGACGAACCGTAAATTATTTTGAGAAGAGAAAATATTATTAATTTTGGCGTGACTTTGCATCTCTCAACACGTAAAGTCGTGTTACGTTGCGTAACATTCGCAGCGAACTTGAAACGTTACGCCGTGTGTTACAATCAGTCTCGTTGCGAGCGCCTTCTCACCCCGAACTGACTGCACGAACGCTCGCTCTGTAACACGTTACATTACACCCCGTAACACCGGTCAGTACCCGGCATAAACTTGTACCTAATTAAGATGTATTCGTGCATCTATTTAAAACAGATTAGCACTCGAAACCTGACCGTTGAATCTTTTAATAGATTATAAATCATATGAGCACATTCATCTTTGTTAATCTTACATCTTATTCCGGTGTGAGTAATAAGGGTGGGAGGACACGAACCGCTGATTTTACTTCATCGTCATCATCAGCCTATATTAGTCCGCTGCTGGACATAGGCCTCCCCCAATGAGCGCCATAGTATAAAATGAAGTCGCTTCCGCTGTCTGTTCGCTTAAATCTTTTATACAACTCAACGGATTTTCATGCAGTTTTCAGCAATAGGCAGAGTGATTTAAGAGGAAGGTTTATATATAAATCGTGCAAAGCCGTGGTGGGTCGCTAGTTAAAGATGAACAAGGAATATTAATAAGAATGACGTCATTGTGGTCAAATACAAATGAAAATGTATTTATTCGTAAAGATGTCAGGTATACAATGTTGGGTCTTATCGATAAGTAGTTATCTCCTTTAGGCAACCGTGCAATCATCGTCATCATTATCATACAGGGCTAATTTTGAACTTGTCTTTGGTATTTTCATTCATTAGTTATTCACTCCTCAGCTTATATCAAAACTTGAATTTAAGACGCTTTGGGCATTTTTTTATTAACAATTCAAGATGCGACACACAAAATGGCTTCTCGTATTTTTAACTAAATATATATATAATATTCCTAAAATCGTGTGGCGCGGTGGGCGAAGGTCCGCCTGCGACGCAGGAGGTTGCGGGTTCGATTCCCGCCTCGGAACAATTGTTTGTACGATCTGCAGATATTTGTTCTGGGTGTTCTGGTCGTTTTCTATGTATAGTAAAAAATATCTATCTATGTAATATATAGTATTATGTATATCAGTTATCTAGTACCCATAACACATGCTCTGCTTACCATGGGGCTAGATAATGCTGTGTGAATTGTCCAGCATTATTTATTTATTATTTATTTTATTTATTCCAAAAAATCATATTTATGTACCGTTAAAGATTTACGCGTTACCTTTAAGAGATTTTTTTTGTTTGTAAAACTTCAAAATTGATAATTCTTGTAATTCTTTATTGTACACAAAACACTTAAAAAATAACTTAACTAAGAAAAAGATATGTACATAGGCGAGCTTAACCCTAACGAAGAGTTTTCTTACAGCAAAACCTTAGGTTTAAAGGAGAAGCGATAGAACAGATAGAGGAAGTGTACAAAGAAACAAATTAGACGAAGAGTATAATACATTTTGGGATGAGATTATTGATCTGACATAAACCACTATTAGAGTCATTTAAAGCATTATTGTATGTTTATTCTAAGCCATGTGAATTCTTTCTTTTTTACTGAACATGTCAAAATTGAACTACAGAACTGACAGAAACCGCTATCAGACCCATTAAATGCATTATTGTACGTCTATTCCAAGCCTAAAGTTATTTTAAAACAATGTAGAGCAGGGGACATTTTTCAAAAGTAAAATGAAATGATCCGATCCATGAAACGCCTCTTCAAAAGAATTTCCAACAGAATAAATGACATCGCATTTTACAAAACTATTTTGTTTTTTATTGTCGTTGTAAAAACACTTTTTGGTCACTTCGCTTTTTATTTCGGAATAAAACTTTAGTTTATTGGTTTTTTAAAAGTTTAACTATTGATTTATTGATTTTATTGACATTATAGGGAAGTAAAAACTGATGGTTTCAATAAAAAAAATCGTAAAATTACTGACGATAGCACGGTGGGCGAAAGTCCGCCTCAACGGAGGGCGGTTTCGATTCCCGAATCAGGACACATGTTTGTACGAACTGCAGATATTTGGGTGTTCTGGATGTTCTGGTCGTTTTCTATTTATAATAAGAAATTTATGTATTGTTTTATGTATTATATGTATATCAATAGGTACATGTCAATATTTAAGTAAAGCTATGCTAAATGTGTCAGTTTCATTTCATTTATTCAGTTCCACCGTAAGTACACATGTTACACTTGATGTCGGTCAGTTGTACATAAAAATAATATAACATTTTATAAAACACACATTAATTTTGACATAGGAAACATCATAAGGGATTGTGTTTTAGAAAAAGCAGACAGACATGCCTTCTTTAAAAATTTGATACAACATTCATAGATAATATTTATAACAGTATTAATAAATTAGTTAAATTGAATTGTAATAAAAAATACATGTCAAGATAATTGAATGCAGCTGTATAAGGGCATTGTCAATAATAAACTAAAAACAGTCAAACGTATTCAGTCTTTACCAATTATCTTTTAATTCGGTTCTCATTGAGAAAAATGCCTTGTTACCTCCCGTCATTTAAATAAAGTGTAATTTCACTGACTTTAATTTATTTTCTTGTAAAAACTGCATTCCGGTGAGACTTTACTTGACTTCAACTAGAAGGCATTTTTGAGTTCTTCTACACTTAATACTATGATAATTACGGTACTAGAGTGGAAAGACCAGACTATAGGTACAGATTGGTAGAGTGGTTAGGTATGAACAGAAATAACTTGGTCGGAACACATGTCATAGCTTAGGTATGAACAATAATAACTGCAGGTAATTCCTAGCCATTTTTAGCGACCTTTGAGGCGCGGCGAGCGAAGGTCCGTCTAGGGAACACATAATTCAGATGTATTCATGAGTGTATCACTCATAGTTAGGTGCTCATTGACTCATTTTCTTTTCTTATTATTTGGAATAGAAATTAAACATCAAATGCAGCCTAAGAGCTGCGAAAACAGTATTTTATTATAAATTATACTTTCACGAATATAATGCAAGCAATCAAATGCAAATGTGTTCTTTAAAAAGAATATTAATTACATTTAAAATTATCGTTTTCGTCTAATATCTCAAAGTTAACCGACCATCCGACAAACCTAAGATATTTTCGTGTATAGAAGAAGGAAGTTATTTATCAGAAATACCATAAGACACAAACTAAATTCGGTATAACGGACCAGAAGTCCTATCCCTAAGCATGATCAGTTGTAAAAGAAAATGGTGATCAATATAATACAAAAATACTTTGTACAAAAGATACAAATCATCTATTAAAAGAAAGTCGTGCTAGTTATACTATTTATAACTCAAGAACGGCTGACCCGATTTGGCTGAAAATTGGTGGTGGCTTAGAACCAGGAGACGGACATAGGATACTTTTTATCATTTAAACCATTTCACACATAGATTTCCGCGGGTTGAAGCTAGTTACACATAAAATACATTACATGCGTCAAGTACAATGGGCGGCCTTATCGCTTTGTAGCGATATCTTCCATCTTTTCCAGGCAACCTGATAATCAACTGATCATGTTCACGATGTAGCTCTATATCTGCTCTATCTATAAGAGCTTATTTTGTAAGCCTACAGAAATAAAACATGTTGAATTTGAATTTATCGTAGTCTATAGCTAATATTATCCCTCTACGCTTTTTACTGTCAATGTTTACTGCAATTAGGGCCAGCCTTGTTAAGTTCGCCGCGAAGCTTTTTTTTACTCTACGCCCTCGGAGCTCGTTTGCGATCGCCATTACTGATACATCGTTATAATCTTACGTTTTTCTAAACTATAAATAAAACGGTATTGTTGCTGACTAGGGCTTACTTAAATAAATGTGGAAAATAGGTCTTTTGAAACTATCATGGTTATTAACACTAAAGTCATTTAACACTTTGACTGCGATTTTTTTTCGACGACTGCGATCTTTTTTTTAACCTAAAAAATTCGTGTTACCGCTCTTCACAGCGGTTGTGTTGCGCCGCACATGCGTTTCGTTCGAAAAATATTATGGCTGTGCTGAGTCACAAAGATCTGTTTTTTCTCAGCTGCTGCGCTAGTGTGCATTTACGCATATTAGTCACTTGTAGAAAACACATACCGTGTGATTTCAGCAGTCAAAGCTTAAAACAGGCTTTTACCATGATTAGATTTTTGAGTTATCCAATATTTCGTCACAGTTTCATGCGCCATGATCACGGAATAACTGAATAAATAAAATCATGGTAAATAACCCGTTTTAACTTGCAACGAAATGCCTAAGCGGCGCAACACAAGCGCTGTGTACAGCGGCACACGAATGGCTTAGACTAAAGAAGTTCGCAGTCAACGTGTTTAATATTCTTCAGAATAGTTTGAAACTCAATCATAACAACACACATTTTAGTATTATTCTCTCATTATTAGTTTTCATTAGTTGTGCTGTGTACTTAGTAATTATTAATGATATATTAGTTTATTAATAAAATGACCTCATAATGAATCTCGGTGTAATTCAGTCCGCTAGTTATTGAATGAAATAATTTTATTATGGACGCTTGGCGGTTTTCCAACTGGGAAATAAACGTCGTATAAACGTCAAATAACTTTTATGTGAAATGTCAAATGAGTTTATTGAGAGATAAATTATTTTTAAATGAATGAAGTTGTTAGATATTTTGGTGTATTAAATAAAATCTAACAAGAAAATGATGGACGTTGCAGAAAGTAATAATTGCCGCATTATTATGTTTTGACTTTTTTGACGTTTGCCTGAACGCTTTACAGACCTAACATCATTCCTTTCCTTATGTAGAAGATGGTTAAGCAATGACATGACAAAATTTCATGTCATTTACGAGATGACGAACCGTAAATTATTTTGAGAAGAGAAAATATTATTAATTTTGGCGTGACTTTGCATCTCTCAACACGTAAAGTGTTACGTGGCGTAATGTAACATTCGCAGCGAGTTTGATACATTACACCGTGTGCTATAATCCGTCTCGTTGCTCGTTGCGTACGCCTTCTATCCCCTTACTGACTGCACGAACGCTGAGTAACACGTTACATTACGCAATGTAACACCGGTCAGTACTCTTTAGGTTTGTAGCAACATTTTTATATATCTCTATCACTGCCAATAACAAAAAAACGTAGGAAAGCTAACTATTAATTAAGATAAATTACGGCCTCGTAAAACTAATAATTATTCATCTAGTTGGAAAACACATGCAAGGATTAAATTAATGATAATACGAATGTGAACAGACATATTTCTTTGAATAGTTATAAATTAAATTGTGTGAAAATCTTTAGTAACAACGATGGTGCAAAACATCCTATGCCTCGTGCCTCTTCAGCTAATTTTACATTTAAGCTTTGTGTTTTTAACACATCTGCAGTTCTTAATAATACTACATTATTATTATGTGCAGATTGCAATAATCTACACATTATAATATGTAGTCAGACATTAAATATATGTACACATCAGCATTACGTCATAATAGATTACTACACAGACATTATTATTATGTGCACATTTTAACGAGAAACTATGTTAGGACGTATAGTTGGTCTGCAAATGTAATAATAGCGCAAAGCTTCAATGAAATATTTACGTTGAAATAAATTAATTTGCTCAGAATTGTGGTTGTAAAATGAAAAACTACCCTCTCACGTGTTATAATTTATTTTAACTTATTTTAATTGAGGGCCTAAAAATCAATTTGTTAATGCAATATAGGTGCTAACTACATCTACTTAGAAATATTAAGTAAGTACCAAATTGATTTTCGGGTCTTATTATTTTTATTTTGATCCTATACACATTGGTGCTATTAGCAATTTGCTAATTATTTTCCTTTTATTCCTAATTTAGCTCATAATATTAAATAACTATGCTAATTTTTATTATGCGCCTAAATTGACAAGTGATCAAAAAAGTAACTGGTGTTCTTTTAATAGCAAACAATTTTCTATAAAAAGTATTTAACCTGACTCTAAAAAAAATTAAAATACTTTAACAGTTTTTAAGTATATACAGGTTCGTTAAGAACTAAGATCTCGCTATTAACAAGTTTTCAAAATTGGATTGCTGTTAATGGAATACCATGCACAGGGTATATTTTACCGTAACAAAAAACTTTATTAAATGCAATTCATAGTTACGGTGAAATATTACCGGACTGAATTTATTTGAATTATTATTTAATGTACTTAATTTAAAGTGAAAATAATAGATTTATTAAAAAAAATTAAGCTCGAGCTACCTCTTGAAATTTCTGATACTATTTTTATATTATCAACTAATCTTAGAATTAGTACTAAAATCCATCGTTGTTACTATCGACTAAAAAAATCCTATGAAAATTTGTATCCTCATTTTATATTACCAAATTATAACATTGATCCATTTCTAAGAAGATGGTTCTTAAACTATCATCGACTATGGATTTAAAATGGGTCAATTTATAAATAATGGTTTAATAATTAGCTGGTAGGTTGTAGATGGTCGTTTTATTTTAGATAGTTATAGAATGGTGTATATTTTTTGCATTGTCGTTATGTATTTGCTAAACGCGGCCATAATTTAAGTCTGGTACTATTTTGGATGTATAATACTAGGTAGAGGCAGAGAGTGTATAGTATTTTATATGTAATTTGTATATTCGTTGCCTAACTTATCAATCTTTACTATAAATTGAAAAAAAAAGTGTCAAGCAAAGATTTTGTTTAAAAAAATGTGGTGTATAATATTCATAATGTCATAAAATTGTTCAGCCCGACTGAAAAGATGTCACTTTTAGTTTGGGTTTGTCAATGTATTGGCAGTTTATTTATATATTGAGAAAAAGTTAATATTTTCATTTTTATTTATTGAAAAACGTCTCCTTGTTAAAACTTCACTCATTTTTTTCTGTCTGCAAAAGCTTGTTAAAGTTTATCATTGACTTTTTAAAAGCCCAGACGGCCCTTCGGGTGTAGTAAGCGTCTTATTTTTAGCGCTAATAATATCATATCTCTTTGACAGCTGTCACGTGCTAGATCTGACAGTGTTTTAGATCTTATTTCGTCTGAGGTTTCGTATTTCTGCTAATTCATTTGTTTTTGCTCACAGTCACAACCTTTATGTTATAGACAGAGAGCACAAATTGGCACGACGTTGTCACGGTATTTATCTATATTCCATTTTTACGATATTCATATACATAAGTGGAAATTTTGTTATGTTCAGTTCACACAATGGTTCTTTAGTAAAAGTTAAATTATCAAGTCATGGCGTGATATCATCTAGTGACGGTACAGTTAATGTTTTAGATCATTGACCGGTGATATCACTCGGTAATTGAGCTAATAAAATGGAAAACAATTTTACACTTTTGAGACAACAGGCAAAAACAGAGTTACCTTTGCCGCTAGGTAGGTATACCCATCGTAGGTATACCTACTCATCTTTATTCCAAAATAGGGTATAAACACAGTTCCCAGTTTTTTGTAATTATAAGGAAAAATTTCGTATGTTTTCTTTCAATAATGAATATACCTAGAACACTGTATAAACTCATAAGCAGAAATAATAAAACGAAAAACTTTCATACCGGCCAATATCGCCACATGAAGTATTTTCTTATTTCTAAAAAGCGGCCGTAAGGACAAAAAATGGCGGCTATAAACCTTTTTATATTCAAGTTTTATTGCCAGCAGTTAAAAAAGGTTATAGGTTAAAAAAATCAAAGACAACGTTACACTTCTATGAGAATGTCTATTCTCTATGGAAAAATCTCAAAGGCTTTTGTATCTATGGTATTAAATGATGGGAATTTCCCTTGTCAGTGACTGGCTATTCCTAATTTACCACTGCAATTCTCTTCTCATAGTAAATTATGACTACGTTTAGTACCCTGTTACTAATAAATAATAGAAACACATTAACTCATAACTTATATTCAGAAAACAGGAATATTAAATGGAATAATATATTAAGTATAAAGTCGGATATATCTTGCATCGCAGAATTACTTTAGTGAAATATCACCGGCGCTTTTTGCAAGTCTATTCTAGGTCGGAACAGTTTCGTGTATTTTTGGCAACGCACTTTGCTATTACGGATGATTATTTGGCTGAGTATTCAAAATATGTAAATTTTACACTTTATGATGCAGCAAACAACTTGGTAACTCTACATTTTATTATTTAAAATGCTTAAAAATATACGTAAGTATTAAAAAATGCAATAATTAATTTAAACCTAAATATTTTAATTAGTCAGAATCGCCCAAAAATATTTTTCTCGTTTTAAATATTTAAGCGGCATGTTTGAATAATTTATAAAACTTTTTTTTTAAATCACAAAACCAGTTAAAAGCTATTAAGTTAAGTAGCGTCGCATTTTTCAGCCAATAAGTTAACTGTCTGCTTAGCTTAAGATATGCTAGATTTATATGCACTAAGTTCTTAAAATAACTTCTGGCTTCTAAGCCACGTTATAAATAAAAAAGCTCTTGTATGAAAATACTCGTAAATCCATAATCTGCCTCCCCTCATTACGTGAGATCTGGTTAAACTGTGGTTTAAAATAACTCTTTTACGGTTTTAACTGGATTAATCTTAATATTACTTTTTTTTAATGAATTGTCTGCTATGAGATAAATTGTGGAAGATTCTAGATAACTACTGTGTTGATTGAACATTTCCACCGAGATTTTATTTATAGTGATATGATAAAAAAATATTTTACACACTAGCAATTTTAATTGAATTAATCGGCCTAAGCACTCAACTAATCTGTTTAATTAAAAATGTATATATCGTGATGACTTTATTGCTCTTTAATGATCTGTCTCATAATAATGTTAGTAAAATATATAAATTTATTATTATTATTTGCATTGTATGCATTTGTGATTTATTATTGGAAGCAATACTTGAACATCAATTATTATTATTTGTAAATGATTTCGTGTAATTTTTCGATTGGAGTATTTAAAAAATGTACTTAAGAATGTAAAAATGTATTATTTAACATCTCTGCCTCAAAACCTGAAATTCGGGACGAATAGAAATTAAAAAAAACCCACTAAAATGTTATAATTGGATAAGATAAGAACCTGTAAAAATATTAAAAGAAGTTCGAAAACCTACTATTTAGTAAGAATGGACACTGACCACTAAAGCGTTGTGGAATAGATGGACAAAAAGCGTTAAAACCTTTCACAAAATGTACAACGGGTTGAAAAAAACACTGGAAAACATAGTAAATATAGTTTAAAAAATTGTTGAAACAAAATGGCCTAGTATTTCATATATTTATTTTTTGTAAGGTCATAAACAAAGCTGACATACTTATGCATAAACATTTTATGGCGCCGTAAATTGTTAAAATTGGAATATGTCGTGATTTTTTACACACTTCTAAACCAAAATAAACAGTTATTTAGATATCATGGCGCTGTCAAATGATTATGAATAAGAGTTTATCCTTTCCAGAGATTCTAAATATTAGAACGGCCTATGTTAAAAAAATACAACGGCGACATAGTGATTCTTTTAATATAAAGTTACTGTCTTACCTTTGATTGTATTTCTAAAATTGTAATATGTTGAAATAACTTTAGTTTATGTATTTCTAAATTTGTGTAAATTATTTAATCTATGTCAAAACGCTTTAGTGGCAGGGCGGCCTTAGTGTAAATATGTTGTTATGATAAGCGTAGGACCTGTAGGTATTTATTTGTACTGTTTTGGCCTTTGTTAATATCCAAAGTTTTTAATTTATTTTTCGACCAATAAATGTTGGAGAGAATTAATGTTTCTTGTTTTATTTAAATAGCTTTCCCCAATTATTAGTTCTCGTGAACTTATCACAAACCTTGTAATAAAAGCTAACTAACTCGGAAAATTTTCTTTATAAATATTAGTGTGTTTTTTTGTTTGTTTGTTTGTATAGCGGTAGTGAGTAGTCAGTCCGTTACGCCAACAAGTTGCTTTGCCGGAAGCCCAGCGTTGGTTGCTAGCATGCTAGTCATCCAACTCATGCTGAGGCAAAGCCATTTTGTTACTAGACTTACACGCTTACCAACACGTTTCCTCTTAGTTTAAGTTTATTATGTTCTTTGTAAGTCTTATTAACAAATAAATTCATTTCAAAACAAACAACCTAACAAGGTAGGTTTTCTTGTTCGCTTCTTTACTTTAAGATAAACCTTAAAAATATTGAAGTGAAGAAAAAAACACTTTTTTGCCTAGTTCTACCTTTAATAGGCTATTTGACAACATTGAAAATATGCTACAAATTGTGGTCATCCTATCAGATAATAGCCTAAAAAACATTTTTCGCTTTTTTCAACTAAATTATGTATATTTTTTGCAAATTACACGAAACAAAATGTAATAATTTATTGAATTTTATCTGTGACGAAAACGCCCTGTTGGTTACAACTCTGGTGACGTCACATGCCAGTAAACATACATTCCTCGACCGATTGTTGTTCGCGTTTTCGTTTTCTGGGTCTTAAATTCAATCTGTGAGCTATTTCTGAAGCATTTTCTGTCAAATTTTGATAAATATTATAACTAGTAGCATAAATATTTCTTATTGTTTACTGCGTGTGACGTCACACGCCAGTAAACAATAGCGCCATTACAGAAACATCGTTTTTGGCGCGGTTTGGAAAATTTAAACTTTAACATTGATTTTTATAAATAATACAGTAGATCGCCCGGAAATATTAATGTAGTGTGTTTATAATGTAATAAGGAATAATTTAAAACGATTTCCAAAATTTGTCAAATAGCCTATTCTACTTGCCCTGTTAGTTTTTGTAGGACAAATCTTGCAACTGAATTCTAGACCAGTTATCCTCAACCGATTGAGCTGAAATATGACATTTTTATGTCAAGTGACAAATTCAGTGTCATGGTACCATCAAGCTGGTCTGATGATGCAGACAAAAAGGTGGTCCAGGTGGCCATAGGAACTTGAATAAAATGTCATGCTTCAGCTCTATAATCTCTGCTTCTGCGACTCGGTAAACATAGTGTAGGATGCCTTCAGGCCAGGTGGGATGACGACCAGCGAAAGACTGCAGGTAGATGCTGGATGCGTCAAGCTGAAGACGGCACTGTGGCGCTCATTGGGGGAGGCATATGTCCAGCAATGGACTGCTATAGGCTGATGAAGATGAATAATTTTATGTACCAATCAGGTAACAAAACAATAAATAAAATCTCTTATACCTAATTTAATCAAAATTAATATTTACCTAATCAGTGGGTAGTAAAATAAACATAAATTAATATGAAACACATAATAATAAGCTTTCTTTGTAGTCGCCGTCGGCGAAGATAAGATCTGATGGGCATGCTAAGTAATTATTGAAGAATTTGTAAATTCTTTACTTTTAAGTAGCCAGTAGTAGGAACAATTATTTATTTATACTTCTTGCACGAAAACCATAACACAAAACTTATTCTAGAAAATGTATACAAAGGCGAAATTAACCCTAAAAAGAGTTCTCTTCCAGCAAACCTTATTGGGAGAGAGAGACAAGGTGAAGAGAGAAGTGCATAAATAAAATTAGATATAGACAAAATATTTTATTTTAACTTATTAATTATTCAAATAATAAATCAACAATTATAAATAATCGAATTATTATGTCTATATCCTGTGCAATTATTATAAATATTATTTTGTATACTTACCGTCAGATCTCCTAGAACCCGATTTCGCCAAACAAAATGCCATAAGTATTAAACTAATTGGTTAATCAAGATTTACAGTAAAATTAAACCATGCTTTCTGTTTGGTGAGACCGGCCTTAACCTTATCCTGAGCGCTGCGAGGTGCGATACAGTTTTAAACTTATGCGCTTTCCAGTGTTTCTTAGAGAATTTTTTTTGTTCATTTTTAATAAATAAAATAAATAATTACGCTAAACCCACCCATTCTATAATCGACATTTGAAAGCCACTTCAATGGCCTTGAAAGCCCTATACGCCTACCATACTGTTGCAAATAACGAAGGCGATTCAAGATCCGTTCCAAAGGTCTGGATGCAAGCTAAGACATACTACAGCACACAGAGATATCCTACAAATATTTAAATTTTACTTTGTTTGTTTAACTTTTTTAATACTGTGTTTCCTGTGTACCTACTGCATAATATTGTTGTATTTTGTGCGTCTGAAGTTATAAAATAAATAAATAATGCTGGACAATTCACACAGCTTTATATAGCCCCATTGTAAGCAAAGCTTGTGTTATGGATACTAGATAACTGATATACATAATACAATACATTACATAGATAGATATTTTTTATTATACATAGGAAACGACCAGAACACCCGTAACAAATCTGCAGATCGTACACACAATTGTTCCGAGGTGGGAATCGGACCCGCAACCTCTTGCGTTGTTAATAAAGATCTAAGACACTCATTCGGGTCGGGCCTATGTCCAGCTGTGGCCAAGACAACGCCGTCCAGCCAGGTGGCCTGATGATCTGCGAGATACTGCACAGAAGTAGACAAAAATGTAATTATAAAGAAGGTATTTTAAGGTTTGTCAATAAAGCGACTTTATTCACACATGACATAATCTGTCTTCCGAGAAATGTCAATGTTTTGAAATCGACTTCATTATCAAAGGCCGGATGGGCGTGAAGTTTCAAAGAAAACTGACTCAGTGAATATTTTTAACAGAATAACACAGGGGGTAATGGATTTCGCATAAATAACATATCGCCTGCGTTGCAGGAAGTTGCGGGTTCGATTCTCGCTACGGGACAAACGTTTGTACGATCTACAGATATTTTATTGTCAGATTTTTTAAATATTTTTTTTTACTAAGACGCGGAGTCCTAGTAATAGGGTCCCGTTATACCTTTTGGGTACGGAACCCTAAAAATCAAAACATGGCAAATCCCGTAAATGACTTCTAGTGCAGTATGACTGTAAACATGTTCTTGAGTGGAGACCACGACTCGGTAAACGTAGTGTAGGACGCCCTCCGGCCAGGTGGGATGACGACCTGAGAAAGACTGCAGGTAGATGCTGGATGCGTTGAGCTGAAGACAGGGCGCTATGGCGCTCATTGGGGGAGGCCTATGTCCAGCTGTGGACTAATATAGGCTGATGATGATGATGACAGTATGACTGTATACCAGAATTAGACTTACCTTACCTGCGGTTATTCCAAGCCTCTAATCGATGAACAAACTTCGCAGACTTTCCAACTTTGACGCGGATAACAATAGGAACTTTACTATTGTTCCCAGCGCTGGGACTCCGCCGTTTAACACGTGAAATATTATTCAGGTGTGTGCTTGTTTTGGTTTGGGCTTTTACTTGCGTTTGCACTCGGTTTTATACGCTTTTCAAACGTAGGGCGTGGTTTCCTTTTAGAGTTTTTATAGAATTTGTATTGGAAACAATCCAGAAATGGTCTCAAAACATTTTTTCTCGAATGATGGAGTTTTTACACCGCAAAACTTTAAAAACAAAACAGTTTAAAATATGGACGATGGGACTTGAAGTCCGTTTATTAAACGGCCTTGAAAAAATCATTATTTCAAAACGATCAAACTATCATCATCGTCATCAGCCTAAGTTAGTCCACAGCTGGACATAGGCCTCTCCTAATGAGCGCCATAGCGCCCTCTCTTCAGCTTAACGCATCTAGCATCTACCTGCAGTCTTTCGCAGGTCGTCATCCCACCTGGTCGGAAGGCGTCCTACACTACGTTTACCGAGTCGTGGTCTCCACTTAAGAACACGTTTGCCCCAGCGGCCGTCCCCGGTTCTTCGCGAGATATGGCCTGCCCACTGCCACTTCAGCTTGCTAATTCTTAGAGCTATATCGATAACTTTGATTCAATCAGTCGTAATTATGTAAATTTAGTTCTAATAAGTCACGTCTGTTTGTACTTATTGGTCACACAACGTACCTACATGTTTTTAATATTATAGGTCCACCCTTTCTACCTGGGCCTACCTCTACATTCAATATCACTGCAATTGCAACAATATAGAACAAAGCTTGCTATGTTGACATTGTACATTAGAAAGTTACAAGCCAGTTGTGCAATACCCCTACTAGTACTGGAGCATTTGTGGGAGGGTTTTTGACGACCTCTGTGGCGCGGTGGTCGAAGGACCGCCTGCGACGGAGGAGGTTCGGGTTTGATTCCTCGGGACAATTGTGAATACGATTCAAAATTCAATATCATTTATTTCTTTAGGCTTACAAAATAAGCACTTAGACAATTGACGACCGATGTGGCGCGGTGGGCGAAGGTCCGCCTGCGACGCAGGAGGTTGCGGGTTCGATTCCCGCCTCGGAACAATTGTGTGCACGATCTGCAGATTTGTTCCGGGTGTTCTGGTCGTTTTCTATGTATAATAAAAAATATCTATCTTTGTAATATATAGTATTATGTATATCAGTTATCTAGTACCCATAACACAAGCTCTGCTTACCATGGGGCTAGATAATGCTGTGTGAATTGTCCGGCATTATTTATTTTATTTATTTATTTAAGTCATATTTTCGAGCTGCAGATATTTGTTCCGGTATGGTGATTATGTTACTCGCGACCGGTTTGCGACAGGCGTAAATTAAGCAATCAGTGCTGTCAAACGTCAATTTTGTATTAGTTTGACACCAGCTACAACGTCAAAATTGGCGTTTGACAGCACTGATTGCTTAATTTACGCCTGTCGCAAACCGGTCGCGAGTTACATAATCACCATACCGGAACAAATATCTGCAGCTCGAAAATATGACTTAAATAAATAAATAAAATAAATAATGCCGGACAATTCACACAGCATTATCTAGCCCCTTTATCATCAATATTTCATTATCTACCCGTTCTATGTAAAGTAAAAATATCTATCTATGTAATTTATGGTATTATGTACCTATATCTGGCATCTAGGACCTACCCATAATACAAGCTCTGCCTAGTCTGGGGCTAGATGATTTTGTATGAATTTATTTATTTACTAGAGTAGTACCTACTGGAGTATTTGGGAGTGTTGGTTGGTTGGCATGTTAAATATTTAACGAGCAATTCACACAGCATTATCTATAATTATCTATAGTTTGACCGAAACCGCTGTACCGCTCCTTAGGAAAGTGCGGCGAGGTGGGGGGCGAGGAAAAAAGAGCAAGAGTACGCATTGACGGGAGACTGATGGATCGGAGCGGCCGATATTTCCCCCCCGTTTCGCCGCTCGTATACCTCAGGCGCGGTACAGCGGTTTGCGGTACAGCGGTTTCGGTCAAACTATAGCCCCAAGGTAAGCAGAGCTTGTGATATGGTACTTGAGGACTGATATTATACATAATACAATACAGTACATAGTTTTTTTTTATTTATACATTGAAAATACCCAGAACACCGGGAACAAATATCTGCAGATCCTACAAACATCAGGAATCGAACCTGCGACCTCCTAAGTGCTTATTTGTAAGATTAAAGAAATAAACTTTCATTTCATTCCCTGCGTCGCAGGCGGACCTTCACCCACCGCACCACAGAGGTCGTCAAAATTAAAATCTTAACACTTTGAGTGCTGAAATCACACGGTATGTGTTTTCTACAAGTGACTAATATGCGTAAATCCACACTAGCGCAGCGGCTGAGAAAATACAGATCTTTGTGACTCAGCACAGCCGTAATATTTTTCGAACGAAACGCATGTGCGGCGCAACACAACCGCTGTGTAGAGCGGCAGCACGAATTTTTTAGGTTAAAAAAAAGATCGCAGTCGTCGAAAAAATCGCAGTCAAAGTGTTAAGCGCTTTTGACATGTCTATGTTATATACATAGATATATGTTTAATATATGCACCTATTTGACTTGACTAATTGTTTCTTGCAAGCCCATAAATAAATAAATTGAATAGAATTGAATTAGACCACAAGCACGTAACAATGTCTTTAGTAATTGTTCGTCGAAAGCAAACCGCAGTGAGTTACCAATGCTATCATTGACTCATTGTTTTCGAAATGTGTAGGTACCTATTTCACAAGATAATTCGACTCATTGTTTTAAGTTGGTTGTTGGTTATAATTGTTAATGTCGTTATTGACGTGTTTACATGACGCAATTATGTATATATTAGACCAGTTTTTGCCCGCGGTTTCGCACGTGTTGTTTCTATGTGTCGTTTCTTTCATTCATGCAAATAAAGATTATTATTATTTCACTCATTTATTTAAATTCTCGTATAAAATACATTTTTTACTATAGAAAATACAATAAAATATTATAAAAATGTTCTACAGTAAAAAATATATCAAAACGGTAGATCACCGACCGCGAAGCTAGGCTCAAGCGGCCGGTGACTAGGGCTGCAGAGAAAGGAACTTCCTGACGATACGTGCCGAGTCCAAGAGTACCGCCTTCTGGATCTTCTTTATTATTATTATTATTATGAAAATGTTTAAGGTTATTTTTATTTCTATGCCATGGAAACTGATTTATGGTATATAAATAACATTTATGGAAAAAAAACACTTAAACGGTGCAAAAATAATTATTTATTAACCGATTATGTATGCAAATTTATTTGAAATCGAGGAGTTAGTTTCCAACAACCTCTGAGGCGCGGTGGGCGAAGGTCCTCCTGCGACGCAGGAGGGTGCGGGTTCGATTCCCGCCTCGGGACAATTATGATCTTCAGACATTTGTTCCGGGTGTTCTGGTCGTATATCTAAGTAAAATAAAAATATCTATCTATGTAATATATTGTATTAAGTATATCAGTCATCTAGTACCCATAACACAAGCTCTGCTTAGCTCGGGGCTAGATGCTGTGTGGATTGTCCAGCATTATTTTATTTTATTATTATAAATGTATTGTATCATCAATACAGAAAATCATTAAAAAAAGGAACTTATTTAAATTAAGTTTCATAAGCTGTTTGTTTTGCATCTAAATAAAAATTAATACTAACTACATCTAGTGGTACAATCGGCGGTATTATTACTAACTCGGGGCTACATGATGCTGTGTGGATCGTCCAGCATTATTTCTGGTATCTTAGCGAAAAATATCTTCCAAAAAACCTTTTAAGATACCTAAAATGATCTTAAGTTAAAAGAAAACTACAAAAATAACGAAAAACAAACAGCGCCGCGTGTCCGCTAATACATCCCGTCAAATATTTAACTGTTTGTTAACGTTATTTGTTTTGAATCACGTCAACTGGCTAACAAAGACTGTGGGAAAGGTGTCTTATTGAGAACAAACTTTGACATTTTAAAATCAATATTTTTAAACTTACGCGATCTGAACACATCATCATCAGCCTATAGCAGTCCACTGCTGGACATAGGCCTCCCCCAATGAGCGCCATAGCGCCCTGTCTTCAGCTTGCCGCATCCAGCATCTACCTATCGTAGTCCAGGGAAGGTTTAAACAGTGAGAAGATATGGCAGAATTGCGCAGAAATTTCCACGCGGGCGAAGCCGCGGGGCGCGGCTAGTACATAAATAAAATCTATGTTTGTATAATACTTGAAAATACTGGCTTCTAAACTTATGTTCTTTAACTCTGATTTAAGCCTAATTTTGGGCGGAAATATATCATATATAATAGTAGTAAAATTGACATAAATACTCTTAAAAACTATGATGTATATAGTTAATACAGGATCTATTAATTATTTTCAAATCGATCGTTGACAGTTATTAATTTCTAGCTTTTTTTATGATAAATAACATTTCTAGCACCTTTTTTGCAAAGTGTCAACGACACATTATATATTATATTAAATATATAAAATGTTCACAGCTATTTTGTCTTAGAATATTAGCATTTAACACTTTGACTGCGATTTTTTTTCGACGACTGCGATCTTTTTTTTAACCTAAAAAAATCGTGCTGCCGCTCTACACAGCGGTTGTGTTGCGCCGCACATGCGTTTCGTTCGAAAAACATTACGGCTGTGCCGAGTCACACAGATCTGTATTTTCTCAGCCGCTGCGCTAGTGTGGATTTACGCATATTAGTCACTTGTAGAAAACACATACCGTGTGATTTCAGCAGTCAAAGTGTAATGCGAAAGTGGATGTTTGTAACCTATTTCTTTACGCCAAAACTACTGAACTGATCATCAAAGAGCTTTATTTGATGATTATATCTTTTCTAATTGATGTTCCGCCTGCGACGCAGAAGGTTGCGGGTTCGATTCTCGCCTGGCGACATTTGTTTGTACGATCTGCAAGGATATATTATTATATCCAAGGACATGTATTTAACAAAAATAAGCTACTTTTGCTATCGTGTAAGTAAACAAACATTTGATTCCTACTTACCCAGAAAGAATTAGGTAACCTAGAAGGTACAATTGAGTTTCCTTCCTTCTGAAAACACTACATTATATTCCTTCTAAATGAATTTCATAGAACTTTGAAGGTAATTCTTTCCTAAATATAAGTAAATTTTTCCTGCTAAATAAATTCCTTCTAAAGATTCGTTCCATTTCGGTTGTAAATAAAATGTCCCTCCCTATTTCGGAAGGAAATTCGTAGTCGTCCAATTCGGCAGGTAAATTTTGGGAAATTTTTGAAGGACCCCAGAAGGAACCTCTTTGCGAGGACAAATTCAGAAGAAACGTTGGGAATTTTTTCTCGGTGAAGGTTTAAAATTTTATTTATTTCCCCCGTAGGTAAACATGTTACACTTGATGTCGTTAAATACTATAAATTTTAAAAGGTAAATTACATTTTTATTATAAAACACACTAACTTTTGACAAAGGAAACACCATAGGCGATGTGGCGCAGTATCTGACAACCGATGTGGCGCGGTGGGCGAAGGTCCGCCTGCGACGCAGAAGGCTGCGGGTTCGATTCCCGCCTCGGAACAATTGTGTGTACGATCTGCAGATATTTGTTCCGGGTGTTCTGGTCTTTTTCTATGTATAATAAAAAATATCTATCTATGTAATGTATTGTATTATGTATACCACTTATCTAGTACCCATAACACAAGCTCTGCTTACCATGGGGCTAGATAATGCTGTGTGAATTGTCCAGCATTATTTATTTATTATTTTATAGGGCATCGTGCAAAGTAAAGCAGACAGACATGCCTTCTTAAAAATTTGTCACAATAAAACAGATAATAAATTAGTTAAAAGGATAAATTAGATAAAATATCAAAGTATTCTGCTGTATAAGGGCATTGGTACAAGCCATAATGAACCTAAACGTCTAGACTGCAGAACTCTAAAAAATGCCGCAGAACGCTTCAGCAATTTAAACATTTTAGGTCACCGCAGAATCTGAACGATAAATCACAAGCGCAAAACTGTGATCGATCAACCACGGATGTAGTGACGATAGGACTGCGCGGTACGGTTTGTTCTTTGCAAGCTTCTGACCGCGGTTGAGGCTGGTAGAAAACAACGATTCCCGGTAAAAAATAGCCTATCCTACTAATATTATATGTCTATATAAGCTTTTGCGTTTTTACATATTATGTATGGATGTTTCTACTCTTTCACGCAAAAACGACTGAATGGATTGGCCTGAAATTTTGCAGACAGGTAGTTCTAGGCCCGAAATAAAACATAAGCTGCTTTTTGTCGTATACATCAGTTACTATCGGATATAAATAACCTTAAAACGTTTCCATAGAAACAACGCGTGCGAAGCCGCGGGCAGTAACTAGTACTTCAGAATTATTTAAAGTATACAATATATAGCATATAAAGCACGTTTATTCCCAGTAGTTCCTTTTGGCAGTTCCTTTAAAGGGACTAATGAGACTTTTTCTTCCCATTATTTCCTTTAATAATTTTGAAGGAACTAATGGGAAGAAAAAGTTCAGGTAGCTCATATACTTAACTAATCGGCTATAAGTATATATGTAAATACTTGTAGTTATTGTTTTATTCTGTTATTGTCTTAATAAATTGTATGTTATAAACATGGAAAAACAGTTAAATTATTATTTTAAAACGAAAAAGGCAAATTGCCCAGAATGCTGGCAGCATTACCACCTTGAACGGCCTAACCTTTTATTATTATTTGAACTTTTTATTGTAACATTGACTTTTCTCCAACTCTTGGTTTGTATTCTTACTTATAATGTAAAACTTTGTTATCTTTATGTGTGGACCGTTACTCGAGACACGACGTCACCCCAATTTAAGGTCTAGCCTGAAAACCAGTGTCACTATCGTCCTCGGTCGATAATGACAACAAGCTGACACGGGTCCTTATTAGCCGCGCACATAGGGAAAGACCAGTTTTTCTTACTCTACTACTTATGTTTTTCTGTATTTATGTGTCTTTCCCTTTTTCTTGTAACTCTGTTTAACATTGTGTGTGTGTGTTGGCTATAAATAAATTCTTTTACTCTTTTTTTTTTATTCTTCATTCAATGCTAATATCATTAGGAACAGTATAATATTATAATTAATATGAAATTATTAGAAACAGTATGATATAATAATTAGTTATTAGCTATTTTTTATAATTTTAAAAGTATACACGGAGTCCATTTCTTCTCTACCGTGGTTCACGTTAACAATACTAATCTACGGAACGTAGACGTAACACGTTAATATTGGAAAACGATAAACGTTAGGAAATAAAGCATACTGCAGTTTTATTTCAAGAACGTTAACGGTAACTAACGGTTATAAGAAAACTCGAGTATTAACGTTATTTACGCATTAACGTTTTTTTTTATCAACTATTCTAAAGGTAAAAAAGTAAAAAGATTTTTATTTTATAAGAACAGAGACGAATAACAAATATATACGACATTTGATGACCGATGTGGCGCGGTGGGTGAAGGTCCGCCTACAACGCAGGAGGTTGCGGGTTCGATTCCCGCCTCGGAACAATTGTGTATACGATCTGAAGATATATGTTTCGGGTGTTCTGGTCGTTTTCTATGTATAATAAAAAATATCTATCTATGTAATATATGGTATTATGTATAACAGTTATCTAGTACCCATAATACAAGCTCTGCTTACCATGGGGCTAGATTATGCTGTGTGAATTGTCCAGCATTATTTATTTATGTAAATAAACGTTAAAGGTACAGAAAAAAAATGTCAATCAAAAAGAAAAATTATATCGAACGATTTTAGCCGACGATGATAGTGTAACAAAATATTTTCCAATACTATAATTTGAGAAAAGGACCAAGAGTTTTCAAAGTTATATTGCTATAATAAAAAGTACAGTCATTTTACCTGTAACACGGGTACATAGACTTCAAAATTAAAAATGGCCGTCGATAATAAAAATGTGCTACAATTTTCTAAATTGGAATGCGATCGTGAATGGAGCGAGATTCCCACCAATCAGCGGGCCGTAACGTTCGCGCCTAAAAATGTTTCTATTTTTAAATTTGACGCGACCCGAAGAGTCACGATGTCATAGGTTCTCACGGGTCACGTCAAAAGGTCATTGTCACGATTTCGTTTGATTTTGGAATGTAGATTCTTTTTAATTTTCGAGATTGGACATGGTTGAATCTATTCTGTTTTCCAACCTTTTCAACCAAACTCTTTTCTGTAATTCGTCAAGCGAAGACTAAAATGTAGGCCAAATTTCCAACAAAAACCCGAGTAGGTATTATATCTTTTACGATAAGGATCTCGCAATTTAATCCAAATCCATCCCTAAACATTTTGTACGTAAAAACATTAGACTTTTTATAGAGCCGTCATTTGAAAAGGGTGGACACAGATTTGTAGATATCATGTTAGCAAATAACCGAATTTATTCCGACGGAGGGTGAATAGGGTTGCCAGTTCGCAGTGAATTATTTTGTGAGATAAAAATATTGATGTTACGGGGTTTTCTATCGCGTATGCGACGTAGGTTTTACAAATTATTTTAGAAAAATCTTAGAATATATAAAAATCAGGTAGTACCTACTAAGTTTTTAAAAACACGTCTACAGACTAATCCCTGAGCCAATCAAGGGGCTAATTTTGTCAGTAGTAGATATAAAATATAACCCCAGCAAAAGTAGCCGAGTGAATTAAAAAAACGCAACGGATTTTGATGCGGTATTTTTTAGTAGATAGAGTGATTTAAGAGGCAGGTTTATAAACCATTTGACACGTGGATTTCCACGCAGGCGAAGCTGCGGGGTGCAGATAGTTGTGCAATAAAATAAAATAATAGACTTAATAAACGATAGACCTGGCATACTTTCGCGGTAACCCTACCGAAATGAAGCAGCTCGCATGATCCGTACAATTCGATTACATGAATTTCACGGATCGCGGAACTCTCAACTATTACTGGATTAGTTACATTATAGTTGGACGAATTGAATTAACTTACAACTATAAAATGCGAGCGTTTTACCGCTTGTTCAACTAAGGGCAGTGAAAACGCCGCGGCAAAAAATACAAAATGGCGCATTTAGTTAAGCAACCGGCTCAAGTGCAGGCCACAGCGGGTCTATTCGTTGTATGTATATTCATGAGTGTAACATTCATACTATTTTCGCCGTTTCTATAATATTATAAAAAATAAATAAATAAATAATGCTGGACAATTCACACAGCATTATCTAGCCCCATGGTAAGCAGAGCTTGTGTTATGGGTACTAGATAACTGATATACATAATACAATACATTACATAGATAGATATTTTTTATTATACATAGAAAACGACCAGAACACCCGGAACAAATATCTGCAGATCGTACACACAATTGTTCCGAGGCGGGAATCGAATCCGTAACCTCCTGCGTCGCAGGTGGACCTTCGCCCACCGTGCCACATCTGTCGTCAAATATAAATCTAAATATCTTGGAGCTAGATGATGCTATGTGGATTGTCCAGCATTTTTTATTTATTACCACTAGTTTGTGGGTAGCTTCTACTATTCCTGGTTGCCTGGAAGAAATCGCTCAAAGCGATAAGGCCGCCTATTGTACTGTTATTATGTAAGATTTAGATTTATGGTGTTATTTTGGGTACAATAAAGTGTTCATTCATTCATTCATTTCTCTATTGTGTCACGCGACTTGTCTACATCGCCACTAAGTCATAAAAAAAGCAATATACTAGTGAAACACGATTTGGTTGAATTCTCAAAGAATAACACAGATGAGCATAACATGCCGATTAACACTTTGACTGCGATTTTTTTTCCGACGACTGCGATCTTTTTTTGAACCTAAAAAATTCGTGCTGCCGCTCTACACAGCGGTTGTGTTGCGCCGCACATGCGTTTCGTTCGAAAAATATTACGGCTCTGCTGAGTCACAAAGATCTGTATTTTCTCAGCCGCTGCGCTAGTGTGGATTTACGCATATTAGTCACTTGTAGTGTCACAAACACATACCGTGTCATTTCAGCAGTCAAAGTGTTAACTGCATTGACATGATCGACATAAGACAGTCAATTGCTATCTGGGTCGCTGCATGATACATAATGCAGGCAATAACGATCTGTACCGACCGGGCCGGTTTGTAGTTGAATGAAGATAGTGTAAACAACGTTTCAAATACATGTCGTGATGGTCATTTGGTGATATTTTGACATAGGTACTACGCTCCTATGGCTAGATACTTAAGGGTGTATAATACCTCAAACTGCTAATTTTCAACTTCGCCGGATGTCCATATCGTCTAAACTACTGAATATTTAACTTTGAAATTGATATATGGTAAAGTTCAGGACTTAATCTATCGATCATATTTTTCGAAAACACGATTCCATAAAAATTTCTCGATAGAAAAAAATCGCAAAGTTACCTCTAAATTTTTACTAAAACCTAAATTCCTCAATAAATACAGAAGTTCAGATCTTGACAATAAGCGTGGTAATAGAATTAAGTATAAATAAAAATTTTATATGTTTCGGTTTTTTCAAATAATGTCCTAATTAATAGGTAATAAGCTAAAACTTGATTTTTGGACTTGCGTTGCAATGCCCTGTCCCGCTCCTATGAACGCAAAATCATATGTCTAGCCTTTTCACACAAAGTTGAGGTTGTATGGGCCCTTAAACTAGTATGTTTAATGTTTCATCCTATTTTTTTTATCTTTATTGATTAAAGAAGGTTTAACCAACATGATTATGTCACCCTCAAAAGTATACTTAATTAACTTATTCTATCTACGCTTAATTCCTAATTTAACAAATTTTAACATATTAACACTTTGACTGCGATTTTTTTTCGACGACTGCGATCTTTTTTTTACCTAAAAAATTCGTGCTGCCGCTCTACACAGCGGTTGTGTTGCGCCGCACATGCGTTTCGTTCGAAAAATATTACGGCTGTGCTGAGTCACAAAGATCTGTATTTTCTCAGCCGCTGCGCTAGTGTGGATTTACGCATATTAGTCACTTGTAGAAAACACATACGGTGTGATTTCAGCACTCAAAGTGTTAAGTGCTTCTTCTGATAGCGGAGTAGCCAAAATATCATCGTCTACACCGATACAAAATAAATCAATATTGTATTTAAAACAAAAATTATATGTTTCTGCTTCGTTCCGGACACACTCCACAACAATATGGTACACATCTTCCACTACGTCACATTCGGTACAGTTCTTGAGAGGAGACCGCTCGGCAAACGTAGTGTAGGACGCCCTTCAGCCCGGTGGGATGACGACTTGCAAAGGACTGCAGATATATGCTGGCAAGCTGAAGACAGGGGGCTATGGTGTTCATTAGGGGAGGCCTAAGTCCAGCAGTGGACTGCTATAGGCTGATGATGATGAATATATCGGCGCAATTCGTGATCATGAAACTGTGCAGATATAATGAAAAACTCAAAAATCAAATCATGATAAATACCCTGTTATAAATGACTTTTGTACCAAAAACGTTGTAAACACAAGCACCTCAAAACATAACAAAAACTTAAATATCACCGATGTATGTTCGTTGAAACAATTATATAATTTGGTTCATTTTATTAATTTACCCTTGGGCGTCCATATATCTGGTATAGAGCTATAAACGTAGCAGAGGCGGCAAGGAAGGTTTTTATTGATGGGATCACTATCGTTCGACTATTTATTGTGGTTGACGGACCTGTGATCACGAACTAAATAATAAAAAAACACATTTTTTTTTATTTAAATACTATGTGTTTATGTACCGATACGGTGATTTTAAAAAAGTGATCAAATAAGTGTTTCGCGTTTCGAGTGGGCTTTGAAAGTATTTAAGCTTAGAAAAGAAAATTATACATAAATATTGAATGAATAGAAATAATATATAAAGTAAAGTAAAAAAATCATTTATTTCTTTAGGCTTACAAAATAAGCACTTAGACAAGTCTCAATATTTTATATATAAATTATTATCAAATAAAATTATTTTACTGTTCACTTCAATTTTTTGTCCACTAGTGGAAGAAGTGAAAAGAAACCACTAGCATGTTCATCTCTTATATGTCTAATACATAGTTATTTGCCTATTTAAGTCTAAATATAATATGATTCGATACATGTCAATATTTAAGTAAAGCTATGCACAACACAAAAACTTACATACTATTGTCGGTGCCAAACTGAGCGACATCTGGCCAAGCATTAACATCATTGAGATAATCATTTATGGAGTAGAAAGCCTTCTTGATGAGATTTAGTTTTATGTAATTTTTAATTTTTACGTAATTTTTAAATTTACGAAGAGATACAATATTTAATACAAATAATGCTGGACAATCCACTCAGCATCATCTAGCCTCAAGTTAAGCAGAGCTTGTGTTATGGGTACTAGATGACTGATTTGGAACTGTTATGGTATTTCTGACACTGCAACTAGAAAGAAAGAGAAACAAACATCTATCCAAACTTTCACGTTTATAATAATAGTAGGAAGTAGGATATTTAAACTGCCATCTCTACAGATTTGTCAGCTCTATGCAAGTATAACCAAATTACATACATTTGTTCTAGCACGACATTAATAATGCGTAGGAAAATAATAATAAGCGGCAATAATATACAGATATCTAGTAATTATTGACCAAATATTAAATGTAGCATTTATTGATGAATCAGGAAGTAATTGTTAGGTGAGCTTATTTTCCAACCTTTTTTATAGATAATCTGTTATTTTGTATTAAGCCGTTTTACAAAGGATATGTTTGACAATTTGTTTGAATGTATTTATTGATATTTTATACAATTTATATTTATTTTTTGGCCTTTGCCCGGCAGTGGGACAATAATGGCTTTAAATAAATAATAATAATATCGACTGATGTGGCGCGGTGGGCGAAGGTCCGCCTGCGACGCATGAGGTTGCGGGTTCGATTCCCGCATCGGAACAAATGTGTGTACGATCTGCAGATATTTGTTTCGGGTGTTCTGGTCGTTTTCTATGTATAATACAAAAAAATATCTATCTATGTAATGTATTGTATTATGTATATCAGTTATCTAGTACCCATAATACAAGCTCTGCTTAACATGGGGCTAGATAATGCTGTGTGAATTGTCCAGCATTATTTATTTATTTATTTAATATTATTACTAGCTGCCCAGCTTCGCATGGGTTCAAATGTTATATACATATAAACCTTCCTCTTGAATCATTCTATCTATTAAAAAAACCACATCAACAATGTATCTATGTTTTCTTTTATATTTTCGTTTCACAGCATTTATCGCTATAAAAGATCTCTTCCAGACAATATTTGGAAAGTTCCGAGGTTATATTTGCGTTGGATCTCCAACCCATACGAACAGCAGCGTGGGGATTATGGGCATTACTCCCCATGATATAAAAGACAATGAGACGCTTACAAAACTGTGTCCAGCTGTGGACCAATAAGGCAAGGTTTCTAGAACACACCGATCTTATAGTTATAGCGTAAAATGTAACCTGTAACCCTTTTATGATGACCGCGCCATAAACAAACCGACATACATTCAAAACGTAGATATTATCACGTGTCTATGTAAGTACATTCTAAGTAATGTATTCAGGTTCACCATGAGATGCCCATACGTTGTATGAGGCCATTTAGATAGTGTAGATATGCCTTTATTTACATACATACCTACATAAATACGTACCAGGTTAGTGTATGACATTTATGCGACACTAGTTCGTAACCGCGGCTTCGCTCGTTACTTTAAAAAAAGACTGTATCACCCAATATCTTTAGACCATTCTTGACTGAAATGCCTTGAGCATTTCTTCAAAACATACTCGAGTTCGGTAGGCTTACCTCACATTGTAGTCGTACCCCGACCACGACTCGGTAAACGTAGTGTTGAACGCCCTCCGACCAGGTGGGATGACGACCTGCGAAAGACTGCAGGCAGATGCTGGATGCGTCAAGCTGAAGACAGTGCGCTATGGCGCTCATTGGGGGAGGCCTATGTCTAGCAGTGGATTAACATAGGCTGATGATGATGATGACCTCGACCACGATTCAACCTCTACTCAAACTCCAAACGCGTTTCGGTATGCTTTATCGTAAATAATCCCTCCACTCGAACTGAACTTCGAAAACTTAGATCTTCGAAAAGATTAAGCGAACAGACAGCGGAAGCGACTGAATTGTATACTATGTGAAGATAAACAATAAATAAATAAATAAAATTTGACGGCCGATGGATGTGGCGCGGTGGGCGAAGGTCCGCCTGCGACGCAGGAGGTTGCGGGTTCGATTCCCGCCTCGGGACAATTGTGTGTACGATCTGCAGATATTTGTTCCGGGTAATATGGTTTTCAATGTGTAATAAAAAAAATATCTAAGTAATGTCTTGTGTTATGTATATCAGTTATTATCTAGCACCCATAACACAAGCTCTGCTTACCATGGGGCTAGATAATGCTGTGTGAATTGTCCAGCATTATTTATTTATTTATTTATTATTATCTTTTCTATCAAATACCTACAATTATTATTTGGTGACTATATATATAATACATACGTGTGTAGGTATGTACCTACCTACGTACCTATAGGTAAAATTATCAGAAGACATAGGTACAGTCATGTAGGTAAGAACAATGTAAGACAACCTTCACAGATGAGTAAAAAAAGCTTTGGGCAAGTGTGAGTAATTCCTTCGTAGTTAACTCTCTGAAGTTTTTATTCTTGCAATCAGAGTATCTTATACGAAAATATTTCATCATTATCATCAGCCTATATTAGTCCACTGCTGGACATAGACCTCCCCTAATGAGCGCCATAGCGCCCTGTCTTCAGGTTGACGCATCCAGCATCTACCTGCAGTCTTTCGCAGGTCGTCATCCCAAATGATCGGAGGGCGTCCTACACTACGTTTGCTGAAAATGAACGGATCGACAAAAATATGCCAAGTTCTGTCATGAAGGAACTCTAAAATGGTCGAACAGCGGGACACCCTCACAGAGGGATGCCAACAATCTAAACATAATGACTGGTAATGGACGACAGCCGAAAAAACATAAAAAGAGCGCGTAAGCGGCATTCTTAATTCAAGATTTCAAACTAATTTTTCGCATTCGATTGCCGCTGGCCATTGATAGGAAGAAACGATTTTGAATAAAGAAACATTTTGTGAATCAGTAATTTCGAATTAGGAACGTATCATTTCGAATTTGGAACTTGACTTTTTGTTTAGAATGTGCTTGGATCGTGAATCGATTCATTTTGCAGTGTAAGCCGTTGGAAGCAAAGAGGCCTAAGTAACAATTTTATTAAATTAAGATAGACTTAAGTGCATATGTATGGTGAATATATATTTTGTCCAAATTGTTAAATAATAACTAATTACAGTCTCAAGTACGAGGCTGCAAAACATGGCTGAACCTTTGTAATATAGAAAAAGTTCCTTTTAGGCATATTTTATCTCTGTTTATGTATGTATATAGGTAGGTTTGCCCAACTCGTTCATCATCAGCCTATGATAGTCCACTGCTGGACATAGGCCTCCCCCAATGAGCGTCATAGCGCCCTGTCTTCAGCTTGTCGCATTCAGCATCTACCTGCAGTCTTTCGCAGATCATCATCCCACCTGGTCGGAGGGCGTCCTACACTACGTTTACCGAGTCGTGGTCTCCACTCAAGAACACGTGTGCCCCAGCGGCCGTCGGTTCTTCGTGCGATATGGCCGGCCCACTGCCACTTTAGCTTGCTAATTCTTAGAGCTATGTCGATAACTATGGCCGACCCGTTACTGTGATTATTATGTAGGTACTAAAATAAATGTTAATACCGAAGTAATAAAAAATCTACTAAATCTGGCTGACACTATGCCCCTTTCGCACAAGGATTTTATAAAGGATTAATCTTAAATTTTACGTCATTTCGGTTTGATAACTAACTGACAACTCGCTGATCGTATTTTAACCAGTTAAAAATCCCAATGGCTTTGAAAGCTAAAAATTTGGGTTACACCACGTCTGCTTTACAAACTGTTAAACCAATGATTCGAACAAAACGTTAGATTTTCAAGAATTTAGCAAAATTGATAGCATTGAATGTATCATTTAATTCGACATTCAAAAAGTACAAAATGGCTACCGTTTTCGTGAATTTATGTAAATTCAGTTATCTGAGTTGAATTAGGTAAGTTAATTAGGCATCTTTTAGGGTAATTTAAATAGATTTAAGAGGTATCGTTTAAAGAAACATCTTTTTTAGATACCGGTTGCTGATAACAATCAGTTTTGATGGAGGTAAAAACGAAATAATATGTTTTGTGAAGACATACAAGTTTGTCGGTAATAACGGTTAAGATTTAAGCCTAAGATAGAAACCTACTTCTCGGAGTAAGTATACTTCAGTGGACACTTGGACTACACAAAGGTAGTGTAGGATACAGGCAAGTTTATCACTATACAGGGCGTCCCACAGCCATGCCACATGGAGGGAAAGTACTTTAACACTTTGACTGCGATTTTTTTTTGGTCGACTGCGTTCTTTTTTTTAACCTAAAAAATTCGTGCTGCCGCTCTACATAGCGGCTGTGTTGCGCCGCACATGCGTTTTGTTCGAAAAATATTACGGCTGTGCTGAGTCACAAAGATCTGTATTTTCTCAGCCGCTGCGCTAGTGTGGATTTACGCATATTAGTCACATGTAGAAAACACATACCGTGTGATTTCAGCACTCAAAGTGTTAAATATTGTAGATTGAACATTTTACTGAAAGAAGACTTTATTTTGATTTTAAAAACAATTTAAACTGCATTCAAAGATTTTTGAATAATCGCCTGCCTGAGACGGAAATCGAACCCGCCAAATTGTACAAAAAAATCACTGCTAATTTAACGATACCGACCAAAAGGCTCAATCAAGTAATGTTATTTCCAAGTAACATAGCATCTTAAATAAAAGGAATACCAGCTGAAGACAGGGCGTTGTGGCGGCGCTCAGTAGGGGAGGCCTATGTCCAGCAGTGGACTGCTACAGGCTGATAATAATGATAAGTAAACCTAGAAAATAAAGTGATCACTTTGACACAAGTCCCATCGCCGTGGTACACCCTGTATAAGCCTTCTGGCCAGTAAAACAGATGCTAAGTCATTTTTAAATCTGCTAAGGAAGTTCATATCGGTATTTATTTTTGGTATGCACAAATGGGTAGTGGGTAGTGTCGGTAGGTACCCACGTTTAGGTACCTACCGGGAACACAGACGCAGGTTTGATTCTGGATGCGCTAAGAACTGAAGTTTTCAAGATATGATTTAGTTTTCAACCCACTTTGGACACGGTGGAGGTGGTGTAATTGTCCAGCTTTATTTATTTATGAACTCTTTCATTTTCGAGCAATTTACACTTACCACGAGAGCGAAGCCGCGTCCAAAAACTAGCTAGCTACTAAAAAAATTGTTCCTTCATGTGCAGTCCACCCTAAGGTTGCCTGGAAGAGATCGCTCTCAGCGATAAGGCCGCCCTTTATACTTAGTTTGTTTTATTGTTTATTTCTGTATTGTGTTTTGCGTGTGGTATAATAAAGTGTTTTCTATCTATGTATCTAAAAAGAATGACCAAGTCCGGCTCAGCCGTTTCAAGTAATTCTATATCTTGTAACAATATGTCGGTTATGCCCGGAGCACTTCGGAACAATGGCCGATTACTTTTACAGCTTATTGTGTTAAAGTATCGAAAACTTCTTGCTTTTGACGGGCTAGTAACGAGGTAGAAGTGAAACTGGTTACGAATTTTAGCTTATGTGTGACAGCATAGTAAATAAATAATAAATATGTTGTTAACCACAGACTTGTAATGTGACGTCATCCATAGGTTCAGCCTTAAAACCAGCGTCGTTACAGTCTTCGGGCGGTAGCGACATTAAGCTGAGGCTGGACCTAATTAGCGCGCACTGAGGACAGGCTACGTTATTTTTACTTATTTTCTATTGTTATATTTTAGTTTTTAGTTTTAGTGTTAGGTATATCTTATTTAGCTTAATGTGTTTTTTAATGTACGTTTGTCTTTTTTGTGTGTGCTAAAAAAAGTTTTCTATTCTATTCTATTCTAAATAAAATTCATTTATTTCGGACAACGAAAAATCAAAATTAAAATAGCTTAAGTAATTAAATTTAGGTCCATATCATGTAAATTATTACAAACAAATAATGATGAAAGTGGTTTTTTATTATCATTACTTGGTTGAAGAACAGTGCTTGAAGAACGGGCTATCCCATTTTTTTTACATGATAATGCATTCAGAATGATGTTGGTAGTGATATATGAAGAAATGAGAAAAATAATACAAGCTAAAGTTATAAATCTTACTCACTCGAAACTAAATACAAAGAAAACGTAATATTTTTCACTGTATACACCATTATTGTACTAATTCCTAGGTACAGGTAGTAGGTTCTAATGAAACACTGTGAATGTTGACTGGTAACAACCCAATTTATTTCGGAACCATAAATTTCACGCCTATCAGAACCCGAAACGCTTCGTTAGCGCGATCTAGCGCTCGCGCACTTTTAGCAGCGACATCTAGTTAAGCTTCACCCACCAAAGTTTGGAACTTAACTAGACAATTATTATTTAAAAAAATATATATATTAAATATTGATGTGAATAGAATCCGAATCGGAAATAATTTTTCTCTAGTTTTATTATTATAAAATTGAAAACTATTTGTTTGGATTGCTGTGCAAATATATCTATAAATCTATACTATAAATAACTATCTGATTTTAAAAAAAAGCAAACATTTGTCATGCCTAATTCGTTACTCATCGAATTAATAGAAAAATACTTTATTGTACACTAAATAATGATCATTACAAAAATTATGGGAATTTAAAAAAGGGCAGAATGTAATAAAGATATTCTAGAATAAATATGAACATCACATTATAAATACATACAAACAAATAACAAATAATCTTCCGTTATCTTTCCTCCGTAAACTTTATTCTAAAGGTAGACTACTAGTAAGGCGTGCTAAGTCACTAGCAATATTCAAGAGCATGGTAAAGGAACACTATTTGTCCTGCTGTCACTGACCACACCCTTGTTTTTTTCCGTTATAAAATTAATATTATATATTTATATAAGTAGGTATGTATTATTAGTTATAAAGTATATATGTATTTATAGTAGATAGGTATTTGTATGTAACATAATATGAAATTTCATGTTGTAATTAACTACATAATAACGCACACAGATCCCCTTTTTTAATCCAACGATCCTATCCATCCACGGTTGTCTGGTAGAGATCGCTCTTGAGCGATAAGACCGCCAAATTGTCACATGTCTTGTATTTTTTTTTTTTACCTTGTTTGTTTTATTTTTAAGTGTGCAATAAAAGTATTGTCTATCTATCTATCTAGACTATTCAGTTTCACATCTAAACGGCATGATTAGCTTATTTTTGTACCTCGTTAGGTTTTTATTATGGGAGTACAAGAAAACACAACATTCTATGTTTTTTCGAATGCGACTGCAATTGCAGAGAGATTGTTAAAAATCTACCTACCGCATGACTTATTTATTTTATTTATTTTAAGCCATTATTGTCCCACTGCTGGGCAAAGGCCTCCTTTTTCTCCTTCCACTCCTCGCGATCCAACGCTGCAACAGGCCACGATGGAAGATGTACCTCGAGCTCGTCGCGCCATCTCATCCTGGGCCTTCCACGTCGCCTCTTAGCGTTGACTTAACTTGTTATAAATAAACCGGCTTCGCCTGCGTAGCAATATATGTGTCAAATTTATAACCCTTCCTCTTGAATCACTCTATCTAAAAAAAAAACCCGCATCAAAATCCGTTGCGTAGTTTTAAAGATCTAAGCATACATAGGGACAGACGGACAGCGGGAAGCGACTTTGTTTTATACTATGTAGTGACGAGAAAGAAAAGAAAATACATTTAATTGCCAACCTTTGTGGCGCGGTGGGCGAAGGTCCGACTGCGACGCAGGAGGTTGCGGTCGATTCCCGCCTCGGGACAATTGTGTGTACGATCTGCAGATATTTGTTCCGGGTGTTCTGGTCGTTACCTATGTATAAAAAATAAAAAAATAATGCTGGACAACTCACACAGTATTTTCTAGCCCCATGGTAAGCAGAGCTTGTGTTATGGGTACTGATATACATAATACAATACATTATATAGATAGATATTTTTTACTATACATAGACAACGACCAGATCACCCGGAACAAATATCTGCAGATCGTACACACAATTGTTCCGAGGCGGGAATCGAACCCGCAACCTCCTGCGTCGCAGGCGGATCTTCACCCACCGCGCCACATCGGTCGTCTAAAAATATATACATATATCTATGTAATGTATTGTATTATGTATATCAGTTATCTAGTACCCATAACACAAGCTCTGCTTACCATGGGGCTAGATAATGCTGTGTGAGTTGTCCAGCATTATTTATTTATTATGAAGTCTTTATTTCCAACTTCAGACACACACATACAAAATACAACAATAATTATGCAGTACACCAGTAAAAACAAATTATAATAAAACAAAGTCTATTTGTAGAGTAAGTCTAGCCTTTATTAGTCAAACGTGTTCCTACCACGACTCGCCAAACGTAGTGTAGGACGCCCTCCGACCAGGTGGGATGACGACCTGCGAAAGACTGTAGGTAGATGCTGGATGCGGCAAGCTGAAGACAGGGCGCTATGGCGCTCATTAGGAGAGGCATATGTCCAGCAGTGGACTAAAATAGGCTGATGATGATGATGATGTTAGTCCACTGTTGGACATAGGCCTCCCCCAATGAGCGCCACAGCGCCCTCTCTTCAGCTTGCCGCATCCAGCATCTTTATACCTGCAGTCTTTCGCAGGTCGTCATCCCACCTGGCCGGAGGGCGTCCTGCACTACGCTTACCGAGTCGTGGTCTCCACTCAAGAACACGTTTGCCCCAGCGGCCGTCAGTGGACTAACATAAGTCTATCTAAAGGCTGATGAGGAGACCAAGTAGTAAGCGTAAACTTATCTAAGTTTCTCGTAACTTGTCCGCCTCGGTCTACGTATAACGAAGTTACGTGAGTATTACGTAAAGAACTCTTTCACGATTGAATGCGTAAAGTTAAGTACGTACCATAGTGTCACAAAGATATCTGTGGATTGAGTAAAGCCTTGAAATAAAATTGAAGTAAACATCAAAATAATGTTATTATAATAATGAATAGTATAAAATATGACTTGTCTAAGTGCTTATTTGTAAGCCTAAAGAAATAAACTTTCATTTCATTTCCTATTTCATTGTTCCGAAATAAAAAATTGGCAATCGTTTGTTTCTTTTAGTTTTTATATCTTATGCAAACTAGTTTCTGCCCGCGGCTTCGTTTCTATGGAAATGTTTTAAGGTTATTTCTATCCCATGGGAACTTACTGATTATATTATTATCTGTATATTTCAGATCATCATTAAACCCATATAAAAAAATTATGACACACACAACTTAAAAATAAACAAAAATTTAAACATTCTTAAATTTTGACGACCGATGTGGCGCGGTGGGCGAAGGTCCACCTGCGACGCAGGAGGTTGCGGGTTCGATTCTCGCCTCGGAACAATTGTGTGTACGATCTGCAGATATTTGTTCCGGGTGTTCTGGTCGTTTTCTATGTATAATAAAAAATATCTATCTATGTAATGTATTGTATTATGTATATCAGTCATCTAGTACCCATAACACAAGCTCTGCTTACCATGGGGCTAGATGATGCTGTGTGAATTGTCAGCATTTTTTTTTTTTTTAATTTAATTATAAATTACACAATACACATCATAAAAAGAATTAAACAAAATGTCATACTAATTATATGGGATGAAAATTATTCCATGTTTTATTTCGGACCTAAAACGAATTCTTTATTTTTCTAATTTCACGTTTATAATATTAGTAGTATATCTATTGTTATAGCTATGCTCGGAGTTTCTCTGAAGGATAGGATTCGTAACGAATACATCCGACAGAGAACCAAGGTTATCGACATAGCTCAAAGAATTAGCAAGCTGAAGTGGCAGTGGGCCGGCCATATCTCGCGAAGAACCGACGGCCGCTGGGGCAAACGTGTTCTTGAGTGGAGACCACGACTCGGTAAACGTAGTGTAGGACGCCCTCCGACCAGGTGGGATGACGACCTGCGAAAGACTGCAGGTAGATGCTGGGCGCTGGCGTTGTTGGGAAGCTACACTATCCGCGGTGAACATAGGCTATATTATATTTTCAAAAAAGTTAGGGATCCGTACTAAAACCGTGCGAGGCCGGGAAGGTCCGCTAGTAGAAGATAAAAAAAGCTTGGAACGAGTTTTACTCCAACTCAAAATCTAACAACTTACAGATAAGCAAATCATATGTACTAGACACATAAGTTATGAACATACTAGTGGTTTCTTCTCACTTCTTCCACTGGTGGACAAAAAATTTAAGTGAACATCAAAATAGTGCTATTATAATAATGAATAGTGTAAAATATGACCTGTCTAAGTGGTTATTTGTAAGCCTAAAGAAATAAACTTTCATTTCATTTCGTTTCATTTCGTTTCATTTCATTTCATAGTTTTTATAAATTTACAGATATTTTAGCAGGACTGTACAGTTTTTGTGATGTCTCGTGACATCTAGCATTTTATCCGTCTCAGTGAATTGTTATGGGTAAGGCTGACCGTAGTGTTAAGGGGAAGAGTTAGCTATATTAGTTTTGTTTCAAATACAATAATTATAAATAAATAAATATATAAATAATGCTTGATAATTCACACAGCATTATCTAGCCCCATGGCTGTGCCCATGGTAAGCAGAGCTTGTGTTATGGGTACTAGATAACTGATATACATAATACAATACATTATATATTGATAGATAATTTTTATTTTACTTAGAAAACGACCAGAACACCCGGAACATCTGCAGGTCGTACAAACATTAGTCCCAAGGCGGGAATCGAACCCGCAACCTCCTGCATCGCAGGCAGGGTTATTGTATTTATATCTCCTATAAGTAAAACAATCTTCCATCATGGCCGATGGAAGATGTGCCTCGAGCTCGTCGCGCCATCTCATCCTGGGCCTTCCACGTCGCCTCTTAGCGTTGGGTGGGCTCCACTCTGCGGCGTTGTATCGCGAGGAGTGGAAGGAGGAAAGGGAGACCTTTGCCCAGCAGTGGGACAATAATGGCTTAAAATAAATAAATAATAATAACAAGTAAAAGAAGGTCGACTCCTTAACAAATCGACTCACCGACCAAATTCCGCGTGAGTTGTCTTGATGTTCAGCAACTTAGCCGAACTATACCCACTTAAGACAAATGTTTGTACGATCCGCAGATATTTGTTCCCGGTGTTCAGGGTGTTTTCTATGTGTAGTAAAATAAATTATTTTAAATTATTAAACACTAGCGGACCTTCCCGGCCATAACTTAAAAAAAAAAAAAATCTAGCATATTGTTCACCGGGGATAGTGTAGCTTCCCAACGAGGAAAGAATTTTTCAAATCGGTCCAGTAGTTTCGGAGCCTATTCATTACAAACAAACAAACAAAAAATCAAACCTTTCCTCTTTATAATATTAGTATAGTTCGCTTCGCCCGCGTTGAAATCTACATATGTGTCAAATCTATATACATACATATATAAAAGAAAGTCGTGTTTGTTACAACACTTATAACTCGAGAACGGCTGAACCGATTTAGCTGAAAATTGGTGGAGAGGTAGCTTAGAACCAGGAGTCTAACATAGGATACTTTTTATCATTTAATTTTAACCATTTGGACATATGGATTTCCACGGGGGCGAAGCCGCGGGGCGCAGCTAGTAGTTTATAAAGCCTTCCTCTTGAATCATTCTATCTATTTATAAAAACCGCATTAAAATCCGTTGCGTAGTTTTAAAGCACTAAGCATACATAGGGACAGACAGACAGCGGGAAGCGACTTTGTTTTATACTACGTGGGGATAACCCAGAAAAAATCTCTCTTCTTGAAGAACTTTGAAAATTACACGAAAGAAAATCTGAATCCAAAAATCTGACTTTGAGAACAAACATTTTTTTGTCCATCTGTGAAAACCAAACCCGCAAACTTTCGCATCGGGCCTTGCCCTCTACGTCACAGAAGTCGACCTTTCCGAGAGATAACTTTACATACCACCATTAGAATATGTCCTATAATTACCATCGCCTATAGAGGGCGTTAGTAACGCTACATTAACCACGAATAAGCACCTTAGGTTAAACCAGATTTAGAAGCTTGTCGTACACCTGAATAATCACTTCATAATATTAAATAAAGTCGCTTTCCGCTGTCTGTCTGTCCCTATATCCCTTCATAGTTCTGTCCCTTACACTTTGTATAAGTTTGAGCAGTAAGGATAGACGATTCTTGATAAAGAATTGATTTATCCTCCCGGGTGCGCAGTTTGCGGGCCAGCTCCAATACCGTTCTCGCAATGATAGCTGGGAGAGTGGACTGTCCAGGCACTGTTGTGAGCGCCACCTTCCCAGCAATCCTTTTAGTTTTTGTCTTGTTTATTTTCTAATATGAGTGTAAATGGTTGAAATAAATACTTTTTATTTTTATTTTCTATTTATTTATTTATTACGTCACAGCTGCGACACAGCAGTTTGTCTTTAAAAGTCTGCCCAACACATATGCGTAGAAACGAAACTCGACTTAAATAGTCAAGATATCAGACGAAGGGGCTTAGATCTTTAGAACTACGCAACGGATTTTGATGCGGTTTTAATAGATACATAGAGTGATTCAAGAGAACAGTTTATAAAACATTTGACTCATAGATTTCCACGCGGGCTAAGCCGCGGGGCGCAGCTAGTATAAAATAATTAAATTTTGGGCTTTAGCTTGTGATATTTAGATGCATTGTCATATTGACGGCATCAGATCATCAATACTATGTAGTGGTTAATAAATCCTACTAATATTATAAACGTGAAAGTTTGTGAGGATGTTTGTTGCTCTTTCACGCAAAAACTACTGAATGGATTTTCATGAAACTTTACAATAATATAGCTTACATATCAGAATAACACATAGGCTTCAATTCATAAAGATATATTGTATATTATCCAAAATATCTATCACCACGGGTGAAACCGCGGGGCGCAGTAATTCATAATAACAAATAAATAACAAAAGTCCAGCTTAGTTTGACGCTAAGTGATGCTGTGTGAATTGTCAAGCATTATTTGACGACCGATGTGGCGCGGTGGGCGAAGGTCCGCCTGCAACGCAGGAGGTTGCGGGTTCGATTCCCGCCTCGAAACAATTGTGTGTACGATCTGCAGATATTTGTTCCGGGTGTTCTGGGTTTTCTATATATAATAAAAAATATCTATCTATGTAATGTATTGTATTATGTATATCAGTTATCTAGTACCCATAACACAAGCTCTGCTTACCATGGGGCTAGATAATGCTGTGTGAATTGTCAAGCATTATTTATTTATTTATTTATTTCCAAAAGTCGATCACCACAATGTGTTTTCAAGTGTATAAATACAATCCAACCATAACCAAAGCTGAACGAAACTTTGTCGATATTCCTACAGATAAGATTTATTTATTTCGCATAATAAGTAAAATGGCTTCACAGTTTCTGGAGGCTTGCTTACCGACATTTATTTTCTGTAAAATCTCGTCATATAATGTAGGTACTTTTAAATATAGGGCACTTAAAGAGCCATGGCAGTCGCGGCGTAAGAAACGACCCCTTCAACTTGCCCGTGGATGTCGCAAGAGCCAACTAAGGTACCGACAATCGCTGGGGTAAACGTGTTCTTGAGTGGAGACCGCGACTCGGCAAATGTAGGTGTAGGGCACCCTTAAGTCAGATGGGATGACTACCTGCGAAATACTGCAGGCAGATGCTGGATGCGGCAAGCTGAAGACAGGGCGATATGCGCTCATAGGAAAGGCCTAAATAATATACCTACGGAAACTCTAAAATAAAGCCCGTCTCGACATAGTTTAGTTTCTCAAAAGTTGATTTCAATTTATTTTGAAATGATACATTCAATAATTCTATAATATGAAATGAAATGAGATGAAATGAAACCCTTGTGCTAAAAGTATCTTTTTTCCACGGTCGTTTCAGGAATGAATTATTGTGCATTTCATCCTAGCGCGCCCTTTCGCACATGCCTCATCCTCTACGATCACAAATACTATCTAGATTTCGAATCACATACAAAATCAAAACTAAAAGCCATAATCAGTAAATAAGAGCTTTTTTAACATTTGAATACACATTGCGGCATTGTGCCACGTGTTTACGTTGCCTGTGTTTCAATCGAACTACAAAATAAGAGCTCACATTACAAGTGCGCTCTTATTTATGGAGACGGATTTTTTGCGCCGACCCGTTCGGTGATTATGTAACTCGCGACCGGTTTGCGACAGGCGTAAACTAAGCAATCAGTGCTGTCAAACGTCAATTTTGTTTTAGTTTGACACCAGCTACAACGTCAAAATTGGTCAAAATTGGCGTTTGACAGCACTGATTGCTTAATTTACGCCTGTCGCAAACTGGTCGCGAGTTACATAATCACCCGGCCGAAATCAAAAACAAACTCATCCTCAACAGTCTATATTCGTCCACTGCTGGACTGGACGCAGACCTCCTTCTGATAAGCATTATGTCAGGCGAGATAGCTTACATTTAGGCTTCACTTACCGACGAGATCGCGTCGTCGACTTGTGTACTCTTAAGATTAGCGACGTTAATAAAAAACAAAAATTTTGGTCAGTAATTTTATATTTTTTTACTGTCATCCATATATTGAGATACAAAAGTAAATAAACTACAACTTTGTAAAAAAAAGTACAATAAAAAACGTGTTATAAAAATATATTTGGCTATGTGCAACTTACACATCATGTTTGACATAATTTTTTTGTATAATGCGTATATGTAACAAAAAATTTATTGTTCACTTCACTATGAAATTTGTAAAAAATTTAAGACGTTTCGACAGCCTACATGCTACCGTGGTCACAGGAATTATAATAATTAATAGTTCTGAACGAGCAAAGTTAATTTTATTCTAAATACATTCAGCAAACTGAGGGTAAAGTAGGGATAAAAGACCCAGTTGGGATATTTAGAAACTTTACAAATTCACAATTATAGATATATATATTTTTTTTTTACTTCAATAGTACAAAATATTAAACCCAACAGTTTCCAATTATCAGTCAGTGACTTTATTCGGGAAGGAATGCTATTTGCGATTGGTTTCTTGTCAATACGTATTTTTAACAACGCAAATCTTCGCGTTATCGCGATAGTATGGCCGCATAAGAAATAGCACTTGTTTTGGTTTCTTGTCCCGCTGCCTATCTGTCCCTAATATGTAATCTAACGCAGCTGTTAATCTAACAGACCATTAAAAATAACGCTTTTTCCTTCGCCTTTATTATTTATAAAATAATTTAGGACAATATTTATAACGTTTAGGACACCCTCCGACCAGGTAGGATGACGACCTGCGAAAGACTGCAGGCAGATGCTGGATGCGGCAAGCTGAAGACAGGGCGCTATGGCGCTCATTGGGGGAGGAGGCAAATTATGTCCAGCAGCAGACTAACATAGGCCGATAATGATGATGAGTTATGTATAACAATTATTTCTTAGCAGCCGCTTCCGCCGCTTTTTTAGCTTTCTCTGCCCTCAGCGCCTCCCTCTTCTTTGTACATTCTGTAGGCGGTCGCTGCGCGACGGGCGGTGGCATATCCTTAGGACAAGGTATTCTCTGCCGCAAACCAACCATTTTGTTGCAGAAAGCGTTGTATAGTGACAAGATGCTACTACCTGTAATAGATTATTTAAACATGATATAAACATAATGTTAAACTTTACATGGTTATTGGTGATTCGACGTATTCCCGTTAGGAGGTGATAGGGGTGACTATTTGCGATAATTTTCACCCCATGTGCACCATGCAAAAATGAACCATTTTTAAGTATTTTCTCTTCTTCTTATCTTTTATTTTTTATTTTCGCAAATAGTCCCCCCTATCACCTCCTAACGGGAATACGTCGAATTACCAATAACCCTGTAGGTATATAGAAAAATCTCTTACTTGTATGGTAGGCGATCTCTCGGACGTAGACGTCTGATTCTTCAGGGAAGCAGATAGCACCTGTAAAGAGAAGACCAGCGCCAGCGCCAACCAGTCTAATGCAAACTCCTACTCGTTTACGGGTAAGGTAAACACCTGGAAAAGAGTTGTTTTAGATAGATAGATAGACAGACAATACTTTTATTGCACACTAAAAAATAAAACAGTCAAGGGGCCGTTCAAGTATTACGTAAGCACTATGAGCGGGGGGGGGTCTTTGTTTTGCTTATTTTGGGATGACATGGGGGGTAGGGGAGTCTAGATGATGATTACGTCATCGGTAGTTATGTACTTTTTTTACACGAATGACAACCCTCACATTGTCTATGCTTGAAAACGAAACGCATTTTCGGGGATTCCCGCAAATAATGCATACGTTTAGGCACGAACCGATTAGGGGAATTACCGCGCGCTATTCACTTGTCTAAATTTCCTCTGTCAGTGTATTGTTTACTTGTGTATTATAACATTATAATTATAATATAAAAAAATACATTTATAATTGAAAAATGTTTACGTAAGCATGGGGGGAGGGGGTAAGAGCTTTGCTTACTTTTGCTGACAAGGGGGATGGGGAGGTCAATAATTGTAATAAATCTGCTTTCGTAATATTTGAACGGCCCCAAGATAAAAAATAATAATACAAGATATGTGACAATTTGGCGGTCTTATCGCTCAAGAGCGATCTCTACCACACAACCGTGAATGGATAGGATCGTTGGATTGAAAAGGGGATCTGTGTTATTATGAAGTAATTACTTTTATATTTATTTATTTATTCTCAAGCTATTTGCCTGCGACGCAGGAGGTTGCGGGTTCGATTCCCGCCTCGGAACAATTGTGTTTACTATCTGCAGATATTTATTTCGGGTGTTCTGGTTGTTTTCTATGTTTAATAAAAAATATCTATCTATGTAGGTACTATATTGTATTATGTATATCAGTTATCTAGTACCCATAACACAAGCTCTGCTTAGCTTGGGGCTAGATAATGCTGTGTGAGTTGTCCAGCATTATTTATATTTATTTGGTATATTATAGTCAATATTTAAATATTACACACCGTGATAATGCGTACTAGTAAATAGATTTATTTTATGTGTGTTAGATTATATGTATATATTTTATATGGGCCGTAGTATTCAAGTATTTTCTACCCTGTACTAAGACTATTTTGCCTGAAATAATTAATGAATTATCACTACATAATTATATAAAACAACGTCGCTTCCCGCTGTCTGTCTGTCCCTATTTATGCTTAGATCTTTAAAACTACGCAACGGATTTCGATGCGGTTTTTTTAATTAGATAGAGTGATTCAAGAGGAAGGTTTATAAACCATTTGACACGTTGATTTCGACTCAAGCGAAGCCACGGGTGCTTCTCATTATTATTATATTATTACTAGCTGTGCCCTGCGGTTTCACCCGCGTGGTGATAGATCTTTTAGATAATATACAATATATCTTTATGAATGCCTATGTGTTATTCTTATATGTAAGCTATATTATTGTAAAGTTTCATCTATTCTGTAGTTTTTGCGTAAAAGAGCAACGAACATCCTCACAAACTTTCGCGTTTATAATATTAGTAGGATAAATTATAATTATGATAATAATTCTTAATAATCTGGACCGCAATGGTTACTAGGGTGGAGCGATTTTTGTTTTTTTTCGTAATCATTTTGGCATACCTGTAAAAAGTTGCTCTTCTAACTCACAAATATACTCACAAAATTTTATTTGATACTTCATATATTTAGAGGTGCCCCCAACCTCATTAATATAAGAGAAATTCGCGAAAATTGGTAAAAAAATACATTCGTCTTATTTCCGCTAAATTATATTCTGAACGTTGCCCTGTTAGTTTATGGTAGAAAAATGTAACCTTGAGAGTTGTTTGTCGATGTGCGGTACGCGGGGTACGCGGGGGAGGTTATTTCACTACTCTCATCAAACGTTGTTTGAACGCCATTTAGTGAACACGCGCGCAATTATTTTATTTGTGAGACGCTTCGATTTTAACGGCTGAGATCAAGAATTACAACTCATGTAAGTAGTATTTATAATTTAGTGTTGACAGTTAATGTAATCTAGATCGAAATAAAGTACTTTCGATTTGAATTTATACCTATTATTTTTGTTCATTGCAGTAAAATGTCTCAAGTCAAAACTCGACAAACGACGTCTTGTCCCGTGTTTGGTTTGCCAGAGAAGTTACCAGTAGCTCAATTGCCTACTTATAATGATGTTATAAAATATTATCTATTAATTAAATATGAATTAAATTAATTTTACAGAAAAAGGGTTACAGAAGACCATTATGTGATTTTATCGGAGCCAGGAAGTGACTACTTCGGGCATGTCACGTGTGAGTCAGGCACTGCGAAAGGTATTAAAAGTACTATTTTAACTTACTTAAAATCCAAATCGGTGAAACTCAGCGAAATATCTGTTGTTGGTTGCGATGGAACAGTAGTTAACACAGGATTTAAAGGTGGTGTGATTCGCTTGATGGAAGAAGAACTTAAAAAACCATTACAGTGGTTTGTCTGTCAGTTACATTCGAATGAATTACCACTGCGACACCTGTTATTGCATTTGGATGGAAAAACTACAGGGCCTAAGTGCTTTTCAGGTCCCATTGGAGCCGAATTACAAAACTGTGAAACTATGCCAATAGTAGAATTCACTGCCATTCCGTCAACATTACCTGAGATTACTAGAAATGATTTGAGTACGGACCAAAAATATCTATACGATATAATGACGGCTATAAGCACTGGTGTTTTTTCTTCCGATTTATCTAATAAAGAACCTGGGCCTCTCAACCATTCTAGATGGCTTACGACAGCAAATCGAATTTTAAGATTATATGCTACTAAGACAGATCCCGAAGACAAACTGGTGATATTAGCTACTTACGTGATGAAAGTTTATGGACCAATGTGGTTTACAATAAAATGTAATCCCTCGTGTATAAATGGAGCTAAGCATCTGTCGAATACTATTCGTCTGAGTCGCTATTTGAATCCGGATTTGAAGAAGATCGTTGACAACGTAATCCAACGAAATGGATATTTCCGTCATCCAGAGAATGTTCTTGTCGCAATGCTTGGAGATGACATAGAGAGCATACGTGAGCTAGCATATCAACAAATCTCGAAAGCCAGATCAGAGAATGCTCCAGGACTTCGAACATTTAAAGTGCCTGCTTTAAATTTCGACGCCGAAGATTATACGAAAATTATTACGTGGCAAAACTTTGAAATAACTGAGCCACCGCTGACTTCTAATTTATCGGATGAAGCCTTGAAATCGATTGTCAAAAGTGGTTTGGGTACAACTCAAAATATAAAAAATTATCCATGCCACACACAAGCCGTAGAGCGCTGCATCAAATTAGTGACAGAAGCTTCAAGTGCTGTTTGCGGAGACCATAAACGAGACGGTTTCATTAGGTCAAGACTGCTTTCACGTCAGCAAATGCCACATTTTGATACAAAAAACAATTTCACGTTTAACTAAAATTACACATTTTAATCTTGTTTCTATTAATAAATAATTGTTCGAAATAAGTTATGGCTCTTTCAGTTATCGTATTTCCAAGTAATAATAATTATATTAATTTAATGTTAGCCCTGAAATTCAGAAAAATACATTCATTGAACAATCTGAGAGCGTGATAACGAAATGTATTAAGTAGTAATATTTACCGATTTTCAATTGTGTTGGGGCACCTCAAAACATTAAAATAGATTAATAAGATTTCGTATGTTTGATTTTCTCATTCAAAGACAACTTTATATCGCTATGCCGTTGAAAAAAAAAAAGTTTTTTTTTTCCCCATACATTATCACTCCACCCTAATGGTTACGCATAGCAAAAGACAGAAACGAGTGGAAAGCCTTAGAGGAGGCCTTTGTCAAAAGACAAGCTGGAAAAAAGACGGGAAACCAAGCGCCGAGAACATCAGTAGATAAGAGACGAACCTAACGAGTTTGGCCTGTCAAACGATCCTAGATCTCACAAACACGGGGTCCCCGTGGTAAAAAACTCGAATTTCATATAATCCAACATATTTCCTTTGGTTCCATAAAAGTTAAAACACGATTGTGAAAAAAAATTACAATAAAAAAATCATGAAAATGTTCGCACTGTTTCGCACATAATTTGGTCTAATTCTCAGGAACCCTGCGGTCTATTGAAATGATTTATGTCTTGATTCGTAGATTATCACTAATTATTTGGTTCCATAAACCAGTTTCGTAATAATTTGTGTAGTTTTCTTGTAATAAACAATAATTTTATTTGGCGCTTACGCCGTTCAAAGATACTGTCGTCCGAGTCTCTGTCCCACTCTTATGAACGCGAAATCCTAATTATGCTATCGCCTTCGCTCACTTCGCTCAGTCTGCTGTGATATTCGTGCGGGACGGACGTGTTTTTGTAATATTAGTAAGTATTATGTAACTGTTAATGTGTCTACCAGAAATAAAGGCTGATTTTATTTTATATTTTTAATAATTCTTGAAGAAAGCCGCGAGCGAGGTCGGCCAAGAAAGCGCTGGCGAGACGAACTTAACGCCTTCCTCAGAGATTGGTGGGAGACCGCGCGTGACCGCAGTCAGTGGAAAGATTTGGGGGAGGCCTTTGCCCAGCAGTGGGACGAACCAGGCTAAATAAAAACAAATCTTACCGGCTAACGCACCCATGGCCACCGTAGCCTGCCTCAAAGCGAGATTATTGGGACATCTCATGTAGTGGACAAAACTCTGCTTCTTCTTACAGAACTCGTATGCGAAGAAATTCTTGCAGTTCTTCAGCTCGCAACACGCCTCTTTCCCGGTATGGGTAAGGCTTTGGCGGAATGAACTGGAATCAATAGAAGCATCAAATTATTATTTTTTCTTTATTTTTTTAGGCACTTCTTACCAGGTAATCATATTGATTCCCACGATACAGGCCCAGCCTAGTGTGGGAATCATTAGCACTTTTGTTAATTAATTCTGTCTACTTAAACCATACCAAATCTGTATTAACTTATTTCTGTTTAGATGTAGAAATAAACATATTTATTTTCATTTCAATTTCATTTTTCATCAACATAATAATCATCATATTCATAGAAAGATAGAAAATAATTTATTATACCACACAAAACAGAAGGGCGGCCTTATCGCTGAGAGCGATCTCTTCCAGGCAACCTTGGGATGGACTGGACATGAACGAACAATATAGACGGTGACACTTTAATAAATAATTGGTAACAAATACACTAAATACCTACATTACAAACATTATAATAAACTTACATAGACATAAGATAAGGCTATCAATATTTCATATGGATAAATAATGCTGATGCAGCAGTTTCCAACATATAATCAGAACTTTAATTTTGTATGTTTTAAGTACATATATCCATACCGCAATGCTTGAAAACGAAAGTTTTCAATCAGTGCGTCCTACCCGTTATGACCTACGGAGCTGAGACGTGGACACTCACGATAGGGCTGGTCCACCAGTTCAAAGTCGCTCAGCGAGCTATGGAAAGAGCTATGCTCGGAGTTTCTCTGAAGGATAGGATTCGTAACGAATACATCCGACAGAGAACCAAGCTGAAGTGGCAGTGGGCCGGCCATATCTCGCGAAGAACCGACGGCCGATGGGGCAAACGAGTTCTTGAGTGGAGACCACGACTCGGCAAACGTAGTGTAGGACGCCCTCCGACCAGGTGGGATGACGACCTGCGAAAGACTGCAGGTAGATGCTGGATGCGGCAAGCTGAAGACAGGGCGCTATGGCGCTCATTGGGGGAGGCCTATCCTAGCGTTACGAATCCTATCCTTCAGAGAAACTCCGAGCAACTTATTGAAAAAGTTATTTATGTGGTATTAAACTATGATTTAAAATCGCTTACGTCACATAAGGCATAACACATTCATGTATCAGTTTTCTGTTCATCATAGCACATTTATGCTCGTCTTCCTTATAGTCCTTATACTCGTAATGTGGCGCTTTGTAGATTGGCAGATCTTTGTATCTGAAAAAAATTAAGTGTTGCTCGATATACAAACTAAAAAACCGGCCAAGTGCGAGTTAACACTCGCACGAAGGGTTCCGTACCATCTATAAAAACGGCAAAAAAATAATGTCTGATGTATGAGATATTAAAATAAGATAAAGATAAGATAAAAAATCATTTATTATATTACAAAACTGCGGTACCTTTAATATTATATTAATATTTTATTTTATTATAAACTCAATAAACCGGAGACGCGTTAAAAATAGTAAATAAAAATAGTACTAATCTATCGGTAAAACTTTTGTCGCACTGAACGAGTTATTCAATGTCAAAATAAGTTACAATCCTTGAACTGAAATCACTTTACACAGATAATTTATTTTTTCGACCGTGCCGATCTGCCAATGCCGAAAGAAAGATATTTGTGATGTATCGGAATTACGGACTCTACTATAGAACTAATTAGCACTTTAATGGTAGGTAACACGAATGCTACTACAGTATAAAATGACACTAAAGTAGCGTTACTGTACCCACTATGTCAAAAGATAGTCATACGAGTACCACTATATCAACTATATAGAGCTAAAATGTCACCGCTAACACTTCTACGGTTTTACTATGTCACTTTTTGGTGATATAATTGCACCAAATCGGTTTTACTCGACCTTCTTTGGGCTTTTATAGTACCAAAAGTGGTGTTTGAGATGCGTTCTATGGACTGCTATAGAACAAGAAATTGTTACTTGGGTCCAAATAAAAACATTTATTCCTTTAACTAAATCTACTATAACAGTGTTTCAGATTCCCTTTTATGTCAAATAACCGTGTTATGTAATCTCGTTCTTTTAAAATTAATCGAATTTTAATATGAAATGTAGATAAGGCCTCCCCTAATGAGCGCCATAGCACCCTGTCTTCAGCTTGCCGCATCCAGCATCTAGCAGTCTTTCGCAAATCCACCGCGCCATAGAATTCATAAAAAAAAAACTAAAACAAATTTAAAAATCAATTGACTGTACCTACTTCATATAAGGCGGTTTCTTCGGTATCTCGGGCGGCGGCGGCGCAGCGTACACCGTCGGTATCAGAGACCAGTTGGTCCCCAGCAGGCCGGTCCTCAAGACCTCTATCCATAGCCTGCCGATGACGTACAGGTCTCCGGGACCGATGTTTGCAAGCAGCGTCTGTAACTCTTCATCTGGTGCGGTATTGCTTTCCAAAGATTGAGAGACCTCCGTTCCATCTCCTGAAAATGTATGTTGTTTTCTAGCGGTTTGCACGTGGTTTTGCACGCGTTCTTAGTTATAAAAACCGCCATGTGTGAGTTGGACTCACGCACGAAGGGTTCTGTATCATGCAGCACTCTGTAAAAACATAATCAATAGCCTATTTTAGACCACTGCTGGACATAAACCTCCCCTAATGAGCGCCATAGCGCCCTGTCCTCAGCTTGACGCAACCAGGATCTGCCCGTAGTCCTTCGCAGGTCGTCATCCCATCTGGCCGGAGGGCGTCCTACACTACATTTGCCGAGTTGCGGTGTCGACTCAACGACACGTTTACCCCAGCGGTTGTCGGTTCTTCGCGAGATATGGCTGGCCCACTGCGACTTCAGCTTGCTAATTCTTAGAGCTAAGTCGATAACTTTGGTTTTCTGTTTAAACCATACAATTATTCAATTAAAATTAATAAACAATGTTTTGTTCATATCTTGCAGTGTAACATTCAATATACTCACTCACAGAGATCCACAACCACACACACCACCACTCAGCCTGTTCAAACGTCGGGAAAAATAGGTAAATTATCGCGATAAATACCCGTTGTATTAGTGCTTACATGTGTTATGTGACTTGTAATATTTGTTTTTTACCAATAAATTGATTATTCTGTTCAGATCGCGTAAGTCACAGATCTTAGGGGGATCAAACCCAAACCTACTGCATTTGAGTGCGCCTTACCCAATCCACCGCCAACGTCGTCAATTATCGCAAACACATGGACATACCTTTGCAAAGCTGCTTTTCTTTAGATTCCGTTGATTGTTTATTTGTATTACTGAGCATTTTATTTTGTGATTTTACTATGTTTTAACTGATGTTTTATAAAAAATTGATGGCATGACAGTGAATAGACTATGACAGTTTACTCGTCAATAAATCGTCGTCTAAAGTCTTACACAGTCGCTTTAAGTCAAGTCTTACGTATTGTAGTCGATGTATTGTATTCTGTTTGGTTCAAAGCGATGTCAAAAGCAACAAAATAATCCCAAGAGAAGATAATGAAACCTCTTTAGTAAGCTTCACACCATAGAGTTGGAATCTATTCGAACTCTTTGCTTTGAACCTTGAATTTAAAACTCCTTTTAGCATTCCATGGAGCTTGTTCATTGGTCCAAAGCGATGTCAAAAGCAACAAAATAAACCCAAGAGAAGCTAATAAAACCTCTTTAGTTTGCTTCAAACCATAGAGTTACAATATATTCGAACTCTTTGCTTCGAACTTTGTATTAAAAACTCCTTTTAGCATTTATGGAGTTCCTTCAATATACTCTTTGGCAGGTGCATAGAGGATATAAGCTAATACGGCGTTTATCTATGGAGGCCTGTCTGCAGTCGAATAGTATTAAATGAATTATTGGTAATTTGACGTATTCCCGTTAGGTGGTGATAGGGGTGACTATTTGCGATAATTTTCTCCCGAAGTAACTTCCCCTATTGCGTTCGCAAAGTCACATTCTTTTTCTGAGTTTGTATTTATATTTATTTAAAGGAAAACCGATAAGAGATTTAAGATAAATGACACACTAACAAGTTCATTAATACTAGAAAACTTATTGAATAACTTTTGGTCACATATTATAACGCAATATGTAAAAAACTACATACATCATAATTATAATAAGTAATAAAAATATATTATACATTACATTTGAACGTCATAAATTCATTCACATTATATATCGATTGAGCTATCAGCCACTTCTTTAGTTGTACCTTAAAAGATAGCATGGATTTTGCGCTGGTGATAGAAGTTGGAATACGACTGTAGACAGCCGTCCCCATCAAGTGTTGCAGCTTGGACGATTTCTCCAATCGTCGAGGTAGCGCCCTTAGTCGGCGTGTGTGTCTCGTGTTTTATCTATGACCTTTCGTCTAATGTGTTACGTAGTTATTGTATTCTCTTTGGTCTGATGATTTTAGAGCTAAGAAGGAATGAGCGTTTTCTACGCCTTCGTGATACATCTGGCGGCTATATCGTTACTTCAAATTCCTTACTATTGTTCAACATTGAAAAAATATTAGGTAATTATTTTTATCTTGGTTTTGATTATTGTGTCGTTCTGTTCAATTACTTACCTATTTAATGTTTTTTGTTATTATTATTATGTGCTATTTGGTGTAACCTATAAACCTATGAAACCTATGTAACCTATGAAGTCTGAATAATAATAAATAATAATAATAATGCTGGACCATCCACACAGCATTATCTAGCCCCATGGTAAGCAAAGCTTGTGTTATGAGTACTAGATAACTGATATACATAATACAATACATTACATAGATAGATATTTTTTATTATACATAGAAAACGACCAGAACACCCGGAACAAATATCTGCAGATCGTACACACAATTGTTCCGAGGCGGGAATCGAAACCTCCTGCGTCGCAGGCGGACCTTCGCCCACCGCGCCACGTCGGTCGTCAATGAAGTCGAATGAAGTAGGTAAAGAATTTATAATTATTCTTGCACTGTTTGGAAACATCGTAAGAATACTTTTGTACTGACTGCACGCACGATCGCTGTGTTACACGTTACATTACGCCCCGTACGTACCTAATATAAATCGCATCGAATACATCCGACAGAGAACCAAAGTTGTCGACATAGCTCTATGAATTAGCAAGCTGAAGTGGCAGTGGGCCGGCCATATCTCACGCAGAACCGATGGCCGCTGGAGTAAACGTGTTCTTGAGTGGAGGCCACGACTCGGTAAACGTAGTGTAGGACGCCCTCCGGCCAGGTGGGATGACGACCTGCGAAAGACTGCAGGTAGATGCTGGATGCGGCAAGCTGAAGACAGGGCGCTATGGCGCGCATCCTATGTCCAGCAGTGGACTGCTATAGGCTGATGATGATGATGATAAATCGCATCGAATAAAGCTGTTCACATATTACTATGATCGAACTTCACTTCACTTGTAAGGGTAAGTTCGTTTGATCATTCATTATGTATCACAGCTTCATTCTTAGCGATTTCTTCATTTTACATTGTTTTGTTTTTCAAAGTTTTTTATAATCGTAGATTAACTTAACACTGTTTAGAACTTAACTAAGTACCTACAAAACCAATTAATTAATAACTCAACAGGCTGGACGCTTAAAAGTTTTTGATGAAAATACTATTTCTAATAACTAACACTTAATTAATCATTTATTACTAAAAATATACAAATTTAAACGAAAGTTACATAACTTAATTAAGTCGTATGAGCACTTTGTAATGCGCGCATTTCTATGGTTAAGTTTTTACATTATTGTAGGATGTTCAGAGATTAACCAATGTGAAAATTTTTCAAAATAATCACACACTATTTGAGCTTATCAAATTATATTTATTTATGTAACAAATAAATAAATATTGTAATAAATGATTACCAGAGGTATGACATTTTACTTTACGATGCCCGGCAGATAACTCCGGACAGAATCCAGCCACTAGATTCAAGATGGATGCCGACACAGATGTTTTAATGGCTGACCAGGTAGGCTCCATACAGGACGTAAAAAAGCAATCATATGAAATCGAGTGAAAAATCGATATCCATTCGGATCGGGCCATTCGATTAGAATCCAATAGCAATCGAATAGGTATAGCAATCGAAAGATTGCTTCCGAGCACCTAGATTTTCATTTGCGTACATCTCGATTGCCGCAATAGCTTTATGTCGGTGGAGTAGAGTTGATAATTTGATATTCTGCGTCGTAGGCGTCGGTTTTTAATAGATAGGAAGTCTACAGCATCAAATTGATAGAAACTTCTAAAAAACAAGGCTATAGTGACCGTTGGTTATTGACTGAAGATTTTTGAGATCTGAGACGTATTGCGAGTTCGATTCCGGCAAGGGACGAATGTTTGTATGATCGGAAAATTGGAGATGATGTCTTGTCAAGACTAAAATGTCTTCTAGACCTTCGTGATCGTCGGCGACATCATCACTTACCATCAGGTGAGATGAGGTCAAATGAAGGTATATTGACGATAATCGAAAAATAAATAAATAAAATATATTATTATTTGTTTTAGTGTTTGTTTTGTAGCTGAGACGTGGACACTCACGATAGGGCTGGTCCACCAGTTCAAAGTCGCTCAGCGAGCTATGGGAAGAGCTATGCTCGGAGTTTCTCTGAAGGATAGGATTCGTAACGAATACATCCGACAGAGAACCAAAGTTATCGACATAGCTCTGAGAATTAGCAAGCTGAAGTGGCAGTGGGCCGGCCATATCTCGCGAAGAAACGACAACCGCTGGAGTAAACGTGTTCTTGTGTCGCCGCCCCGCCATGCTGGAGGTGCCCACTTGTAGGACCAACCTACTTAAGTTTGCTCCTATGTCACTCGCTATAATATATTTACTCAATGTTCTGTCCAAAAACAGCGTAGATTATATTTTACGAAAACCTGCTGAAAGCCATGAAAAAGGCACATAATGTTATTGAAACAAAATTATAAATTAATTAGTATTGTGTGTATGTACAAAGTGTAATATGTAATTTTTAGTATAAGTAGTTATAACATCGCCTTAGGGCTTAATAAAAAAACCTGTAATGATGTTATCTCTATAAATAAAATAAATAAATGTTTATTTACAGGTATTTCACATAGAATTTGCCTTGAGTATAGTCACTTATTATTTATTAACAACCTGTTTTATGTTATTATCTACCGCGACCATGTTTACGAGTTTTAATAAGGATCTTTGTTTCAGAAAACAATGGTATCTCTGTGCCAGCGGCCATATTGTAACAAAATATTAAAGCTACATTGTTTACAAATTGTGATACGTTTCTAACGAAAACTGTATGATGTAGACAACAGCTGCGCCCGCGGCTTCGCCCGCGTGGAAATCTAGTTTATAAACATTCGTCTTGAATCACAATATATATATATAGATATGTATAATATAATATGTAAAGTAAAAGTAAAAGTAAAAAGATTTTTTTTTGTCAGAACAGAACAGAGACTCTTATAAACTAAACTTAGATTAACAGACGACAGAGACTGACAAAAATCGGTCTCCACTCAGCATGTGCTATGGTAGAGCAGATCGTACCATAGCGCTGGTCTTCCGTATTGTATAAAACACATTATTATTATAATGTATTTTAGGTATATAAGTATATAAATTATAAAATGTCATAAACAAAGTTACTACTACTTATATTTGTATGTAAGGTTAGCACGCCAACCCTTTATTTAAAACATTGTGTTGGTTCGCAGGTAGAAAATGCTTCGGCATTAAGCCCACCCTTTGTACCTCTAATAGTGCAATAAAGTTTAAATAAATAAATAAAAATCACACTATCTATTTAAAAACCGCATCAAAATCTGTTGCGTAGTTTTAAAGATCTAGCATACCTACATAGGCCTACATACCCCTATTTCGGCGCAGGGTCATGGAGGTAGTTTTATTTTATTATTTATATCACCTATTTGTGTCACTTACCCCCATGATAAACTACTTTATTTGCCGTTTGTTATTCTATGTCTGTACCTGTGTCCAAATAAATGGACACAGGTGTTTTTATATTCTATTCTATTCTATAGGGTCAGACAGACCACGACTCGGTAAACGTAGTGTAGGACGCCCTCCGACCAGGTGGAATGACGACTTGCGAAAGACTGCAGGTAGATGCTAAATGCGGCAAGCTGAAGGCACGGCGCTATGGCGCTCATTGGGGGAGGCCTATGACCAGCAGTGGACTGCTATAGGCTGATGATGATGATGAGGATGAATTCTAGTTTTGTCCTTTACAGGGAATTTCAAGGTTGAAAGCTAATAAATACACAACAAAAGTAGGGTATAAATCGTGTGAATGCAAGGTAGAGGTACGTGGGTTATGACCAGAGAGGTGAATTCTCATAATAAAGAACCAGATTTCCAAGAACGAGTACAATTGACCAAGTGTTGTCATATAATAACCTACATACTCTGCCTATTGTATGATGCCTACCGACTGGTGTCTTTGTCTCATATCTTGACTCATAATAATATGATGGTTTGTTGAAAGAGTGTTTGTCTGTTTGCTTCATGAAAAAATTATGTTTTCATAAAATGAAAATAATAAAAATTAAAATTTATAAGTAATTACATTAAATCATTATTTATATAACTGCATGCTTTTTTTATAATATAATAATGGTATATTGTATAAGCTAAAATATTAATTGTTTATTAAAATGTTTGTACGCCTAAGCGGCAGAATCTAGCGATCTAAAATAAGTCTCATGTATCTGACTATCCATTACCCTGATTCACAAACAATAAATGAATTATGAATTATAAATAAATAAAATAAAATTCTCTTTATTTCGGATATCCATGGATCCATATTTAGTTAGTAAACACACAAAATTATAATTATAGAGGGTTAGTAGAATCCTAAATTAAATAAAACAATTGAAATACAGAAGTACAATTAATTAGTTCGACGACCGATGTGGCGCGGTGGGCGAAGGTCCGCCTGCGATGCAGGAGGTTGCGGGTTCGATTCCCGCCTCGGAACAATTGTGTGCACGATCTGCAGATATTTGTTCCGGGTGTTCTGGTCGTTTTCTATGTATAATAAAAAATATCTATCTATGTAATGTATTGTATTATGTATATCAGTTATCTAGTTCCCATAACACAAGCTTCTGCTTAGCTTTTGGGGCTAGATAATGCTGTGTGAATTGTCCAGCATTATTTATTTATTTATTCATAAAACCAACTTTACAAGTCAAAAATTCGTTTACATTTTGCGTAAATTCAAATAAAAATAAATCATAATAAGTCGAATAAATAAAAATAATGTCATGGAATGGTTTACAATTTGTAATAGTTCTAGAATAAAAATTCGCTCGACAAGCCAGAAGTCGGATTTCGAAAACTTAGATTAATAATTAAAATATAACATATGCATGTCCCTTTCTTTTGCCGGGATCACTCTGCGAACAAGGCATGCCCACAGCGGGAATGAGTTTCTGTCCGCTATGGTTTTCCTGGATGCTGTTGTGGAGGTCCCGCACTCTGCGGATCAGGGATGCTGTTGTTTTGCGAATGGAAAAACTAGAGTCCGCGCCACCACTGAAGTCCGATAGACGCGGCGCTGCTTTCTTCGCAGTACTAAATGTTGCTGCTGTTTTTTTATGTAATGTTGTTTAGTTCCCGCTTTTGCCGTAAGACTTCAGTGGTGGCGAGCTCTCTAGTTTGAATTGTTTTAAGAAAAATAAAACTGCTTCTTGAATTGTTGTATGAAAAATAAAGATTGACTTCAAACTCCTTGGTATCACAGTTTTTTAAGTTCTTCGGGTCAAATACTTGTCCCTCGCGCGATACATTTGTATGCGACCACCTGGATTCATTTTCCATACAATAATAAATAAATAAATAATGCTGGACAATTCACACAGCATTATCTAGCCCCATGGTAAGCAGAGCTTGTGTTATGGGTACTAGATAACTGATATACATAATATACAATACATTACATAGATAGATATTTTTTATTATACATAGAAAACAACCAGAACACCCGGAACAAATATCTGCAGATCGTACACACAATTGTTCCGAGGTGGAAATCGAACCTGCGTCGCAGGCGGACCTTCGCCCACCGCGCCACATCGGTAACAATAGTGAAAGAATGTTTGAAATCGGTAATGTTTGAAATGAGATAGATATATATTTTTTATGATTGCTTCCTTCAAAATAAATTACCACTAAAGTCATAACGGGATATTTACCATGATTAGATTTTTGAGTTATCCAATATTTCGGCACAGTTTCATGCGCCATGATCACGGAATAACAAAAAAATGATCAAATCATGGTAAATACCCCGTTGACTTTAGTTTTCATAACCATGATAGTTTCAAAAGTTTTAAATTACCACTATCATACGAACGGACGAAGCCACCGACAGCAAGTAGTTCTAAACTGACTCAACAAAGCCATAACCATTTTAAAACTCCATGAGCATGCATTTTGTTTTACTCAGGCTTTAAGAATACCTAACTTTGCAATAAAAACTATAAAAAAAGTCAGTATGTACTTTAAGACACCAAATAGGTTTAACTGTTTGTCCGCTTCATATCTTAAACCAGCTTTTACATACTAATTTTATAAAGAGGAAAGGTTTGATTTTTTTGTTTGTTTGTTTGTAATGAATAGGCTCCGAAACTACTGGACCGATTTGAAAAATTCTTTCACCGTTGGGAAGCTACACTATCCCGGTGAACATAGGCTATATTTTCAAAAGTTAGGGACCCGTACTAAAACCGTGCGAAGCCGGGTCCGCTAGTTCTACTAGCGGACCTGGCTTCGTACGGTTTTCCATACATTACTTATCGTTCCATACAAACGCGGAAGGGTATTTCTACACTGTTTGATATTACCACCATCTAAAATTAAGGATAACATCTAGTCACAGGGTGTTTTATTTATTTAAAAAATACTAAAGGCCGGGATTTTTTAAGTATTTTTACCGGATTCTGTGATCAAACCTGCACCGTCTTTTTAAGTCGTGTGCTGTATTTGTTTACTATAGTTAGATAATTAAGTCTTAGCTGTATCAGAAAAATATATTTTCATTTCATTTCATTTCATTTCATTTCATTTCATTTCATTTCATTTCATTTCATTTCATTTCATTTCATTTCATTTCATTTCATTTCATTTCATTTCATTTCATTTCATTTCATTTCATTTCATTTCATTTCATTTCATTTCATTTCATTTCATTTCATTTCATTTCATTTCATTTCATTTCATTCATTTCATTCAGAAGTGACGTGAGCTGACCCTATGACACCATAAAATACAGGGGTGATCAACCTTGTAACCATTTCCTCATCAACTCGCGGGCGTGAAAATCGAAATCACCCGCGAGTTGGCACCTTCCAATTTTACCAATTTTATCTGTCGTCAACTCGCGTGCACATAATAAACGGGGCTTTGTACAGTCAGATTAATAAACGAAAACTGCCAAGACGACTATATTATTGTAACAGAGTTCCTCATCCTTCCATACAAACGTGGAAGGGTATTTCTACACTGTTTGATATTACCACCATCTAAAATTAAGGATAACATCTCGTCACAGGGTGTTTTATTTATTTAAAAAAAAACTAAAGGTCGGGATTTTTTAAGTATTTTTCCAGGATTCTGTGATCAAACCTGCACCGTCTTTTTAAGTCGTGTGCTGTATTTGTTTACGTTTATAGTTAGATAATTGAGTCTTAGCTCTATCAGAATAAATATATTTTCATTCCATTTCATTTTATTTCATTTTCACCGCCCCTGAAAGTTTGTTAGTCATTTTTGTTACTATACACCCAAGTAAGAAAGTATATTTAAAAAAAACAAAGCTTCTAGGATCGCAAAATTGATTTTAGCCCAACTTTAGACGAATATAAATAATGATATACCTAAATATGATGCTGTGTTGATTGTCCATCATTCTAGGAATGTCAAAAAAAAAAAAAAGTTAGTGGTTAGTGCACACCGGGACACGAAGTGACGTGAGCTGACCCTATGACACCATAAAATACAGGGGTGATCAACCTTGTAACCATTTCCTCATCAACTCGCGGGCGTGAAAATCGAAATCACCCGCGAGTTGGCACCTTCCAATTTTACCTATTTTATCTGTCGTCAACTCGCGTGCACATAATAAACGGGGCTTTGTACAGTCAGATTAATAAACGAAAACTGCCAAGACGACTATATTATTGTAACAGAGTTCCTCATCCAAAGTACCAGGTCAACAGAAATATAGCGGAATATGCGCGAGTGACCAAAATTTAACATATTTATTCATTTGTTTTTATTTATGTTTTCATTTTAAATTATGCTTAGTGATGATAAATTACAATTTGTATTATAATTATAACTAAACTATTCATATGAAAAACATATATGCACCTAAATAAATTTTACCAATAAATTGTATTTCTGTATTTCTATTTCTGTATTTCCTTGCTCATAAATGGTGTTTCTTTATTTGTATCTTCTCAAAATTCCGATGGCAAAACAGGGGTGACCAACATTGTCCATAAAATTAGCATTAATAAAACTCTTCCCGTTACGAGCATAATGAAGACATTAGGGGCTATTTGAGAGAACGACCATTCTTTTACGGTTCAGCACCTCACTACTAAGCGGTTATAGGAATCGGGGCATTGACCTGGCCATTGGGCCCTTTTAGTCGAAAAGAAATTCAATTACAAAAAAACCTTTTTTCTGCATCCCATCAAGAATAAAGTTTTTGGAAGTTTCAATGTGTAGAAACACATTTGTGTCTTAAAAATCTAATAATATGCTTATAATTTATACCAATCGGTAGATATCTTAATAAATTGACTGTGGCGAAAAAGCTAAAAACTGACTTCAAAGACAAGATACTGGATGCGTCCTGCTGAAGACAGAGCGCTATGGCACATGGCACTCATTAAATATATATAAATAATACTGGACAATTCTATCCACCCATTTGAACATTCAAGGAAGGAGGAAAAAGGATCCAGCTAGGCTGGGCAGCGTTTGGGAAACTACGTCAAGTCTTCTGCTTGAAAACGAAAGTTTTCAACCAGTGCGTCCTACCCGTTATGACCTACGGAGCTATGCTCGGAGTTTCTCTGAAGGATAAGATTGGTAACGAATATATCCGACAGAGAACAAAAGTTATCGACATAGCTCTAAGAATTAGCAAGCTAAAGTGGCAGTGGGCTGGCCATATCACGTGAAGAACCGACAACCGCTAGTGCAAACGTGTTCTTGAATGGAGAATACGACGGTAAACGTGGTGTAGGACGCCCTCCGACCAGGTGGGATGACGACCTGCGAAAGACTGCAGGCAGATGCTGTCAAGCTGAAGAGAGGGCGCTATGGCGCTCATTGGGAGGCCTTTAGAAGTGGACTATCATAGGCTGATGATGATGATTTGAATATCCAAACTTTCACATTTATAATATTAATGCGATGATTGCGGTTGGCATCTGTAAGAAAAATTCCTAAGCAATCTCAAAAATAACAACAGTTAGACAATTATCAATAGCAAAATAATTATAACCCAAGTCAAAGGCCACTCACAAGCCACAAATTAAAGGAACAAAGATTATCTCAAAAAACTATAACTTATGTTTTTGCCGCCATTTTAAATACGAAATGTCATTAGTAGTATAAATGAGTTTCGCGCCAACGTAATGCCACAATGGCGGATAATAAATCAGCTGTCATTTTGACAGCCGCTGAAAGGAAGAACGTCAATGCATCGACGCGAAGTTTTTTTTAAAGTTTTACAAGAGGCAATGGTCTCGCTTTTTTCTACCCGATTTGATTAATTGAGAAAAAAGGCGTGCTTATTTTTTGTTGAAGATTTGAATGGAGGTCTTTAGGAGGTAGGGAATTTAATTTTACGCGTTTATGAGATGTTGTAGGTTGAGATATTTTTATCTTACCTTTGTAAATGAATGACTGTGTTTTCGATGAACGGCGTTAGTTTGACCGTAATAAAATTTTAATAGATAAAATAATATCCAGATAAAAATATGATATCAAATAAATAATGCTGGATAATTCACACAGCATTATCTAGCGCCCCAAGGTAAGGAGAGCTTGTGTCATGGGTACTAAGATACTAGACTGAAATACATACCTACTCGTAAGATCATAATACAAAGGTTGATATTTTTTATTTTACATAGAAAACTTCCAAAACACCCAGGTCGTACAAACATTTGTCCCGAGGCGGGCATTAAACCCGCAACCTCCAGCGTTGCAGGCGGACCTTCGCCCACCGCACCACAGAGGTCGTCGAAAAGAAGTGACTTGGACGTCTTGGACTATTTTCATATTTTACTGTTTGATGTACCATTCTCCATTTGACTTCCATAATTTTGCAGTACCTACCTGTGTTTATTTTCCCTCTATACCTCCATCTCAGCCCGTTACCATAACAATTTTGCAGGTGTCTTACCCTCACTAGAGCATTTTCTTTAACCCTAAAGACCCTAAGGAACTATTAGGCCGTATCTCCCAGATAAGGGGCCGTACAAACATCCTTTCACGAGGAATTACTTATTCAGGTGTTCGACGATGGGGTTGCCAGGTTGCGCGAGTTTAATGAAAATGTTTATCAAAAGTCGCGCCGTGCACCGACGTCAGCTGACACCCTGATTTCGACATCTAAACGCTGTCGGCGTTATCATAATAAGCGTGTTATTAATTTAGTATTTTCTTTATATTTTATGTATGCTAGTTTTAAGGTATATATTACTATGGACCGTAGAATATAATAATAATAATAATAATGCTGGACAATTCACACAGCATTGTCTAGACCCATGGTAAGCAGAGCTTGTGTTATGGGTATAACTGATATACATAATACAATATATTACATAGATAGATATTTTTTTATTATACATAGAAAACGACCAGACCACCCGGAACAAATATCTGCAGATCGTACACACAATTGTTCCGAGGCGGGAATCGAACCCGCAACCTCCTGCGTCGCAGGCGGACCTTCGCCCACCGCGCCACATCGGAGATCTGTTAAGTTCAAGTTCAAGTTCATTTATTGGTAAAATAATTATTACACGTCAAATTAGGTATCCTTATTATACTTAAGTATAGTTAATTTTCTATAGTCTGAAATAAATGATTTTATTTATTATATAAAAGTGATGTAGGTCCCGGCACGTGGGGTAAAGTTTTTTTTGTGACTTAATGAGTAGTGTATTAAAATTCTAGTTTCTGCACGCGGGTTCTAACGGGTTTTACTTGGATACAAAGTAGGCTGTTTTAGGATGAGATTCCACTCGTCCAATATCTTTGTCAAATTTTTTTGGCGACGGATGTGGCATGGCGGGCAAAGGTCTGCCTGCGATGCAGGAGGTTGCGGGTTCAATTCCCGCCTTGGGAAAAATGCTTATACGATCTGCAGTTCCGATATCTCTTTTCTCCTTCTACTCTCCTAGTACTTTAGGTACCTCAGTGATAAATGACTAGTAAGTTAGGTAGGTCCAATTTCACCGTTTGTTGCCAAAGCTAATTAAGTTCAGCTTGATCGAGTTCAAATTCGTAGTACCTATTGTGTGACATGACAGCTCTTGAACTCGGTTTAATGCTTAAACCGTGTTAACTTATTTTGGTAAAATGAGCTGAACTTGTTTAAAGTACAATTAATGAGTTTTTCATAATTATATTAAACGCGTTCTATTGTAACGGTGAAGTTGAGCTCTAGCCCAACTTCATAAGAAGAAAATAAATAAATGTATTTCTACTTCGGAAACAAAATGAATGGATTATTGTAATTAAATTAAAAAGTAATTTAAATAAACACATTTGTTGTTTCAACTGGTCCCAAAAGACCAAACTCGCCCCAATAAAGTAAGACCAAATTATTGGTCCACAAAAATCTATTATCCCATAAACAATATTTTAATAACTATACTATATTTTTGTCTATTAGTAGTTTATGTAGACTTAAATGTACGGTCAGCAAAACAAACTTCAATAAGGCGTTTGCGGACACCGTCTCTACGAATACCTACTCAATGTAAAAAGGAATGTTAGCAAAACGTCATCAATTTAAAGATAGGCTTTGTTCTGAGATCATACAAAATTAAATTATTAGATTTCGATTAAATGAGATTTATTAAATTCAAGATTATAAATGACGACCGATGTGGCGCGGTGGGCGAAGGTCCGCCTGCGACGCAGGAGGTTGCGGGTTCGATTCCCGCCTCGGGACAATTGTGTGTACGATCTGCAGATATTTGTTCCGGGTGGTCTGGTCGTTTTCTATGTATAATAAAAAAATATCTATCTATGTAATATATTGTATTATGTATATCAGTTATCTAGTACCCATAACACAAGCTCTGCTTACCATGAGGCTAGATAACGCTGTGTGAATTGTCCAGCATTATTTATTTATTTATTTATTATACTAATTTTATAAAGAGGAAAGGTTTGATTTGTTTGTTTGTATTGAATAGGCTCCGAAACTACTAGACCGATTTGAAAAATTCCATAAATAGATATTTTTTATTATACATAGAAAACAACCAGAACACCCGGAACAAATATCTTATAGTATAGATATATGTAGATTTACACGGTTATTTTGCGAACGCTACATGAATGAATTATTTAGCAAATATATTATTGATGCTTGTGTTTGAAAAGCTGTTGAATTTTGTAATAAATTTATTGATATATCTTGTATATATGGTAATTACATGATGATCTAACGTTTGTATTTTATTTAGTGTCTATAAGGCTGTGTTTAACAAGTTTTTTTGTTTTTTTAAGAAAGAAAATCTTAACACTTTGACTGCTGAAATCACACGGTGTGTGTTTTCTACAAGTGACTAATATACGTAAATCCACACTAGCGCAGCGGCTGAGAAAATACAGATCTTTGTGACTCAGCAGAGCCATAATATTTTTCGAACGAAACGCATGTGCGGCGCAACACAACCGCTGTGTAGAGCGGCAGCACGAATTTTGTAGGTTAAAAAAAAGATCGCAGTCAAAGTGTTAAAAAACACAATTTAAATAATAAAAATGTTGACGACCACTGTGGCGCGGTGGGCGAAGATCCGCCTGCGACGCAGGAGGTTGCGGGTTCGATTCTCACCTCGGAACTGCTCTGTGTACGATCTGCAGATATTTGTTCTGGATGTTCTGGTTGTTATCTTTGTATAATAAAAATATATATCTATGTAATTTATTGTATTAAGTTTAACAGTCATCTAGTACCCATAACACAAGCTCTGCTTAACTTAGGGCTAGATGATGCTGTGTGGATTGTCCAGCATTATTTATTTATTTATAAAAACATAGATATTTCTTATTATTTATACATAGAAAACACCCAGAAATCCTGAAGAAATATCAGCAGATCAAACAAACAGTATTCTCAAAGCGGGAATCAAACCCGCAACCTCCTGTAGCGCAGGCAGACCTTAGCTCGCCGCGACACAAAGGTCCTCAAAAATAGCTGTTATAATTTTTTTAAGCCTTATGTGAAAGCCCCTTTACATATAAACAAGATAATTTCCAAATCGATTGATGACCACCCGCAGCTTAGTCCCATCCAATCATACAAACAAACGTATCTTTCAACGATTACTATAAATATCGACAAACATTATCAAAAACGGTCGAGGCAAATAAAGAAGCAGGCGTCTTTACTAGACTTTTAATTGGTTATTATCTACATAATGTATATTTTATTGTTAAAGTTTTGTTTAGTGTTACGAATTATAGAAGTATATACATACTAGTTTCTATCCGCGGCTTCGCTTGTGTTGTTTATGGTTATTTCTATAAATAATCAAGAAATAAATAATGCTGGACAATTCACACAGCATTATCTAGCCCCATGGTAAGCAGAGCTTGTGTTATGGGTACTAGATAACTGATATACATAATACAATACATTACATAGATAGATATTTTTTATTATACATAGAAAACGACCAGAACACCCGGAACAAATATCTGCAGATCGTACACACAATTGGCCCGAGGCGGGAATGGAACCAGCAGCCTCCTGCGTCGCAGGTGAACCTTCGCCCACCGCGCTACAGAGGTCTTTCAAAAAAGTTAGGGATCCGTACTAAAACCGTGCGAAGCCGGGACGGTCCGCTAGTATGTAATCTCGTGTTCGCATGGGATTGGGTAATGGGATTCGTTGTATTTTTGGACGAGCCAAAGGGACCATGATGGCGACCTGCGAAAGACTGCAGGTAGATGCTGGATGCGGCAAGCTGAAGACAGGGCGCCATGGCGCTCATTGGGGAAGCCTATGTCCAGCAGTGGACTGCTATAGGCTAATGATGATGATGATGATGACCTATTGTATTGAACACGAATAGTAAAGTAGGTAAGGTTCCAGCATAATATTGTCCCGATCTGGGATTTGAACCCGGGACTTATTAACATCGAAAAATAACAACAGTCAGTGTTACCACGGTTTAGTAAAACGCGTGGAATTCTTGTTAAAATGACATAAAATATCGCGTGGGTGTTCCATCGAATTGTCGTTGAAGTTATTTTGACAGCGGCGTCGCATAAATACAGATTATGACATAAATATACCTATTGGAGCGACCAACCGGCTTGTGGCAGTGGTTATAGGACATTTAGAAAAAAATAAATTATATATTCTTCTTGCACGAAAACCATAGCCACCTTCCCAGCAATCCTTTTAGTTTTTAATATTATCTTGTGTATTTACTAATATGAGTGTAAATGCTTGAAATAAATAGGTACTTTTTATTTTTATTCTTTTTATTTTATAACACAAACCTTATTCTAGAAAATTTATACAGAGGCAAATTATTATCAGATAAGGCCGTCGACTCACTCGCTCGTCTAATAATAATAGTTTTCAATCTTTAAACTCCAAGATAGATAAATGAATAAATAATGCTGGACAATCCACACAGTATTATCTAGCCTCATAGTTAGCAAAGCTTGTGTTATGGGTACTAGATAACTGATATACAAAATACAATACATTACATAGATAGATATTTTTTTATTATACATAGAAAACGACCAGAACAAATATCTGCAGATCGTACACACAATTGTTCCGAGGCGGGAATCGAACCCGCAACCTCCTGCGTCGCAGGCGGACCTTCGCCCACCGCGCCACATCGGTCGTCAGTAATAACCAAGGGTTAATGCTGTAGTACGCAGATACTTTAAGCAATATCAGAGACTTTGAAAAATATAGAGAATGGCTGACGACCCCATGTTTCTGCCATTCAAACATTTTATTTTAATATCTTGGTCATCCGGTTTTGTTAACCTTAAAATACGAAAATAGTAAAAATAATTTTATATTTATCAATAATTTATTATTATTTAAATACGTTGACAAAAGGTGGCTCATAAATAGCTGCACAGCTACCTGAATTTAGCGTTTGTTTTTTTTATTTGGAGTGATGATTTGCATTACGCCAAGTTATATTAAGTTTGATGATACATAAAAAAAAGTGAGTAAGCACCTAGTTTCATCATCAACCGGTAATAGTCCACAGCTGGACATAGGCCGCGAGGCATAGATTGTCATCCCGTTTGCAGAGTATTTTAGTACAATGTGAAAATTACCTATTCTAAAGCTTTTGAAAATATCATGGATTTGAAGACCGATGTGGCGCGGTGGGCGAAGGTCCGCCTGCGACGCAGGAGGTTGCGGGTTCGATTCCCGCCTCAGAACAATTGTGTGCACGATCTGCAGATATTTGTTCCGGGTGTTCTGGTCATTTTCTATGTATAATAAAAAATATCTATCTATGTAATGTATTGTATTATGTATATCAGTTATCTAGTACCCATAACACAAGCTCTGCTTACCATGGGGCTAGATAATGCTGTGTGAATTGTCCTGCATTATTTATTTATTTATTTTAATGTGTTTTGTATGTTTCATAAATAAAATAAAATAGGTCGATGTATGGATGTTTGCTTTTTTGTTACGCCAAAACGACTAAACGGATCCGCCTGAAATTGCACATATGTATATAGTTTTAAACCTGGACTAACACATAGACCTTTTACACGCACCAATTTCACTCCAAACCACGAGTAAACATTATAACCCTTTACTTAACACTTTGACTGCGATTTTTTTTCGACGACTGCGATCTTTTTTTTAACCTAAAAAATTCGTGCCGCTCTACACAGCGCGGTTGTGTTGCGCCGCACATGCGTTTCGTTCGAAAAATATTACGGCTGTGCTGAGTCACACAGATCTGTATTTTCTCAGCCGCTGCGCTAGTGTGGATTTACGCATATTAGTCACTTGTAGAAAACACATACCGTGTGATTTCAGCACTCAAAGTGTTAAAACATGTATTTCCTGGTTGGCAGGTAGAAAATGCCTCGGCATTAAGCCCACCCTTTGTACCTTTAATAGTGCAATAAAGTTTAAATAAATAAAATAAATAAATAAATATAATAGAATAGAATATAATAGAAAGACATTTATTCATAACAACTAAAATTAACAAATAACACACTTATAGAAATAGGTACATGTAGAGAGTTGTTACAAAAAGGCTCTAACTTAGCATAATGCTGGCTAAGAGCTTCGTAAGAGACTTAGCCAGCGCTGGTCTTCCGCTAGAGCCCGTACAGGTGACGTCACGAACAAACATACGCAATGACATTAAAAAAATAGAGTAAAACAAATACTAGATAAAAACACTTAAAAGCCGTTTACAAAAAAACACAGTAGTTACACTTAGTACACTAAAAAAACACAGTAGTTACACTTAGAACACTAAAAAAAAACGAAAAGTTTTTATTTCTTTAAGCTTACAAATACACTATTCATTATTATCAATTAAATTATTTTATAGTTCACTTCAATTTTTTGTCCACCAGTGGAAGAAGTGAGAAGAAACCACTGGTATGTTCATAACTTATGTGTCTAGTAGTTTAATAACACTTTTCTCCTCAACAGTACAGTAACATTGTCAGTAAGTTATATGATTGATCATGACAGAGTACCTAAGTTCTACTTATTTACGCGACTGTATTATTAGCTAAGTAGTTTTCTTTGTTTAGTACAGGAAAATGGGACCAAAGTTAATTTCGGATAGGTAAATGAAAATGCCCTTTGGTGCTTACAATTCAACCAGTGCGTCCTGCCCGTTATGACCTACGGAGCTGAGACGTGGACACTCACGATAGGGCTGGTCCACCAGTTCAAAGTCGCTCAGCGAGCTATGGAAAGAGCTATGCTCGGAGTTTATCTGAAGGATAGGATTCGTAACGAATACATCCGACAGAGAACCAAGGTTATCGACATAGCTCTGAGAATTAGCAAGATGAAGTGGCAGTGGGCCGGCCATATCTCGCGAAGAACCGACGGCCGATGGGGCAAACGTGTTCTTGAGTGGAGACCACGACTCGGCAAACGTAGTGTAGGACGCCCTCCGGCCAGGTGGGATGACGACTTGTGAAAGACTGCAGGTAGATGCTGGATGTGGCAAGCTGAAGACAGGGTGCTATGGCGCTCATTGGGGGACTATGTCCAGCAGTGGACTAACATAGGCTGATGATGATGATTATTCCAAAGTTTGCCTGGAAGAGATCGCTTCTAAGCGATAAGTCCGCCCATTGTACTTGTATCATGTGATGTGTTTTATAATTATCTGTAACTGGTGTACAATAAAGTATTTTTGTATTGTATTGTTGTATTATTATAGGAAGGCCTATATCCAGCTGTGGACGTGTATGATATATTCATGTACGACATATTTATCTTAAAGGAGGGATTATTAATAAGTCAGAGGATCAATACTTTCATTGCCATATTTTATTAGTTATTTTGGTTGCGTGTAACCGCCATGTTAATATCCAGGTCAACTGTTAGGTAGCTCATGTGGTTTGGACACGCTACGCATTTTGTCTGTAACTGTACTTTATGAATTTTAAATGCTAACTAATAACTTTTTTTTATTTTTTAACCCTAAAAAGAGTTCTCTTCCAGCAAACCTTATTGGGAGAGAGAAGTGGGTATATGTGCATAAATAAAATTATAAATAGACAGAAGATTAAATTTTAACTTACTTATTCAATATACTACTAAATCATCATCATCATCATCAACCTATATTAGTCCACTGCTGGACATAGGCCTCCCCCAATGAGCGCCATAGCGCCCTGTCTTCGGCTTGACGCATCCAGCATCTACCTGCAGTCTTTCGCAGGTCGTCATCCCACCTGGTCGGAGGGCGTCCTACACTACGTTTACCGAGTCGTGGTCTCCACTCAAGAAAACGTTTGCCCCAGCGGCCGTCGGTTCTTCGCGAGATATGGCCGGCCCACTGCCACTTCAGCTTGCTAATTCTCAGACTTCTCAGAGCTATGTCGATAACTTTGGTTCTCTGTCGGATGTATTCGTTGCGAATCCTATCCTTCAGAGAAACTCCGAGCATAGCTCTTTCCATAGCTCGCTGAACGACTTTGAACTGGTGGACCAGCCCTATCGTGAGTGTCCACGTCTCAGCTCCGTAGGTACTACTAAATACTATAATATAATACTAAACAAGAAATACTATTTAACCTAAATTCTATACTTACATATACTTAATAGATACATATATTAAATACATATAATACAACAGAATCATGAAGATAGATAATGTAATGATACTAGATAATAAAATAAAAAATTCTTTCACCGTTGGGAAGCTACACTATCCCCAGTGAAAATAGGCTATATTATATTTTCAAAAAAGTTTAGGGATCCGTACTAAAACCGTGCGAAGCCGGGAAGGTCCGCTAGTATTTTATATACTAGTTTCTCATCCATGGTAGTCTGGTAGAGGTCGCGCTTGAGCGATAAGACCGCCAATTAATATTGGAACTTCATTAATGCTGATGACGATTCTTTGTTAATAGCTATGTGTCAGGTTGGAAACTTTTCTACCAGTGTCAAGTAATGGAAAATAATTGAATCAACATCATACAATACAATACAATACAAAAATTATTTATTGTACACCATAATCAAATTAATCATTACAAGACTACATTATATGCGACAGGTACAATGGGCGGCCTTATCGCTTAGAAGCGATCTGTTCCAGGCAACCTTTGGATGGAAAGAATTATATGAATTTAAGAAAAGGCAGGGGGTGTACACAAGTTATCTAAATAAGAATACTAAAAAACAAATAATAAATATTACAAATTCCAAAATAAATACACTACTTAAATACATAAGAAGTAAGTACCAATATTCATTCTTTTCATTCTTTTGGCAGGAAAAACTCCTTGATCATCATCATCATCAGCCTATAGCAGTCCACTGCTGGACATAGGCCTCCCCCAATGAGCGCCATAGCGCCCTGTCTTCAGCTTGCCGCATCCAGCATCTACCTGCAGTCTTTCGCAGGTCGTCATTCCACCTGGTCGGAGGGCGTCCTACACTACGTTTACCGAGTCGTGGTCTCCACTCAAGAACACGTTTGCCCCAGCGCAGCGGCCGTCACACTACACAACTATTGAACATAGCTAGCAGGGTTATGTACCACGTGCAGTTAGGTTGGCTTGGGAGACGAGATGTTGGAGTCCCCCTTACACCCCAAGAACTCAATTAAAATTATGTCAAACTAGCTCTTTAAAACGTAAACATAGGTTTAATATGACAGCGCCTGTCAGTTTGACAGATCGTCATTTTGACAGATGACAAAAAACTACCGAAAGGGATGAAGCGCACACAGGGATGAAAGCTACTGCGTAGGGGACGGAACGACATTGATAGATCGAGCGACGATATTTTGTTTGCTTCATTTAAATATTTTGCATTATTTAGGTGGTTTGGGACAGAGGAAACTATGGAGATGTTCCCCATAAAGAAAAATATTTATATATTTTAAGACACGACGAAGACGGTTATTTTTTTTTTAATGTAGGTACCTTTTTTCTATTTTCTGCTTAACCTAGTGATTCAGGTAACTTTTGAGTAAGGCGCGTAAGGCCAGATCTGGCCACGACGGAAAATCGCGTAAGGCAATATGCGACCTGATCACCGGTCGTCTTCAGTTATTTAGATATCTAAACGTCTTCATAATTCTGTTGTATTTGATGTATATATTATATGTATATATGTAAATATTGAATTTATTTTTTGGAATTTAGGTTATATAGTATTTTATATATTTTGTTATTGTTATATAGTATATATTACTATAATTAATAAGTAAGTTAAAATTTTATCTTTTGTCTATTTCTTATTTCATTTCATTTATGCACAAATTAATAAGTAAGTTAAAATTTTATCTTTTGTCTATTTCTTATTTCATTTCATTTATGCACATGTACCCACTTCTCTCTTCACTTTGTCTCTCTCTCCCAATAAGGTTTGCTGGAAGAGAACTCTTTTTAGGGTTAGGTTCGCCTTTGTTTAAATTTTCTAGAATAAGTTTTGTGTTATGTTTTTCGTGCAAAAAGTATAAATAAATAAATACAATTAACAATGTTATATCACTAAAAACGTTTAGATACTGTAAGTGAATAAATTCTGTAAATCAAGTTTGAATAACTCCTACTGATATTATAAACGCGAAAGTTTGTAAGTATCGATGGATGTTTGTTACTCTTTCACGTAAAAACTACTGAATGGATTTTATTGAAACTTTTACAATAATATAGCTTATACATCAGAATAACACATAGGATACAATTTATTAAGATACATATATTGTATAATATCCAGAATATGTATCATCACGCGGGTGAAACCGCGGGGCGCAGCTATTAAATAATAAAAAAAACAAATCAGGGTGTTGAGTTGTCTGTGGAGCTGAATGGCAGCTTCTTCGTTTCAAATCTTGTGCTTGTTATATTTAAATATAAGAATTATTTATGAATTTTGCGTGTAGATGGCCAAAACAAAGAATTTTCGGGGTATCTACGGTTTAGGATATAAGTTTTTATGAATATAGAATTATCTATAAAATAACTATCTATGTATCTGTATGATAACAGCCTAAAATCTGTAAGATGGAGTTTGATACACCAGCTGCTCTATCAGATTATCCGCTTATTGGCTGCATCATGAATACCTACCTACCCCCAGAAACAAGCAATAAACTCAATAATTATATATTCCCACCTGGTCGGAGGGCGTCCTACACTACGTTAACCGAGTCGTGGTCTCCTCTCAAGAACACGTTTGCCCCAGCGGCAGTCGGTTCTTCGCGAGATAGGACACCCTCCGACCAGGTGGGATATCGACCTGCGAAAGACTGTAGGTAGATGCTGGATGCGGCAAGCTGAAGGCAGGGCGCTGCTGTGACGCTCATTGGGGGAGACCTGTGGACTGCTGATGATGATGATGATGAATAATATATTTGCCACTCCACACTTTTTTGTTCTACATAAACCTACAATTAATATTATCTAGAAACTATGTGACAGTTTCCACTCATTGTGGTTAATTTTCAATTAGTTATGTTGCATGAATAATGTCAAGATAATTCCATTTCAATTGAGTGAGACTGTGGTTTTACCCATTTTGTGGTTAACCACATTATGTCTCTGCACTGCATGCAGTGAGTAGGTAGCAGTAGCAGTAGCAGTGAGCTGATAAAACGTTGTTGATATGAATCAACAACGTTTTATCAGCTCACTGCTGGACATAGACTTCTCCTTGTTGGCTCTTATCATCATCAGCATATATTAGTCCATTGCTGGACATATGCCTCCCCCAATGAGCGCCATAGCGCCCTGTCTTCAGCTTGGCGCATCCAGCACCTGCAGTCATTCGCAGGTCGTCATCCCACCTGGCCGGAGGGCGTCCGACATTTGCCGAGTCGCGGTCTCGACTCAAGAACACGTTTACCTCAGCGGTTGTCGTTTCTTCGCGAGATATGGCCGGCCCACTGCCACTTCAGCTAGCTAATTCTTACAGCTAGTATGGCGATAACTTTGGATCTCTATCGGATTTATTCGTTGCGAATCCTATCCTTTAGAGAAACTCCGAGCAGTAGCCTCCTAGCTCTTTCCATAGCTCGCTGAGCGACTTTGAACTGATGGACCAGCCCTATCGTGAGTGTCCACGTCTCAGCTCCGTAGTTCATAACGGGTAGGACGCACTGGCTTTTATCGATAAATTAATAATAATGTTGATTGACGAATTATTATATTTTATTAGGTTTTTTTTTACATAAATAATGCTGGAATAATTCACACAGCATTATCTAGCCCCATGGTAAGCAAAGCTTGTGTTATGGGTACTAGATAACTGATATAGGTACATAATACAATACATTACATAGATCGATATTTTTTTATTATCCATAGAAAACGACCAGAACACCCGAAACAAATATCTGCAGATCGTACACACAATTGTTCCGAGGCGGAAATCGAACCCGCAACCTCCTGCGTCACAGGCGCAGGCCTTCGCCCGTCGCGCCACATCGGTCGTCATGAATTGAATTTATGTATTGAAGAATTTTTTATATGTTATCGCGAAATTATTTGATTTTGTACATTATGTTGATTGCCGATTTTTTTATAAGGTTTGACATTATGTAATTTTGAGTTAATAATAGAAGTATTTTATATTTTATTTATTTTTTACACTTTTGCATTAGGTGCCTCGGTAAAAATAGTGTAAGAACATAAGTAATAAAAAAAAGTTTCTTTATTCAGAATAGTTTGAGTTATATAATTACTAAATACCTTAATCCCCATATACTTTAACACCTTCACTGCGAACACCAAAAAAAGCGTTGTAATTATGGCGAACCCCCTGGTTTGTGAGGGGGTTTGGTGGGGGCATGGATAAGAGAGGTCGTCCGGTTTAAAATTGAACCCTAAAAAATTGTAAAGCTCAAAGCGTGTGGGTAATATCGTCACCTTCAACTAGCAACACCAAATTGCAGGGTGACTCGCCAAAGTGTGGAATAATTAAATATTTTCATAACATGGCAACACTGGGCCCTGAGCCTATAAATCACGGCGGTGTTTGTTTCCACTGACCACCGACATAGGTCGCTCAACAACTAACGTTTCCAAAATATTGATACTGTTTTAGTTGTAAGTTTTAAACATCAAACAAACAAACATCAAAGTACTTTATTTCATTTAAAATCAATAATTCAAATTATTTTCTTTTGTTTAGGACTTCCACTAGTGGAAGAAGTAAAAAGAAGCCACTAGTATGTTCATATCCCTTATGTGTCTAATACATGGTTATTTTCCTATGTAAGTCTAAATATAACATGATTCGATTTATGTCAATATTTAAGTAAAGCTATGCACAACAACAAATTACTTACAAAATATTGTCGGTGCGAAACTGAGCGACATCTGGCCAAGCATTAACATCATTGATGCTTGCATTTTTAGACCTTACACACCTTTGGACACGTCACAAATTTCAAATTAATAAATAAATAAATAATGCTTGACAATGCACTCAGAATTATCTAGCCCCATGGTAAGCAGAGCTTGTGTTATAGGTACTAGATAACTGATATACATAATACAATACATAACATATATATATATATATATATTTACTATACATAGAAAACGACCAGAACACCCGGAACACATATCTGCAGATCATACACACAATTGTGCCGAGGTGGGAATCGAACCCGCAACCTCTTGCGTCGCAAGCGGACCTTTGCCCACTGCGCCACATCGGTCGTCAACTACAAATTACATCTCTCTCGACCTATATGATATTGATTTTATATCCCAAAATACTTTGCATAAATCATATAATATGATTTCTTTTTACTAAATAACTAGAGTTGAGATAAATTAAACATAAACCTATGGCTTGTTCCTTTTTATTTATCGATTTGAAGTAAAAACCGTCTCCATCGGTCTAATTTTCTTATGGCTTTATATGCTTTCTCGAAAAATATATCTTATTCTATTCAATTCTATTAATTTTCCATTCATATCACTCACATTTCGTGAACCTGTATTAAGCCAACTCGGTAAACGTAGTGTAGGACGCCCTCCGACCAGGTGGGATGACGGCCTGCGAAAGACTGCAGGGAGATGCTGGATGCGTCAAGCTAAAGAGAGGGCGCTATGGCGCACATTGGGGGAGGCCTATGTCCAGCTGTGGACTAACATAGGCTGATGATGATGATGTTATGCCAGACCCAGATCTTTTCGTGTGCAAAAATTCAGCGTAGCATTATTACATTTAATATCCCAGGATAAAATCTAAATTCAGCGTAGCTTTATTAGATTCAATATGCCAGGATAAAAAACTAAATTCAGCGTAGCATTATTACATTTAATATCCCAGGATAAAATCTAAATTCAGCGTAGCTTTATTAGATTCAATATCCCAGGATAAAAAACTAAATTCAGCGTAGCATTATTACATTCAATATCCCAGGATAAAATCTTAATTCAGCGTAGCTCTATTAGATTCAATATCCCAGGATAAAATCTAAATTCAGCGTAGCTTTATTACATTCAATATCCCAGGATAAAATCTTAATTCAACCTAGCTTTATTAGATTCAATATCCCAGGATAAAATCTAAATTCAGAGTAGCTTTATTAGATTCAATATCCCAGGATAAAATCTGTTCATCCGTTGAGCTGTTAAAGTAGCATTGGTACGCTACTGGGTCGCGCGACCTACTGCTTGTATGAATTTATATGGAGCACTAAACAAATGGCACGAACGCGTCGCGCGACCGATAAGCGTGAAATTCATACTAAGCAGTAGGTCGCGCGACCCAGTCGCGGACGCGCGTCGCGGTCGCTAAGAACGGAATGCATTTGCATCATCATAAGCGAAAACACACTGAATTTTTTAAAATCTCGTCTGACAATGGAAACGTACCGTCATAAGTGCTGTATTCATATTAAAGCGAACTTACTTGAGTAAGCTCGGGTATTATTATGAAACAATAGGCTTGCTTTGCTTATAATATTAATTAATCTCTGGATTGAATTGCGACAATTATGGCGGCGCAAAAATAAAATTGTTTTGCGGGAGCAATTGGTTTGTGCGTGGAAATTGCGGGTTCGATTTCGCGACATAATATATCTTGTTGATATTGTTCTATTCCATTTTATAGCTTGGATTGCTCGCACTAGTGTTTTAGGATTCGTAACGAATACATCCGACAGAGAACCGAAGTTATCGATATAGCTCTAAGAATTAGCAAGCTGAAGTGACAGTGGGCCGGCTATATCTCGCGAAGAACCGACAACCACTGGAGTAAACGTGTTCTTGAGTGGCGACCACGACTCGATGAACGTAGTGTAGAACGCCCTCCGACTAGGTGGGATGACGACCCGCGAAAGACTGCAGGTAGATAATGGATGCGTCAAGCTGAAGATAGAGCGCTGTGGCGCTCATTGTGGAGACCTATGTCCAGCAGTGGACTAACATAGGCATCAGCCTATCATAATCATCATCATTGTCATCAGATAATGATAATGATAGAATGGTATAAAGTTGATATAGAAAGGCTCTAACTCAGGATAATGCTGGCTAAGCTCCGTAAGAGACTTAGCCAGCGCTGGTCTTCCGTTAGAGCCCGTACAGGTGACGTCACGAACAGGCCTACCCTAGGAGAATAAAAAAAAAGACTAAATGAAAACATTACATAACACTGTATCACTTCGCTTTTATAAATTTTAATTTGTTTTCCTCGGTCCCATAGGCCGCAGCAGAAAACCAGCGCAGGTGTTTTTACTAAAACCTAGATAATGCTGAGTTGGGACCATTTTGTTTGGGACCACTTTGACTGTTGAAAACGCACGGTATGAGTTTTCTACATATGCGTAAATCCACACTAGCGCAGCGGCTGAGAAAATACAGATCTTTGTGACTCAGCACAGCCGTAATATTTTTCGAACGAAACGCATGTGCGGCGCAACACAACCGCTGTGTAGAGCGGCAGCACGAATTTTTTAGGTAAAAAAAAAAGATCGCAGTCGTCGAAAAAAAACCGCAGTCAAAGTGTAACTAAGTTTAATAATATTATATTTTCGTTGTATGTCGTATTTTCTGTAAGTGGTAAAGATTTTTTTTCTGTTTGTACATTTTATTTATGTTTAACTACAAATAAACGCTATGATTTTATTTTAACGCAACATTTTTATTATTATGCAAAATCAGCGATCGATAGACGACCAAAGTCAAACGAGTGACTACCGGAAGTAGTATCAAAATCAAAACTCAATCAATATTCCTTCCATGAAGGCCACACAGAAGTTTTCCAAACAATTAAACTTACAAGATTATCAGTAGATAAATCTCAGGCGTTTTTAGAATAATAATTAAGTAGTACGTTAGTCACTACATAGTATAAAACAAAGTCGCTTCCCGCTGTCTGTCTGTCTGTATGCTAAGATCTTTAAAACTACTCAACGGATTTTGATGCGGTTTTTTTTTATAGATAGAGTGATTCAGGAGGAAGTTTTAGAAAAAAAAGAGGTTATACGTACATATAATAACACTAGGTGCTTCTAAGTACACTACACATTTATCCGTTCAAGAAATTTATAAATTAATAAATTATTTATTGCTTTATATTTATTCTGTATAAATAATTTATTGCGGATTAAAACATAAAACGTACAACATACAAACAACGGCTGCAAAGCCGCAGGCATAAACTATTTTAATATAATTTCAGTAAAAACCAAAAAATCGCGGGTATTACTTATGAGGCAAGTTGTATGAAGAATTGTATTGAATGTATGACCGTGTCATTATTCACGGCACTCTTGTATGAACGTGTATGAAAGGTCCAAGCCGTTAATAAGCAAAACTTGAAATACATTTAAACCCGCTTGTATTTATTTTTTAGCCTATGGTCCAAGTTATAAACGGGAAGAAATCGCTCTATTTATGCAGCATAAGGCCGGCATCTTTCATCGTCGTCATCAACCTATGTATGTTTTTATTTATTTATTTATTTTATTTATTTATTGATAAACTATTTACAATGCCTTTACAGTTGGACACCAAAGCGACAAAGAAATATAACAAAAAAAAAACTGTTGAACTGTTGTTGGTAAATGTTGCCTGGCAGAGATCGCTTTAAGCGATAAGGCCGCCCATTGTACAACACATTCTTTATTTGTCTTTTTCCTGTCCAGTGTATCTGTTTTTTATGGTGTGCAATAAAGAATTATTGTATTGCATTGTATGTTAGTCCACTGCTGGACATAGGCTTTCCGCATCCAGCATCTACCTGCAGTCTTTCGCAAATCATCATCTCACCAAACCGGAGGGCGTCCTACACTTCATTTGCCGAAACGCGTTCTCCACACGCTTATACTTTACCGGCAGTTTTACTAAACTTTAAAAATCATCATCCAATCTGGCTGAAGGGCGTCCTACACTACATTTGCCGAATCGCGGTCTCCAAACGCATACATTCTCTTTACCCGCTGTTTTACTAAACTTTACAAATCATCATCCAATCTGGCTGGAGGGCGTCCTATACTACATTTGCCGAATCGCGGTCTCCAAACGCATACATTCTCTTTACCCGCTGTTTTACTAAACTTTACAAATCATCATCCAATCTGGCTGGAGGGGTCCTATACTACATTTGCCGAATTGCGGTCTCCAAACGCATATATTCTCTTTAGCCGCTGTTTTACTAAACTTTACAAATCATCATCCAATCTGGCTGGAGGGCGTCCTACATTACATTTGCCGAATCGCGGTCTCCAAACGCTAGTCTTCCCGCTGTTTTAGTAAACTTAGAGCACACAAAGATAGCCGATTCAGATAAAAAACGCCAACAGTATGATCTCGACATGAATCACCATGTTGAAAAGAGTTTCGATATAGCCTTGGATTACTGTAGATATACATCTATATATGCCGTAGTGTAGGTAAGCTGTACTTACTGCCTACATACACTTTTAACACTAGCTTGTGCCCGCTGCTTTTAACCAAAAAACTTAATATAGGTATTTTTATATTCAATAATATCCGTAACTCCCTAAATCCGTAACCTGAACAATACTAAACTTGCTGTGAAAAGAACTGGAAACATGTAAAGCGATAAACCAAAACTGCCAAATGCAATTTTTCAAAAGCCAACGGTACTATACCGAAAATACAAGTCACTACACATAAATCAGGGTTCGGTAGGGATGGGGTAAAACCGTGAGAAAAAGTCGGACTTTCTAGATACTTATATATCTGCGGAAACTTGATAATTGGCCCTCAGCCCACACGCGCTGGTATTTACCGGCATGTACTACTTAAATAACTATTTTTAAGACCTAGCTGTAAGTTTTCCCAAAATGTTGAAAGTAAAATAAAAATAAAATTATTGTAAGTTTTGCCTGAGACGATGAGTAGATATTGTAAGACTGCAGGTAGATACTGGATGCGGCAAGCTGAAGACAGGGCGCTATGACGCTCATTGGGGGAGGCCTATGTAAAGCAGTAGACTGCTATAGGCTGATGATGATGATGATGAATTGTCTAAGGTCGTAGTTTTGTCAAGCTTGATGACCTGTTGTTGTTATGATTTCTTGGATCATCATCAAACTATTTCTATTATTTATTGTCTACCTATTTCTTTCCTTTATCTTGCATAATGGAATTAAATATGTCTTAAATTGTCATAAATACTTTTTTACTTTATTTGAAAAGCACCGCAGCAGCACACCACAGTAATGGGCTATGTTTTATAGATATATTTAAAAAAAAAATATGTCATGTAGATATATTTATGATATTTTATGAACTCATAAAATTTAAATCGCAATTAGGTAGGCAGCGTAGGTATCTTATGAGTTTTACGGTAAAAATAGGTTTCCAGTTTTTGAAGAAGAATCTTACTAGATCCGGCTTTTCAAAAAATGCCGGATACAGCCCCTCCCTAAATTCACGCCATCATTACAGAGGTCAAGCGCCCCTTAATTTAAACTTTCACACTTGTCGTATTAAATCCCGACTTATGTTCGCGGCGAGAACTGAACCCGCACTCTGAAGTGTCAGTTGTGTGTTCGAAACGTCAGTTGTTGGTTCACTAGCGTCAGCGTGTAGCTTCGTCTGATGTGCTCATAAATTGCTGGCTTTACATTATGTACTATCTAGTACCTTTATAGGGCGTCCCAAAGCCATGCCACATGACTATCCACTGCGCTGTAAACTCGTTCTTGAGCGGAGACCACGACTCGGTAAACGTAGTGTACGACGCCCTTCGACCAGGTGGGATCACGATATGCTAAAGACTGCAGGTAGATGCTGGATGCGGCAAGCTGAAGACAGGGCGCTTCTTAGGTCGGAGGGTGTCCAACACTACGTTTACCGAGTGGTGGTCTCCACTTAAGAACACGTTTGCCCCAGCGGCCGTCGTCGGTTCTTCGCGAGATATGGCCGGCCCACTGCCACTTCAGCTTGCTGATTCTTAGAGCTATGTCGTTAACCTTGGTTCTCTGTCGGATGTATTCGTTACAAATCCTATCCTTCAGAGAAACTCCGAGCATAGCTCTTTCCATAGTTCTTGATAACTAGTTTTAAGAAAAAAGGTTTTCTGTTTAATATAATCGATTTACTGTAAAAACTTTTTACTGTAATCGATTAATAGCAAAATCCCGCCAACTTTTAAATTTCCTTTTCAACTTCCATTATTCTAAATTCAAAAAGTCATCGCGCATTTCAAACGAGTTATCCAGCTATTGATTTTCAATCTTCGCACGTTGCAATACAGCTCATTGTAAATTAAAATCTGATTGGACCTGACACCGTATTGTATAGATTTATTTAAAGCGACTGGGATATTATTATTTAGCTACGGAACCCGTTTTATGCCAGCGTTTGGGCCGTGACCTTTAGGGTTGAGCTTGGACATTCCATCGATATCGATGAAAATATTTACATACATCATCAGCCTATGTTAGTCCACAGCTGGATATAGCCCCCCCCCCTCAATGAGCGCCATAGCGCCCTGTCTTCGGCTTGACGCATCCAGCATCTACCAGGTAGATGCTGGATGCGTCAAGCCGAAGACAACCTGTGAAATACTGCAGGTAGATTCTACCTGGAGTATTTCACAGGTTGTCATCCCACCTAGTCGGAGGGCGTCCTAAACTACATTTACCGAGTTGTGGTCTCCGCTCAAGAACACGTTTACCCTAGCGCAGCGGCCGTCGGTTCTTTGCGAGATATGGCCGGCCCGCTGCCACTTCAGCTTGCTTATTCTTAGAGCTATGTCGATAACTTTGGTTCTCTGTCGGATGTATTCGTGAAAATATTATCATTCTATAATTTCACTTGTGTTTTTTTATTTTTATCACTATGTGTTCTGATCGCGTAAGTTTAAAAATATTAATTTCTACTTTAGTTAAGTTTGCTTGTTCGGTGGTTAAAGCTCTTTCATTCGTTATAATCGTGCGTGACTTGAAATAATTTAACAATTTTAAAGAATGTTTTGTTGTATAGAATCTGTCAGTTTAAATTATGAACGTTTTAGACCACCTTTTTTTTCGAATGGACATAAATGCTGTTGACCTCAGATGGCCATGACAGCGTTACCGGACTTTTGGCGGGCGCAGAGGGCGCCTCGCCGGTAAAAATTAAGTTGGGGTAACACGCACAAGGGCCACCACTTAGGTGCGAGCCTCGGCTTGGGCTGTTGCCAGATGCTATAAGAGGGTAGGGAGGTAACGCCATTGGTGCACGAGTGCACCTGAGGGCGAAAACGGGATGCGGGGTCGGTTATTGGTCGGATGAGTAGTGTGCGTAAGCTGAGTTGTTGCCGTCACTTCCGGGTTAGCGTCAGTGAGTGGGTCAACGGGGTCACCAGTTGTTTAGACCACCTCCAATTCTCTCACTGTATTTATATTCCCAAATTCTCTAAAGATACAAATGGATAAAAAAAATATGATATTATACTTTCCCGAAAGCAAAAAAAAAAAAATTAAACAGCTAAATTGATAGGTAGGTTGCAAATAGGTTATAAATATTTTTGTTTTATAGAATTTCTATTATTATTTTCTATTACTAATTTTACTAATGTTTACTATTATTTTATCATAATTTATTTTCCATTGATTTAACTGCTCATTTGACATCGTTCAAGAATATTGCACGTCGTACCGGTAGATATATATTGTTTCTTATATAATCATACCACACCTATGACCTTACTCACATAAATTTAAAAACAAAAATAAAATATTATATTACTTTAAAAAAATCTACACGGCGCGGCGGCGATACGAAACGTACCACAATAACCGCTTTTTTTTCCCGTTGTTTTATTTATGGTTTAAGAAACTTTATTCTCATAAGAATTACAATAAATCACTTAAGATGAAAACTTAGGGCTAATTGCTTTAAAAGTATCTTTAAAAATAACATTTGGGTAAGCGTCCTTATTACGATTAGGTAACTTTGTCTTAATTTTTTTTATTAAATTACTTCAGTCTAAATTAATTAGAAAAAAATTTTTTGGAATTTACAATCCATCGACAACCTTTGCTATTTTTCCCGTCCCTTCACATCGGCGTCACTTCGTGTTTCATCTTTACACCTTCGATGCACCTTGCACCCCTCTCTTTCACACACGTACCTTTTATAAACCCCTCTCACTTCTTGAACCGTCTCTAATTTCAACTCTATTCCCCTAACTTTAGAACTCACTGATTTGATAGGAACTTTTTGAATTGGGTAAACGGACATACGAAATTGGCTATAGGGATTGTTTTGTTGCGCTAAATTGAGCTGTCAATGCCAGTAATTAAGTTGTATTATCGCTTGTAACAGATTTACGCTCGAATTTTGAAAAGGGATTTCGTATGTTTAATTTTAGTCTATGGTTTTAAATATTTTAGGTTATATTAAGGTATATATGTATTGTATTGTTGATTTGATTTGGACTTTAAGTTCTTGATGAGAAACTACTGCCAACCAGGATAGTGCAGGTTTGATTCCCGCCTCTAGACAAATTTATGAAAGATCTGCAGATGTATAGGTAGGTTTCGGGTGTTTCTGATGACGTTGTCTGTATATCACATGTTAATGCGACAGTTTGGTTGTTAAGATGGATGGATGTTTGTTACTTCTTCACACCAAAACTACTGAATGGATTAGACTGAAACTTTGCATAGATGTAGTTCTACCTGCCATAAAGCTTGGAAAAACTTTTAATCCCATAAATCAGTTCCCGTGGGAACGTTTCTATAGGAACAATGCGTGCGAAGCTGCAGGCTCAAACTAGTAGGTAATAAAAATAAATTTAAACTCCGATTTAGAATCCAAGATAGTTTATGTCAACAAAGAAATTTAACAAAAACTGTTACAATAACAGAACACAACAAGGTATCACTAATAACTAAAACACAAACTTCAAAATCGCTTAATCTCATATGTGCAGCAAAAAATTATTAAATTTGAATTAAAAACGAACCAGAGATTCATTTAACACTTTGACTGCAATTTTTTTCGACGACTGCGATCTTTTTTTTAACCTAAAAAATTCTACACAGCGGTTGTGTTGCGCCGCACATGCGTTTCGTTCGAAAAATATTACGGCTGTGCTGAGTCACACAGATCTGTATTTTCTCAGCCGCTGCGCTAGTGTGGATTTACGCATATTAGTCACTTGTAGAAAACACATACCGTGTGATTGCAGCAATCAAAGTGTAATGATGAAGCTTTCAACACCAAACATTGTTTCGAGCTTCTGTGCTTTGTTTCGATGAAACATTCTGTAAGCAAATACTAAAGTGACGACCGATGTGGCGCGGTGGGCGAAGGTCCGCCTGCGACGCAGGAGGTTGCGGGTTCAATTTCCGCCTCGGAACAATTGTGTGTACGATCTTCTGATATTTGTTCCGGGTGTTCTGGTCGTTTTCTATGTATAATAAAAAATATCTATCTATGTAATGTATTGTATTATGTATATCAGTTATCTAGTACCCATAACACAAGCTCTGCTTACCATGGGGCTAGATGATGCTGTGTGAATTGCCCAGCAATATTTATTTATTAAAGTATCAACAAAATGACTATGCAATTGAAGGAGATATCAATATCACTACATAGTATAATATAAAACAAAGTCGCTTCCCGCTGTCTGTCCCTATGTATGCTTAGATCTTTAAAACTACGCAACGGATTTTGATGCGGTTTTTTTTATTAGATATAGACATAGTAACGAATACAATAATATGTATTTTAGGTATATATATATAGATATATATAAATTATAAATTACTACTACTTATATTTGTATGTAATGTTAGCACGCCAACCCTTTATTTAAATCATGTGTTTTCCTGGTTGGCAGGTAGAAAATGCCTCGGCATTAAGCCCACCCTTTGTACCTTTAATAGTGCAATAAAGTTTAAATAAATAAATAAATAATACATCCGACAGAGAACCAAGGTTATCGACATAGCTCAAAGAATTAGCAAGCTGAAGTGGCAGTGGGCCGGCCATATCTCGCGAAGAATGGAGACGTGAGTGGAGACCACGACTCGGTAAACGTAGTGTAGGATGCCCTCCGACCAGGTGGGATCACGACCTGCGAAAGACTGCAGGTAGATGCTGGATGCGGCAAGCTGAAGAGGGCGCTATGGCGCTCATTGGGGGAGGCCTATGTCCAGCAGTGGACTGCTATAGGCTGATGATGATGATGATGAGACATAGTGATTCAAGAGGAATGTTTATTATATATATAATACATGCATTTGCACCCGTGTGAAGCCAAAAAAAATGATTTCTAAACGGTTTTTGTAAGAAATCTGTAAAAAATAAATTGAAAAAACTTTATAAATCAATAACGCAATAAAAACAAAAAAACACCAAAGTTAATAAGCGATTAATTAAAGGTAGAATATGCCAATAAACTGATAAAATAATAAAATTATTTAAGCGACAGCTTATGCCTACATGGGCAAGCTACACGCAATCTTGCTTGGACCAAAACAAACTGAAGAAATAATATTCATTTCAGAAAAAGGGTTCCGTAGCACATTAATATTGACGACCGATGTGGCGCGGTGGGCGAAGGTCCGCCTGCGACGCAGGAGGTTGCGGGTTCGATTCCCGCTTCGGAACAATTGTGTGTACGATCTGCAGATATTTGTTCCGGGTGTTCTTGTCGTTTTCTATGTATAATAAAAAATATCTATCTATGAAATGTATTGTATTATGTATATCAGTCATCTAGTACCCATAACACAAGATCTGCTTAGCTTGGGGCTAGATGATGCTGTGTGAATTGTCCAGCATTATTTATTATATTAATTCACTAAGCAAATCACCCTTATAATATTAAAAAATCGTTAATAATAAATCGTTTAATGGTACATGACATGGAACAAAAACAGTTTTGAAAAACGATGTCATCTGCAGTAGTTTAACACTGTGTCGCGGAATGACAACTCCCTCCTCACAAACCAGTACGATTAATAAATAGCACTATTGAATACATTTTAATACCTACTTAAAGTCTAACCTAGGTGAGAGACTATGGTATGGTATGGTAAGTGTACTCCTGTTTCCGCACTTAGACTCCGATTGGTCCTTTGTGCGTGGTCTGTTTGCTAGTTTAACCAGCCTAACTCCGTCCACAAGCGCAGAATACTCCTGGGATCTTCACAGGCTTCGCGGAGTGACCTCGGGTGGTTGAGGATTTCTAGTCGTTGCGCTGTTACTCCCCCGCATTCCAGGACTACGTGGGCAGCTGATTCTTCGTCGCTCAGGCATCCTCTGCATAGAGGGCTGTCTGTTGCTCCGATGGTGAAGAGGTGTTTGTTTAGTGGGCAGTGTCCTGTGAGTGTCCCCACTAGGACGCGTAGGTCTGATCTCGTCAGGCGTCAGGCAGGTGAGAGACTAATTAAGGGTGGGTGTGAGTTTATTATTATTTATTTATTAATTATTTATTTATTCAGTTCCACCGTAGGTACACATGTTCCGCTTGATGTCGTTAAGTTCTACATAAACATTATATACAATTTTTATTATATAACACACATTAATTTGGAAATAGGAAACACCATAAGGGAATTAATGAATGAATGAATGAATATAATAAGTTAATAATTAATAAGGGATTGTGTTATAGAAAAAGCAGACAGACATGCCTTCTTTAATAATTAAATACAACATTCATAGATATTTATTATAGTAAAATAATAATAAATTAGTTAAATTGAATTGAAATAAAGAATACATGTCAAGATAATTAAATGCAGCTGTATAAGGGCTATATAGTAGATAAGTTAATAGTATAAGAGTGTGTGAAAACGTGTTAGGGTGTGTTTTTATGAGTGTGTGTATAAATAAATAATAATGGACAATTCACACAGCATTATCAAGCCCCATGGTAAGCAGAGCTTGTGTTATGGGTACTAGATAACTGATACACAGAAAACGACCAGAACACCCGAAACAATTATCTGCAGATCGTACACACATTTGTTCCGAGGCGGGAATCCAACCCGCAACCTCCTGCGTCGCATCGCAGGCGGACCTTCGCCCACCGCGCCGCATCGGTCGTCATGGTCGTATGTGTGTTGTGTGTATGAGAGTGGTGGGCTAGGTGCTCTCGAGGACACCGGTCTCTTAAGACTTACATTTTATACTAATTCCGTGCGTCGCACATCTTTACATATTATAAAATAAAACGCTTCCGCTGTCTGTTAGCTTAGATCTTTAGAACTACGCAACGGATTTTAATAAAAATTTAGTTTTCAGCAATAATTCATAATTCGTTACTGCAGTGCATCTGAGATGTTCACTAATACATTCACAGATGGCTTCGCGGTATTATGCGAAAGCGAGTGGCATCTCTGATGAGTAGAGTGACAGGTAGTAACAACAGCATCCTGAAAGTAATATCTAGTAAATATGACTGTCCAGTACGACACCACTGGGTGAAATTACTTATACTCTTGATTTAGTTATTTTGGTTTTATTTTCTTCGTTGTAATTGTATTTTCCTTTTTGTAATTTTGTGTATGTGTTTTTTATGGACCTTTGTTGTCTGATAATAAAGAATTTGAATTGAATTGAATTGAATAATCCTTATTCAATCACAATAATAGAATTGTATCTGAAATTTTGTACATGCACATGCGGTCCTTATTGAATATAATATACTATGTCATACACAATTAATACTAAAGTAATTTACACAAAAAAAATACAATAATAATAACAAATAATAATTTAAAAAAATAAAAATTAAAGAAATAATAAATTGGCATTAGATTAGATTGACTACTATGATGTCAAAACACAATGTTATTCTACAACAATATCAGCATTTAAGAAGTCGTCTACCGAGTAGAAACAAAATAGATAAAGTGATGGTTTTAGTGATTCAAGAAAGGTTTATAAACGATATATTTGACAAATAGACCTCCACGCAGGTAAAGCCGCGGGGCGTAACTAGTATTACAATATATTACAGTGAATGTCAAAAATGCTTTATCTTGAATGGAATAAATTCATTCCTTGGTTCCACCGACTCAGAAAGTGGTCACGGTACCCTAATTCGACTTTACATGTCCGTACCGTCAAAAAAGACGGACAAAACCGCATGTTTTCATATTGTGATGCAAAAACGAACGGAAGATAAGAATTTAAAAAGAATATAAAAATATGATATTTTTAAAAATAAAAAAAGGTTTATAACACGCGCTGTACACGAGGAGCTGGAGGTAGGGTTGTCCAAACTTATTTTTATTAATAAAGCTAGCCTAGGTATGTTAGACCACGGCTGGACATAGGCCTCCCCTAATCAGCGCCATAGCGCCCTGTCTTCAGCTTGACGCATCCAGCATCTCTGTACAGTCTTTCTCAGGTCGTATCTCACCTAGCCGGAGGGCGTTCTACACTACGTTTACTGAGAGATCTCCACTCAAGAACACGTTTGCCCCAGCGGTTATCGGTTCTTCGCGAGATATGGCCGGCCCACTGCCACTTCAGCTTGCTAATTCTTAGAGCTATTTATTTATACTTTTTGCACGATAAACTATGTACAAAACCTATTCTAGAAAATTAATACAAAGGTGAACTTAACCCTAAAAAGAGTTCTCTTCCAGCAGAGCTTATTGGGAGAGAGAGATAAAGTGAAGAGAGAAGTGGACTATGTAGCTATGCCGTTGTATATCTGTGGTTCTATTATTTTATTGTAATTTTCTTTCTATAATATATATCCTAGTTTTAGGGAGGGGATATATTTATTTCATAAATCAAACACTTTTTCAAAGCGACAACCCTAAATAAACACCATTCAGTAAGGATCAACAAACCAACTTCAAGGTGGTTCGATTCCGTACGTAAATCAACGCCACATTATAGTACATATTCAGATTTAATTGTTTTTACCATGGGATAGAATTTAACTAATGAAGAACTATACTCGAAGTTTCTCTGAAGGCTTAGATCCGTAACGAATGCATCCGACAGAGAATTAAATAAATAATGCTGGACAATTCACACAGCATTATCTAGCCCCATGTTAAGCAGAGCTTGTGTTATGGGTACTAGATAACTGATATACATAGTACAATACATTACATAGATAGATATTTTTTATTATACATAGAAAAGGACCAGAACACCCGGAACAAATATCTTACATAAGAATCCGCCTTACACCCCACAAATAAGACGAGATATGTGTGTCTTCAACTAGTAATTAAGGTCTTTGGCTGAAAAACAGCGCTGAATATAATAATGTTCAGCACACGCTGAGCCAACCCCTATTTCGGCGCAGGGTCATGCAGGTAGTCTTATTTTATTCTTAATATCACCTATTTGTGTCACTTACCCCCATGATAAACTACTTTATTTGCCGTTTGTTATTCTATTCCTGTATTTTGTACCTGTGTCTAAATAAATGTTTATTCTATTCTATATGTATATTCCGAAATAAGACAAGATATTTCACAATCTCACGTGACTTGTCAGTCAATATCAGTACGTCACCTACATATATCAGATCCATGTGATATTACTGCATTTTATAAAGATTTTATGGTGTTTTACAACATCCCTTTCAATGCGGGTCTCTGATAAAGCGGTGTAGTAGCAACCGACGTTTTTTAGCGGCGATAAAATGTTAGATAGATAGATAGAAAACACTTTATTATACCACACAAAACAGAAAACAATACAGGAATGAACAATAGAATAAAGGAAGTATAAAGAGCGGCCTTATCGCTGAAATGAAATTAAATGAAAGTTTATTTCTTGAGGCTTACAAATAAGCACTTAGACAGGTCATATAAGCAGGTGCTGAGAGCGATTTCTTCCAGGCAACGTTAGTATGTTATGTAGTATCAAAAAGTATTGAGAGAATGATTGCAGTCAATGTAATGTCAAATCCTTGAAAAGCTACTTGACATCCTCGTAGAATCATCTTATCTAAAGTGATAGATTTAAGCATAATATTTATTCTTTGAATGTTGCCGCATAAATGTATATACAATTTTGACGAGTCATAGCCTCATCATTTAATTTTGTAATATTATTGTATACTTACATATTTTAACGATCTGAATGTTAATCTGATTGTTTGGTGGTCAGTTGGTTTGAATGATTGAGAGAGAATATTTAATTTGTAACTCAATCAACAAGAAAAAAAAACATGATTTAACACTTTGAGTGCTGAAATCACACGGTATGTGTTTTCTACAGTGACTATGCGTAAATCCACACTAGCGCAGCGGCTGAGAAAATACAGATCTGTGTGACTCAGCACAGCCGTAATATTTTTAGATTAAAAAAAAGATCGCAGTCGTCGAAAAAAAATCGCAGTCAAAGTGTTAAAGACAAAGGAGACAAACAATGGCTTTTGTCAGCATACCTAGGTAAAATAAATGAATAATGCTGGACAGGACAACCGATACAGTATCTAACCGCAAAGTATGCAAAGCTTCTGTTATATTATCATTATACTTGATATATTACATAAGTGGATATATTTTTTATAAAAAAAACAGCAGACAGAGAGAATATCTAAAATTGAAACATCCTATTTTCTTATATTTTTTTTCTATACTTATATATAATTTTTTTATTTTAATTGTATACATTAAAATAAATAATGCTGGACAATTCACACAGCATTATCTAGCCCCATGGTAAGCAGAGCTTGTGTTTTGGGTACTAGATAACTGATATACATAATACAATACATTACATAGATATATATTTTTACTATACATAGAAAACAACCAGAACACCTGGAACAAATATCTGCAGATCGTACACACAATTGTTCCGAGACGGGAATCGAACCCGCAACCTCCTGCGTCGCAGGTGGACCTTCGCCCACCGCGCCACATCGGTCGTCAATTAGTTTTGAAATGCTACGTCGCGCGTCGTAGCACTAATTACGGATTGCTACGTCACTGTACGTCGTAGAATGCTACGGAGTGTAACGCATTAGCTTTTAAAAATATTACGTCCGTGTTTAACATTGACCGTCATTTTAAAACGCATCAACCCGCCATGTTGATTAGCACGTAATAAAATGGCGCCAACACGACGACTACGTTCGTTTTATGAATGAATCGAAATTCCATTTTTAAAAATAAATTGAGTAATAATTTTATGCGTTAGATTTAGAAGTCTGATGTGAATTTGAGTGACTTGAATATAGCCCTTTTATGTGCTTTATTACCGGGTAATAGAGTTTAAACTTTTTACTCGTTTTCTGGCACTTTTATGAAATCGCTTGGTTCGTTGAAAAACCGATCAATCAAAGGTTTTAAATTTTTTGAGTAATCTATACTATTATTATAAAGAGGCAAGATTTAATTTTTGTTTGTTTGTTGGTATTGAATAGGCTCGGAAACTACTGGACCGATTTGAAAAATTCACCGTTGGGAAGCTACACTATCCCCGGTGAACATAGGCTATAATATATTTTCAAAAAAGTTAGGGATCCGTACTAAAACCGTGCGAAGCCGGGAAGGTCCACTAGTTATTTACATAGGTTGTATGTATAGTGATGTTTAGGATATATCCGATGATGGCAAATAATCTGTTCTTAATGATTTAAAAATTATTTATTTCTTGGTACGCTTACTAAAAAATAGATAACACTTTATTACACCACACAAAACAGAAAATAATACAGAGATAAAAACTTAGAATAAAGGTATAAAGGGCGGCCTTATCGCTGAGAGCGATCTCTTCCAGGCAACCTTGGGATGGACTGGACATGAACGAACGATATAGACGGTGGCACTTTAATAAATAATTGATAACAAATACACTAAATACCTACATAACAAACATTAAAAAATCTTTAAGCGAGAATTCAATTTTACTTAGTAGTTAATTTACTTATGTTTAAAGGAGTAAGTCATCATCGTCATCATCAGCCTGTGATAGTTCAATGCTGGACATAGGCCTCCCCCAATGAGCGCCACAGCGCCCTGTCTTCAGCTTGACGCATCCAGCATCTCCCTACAGTTTTTCGCAAGTCGTCATCCCACCAGTGGCGTAGCTATCGTAGGGCTGGGCGGTGCAGTGCACCAGGCCCATTAAAACCAGGGCCCTGGAGCTAAGGGGGCCCTCTAATCTAAGCTTTGAAAAGATAGGGTCAGCCAGCTTCCGAAGCTAGGCTTCAAGCCTGCTCACAAGTGTTTTTTTAATGATTTTAAATGAACATCAACAATCACAGAATTCTCAATTTTTTTGTTATTGTTATTTGGTAGTTTGGTTGAGTACGTCCGTAGCACATTGTATCAGCGATAAGCTCACGTGATTGACGCCCTTGACGGTCGTGAAATCAATTCGACTAGTCCACCCGTCAACGTTTTAGTTAATTTTTCATTCGCTCTTACTTTTCAGCTATTCTAATATATGATGTTCATTGCTACGTGGAAACTGTAAAGAGGGGCGGTGAGGGCCTGATTCCTTCTCTATACACCGGGGCCCTTGTCCACCTAGCTACGCCACTGCATCCGACCTGGTCGGAGGGCGTCAACAACGTCAAACAATGAAAAATAAATTTAATTTAAAACCAAAATAAAAAGTTAAAATTATTATTATATTATATTTTCATCGTAGGCAGGTAAAGCACGAGTGTTTCATGTTTACAAGAAAAATCAGTACGTAAAGAATCTTTCAAAAAAACATTCAAAAAGCGAATCTCAAAAGATCGATCAAAAGTTAAATTTCATCAAAAAGCTCCACATTTCCCACTCCTCAATAATTCAGCTGCCGAATCGAAAATAATAATAAAATTCGTCCAATTCGTTCAATTTTAGTTTTAAAATTCCATATTTGGAGAGTATGTTTGTTTGTTTGCATTCATAACACGGCCGTGATTGCTTTGGACGTACAAACAGACAATTTATATATTAATAAATGATTTTTTCACGGTTATTGAACTTGCAAAATTTACTTGTTTCTTTCTATATTACAATTAAATTTTTAGAAACAAATTAATATTACTATTTACATATGTATGTTTTGTCTATAGGTACTTTACTATAGTTACGTGTCCTGTCCATCCTAAGGTTGCCTGGAAGATATAACTCTTAGCAATAAGGCCACCCATTGTGCAACTGTTTCTGTGTTTGTGTTTTCTGTTCTATTTCCTAAATAATATTAATTGTAAATATTGTTTCTTTCCATATTAACGAAGAAGATTACAATTACAGAATCATCATCATCATCAGCCTATATCAGTCCACTGCTGGACATAGGCCTCCCCCAATGAGCGCCATATCGCCCTGTCTTCAGCTTGCCGCATCCAGCATCTACCTGCAGTCTTTCGCAGGTCGTCATCCCACCTGGTCGGAGGGCGTCCTACACTACGTTGTAATTAACTACATTAAAACGCACACAGATCCCCTTTTTCGACCGATGTGGCGCGGTGGGCGAAGGTCCGCTTGCGACGCAGGAGGTTGCGGGTTCGATTCCCGCCTCGGAACAATTGTGTGTACGATCTGCAGATATTTGTTCCGGGTGTTCTGGTCGTTTTCGATGTATAATAAAAAATATCCATCTACGTAATTTATTGTATTATGTATATCAGTTATCTAGTACCCATAACACAAGCTCTGCTTACCACGGGGATAGATAATGCTGTGTGAATTGTCCAGCATTATTTATTTATTTTATTTAATTTTAACACATTGTAATATCTCGTTAGCATCCGGAATACAAAAATAAATAAATAAAAGGAAAGTTTGTTTAATTTTGTTTATTACAGTCTATTCTAGACCTTATTCACATGTGATAAGGTCGTTAACTTTCGTAAGGTGAAGGGAGAGGCAATCTAAATTTTGGGCGGGAGCCATTTTGAAATATTTGCTGTGATATAGACGAGGAGATAATATGTAAAAAACTACATTATTATCAAGTTACATCAAAAACTTTTAAAATATAATATAATAAATAAATTTATGTGAGAGAGACAAAATGAGGAAACGCGGGAGACAATACCTATAAAAGATGGCAGGACGAAATAAGAGAGACTGCAAGACAGACTTGGTCTAGAACTGCACGAGCAAGGGAGGATTGAAAGCAGTTGGGAGAGGCCTTTGCAAACCGGCCTTGGTCGGGCAAACAGATGCAATAGGGGTTGCTGATGTCTAATTTTAAGTATATTTGTAAAACTAGTTTTTAATATCTGAATAAAGGCTTTTATAAATATCTAATATGTAATGTATTGTATTATGTATATGAGTTGTCTAGTACCCATAACACAAGCTCTGCTTACCATGGGGCTAGATAATGCTGTGTGAATTGTCCAGCATTATTATTATTATGTCTCTCATTCACCATGATCTCGGGCCATAAAGTGACCCGGTCCTTTGGAAGGCTTGCGTGGGGCCGAAGCCAACAGCACAGAGGCCCTTTGAGAAGTTAATCTAAAGGCGATGGCTACACATAGCGGGTATCATCCTCGGGTGCACAATATGATACACCCAAAGATGGTATCCGCCAGTTATATATATTATTATTATTTTTAATATATTTATGTAGTGAATATTCTGTATTTTTACGGGACCTCAAAATAAAATGGCTACAGAAGTTAACTTGTTAAATAATATAATAGGGCTTATATACAATAACTTGAAACGAAGAACCGACAACCACTGGGGTAAGCATCCTAATTAATATTATAAACGCGAAAATTTTTAAGTTTGGATGGATGGATGGATGAATGTTTGTTACTCTTTCACGTAAAAACTACTGAATGGATTTTAATGAAACTTCACAATAATATAGCTTATACATCAGAATAACACAAAGGCTACAATTTATATAGATATATTGTATATTATACAAAATATCTATCACCACGCGGGTGAAACCGCGGGGTTCAGCATATGTATGTAGTAGGTCGTGAATGATTTGTATTTTTACGGGACCTCAAAATCAAATGGTTACGGAAGTAAACATAATAATATAATAGGGCTTACGTACTATTAGATAACTTGAAGCGAAGAACCGACAACCACTGGGGTAAACATACGAGTATATGTCTTGAGTGGAGACCACGACTCAGCAAATGTAGGACGCCCTCCGGCCAGGTGGGATGACAATCTACGAAAGACTACAGACAGATCCTAGATGTGGCAAGCTGAAGACAGGGCGCTATGGCGCTCATTAGGGGCGGCACATGTACAGCAGTGGACTAATGATGATGAGATGATGCTGTGTGCTTTGTCCAGCATTATTTATTTGTTTAGATACATTGAACAATTTACAAGACAAAACAATCACTGAGTATACACTATTTACTCTAATAGCTCATAAAAACTCGTCAAGAGCGAGTCAACCATGTTACGAAAGGAGGTTCTCTGTTTTAGATATATTGATACTATTTTCATGCAGCGTTTTACCCAGCGTCTTGGGGATTCGATTGGTATTCATATGGATCAGTTGAGCTAGCCGTAGATTGTTTGCAAGAGTCTGCAGTTAGCTCAATTGTTTCAATTGTAATTACTAGTGACCAAGGTTCCAGTTTGTTGTGTCCACGTGTCGTGTAAGGTCTAAGGTATGTAATAACTAGCTGCGCCCCGCGGTTTCACCCGCGTGGTGATAGATATTTTGGATAATATACAATATATCTTTATAAATTGTAGCCTATGTGTCATTCTGATGTATAAGCTATATTATTGTAGTTTCATTAAAATCCATTCAGTAGTTTTTACGTGAAAGAGTAACAAACATCCATCCATCCATCCATACTTACATTATAATATTAGTAGGATTTTGTGTAAAATTTTATTTAGGTATACCTAATATAGATCCGGAAAATTTTCTTGAGTGACTCGGTAAACGTAGTTTAGGACCATCTCCGACCAGGTGGGATGACGACCTGCGAAGGACTGCAGGCAGATGCTGGATGCGGCAAGCTGAAGACAGGGCGCTGTGGTGCTCATTGGGGGAGGCCTATGTCCAGCAGTGGACTGCTATAGGCTGATGATGATGATGATAATTCAGCAATAATTGTGGGGAGGTTTTGCTTGTACACAAAATCAACGATGTACGGATTTTAACAATTTAAATCGAAGAGTTTTATGACGTGAGTTAATTGGCACTTGGTTCTTAGACTATAAAAAGGTCGTGTTGGGTTGAACGATAAACATGCGCACGAATTTATTCCGGTTTAAGACTAATTTGTCGAATTTTTTTGGCAACACATTTTTTGGAAAAATCTTCTTCTATACTAATATTATAAAGAGGAAAGGTTTGATTTTTTTGTTTGTTTGTTAGTAACGAATAGGCTCCGAAACTACTGGACCGATTTGAAAAATTCTTTCACCATTGGGAAGCTACACTATCCCCGGTGAACATAGGCTATATTATATTTTCAATAAAGTTAGGGATACGTACTAAAACCGTGCGAAGCCGAGAAGGTCCGCTAGTCTTATATAAAAAAGTTTGAGGTAGTAAAGAGTATCCGTAAACCAATACAATACCCTTGAGAATATTATTAATTTTTTTAATGAAACTAATACGGGATCCTGTACAATAGCGAATAGTTAAAATCAGTCCAAAATTGACGGATATGTCGACAAATATACATAAAAAACATACCAACAGCCAAACATAGAACCTCCATCAGGTCAGAGGCCTCCCCCAAAGAGCGCCGTAGCGCCCAGTCTTCACGCACCAGCATCTACCTGCAGTCTTTCGCAGGTCGCCAATATGTCAATTTGATATAATAAATAGTCTCCGTATCCAATTGTTACGGGTCGCGGCTACCTCTAGATTTTTCCAACAGTCTACAGTAATTAGCCAAATTTTATTTTATTAATTATATGGGGTAAACATTTTCTTGAGTGGAGACTGCGACTCGGCAAACGTAGTGAAGGACGCCCTCCGGCCAGGTGAGACGACGACTTGCGATTTCAGCATCTGCCTGAAGCGAAAGACTGCAGACAGATGCTGGATGCAGCAAGCTGAAGACAGGACGCTGGCTGTGGCGCTCATTAGGGGACACCTGTATGTCCAGCAGTGGACTATTATAGGTTGATGATGATGAATGAATGAACACTTTATTGTACCCAAAATAACACCTTATATCTAAATCTTACATAATAACAGTACAATAGGCGGCCTTATCGCTTAAAGCGATTTCTTCCAGGCAACCAGGGATGGAAAAAACGATGATGATGATGATTAAAGGGCACGCAATTGATCACTTTACCTACGTTATGGTTGGTTCAACCCTCGGTAGTAATTTGGGTTGATTCCGATTGATGCTTAAAATTTAATTGGTTTTACTTGATGTAATAAGATTTTAGGGTTCCCTTTCGTTTTTGCAAAATATATTTTTTTTTACATAACATTATATACATCCACAAATGACCAACAAGTTTTAAAAATGAGTCGGTTCTAATCGAAAAATAGGTGCGAAATTCATAATGTCTGGTTTACCGTCTCTACTCTACTTATTCGCTACCACTCCTTGCAAAACGAACGCAGGTGTGCGTGCTCCACTGCATAGAATGACTACGGCATATATGTAATAAGTACTTCTCTGAAACAGATCCATTTGCTGCTTCACCAGCTTTGTATAAGACAGCCATCAACCTGATATTGTCAACTGATACTATCTTCGATTGTACTTAACTTTTCATGTGAATTACATTGTTGCAAAAGCTCACTAACACCACCCCTTGTACAAGTAATAAGTGGATAACGGGGCTGGTTCACTTCTAGAATTACGTTTATTTAAGTTTAAGAGTTTATAGTCCCCAATCCGGCAGGTGACCGTGGGGGTGTATGACCACCACCCTCCAATATTAAACACAAAGCTACAGAAATACTATATTTCAACACTAAAGTCATTTAAAACGGGATATTTACCATGATTTGATTTTTGAGTTATCCAATATTTCGGCACAGTTGCATGCGCCATGATCACGGAGTAACTGAAGGCACTGCGAGTTTTTATGGGCAGACATACCGATCTACCCTCATTTTTTGTCTTTTGCTACGAACGTTGCCACTACCACCGGTTTCACTATTATCGAACGCAGCTCGATCACGACACACAACACTGACGGTATCAGAACGCGAAGCGGTTGGTACATCACTTCTTCTGTTTTTGCACATTCTCACAACAGGGTTCCAGGTTCCCGATAATTGGAAGCCATCTTCTCGGTTGAAGTTCCTGTGTTTCGTAATCTCAATAGCCTCCCGTACCATTCTTGGTATGTAGTGTCGCTCTGTTGAGATTACTTGTGGATTATGTAACTCGATCCAGTGGTTGATCGGTATGTCTGCCCATAAAAACTCGCAGTGCCTTCAGTTACTCCGTGATCATGACGCATGCAACTGTGCCGAAATATTGGATAACTCAAAAATCAAATCATGGTAAATATCCCGTTTTAAATGACTTTAGTAATAATAACCATGATAGTTTCAAAAGTTTTATTATATTTCAACATTTAATTGATTTCAAAGATAAGAAGAAAAGGATACCGTATCGAACATAGAGGTGCTATGCATGCTATTACGGCGAAAAAAAAAGAAGAAAAAGGCGTTAAAAACAGAAAAATTTACAAATGGTTAACTTAATAAAAATAAAAGAAAACATATGAAACAACAGAGAAAGCTAAAAACCGAGTACCTTGGAGGCTTTCACCGCTCCAGGCGGTCCTAACACTACCTAAGATAGATAGATATATAGAAAATTCTTTATTGCACTTTAACTATAAACTATGTACAGTAAAAACTTAAAAATTAAGTACAATTGGCGGTCTTATCGCTCAAGAGCGATCTCTCCAGACAACCATGGATGGATAGGATCGTGGACAGTACCAGGGGATCTGTGTGCTTGTAAGTTGTGGGATATTATAAATAAAATACTTATATAGTACTTACATAGAAATATACTACATATATATCATAAAATATACATATACTACTTATAAACATAGGATCTCAGTTATGCGTTAGTGACAGCAGGACAAATAGTGCTCTTTTAACAGTGTTTTAAAGGTTGGTAATGACTTAGCACGCCTCACCGATATTGGCAATGCGTTCCATAGTTGCACAGCCCGGGCAGGAAAGGATTGTAAATAAGTTAGTATATAAGTAATTTAGAAAGTTTGTTTATGTAAAAAAAAATAGTAGTTATACTTAAGTTCTTATATTAATACTGTTGAAATTAGTGTTTTGGAACAATTAACAATTTTATTTTATTTATTTAGTTTATAGTTAATTTTTAAGTGATACTGTTTGCTATCCCTTAGAAAGAAAAATAATAAAATAAATAAAATACAAGAACACGTTTGCCCCAGCGGCCGTCTCGGTTCGGTATACTTAATTAACAAGTGCATAAAAAAAAAACACAAAAAAAAACAAAAACAAAAAAAAATCATGGAGAATAAGGGGAAAAAAAAGACTCCCACAAAACCCAAGGACCGAGGTGTCGCCACCCCTCGAGTTGACGCCGGGATAATGAGTCCAAGCCTCGAGGCCCCTCTCTGTGCCCCCACCAGGGCCGGAAAGAAACCTATTGATTGACATGTGCATAAATAATTAAAAAAGAACAAAAGATTTTGTACGAGTTTTTGTCGCGATCTCTCTACAGAACCCTGACACTACAAACAAACAAACTCTTGTCAAAATCTGTATTTATTTTAACGAATATGTGAGTTATACTCGCAGATTTTGATAGAGTGATAAGAACGAAGCTCGGGGCTCAACATTAGCTTTCAAAACCGAGTCTTCAAATTCAATTATTTATGAACATACAAAAATTAAGTCTTGTTGATTACTTGCAACATACAACCGTCCAATTTAATTTATTTATTTATTAAATCGTATATTTACATCTGTCTTTTGAAAGACAAACGGGCTGGATCTGGTTCTCTGAAGAAGACTTCTGAAGATTGTACAATACAATACAATATAACTTTATTGCACCATCAATACAAAAAAAAATTAATAAAAATACTAAAGGATCTTAATACTAATTATAATTAGTGGCACAATCGGCGGCCTTATCGCTAAAAGCGATCTCTTCCAGGCAACCTTTGGATGGATAGGATCGGTACGTTTTAAAGATGACGGTGGCGTAATTATCAAGATTTATCTTAGGTATATATACAATGTGTATTGCCGAACCTTGATCAAACGAGATTTGCGAATACACGACATATATTTATCGATAAAAAACAAAACATAAAAAATTATATGTTACCTATCTCAAAAATAAAGCCGATTTAATATTATTTTCAATGAAAACTACTTCATCTGATTTTTTCTTTGTTTCTTTTTGAGTAAACGGTGAATTTTATTCAAAGTAGCCTCTTCGAGCGTAAATTCGAGCGAGAGTCAGCATTTAGAGATAAATATTTAGCATTCATGAAGGAATACGAGCAGTTAGGTCACATGACACAGAACAAAACACTTTTTCCTTACGATGATAGTGTAAGCTATTATCTTCCACACCATGGTGTACTTCGGGAGTCCAGTACAACTACTAAGTTGCGTACAGTCTTCGACGCTTCAGCCGTTACCTCTTCAAGAGTTTCACTAAACGAAATTCAAATGGTCGGTCCAACGGTCCAAGACGATCTCTTATCGATTCTCCTCAGATTCCGCCAGCATAAGTATGTGGTTTCGGCAGATGTCGAAAAAATGTATAGATCAGTGGAAGTCACTCCTTCACAACGGTCTTTGCAGCAAATTATATTTAGATATGATCCTTCAGAACGCCTAAATACCTACACTCTTAATACGGTTTGTCAAGGTACTGCTTCGGCTCCGTTCCTGGCGACTAAGTGTTTGGTAAGTTTGGCGTCTTCAGTTACCGCGGATAACTTGAGAGGCACTTTGAGCGACGTCAGTGAATCTACGCTGTACGCTATTAAGGAAAGTATTACTCGTGATTTTTATTGTGATGACTTACTTAGCGGGTCGTCATCAGAAAGCGATGCGATAAGCCTTTGTAAAGGCGTCGCACACGTCTTGAGCACAGCAAAATTTAATTTGCGCAAATGGCAATCGAATAGCACTCATGTTATGAACGAACTGTTCTCAGGTGTCTATGTCGATACTAACACAAAATTAGACTTGTCAGATAATACTAACTCGTCTTCAAAAACGCTAGGCTTGCACTGGCATTGTAATTCTGACATGTTAACTTTTTCTATTGACATCGAACTTCATAAAAAGATAACAAAGCGCCACATACTTTCTGTTATCAGTCAAATATTCGACCCATTAGGGCTAGTAGGTCCATGCGTCGTCGAAGCTAAAATCATTATGCAGAAGTTGTGGGTGAACAGATGTTCGTGGGATGAAGAAGTATCGTCGGAAATTCAGCAAGCTTGGTCTTCCTTTGCGAACACACTACCCTGTCTAAATGAGTTGCAGATACCTCGATGGATTCTTAGCGAATTTTATGATAAGGTCGAAATTCACACATTTTCAGATGCTTCAGAACGCGCGTATGGAGCGTGTGTCTACATCCGGTCTGTGAGTCACTCAGGGATTGTTTGTGTTAAACTCTTAATTTCAAAAAACAAAGTCGCTCCAATCAAACCGTGTACCATACCCCGTCTGGAACTAGCTGCGAGCTTACTTGGTGCAAGACTGTGTACTAAGGTACAAAGCTCAATAACACACAAAATAGATACATGTCATTTTTGGTGCGATTCCACGATTGTCTTAGGGTGGCTGTCCACGCCATCTAGCCAACTTAAACAGTTTGTACGTAATCGTGTTCATGAGATCCAGGAAAGCACCGCCGGCCACAGGTGGGGCTACGTGCCGTCTAAGGAGAACCCGGCAGATCTTGTTTCTCGCGGGGTGAAGGCTGATTCTATCAGCGGGGCCTCCTTATGGTGGTCAGGGCCGTCCTTCTTACACGAGTCAGTCGAAAACTGGCCTAAAATGCCTAACGATTTGCATACACATCGGGCCACCGACCAAGATACACGTTTTTCTTCTCTAAAATACAGCAAATCCATACAGTCCACTCATCTTTCATTTATACAAATACCAAAGTATCGAAGATAACACAACAAATTTGGTTTTTTTTTGCAAATTTCTAAAAAAATATTGATTTTACTAGGCTTATGTACCGAAATTGTATTTTTTTCTTATTTTATTAGCTAGGTAGACTATCTAGCTTTCAAATGAGACTACTTTGAATAAAATACACCGTTTATTTAAAAAGAAACGAAGAAAAAACCAGATGAAGTAGTTTTCATTAAAAAAAATATTAAATCGGCTTTATTTTTGAGATAGGTAACATATAATTTTTTTATTTTTTGTTTTTTATCGATGAATATATGTCGTGTATTCGCAAATCTCGTTTGATCAAGGTTCGACAATACACATTGTATATAACAGAACAAAAAAAAAATTATATATATATTGTATTCAAATCTTGGACTCCATACGGCTACAGCCACACTACTAAAAGCTTCGCTCTCCATACGGCTACAGCCACACTACTAAAAGCTTCGCTCACCATACGGCTACAGCCACACTACTAAAAGCTTCGCTCACCATACGGCTACAGCCACACTACTAAAAGCTTCGCTCACCATACGGCTACAGCCACACTACTAAAAGCTTCGCTCACCATACGGCTACAGCCACACTACTAAAAGCTTCGCTCACCATACGGCTACAGCCACACTACTAAAAGCTTCGCTCACCATACGGCTACAGCCACACTACTAAAAGCTTCGCTCACCATACGGCTACAGCCACACTACTAAAAGCTTCGCTCACCATACGGCTACAGCCACACTACTAAAAGCTTCGCTCACCATACGGCTACAGCCACACTACTAAAAGCTTCGCTCACCATACGGCTACAGCCACACTACTAAAAGCTTCGCTCACCATACGGCTACAGCCACACTACTAAAAGCTTCGCTCACCATACGGCTACAGCCACACTGCTAAAAGCTTCGCTCACCATACGGCTACAGCCACACTACTAAAAGCTTCGCTCACCATACGGCTACAGCCACACTACTAAAAGCTTCGCTCACCATACGGCTACAGCCACACTGCTAAAAGCTTCGCTCACCATACGGCTACAGCCACACTGCTAAAAGCTTCGCTCACCATACGGCTACAGCCACACTACTAAAAGCTTCGCTCACCATACGGCTACAGCCACACTACTAAAAGCTTCGCTCACCATACGGCTACAGCCACACTACTAAAAGCTTCGCTCACCATACGGCTACAGCCACACTACTAAAAGCTTCGCTCACCATACGGCTACAGCCACACTACTAAAAGCTTCGCTCACTGCTGCTGGATCCACTATTTACTTTACACTGAGTTTTCATCATCATCATCATCAGCCTAAGATCGGTTTGTTTTATTTTATTTGAAATGTACAAAGCTAATTCTAGAATTTATATACGTATTAATGTTAAGCAATTAAAATTTATAAAGTAATAATATGAATTATATTAAAATAAATAATATTATTTACATAATTTGAGTTTCTGTTAATTATTTTACATTTTGTTTTATTTCTTGTTGTATTAGGCCACCTTGCGCATCACGGTCTCCACGGAAGACCAGCGCTATGGTCGACCGATGTGGCGCGGTGGGCGAAGGTCCGCCTGCGACGCAGGAGGTCGCGGGTTCGATTCCCGCCTCGGAACAATTGTGTGTACGATCTGCAGATATTTGTTCCGGGTGTTCTGGTCGTTTTCTATGTATAATAAAAAATATCTATCTATGTAATGTATTCTATTATGTATATCAGTTATCTAGTACCCATAACACAAGCTTTGCTTACCACGGGGCTTGATAATGCTGTGTGGATTGTCCAGCATTATTTATTTATTTATTATCTGCATATGCTGAGTGGAGACCGATTTTGTCAGTCTCTGTCTTCTGTTAATCTAAGTTTAATTTATAAGAATCTATGTTCTAATAAAATAAAAATCTTTTGTCTTTTACTTTACATTTCCTTCGTTTGAGACGCTCTAATGTTGCTGCGGAGTATTTATGACTTATAAGAATTAAATGAAATTTATGATACACAAGAGGGTAGAATGAAACCAATATTCATAAAACCAACACAGTTAAGGCGTGCCTTTATGATAATAATCCTTAAATACATAAAAGTCACTTAAAAATCCCCAAAATTATTGCATTTGCTAAAGGTAGCCTGGTTATTAACCAATAAAATTAGGGTTTAGTGTAATTTTGAATAAATTATGAACGGAATCGTCAAAATGCGATAAAAACGAGTGGTAACATTCAAATTATTTGGTTAAACAAATAAGTTTTTTTCTGAATAAAATTCTCGTAAGGATTATTCACTAAGTCGAAGTCAAAATCATTTATTCTTAAGGCTTACAAAATAAGCACTTATACAAGTCATATTTTATATATAAATTATTATCAAATAAAATTATTTTACTGTTGACTTCAATTTTTTGTCCACTAGTGGAAGAAGTGAAAAAGAAACCACTAGCATGTTCATCTCTTATATGTCTAATACATGGTTATTTGCCTATTTAAGTCTAAATATAATATGATTCGATACATGTCAATATTTAATTAAAGCTAGGCACAATAACAAATTACTTACATACTACTGTCGGTGCGAAACTGAGCGACATCTGGCCAAGCATTAACATCATTGAGATAATCATTTATGGAGTAGAAAGCCTTTTGATGAGATTTTGTTTTATGTAATTTTTAAATTTACGAATAGGGAGCTCAGTTGCTAAGTTTAGATGATAGAAGGTCATAAATCATTTTTATTACGTCTCGAGATTGAAAAACCCAGAATCTTAAATAATTATAGCACCTATATATATAATAACCTATTTTAAAAGGTTTATTACAGCTTTACTCTCAAACTTACCTTTCAGTAAATCCTCCGTAGGAAAATGAGGAGGCAAAGGCCTATAAAAAAGGGGGCAAAAGCCTAAAAAAAAAGAGGGGGCAAAGGTCTACAAAATGTAGCAAAGAACCTTACAACACAAAGTCCTGGTAATGACAACTCCCCCCTTTTTAAGGGAAGCCTGGTCAACTGTGGACTTGACAGTGTGATGACGACGTTGACGCCAAGAACTTTGTCTAAACGACAGTCGAGTGGTCCAAATAAAGCCTCTATGAGCTAAACCGAATATTACTGTTACTTATCGCGACCATGTTTGTAGTACAAGTTATAAGAAAAAGAAAAATCTTTATTTTTACTAAACTGTAGTAAAACTGTACAAAACGCAGAAGTTAAACAGGCACCTCGCTGCACAGCACTTACTTACGCAGGTGCCAAGTGAACTTCTGCTATACATAGACTAGTTACTGAATCTAAAATTAAAACTATAGAGGTATAAAATACAATATTGTCTGGTACTTCCACTAAACGCGTTTCGGTAGGTAGACCTACACTTGATCGCAAAGAATAATTTCAGTCGAACTAAACTACGAAAATTTTCTCATTCAAGTGCAGAAATGTACTGTCACCTGAACCTGAAGGTATGAAAAGCAAAAAGCTCTTTTGAGGAGAATTCAAGGCATACCTTGAATTCTCCTCAAAAGAGCTTTTTGTAATTTATGACGACTACTACCGAACTCGAGTAGATTTTTTTTTTGGCTACAATCCGCATAGTATAGCTACCAAATGTACTTTTATATTAGTTTTAAGATCTTGTATGTGTGATTGGTTGTAGTTAAAAATAAAATATATTTCTTTCTTTCTTTTATATGTTTTGAAGGAATGCTCGAGGCTCTTAAGACGAGTTTGAGTGAAGGATTAGTTAAAGAATTATCTAAAGATATGGCGGTTAGTTAGTAGTCTATATCTATACTAATATTATAAAGGTTTGTTTTTTTGTTCGTTTGTTTGTTTGATTGTAATGAATAGGCTCCGAAACTACTGGACCAATTTGAATACTCATTTCACCGTTGGGACTACACTATCCTCGGTGAACATAGACTACATATATTATATTTTCAAAAAGTTAGGGATCCGTAATAAAACCGTGCGAAGCCGGGAAGGTCCGCTAGTAATATTATAAAGAGGAAAGGTTTGATTTTCTGTTTGTTATTGAATAGGCTGCGAAACTACTGGACCGATTTGAAAAATTATTTCGCCGTTGGAAAGCTACACTATCCGCGGTGAACATAGGCTATATTATATTTTCAAACAAATTTGGGAACCTTGATCCTCCTACCCGTGCGAAGCCGGGACGGTCCGTTAGTAGTACTTAGGTATAAATTGACTAATATCTCTCGCTATATCCTATGAATCTCACCATCCTCATCTCACCTCAGCGTGGGTGTGACTCATTACAATAAACACCATTGTGCTGTTTATGAGTGTGTAAACAGTTTGGTCGATAGTGTGGACCTCCGTCTCAACTATTGAATGATAAAAATACGATTATTTTGATTAGATTTGTGTAAATGGATGTAAATATATTACATGGAGGTTACCTCAACATTACGTAACAAGAGTTTACTTGATATTCTCCTCTTAGAAATAGAATAGAAAAAAATTATTTGTGTTTCATAGAGATTTTCTGTGAAAGACTGCAGCAGGTAGATTCTGGATGCGGCAAGCTGAAGACAGGGCGCTCATTGGGGAGGCCTATGCGTTTTTTCAAATAATCTTGTACTGCAATTGGTGAAGATGCGACATGTAGGTATGGGGGGAATGACACTTACCATGTACCTACATGTATTTAAAGCCAATGATAGAAAACACCAAATTTATCGACATAGCTCTAAGAATTAGCAAGCTGAAGTGGCTGTGGGCCGGCTATATCAGGAAAAACCGACAAACGCTAGGTTACCCCACGTGTTCTTGTGTGTAGACCGCGACAAGGCAAATGCAGTGTAAGACGCCCCCGGCGAGGTGGGATGACAACCTGCGAAAGACTACAGGCAGATGCTGTATGCGTCAAGCTGAAAACAGGGCGCTATGGCGCTCATTGGGTGAGGCATATGACCAGTGGACTAACATAAGCTGATGATGAGGGACAGCCCCCGGGTAAAGAGTTTCTTAGCAGCCGCTTCGAGCCTAAGATGCAGACAAGACTTGTCCACAAAATACAATGCTCCACTAATATTATACAAAATGCCAGCCAGTTCACAATAGAGTTGCTTCCGGCGACCCCGCCTGTCACGCCTACCAGTACCTACTCGTATATTTGTATCGATGTCTTACAATGCGACTGATCGCTTATTTCATTTGTGTGATTGACAGGTTTGTTTTGGGCATAATTAAAAGTAATGGTAGAAAATCATTGGAATTATTTATTGACGACCGATGTGGCGCGGTGGGCGAAGGTCCGCCTGCGACGTAGGAGGTTGCGGGTTCGATACCCGCCTCGGAACAATTGTGTGTACGATCTGCAGATATTTTGTTCCGGGTGTTCTGGTCGTTTTCTATGTATAATAAAAATATCTATCTATATAATGTATTGTATTATGTATATCAGTTATCTAGTACCCATAACACAAGCTATTTATTTATTATTATTTTTATTATGTTATTTAATTTACAGTAGTCATACATGTGCAGTGGTTTTACCAATAAAATGTATTTCTGTATTTCTGAAGCCACGTATGGCTTCTTTAGATATCTTTCCAGCGAAAAAAGCTATACCTACATGAAACTGCCCAAAAAAAAGTTAAAATATATGAATTCAAATGTAATATTATAACTAAGCCCCAATAAACATAAACCTACCACTCCCAGCGCGCTACGCACCTTTTACAAAAAAACATAGATAAGTACGAGTAAAATATACTACAGGGTTCCGCAAAATAAAGCTAGCACGTTACTAAGCCGATCTCAGGAACCAAAATAATCGAAATTTTCTTTTGTCTATACTAATATTATAAAAAGGAAAGGTTTGCTTTTTTGTTTGTTTGTTTGTAATGAATAGGCTCCGAAACAACTGGACCGATTCGAAAAAAAAATTCACCGTTGGGAAGCTACACTATCCCCGGTGAACATAGGCTATATTATATTTTCAAAAGAGTTAGGGATCCGTATTAAAACCGTGCGAAGCCGGGAAGGTCCGCTAGTATAAAATAGTTTGAAACTTTCCTCGTCGTGAAACGTCAGAATTCAATCTTTTCTATCCGATTGTTTCGACTCTTTCAGCACTAACTCGACTCGAGCAAGAATTTTAAAAACGGTAGGTACATAATTGACGAACTAAAAATGTTATAAACAATGTTACTTGTACGGTATACTTAAAAAATACATACAGTCAAACATACTCGTAGAACCTCTTCCTTTCTTCAATGTCGGTTAAAAACCTAACGCTTTCTAGATTACTAAAACTGTGTAAAACAATGTTTTATAAAAATAAATAAATAAAATAAAAATTGTTTATTTCGAGCACAGGAATCATACAAAAGATAACATTAAAATTTACATACTCAGTCCCAAATCAATAACATAAAATAAAATAAAAATATGCTTAATAAAATATGCTTTAATAAAAATATGCTTATTTATAGTTTTCAGTTGGTAGTTAAGGTACCCTAAAAACCGTGCAGTTGGCAAACTGTACATAACTCAAAAATATGAAAAAACCGAACCTCAAGTCGACACCTACAATTATATTTTCAAGATATTTTTATCTTCGTGATAATTTATTACTTTTGTTGGATATTCGGGTCCCTACTATCAAAAGTCGATTTAAAAAAATTTCATTACCTAAAAAAGTTGAAACTAGCATTCTTAAAGTGTTAAGAATGCTAGTTTCAACTTTTTTGGCCTATGACTGCGATTTTTTTTCGACGACTGCGATCTTTTTTTTAACCTAAAAAATTCGTGCTGCCGCTCTACACAGCGGTCGTGTTGTACCGCACATGCGTTTCGTTCGAAAAATATTACGGCTGTGCTGAGTCACAAAGATCTGTATTTTCTCAGCCGCTGCGCTAGTGTGGATTTACGCATATTAGTCACTTGTAGAAAACACATACCGTGTGATTTCAGCAGTCAAAGTGTTAAAGAACTTCTTAAAAAGTTTTGTTGTTTTGTATTGTAAAAATAAATATTCAGTCTTAATAGGCCATTTCTTAGAAAAAATTAGAAAATAGAATAGGTACGCATATGCATATTATACGTACGCTCCTAGTTTTCAAATTTTTTGGGGCTTAGGTATTTTTAGTATGTTACTAATGACTGTTATTTTGTTCTTTCTTTTATTACTAGTGTCAAAGTATTAATTTATTTACATACAGGTGGTTTAAATAAATTATTACAGCACTAATATGTCATAGTAGGACTCGAACCATGTCTTTTCCCAGTTCAAAAGACAGCCTTAGAATCGTTCGAGTTGGACCAATGGTAACGGTTTTCACCAAAACGTATAAATAACCAGTGCCGTCCGCCCCAGACTTCATTTGCGGAAAACAATAAAAGTCTCTGAGAGATACAGCAAAAAATTTGAGGATTTTAGAACAGATACTAAAAAACAATATTATGTTGAAAAAACTTAAAACCGACTTCATACTCCTTAGTATTAAGTGTATTTTTAAGATTTCTGGGACAAACTTTATACATTATGATTTTAAAAGAATGAGTGATATACACGAATACATCTGAATTGATTATTTTTTTGTTTTTCATGGTTCTTTTTTTTTTATTTAGCCTGTTTCGTCCCACTGCTGGGAAAAGGCCTCCCCCAAATCTTTCCACTCAGTGCGGTCACGTGCGATCTCCCACCAATCTCCGAGGAAGGCGTTAAGGTCGTCTCGCCAGCGCTTTCTTGGCCGACCTCGCCCGCGGCTTCCTTCCGGGACCCAGGGTGTTGCAGCATTAGCCCACCTCTCGGGGTGCATTCGGCTAATGTGCCCCGCCCACTTCCATTTCAGTGTGGCGGTCTTAACTCCCACATCGACAATACCTGTCAAAGAGCGTTGCATCGTATTCCTAACGCGATCGATTCGCCGGAAGCCCAAGATACTACGTTCCATTGCCCTCTGGCAGATCTTGAGCTTGGATTTTTGTAATTCAGTCAGCGACCGTAGGTTAGGACGGGCAAGATGCACATATCTACGAGTTTGCGCTTCAGTGTCACAGGAAGTTTCCCCTTCATGTACTCTTTGATGGACCAGTAGCTCTTCCAGGCGTTGTCGATTCTACGATCGATCTCTTTGTCCTGCCTGTTATCGAAGCTAGCTAGCTGGCCCAAGTTAATGTACTCGTCGATTAACTAATCGTACAATCGTAGATTAACTAAAGACTGTTAGAACCTAACTAAGTACCAAAACCAATTAATTTATAACTCAATAGGCTAAACGCCTTTAAAAGTTTTTTGATTAAAATACTGTTTAATAGTAACTGGCACTTATTCAATCATTATCATCACAATAATTGTGCTAGTTATATATTATTATAATATATAAGTGCTAGTTATATATTAGCTGACCAATCAATTCAGATGTATTATACATCTGAATTGATTGGTCAGCTAATATGAACGAGAAAGGCAGTGCCAAGTGACGATATGGCGACCTGACCGGCGCGGCGGGCAAAAGATCCGGCTGCGATCCAGGTGATTTCGACGGGTTCGATTCCCGCCTTGGGACAAATGTTTGTACGATCTGCAGATTAGTTTAGGGTGTTCTGGTCGTTTTCTATTATTGTATTTATTTCCATAAAGATACACTTGGAAGTGAATTTTCATGAATACATCCGACAGAGAACCAAAGTTATCGACATAGCTCAAAGAATTAGCAAGCTGAAGTGGCAGCGGGCCGGCCATATCTCGCGAAGAACCGACAACCGGGGTAAACGTGTTCTTGAGCGGAGACCACGATTCGGTAAACGTAGTGTTGGACGCCCTCCGACCAGGTGGGATGACGACCTGCGAAGACTGCAGGTAGATGCAGAAACTGAAGCGTCAAGCTGAAGACAGGGCGCTATGGCGGCCTAGGTCTAGCAGTGGACTAACATAGGCTGATGATGATGAACGATAAAAACAGTCAAGTTGATAAAATCGCTACCTCTTATGATTTAACCCGCATTTGACCCTAGACTAGAGTCCTTGTTATGACATAACAAATTAATAATTATGTTCGTAAACGATTGGTAATTTTGTTACAATTAAACTCGCACCTTCGCGTTTTTATGGGAAAATGAAAGTAAGGACAAATTAATACGGCGCTGCCAGTGTAGCGAGACCCTAATTTTGTGCCGTTTCGTGATAATGGAAATTATAATGATTTGTACGATAAAATACATGCAAAGAGTATTTTTCCTCTGTAGGGTTTTTCTTACTTATAGAAAGAAAGAAAGAAAGAAAGAAAGAAAGAAAGAAAGAAAGAAAGAAAGAAAGAAAGAAAGAAAGAAAGAAAGAAAGAAAGAAAGAAAGTAAGAAAGAAATAAATAAAGAAAGAACGAGAGAAAGAAAGAAAGAAATAAATAAAGAAAGAAAATACATTTATTTGACACTATACATAACACGTAACACAAGACATTACATGGTAAGAAAATAATAAAAACAAGAAAAAAATTACAAGGAATATATAAGATATACAGAATAGAGCAAATACGTGTTACATAAGGGGCCAAAAGGTCCCTGTCTCAGCATGATGCCGCTACAAGCCGGAGTTAGTAGCGGCGCTGATTTTCAGACCGGTCCTGGTGTGGTGGCACAAAGCTTGATAACATTAGTAGGTATATGAAGACGACCGATGTGGCGCGGTGGGCGAAGGTCTGCCTGCGACGCAGGAGGTTGCGGGTTCGATTCCCGCCTCGGAACAATTGTGTGTACGATCTGCAGATATTTGTTCCGGGTGTTCTGGTCGTTTTCTATGTATAATAAAAAAAATATCTATCTATGTAATATATTGTATTATGTATATCAGTTATCTAGTACCCATAACACAAGCTCTGCTTACCATGGGGCTAGATAATGCTGTGTGAATTGTCCAGCATTATTTATATTTTATTTATTTTATATTTATTTATATATATATATAAAAGAAAACAAGAGTAGGTAACATAAAAAAGCCAGAGATAAAAGGAAAAATCAAGAGAGGCACCATTATATACGAGTCTCCATGGACATCACAAAACTATACAAACTTATATTGCTTAGTACTAGTAGCTTAGTAGTTAAGCTTAGCCTCATCCAATGAGCGCCATAGCGCCCTGTCTTCAGCTTGACGCATCCAGCATCTACCTGCAGTCTTTCGCAGGTCGTCATCCCACCTGACCGGAGGGCTATGTCATATATGTTTGCCTTCTTTTTATTTCGTCAGAGGTGCGCAAAAGATTCTTTGCACACTTAGGTTCCATCACTACTAACATAGTATAAAACAAAGCCGCTTCCCGCTGTCTGTCTGTCCCTATGTATGTTCTATCCTATCTATCCATGGTTGTCTGGTAGAAATCGCTCTTGAGCGATAAGACCGTCAATTGTATCTACTTAGTTTTTTTAAAGTTTTTTATTTTACATTGTTATTTTGGTGACTGATAAAAAGGCTCAAACTGAAAACCAGCGTTGTTCCGCGCCACGCGTGGTTCAGCACATAGCTGAGTTTGACCCTTTTTGGCCAGCAGGCTAGCACGGTAGCCATGTATTATTATAGTTTTTGTTTTTATGTAGGCTTTTTATTTATGTTTTTTTAATACTGTGTACTGTGGTTTTTTTTATTTATGTGTGCTTTAATTGTGTAGCCTGTTTTTTTTTTTTTTTTTTTGGCCAAATAAAACATTTCTCTCTTTCTTTCTTTCTTTATTTTAAACTAATTATGCAAAAAATAATTATTTTATCTATATATCTATGTTTTAGATCTTTAAAACTACGCAACGGATTTTTTTGCGATTTTTTTAAATAGAGTGATTCAAGAGGAAGGTTTATAAACCATTTGACTTTGTTTGTAGACACATAGATTTCCATACAGGTTGAAGCCGCGGATCGCAGCTAGTCTATACTAATTTTATGAGAAGGAAATTGATTTTTGATTTTTTGTGTGTTTGTTTGTAACGAATAGGCTCCGAAACTACTGGACCGATTTGAAAAATTATTTCACCGTTGGGAAGCCACACTATCCCCGGTGAACATAGACTACATATTATATTTTTTAAAGTTAGGGATCCGTACTAAAACCGTGCGAAGCCAGGAAGGTCCGCTAGTAGATTATAAAACACTAGCGGACCGTCCCGGCTTCGCCCGGTTTAATTACGGATCCCTAACTTTTTTGAAAATTTGATATAGCCTATGTTCACCGGGGATAGTGTAGCTTCCCAACGGTGAAAGAATTTTTCAAATCGGTCAAGTAGTTTCGCAACCTATTCATTAATAGTGAGACTGGAAAGGTCAGTACCTACATTAATGATTACAATTTTTAATATTAATGATTATTTTTCACTAAACGTTAACCTTGTACACATAAGTGTCATTCACTTTAGATTAAGGTTACCTCGCCTCCTCCCACAAAAACACCTACAACCTTTTCCACAAATAAAAACTTATTTTTCTCAACCTCACAAAATATTTAAAACATCAATGAGATGATCCCTATTATTTGGGAATTAAAGTAAAGAATACAGAACATTTAATAACAATTTGATGGAGTTTTTACGTATGAGTTATGGATCGTAAAACTTGTATTGAGTTTCTTTTCTACTAGCGGACCGACCCGGCTTCGCACGGGTATTGGAATTTTTAAGATAACTTTTTTACTAACTGTGAATTTTTCGGATATCTCAAAGTCGATTGCTAGGTTCACACAGCTTTTGTTTTATTGTTCTAAATTGAATTAATCTAAATTTAATAACATTTTGGCATACAGTACGTCATTATTCTAGTCTAGAATAGCTAATCACATCTGCCGGAGGTCTGTGACGTCACAGGAAGACATAAACCATGGGATGGGCTCTGGACGAATTTTAGGAGTTGCCAGTGTGAATATCTAATGATATAGTACGGACGGAGAGGATTGGTCGTTGAAGTAATAAATTTTCAAGAAAATTGTTTGAAACAAATTGATTTCTTTACGCTCTAGGAAAACATGATGTGGCGCGGTGGGCGAAGATCCGCCTGTGATGCAGAAGGTTGCGAGTTCGATTTCCGCCTTGGGACAAATTTATGTAACGGGGGTTCTGGGTATTTTAAATGTATAGTAAAAAATATCTTTCTATGTAATGTATTATATTAAGTATTAATATAATATTATCAGTTATCTAGTACCCATAACACAAGCACTGCTTAGTTTGGGGCTAGATGATGCTGTATGGTTTATCCAGCATTGCATATTTATTTATTTATTGCTTCTAAGCGATAACGCCGCCTATTGCTGCTTTATTTGTTTCATGTTAATGTTTAAATTTTTTGTTTAATTTTATGGTATAATACAATTCTTACCAATTTATCTTTACTAATAAAATTAATGCAATGAACCAGTTCATATGCCACTTTAAACTCGATCAAGCTGAACTCTTTGTTATACTGACATTTCTTACTTTGACTATGATTAACGCTCGCAACAGCCAATTCTCCCCACTCCTACAGTCCCGGCATCATAATACGGTTTGCATACAAACTGTCCAACTTCCTTCGATGTAACGACTTATAGCAGGGGGGAATGGGCAGTGGGGGGTATTGATGGGATTTGGCACGGAAATTGGGGTAATTAACCCGAAAAAACTTAAAATTGTGACCGAATTCTATTATATTGGGTCCAATATTTATAACAGGCACCAATCTCTGACGACCGATGTGGCGCAGTGGGCGAAGGTCCGCCTGCGACGCAGGAGGTTGCGGGTTCGATTCCCGCCTCGGAACAAATGTGTGAACGATCTACAGATATTTGTTTCGGGTGTTCTTGTCGTTTTCTATGTATAATAAAAAAAATATCTATCTATGTAATATATTGTATTATGTATATCAGTTATTAGTACCCATAACACAAGCTCTGTTTACCATGGGGCTAGATAATGCTGTATTGAAATATGAATTGTCCAGCATTATTATTATTTACTTTATTAGTCGATTTAAAGATACTTCCTTCTTACAATTATAAAAACGCGACGCAACGATGTTATACAGAAATAACATTTAAGCATCGAAAAACGCGTTCAAAGCTGCAGGCAGAGACTAGTTTAAAATATATCAAGTTGTTCTCAAGTCTACAATGAATTTGACGCCTACAGTCCCGAAATGCGTGAGTTCACCCTAAGGGTGGATTCAAGGAGTCCCACTTACCCCCTCATTACCCGACACTCGTGTCCTCATATTTTGGAGACGAGGGGACTCTTGGACCTTCCTACTTCAAAAACAATGGGGTGGATTTCATCATAATAACAATAATCATGCTAAAATATCTTGACTTGGCTAACGAGGGTGTCAGCATGTGGGATGTTTAATATTCATTTTATTCTCAAAAATACAAATTATTTAAAGTCACTTACATGAGAACAGGGCCAGGGTTCTTAGGTTAAGTATTATGTATATACATACATTTGAGTTGTAAATTATTATTTTACCAATAAAATGACTATCTGACTATCTGACCATCTGACCATCTGACCATCTGACCATCTGACCATCTGACCATCTGACCATCTGACCATCTGACCATCTGACCATCTGACCATCTGACCATCTGACCATCTGACATAGGTTGTGGTCATTCAATAGCTGGCTCATTTAATGTGTTCACTTAATAAGAACGGTCCGCGGAACAGACTGGGTTCCGCGGAGGATATGGCACCATAGACCACATACACACAGTGAGGCAGATTATACAGAAGTCCGAAGAGTATAATCAGCCCCTGTGTCTGGCTTTTGTGGACTATGAGAAGGCATTTGACTCCGTCGAAACCTGGGCTGTTCTGGATTCCTTACAGCGATGCCAAGTAGACTATCGTTATATCCAGGTGCTGAGATGTCTCTACGAGGCCGCCACCATGAGTGTCCAAGTACAGGGTCAGCAGTCTAAACCCATCCAATTGCGCAGAGGAGTGAGGCAGGGGGATGTCATATCCCCGAAACTGTTCACGTGCGCATTGGAAGATATGTTTAGGTTGCTGGACTGGAAAGGAAAGGGCATTAATATAAACGGCGAGTACATCTCACACCTGCGATTCGCTGATGACATAGTCTTAATGGCGGAGTCGCTTGAGGAACTGAACCAGATGCTGGACGGCCTAGCTTCAGTCTCCCGATGTATCGGTCTTGGCTTGAATTTGGATAAAACCAAAGTCTTGATCAATGGTCACATTGATCCAAGGCCGGTGGTCGTACATGGTCACCTTCTCGAAACTGTTTCCGAGTACACTTACCTTGGGCAGATTCTGCAGTTGGGTAAAAACAGTTTCGAGAAGGAGGCCAAACGGAGGATCCAGCTGGGCTGGGCAGCATTTGGGAAACTACGTCAAGTCTTCACGTCATCCATACCGCAATGCTTGAAAACGAAAGTTTTCAATCAGTGCGTCCTACCCGTTATGACCTACGGAGCTGAGACGTGGACACTCACGATAGGGCTGGTCCACCAGTTCAAAGTCGCTCAGCGAGCAAGAGCTATGCTCGGAGTTTCTCTGAAGGATAGGATTCGTAACGAATACTTCCGACAGAGAACCAAGGTTATCGACATAGCTCAAAGAATTAGCAAGCTGAAGTGGCAGTGGGCCGGCCATATCTCGCGAAGAAGGCCGATGGGGCAAACGTGTTCTTGAGTGGAGACCACGACTCGGCAAACGTAGTGTAGGACGCCCTCCGACCAGGTGGGATGACGACCTGCGAAAGACTGCAGGTAGATGCTGGATGCGGCAAGCTGAAGACAGGGCGCTATGGCGCTCATTGGGGGAGGCCTATGTCCAGCAGTGGACTGCTATAGGCTGATGATGATGATGATGATGATGATGATGACTTAATAAGAAGTTACTTATAATTTATGATATGTTGAGCTAATTTGAGTTTGAACACATTAAATGAGCTTACACTTTTAATTTAGAAGGGTAAAGTATGGTAAAGCTTCACATAGTATAGTTTTTTTGCCATAGTGGATGTAGATTCAGCGACCATGGTCCCGATAGTCGTTTAGGTTATCGGCGTAATAGCGAAGAGCCTCGATCAACATCTAAAGAGATTCTTGCTAGGAAGTTGGATCAAGGGCCAGATCCAAAAGGCGGTACTCCTGAACTCGGCACGTATCGTCAGGAAGTTCCGCTCTCTGCAGCCCTAGTCACCGGCCGCTTGACTCAAGCGAGCGGTGATCTACTGTCTGGTTAATTATATTTTTTACTGTAGAATAGTTTCTTATTATTTTTTTTTTGTATTTTCAGTAGTAAAAAAATATTTTTATAACGAGAATCTAAATAAACTATGTGAAATCATACCTGAAATCAAATAGGTACCTCATTCAATATAAACTCTCCCTCTATTGTAGTGCCCTATAGTACTATATTAACACCATTCAATTATTATTTAAATTAACTTTGATTTTGTTGATCTTTCGAGGTAACGACCCATCGATGAAACGTACCGTCGAGGTAGAAACCCTTCGAGATACTGATCTTTCAAGGTAACGTCCCATCGACGAAACGTACCGTCGAGGTAGAGACCTGTCGAGGTAGAAACTCTTCGAGATACTGATCTTTCGAGGTAACGACTCATCGACGAAACTTACCGTCGAGGTAGAAACCCTTCGAGATACTGATCTTCCGAGGTAACGACTCATCGACGGAACGTACCGTCGGACTTGTCGAGGTAGAAACCCATCTAGGTAATGATCTTTCGAGGTAACGACCCATTGACGAAACGTACCGTCGAGGTAGAGATATCGAGGTAATGAACATCAAACTAACCTCATTCGAACCAGAGTATGAGACCCATGTACCCTGTAATGTAACATTTGCAACGAACATGATACGTTACGCCGTGTTCTATAATCCATCTCGTTGCTCGTTGCGAGCGCCTTCTTTCCCCAAACTGACTGCACGAACGCTCGCTCTGTAACACGTTACATTACACCATGTAACGCCGCGCCGGTCAGTACCCAACTTTAATTAAGTACATTTCATATTGATTGACCCTGCTCCATGATATCTGGCGCTGACTATACCTAAGCCACCTGATAAGGGCATGATCGATGAGTGTCGCTGTGTGTAGAGTTGTAATGTAGGCGAGTATATATTATTGTCTAAAAATCTCTAATTTGAAAGGCTTCATGGCTTAATGTCTCCTGCCTATGTTATTTTATTTGTTTATTTTTTAGGAATGCCTACAGCTTATGGTGGCACTTCACATGGCTATTTGTATTTGTGTATTTGGCATATTTGGCAAACAATTACCATGTGTGGACAGTTTATTTGACAAAGTATTTGCCTATTTGACAAATAAGGCCAATACCAAATACGCGTTACCGTGCGCTTGTCGGTTTCTCGAGGCACATCAAAGCAGTCAAATAGGCAAATACGCAAAAAGCCGTCGACACAATGGCCGTATTGGCACCTTGCGCTCTGCTCAGTCTGCTGCCAAATGTTTGTGTGTTTGTTATTTGAGTGCTATGTGTGGATGGTCGTATTTGCCTCTTTTTACATGTTCGTCTGAACGTCATATATTTTGCCAAATACAACAAACACCCAATAGCGAACACAAATAGCCATGTGAAGTGCCACCTTTATATACATGTAAAATAAGATACATTAACCCTCCGATCCCGAGTAATAAGACAGCTCTTCCCAGTAGGTCTTGACCTTGAGCACTGACGTGTCGAGCGATGTACGTAGCCTTTAAAGGCTAACTTGAAATTGCGTCACTTCGCGTGCGCCTACTGCGGTTCTAAGCCTAGTTATTCTAAGCATTAATCAACAGAAAAGCTAATAAAATCCCTTTATTGTTTAACCCATTATGCAAAGATTGAAGACACTTATTAAATATTTTTAAAGTGCCACCATCTATATTGTTCCTTTATGTCCAGCCCATCCTAATTGCTAGGTTGCCTGGAAGAGGTCGCTCGCATTGATTTTTTGACGACCGATGTGTTGTGGTGGGCGAAGGTCCGCCTGCGACGCAGAAGGTTGCGTGTTGATTCCCGCCTCGGAACAATTGTGTGTACGATCTGCAGATATTTATTCCGGGTGTTCTGGTCGTTTTCTATGTATAATAAAAAATATCTATCTATTTAATGTATTGTATTATGTATATCATTATTTATTCACAAACAATTTAAATTGTGTCGGAAATTTTACATAGGCTTATAAATATAGAGAATTAAAAGATGAGTATACAAAATAATTCTACAAATGTCAAAAAAAATATGACAAGTAAAAACAATGTCAAATAAAAATAAAAATGTATAATAATTATAACAAAAATGTCAAAAATATTCATAAAATTAATTTTTCTTTATACTATATGTTAATGTTAAATTATTTATCACAGATTCTCAGACTTTGTCGGCACAGAACTCCCCCAAAGAGGAAAGCCGCTAGCAACAGCTAGTTATCAATAAGTGATAGCTTTATAACTTATCAGTACTTTCCTGTTTACCAAGGTGATGGATCTCTTCACCTTCTGATAACTAAAACAGAGCATCCATTGATCCATGATAATAATTATGTGGTGGGGTTTATTATAAGTACCTAGGTGTTTAAACTTTCTGGGTATATGTTCCTACCTCTAAGCTAATATTATGTGACAATGCATGTGTATGCGATAAATAAATATGAAATAAAAAAATAATACTATACGCTATAATTCTGGTCGTTTTCTATATTATATTAAAAAAATATCTATCTATGTCATGTATTTTTTTATAAATAATATAATAAATAATGCTGGACAATTCACACAGCATTATCTAGTCCAAGTAAGCAGAGCTTGTGTTATGGGTACTAGATAACTGATATACATAATACAATACTGATAATACATAATTTGACGACCGATGTGGCGCGGTGGGCAACAAAGACGGACAGCGGAGTCTTAGTAATAAGGTCCCGTTTTACCCTTTGGATACGGAACCCTAACAACTGGCAGAGCCTTGGTACTTCAAGGCCTCGACTCTAAAAGGAGCAAGAGAGTAAAAAAAATCATTTTCAACAAAGCCGTGCATAACAACTTCTAGGCTGTGCCGTGACTATTGGCACATTTCTAAGGTAACCAAAATATTCTCAGAGCGCGCCTAAAAACTTGAAAGACAGTATCATCAGCCTATGACAGTCCACTGCTGGACATAGGCCTCCCCGAATGAGCGCCATAGCTCCCTGTCTTCAGCTTGCCGCATCCAGCATCTACCCGCAGTCTTTCGCAGGTCGTCATCCCACCTGGTCGGAGGGCGTCCTACACTACGTTTAGACGTGGTCTCCACCCAAGAACACGTTTGCCCAAGCGGCCGTCGGTTCTTCGCGATATGACCGGCCCACTGCCACTTCATCACATTTACCTAAGTTAACCAAAATATTCACAGAGCGCCTAAAAACTTGAAAGAGAGTATAATATACATAAATTGTAGAAAACGGCCGCATCTAACAACGTTAAGTGAAAACGCGCATAACGTAGATACCGTGAAAGCGTCGTTTAGCTACGTAGATCTACGAGTACGAGACTGGAAGGGGTTTGCGGCGAGTAATTATACGTTTACTTTAATATCATATATATTTTTTCTATAAATACAATAATTATTTTAGCAACAGAGACATTGTACATCATAAAGTTGAATACAGACAATTGTAATGATGAGACGATGAGATGAGATGATGAAACATAGATGAGATGATGAAACATAGCTCAAATTGTACACCACTGTACACCGTAATCGGTAAATGATGTTTGATAGCCCTTCTACTATAAATAAATAAATAAATAATGCTGGACAACTCACACAGCATTATCTAGCCCCATGGTAAGCAGAGCTTGTGTTATGGGTACTAGATAACTGATATACATAATACAATACATTACATAGATAGATATTTTTTACTATACATAGAAAACGACTAGAACACCCGAAACAAATGTCTGCTGATCGTATACACAATTGTTCCGAGGCGGGAATCGAACCCGCAACCTCCTGCGTCGCAGGCGGACCTTTGCCCACCGCGCTACAGAGGTCGTCACTATGATTATAGCTCCTACCTGTTTGTAATCGTAACTTATCAGCATAATATGTTTATAATATAGAATTTACTGCGCAATTTTACCTTTTTTCCTTTTAAACCCCCCCCCCCCCCCCCCCCTGGACTATTCAACAAACATTTCAAAACCAAAATCGACCCATTCGTTCTCGAAATCGATTTTTATATATGCATATTGATTATTTCTTCAATGGATGAACAATAACGAGGCCTATGTCAAGCAGTGGACGTCTTTCAGCTGAATATAATAATTTATTTCGTTGTCACATCTAGAATCTTCTTCTCGTGTTGCCAAGCGACCGTCTCGTTAGATGCAATGAGAGTTCACTTTCCATACGCAATTATGTGCTTACCTATAATACCACGTGTACGTATTGGAACGTCGTGCTTGAGTGGGACTGCAGCTTAAGCGCAAATCATTTTAGAAACGTTTAAAAATAAATATTGTCTGTAAACTTTATAGTACTAGCTTCTCCCTGCGGCTTTGCTCACGTCAGGACACAATCTATCTATTAGCCGAATTTCATAAGAATTCGTTCAGTAAATTGTTTTCAAAGCGCTTAATACTGTGAATAAACATAATACTACTAGCTTCGAAACACTTCAGGTAGATGGCAAGCTGAAGACAGGGCGCTATGGCGCTCATTGGCGGAGGCCTATGTCCAGCCGGGACTAATATAGGCTGATGATGATGATAATATATATAACACTAGGTATGTTTAAAGTGTACAAAATCAATAAAAAAAAAATTATTATCCTGATTAGACAGGTGCTTACTAATTTAGTCTGTAGTATGTCTGCTAGCAGTATAACTATATACTATTTTCGTCGCTTATTGGTTACTTTATCAGCTTATTCATTATCAAAATGAAGCCATAAAAACTCACCAATAAGTCGTACGATCCCTTCGCTCGTCTGATACCCTTCTTTCAAAAACCCCATCACACACTTCCCAGTTCTATGGTGATTCCTTCACGTTGCAGGCCGCCAGGCTCTGGAACGCCCTTCCCGTTTCTATCCGTCAAGCGAAATCCCTTCCTATCTTCAAAAGTATGGTTCATCAACACTATCTGACCACTCGTGATAAGTTTTCTTGATTTGTATTTATAGTTTTATATTCTATGTTATTATGTTAATTGTTCCTGTTTTTTTTTGTAATGATGGTGCAATAAAGCTATATTGTATTGTATTGTATTGTATTGTATTGTATTGTATTGTATTGTATTGTATTGTATTGTATTGTATTGTATTGTATTGTATTGTATTGTATTGTATTGTATTGTATTGTATTGTATTGTAAGTCCTGATGATCTATAGCTCCGGTGATGATGGCTGGTGATGATGATACCTGCGTACATGTATCAAGGAATGTTGATACACCTATTCACGACGCCGCTATAGGCCTTAGACCGTGACTTCGGTCGTTATGTCAACAGGACCACCGTGGGCGTACTTTTACTTGTGTAATCATACTTTCGGGCGTGAGGATGTAGAGCTAGGAATAGTTAGAATAGCCACAAAAAATTTCGCCAAGAAAAGCCTTTTTTTTTTAATACTAATTCATTTATTCGGACTTGACGTGTAGAATAATATCATCTATGATATTAGGAACGAAAAAAACATTTATAACGAGATATTTACCATGATTTGATCCTGTTTTAAATGATTATTTTGTTAATGAATATAATAATAATAAATTAATGATGTGCTGTTGGCTTCGGCCCCACGCAAGCCTTCCGAAGGATCGGTATGGTGATTATGTAGCTCTCGACCGGTTTGCGACAGGACAGGATTAAGCAATCAGTGCTGTCAAACGCCAATTTTGACCAATTTTGACGTTGTAGCTGGTGTCAAACTAGTACAAAATTGACGTTTCTGAAGAACTCCTGTATTCCTAACTCTACCGTCCCTCAAGAAGACATCATCATAACTAGCTCAGAGCCCTACATCTTCACATGCCATTAAATAATGCTTTTAACACTTCTACCTATTGTTGATTCTACTAATAGAGGACCCGACACAGTATAGATACGTTAATAACCAGTAGCTTTACTACTAAAGCAACCTCCGTGCAACCTGTCAAAATATAAATAAATAATAAATAAAACGATGACGTATTCTGACGACCTCTGTGGCATGGTGGGCGAAGGTCCGCCTGCGACGCAGAAGCTAGCGGGTTCGATTCCCGCCTCGGGAAAAATGGTTCTTCGAATTTTGTATAAAGGACTGGTACTTAAAATACAAGCTCTGCTTAGCTTCGGGCTTGAATCTAGCCCGTCTAGAGTCATCTAATCTAGATTTAGATAGTGCTGCGTGGATTGTCCAGCATTATTTCCTATTTATTTTTGTATCTATATTAATGTGTATGATTCTCTTTATTCTCTGTTCACGATCTTTATTGTAGGTGTTGATATTGTATCATATATGTACATCGACTACGTACCCTAGACGCCTAATACCTATTTATTCACTGTGCAAACAAGTCTGTCAACCAACTGAGGTGCGCGGGCGCGGGGAAGTGAGTGCTCATTGGTCCGTTCAAGGTTACGACAAATCATGACCATTATTAGTGATGGGGTAAGTACTATGAAAGCAATCGATACTTGCAACAAGGTATATTTACTTTGACGATTTGACGACCGACGTGGCGCGGCGGGCGAGGGCTGTCTGTGACGCAGGAGGTTGTGGGTTCGATTCCCGCCTGGGGTCAAATATTTCTACGATCTAAAGATCGAAAGTACCTATTTGTTTCGGGTGTTTTGGGTATTTTCTATGTACGTATAATAAAAAATATCTATCTATGTAACTAATGTGTTGTATTGTATTAAGTTGATCAGTCATCTAGTAACCATAAAAAAATTCAGCAATATGGCTCTATGTAGAAGGGGGTCATTGTGGGGTGGCGGCAAGGCTCGCTTCGCTCACCGCAATGCTCCTCCGAGTTCAGTGGTAATCTAGCTTTATATTATAGTAGAATAGAATAATATAATATGAAAAATATATAAATATTAGAGTTAACATTTAGGTACCTTTAGATAATACCATGTAGCAATGTAACGTTAAATATTATTTTAATCGGCTTTTACATAATTCATCATAATCTTTCCTACGGCCATCGACATCTTAATGTCGCCTACGGCACAGCACTATTTACCCCGCCTTCTCAGAGAAAAAAGGAAAGCAAATACAGAATTAGTTATGAAAGAAAGAGATGCACAGTTGACCTCGACAGTTGACCTCAACTGGTCAACCAAATTAAGTTGAGCTCCGTCAGGAGCCATTGAGTAAGCGAGCGCAGAGATTGTCACGGGTCACTGGTCTGGTCGTTACTGATCGAACGTTAGTGGGCGTGGATTTTTAAAAGATCTCTTTATCTTATGTGATGTCTTAAATCGTTCGCCCTGTATTAGGTGTCTAGGGTACGTAGTCGATGTATATGTATATTACATTAAATAAATAAATAATGCTGGACAATCCACACAGCATTATCTAGCCCCATGGTAAGCAGAGGTTGTGTTATGGGTACTAGATAACTGATATACATAATACAATACATTACAGAGATAGATATTTTTTATTATACATAGAAAACGACCAGAGCACTCGGAACAAATATCTGCAAATCGTACACACAATTGTTCCGAGGCGGGAATCGAACCCGCAACCTCCTGCGTCGCAGGCGGACCTTCGCCCACCGCGCCACATCGGTCGTCATTGTCACCACATTGTCCCAGTAAGTGTCCCCGTTGACAGAGCATCTCAGCCTCGCCGCTCGAAGAGGGTACCTGTGGACTTAGGTACACAGTCTTAGATTAAGTTTATTATGTTTTGTGTAAGTCTTATAAGTTTCAGTCGTTCATGCATTCCATCCTTCAGTCATTCAGTCATATAACCATGCAATCACTCATTCATTCCTATTATAGTTTGACCGAAACCGCAGTACCGCTCCTTAAGGAAAGTGCGGCGAGGTGGGGGGCGGGGAAAAAAGAACAAGAGTACGCGTTGACGGCAGACTGATGGATCGGAGCGGCCAATATTTCCCCCCCTCTCGCCGCTCGCATACCTCAGGCGCGATATAGCGGTTTCGGTCAAACTATAGACGAATTGTTTTTCGTCAGTAAATAACAGTGTAGATACTGTATCATAATACATATTGTCGAAGTAAGTGTCCATGTTTGACTGAGCGTCTCAGTGTCGCCGCTCGACGAGGCTACCGGTCTTACAAATTATCGGCTGCTAGGTAAACGAACGGCGAAGATGAGATGTTGATGATGTTAGCTGCTCCCCGCGGCTCCTTGCGTAATACTATGAGTCAAATGGTTTATGAACCTTCCTCTTGAATCACTCTATAAACCTGCATCAAAATCCGTCGCGTAGTTTTAAAGATCTAAGCATACATAGGGACAGGCAGACAGCGGGAAGCGACTTTGTTTTATACTATGTAGTGATGTTAGCAGGACGCCCTCTGACCAGGATGACGACCTGCGAAAGACTGCAGGTAGATGCTGGATGCGGCAAGCTGAAGGCAGGGCGCCATGGCGCTCATTAGAGGAGGCCTATGTCCAGCAGTGGACTAACATAGGCTGATAATGATGCTAGATATGCATCGGAAATTATTGCGACCAATTCTTCTTGAAAGTAGTAACATAAATAATTATAAAAAAATAATAAAATATAATATATAATATATAAAATTGGTTTATACTGTAAACTCCTATCTTCTTAAATAAATAAAGCGCGCTTCAAAATCATCGAGACTCACCAAAGTTTCGAGATCACACTTCGCTCGATTAAAAGCCCTTGCATTCATCGGCGTGATTTCTAACGATGTAACTCTGCACTAACGATAGCAACCTCCGCGCAACCTGTCAAAACATAGGGGTAACTCGACACCGCTCTATACAGGATGTTTCTAAATCACAACATACTATAAAACAAAGTCGCTTCCCGCTGTCTGTCTGTCCCTATGTATGCTTAGATCTTTAAAACTACTCAACAGATTTTGATGCGGTTTTTATAATAGGTAAAGTGATTCAAGAGGAAGGCTTATATGTTATAAAATACATGCATTTGCACCCGTGCGAAGCCGGGCCGGAGCGCTAGTTGTTAATAAATGCCAACCGTACCCCGAAAGTGGTCATTGTAAGTATTTATTATTTAACACTTTGATTGCTGAAATCACACGGTATGTGTTTTCTACAAGTGACTAATATGCGTAAATCCACACTAGCGCAGCGGCTGAGAAAATACAGATCTTTGTGACTCAGCACAGCCGTAATACTTTTCGAACGAAACGCATATGCGGCGCAACACAACCGCTGTGTAGAGCGGCAGCACGAATTTTTTAGGTTAAAAAAAAGATCCCAGTCGACGAAGAAAAATCGCAGTCAAAGTATTAAAATCCTACTTCTTACTAATATACTAAACGCGAAAGTTTGTATGTATGGATGTTTGTTACTCTTTCACGCAAAAATTACGGACTGGATCAGACTACAATTACGGACTGGATCAGACTACAATTACGGACTGGATCAGACTACAATTACGGACTGGATCAGACTACAATTACGGACTGGATCAGACTACAATTACGGACTGGATCAGACTACAATTACGGACTGGATCAGACTACAATTACGGACTGGATCAGACTACAATTACGGACTGGATCAGACTACAATTACGGACTGGATCAGACTACAATTACGGACTGGATCAGAATACAATTACGGACTACAATTTTGCATACATATTATACGTAGTTCCAGGCTCGGAATAAAACATTTAAACTTTTTTTCGCATAATTCAGTTCTTATTTACAACACAAAACTTGAACATAAACACTTTTTATATCACATTCATCATCATCATCAGCCTATATTAGTCCACTGCTGGACATAGGCCTCCCCTAATGAGCGCCATAGCGCCCTGTCTTCAGCTTGACGCATCCAGCATCTACCTGCAGTCTTTCGCAGGTCGTCATCCCACCTGGCGGGTCGGCGTCCTACGCTACGTTTACCGAGTCGTGGTCTCCACTTAAGAACACGTTTGCCCCAGCGGTTGTCGGTTCTTAAAATAATATTTGATACTGGATAATCCACACTGCACCATCTAGCCCCAAGCTAAGCAGAGCTTGTGTTATGGGTACTAGATAACTGATATACATAATACAATACATTACATAGATAGATATTTTTTATTATACATACATAGAAAACGACCAGAACACCCGGAACAAATATCTGCAGATCGTACACACATTTGTTCCGAGGCGGGAATCGAACCCGCAACCTTCTGCGTTGCAGGCGGACCTTCGCCCACCGCGCCACATCGGTCGTCAAATATACTTAATAGTGTGATATTAATATGATTAAGTAGTTAATACAACATTTATTATTATTTTAGAACACCCTTTTAACAAAAATGTGAGCAAGTACGACACGCATCCTGTGTGTCGGACAAGAAGCCTGTGCTGGCCGAGTATGGAGACAGCTTTACGTAAACTTATTTTATATAGAAATAGCGGACCTTCCCGGCTTCGCACGGTTTTTAGTCGGATCCCTATGTTTTTTCACCAGGGATAGTGTAGCATCCCAACAGTGAAATAATTTTTCAAATCGGTCCAGTAGTTTCGGAGCCTATTCATTACAAACAAACAAACAAAAAATCAATTTCCTCTTTATAATATTAGTATAGACTTGCTGCGCCCCGCGGCTTTGCCTGCGTCGAAATCTACGTGTCAAATGGTTTATAAACCTTCCTCTTGAATAACCCATCTAAGTATAATTACGGACAGGTCCCTAAGTATGCTCAGATCTTTAAAACTACGCAACGGATTTTGATGCGGTTTTTTTAGTACATGTACTATGTATGTACTATGTACCTATATTTTGTAAATCATTGATAAACAGTTACACCGTAATGCGACAACATCTACCTTCTTACAAATAAATAAAAAAAGAAATATAAATAAATAATGCTGGATAATCCACACAGTATAATCTCATCATCAGCCTATAGCAGTCCACTGCTGGACATAGAACTCCTCCAATGAGCGCCATAGCGCCCTGTTTTCAGCTTGCCGCATCCCTACACTACGTTTACCGAGTCGTGGTCTCCACTCAAGAACACGTTTGCCCCAGCGGCCGTCGGTCACAGTATAATCTAGCCCCAAGTAAAGCAAAGCTTGTGGATATTGTGTGTTGATACTGTATACATTATCACTACATATGTAGTATAAGAAGTCGCTTCCCGCTGTCTGCCTGTCCCAATATATGCTTAGATCTTTAAAACTACGCAACTGATTTCGATGCGGTTTTTTAACACTTTGACCGCGATTTTTTTTCGACGACTGCGAATTTTTTTTTAACCTAAAAAATTCGTGCTGCCGCTCTACACAGCGGTTGTGTTGCGCCGCACATGCGTTTCGTTCGAAAAATATTACGGCTGTGCTGAGTCACACAGATCTGTATTTTCTCAGCCGCTGCGCTAGTGTGGATTTACGCATATTAGTCACTTGTAGAAAACACATACCGTGTCATTTCAGCACTCAAAGTGTTAAGATAGAGTGATTCAAGAGGAAGGTTTATAAACCATTTGACACAAAGATTTCCACGAGGGCGAAGCCACGGGGCGCAGCTAGTAAATAAATAAAGTTTAGCTGTGGAGTATCCACATTAACCTACCTCTGGGATCGCGTGCGTACCATATGGCTTCATCTCTTACCATCTTAAGTGACGCATGTTATTATTGACTAGTAGTTGTCTCTGGTGTCACTCATAACTACCTGCTGAATATTACTCAAAAATAGCCATCATCATCAGTCTATATTAGTCCACTGCTGGACATAGGCCTCCCCCAATGAGCGCCATAACACCCTGTCTTCAGCTTGCTGCATCCAGCATCTACCTGCAGTCTTTCGCAGGTCGTCATCCCACCTGGTCGGAGAGCGTCCTACACTACGTTTACCGGTTGGTTTTATTGTCAAACTAGGCCTAAATTACGACCTCTGTGGCGCGATGGGCGTAGATCCACCTGCGATGTAGGAGGTTGCGTGTTCGATTGCCGCCTAATGATAATAATTGTGTTGGGTGCGCTTCGCCTAGGTGCGCTTCATTTGGGTGCGCTTAGAGGAATGCCCCGTGTTTACGATCTGCAGATATTTGTTCCGGGTGTTCTGGTCTATAAATAATTAAAAAAAACGATCTGTGTAATGTATTGTATTAAGTATATCAGTTATCTAGTACCCATAACACAAGCTCTGCTTACCATGGGGCTAGATGATGCTGTGTGGATTGTACAGCATTATTTATTTATTATATTTTCGATCTCAGTGTTCACTGCCCCGTAATAAGATGAGAAATACATAAAATTCACCTTTTTTTTTAACGGTTCCCTCTAGATTGTTTGCAACAGTCAGCAGTTAGCTCAAGTATTTCAATTTTAATACTTCATAAAATGCGTAGCAACAAAAATCGCAATTAATTCACATTGCGTCAAAACAAAAAATGTCTCCGTCGTGCTAAGGACCAATTACTGATAAAAAAGAAGTATTTTGATACCGAAATGGTTTTTATGAACTTTAATATCAAGGTAGTAAGGGTCAAATAAAGTGAAGTAGGAATGTGGCTTTTTCGTATCACAAAAACATGTATGGAACAATTTCGCACGATTAAATTGAAGAATAAAACCTCTTTTAGAACCAACTTACTACAAACACTTGAAAAAAATATTTATAAAACTTCAGGTAAACTGGCACTTATTTCTTAGCGGTTAGGGTTGGTAATGAATCGAATGACATTTTCTGATTCGTTTTGTTATGTTGGTAAAATCGTTCAGAAAAAGCGAAAGAAATTTGTCCGCGACGCGATGTCCTTTTTTCGAATTTTTACTTTTTTAAATGTAACCAACTGTTTGCGCAAAAAGTTTTTGACATTGTTTCTGGACGAACAGGCGAATTTGGCGCCAATTAATTCTATAGAGGTAGAGTAGTTTATATTCCGAGGATTTTGGGTTAGAAAAATCATGTATTTTTCAACGTATGTAGGTACTTATTTAAACAAATATATTTACCTGCGTCCTTCCTTTTTATTGGATAGACCCGAAGAAAATTTTCTTCGATTAACTGTTTCTGTCACTTAAAAGTAATGAATAAGAAAGAATTCATCATCATCATCATCAGCCTATAGCAGTCCACAGCTGGACATAGATCTCCCCCAATGAGCGCCATAGCGCCCTGTCTTCAGCTTGACGCATCCAGCATCTGTCTGCAGTCTTTCGTATATAATAAATAATGTTTGACAATCTACACAGCATTATCTAGCCCACAGAACAGAGAATACATAGAATTAGCATGATGCCTTTTTACTAAGAGAACTAGTGTCTCTAAACTCACACATGTATAAACTAACACACATAGAAATAAAAATTCTTATTGGTTGAAAGAGTACGTTAAAAGGGCATAAAACCATAAAACTAATTTTATTGATATTAAACCTTATTTCGGTAGACACATGGTTGAAAACTCAATAAAATAAACAGCGATAAAAAATGAATATCTACTTTGTCTACTTAGCAAAAGATGGCGCTTTTGCCAAATATTTTTATAGTCTCTATTCCCAGCAAATAAGATTACTAATACAATGGCTGCCTTTCTTGATTATACACAACACAAAGCTACTTAACAAGAGATGGCGCTGGCGCTATTGCTATCGACTTTTATTATAGTCTCTAACAACGGGCCATAAGATCGATAATACAATGGCTGTTTATCGATTACCCAGAAAACACAGCTACTGCCTTAGTGATGTACCAATGAGAATACGAGACGAATCTATCGATATCGATTATTACCTACAGATGAATAACGAAATAGGTACGTCAGGTTATACATATTTGTGGTGGTCGAAATAAAAAGCTTACCTTTTCTTTTATTCTTTAATGACAATTAATGAAAATTTATTGTCCTTGAAATAGGACGTACTTGTTAAATAACTGTCTTTTCGTAAGTTTTACGTTTAATTTTAATAAATGATGGATACGCACATTTATGGCTTTTATCAAATCACTGACATGGTTTGATACGGGAAACTGTCCGACTTGATGAAAGTTTATATTTTCGAACAGTTTTTCTCCAACATACTTACGTAATATTTTCATTATTATAAATTATTTTTTTATTACCCTTCCATAGTATAAAATACATCCAGATTAAATCATCACAAAAACAAAACAAAAATTAACGCCCTAAAACATACTTAAATGGGTAATGTTTACGAAATCATAACCATTAAAGTTATCGATAGCACATTAATTGTGTTTATTACGGCACATCCCTAATTGAGTAGCGAAAGTTGCGGTTTAAGAAAAATAGACCTTAAGTGTTATGACTCACAGTCTATTTTTCTATGTCTGTTTTCTATTTTTGTTTGACGGTTTTGCATTTTGAACAAAACTAACAAAAAAACAATAAAATAATGCTGACAGTTGATATGATATGCCCCCTTTCGTTAAATATTTGGATCGGCTTTCGTTTTTACACTCTAAAACGGCACAATACGGTATTTTTATATTTTATTTGTTTTTTTTTTTGAAGTATGTTTACTCTAGCTAAATTAAAACACGACTGATGTAAGCGGAGCTTGAAGTGCGCAGTACTGCGCCTACTAGGTGAGACGCGGGCCCCGCCTACTTACTATTTCTATGTATTCTCTGTTCTGTGATCTAGCCCCACGCTAAGTACCTAGAGCTTGTGTTATGGGCACTAGATGATTTATATTTAACACAGTAAACTATACCAATAAATATGTATTATATATAGAAACATCCAGAACATCCGAAACAACATCTGGACGACCTGCTAAGGACTGCAGGCAGATGCTGGATGCGTCAAGCTGAAGAGAGGGCGCTATGGCGCTCATAAGGGGAGGCCTTTGTCCAGCAGTGGACTGCTATAGGCGGATGATGATGATTATTTATTTATATATTTTCCCTGATGCAATAACTTTCCTCTGTACCCTAACTACTCTACGAATCTGTGCGGTCTCTAAAATGTCCACCATTTTAGATGATTTAATCTAAATGATAAATTATGAAAAAAATTCAATTGATTATTTAGCAGCGGCGATACCAATCGTTTAACTTTAATTGATAATTATTTAGTTAACTCCTTGATTGTATCAAGTTTTATTTATTAGTACGACGCTTTTAGGTATTTTAGTCAGTTTAAAGCGGTTTTAGGGTTCTTTAGGGATTGAAAGAACCCAATAAAGTGTCAGGTGTAGGTAATGAAAACAAGTAGGTAGGTAAATTAAATCTTCGTTTAATTGAATTTGCCTATTTTTTTTATGAATTTTTAGGTATTTTTGCAAATTTAGGGTTCTTTAGGGATTGAAAGAAACCCATAATAAAGCGCCAGGTGTAGGTAATGAAAACAAGTCGGTAAATTAAATCTTCGTTTGATTTAATTGACGACGACCAATGTGGCGCGGTGGGCGAAGGTCCGCCTACGACGCAGGAGGTTGCGGGTGCGATTCCCGCCTCGGAACAATTGTGTGTACGATCTGCAGATATTTGTTCCGGGTGTTCTCGTCGTTTTCTATGTATAATAAAAAATATCTATCTATGTAATATATTGTATTATGTATATCAGTTATCTAGTACCCATAACACAAGCTCTGCTTACCATGGGGCTAGATAATGCTGTGTGGATTGACCAGCATTATTTTATTTTATTTTTTATTTTAAGTAAGAATAAAATATATTTATTTGTGACTTACACAGGTTATTATAAAAACGGTCCATTATAATATTCTCTATTATTTTATATCCCTTTAATCAAGCGTGCGAAGCCGCGGGCAGAAACAAGTTATAAATAAAATAACGAACAAATCTATTCTTTGTATCTTGTTCATAGTTCATTTATTGATAACTTTTGATTACATACAGGTTACATATTATATGCAATATGTAAAAAACTACATACATCATATTATAATAATCAAAATACGTTACATGACAACGTCATAAATTCATTCACATAATATATCGATTGAGCTATCAGCCACTTCTATAGTTGTATCTTAAGAGATTGTAACTGCCATGAGCATATTTTTTTTATGTAACTGAAATTTATCTCCTAAAATAAGGCTACTAGGGTTATAATTCATTGAATTTTGAATAATTCAATGAGTTAAGCTTTCCTGTCAAAACAGATCCAAAAAAGGTCACATGCGAATAAAGTTATGTTCGATTTAATATTAAAAAAAACTTTGCATGCTTCTACTAAAAAGTTGTGTTTTGGCGGTTACCCCAATTGGACCTGCAACCGACGATATATCGATTGAGCTATCAGCCACTTCTATAGTTGTATCTTAAAAGATTGTATGGATTTTGTCATGGTGATAGAAGTTGGAATACGATTGTAGACAGCTGCCGCGCCGCCGCCGCGCCGCCGGCGCCGCCGTCCCCATCACTTGTCTACGGAACCACTTTTGTCTTGAACACTTGCCCACTTTTATTTTAAGCAGTTTTTGTAAAATGCCGGTAAGGGAAGGTATTCTTTAAGGTGTTTATCTTAAAATCTAGATTAAAAGGCGGGAAAGTCTTAAATAAACTTAATTAATTGGAAAGGGGACTTGAATTCTTTAAGGGAGAGTATAAAATGGAATAAAACGACGACCTCTGTGGCGCGGCGGGCGAAGGTCGCCCTCGACGCAGGAGGTTGCGGGTTCGATTCCCGCCTCGGAACAATTTGTGTGTACGATCTGCAGATATTTGCTTCGGGTGTTCTGGTTTCTATGTATAATAAAAAAAAATTATCTATGTTATTATTGTATTATGTGTATCAGTTATCTAGTACCCATAACATATCATCATCATCATCATCAGCCTATATTAGTCCACTGCTGGACATAGACCTCCCCCAATGAGCGCCATAGCGCCCTGTCTTCAGCTTGACGCATCCAGCATCTACCTGCAGTCTTTCGCAGGTCGTCATCCCACCTGGTCGGAGGGCGTCCTACACTACGTTTACCGAGTCGTGGTCTCCACTCAAGAACACGTTTGCCCCAGCGTATACCCATAACACAAGCTCTGCTTACCATGGGGCTAGATAATGCTGTGTGAATTGTCCAGCATTATTTTATTACTTATTATAACTTTGTTGCACCTTTTGTGCACCATCAATACAGAAAAAGAAAGGAACTTAATTTAATTAAATTGTATAAGCTGTTTGTTTTCCATCTAAATAAAAATAAAATAAATACAATTTGTATCTAGTTGTACAATAGTCGACCTTATCACTAACAGCGATTACTTCTAGGCAACCTTTGCAAGGATAGGATCGGTACCAATGTATTAAAGCTGATGGTGACGTCATTATCAAAGCCAAATTATTCGATTATTCTGTAATCAGTGATTTTAAACAGTATAAACCGACTTTAAATTCGTAAATATTGAAAAAGGTTTGACTGACATCATCATCAGCCTATTAGCAGTCCACTGCTGGTCATAGGCCTCCCCCAAAGAGTGCCATAACGCCCTGTCTTTAGCTTGCCGCATCGACTGCAGTACTTCGACCAAGTCCAGTAACAAAATGAATAAATTAATACTTTTTACTTTACTTTACTTTTTTACTTCACAGGTCGATCCAACTTGGCCAGAGGGCGTCCTACACTACGTTTGCCGAGACGCGGTCTCCACTCAAGAAAACGTTTATACCCCAGCGGTTAAATAAATGACTAAAGCTAGGAATAGTTGTTTGTTTAGAATATCAATTAGATTTCACTCAAATATAATGTAAAAATTTCTCACTTCTTGTGTTACATCATTTACACATTGGGTGATTCGAGATTAGTTAAGACGTAGGGAAGGGACGCCATGTGCTTACGTAGACACGGATTTAGATGTAGTATATATTTTGCTCACATGTACAGTACATGTATACCAGCTTAGAAAATAGTCACGTTTGTTGTATGGGAGCCCCGTATGGTCATTATGTAACTCGCGACCGGTTTGCGACAGGCGTAAATTAAGCAATCAGTGCTGTCAAACGCCAATTTGACGTTGTAGTTGGTAATTAAAGTAAAAGTAAAAAATCATTTATTTCTTTAGGCTTACAAAATAAGCACTTAGACAAGTCATATTTATACATACATTAAATTATTATAAAAAAAAAAATATTTTACTGTTCACTTCAATTTTTTGTCCACTAGTGGATTGAATTATAAGTATTAATACAACGGGTATTTATCGCGTTTATTTACTAATGTTTCCCGACATTTCAACAGGTTTACACACTGTCGTGGTCACGGGATGACTGGAGTACTGCAGTTACCGCCTCAGCGTTGTATTAATACTTATAATTATGTGTTCAGATCGCGTAAGTTTAAAAATATTTATTGTTGTAGCTGGTGTCAAACCAATACAAAATTGACGTTTGACAGCACTGATTGCTTAATTTACGCCTGTCGCAAACCGGTCGCGAGTTAAATAATCACTCTTTATTCCGTTTTGTTAGGTATTTGTTGTTATAGCGGCAACAGAAATATATCATCTGTGAAAATTTTAACCTTCTAACATGGATCATGAGATACAGGCTGGTGACGGACGGACAGCGAAGTCTTAGTAATAGGGTTTTACCCCTTGGGCACGGAACACTAAAAAGTAACTCCGAACCATATTATATACCTAATTAATTTAAGTTTAAGTTTTCTAAATAAACATTTATTTATTTACTAGCTGTCGCCCCGCGGCTTCGCTCGCACGGAAATCTATGTAACAAATGGTATAAGCCTTCCTCTTGAATCACTCTATTAAAAAACCGCATCAATATCCGAGCATACATAAGGACAGACAGACAGAGGGAAGCGACTTTGTTTTATACTATGTAGACACAGACATAGACATGGCATAGACAGAGACTATGTAAAACTTCTGAAACTATCATGGTTATCAACACTAAAGTCATTTAAAACGGGATATTTACCATGATTAGATTTTTGAGTTTTCCAATATTTCGGCACAGATTCATGCGCCATTATCACGGAATAACTGGTTACTAAACACGGTTACTCCGTGATCATGGCGCATGAAACTGTGCCGAAATATTGGAAAACTCAAAAATCAAATCATGGTAAATATCCCGTTTTAAATGACTTTAGAGACTACGTAGTGGTTAATATTCGCCTCTATAAGACCGCTTAAGACCCACCCCTTGGCTGCAATATAATCTGGTTCCTCGAAGTCCTAAATACGTAAATAGAGCGCCGGGCAGTCTGTCCGTACGTCCGGAGTTATTTATGGAAGCGCGAATTCAGAGAATTCAGATAAATGCTAATCTCTCGTAAAATAGCTTCGCGTAACTTTAATGTGGTAGATATTATTATTTCTGTTTCCTAGTAAGTAAATAAATATTATGTGGGCACCTTCCACTTACCTACTCTCGTCTTCTTTTATGTACCTACCTAATGTATTCAAGTTTTGTGCTACCCCACCAGGATCTGTCTGAATACCAGTACCTACTAACTCCGGCTTGTAGCGGCATAATGCTGAGACAGGAACCGTTTATGTACCTACCTAATGTATTCAAGCTTTGTGCCAGGACACCAGGACCTGTCTGAATACCAGCGCCTACTAACTCCGGCTTGTAGCGGCATAATGCTGAGACAGGGACCTTTTATGTACCTACCTAATGTATTCAAGCTTTGTGCCAGGACACCAGGAACTGTCTGAATACCAGCGCCTACTAACTCCGGCTTGTAGCGGCATAATGCTGAGACAGGGACCTTTTATGTACCTACCTAATGTATTCAAGCTTTGTGCCAGGACACCAGGACCTGTCTGAGTACTAGCGCCTACTAACTCCGGCTTGTAGCGGCATAATGCTGAGACAGCGACCTTTTATGTACCTACCTAATGTATTCAAGCTTTGTGCCAGGACACCAGGACCTGTCCGAGTACCAGCGCCTACTAACTCCGGCTTGTAGCGGCATAATGCTGAGACAGGGACCTTTTATGTACCTACCTAATGTATTCAAGCTTTGTGCCAGGACACCAGGACCTGTCTGAGTACCAGCGCCTACTAACTCCGGCTTGTAGCGGCATAATACTGAGACAGGGGCATTTTATGTACCTACCTAATGTATTCAAGCTTTGTGCCAGGACACCAGGACCTGTCTGAATACCAGCGCCTACTAACTCCGGCTTGTAGCGGCATAATGCTGAGACAGGGACCTTTTATGTACCTACCTAATGTATTCAAGCTTTGTGCCAGGACACCAGGACCTGTCTGAATACCAGCGCCTACTAACTCCGGCTTGTAGCGGCATAATGCTGAGACAGGGACCTTTTATGTACCTACCTAATGTATTCAAGCTTTGTGCCAGGACACCAGGACCTGTCTGAGTACCAGCGCCTACTAACTCCGGCTTGTAGCGGCATAATGCTGAGACAGGGACCTTTTATGTACCTACCTAATGTATTCAAGCTTTGTGCCAGGACACCAGGACCTGTCTGAATACCAGCGCCTACTAACTCCGGCTTGTAGCGGCATAATGCTGAGACAGGGACCTTTTATGTACCTACCTAATGTATTCAAGCTTTGTGCCAGGACACCAGGACCTGTCTGAATACCAGCGCCTACTAACTCCGGCTTGTAGCGGCATAATGCTGAGACAGGGACCTTTTTAGCCCTTTATGTGAGACACTATTTGTACTTATCTATATGTTTTATACACAGTTCTTTATATACGGTTTTCTTGGTATATATACAACGTAAGGTAAGTATACTTACCTATTATAAAATATGTCGTGTTATGTGTTATGTATGGTGCCAAATAAATGTATTTTCTTTCTTTCTTTCTATTTAGGTACCTATTTGTTTATGCCCGCGTCTTCGCACGCGTTGAAAAGTTTTAAGGTTATTTTTATCTCATGGGAACTGATTTTTGGGTGAAAAAGTAACCTATGTTTTATGCCAGGCCTGGCACTACCTGTATTTCAAAATGTTAGCCTGATCTACTAGGTAACAAATATTTGAGTACTAACTGCGACCACGGCTTCGCCTGGAAATCTATATACATGTAGCAACCTGCCTCTTGAATCACTATATCTATTAAAAAACCGCATCGGTAAATCCGTTGCGTAGTTTACACTTCAAGTGCTGAAATCACACCGTATGTGTTTTCTACAAGTGACTAATATGCGTAAATCCACACTAGCGCAGCGGCTGATCAGATCTGTGTGACTCAGCAGAGCCGTAATGTTTTTCGAACGAATCGTATGTGCGGCGTAACACAACCGCTGTGTAGAGCGGCAGCACGAATGGCTTAGGCTAAAAAAAGATCGCAGTCGTCGAAAAAATGTTCGCAGTGTTAAAGATCTAAGCATACATAGGGACAGATAGAGAGCGCGAAGCAATTTTTATTTAGACTATGTAGTGATTGATAGTGAAGCCTAAAGACTAAGCCCTAGTCAGGTAAGTAGACTTTACCGTAAAAAAAAATATCTTGTCCAATATTTTATTCGCATGGTTTAGCAATAAAAGTAAAAAATGTCCTTGGTTCGCGGCTGAATGGGCGTGCGAAGCTAAATAAAATTTGACCCTGGCAACATTTTGTTTTTATTTTCAAAATACTGGCCAAAACGATTCGAATTCAAGCTGTTAAAAAATAAAACCTCTTCTGAGAGTGAAAAGACAAAGTGTGGTCTCATTTGAAAAATGAATAATCTTCAACGTAGTCAAAAAGGTATGAACAAAATTGAAATTGACGACCGATGTGGCGCGGTGGGCGAAGGTCCGCCTGCGACGCAGGAGGTTGCGGGTTCGATTCCCGCCTCGGAACAATAGTGTTCATTAGTAAGTAATCCTTTATTTATTCCCTTCCTCATCAGCACACATTATGTCCACTGGTGAACATGGCTGTCCCAATCCAATCTGGGAGATTTTACCATAATCACCACACATGGCAGAAAGATTCATGATCGCAATAGGGGTGTTAAAAATACACAGAAAAAAGCTATTGCCCTTCTTCTGGTAGGTTCCCTTCTATCAAATGGACACGGTAGGACTCTACCGTGTCTGTCTTGCCACATTTCTATGAATGTATATTAAATTCAATTTCAATTCAAATTCTTTATTCTCAGACAACAAAGGATAGATAGATAGATAGATAGACAATACTTTTATTGCACACTTAAAAATAAAACAAACAAGGTAAAAAAAAATAATAATACAAGATATGTGACAATTTGGCGGTCTTATCGCTCAAGAGCGATCTCTACCAGACAACCGTGGATGGATAGGATCGTTGGACTGAAAAAGGATATACTTTTTCTTGATTTTCTGCTTTAGACATGTAGATGTTCTATAGTTAGCTATGTACTACTCTGAGCTTGACTATTCCGCCGTGACAACATAACAATGGTTCTTTTTTCAAATCTTTTGTTTAAAAGTAGAATATTTTCGTTTTCGAACGCATTCTTTTTGCTCGTATTCAGATGTTTGACACGGGAAACAAATGTAGGTAGCTTCGCAAGGAGGTTTTATTTTTGTCTAACTCTGCCAAGGAATTTGAGACGATTTTACACAACTATTGAGTTTTAAAACTAAATATTTGAACTGATAACTATGCCCTGGTCTCCCAGACCAACAAGGACCGGCTCCAGGCGCTACGGCACGTGGCCCTCAGGATATGCACGGGCGGGGGGCGCTACGTCAGGAACGACGTCATAGCCCGCGACCTGCAGATCCAATCCGTGGAGGAATTCGTCGTGCAGACGGCGCGTCGAATGTACGACCGCGCCGACAACGGACACCACGAGCACCTCCACAACATCGCGCCGCCCCAGCCCCGGCCCCAGGAAGACGACCGCCCATGGCGACCCCTTCCGCGGGATCAGATCCCTGCGGAACCACCATAGAGTCGTTGGGTTTATTAAAAAAAAATGTATAAGAAGGGGGAAAATTAGAAATTCCCACTAACCCAAGGACCGTGGGGTCGTCACCCCTCGAGTTGACGCCGGGGTAATGAGGCCAAGCCTCGAGGCCCCTCTCTGTGCCCCCACCAGGTCGAACTTCGATGAGATTGAGGCAGGACCGTGTGTATGTATGATAGATATTCTTTATTGCACACTTAGATTATAATATGAAGAATATAATATAAAAACTTATAAAACTAGTTTCAATCTCTACCAGACAACCATGGATGGATAGGATCGTGGACAGTACCAGGGGATCCGTGTGATATCCTATCTGAAATCTATAAAAGCCGTAAAATATCCGTTTAAAAGTTATTTATCCAATGGGAACTGTTTTTAAAAAATAGCCTGTGCTTGATTCTAGGCTTAGAGCTACATCTGTGCAAAATTTCAGCCTGATCAGTTCAGTAGTTTTGGGTGAAGAAGTAACAAACATCCATACATCCATCTAAACATCCAAACTTTCGCATTTTAATATTGTAGCGATTGTATTGTATTAGAATAAACTACCGAACACCCTGTTTATGTACTTGTGATAACAAATTTTAAAGAATAACAAAATATAATAATAATATACTATCTGATAGATTTAATGAATAACCCCGAAGGCCTGACCTTCGGGGTTATTCATGAATTACCGGACACCATGTTTATAGGCATGTTTAGTGTCAGTGGGCCGGCCATATCTCGCGAAGAACCGACGGCCGCTGGGGCAAACGTGTTCTTGAGTGGAGACCACGACTCTGTAAACGTAGTGTAGGACGCCCTCCGACCAGGTGGGATGACGACCTGCGAAAGACTGCAGGTAGATGCTGGATGCGGCAAGTTGAAGACAGGGCGATATGGCGCTCATTGGGGGAGGCCTATGTCCAGCAGTGGACTGATATAGGCTGATGATGATGATGATGATGATGTTTATAGGTAGCTATACTTTGAATTACCCCATTGAGCATTTTCCCCAAAGATTTTGTCGTACCTTCAATCTCGATAAAAATCAAAACGGAGAAAGATGAGATTTTTGCGAATATTGACAATTATTCAAAAGTTTTGACATTTTGATTATTATTGCCATATGCAATATCAATAACTGTGTGGTCGGCTCACCACTGGCAATATTGAAAGAGTGTTATTGGGCTGTCACAACCATTTCGATATTATTTTTGGTGTGTATTTCATTCATAAAATAAATAAGAAATGCTTACGGTAATTATTTTATTTTTGGATTTTATTTGAGACTATGCAGAGGGTACTTACCTGCATTTTATTTGAGACTATGCAGAGGGTACTTACCTGCATTTTATTTGAGACTATGCAGAGGGTACTTACCTGCATTTTATTCGAGACTATGCAGAGGGTACTTACCTGCATTTTATTTGAGACTATGCAGAGGGTACTTACCTGCATTTTATTTGAGACTATGCAGAGGGTACCTACTTACCTACATTTTATTCGAGACTATGCAGAGGGTACTTACCTGCATTTTATTCGAGACTATGCAGAGGGTACTTACCTGCATTTTATTTGAGACTATGCAGAGGGTACTTACCTGCATTTTATTTGAGACTATGCAGAGGGTACTTACCTGCATTTTATTCGAGACTATGCAGAGGGTACTTACCTGCATTTTTCTTATCTTGGTCTAAGTTTGCCATTAATTGCCGGAAGGTTCCCATATTTTTATTGTGATAATCATTCATCATCATCATCAGCCAGTCTAGTCCACTGCTGGACATAGGCCTCTCCCAATGAGCGCCAGACTAACAAGGACCGGCTCCAGGCGCTGCAGAACGTGGCCCTCAGGATCTGCACGGGCGCGGGGCGCTACGTCAGGAACGACGTCATCGCCCGCGACCTGCAGATCCAATCCGTGGAGGAATTCGTCGTGCAGACGGCGCGTCGAATGTACGATCGCGCCGACAACGGGCACCACGAACACCTCCACAACATCGCGCCGCCCCAGCCCCGGCCCCAGGAAGATGACCGCCCATGGCGACCCCTTCCGCGGGACCTGATCCCTGCGGTACCACCATAGAGTCCTTGGGTTTACCGAATGCAGCCAAAAAAAAAACATTGATAAGTAGGGGAAAAAAAAAGAAGATTTCCCACAAAACCCAAGGACCGAGGGGTCGTCACCCCTCGAGTTGACGCCGAGGTAATGAGGTGAAGCCTCGAGGCCCCTCTCTGCGCCCCCGGCCCCCACCAGGGCCGGAAAGAAATTGATTGGTGAATGAGTGCCATAGCGCCCTGTCTTCAGCTTGACGCATCCAGTATCTACCTGCAGACTTTCGCAGGTCATCATCCCACCTGGGTTGATTCGTCCTACACTACGTTTACAGAGTCGCGGTCTCCACTCAAGAACAAGTTTACCCCATCGGTTGTCGGTTGTTTGCGGGATATTGCCGGCCCACTGTCACTTCAGCTTGCTAATCATTAGAGCTATGTCGATAACTTAGATACATTCGTGGTTTCGGTGAAAATCATTATGTCGCCATAAGTAACTTTTAGTTTTCAGTTTGCAACGACCTGATGAAGGTTGCTATACGTTGCCGGTATGCAACGCCCCTGTACTCCTTAATCTAATATCGCACTAGACCCACATCATCTAAGTCGTCTGACGTACGAATGTTGTGTACGTACATACTAGGTACGAATAAAGTTTACAAATACAAACACAAAATTATTTATTACCTAGTTTTTATTATTATTAATATATTATTTTATTAATACATTATTTTATTAATATATTATTTTATTAATTATAATTATAACCAAGTTACATGTCAAAAAAGGGTATTCAGTATAAAAATTAATATATTGCCTTTAAATAATAATTTAGAATGTATAACTTATTAATAATAGTATTTTATCATCATCATCATCATCAGCCTATGTTAGTCCACTGCTGGACATAGGCCTCCCCCAATGAGCGCTATAGCTTGGCTGTTGTCATGGGGGGTTAATGCCCATAATCCCCACGCTGGGCATGCGGGTTGGGGATCGCAGTATAGGAGTGTGCTGCAAGGGATGCAGCTGCCCGCCCCCCGGTGTATGTCCCTTAGTCGCCTCCTACGACACCCACGGGAAGAGTTGGGGGTGGTGCTATTCTACATATCTAGGCCGGCACACAGCCCTATTTTATATATTAACTAGCGGCGCCCCGCTGCTTCGCCCCCGTGGAAATCTATGAGTCAAATGGATAAATGATAAATAGTATCGTATGTTAGACTCCTGGTTCTAAGCTACCTCTCCACCAATTTTCAGCTAAATCGGTTCAGCCGTTCTTGAGTTTATAAATAGTGTAATTAACACGACTTTATTTTATACAGGGTTATTGGTAATTCGACGTATTCCCGTTAGGAGGTGATAGGGGTGACTATTTGCGAAAATTTTCATCCCCATGTGCATCATGCAAAAGTGAACCATTTTAAAGTTTTCTCGATTTTAACCTTTTTTCAAAATAAGTCAAAAGTGCAACATCAAAAATTTATTTAAAAAAAATTTTCATAATATTCATTGAGATTTTTTCCTCTAAAATGCATAAAAACTAAAAAAAAACGTTGTAAAACTTGGCTTGCAGATTATTTTAACACTTTGACTGCGGTTTTTTTTCGACGACTGCGATCTTTTTTTTAACCTAAAAAATTCGTGCTGCCGCTCTACACAGCGGTTGTGTTGCGCCGCACATGCGTTTCGTTCGAAAAATATTACGGCTGTGCTGAGTCACACAGATCTGTATTGTTTCAGCCGCTGCGCTAGTGTGGATTTACGCATATTAGTCACTTGTAGAAAACACATACCGTGTGATTTCAGCAGTCAAAGTGTTAAAAACATAACCATTTTCTTAGCTCTCCAACAATGCATAACAACTATGAACTTATTTCAAAGTAACTGCAAAAAACATCATTACAAAGGAAGCAGGCGAAAATTCGTATACGAACGAAACCTAAGGTCGTTCTTTAAAATTTCTATAAAACGAACGTAAAACAATATCCAATGTAAATAAAACGAAAAATACATATTTAAAATAAAATTTTGCAAAATTTTACAACAATAAACAAAATTAATAATAAGTAACAATCAAGACATTTAGTAATTTAGCCTAATTAAAGTGATGTTGCACTTGACTTATTTCGAAAAAAGCTAAAAATCATGATAACTTCAAAATGGTTCATTTTTGCATGGTGCACATGGGGGTGAAAATCATTGCAAATAGTCACCCCTATCACCTCCTAACGGGAATACGTCGAATCACCAATAACCCTGTATAGATTCAATAATTGGTATTTCGTAGAGTTCTGCTACGTTATCAAATTATTTTATAGAAGCCATTTCTTCGGTCGATAGTTTGTGTTAGTCTTCAAGCTGCTCTGGTTGCGAACTGCTAACAAATAAATAAATACATAAATAAATAATGCTGGACAAATCACACAGCATTATCTAGCCCCATGGAAAGCAGAGCTTGTGTTATGGGTACTAGATAACTGATATACATAATACAATACATTACATAGATAGATAGTTTTTATTATATATAGAAAACGACCAGAACACCCAGAACAAATATCTGCAGATCTTACACACAATTGTTCCGAGGCGGGAATCGAACCCGCAACCTCCTGCGTGGCAAGCGGACCTTCGCCCACCGCGCCACATCGGTCGTCAAAGGAAAATAATGTCGGACAATTCACACAGCATCATCTAGCCCCCAAGCTAAGCAGAGCTTGTGTTATTTATTAGTACTAGATGACTGTATACATAATACAATACACAGGTAGATATTATTATATAGAAAACTAGATGTGCCCCGTGGCTTTGCCCGTATCGAAATCTATGTGTCAAATGATTTCTAAACCTTCCTCTTGAAACACTCTATCTATTAAATTAAACCGTATCAAAATCCGTTGCGCAGTTTTATTGATCTAAACATACATAGGGACAGACAGACAGCGGGCAGCGACTTTTTTTATACTGTCTTAAATACTACGCAACGGTTTTCGATTCCGTTTTTTTAATAGATACAGTGATCCAAAAGGAAGGTGTATAAACCAGTTGACACATAGATTTCTACGCGGGCGAAGCCGCGGGGAGCAGCTAGTACGATATAAATGCTATAATATGCTGAAGTACTGTTCTAGTCTGTACGTACAGCATCACCCAGACCTTTTGTTGTCAAAAAGAAAGATGACATAAGGCCGTGTAAACGTCACGAACTGTCAAAACACTACGGTTATATTTTAATCGGACTTTTATACAGCTTCTGTAGCGTAGTAAAATTACGTAGAAACTTCACTATATAGCATAAAACAAAGTCGCTTCGCGCTGTCTGTCCCTATGTATGCTTAGATCTTTAAAACTACGGATTTTGTTGCGGTTTTTTCATATTTATTTATAGCACCATTGTGTACATTTGAAGGTATGAATATCCAAGTAAAGGGTAGGTGCGAAAGACTGCTGGTAGATGCTGGATGCGTCAAGCTGAAGACAGGGCGCTGTGGCGCTCATTGGGGAGGCCTATGTCCAGCAGTGGACTATTATATGATGATGAACATCTATAATGTATACGAGACACGATGTTAGCCAAGCAGGGTGTGGCAATAGGTTTTCATAATACATAGAGTGATCCAAGAGGAAGGTTTATCACTTCGACAGCGATCTTTTTTCGACTGCGATCTTTTTTTTAACATAAGCCATTCGTGCTGCCGCTCTACACAGCAGTTGTGTTGCGCCGCACATGCGTTTCGTTCGAGAAACATATTACGGCTGTGCTGAGTCACACAGATCTGTATTTTCTCAGCCGCTGCGCTAGTGTGGATTTACGCATATTAGTCACTTGTAGAAAACACATACGGTGTGATTTCAGCAATCGACATGTTAAGTGACGATCCGTAAATGCCAATTATTGTATGGTAGCGGGTAGGTGTAAATATATAATAAAAAAGTAAATTCCTCACTTTAGGGTGCTTTAGGCTTTCATTGACGTGTCATTGACGATGAGGGTGATGGTGACGATTCTTTGTTTATGGCAACTGTGCCTGGTCGGACACTTTTCTGTCAGTGTCAAGTAATGAAAATAATAAAAATAATTGTTAAATCAATGGGATAAAATAATAACAATTGACATTAGACCATTTGACATATAACTAGATTTCCACGCGGGCGAAGCTGCGGGGCGCAGGTAGTCTAAAATAATGAAGCTATCTGGAAGCCATTTTAGAAATACCGATATTAATTAGTTATGTCTCAGGTGGGTTTCTGAGAACGTAATATGTTTTAGTTCGAAACATATCAGATTTTACAAAGAAGGAAATTATCAACGATCAGAATAGAGAGAGAACTTATACTTATATACTAGCAAAACTCGATGTAGAATGTTTATGAACAAACCGCCACCGATAACTAAGATTAAATTATCACTATGTTACCGCGTATTAATAAAATACGCAATTTAATTGACTTGTCGATTTGAGATCGTTCGTTCAATAAATATTACAACGATTAGCTCTGAAACTCGACGCCAAGAAAGTGAGTTTTAGTCTTTCGTGTCGTGGTTTCTTTACTACGTGGTTTTTCTACTTCGAATTTGGCTACTGTACAAAAAACAAGGTGTATAAATTCACTGGAGCCTTGTTATATTATTTAAAGAAATAATGTTTTGCAAATAGTACCATGAATAAAGGATCAAGTCTTTTTTTAATTATTTTGAGAGTGTCATCATAATCATCAGCCTATACCTATTAGTCCACTGCTGGACAAAGGCCTCCCCCAATGAGCGCCATAGCGCCCTGTCTTCAGCTTGCCGCATCCAGCATCTACCTGCAGTCTTTCGCAGGTCGTCATCCCACCTGGCCGGAGGGCGTCCTACACTACGTTTACCGAGTCGTGGTCTCCACTCAAGAACACATCTGCCCCAGCGGCCGTCGGTTCTTCGCGAGATATGGCCGCTCCACTGCCACTTTAGCTTGCTAATTCTCAGAGATATGTCGATAATTTTGAGAGTGTGCTTATTATTAATGTTTTGGGAATGTTGTCTAGGGTAGAATTACGAGAAAAATTACGTCACTTTGTCATGAAATGCGTAAATAATTAGAAATTAATTCCATCAACTTCAATAATGTACGTAATCTAAGACAATGCGAAGGCATTCTTTTTTATTCTTCCCTAGAGAACAATCCCCGCTACAGGTTGTTAAAACAAAACAATAATGGAGGACTTCAAAACCGTAATCAGCGACATCTATGTGTCAGTTATGTTTAGAATCCTGTAGGGTCAGGCAAAAAGTGAACAAGACGCAGCTATGTCAATCCTAACGAGTCGAAAGTATGCTGATGCTATCGGTACCAGGTTTTGGAAGTTGGAAACATACGGGGAAAAACTCTACACGAAAAATTCGAATTGACAGCCTGATAATTGATAACTGACCGGCGCTGACGGCATGTAGGATATATTAGTAAACTAGCGGCCCGTCCCGGCTTCGCCCGGGTGTTCATTTGTTTCAGGTAATTTTTAAAAAAAAAATCTCTTTTTTCTCTCCGTAAGGACCATCCTCGTACTTCAAGGAATATTCTAAAAGACGAATGAGCGAAATCGATTCAGTTGCTTTCGAGATTTGCGCTTAGCAACACATTCAGCGATTCATTTTTATATTATAGAAGTAAAGTAAAAGTAAAGTAAAGTAAAAAAAATATTTATTGACAAAATAGACAGTGAAACAGGGAATACGAGTCCATAGGCTCCTGAACTATACGAAAACTGTGTTTCAGGAACCAAACACGTTTAACATGTTAAATTACACCCTGTAACGCCAGTCAGTTTTGTCTGATAGTTCTGTTAGGTACAAGAGATTTCCTTAATATTAGCTGTGTCTATAGATACTTACTTAATAATAAAATAAATTTTCATTACCGGTTGGATCAATGAAAAATTCTCTCACACTACATAGTATAAAACAAAGTAGCTTTCCGATGTCTGTCTGTCCTTATGTATGCTTAGATCTTCAAAATTACGCAACGGATTTTGATGCGATTTTTAATTCATAGATAGAGCTATTCAAGAGGAAGGTTTATAAAACAGTTGACACATACATGTGCCACCGGCTTTATTGTTCTTTCATGTCCAGTCCAACCTAAGGTTACCTGGAAGAGTTCGCTCTTAGCGATAAGGCCGCCCTTTATACTTTAATCTAAGTTTTATCTCTGTAATGAAAAATTAAAATGAAAACGAAAAGTTTTTATTTCTTTAAGCTTACAAATAAGCACTTAGACACGTATTGTTTTCTGTTTGGTGTGGTAATAATAAAGTGTTTTCTATCTATCTATCTATCTATAGATTTCCACGCGGGCGAAGCCGCGGGGCGCAGCTAGTATTTTTATATAGGACAGAATAAATATCGAAGACAGAATAATAATAAAACTGAAACATAAAAGTTTCAAAAAAAGTGTCTTCGATCTAATTCCGCGCCCGTAAGTCCCCACTATTCGGTATTCCTAATTTTCGTCACAAGAACACTTACAAATGGCGGCTGTTAATTTGAACTCTTCAACATTCATTACATACCGCTAGCAAACACCAATACCATGTTTTTTCATCTAACTAAACGTTTCAAAAGGACAAACACAACGCGTAAGATTATTGTTGTTTTTAATACGAAACAAACAGGAAGAAACCATAAAAATATGGGAAATGCGATTGGCGTTCATCGAATTTCAGGTATGTAGGTAAATTGAAAAAAAAAACGATCTAGGAACCTAGATAAATACTATTCAAATATATATGTATAAATCATAAAATGTTATAGTGGAAATAATATGCTTTAATTAGAATTAATTATGGTAAGTATTACGTTTATAAGGGGAATTCGTCCTCCGCTGGCCTGTTTAAATTGATTTATTTATTAATTTAAGAATAATATAAAGTAAAGAGTAAAGTAAAGAATAGAAACAAAATTAGAACTATTATTTACAATTTAAACAGTTGAGCTAGCTGCAGACTGTTGTCTAGAATTAGCTCTTGGATAATTAAATTAGGTACCTATCCTAAGTCGAAATATAATTTTGTAAAAACACTGAGCTTTCAATTAAGCCTTTCAAAAAAAAAACATATTTTTAATATTAAATTATGTGTTTAAGTTCCCAAGACACTTAAATATTCATCGAATGTATATTCGACTAATTTGTTACGAAAGCTTCAGTTTTCTTTAATTCTATCAGATTTATTATCTCTTAGAACCATTAGATATAAATAATACAATACATTACATAGATAGATATTTTTTATTATATAATAGAAAACGACCAGAACACCCGGAACAAATATCTGTAGATCGTACACATAATTGTTCCGAGGCGGGAATCGAACCCGCAACCTCCTGCGTCGCAAGTGGACCTTCGCCCACCGCGCCAAATCGGTCGCCATATAAAAGTTATCTATGTACCTACCTATTTACTAGATAGAGGAGACTTATTAAAAATGTTTCGTAACATCATTATGTTACTGAACATTTTTAATAAGTCTCGTGTTTAATTAGTAGAAGTCTGACGATTTTAGGACATTTCCTAAATCGTCATATTTCTACTAGTTCTACTTCTAAATTACTATATTTATATGACTGGCTAGCTAGTCATGTAGGTATACCCTACGTACGTACATGAATTCGACGCTAAATTCCTGAAAAAATATTGCGTATATTTAGTCATTCCTATTTTAAATAAAATAATTCAGTACCTATTTATATCTAGAGTGAAAGAATGCCTTCAAAAACTCAATAATTAGTTAACCCTAAGTGCAGTAACGAAGGAACGTGGGAATGAGTCTCATGTGGTCACTGGGAACAACAGTGGGGTAGAGTTGCAAAGAATTATGATGTTATTTTTCACACTACATTTATTTTTTTTTCATTAGTCGATAAGTCCCATGGCTGGGCAAATGCAGTAGGACGACTAAAATCCTTTTTAAATTAAATAAATTATAATAATAAAAAATGCTGGACAATTCACACAGCATTATCTAGCCCCATGGTAAGCAGAGCTTGTGTTATGGGTACTAGATAACTGATATACATAATACAATATATAACATAGATAGTTTTTTTTTATTATACATAGAAAACGACCAGAACACCCGGAACAAATATCTGCAGATCGTACACACAATTTGTTCCGAGGCGGGAATCGAACCCGCAACCTCCTGCGTCGCCCACCGCGCCACAACGGTCGGAATGAAAAACAACTACTGAAACTATTTAAATTTTAACTAAGTTCTGTGAAGATCTGTAAAAGTAACGAAAAGAAACTACGAATCTCAGACCAAATTATCTCACGATCTGAATATACTATGCAAATGAGAATTGAACCAAGATATTATTTGAAAATTAGTGAATAAAGAAAACGCGGATAAATTTTTGATGTCGATTCGGAATTGTAATGAACACGGGTAAATACAAAGCGCGAACACATTTAGCTTTTATCAATAAACAATTTAGTTATATTATTTAAAAAAACACCATCAAATAGCGGGTACTATTTGAAAAAAAAAATAGTTCTACATTTGACTTTTCTATGAGCTTATTTTAAGCAGAACGTGTGCCGAAAAAATTACAAGTAAGTTGATTTATGTAAATTTTAGATTCATTTTCTTTTTAAACTGTCTAACTCTACTCTACGTATTTCTTTCCGTTACGATGCACCAAATATTCCCTGGGCGTAGTAGGCGTCACAATCAAAATGTATCAGTGGGTTCACCGCCCACCAAACAATGCTGGAGTGACGGGTCTTACAGACCGAAGGTCTAACAGACCTAGTGGAGTGTTGCAGGGTTATGAGTCAATGCTGGAGTGTCGGGTCTTACGGACCGAAGGTCTAACAGACCGAGTGGAGAGCTGAGGAGTTAATAGGCAAGAAAACGAATATCTCGTTTGAATTGAGCTGGTCTGTGTGACCTACCTAACTATTTTTAACCGACAAAACGAATAATAAATTCGTCGATTTCTCCATCTATTAATTAACCGTTTTGAAAAACGATTTCGGTATTGTATGGAGAATGAACCCATATTTTTTTTATTCCTCATGAATTTGTCCCGAAAAACTAATAAAATTGTGTAAATAACCAAAAAACCGTTTCTCTAACTGTGTAAATATCTAAAAAAAAAACAGTTTTTTCAATTGTAATTAAATAAAATTCATCGGCGTAACCGGCGTGGATGTGATTTTTTTTTCATCATAAACCTATAATAGTCCACTGCTGGACATAGGCCTCCCCCAATGAGCGCCACAGCGCCCTGTCTTCAGCTTGACGCACCCAGCATATACCTGCAGTCCTACGCAGATCGTCATCCCACCTGGTCGGAGGGTGCCCTACACTACGTTTACTGAGTCGTGGTCTCCACTCAAGAAGACGTGACGCGACACCAGCGGTTGTCGGTTCTTCGCAAGATATGGCCGGCCCATCCACTGCCAGTTCAGCTTGCTAATTCTAGCTATATAACCCTGGAAAGTGCTTTATTTCCTTAGACCTCACATGACTGCGGGTTGCAGGTTCAATTCCCGCCCCGGAACAATTATGTGTACGATCTGCTGTGGACTAACATAGGCCTATGATGGCGATAGTTTCTGCGGATAGTATAACCCCCCATACCTATCTATTTTAAAAACCATGCTAAGAGTGAGTTTAATATTTTAGTGCAAATGTATTAATTAATACATTATTAATTAATTAGATTTTTCTAATGCATTTAACAGATTTAGTTAGTATTAAGATCCTATTTTTATTATTTTCTTTATATTTGATGGTGCAATAAAGATATATTGTATTGTATTGTATTGTATTAACACTTTGACTGCGATTTTTTTTTTAATATAAAAATTCGTGCCGCTACACAGCGGTTGTGTTGCGCCGCACATGCGTTTCGTTCGAAAAATATTACGGCTGTGCTGAGTCACACAGATCTGTATTTTCTCAGCCGCTGCGCTAGTGTGGATTTACGCATATTAGTCACTTGTAGAAAACACATACCGTGTGATTTCAGCAGTCAAAGTGTTAAGTATCTCCTGCGGTACATTTAAATTTAAAATTTAAATATTGCTGGACAATTCACACAGCATTATCTAGCCCCAAGCTAAGCAGAGCTTGTGTTATGGGTACTAGATGACTGATATAGATAATACAATACATTACATAGATAGATATTTTTTATTATACATAGAAAACGACCAGAATACCCGGAACAAATATCTGCAGATCGTACACACAATTGTTCCAAGGCGGGAATCGAACCCGCAACCTCCTGCGTCGCAGGCGGACATTCGCCCACCGCGCCACATCGGTCGTCAGAACATTACCACAAAAATTATAATGACTACTAAACAATGTCTACAGTTTAAACTTTCAAACTTCGAACATTCGAATGTCATTCAAAATTCGAACCAAATTAACGGTTGTGTCGGTCTCATAGACAATAAAATGTGTGCGTGAATGACGTCTCATAAAAATTGTTTGACAGCCAAATTATATCTTTGGGTCTGCGCCCAAGTAGTGGGTGCGTGCGTAGTGTAGGAGACTGCGAGCTTTTTACATCTTTATGTACCTACTCAAACATAGTTTTATTCATTACTAGCGGACCTTCCCGGCTTCGCACGGTTTTAGTACGGATCTTTAACTTTTATGAAAATATAATATAGCCTATGTTCAACGGGGATAGTGTAGCTTCCCAACGGTGAAAGAATTTTTCAAATCGGTCCAGTAGTTTCGGAGCCTATAAATACAAACAAACAAACTAAGAAAAAAATCAAACCTTTACTCTTTATAATATTAGGATAGACGAAATAGGTCACATTACCTTTTTTTTTTCTTTAATTATTGTCAGATAGAGCAATGAGATTTTACATTAGAGACGTCATACTCTTTTTAAAGAAATAACAAGATGGCGATATTTTATTATAGCTACCTATGACATTATGGAACTATGTCTATCTCGCGGCCAATGACAGCCTAGGACGTCAGATCGGCTATCAGTTAGAGGAAACTGGGATAAATGTATAATGGGTAATAATATAATAGCAGGCAGCATGAAGAAAATAATCAGTAAAATTTTATAAAAATGAGGTTTATTTACAAAAATTATAAATGATAAAATGAAGTACGATATATATTTTTATAATCTATACTAATATTATAAAGAGGAAAGTTTTGATTGTTTGTTTGTATTGAATAGGCTCCGAAACTACTGGACCGATTTGACAAATTCTTTCACCGTTAGGAAGCTACATTATCCCCGGTGAACATAGGCTATATTATATTTTCAATAAAGTTACGGATCCTTACGTTACTAAAACTCCAATAATGTAACGCAAGGTGTAATCCTATATGTAACAAATAATGTCAAATGTCAAAATCTTTATTTTTACTTACTATGGATAATATTGGATACCAGTATCAAATCACCCCAGTATCCCCTAGCGTCCTGTTTCTCTGTCACTAGCACTCGTGCATCGCACTACTTGTCTCATTCGTGTAGGTGGCAAAGCGGGAACGCCCCGCGGCAATGATTGTTGAGTAAAATAAAATTCATGATTTTACATTTTAACAGATTAAACAGTACTTACATTATGAAAAGATACATTCTTCCTGCTTTTTATAGTTATTGCACTTTCGGAACACACAACTTGGCATTTTTCGAGGTTTATTTATGTACCTGTCGTAGAGGGAGTAGCTCAGACATCAATAAAACCAGGAATAACCCCGTCAATACTTTTATTCTATTTTATAAACTCTGATTAACAGTAATTGTGATATCTCTAATAATCTATACCACTATATCTAGACGCTTCAACTACCATAATCCGAACGAACCACGACAGGATGTGCACTCAACGAAAGCTGAAGCAAGACTGCCTGTTGCTGCCGCGCGCTCGCCTTAAATACGCGCGGTTGGGGTAAACAAGTCTACGAGCGGTCGCTCAGGTACGGGCGGCGGCTCGGAGCAGGTAGCGTCCCTTTGTTCGCCTCTGTGCACGTGCTCTCAGAGTCTAACCAAAGCGTGGCGCCTACACGGCCATTCTGACCTGCGAACGTCCTCGTTCGCGTAAGCTCATAGGATATCATCTGAGAAAAAGAACAAAACAACATTACTGCTCGTTCATCCTGACACAACAAACTGATATACTACTCGAATCGATCTGTAGGTAAAAAAAAACACCCAGAACAGATAGTTGGCCCCAATTTATCATAGCCCAGACACACTGTCCCTATAACTCAATTCAATCGATCTCTAGGTCAAAAACACCTAGCCCAGTCACTCTGTCTCTATAACTCAATTCAGAATCCCTTCAGTGTACAACTGACCTGGACCTCAGCGTTTTTTTTTTCGCATGTCCCTTCAGTACTGGCCCGGATCTCAGCGACTATTTTTTTTTCGCATATCCCTTCAGTACTGGCCTGGATTTCAGCGACTATTTTTTTTCGCCTATCCACCAGTACTGGCCCGGATTACAGCGACTATTTTTTTTCGCCTATCCCTTCAGTACTGGCTTGGGCTTCAGCGACTATTTTTTTTCGCCTATATCCCGTCAGTACTGATGTGCGACTATTCTTTTTCGCTACCCTCTCAGTACTGACCTGCGACTATTTTTTTTCGCTTTACATTTTTTTTTCTCTTTTCACTTTTTTTTCTCATTCATTGTTTTCTCTATTTTATTTTTATCTAACCTTTTTTTTATCTACCATACCTAAACCCAATCAGATAATCACTTTTAACCCACCATCATCATCTATGGTAGACATCCTGACTCAGTAGAAATGAACACCAGTAGAACCCTATATCATCCTGATCGATATAGTATCAGACTCAAAACTTACCTATTTTCTCGCTGTACAACTTATTACCTTAATCAGCCCTTGATCTAAAATAGCCGACTGAGCTATCAAGTTAGCGTCAATATTAGGAAGAAATGCTACTAGTGATAAAAAGGAGTCTGCTAAAATACTTCAACTATCGAACGCTCTATTGTTAACTATTTACATCGTTTTTATCAGGCACCGTCACATTGTCATCACTGTAATTTACTACAATATCAATCAGAGCATGACGTACTGCCCGTAAGTGTTCGATTTAACGCGGGCGTGAAGGAGACAGCTTAGGTGACAGGTTGACTTTAACTGACAATACGTAATTTAAGATTGAGAGTGTTGAGAACACTAACTAGACAGTCCAAAGTGGAGGCGTATATTCAAAACAGTACTTACTCAACAAACTACTACCAAATTAGCCTTGACTGATGATACATAATGTCACACAAAATAATTTGGTTCAGTCTCACCGCTGTATCCAGTCCGGTGGCACCTTCAATAATCACGCTTACAACCTCAGCAACATTCTCAGCGCAATCCATGAGCAGCGCAGCGTGTGGAGAGGGGTCCTTAACGCTAGACGCTAGCGCGTGAACCGCACCTTTCCAAGCGATGACAGCTTCCAGTCATGGGGCAGTCCAAATACTAAAAACAAATAAAAATTAACGCACAGGGAGGTTGTTTTATCACTAATTTATCTGTTATATAAAGCAAAGCGATAGATTGAAATAATAACAGTAGAAGTAAAAACCACACCGAAGAATCAGTCATCTGTGTTCGAAATTGTAATCTTGTCACTTCACCAATCACTTCTGTCGAACGCTAAATTTACTGGATAATATTCAGAATATAAAGAGATATACGAACTCCGACTAGAACTCGGACTTGAGTCAACAACTTCACCCCTAACAGCTGGTATGGTCATTATAAACATCGTGTCTAATTGCTTAGCAATAAAACTCGGCTAACCACAACGAAATCCTACCTCAAACTCTTGAATTAATGGACAGATTTGTAACAGAAGCTGCAACACCGACCTCAGCGTTGTCTCCTTTGTCCATACGACGCAGCATTATTAGTCCCGTTCTCATCCCCACATTAACCTACGGCAATAATAGGAGTCACCGTAGTAATAAACAATGCCAACGTGTGTCCTTCGTTCGCCGATTGTGCGCGACGGTTTGTCGTGCACCTGAAACCAATCACTCCGACCATTTTATTACTAATGGAATCACTTAACCAATGAAAACTTGAATCTTACAGAGTTCCGCGATTATAAGCGATAAGCTATCACGATGTAGTTGATTCCAATTGACAAAACCTAGGTTCTTCTCATAACAATCGCGGCAGTGTTGCGTTGATCGACTAAAATTAGGACGATCACCCTAAATAGACAAGTCAAGCTATATTTGTCACGACAATGTTGATCGTAAATGTGAATACCAAATTTTAAGGGTACCGCAAATCAACTCTGCTATTTCCGACGTCATAGTCGTCATAACCATTATTCATCGATAAAATTATTCAAACGTGATCAGACTCCAAAAAAAATAAACACCTGAAGTACAGTTGCTAGGGTCTGCCTTCAGAGCGCCCCTCTTATGAAACACAGTTGTTGAAGAGCTAATTCGCAGGTTCAATGACCATGGACTGGTCACGATGTGATACGCTGACCGATTACCTAATGACCACTATTTTTTATTTAATCTAACAAAAACGGAACTGATACTGTTCACAAACAAGCGACATCTGGGAAACCTAAAACTTCGCTGTTTAAGTCTAAAGCTGTTTAACACAGACATAAAGCTAAAACAGAAAAGAAAACTGCCACGGAATAAACATTTGACTAGAAACTTCAGCGTCCTACCGCCATTCTGTACCAATGTAGCAGAATGCTTAGTAAACCTTGGGGACTTTCATCGCAAATAAAGAACCCCGCATGGCTGCTCCTGGTGACCGAATTTTCAGTATACCAATACTAAACGAATGCTAGCAGATACAACTATACGTGGACCAAAGAGATGGACCAGGAACTCACAAAATCAGAATCTATACAGATGGCTCCAACACCGATACTGGTACGGGTGCCGGAGTTCACTTACTAGACATATCGAAAACATAGCTCAATTTTCCAATGTGAATGCGTACCAATAACCCAGGCAGCTACAGCAAAAGAGAGGAATCAAAGGCCAACGTGTACGCGTACGCATCCTCGCCGACTTAGTGCTTCTATACTCAGGGCTCTGAAGGGAATGAGCTGCAGCTCCAAGCTTGTTGACGAATGTCACACATTATTAGAAAGGCTCCACAAAGAACAGGATCATCAACTTCAATGGATCTAGAGACAAAGCAGATCGCTAGGTAATGACGCTGCAGACAAACTGGCACGGAAGGAATTCGAGATAACCACTGAAGAGACGGCTTTAGACATGAACTAGGCTCTGAACTAGAGAAACAAACGGACGTCAGACTTGCCAACTAATTTGCAGAAAAGCCAGGTTGGCACTTACATCAACATCACCGAACCAGCACTTAGTCACCATTGGAGCGACACACAGCCCTCTTTGCAGATGATGCCTCAGCGGTGGCGAATCAGCTACCCACGTAGTCCTGGAATGTGAACAAGGAACAGAAATCCTGAACTTGCCAAGATCGCTCGGTGAGGCCTGCCAAGACCCCAGGAAAATGCTGCGATTCTGGGTGGAGCTACGAGAAAGAAAAAAATTACTTAACAACACGTGATTCCTCGAAGCTAGGTTCTGCACTGTAGATAAGTTTCTGCACACTTGGAATAAGAAACACGGATGAGCCAAAACATATAGTGGGCGGGATTACATCCCACTTCTGATGTCGTAGAGGGAGTAGCTCAGACATCAATAAAACCAGGAATAACCCCGTCAATACTTTTATTCTATTTTATAAACTCTGATTAACAGTAATTGTGATATCTCTAATAATCTATACCACTATATCTAGACGCTTCAACTACCATAATCCGAACGAACCACGACAGGATGTGCACTCAACGAAAGCTGAAGCAAGACTGCCTGTTGCTGCCGCGCGCTCGCCTTAAATACGCGCGGTTGGGGTAAACAAGTCTACGAGCGGTCGCTCAGGTACGGGCGGCGGCTCGGAGCAGGTAGCGTCCCTTTGTTCGCCTCTGTGCACGTGCTCTCAGAGTCTAACCAAAGCGTGGCGCCTACATACCTATATTCCGTTAGTAAACTCGTGTTCAACGTAAGTCCGCGTCGCGGCTAGGAGCAGGACGGACTGAGTTCAATTCAGACACGTACCTGATTTTCGTCTTGTAAGGCAGACCTCGGTACAACGTATCTACGTATATATAACATCATTGGATAAGAGGCGTTATGCTACCACGCAGCACAAAAAAAACTCAAATATGGGATTTCATTATCATTACATTAGTAGTCCACAGCTGGACATAGGCCCAATGAGCGCCACAGCAGTGCCCTGTCTTCAGCTTGCCGCATCCCACTTGACCGTAGGGCATCCTACACTACGTTTGCCGAGTCGCGGTCTCCACTCGAACACGTTAACCAAATAATATCGTGAAAGTTAATATTAGGATTAATTTCAAGCACTTTTACGTATATTTAAAAGTTAAACATTAAAAGTTTTCGTCATAAATTAGTCACAATTTCAATTTTTTTTAATTATCTTGACTTTTTATGAAAAGCTTACACCCTTAAAATTGTTCTATGTAGATAGGTAAAGCTGGGTCTCTTGCGATCTTGAGACTTGATTTTTTTTCTATTCCAAATGATTCGATACGACTCAAGTGATGATGATGATAATGATATTGGGATTATTTTTGAATCATAGGCAATGATGACTGATTTTGAGAAACTATTTTTATGTTTATCAACATCTACTGAATACATAAAATACCTACTTGAATTACATTGTTAAGACATCATTTTATTGAAGAAAAAATTATGGAATAGAAAAAACGTTTACTTGACAAGAGCACAAAATACAGGTATAGAACAAACAGTACACTTTGATTGCTGAAATCACACCGTATGTGTTTTCTACAAGTGACTAATATGCGTAAATCCACACTAGCGCAGCGGCTGAGAAAATACAGATCTGTGTGACTCAGCACAGCCGTAATATTTTTCGAACGAAACGCATGTGCGGCGCAACACAACCGCTGTGTAGAGCGGCAGCACGGATTTTTTAGGTTAAAAAAAAGATCGCAGTCGTCGAAAAAAAATCGCAGTCAAAGTGTTAACAAGTGACACAAAAGGGTGGTAGTAAAAATAAGGTTGCCTCTATGACCCTGCGCCGAAATAAAGGTTGGTTCAGCTTGTAATAGATTTTACTTTTTTTTTCTTAGGAGACCCGGTTTAAAATTATTCGTATTCTAGTTAGACGAATCCTAAATCGATTATCCCGAGACAAGGCTAGATTGGCTGAGACGAGTTTGAGTTCCAATCAAGTTCACATTTGAATTGTTAACGAGAAGTCTGTCTCGCTGTTTATTTTAGAAATGTACGGCTTATTATTTGCAAATATAAATAAAAATAGCCGTGAATAGTTGACGACCTCTGCGGCGGCGCGCTGCACAGGTGCGTCGTTGCAGCGCGCCGTTGCAGCGCGCCGTTGCGGGTTCGTTCCCCGTCGTTCGTCTTGGGACAAATGTTTGTGCGATCTACAGATCGCGGCTTCAAGTCCCGGTGAAATCGAAAATATTAAGTGATAATTATGATTTAATTTCTTAGGGATTACCCCGAGTGCGAGCTTACAAACTATAATTAATTTAATTTTGATATAATAATAACAAAAACACTAAAAAAATATCTACAGATAGGTAATTGATTGGTAATGACTACCGATGTGGCGCGGTGGGCGGACCCTCGCCCACCGCGCCACATCGGTAGTCATCGCCACCGGGAATCGAACCCGCAACCTCCTGCGTCGCAACGCAGGAGGTTGCGGGTTCGATTCCCGCCTCGGAACAGTTGTGTGTACGATCTACAGATATTTGTTCCGTGTGTTCTGGTTGTTTTCTATGTATAATAAAAAATATCTATCTATGTAATGTATTGTATTATGTATATCAGTTATCTAGTACCCATAACACAAGCTCTGCTTAACTTGGGGCTAGATGATGCTGTGTGGATTGTCCAGCATTATAATTATTTTTAAATACATACACATCATTTAAATACTTAAATTCTCGTTAAAAAAATATTTTTTGGTATCGAAAATACAATAAAATATTATGAAACTATTCTACAGCAGGTATAAGATATATCAAAACGGTAGATCACCGACCGCGAAGTTGGCTCAAGCGGCCGGTGACTAGGGCTGCAGAGAGAGGAACTTCCTGACGATACGTGCCGAGTTCAGGAGTACTGCCTTTTGGATCTGGCCCTTGATCCAACATCCTAGCGAGAGTCTCTTCAGATGTTGATCGAGGCTCTTCGCTATTACACCGTTAACCGAAACGACTATCGGGACGATGGTCGCTGAATCTACATCCCACATGCTGATAACCCTTATTTGGATTATTATTATAGAATCTTTTTAAATATTTTTGTGCCAAAAGCTGGTGAGGCACGTACCACAAAATAACATAATACTTTAGACTTGAGCTCCTGCTCTATGACGATGATTCGTCATTTTGTAGGATCATTTCTTTTAAGTTATTTTGAATCGGACCAAAGGGTTTAATAATATGTTCCAAATTCATATTAATAGTCTTAATTATAATGTTTGAATAAATACCAAGCATTAACCAAATATTTTCGATAAAATTATAATTTTTTATCGGAATTAACATAGATCGACCGACGACGGCCGCTGGGGCAAACTTGTTCTTGAGTGGAGACCACGACTCGGTAAACGTAGTGTAGGACGCCCTTCGACCAGGTGGGATGACGACCTGCGAAAGACTGCAGGTAGATGCTGGATGCGGCAAGCTGAAGACAGGGCGCTATGGCGCTCATTGGGGGAGGCCTATGTCCAGCAGTGGACTATCATGGGCTGATGATGAACATAGATCGTACGTAAAAAGGGCCATTCGAATAATTTTATTTAATGAAGACTAAATGTTTTTTTTCATTCCATTATAACAACAAAACGACAATTTTCACTTAAGTTGTATAAGTAGGTACCTAGTATGCCTACGTAAAATAAATTAAATAATAACACAAAAAAAAAAACGATTTTTGTGGGATCTGAACCGGCTACCTCCTCTCAGTAGGTACTGGAACGCTCTTACCAACAAAGCCACGAAATCAAGTAATAAATACTAAGTAGGCGGTCTTATCGCTCAAGAGCAGTCAAAACCAGCGTTGCTCTACTTCTTGCGGAGAAGTAGAGCAATATTATGCTGAGACAGGACCTATTGGTTCGCTTTGTAGAGTCGCTTTTTGCTTTTATATAGAAACGTACTCGCAGTTTATTTTTATTTCTTTATTTTATTATTTACCTATGTTATTATTTGTAGACAAGCTGTACCTACTTGTCAATCAATAAAATGATTTTCTTTCTTTCTCTACCAGACAACCATTGATGGATAGGAACGTGGACAGTACCAGGGAATCTGGGTGCTTATACGTGAAAGAGTAGAGCGGAATTCTAAATTTTTCTCTGTATATAAATAATCTTCATGTCTTATCCAGAAGACATGTAGATTATATACAGTCGGGAATCAAACCCGCAAGCGCTTACGACGCAGGAGTAAAAATAGCAATAGAAAAAGACAGCGTCCCTGATGCGCAGAGTGCGGGACAGCCCCAACAGCATCCTACAAACTGTAGCGGGCAGGATTGATTCGCCAATATGGCGGACATTTATAAGAAATGCAATTTGGTTAATTTCAATGTTAATGATGATATAATTTGATTTGTTTTAATTTTTTCTAATTTATAATAATTCATTTTAAATTTCTTTTCAATTCAAGTAAGAATTACTAACATTTATTATAAGATTATTTACATTACTAACAAACTAACATTACTAACAAATTATGGATCATAGAATAAAGGAATTTTATTTATAATTATTTTCACACATTGCAATCTTCATCCGTTATAAAAGCCATTTCAAATAAACCCGCGAAAGATACGCGCCAATTAAAATAATTAAATCCACTGCTACTTAAAGAAATAAAAATAAAGTAATCAAATAAAATTCTGATCCGTTTCAAAGTTTCAACCCAATAAAACTGGATGTGTTATGTAGTTTTTTTTAATAGCGGTCAACGTTAAATAGCAGTGGTAAAGTAGAAGAGTCTTTATTTGAAACCACAGCAATTGACACACAACGCACTAAAAAAAATTCGTCTTGTCCAGAGCCGGGAATCAAACTCGCAAGCTCTTACGACGCAGGAGTAACAATAGCAGTACTATAAGTAAAAATAGCAATGCTAATGTAGAGGAGTCTTTATTTGAAACCATAACAATTTGAACAATATAATACACTAAAAAAACTGTAGTCTTGACCAGAGGCGGAAATCGAACCCGCAAGCGCTTACGACGACGCAGAAGGTCTACTATAAAAAGCTATAGAAGTTGATGGATGGCGTCGATCGTACGAATGAACAACCTTACCACATCGTTGCTTTTGGGCGCGGCACTAACTGACACCTTTCGGTATAGGCATCTAAGAAATAAATGTCAGAATCATATTTATAGTAAGGTCATTTGTCATTATTATAGTAATATTAATGACGAATTACCTTACTATAACACGTCACGTAACACGTAGCAGGTCACACATCAGAAATAACGGATAGGCCGTCCTACGTTTTGTGCGATGTGACGTCATCCGTCAAATTCGTTAGTTTTTCAAAGTAGACCTCCAGGAGGTAAAGGTCCGCTGCTTGCGTCACATGTAGATCTTCGACCATTGCGCAATAGACGTCGAATAATAAAGTCATTAAAATTTATTTCATCTTTAAACTTATTTAAGGCACTTAGACATGTCGAAAAATTACATTAAAGTACAATTTATCTAGATCTCTTATTTAATATCGGGGGACCGTAAAAACGCGTCCACCGCTACCCAGACCAACCCTTAAATCGTGTGTAAGACAAAACTGGACGCATAATAATTTGCACCGTTCGCCTCAATTACGTAAATTAATTAAAAAATTACCGTGGTCGGCATTTTGGAGACGTCACATTAAATCTAAATAAACGACTTGTTGGGGAAAGAAAATAAGTTGAATTTTAAACGAAAATTCACACTTTAATGTAAAGTATTTTAGTATTTTCGATGTGTGAGAATTTAAAGATATTTCAGACCTTTTTCAAAATGCTACTTACTCGTAAAGCTTGCATAGACGCCCAAAGGGGGGTTATTCTCAACGTCTCGCGTCAGATGGTGCCTATTCCCAACCTCTCACGAAAAGTCTTATTATAATCAACAACATCTATGGGAATAGAAGAAGAAGGCTTAGAATGAAAATAGACACAAACGAGGTGGTATTTTTGTTGTTGTATGGGTAATATGATTAGGTATGCATAGTAAATACTCTGAATATCCGGAACAAAATATTTTCAGATCGTTCGTACAAATATTTGTCCCAAGCCGAATCGAACCTGCTACATTGTAAGCAATTTGGGTTTACTCGTGGCAGGTCAACTACTGATGCCGTTGTAGAGTTGGTATCGCATATTTTTGATGCTTGGGAGAAGTCGCGAGATGCTTTAGGCGTTTTTTGCGACTTGTCAAAAGCATTCGATTGCGTTCATCACGAAACATGAATCAGGAAACGACATCATTATGGAATAGGGGACAGCTCTTTGGATCTTCTTACATATTACTTGAGTGATAGGATACAAAGAGTTGAAATTAATGCGAAACGATCTAAAGGGTCTGTTGTTACAATGGGTGTACCGCAGGGCTCTATCTTGGGCCTTTCCTATGTTTAGTTTATATTAAGGGCCTGCTTCATTTTGTAAAGAATGATCATGAGATTGTATTATTTGCTGATGATACTTCATTAATTTTTAAAATGAAACAACAAAACACTCTAAGTAAATACTGCAATCTCAAAGGCTTCATGGGTTTTGTATTAATAATCTTTTGCTTAATGAAACCAAAACAAAATGTTTAAGATTTATTCTACCTAATGTAAAACAATTTAAGGCTGATATAAACGTAAAAGCAGAAATGTTATAAATTGTAGACAATACCGTATTTTTAGGAATAAACTAAGATAGTAAACTTCAAACACATAGATAAGCTATCGAAGAGACTTAGTTCTGCAGCATATGCAGTTAAAGACCGACACTTACAGACGTTGATACTTCTAGACTAGTCTATTTCAGCTACTTCCATAGTATTATGTCTTATGGCATACTATTGTGGGGAACGCTGTAGATATAAACACCGTATTTGTGTTGCAGAAAAGGGCTGTTCGTGCAATCTATAATATGGCTCCCAGAGAATCCCTATGTGAGAAATCTAAATATATGATGATACGCCCTTGATTTTTCCATGTTTTTGTACTGCTCACACTAATAATTGCTGTAAATAAAGGAAAAATCGCAATTTTCTTAAATAAGATACGACAATACGTCCAGTTTATAAAATAGTTACAACTTTATTTTTATATTACGGTCATTGATTTAAAAGAGATACAGCATTTCAGCCGCCTCAAAATTTTATGTTGTCAAAGATACATCAATATACTCAGGACTGGTGTATGCTTATCGAGCAGTTACTACATTTTAAACATCTAATGGTTACTTCTCTCTTGGTGGGAAAGCGGCTTCCTGATGTCACCTCCGGCGGCCGGCGGCGTAGTTCTCAACCCGACGTTGTAGGCTAGAGCGTTATCGCATGCCCAGACACTGCGCCGAGCGTCTTCTCTCTCAGCTCGGTGTGTTCGAGCTAGGCCAGCATTTCTTTCCGGTTGCACGCCCACTGTCGCAGCTCGAACCCTGCTGCTTTGTGAATCTTAGATACTTGCTCTGCGACCTCTGCTGCTTCTTTGACGCTGATGAAGCTCTGCAAATAATCGTCCATGCAATGATGTCATAATATCGCTCGATTCGCTCGGGCTGCTTTCGGAAAGGTCTCTGCGTGTTCTTCTGCATTCTTATTCTTCACGAAGATCGCTGTTGAAGGCGACGATGCAGCGCCGAATATCACCGATTTCATCCTGAATTCTCTCGGCTGCACTGCTTTCTCGTCGCGCCACAGGAATCTTAGATATCTCACAGCTATCTCGATCTTCTTCTCTTATTCTTATTTGCATGAAAATCTCTCGAATATCCGCGACGACCGCAACCGGGCCCTCTCGGAATCTCAGGAGTACTCCAAACAGGGACTGGAGTAGGTCGGGCCCCGGCAGCAGCGCGTCGTTAAGACTCTTCCCCTCGAACTTCGGCGTGGCGTCGAACACGAGTCGTATCTTTTTCTTCACGGGATGCACGACGGCAAAGTGCGGCAAGTAGAACGTTTTGTTCGTGCGACGCGACGCATCGCTACGGTTTGAACTGTTTTCGCCGGATGAAATAGTCTTAATAGTAAATAAATACATAACATCCAAAAACAGCACCGACTTGTACGGTATATCATCTAATTTGCTCAAGACTATCGCGAGATCAATTGCCATAGTTATCGCTCACCTATTTAACATCTGCATTAGGTCGGGAATATATCCCGAGCCCCTAAAAAGAGTCAAAATATCCCCTCTGTACAAAGGAAAAGGGAAAAAATCGGATATAAAATCTTACCGCCCGATTTCTCTAGTTCCCGCCGTCAGCAAGATCTTCGAGGTCGGACTCATTAAAAGGTTGCTGTCTTTTATTGGTGAGCGTGACATTATGACAGACAGACAGTACGCGTATAGAGCCGGGCGCGGCACCACAGACCTAGTAAGGGAGGTGGTATGGCGCGTGCTGTGCGCGCGCGAAGACGGCCAATGCGTAGCGCTGCTGTGCTGTGACCTGTCACGCGCCTTCGACACCGCTGACCACCACCTCATCTCCGACAAACTCAATTTCTACGGAATACGGGGCCCGACTCTATCCTTGCCTAATTCCTTCTGGAGCCGGTCCTTGTTGGTCTGGAGACCAGGGCGTACCAGCTCGGCGCCGCATAGGTTAGTCTGGACCGGACGTAGGACTTGTAGGTAGACCCGCACTTTAGTCCTCAGCGGCAGCCGAGATCCCAGGACAGGTCGGTGGAGTGCTCGGGCAACGCGCGCTTGTTGTATCGCGGCGCTTTCTCACAACCTTACCCGTCGCGAGGCTATACCGAGTAGAGGACGGTTTATTTTTACATACAATGACTCTTCTTAGCTTTTACTATGCTGGGCTCGGTTTTCTTCCTATATCTCACATATTTCTAGGCCTATTCTGATGATTCTTTCTTACACTAATTTAATCTCTATTACCTAGGCTATCTGTTACAAAAGCTTTCTTAAACCTAAGTTTTATGCGTCCTGTACACTCCACGTTGGGCCAATGCGTTGGGCCAATGTGTAGAGACCTACTGGCGCATGTTGGAAGTTGGCGGCCAACGTTGGCTCGCAACCCGAGTGTCGGTTTTTCGTGCACCAAAAGATCTTGGCGCGCTCCGCAAACAGTGTTCACACGTTGACGCATTGGCGGCGCAACGCATTGGCCGAACGTGTACAGGACGCATTATATTCTACCTATTATAGTCATTTAATCTTAAAAATTCACAATCTTATATTTCTATCTCTTTCTTACACATATGTCTTATCTGTCTTATAATAACCATCAGCACCTGTAATCAGCAAGTGGGTGTATTTTGAACATCTTATCGGTGGTGCGGACAGCTGCTTCATTGTCGCAGAAATACAAGTCAATCGTGATCATCACCTCAACCTAAAATATTTTTGACATCTTCCTTAACCACTTCATCCATTTACAGCATGAATAGATCGCTCAGTCATTGCTTACAAGAAATTATAAAACCGGAAAGAAAATAAAAAATATGTAGCAATCAGCCCATTGGCCCAATTCAAGGACTCCACATGGAAATACTTATATTTCCGGCTGAATTATATGAAATATCTGACGAAATAGCATTATTCACTATAGTTTGACCGAAATCGCTGTACCGCTCCTTAGGAAAGTGCGGCAAGGTGGGGGGCGAGGAAAAAAGAGCAAGAGTACGCGTTGACGGCAGACTGATTAATCGGAGCGGCCGATATCCCCCCCCCCCCCCCGATAGTCTTATAATGACCCTCATTATAAGACTATCGGGGGGGGGGATATCGGCCGCTCCGGTTGAAAATATGGCCCAGTTCTAGGACAGCGGACTTAAATTTTCCGTCTAAACTGTAAGGTATATTAGGGTTGTTGTTGCCTAGGTGAAGGATGTTGCATTTTTCAATTATGTGCCAGCATTAATCTAGTCGGTAGGTAGCTATTTGGTAAAAATTATAAACAATGATTCATAAGAAATATTTTATTCACCATAGATGAGCTACCGACCATATCTATTTAGGTATTAAAGTAGGAATAGCAAGAAACTTAAAATTATTATCACTCAGACAGAAAGAAACTTAAAGATAACTTCTATTTAGTAATTAGTATGAAACTCTTGCATAAATCTACTAAACATTATATATCTACTACCTACATAATTATACGTAGGAAGAATTACACAGATAAAAATCTTTACCCTAGATCCGAGAGAACATAATATAAGGTAGGTTAGGTACGTAGTAGTTACAAGCAGGTGTATAATAAACCTTACTTACTTGGTCATAAGTACGTAAGGTAGGTAGGTACCTTATATAAACCTATTGTATCGCATACCTACCTATCATACAGGGGTCCTCCGAACCTACTATGAACAGTATGAACTATCTGTACCTAATCCCCAAAACAAATAATACTAGATCCAACATTATCAACGAATATGTTTGATAGAACTGGTTAGATCGAATTATTCCACTCTGCCCCACTGGTAGGGCACAGACTGTGCCCCACCAGTGGGGCACGATAAGCCTGTCTACTGTGCCGCACAGTAGACAGGCTTATCGTAATAACCTTACTTGGTCATAAGTACGTAAGGTAGGTAGGTACCTAATATAAACCTATTGTATCGCATACCTACCTATCATACAGGGGTCCTCCGAACCTACTATGAACAGTATGAACTATCTGTACCTAATCTCCAAAACAAATAATACTAGATCCAACATTATCAACGAATATTTTTGATACAACTGGTTAGATCGAATTATTCCACTCTGCCCCACTGGTAGGGCACAGACTGTGCCCCACCAGTGGGGCACGATAAGCCGATACTGTGCCGCACAGTAGACAGGCTTAAATTTTACCGTGTAATCTGCCCCACTAAAGCGAATTAGTGGGGCAGATTACACGGTAAAATTTGGGGAACAGGGAACATATCCCGTCCTCACTAAATGATAGCAACAATAATATTAAATTTGTCTTTCGACGTGAGGGTATGCTTGTAGGTTCTTATTTCGTTATAGTTCTAATAGTAGATACACAGCTTATCTCTCGCAAATATATAATAAGGATTTTCTCAAATTTAGGACAAAACACTGAGTTGTATGTAGGTAGGGAATTATTTAACAATTATTGGTAAGTAGATAATTCCCTACCTACATAAAACTCAGTGTTTTATACATACCTATACCTAATATTTACGAGAGGTAAGCTGTGAATTTATTAGACTATCAATTTGCGACTACAAAGGAATATATATTGACAAAAGACTCAACTGGAAAAGTCACATCGAAAGTTTATGCAAAAGAATGAGTAGTGTAGCTTATGCTCTACATAAACTAAGCTCCACAATTAACACCGATGGTCTTCTAGCCGCATATTATGGATTAGCTGAATCTTTGCTCTGTTACGGGATTATTTTTTGGGGGAATAGCACCGACCACGACCGGGTTTTCAAAACGCAAAAACGTTGCCTGAGAGCAATGTTTAACTTAGTTTCTGTTGAGACACTTGTAAGCCCTACTTTGTTAAGTATAAAATTCTTACTCTACCAGCCCTGTATATTTTAAATGTAGCTATGTTTGTGAAAAATAACCTACATTTATTTAAGAGTTTCTCCGACGGCGTGGTACGTAACCGTCGTAACAATACCATTAATAGACTTTGTACGCACCCATCACAAACTGCCCTAATACGAAAAAGTGTGTTAGGTATGGCACCCAAAATATATAATCATGCCGTTAAATGTTTAGACAAAAATAATTCTGATAATTCAAATGTATTTAAAAATAGACTTAAGAATGTACTCATAGAGGAATGTTATTATAGCGTTAATGATTTTCTACTTGACAAATTTTGATTTTATATACCCATTAGAATGTATAATTAATTTTAAGTTTATCTGATAATTTTTAATATAATTGAATAGATACCTTATTTAGAAAAGACATATCACATTAGTGACAAATCTGCAGTGTGCCCTCTCCTATTTGCACGCCAGTAGTGGCAAAACATGTAGCTCATATATAATATTTTAACATAATTGCATGCTCACACCATGTTAATACTCATGTTTTAAGAAAATAAATGATTCTTATTCTTATTCTTGCAAATTGAAAATCTAGTAATTGTTGGATCCGCGGGTGCGATTGGGAAGTATTTGATATCATTATCACCATGTAGACGAAAGGAAATGTCGTTCTCATTACCGATTTCAAACCTACATGGAGTACTAGGATCAATACCAAAATCGTTAAATTCAGAAGGCCGCCAACTATCTTCATCCTTGTACTTAAGGCCACGGAAAGTACTGTTTCTCGAGTTACATAAAACAGTTATTCCCATAAAATAAATAGTATTTGAATCATTACGTTTGGCTTCTAGTTTGGCAAGTTCTCTTACCAGTTTTCTTACCAAATACTTTTCTTCTCTAAAAATTACGCTTGGTTTAAAGGGCGGCGGGCAGCTAGTGATCGTTGTTTCTTCCAAAGTGTTTTTATTGAACATGTAGCAATATTCATCAAATTCAGCCTCTCCTCCAATCCGACGACAATGTGGAGAGATTGCAGTCGTGGTCGGTGTAGTCGTGGTTGACGGAGTCGTGGTCGACGGGGTCGCGGTCGACGTGCTCCAGGTCAGCGTGGTCATGATCGACGGGGTCGTGGTCGACAGGGTCGTGGTCGACGGGGTCGTGGTCGACGTTGTTATTTCCGACGGTATTGTTTTCGTTCCTAGTGGCATGTTAGGCAGAAGCACTGTATCGGTTGTAGAAATAGTTTCCATATATGCTTGAATATAAAAGTATTTACAAACGAAATGTACGAATAAAACGCCTACACAAGCTAATAAGCAGATAGACATTGCGTAACTTGGAGGTATTACAGTGTTCTTCATAACATGACGATGTCGCCGCGCCCTGCGTTGTCGCTGTGATGCCGTTGCAAATTCTGGTCCTCCTCCGAGCTCAGCCGTTTCTACCAATGCAACTTCCTCGCGAACGTGAAAGCGAACTGCTGTGGGAGTCTCCAAGTCCATTTTGATAGTACCTACAGCAGATTATTCACACTTTTTTCTAGCACAGAAAATAATTTCGTTCCCACTGAACTGGTGTTCCACTTCAACTTCTTGGTAAATGGCTCTGCATCGAGTTCAAGCGCACCGCCGCGCAGCGCCCCACCCATCACCCCGGCCGCCATTCTACCGATCAAAAAAATGCTGACCCTTAATTCAAGAATCATTAAGCCTTTCTGAATGTACCTAGATATTAAAAATTATTATTTATTATTTATTTATTTTAAGCCATTATTGTCCCACTGCTGGGCAAAGGCCTCCCTTTTCTCCTTCCACTCCTCGCGATCCAACGCTGCAACAGATATTAAAAATATGAATGAAAAATAACAGATTCGTAAAATAAAAAATAAAACTCATCATTTATTTATTTTATTTTATTAGAACGAAACAAATCACCAATTACATGAATTAATTATTATAGTTACCTACAAACAAAAAATTAGACATCAGTACGTATAAAACTAAAATGAAAAAAATAATATTTTAGATACTATTTTACAGAAGAAAAATTAGTCACCCATCCCTCTCACAATAGAGCAAACAAAAGGACAATAAATCTTTTTATTCGTCTGCGAATATGTCGCTGTCAGGGAAAGCCTGGTAATCCATTGAGAGCAGTGAGGCAACGGCGAAAGAAGATGACCCTACAGTGCGGCTAGTTGGTGGAGCAAGGACCTGCGTAAATTTGACGTGAGCCCTACATAAATGTAGGTACAAATATATGCTCCTCCTTTTAGTAAAAAGTATTTTATCTAAGTTTAACTCTTAAGTTAAAAGTATTCACATATTATTTAAATAGGTACCTACAGACGATACTAAGACCTACAAATTTACACATGTACACAATAATGCAATTAAATTATTATAGAGAAATGCAATGAAAGTGGATGTTGATGATTCTTTGTTTATGGCAACTGTGTCTGGACACTTTTCTGTCAGTGTCAAGTAATGGAAAATAATTGTAAAATCAATGAGTTATCAAATTATGAAGATTGTTTGTTATTTTCACCAGAGCCTAGTCTGTTATCTAGCAAGGTGTACCACGTGCAGGTTAGGTTGGCTTGGGAGACGAGATGATGATTAAATATTATAAATAATGCTGGACAATTCACACAGCATTATCTAGCTCTATGGTAAACAGAGCTTGACTTGTGTTATGGGTACTAGATAACTGATATACATAATACAATACATAACATAAGTGTCGACGGCCAGTAAAAAAATGGCCACTGCTGGCTCGACCCACTTCGTCTTTTATTATACCATCTGCTTTTCAACACAAAATTGTAAAAAGCATTATATTGTGATGAAACCCTTTCCCGTGATCTTTCTAACGTACGGACAGACAGACAGAGTGAATGGCGTACAGTAGGAGCTATGGGACATATGTTAGACGAATGGTTAGCGGTATTTGTAGGGTACAGTCGACGTGGTAGATAAGTAGCTAGAAATTAGATGTCTTTTATATCTTTTTTTTTTAGAGTTTTGTCACAAAATGACTTGGTCACTCCCATAAGAGATCAATTCTTTAAATACATATAAACATGGCAAAATACATAAACTCAACAAAAATAAACGTTTGCCACACACATCACATTGCATGGCCACCTCCATAAGTACTGTTTGTTTTGACGACCGATGTGGCGCGGTGGGCGAAGGTCCGCCTGCGACGCAGGAGGTTGCGGGTTCGATTCCCGCCTCGGAACAATGTGTGTATGATCTGCAGATATTTGTTCCGGGTGTTCTGGGCGTTTTCTATGTATAATAAAAAATATCTATATATGTAATGTATTGTATTATGTATATCAGTTGTCTAGTAAATACCCATAACATAAGCTCTGCTTAACATGGGGCTAGATAATGCTGTGTAAATTGTCCAGTATTATATATTTATTTAAATATAAAAATAATTTATAAATAGGTATCTAATTTAAAAACAACTATTATATAATATGATAAAAAAAACTTCCTGAATCGTCACTTCCTAACAGCACAAAATATCTAAATGAAGTGAATTTGAGTCAGTCAGATTATTCGTAGTCAAATTAAATCTCGCAAGCGTCAGACCAAAGCCTTTTAAAAGGTAGCGTCATGATACAAATCAAGTCCTATTTGACCTGCCTACAAAGCTACTCAATCAGTGCACGCGCCCGTTATAAATCTGGATAACAATGTGCGGCTAACTACTAAGTACCTAACCTACTACTTTATATTTCACCGTCATCGCCATCGATTAGAATTAAAGTAAAGTAAAAGTAAAAAGATTTTTATTTTGTCACAACAGAGACTCTTATAAACTAAACTTAGATTAACAGACGACAGAGACTGACAAAAATCGGTCTCCCCACAGCATGTACCATAGCGCTGGTCTTCCGTGGAGACCGTGGTGCGCAAGGTGGCCTAATACAGTTAAAGACTAACAAAGAAATCACACAAATAAAAAATTGCAAAAGTTTTGATGGAGGGGTGTGTGTTGTCTTTTTGACGATAACATTATTGTACGGATAGCTCTAAAATTATTGTACGGATCGCTCGTCCACTGCTGGACATAGACCTCCCCCAATGAGCGCCATAGCACCCTGTCTTCAGCTTGACGCATCCAGCATCTACCTGCAGTCTTTCACAGGTCGTCATCCCACCTGGTCGGAGGGCGTCCTACACTACATTTACCGAGTCGTAGTCTCCACTCAAGAACACGTTTGCCCAAGCGGCTGTCGGAAAAGAAAAGCATGGAAAAGTAACAGATCTTAATTAACTGCGAAAGACTGCAGGTAGATGCTGGATGCGTCAAGCTGCAAACAGGGCGCTATGGCGCTCATTGGGGGAGGCCTATGTCCAGCAATGGATTAATATAGGCTGATGATGATGATGATGATGACATTAAAGAACAAATTTACATAACTTAATCTACTTTTATATGATTTATTTTGGAAGAGCGAGATTCCCTAACACAGGTATTTCTTTTACTTAAAAGGGAATCTCAAACACTGTTATATTTATTGTACATTAAGTTAAAGAAACAAATATTTTATATTTTGTATTTGTATTGTATAGCTTACACATGCGTTGATTACTGGGAATTTATTGATTCCCACTATCATTACAAGCCCATATCGCAATGACACGTTTCACTACAACACAATAAATATACCGCCGACTGTACAACACAAAAACTCTATCTTATCGCCACTAAATCCATAACTTAGCTTGTAATATGACAGGGACCAGTTTTTTTGCCCATTTAAGGTATTTTTTCACCCTTTTTATTTTTTGTGATCTCTACCGGTTATGGGAGTTTAATTTTATGTATGGTAATTATTTTGTGTTTGTTTGTAAGTTGTTCTTTTATTTAAATAAAATAAAAAAAATATAACTATAAAGTATTTTAGGTCACGGTATACGGATAATTTATAAACTTATTTACCTATTAATCAGGTGTAACTTTTTTCTGGTTTCAGCATTTGCATATGTTTTTAACACTTTGAGTGCTTAAATCACACGGTATGTGTTTTCTACAAGTGACTAATATGCGTAAATCCACACTAGCGCAGCGGCTGAGAAAATACAGATCTTTGTGACTCAGCACAGCCGTAATATTTTTCGAACGAAACGCATGGCGCAACACAACCGCTGTGTAGAGCGGCAGCACGAATTTTTTAGGTTAAAAAAAAGATCGCAGTCGTCGAAAAAAAATCGCAGTCAAAGTGTTAACATGCATTTGTTAAGATATACTCGTAGATCATCTATCTAAAAATCTTTCTATCTATATTCCTAGGGGTCGTTCAAGTATTACGTAAGCACTATGGGGGGACGGGGTGGGGGGGGTCTTTGTTTTGCTTATTTTGGATGACATGGGGGGTAGGGGAGTCTGATACGTCATCGGTAGTTATTTACTTTTTTACACGAATGGCAACCCAAACATTGTCTATGTTTGAAAACGAAACGCATTTTCGGGGATTCCCGCAAATAATGCATAAGTTTATAATTTTGTAAAATAAAAAAATACATTTATAATTTAAAAATGTTTACGTAAGCATGGGGGGAGGGGGTAAAAGATTTGCTTACTTTTGCTGACAAGGGGGATGGGGGGGGATGGGGGGTAAATAATTGTAATAAATCTGCCTACGTAATATTTGAACGGCCCCTATCTAACCAGCAGGTAACACCCACTGCTGAGTATACGCCTCTTCCTTATCTCGCCACCCGTGGCGGTCTTGTGCCAGTCGGAGCCACTGCTTCCCTGCAGCCCCCACAATGTCGTCTGACCATCGGGCCGGTGGTCTGCCTCGACGCATATCCATAGGCTACTTTGGTCCATCGGTGATCCTCTCTCCTTGCCATCTGAAATCTTTACATATTATAAAATGAAGTCGCTTCCGCTGTCTATTATAAATAATAATAATAAATAATGCTGGACAATTCACACAGCATCATCTAGCCCCAGCAGAGCTTGTGTTATGGGTACTAGATGACTGATATACATAGGTAATACAATACATTATATAGATAGATTTTTTTTACTATACATAGAAAACGACCAGAACACCCGGAACAAATATCTGCAGATCGTACACACAATTGTTCCGAGGCGGGAATCGAACCCGCAACCTCCTGCGTCGCAGGCGGACCTTCGCCCACCGCGCCACATCGGTCGTCGTATTCACTTAGATCTTTTAAACTACTCAACAGATTTTAATGCTGTTTTCAACAATAGATAGAGTGATTCAAGAGAAAGGTTTATAAACCATTTGACACATAGATTTACACGCGGGGCGCAGCTAGTTATATTATATATATTATTGTATTTAGTATGGTATCTATACTAATATTATAAAGAAGAAAGGTTTGATTGTTTGTTTGTTTGTAATGAATAGGCTCCGAAAATAATAGACCGATTTGAAAATTCTTTCACCTTAGGGAAGCCACACTATTCCCGGTGAACATAGGCTATATTATATTTTCAAAAAAGTTAGGGATCTGTACTAAAACCGTGCGAAGCCGGGAAGGTCCGCTAGTGTATGATAAGATTGATAAGAGATTATGTCTTATCAGAAGAAATCATATACCTACCGACGTATATTTATAGGTATAGTTTATTTTTTAAATAATTTGTATTTTTATAAATCGTAGCTTTACATAATTAATGTTGATTATGAGCCGTGTGTAGGATCAACATTAAAATCGTAAAATATAAAACCGAACGAATATTATAAGATAACAAGTGAATCCAAACGCGATCCCTAGTTCCCGGCAACATCAAGCACATGACATGAAACACTTGGGATGGTATGTCGGTATGTCCCAGGGAAGTCAATGTTTACAGAAACACACACTTGTCGGGTAAAAACACTGTGTTACAATAAATTAAGCAATTGAAAAGGTTAAATAGGTTTGTACCTAAAAAATATAGAGCATTTGAATTTGTATAGCTGGTAGGATGTTTGGGAAAAAGCTTTTTTTGTAACTGCTATTTATGCTTCTAAACATTCGGGAACTGCTTTCAGTGATAATTCAGTGATAAGGCCGTCTCCTAGTAGACTATTTTTCGTTATTGTTGACGGTACAGCAAGTTTGTAGGCAAACGACGACCGATGTGGCGCGGTGGGCGAAGGTCCGCCTGCGACGCAGGAGGTTGCAGGTTCGATTCCCGCCTCGGAACAATTGTGTGTACGATCTGCAGATATTTGTTACGGGTGTTCTAGTCGTTTTCTATGTATAATAAAAAAAACTATCTATATAATGTATTGTATTATGTATATCAGTTATATAGTACCCATAACACAAGCTCTGCTTACCATGGGGCTAGATAATGCTGTGTGAATTGTCCAGCATTATTATTATTGTAAACACATCACAATAGATAAACTCGTTGTAGCATGAAGAATAAGATATTATACATTATTTGTCAATTAGAGATCATTCCTTTAATAAATTTTGCTAACCATTCCATCATCATTCTATGTTAGTCCACAGCTAGACATAGGCCTCCCCCAATGAGCGCCACAGCGCCCTGTCTTCCACTAGTGGACAAAAAATTGAGGTGAACAGTAAAATAATTTTATTTGATAATAATTTATATATAAAATATGACTTGTCTAAGTGCTTATTTTGTAAGCCTAAAGAAATAAATGATTTTTTACTTTACTTACTTTACTTCAGCTTGCCGCATCCAGCATCTGTCCTTCGTAGCTAAGCAGATCTTGTGTTATGGGTACTAGATGACTGCATGATATACTTAATATGCCTAATACATTTACATAAATTGATATTTTGTTGTACAATGAGATGTACACTAGATGAAAACCCGGCTTCGCTCGGGTATACCTAATGTAGACTAATAGTAATAGTCTAAATTTTTTTTAACAAAGTGTACCTAGGTCACTTAGGATACTTCTGTATTTATCTGTACTTAGCTATTAATACTTTGGCTAGGCATAGATTCGTATACTTGATTGTGTCGTATACATTCAATTAGGCTATTTGACAAATTTTGGAAATCTTTTTAAATTATTCCTTATTACATTATAAACACACTACATTAATATTTCCGAGCGATCTACAGTATTATTTATAAAAATCAATGTTAAAGTTAAAATTTTCCAAACCGCGCCATAAACGATGTTTCTGTAATGGCGCTATTGTTTACTGCCGTGTGACGTCACACGCAGTTAACAATAACAAATATTTATGCCACTAGTTATAATATTTATCAAAATTTGACAGAATAGCTCACAGATTGAATTTAACACCCAGAAAACGCAAAACGCGAACAACAATCGGTCGAGGAATGTATGTTTACTGGCATGTGACGTCACCAGAGTTGTAACCAACAACAGGGCGTTTTCGTCACAGATAAAATTCAATAAATTATTACATTTTGTTTCGTGTAATTTGCAAAAAATATACATAATTTAGTTGAAATAAAGCGAAAATTTCTTTTTTATGCTATTATCTGATAGGATGACCACAATTTGTAGCATATTTTCAATGTTGTCAAATAGCCTAAAACTGCTAAAGTGTATACCATGTAGATTCATTCCTTAATATTTACCGAAATAACAATAATGTCTCTGTCTCACAACCAAAGAGTTTAGACCTTAGCCACAATGGAGAACGGAATACGAACCTGTGGCACGTGATGACATGACACCAACGCCACATTGATGACATTGACATGTTTACTTCGCAACGCTATTTTATATCAATCTATTAATTTTTATCTGATTTTTATATTTAAAATATTCATACAATATCTTTATAACTTGTAGCCTATGTGTTATTCTGATGTATAGCTGCGCCCCGCGGTTTCACCCGCGTGGTCATATATATTTTGGATGATATACCTACTATATATCTTTATGCATTATAATGTTTGTACGATCTGCCAATATTTTTTTTATAATATAAAAAAATATTGGCAGATCGTACAAACATTGGTCCCGGCGGGAATCGAAGCCGCAACCTCCTGTGTCACAGGCGGACCTAAACCCGCCGCGCCATCTGGGTGATCAAAATTACAATGACAATTCAATTCAATTAAAATTCTATATTTCCAGACAACAATAGTTCAAAGAAAACATATAATTACAGCCAAGAAAATAAAATAAAAATAACTATATTTAATATCGTCGATAAAACCATTTAACTTTATCTTCTCCCTAAAAGTTAACCTCTCAAACCGCTACCACATTTTTTACTCCGCATCAATTGATACATCCTAATCATGTTACAAACTGTATGCCGATACCCAGTGTTGTGTGAACGGAGTCAGTGGACCGAGCTTGTATGTATTAAAAAACAAAATGGTGGAAGGTCCGCTGTCACTTTCTATCAATGTCAGATTCGGTTGTAGTTTATTCGTTGTGTGAATGTAATTATTAAAAAGCTATTTTTTTTCTTTAGTTTTATACGTGTCTTTGTAGATAAATAGTAGCAAAGGGCTGATGCTATGAACTATAGTTATTTTCGCCACTCATTGACTGCAGTTTCAATATTCTTTAAATTGAATATTAGTATGAATGCTACACTCACGAATACATTTGAATGTTGGATGATAATTAGAAATCGCACTAATATTATAAACATGAACGAAATTAATTAGTGATGATATGATTATAAATACGATAGTTTGTTTAGACGAATGGATGTTTGTTTCTACTTCACGCCAAAACTGATGAAAGAATTAGGTTAAAATTGCAAAAAATTGCAAAGATGTAGTTCTAAGCCTGGCATCAAACATAGGCTACTTTTTACGCCATCAAACAGTTCCCATGGGATATAAATATATATATTATCCCATTGGAACTAAAAAATTGATTAATAGTACTCATATCATAATAAAAAATATAGCTACCAAGACCAACCTACACCCTGCTTGTACATATATAACATTATGTCTGTGTGTAAGTAAATGTACTTACACTACTTATTATTAACCAAATTAATATATCTTTATATCAATCTCAAACGTGACAAACTCCGGAAAGTCGTCGGTATTGTCACGGGACACTGCATGCTAAACAAACACCTATTTAATTTGGGTGTCACGGACAGCCCCCTTTGCAGAGGGTGCATGAATGCAGAGGAGACGGCAGCGCATGTGCTTGTAGATTGCGACAGCGTGGCTTCTCAAAGACTGCATTACCTTGGGACACCGAGGACGCCTAGGGAGGCATGCACCGGCATCAGCGAGCTGCTGGCCTTCCTGGAGGACATCGGGTAGTTAGACTAGCAACCCCCCCACCCGACACGCAAAAAAGGCCCACCGGCGGCCAGGTTGCGGAAACCAGTCCAGAAACAAGTAAGTAAGTAAGTATATCTAATCATTAAACGGTTCTATAGACACAACGCGTGCGAAACCCTCAGAATACAGAAAGTCCAGAAACCGTGAGCGCGCCTAATACTGACGCTACAAAAACTACTCTTAAATAGAGTAGTTTGACGCGCAACTGATCAGTTACTTTGTGAACGTCGTATCGCGTGACGTATTTTAGCGATGACCAATTTAACTAAATTATGCCGTCCTGTGTCGTTCCTACCTGTAAAAATGCAGCGGGTCTAAAAAAGAAACAGGATGGGATCACATTTCACGTGTAAGTATCGCATTTAGGTATCGTCTTATTTAAATAATGAATTAATTTCTCTGTTTTCAATTGTCATAGAGCGTCCATCTTGTTAGTGTTGCCAATATAAGAGTTTTGATTTACCCTTCTTTTTATTACCTTTTAAGGGCTTTTATTCGTTGTAGAATATTAATAAGTTGTGACGACCTCTGTGGCGCGGTGGGCGACGGTCCGCCTGCGACGCAGGAGGTTGCGGGTTCGATTCCCGCCTCGGGACAAATGTTCGTACGATCGGCAAATAATATTTGTTCAGGGTTTTCTGGTCGTTTATGTAATATAAAAAAATATAATTTATCTAAATGTAAATCTTTGTTAATTAGTTCAAACTACAAGAGACAATATTTTAGAAAGCCTACCCAGCAAAAAGGAAATTAAATATTTTTTTTTAATTTCTTGAGATAATCAGATAGGTACATAGTTATATTGAAAAGGACAATTTTTATTCTATTATTATCTTAATTCCAATACTCCCAAAATTTACCCCAAAAACGGGCAAATAATGCCTGAGCTAACAACATTACGCGGGTGGGAAGGTGAGGCGGGCGGGGGACGTTGTTTTGTTTTTGGACACAGCGTGTAGCTTGCAATTACAGTTGAACGCGGTTTCTGGACTTTCTGTATTCTGAGGCGAAACCACGGGCAGAAACTAGTATTTTATAAAATCACCGTGTCATACTCGTCCTTTTTCAGGTGGTTAGGCTTGTTATGACATTGCGTGTCTAGAGGTTAAGGTCTGAAGTTTCGAGAGCATTCGCTCTCGCTCGTCTACAAGTGACAAATATGCGTAAATCCACACTAGCGCAGCGGCTGAGAAAATACAGATCTGTGTGACTCAGCACAGCCGTAATGTTTTTCGAACGAAACGCATGTGCGGCGCAACACAACCGCTGTGTAGAGCGGGAGCACGAATGGCGTAGGTTAAAAAAAAGATCGCAGTCGTCGAAAAAAATTCGCAGTCTAAGTGTTAAAGCGAGATTATCATCACCATCATCACATCATCATCATCATCATCATCATCATGTTAGTGCACTGCTGAACATAGGCCTCTCCCAATGAGCGCCATAGCGCCCTGTTAGCGACGACGACATTAGGCCGATTACGCCACAGATTAGGATGTAGTTGTTAGGGACCGGCCCGTGTATATACCTACCTAGCTAAGTACATGTTCTCGAATGACTATAAAGAATAGAAAGGGAAAGCAGAACTGTTCTGGAATATAGAAAGAGATAGGTATAGCCCGGAAAAGCGTAGAATTTTCTGGTAAGGCTCGGCAGAGGTATAAAGGCCGAGCTTGTACGCGGGTTTAGTTCTGATTTTGCAAGTGACCAAGTGAACAAGTCTGAAAGTAAATAGTGAATAGAGCAGTGCAGTGACTTTGTAATAAGTGCGTAGTTGTGTGTATTCGGTAGAATAAACAGACATTAAGTGTTCTGAAGTGTTTTACTCGATCATCACTCCCGACCAGCCCTAGTTGAAGTCTAACACCTTCGACGAGCCCCTACAGTTTTTGGTCCTACGAGCGCCGGATTGGGAAGTGATTTCGCGTCACGCCTATTGTACGCTCCAGTTCACCGAGGATGTATGAAGAAAACGCCACGACTACAACTTTGAACGTGCCGACTGAATCCAGCGCCGCCGCTCCGTCGTCCATTGGAAGTCCTTGCACAGTAGTACCGTCAAGGACAACGGAAGCATCAGAACGCCCCGTGCTGCCGCCCGGGCCATCAAGGTGGTCGACGCGTATGAAAACGAAGAACATTGGAGGAAATAGAGTTCCACCGTTGGTTACTTCGGAAAGTTTGTGTCCTGCAACTGCTGATATGAAAACGAAGAACATTGGAGGAAATAGAGTTCCACCGTTGGTTACTTCGGAAAGTTTGTGTCCTGCAACTGCTGATATGGAAATGATGAACATTGGAGGAAAAAGAGTTCCACCGTCCGTTTCATCAAGAATGTATGTTCCTGTTTCAAGGTCGACGAGATCCTCAAGGAGGTCGCAGTCATCTGCTCTTCGGGAACTAGAAGAAAAAGAACTTGAAGAGGCGAAAGCGAAGATTGCTACAGCCAGAGCTGAAGCCGCAGCAGCCAAAACGAAAGCCGCAGCTGAAGCTAAAGCTGCCGCTGCCGCAGCAGAAGCTGCTGCCGCCACTGCCGAAGCCAAAGCTGCTACTGCCGAAGCCGAAGCCAAAGCCGCCGCTGCTACCGCCAAAGCTCAAGCCGCCATTGCTGCCGCCACAGCTGAAGCTAAAGCTGCCGACGCTGAAGCAGCAATTATAAAAGCTGAAGAAAGAGCAGCTACGATCGCCGCCAAGTTTGCCCGCATGAGTGTCACTGGGTCACAGTGTCCATCGGAAGTTCAATCAGAAGATGATGACTTCGAAGAGGAAAGATCGATACAGGTGGAACAATGGGTGGATCAATCGAGAAAGTTTGTGGACAAGCCAAAACTACAGATTGTGCATAAACCATTGCCACCTGCTAAGGACCAGCCAGGCCTTAGTTGTGAAATAAGTAAACTCGCCGACGCCATCATAAGTGCCACTAGGTCAGGACAGTGTGCACAGGTTTGGGATCTACCAGATTTCGATGGAGATTATGAAGAATGGTTGCCTTTCAAGAGGGCATTTATGGACAGCGCTGCTGATTGCACAGATGTGCAGAACATGGCTCGACTAAGGAAAGCCATCAAAGGAAAAGCCAGGGAAGTTGTCAGAACTCTGTTGTTTGTGGCTTCTAACCCTGGCGATGTAATGAATGCCTTAGAACAGAGATTTGGAAGGCCAGAGCAAATAGCACTCGCTGAAATTGAAAAGATCAAAGAGCTGCCACGGGTTGGTGAGTCGCCAAGAGAAATGTGTGTTTTCGCAAGCCACATAAGTAACGCAGTTGCAACGATCAGCGCCCTGAACAAAGCGGAATACTTGTATTCGCCAGAAACGTGTATAAAGATTATAGAGAAAATGACGTCGTCGTACCGACTTCGATGGTTTGACTACAAAGCACGAAGTGGTGAAGAACCTGAATTGGTGAAGATCAAGAACTTTTTGAATTACGAAGCCTCTTTGTGTGCCGCTTACGCTCCACCGGAAATAATCAAGAAGAGACACACACGTCATCAGGTGAATACAGCGACGGACGACGAAGAAGAAACAGCGTATGAGAAACCGAGGAAGTTCTGCGTTCTTTGTGAAGAAAATCACTGGCTTACCGAATGCGAAGAGTTCAAGGAAGCATCCGCCAATGAAAGATGGGAGATCGCTAAGAAGAATCGATTCTGCTTCATGTGCTTACGAGGAAAACACTTGAAGGCGAACTGCAGAGCACCGCCCTGCAAGAAATGTGAGCGATCTCACCATACCATGCTGCACTTGGAGCAAGCTTATCATGCTTATCATTCGGCACCGTCATCGCAGCAGGGAGAAACAACCAACGAAGAGAAAAAGGAAATGGTGACATCCGTTTACGCGACAGCAGATAAAGAGAGGGTTTACCTGAAGATGATTCCTGTAGACGTCTACGGACTGAAGGGGACCACTCGAATTCTAGCATTGTTAGATGAAGGTTCTACATTATCATTGATTGACAAAGATATTGCCCGTCGCATTGGAGTTACCGGAACAGCAGAACCGCTGAAATTTGAAACCGTTGGTGGAAAGGATGTTGAAATTAAAGACTCTAAGAAAATGGACCTGAAAATCAAAGGAGCCTTCAGGAAAGATAAGCGCCTGCTGAAAGGAGTGCGGACGATAGAAAATCTAAGGCTGACATCTCAAGGTATCGACGAGAAAGTAATCGACGAATGCAGCCATCTGAATAAATTGAAGAAAGAACTGCTGTATGAGAAGAAAAGGCCAATGCTGCTTATTGGACAGGATAACTGGAATCTCATCGTGACGAGGAAAGTGCAGAAAGGAAAAAGTAACGAGCCAGTTGCATCGCTCACGAGCTTAGGCTGGACGCTGCATGGTGTTCGTCCAGAAGCGACCGCAGCTGTGAACTTTGTAAGTTACTGCCGTAGCATAAATGAGGAAACATCGAAAGACTCGCACTCGGTTGAGATTCAGCAGCGATGCCCCAGCAGCAACGCCGACGCTAAGCTGTCAGAAAATATGAAGAAACTGGAACATAGTCCCGGAGCTGAATTTCTGGTAACCAAAGTCCAGCAGGAGTATCCCACAGAAACAATTGTCGCGGAAACTCCATTGGAAACTGCACCAGTAATCGTCAAGGCACAGATAACAGTAGCAAAGGTAGAGAATGAAGAACCAGTAGTTATGGAAGAAACATGTAAGGCACGAGGAATAAGAAAGTTCAAAATAAGAAAAACGAAAAAGGAAATGATCTTGGAAAAGACTCCGGACAAAACGGAAAGCAGAGGCAGAAGAAGGATTCGCCTGAAAAAAGGAAGTGGTCAGAAGAATACAGAGTCTGTGAAAGGAAACTGGCTGTGGATTGAAACGGAGCACTTAGCCACAGGAAGATACTACGAAGCCCTTCGACGGACAGGACCGCTTGCCAATGAGACTTCTCATCCCATCGACCAAGAAGTATTGTGACGTCGCTTCCAAGAGTTGAAGTGCTTGCTGGAGCGCGCACTGGTGGGGAGAATGTTAGCGACGACGACATTAGGCCGATTACGCCACAGATTAGGATGTAGTTGTTAGGGACCGGCCCGTGTATATACCTACCTAGCTAAGTACATGTTCTCGAATGAATATAAAGAATAGAAAGGGAAAGCAGAACTGTTCTGGAATATAGAAAGAGATAGGTATAGCCCGGAAAAGCGTAGAATTTTCTGGTAAGGCTCGGCAGAGGTATAAAGGCCGAGCTTGTACGCGGGTTTAGTTAGTTCTGATTTTGCAAGTGACCAAGTGAACAAGTCTGAAAGTAAATAGTGAATAGAGCAGTGCAGTGACTTTGTAATAAGTGCGTAGTTGTGTGTATTCGGTAGAATAAACAGACATTAAGTGTTCTGAAGTGTTTTACTCGATCATCATTCCCGACCAGCCCTAGTTGAAGTCTTACACCTTCGACGAGCCCCTACACGCCCTGTCTTCAGCTTGACGCATCCAGCATCTACCTGCAGTCTTTCGCAGGTCGTCATCCCACCTGGTCGGAGGGCGTCCTACACTACGTTTACCGAGAAAAAGCGAGATTATAGCAAGTTAATATTATGTACAGCTACAAAATTTTACAACAAATATCATTATTACAATCTTTACTGAATTCAATAAAAATATATTAAATTAATATTACAAACTTTATTACCGCGCTCATAATTGTTCCGAGGCGGGAATCGAACCCGCAACCTCCTGCGTCGCAGGCGGACCTTCGCCCACCGCGCCACATCGGTCGTCAATTGACTTTAAACAATTTCAATGTATTTATTTTATTTATTTATTAAAAATGAACAAAGAATTATCTCTAAGATACAATGGAACACTGGAAAGCGCATAAGTATAAAACTGTGTCGCACCTCCCAGCGCTCAAACTCAGGATAAGGTTAAGGCCGATCTCACCAAACAGAAAGCATGGTTTAATTTTGTACTGTATATCTTGATTAACCAATTAGTACTTATGGCACTTTGTTTGGCGAAATCGGGTTCTAGGAGATCTGACGGTAGGTATACAAAATAATCTTAAAAAAGAAAAAACTAATATAAGGCAAGAAATATGAAAAAATTTAAATAGGGTAACTAAATAATGTATATCTCACATATGTAAACATTTTGTGCATGTAGAGTGTAGAGCTCCTGAAGACACCGGTCTCTTGAGAGTCCGGGCAACAGGAGCTGCCAGTGTTTGAACGTGTTTGTGTGTGTAGAGCTCCTGAGGGCACCGGTCTCTTAAGAGTCCGGGCAACAGGAGCTGCCAGTTTTCCTCTGCTGCCAGGTTTTGAACGTGTTTGTGTGGTGTGTAGTGTATGTGTGTTTGAGTGTGTGTTATTTAAGCACTGATTTTAATTAAATTTTCAGTTTCTTCATAGGTAAGGGAGAGGAGCCATTCTTTAATCTTGTTTTTACACTTATTATAATGCAGTGGGTAAATGTTCAAGATCTTGTTCAAGCGATTATAGATGACAGGTGTAAGGAAATAGTTATGTCGCAGAGCGATTGCTGTGCGGCATGATCCTTCATTTGTACAAACTGCAGTAAATCTACGACGACTGTCAGTAGTAGGTGGAATGTAGGTTAGGGATAAGTGCTTCCGTAGGGCTATACTAAGAACAAACAACTTTCTGACGGAGAGAACCTTGCTCATTGAGTACAGTTCAATTGTAGGGAATAAAATTGGTTTGCAAAACATAACCTTAAGGATTGCACGCTGTGCCCTCTCAAGCATGAGAAGGGTGGTTTTAGGCGCGCCTCCCCACGCAGCAATACAGTAGTTTAGGACCGTTTGAGTAAGGGCAAAGTAGACTGTTTTGAGTGTATGAGCATCAGCACTAGACCTCAACCTTTTAAATATATAAAGAAGCTTTCTCACTCTAGATGTCGTCGAGGAGATTTGAGATTTCCAGCAGAATGTACTGTCTATCTGAATGCCTAGGTATTTGACACAGTCAGTTCTTTGTAGATTACTACATTGACATGTCAGATTTGATAAGTTTTGAGGCGCACAGTTATGGGCTCTTATATTAAAACTCTGAGAAGGTTGCGAGGATTTCGTTGGGGCAAAAGTTATGTAGTTAGTTTTTTTAATGTTTAATGTAAGTAAGTTGCAGGTGAGCCATGTCGGTGATACTAAGTCTACATAGGTCGTTCATGTACAGTAAAAAGAGGGTGGGGCCAAGGACACTCCCCTGGGGGACACCATAAGTTAGTTTTTCGTCCATGCTGGTGTAGCTATCAATGACAACACTTTGGGATCTGTTCGAAAGGTAACTTTTGAAGATACTTAGACTATGACCACGAATTCCAATGGTTTCCATCTTATTTAGTAGGAGAGGGACAGATACGGTGTCGAAGGCCTTAGATAAGTCAGTAAAAATACCCAAGGTTTTGATCCTGGAGTCAATATTTCTCATAACTGTGTCCGTAAGTTCTAATACTGCGTCTTCGGTTGAGAGAACACTTCGGAATCCATATTGGTTGCTTGCGAGTATTTTGAATTTGGTAAGGTAATTTGACAGCCGTGTGTTGAGACATTTCTCAAAAACTTTGGATATAGTGGTAAGGACTGAAATAGGCCTATAATTTTCAACACCATCTCTGTCTCCTGTCTTATAAATGGGGTGAACAATGGCTTTTTTAAGGATACCAGGGAAGATACCCCGATCAAAACTAAGGTTAATCAAGTGACAGATAATAGGTGACAGTACAGTCTTTGAAGCTTTAACAATAGAGCTGGAGATACCATCGTGACCTACGGCGCAATTTGATTTAAGACCCGTTATAACTCTCAGGACTTCTTCAACATCGACATCCAGGAGAACCATAGAGTTAGGAAGTGTTTGTGGTTGTGTCAGATCTACAATTTCGGGAATAATACGATGAGTTTCAATCATAGGAGCTGCTAGGTTAGCACCTATTTCTGCGAAATATTTATTAACTTTGTTGACAGACTCATGTGCGTTGCTAGTTAAATTAAGGAGCTCTATGGGTTGTGTCTTTAGTTTTTTTGTGTTTGTAACATTTTTGATAACCTTCCAAGTGGCCTTTGGATTATTTCTGGCATTCTCAAACTCTTTTCTTTCATATTCAGTTTTAAGTATCTTAATGGTGTTATTGGTAAAGTTTCTGTATCTTTTGTAAATATTCTTTTTCATTTCGTTTTTAGGATCTTTTTTATGTTTTGTATATAGCTTATCACGATTTCTTATACATTTGAGAAGGCCAGGAGTAATCCAAGGTTTAATAATTCTCTTCTTTGATGGGATTGATATCGTCTTCGTGTGTGCTGATATTACATCAGATAATATTTGTATCAGTTTATTTGTAGCCTCATCAGGATTTTCTAAACGGTAGATTTCTGAAAAGTCTGTTTTAATAATTTCTGAGACTATAGCTTCCTCATTACAAATTTTCCTACTCCTTTTTGGTTTTTCAATGTTGGCATGCAGATCGCAACATAGTATAACGGGAAGGTGGTCAGTAATAATGGAATCAAGTACAAGTGTAGTAGCTTTTCTGTCAGTTCTCAACATAACATGATCAAGGCAGCTGTCAATACGTGTTGAAAGAGTGTGGGCTGGTAGCATTCCATGAAAAGCCAAAGTATTTAGGTAATCCTCGCAATTTGGATCTTTATTATTCTGAGCTATATTTATATTATATAAGAGAATAAAAGATTTTATTATTATTATTATTATATTTATATCTCCAATAAGAGCTAGAGTACGTATTGTTTTTAATGTTTCTAGGTAGTTGTTTAAGCTATTTAGGAAAAGGTTACAGTTTCTAAATGAGGGAGGGCGATATACAGATACTATTGCAATGTCATTTTTGAGTTTGATAGTTAAGCAGTTTGCTTGCTCAAGCTGAGTTTTTTCAACGGAATGCGCAATACTCTCTCTCACATACACAACAATTCCATCATTTTGGTTCGTAAAGTCCGAACTTTTGGAGACGAAGCCATCAAGTAGAGGAATGTGTGTAGCTTTACTGAGCCAACACTCAGACAGTATAATTATGTCACATTTTATTGTGATTCTATGAAGGAGGACTTCTAGTTGACAAAAATTTCTATTTATACTACGAATATTTAGATGTAGGATTTTTAAGACCGCACGCGGACTCTTAACAAAATCAACACATTTTTCGGGTTCGCAGAAGAAGGAGTCGGAAACGGTAAACTCATGAATTTCATCGTTGACGAAGTTTGTATCATCCATAATATGAAAAAAAGAGAATACAGATGGATCGGTAGTGCATATTTATAGTGTTGTAAAAAAGTGCAAGTTTTGTCGGGTTTGTATTATGTTTTTGTGTAATTGTGTTTTATGTTTTTGTGTGTGTTTGTTTTATGTTTTTGTGTAAGTGAGTGTTTTGTGTTTTTTTGTGTGTTTGTATTAAACTTTTGTGTGTAAGTGTGTGTTTTGTGTTTTTGTGTGTGTTGTCCGCAGTGGAACATTTCATATTTTGACATGTGAGAGCAGTATAATAACATGCATAAAAATAATTGCTTCTAAGTAAAAGTAAGACAAAAATAATATAAAATAAGCAAAAAGATACTACTATAGGTATTTTCAATGAGTATGTGTTATCTAGTCAATCAGTCGTTCTTATGCTTGATAAGTCAGCTTCGCTGGTTATTCGTATGGCAGCGGCACCTTCCTTCTTCCGGATGAAAATCCTTCCGTTTTTAACCCAGCAGAAGCTGAAGTTATTCGTTTTAGCAAAGTCACGTGATAGGAAGAATCGTCTCTTCATGTAGGCTGTTAGGTTCTCAGACATAAAGATTGGTCTAGCAGGACCGGTCAGCCTTATGTGTTCTGTCGTAAGTCTGTTTTTGTCACGGGTGTTCTTTTTATATTGAGTAAGAACTCTATCTTTCATCAGGGTGCTTACAAAATCAACTATGATTGTTTTAGTAGCAGACTCTTTCGCCGACGATATTCTGTAGACGTCCTTAATGTCAGTTTGTTCTGTTGTTAGGTTCATAGCCTTAATCGTAGACAAGACAGTCTTAAGCAGCATTTCCTTCGATTCAGGCTAATATTTCTTATTTCGAGACACGTGGATCTTGTGTGACGTTCATGCGACTCTAACTTGGTCTCAAGTGATTTTATGTAGGTGCGGTCTGCTTCGCGCTCTTTTTCGAGTTTTTCGATGTGTTCTAGAGCAGAATTGTGCTTCTCCGTCGAGAATTCAAGAGCGGTCTTTAGCTCTTCCATAGAAGAGCAAAGAGTATCGAATTTTTTATTTTGTTCCTCTTTAAAGTTCGCAAACATGCTCCGTATTTCGGACATAAAACTATGCATAGTTTGGTTATCACCGGAAAGCTTACGTTTATGCACATTTCGCCTGTTTGTTTTGGAAGCCAGCCCCACTTTAACTGTAGGATTTGATGTTTTTGGTGAGTCGGATTCTGAGCCACTGTGCGGCATCGCGTCAAACATCCTCAAAACCGCCGCCATTCTTGATTTACATATAAGTTCACGAATTCATTATGTATGATCGATCACACGGACTCATTATTCTATAACAATCATAATAATAAATTATACGTACCTTTCAAAATCAGCAAGAAGTTTAAAATACGACAGCTCCGATTTTGATGAAGCCGAGATCATACAGCCGTATGCAACGCAATATCTGTAGCGGGTCATTTTTCACTTTCACGCGACCGCACGCCTAGACGCGACAACCGCTACTGACCATCCCCGAGAATCACCCAGAAGCCGTGTCGATGTGCATGTTTGTGTGAGTGTGCCGTTTCGAGTGTTTGTTCCTAGTTTCCGTACTTATACTGAGACAAAAGGCTTACTGAGAAATCGCCAAGCGAGAGCAATTTAAATGATCCCAGCAGGGCTCCATTAGATACTACCCCCCCAAACTACATTTTACTCAAACGGAAGACGATGATGGACGACAGAGAAGACGATTTCAGACAATTTAAGGAGGAAATGAAAATTATGATGGAAGAGCTTCTATCTGCACAAGAAAAGGAGCTTAGAAAATTTTTCACACCAACACTTTCTGATATACAAAAAACTAGTCAAAACATAGAAAATACTATTACCATGCTGATAAGTAAGAATGAAGAACTAACGAAAAAAGTTACTAATTTAGAACAACAAGCAAAGAAAGATGGTGAATATATTACACTTCTAGAAAGCAAGATCGAGGACATACAACGGACTTCTAAAAAGAAGATTATAGAACTTAAGAACGTTCCGAAATCTAAAACTAAGACCAAGGATGACATTGTGAATATGGTTACACAGCTTGGAAGATCGATTGACTGCAACATTAATATTGGCGATATTAAAGATATCTTTAGAGCCCGTGGGAAAAAGGACGAACAGTCAAATGGTCCCATCATCGTTGAGCTGGCGTCGACTATTCTAAGGACTCCTATAGGATCCTAAAGAAGAGCAAGTCCTTCAACATCAGGAATAAGTCAAAACTTCGTGCTAAGCACCTTGGTTTCAAGAAAGAGGAAGAAACTCCAATCTTTGTCTCTGAGCATCTAACTCCCAAGGCATCTAGGCTCTACTATCTTGCTAGAGATCTAGCAAAATCTAAGGACTACAAATTCAGCTGGACGTCTTTTGGAAGAGTCCTGGTAAGAAAAGATGAAAACGCGCCTATTATAACAATTACCAATGAGAGCCAGGTTTCATATCTGATGCAAAATGCATGACTAACTTTTAATTTAAGTATCGCAGGGCACTTTATTAGCTTGCTTGTAGCTTATATTAACAGCTTTAGTATTTGTCTTAAAAATTCCTTATGTAAACACTCTACAATGACCATAACACACAATCTACACACACAAATCTTCACTCATCCAAAATCAATTTATCGTTTTTGCCATGGAGAGCCATTTTCTGGACTAATGACCGTTGTTCATAAATACACTCATTATGGATAAGCCCTCATTTATAGCAGATGAATTGGATAAATCTGATATCGCTTGCTCATTTGAATGTAAAGTTGAAGAGTTCCTTCAAAAGACTCAATTAAATGCATCTGATTTTACTGTTATTACCCAGAATATAAGGAGTATTTACCGCAACTTTGATGACTTACTTATAACACTTGATGGATTAGCTTTTGAGGTAGATGTAATCGTCCTTACAGAATGTAGACTCAAACGGTCGCGCCTTGTACCTTACCTTCCTAACTACAACTCTTTTACTACAACGAACCATATAAACCAATGTGACGGAGTTGCAATTTATCTTAAAAAATGTCACAAAGGTAACATTTGTGAAATTAAATTAGATAATGCGTCATGTTTGCAAATTGAAATATATAATACAGTTATTTTATGCATCTACCGCTCACCCTCAATAAGTAATGCTGAAAAGTTTATTGATTCATTGACAGATCATCTTGAAACTGTAAAATCATCTGAGAGTATAATTATTAAGGGAGATATAAATATAAATATTATTACTAAATTGGACGATCGTAGTAGTGACAGGAATAATAGACTTAATTATCTTAATGCACTTTCTCTGCACGGCCTTCTTCCTGGACATAACTTACCCACAAGAATCAATAGCTGCTTGGATCACTGCATTATCAAAATAAATAAAATAAAAACTACTGCTACTATTGCTGTTCTTAAAACCTCTACTACTGACCACCGCATGCTGATACTTTCCATGTCCAAAGTTGTGAAAATAAATAAAATACCTAAAAGTAAAATAAAAAATAGACTATGTACAAGCTTTGAGAGATCTAGAAATTAATCTTATAGACATATTGAACTTAAATGATCCGAGAACTTTGTGTAACCTATTAATAAGTAAAATCCAAAAATCTCTTAAGGTTAACACAATAAAAGTTAACATTCCGAGGAGCAAGCGAATTTTAAAACCCTGAATCACAGAAGGGATCTTGCGCTGTTTAAAAAATAGAAACTCTATGCAGAAAAAACTTAAATCAGATCCACATAATGAAGTTCTTAGCATCACATATAAAAGGTACCGAAATTACTGTAACAATTTAAAAAAAACTTAAAGAGGAAATATGAAAGAGATCTACTAGCTAATTCAGCAAAAGATAGTAAGACTCTGGAAAAACATAAATAAAATAACTAATTATAAAGCCCCCAATACCCCAAATACCTCACTTCTTAATATAAAACCTACTTCAAAGCAGTCAGTTAACTACACAAACTTTAGCTGAAAGCATGCCTCTACATTATACTTCTATTGAAGACTCTTTTTTAACGCTGCCCTCAACATCCCACCACCCGACATCATTTGTTTTATTGGATACCGATTTAGATGAAGCACTTAGTATTATTATAAGCCTTAAAACTAATAGCGCTCCCGGTTGGGATAATATTCCTACATCTTTCTTGAAAATGTCAAAACACGTCCTGACTAGCAGTATCTGTCGTCTTATAAATTTATGTTTTGACAAAGGAGTATTTCCCAATGAACTTAAACGATCAAAGGTGACGCCTATCCATAAAGGAGAAAACAAAGATGACGTTAATAATTACCGCCCGATCTTCGTACTGCCTTCACTATCAAAAGTCATGGAAAAGTTAATAAGTATCAGGCTTCTAAATTACTTAAACAAATATAAATTACTTTCTAAATTTTAATTTGGTTTTCGGCAAGGCCTATCAACGGCAGACGCTATTACTAAACTAACTAATATAGTGACAGACAAGGTAGATAAGAAACAAAAATGTCTGACTGTATTTCTTGACCTTAGGAAAGCCTTTGATACCGTATCTATTCCGATTCTCTTGCAAAAGCTTGAGAAATTTGGTATTAGAGATGTGTCACTTTCACTGTTAAGGGACTATCTCAGCGAAAGAAGGCAACGTGTAGAGGTTGCTGATTCTGTGAGCGAAGATGTATTCATGTCATACGGTGTCCCACAGGGAAACATAATCGGTACGACCTTGTTTTTAATATATATAAACGATCTGTGTGACATGACGGTAGAGAATGGATGCATCTTCTCCTATGCAGATGACACTGCAATCATTTTTACGGGTAACTCTTGGAGTGAAGTTAAACAAGTAGCAGAAAAGGGACTCAGAAAGATAGATCTTTGGCTTAGACAAAATTTACTTACCCTAAACATAGATAAAACAAATATTATATCTGCTTCACTAAGTATACAAGCACTTAACCCGACTCTACTTTTGATATAAAAATACATAGATGTGCCCTACATAGCCAGAATTGCGAATGTCCACAGATTAATAAAGTAGCCCGTACTAAATACCTCGGAACTATGATAGATCAACGGTTAACCGGGCACTCCCATATAGAACTACTCATGAACAGAACTAGAAAGCTTATATGGATATTTAAGAATTTGAGACATGTTGCTCCCCTCACTCTACTTAACAAGATATACACAGCTTTAGTAGAATCTACTCTTACCTACTGCATACCTATTTGGGGCGGAGCTGCAAAAACTCACCTTATTGACCTTGAGAGGGCCCAGAGGTCTCTTCTCAAGGTAATGTCATTCAAATCCTACAGATATCCTACCGATAGCTTCTGATCTGATCTACTCTCTGTTCGTAAACTGTATATTCTTAACTGTGTATTAAAAATACATAAAACTATAGACTTTGACCCTGCAAAGCTCCACAATAGAAGGAATAATATTGTTATAAAAAATACACAGGTTAAATCTACTTTTGCATCTAGACAATACATTAGACGATCTACATATTTATATAATAAAACAAATAGTATTATTAACATTTACCCTAAAACAGTCTACGATTGCAAGTATGAGCTTATTAAATGGCTGAAGAGCTTATCTTACGAAGATGTGGAAGCGCTTCTTAAAGTTGTTTCTTAAAAAAATAAAATTAAATTACTACCTATTTTATAATTAAAAACGATAAATAAAGCACACACACAAAATACATACACCGGTAACTCCTGTTGCCCGGACTCTTAAGAGACCGGTGTCCTCAGGAGCACCACGCACTCACACACAAAAACACCACAGACACTCTGGTAACTCCGGTTGCCCGGACTCTCAGATACCGGTGTCCTCAGGAGTACCACACACATGCATACACCCACAAACACACATATACACACTCAAACACATATATCAGACACACTATACAGAACATAAGGATAGCAGGTAATCATTACATAATCAATTGATTTTATATAAATTAAACTACAACATTTAATTTTTCATTAAATGCTTTGAGTTTTTAACTTGGACCACACAACAATTTTGTCTACCGTCAACTTTTAATTTTTAATCATTATTTTTATATTTTCTGTTACCATAATGTTATATTATAATACATAAAAAGTCATCGTTAAATCTCGGCTAATGTAACAGAGAAGAGCGAAACCTCCTAGTACAAGTATTCTACATATACTTAAAAGGAGGCTTCAAAAATTTGTAACTTATACATGTTTTGTTAACGAATTAAAATAAACATTTGTATTTGTATCTGACGTGTATTGATGGGGTGTTTTGGATTTTTGTAAAAAAACTCACAACTTTGCGGGATGTTATCGCAGATCTGTGGGTTTTGCGGTGGCCATGAGTATAGAAATATACCACCAAATTTCTTATCATGAGGGTGGTTGAAAATATGGCCCAGTTCTAGGACAGCGGACTTAAATGGGTTAAAAAAACCGATGAACGTACGCAGTGCGTTGCACAAAACTTGATAAGCGTTTTTTAAATGTTTTTCCGTCTAAACTGTAAGGTATATTAGGGTTGTTGTTGCCTAGGTGAAGGATGTTGCATTTTTCAATTATGTGCCAGCATTAATCTAGTCGGTAGGTAGCTATTTGGTAAAAATTATAAACAATGATTCATAAGAAATATTTTATTCACCATAGATGAGCTACCGACCATATCTATTTAGGTATTAAAGTAGGAATAGCAAGAAACTTAAAATTATTATCACTCAGACAGAAAGAAACTTAAAGATAACTTCTATTTAGTAATTAGTATGAAACTCTCGGGCTTGCATAAATCTACTAAACATTATATTACCTACATAATTTTACGTAGGAAGAATTACACAGATAAAAATCTTTACCCTAGACACAGTACACATATAGAACAGTAAGGAAACCAAGCCTAGTTGATGAAATAAATATCTACGCTCCATTATAGTACGGTTGTCACTTTTCTTGTTTTTGATATATATTTTTTACTAAGACGATTTTTTAATCTGTAGTGATCAATAAATGGAATTGAAATAAATAGCCTACAAATGTGGTCTGGTATAATATAATAATATCTTCGTCTGGTCGAAGCGACGCGACCCGAGATCTGGCGAGTATGTTGCGCAGCGCATCAGCCAGCATTGCCATACAGCGTGGCAATGCAGCCAGCGCGTCTTGGGGACGCTTCCGACTGGTATTGATGATGGATCAATTGAGCTACCTGTAGATTGTTTTAATTGTAAATATTAGGTCTAACTAATTAAATTTTCTTTATAAGTAAAGTATTTGCTTACAAATACAATTTAAATAGGTAATCTCATGGCGTCGCGTGTGAGCCGCGGTTGGACGTAAACGTTTCGTGAGCTCGTCGGAGCGGGCGCACGCAGATATTGTAGCGCAGGCAGCGCGCGCGCAACGCTCATGAGCGGCTGCGAACTGTACCGCGTTTCAAAATGCGAGTTGATAATTTATAGCAGCCGCCATCTTGGATTCACATTTTGACAGCAGTATCAGCTTCAGCACCCTCTAAAACCATGAAAATGACACCCATGACGGAAAAAATTATAATTTATAGCAGCCGCCATCTTGGATTTACATTTTGACAGCAGTATCGGCTTCAGCACCCTCGAAAACCATGAAAATGACACCCATGACGGAAAAAATTATAATTTATAGCAGCCGCCATCTTGGATTCACATTTGACAGCAGTATCGGCTTCAGCACCCTTGAAAACCATGAAAATGACACCCATGACGGAAAAAATGATAATTTATAGCAGCCGCCATCTTGGATTCACATTTTGTCAGAAGTATCGGCTTCAGCACCCTCGAAAACCATAAAAACGATACCCATGATGCAAAATTTCATAATTGATTGCAGCCGCCGTCTTATATTTTGAATTACATTTTGAAAGTCTACAATCTAGTTTAAACAATGATGTTATATTTACTCAAAAATCAGTGCCGCGAGGTTGCCGCTTTGCCACCTACACGAACGAGACAAGTAATGCGTGCGTTGCGTTTATGAGTGACAGAGATAAGGACATCCACTCTGCCCCACTGGTAGGGCACAGACTGGTCCCCACCAGTGGGGCACGATAAAATTTAAGCCTGTCTACTGTGCCGCACAGTAGACAGGCTTAAATTTTACCGTGTAATCTGCCCCACTAATTCGCTTTAGTGGGGCAGGGAACATATCCCGTCCTCACTAAATGATAGCAACAATTATATTAAATTTGTCTTTCCACGTGAGGGTATGCTTGTAGGTTCTTATTTCGTTATAGTTCTTATAGTAGATACACAGCTTACCTCTAGCAAATATAAGGTTTTTCTCAAATTTAGGACAAATGACTGAGTTTTATGTAGGTAGGGAATTATTTAACAATTATTGGTAAGTAGATAATTCCCAACCTACATAAAACTCAGTGTTTTGTACATTAGATAATTAAGTAATACCTATACCTAATATTTACGAGAGGTAAGCTGTGAATTTATTAGACTATCAATTTGCGAGTACAAAACGAAATTATTCCCCTGTGTAGGAATCGCAAATTGTTATTGAATTTAATGTTTGATCCTCGGGTAGGGTTGAGAAGTATTCCAAATTATCACCACGTAGACGAAAGAAAATGTCATCAGCAGTGTCGTATGGCCCATTACAATATTTAGTACAATTTCCAAAATACAATAAACTGATTACTCCCTCTTCTATGGTTTGAAGAGGTTCATCGTTATCGTATCGAACATATACATTCCCAGAGTAACAGAGAACTTTAGCTCCAACAAAATAAATAATATTTGTATTATTACGTTTGGCTTCTAGTTTGGTAAGTTCTCTTGCCAGTTTTCCAGGTCAGCGGGGTCCAGGTCGGCGGGGTCGTGGTCGACGGGGTCGTGGTCGAGGTGGTCGTGGTCGACGTTGTTGTTCCCGACGGTATTGTTTTCGTTCCTAGTGGCATGTTAGGCAGAAGCACTGTATCGGTTGTAGAGACAGTTTCCATATATGCTTGAATGTAAAAGTATTTACAAACGAAATGTACGAATAAAACGCCTACACAAGCTAATAAGCAGATAGACATTGCGTAACTTGGAGGTATTACAGTGTTCTTCATAACATGACGATGTCGCCGCGCCCTGCGTTGTCGCTGTGATGCCGTTGCAAATTCTGGTCCTCCTCCGAGCTCAACCGTTTCTACAAAAGCAACTTCCTCGCGAACGTGAAAGCGAACTGCTGTGGGAGTCTCCAAGTCCATTTTGAAAGCACCTACAGGAGATTATTCACACTCTTTTCGAGCACAGAAAATAATTTCGTTCCCACTGAACTGGTGTTCCACTTCTACTTCTTGGTAAATGGCTCTGCATCGAGTTCAAGCGCGCCGCCGCCGCGCAGCGCCCCGCCCGTCACCCCGCCCCCTGATTATGTAACTGCGACCGGTTTGCGACAGGCGTAAATTAAGCAATCAGTGCTGTCAAAAGCCAATTTTGTATTAGATGACACCAGGTACTACGTCAACCAACAATCGAGCACTAGGATTCCCTCTGCTGGACAATCGGTGAACTAAAAATTGCTTACTTTTCATATATCTTGGTTCAAATTGGTATTACGTAAAAGCAACACGACAGCAGTAGCGACTCGATTTCAAAGAGAATATAAAGTATGACAGCGATTTGAACTGTCAATATAGCAACAATCTCAGCTAGTGGCGGATTTACCAGCAGGCTGAGTAGGCTGGAGCCTAGGGCGGCATATTTTAGGGGGCGGCAAATTTGCCATAAACATATTTCTTATCTAACAGAAAAAAAACAATATTATGTTCTGAATATTATTAGATCCACACACACATAATTAAATCAACGCGTATAATGTTTCACCAATTACTCACTTAAATATGTATTTGCTTGCATTTATTAAGTATTTGCTTGCATAGTCATAATGGGGCGCGGGAACGAATGTTTTTGACCCAGGGGCGGCTTTAGCGGGTGCGTGGTGTGCTCTCATGGTGACGGTAGGGTGAGTAGTATGGTAGGTATCAGCGCCCCCCCCCCCCCCCCCCCCCCCCCCCAATTCAATCACAAAAACAAATAGCGCAAAATCAGATTTTTGTGCCTTGAAGCTTTGTGCTTAGAGGGCACAAAAAAATCTAAGTAGACAACAAATTTTTCGCGATTAGTTCCACAAGCCAATAAAATTTTTTCCTTCTAGCTATACAAAAAAGCGAACCCGCACAAAATTCTAACGAAACCCACAAAAAAATTAACCGCTCCGCTTTTTATTATTTTTTTCATTCTTTGAAAAAACTAACAAAAATTTCGATATATCTTTTGCATACTAGCATTTCTTTTGTATCGCCATAAAAATCTCGAAATGATGCGGCTATCTCCGTCATTTTCGCGCACCGCCACAAGCCGATAGCAATTGCTCCTTCTGGCTATAGAAAAAAGCCAAACCCACTTTAAAAAATAACGCAAAAATCTACCGAAAACCACAACATTTTCGCGGCTCTCTCGCTGAAAATACTATAAATTTTTAGAGGTTAGTAGGGGCGGCAAAATTTGAAAAGCCTACTGGCGGCAAATGTGTAAATCCGTCACTGCTCAGCATCTGTTTATTTGGCGATTGCGACTGAGAAGTTATTCAGAATTTTATGAAGAATATGCCTGTGTGACCCCAAGTTATAAATAAAAACCGTGAAACGCTTAGATTTTTCATTGGAACGATAAAAATAACTATAGGTAAGTTGTAGTTTCAATAAATTATACCTTCCTTCAGAATCTAAAAATCTACTTCGATAGAAATTGTCCTGTAATGTGTACCTTTAATACAATAAATAAATGTTTGTTGTAATTTCAAAGATATGGCACGTACTCTTGAGAGCGCTCGTTTGCTGCGAAATCTTAGAGATCAAGCTAATCCTTCGACATTTTCAGATATCAACGAGTCTACGAGTTTAGAGCCCATTATAGGCTCTCTAAAGAGTTATCCTCACGACACTGCCATAAACTTAAACCATGCCTGCAAAGCGAAGACGAACAAAAGTGAGCTTGGAATGAAGAACCACATAGGGATCAAGTTGAGGACCAGAATCAATCCCAGATGCTACAAAACGAGCGTCGACAAGTTTCTATTCTACCATTGTGGAATAACAGAACATAGCCTGCACTGCATCACTACACTACATATCTATTATGATATGTGATATATAAATGAGTAGCTTTGAGCTGATTTGTCTATATCACAGTGTTTTTAAAGTTTATTTCATTTATGTTTGCCTTTTGTAAGTAGGTAGTTCAATTGTATAGGTACTGTTTAGTTCTGTGTGATTTTTAGTAAATAAATGTGTCTTTTAAATGTTTAGGTACACCTATTGTACATTGACATCCTATTTAATATATATCTTTCTATTAGACTTAAATAAAGAAGGGAAGTAATATACAAGTTTATTATTTTTGACAATATGTCCAATAATTTATTGAGCATTATAGTGAGAGAGGCCTTTCCCCAACCTGGGGACCCTGCTAATAATCAAACATAGTGTTTTAGATATAATAACAGTACCTAAATTAGGAATCAATGTAGTAGGATCAAAAAAAGGCTTTTTTATTTTATTTGTTTATATATTATAGTGAGAGATGCCCCCGCCTGCAGGCGCGCGGCATTGGCTTGCGTTCGCGTTGCCTCTGCTATTATAACGGCGGCACCAGCCAGCTTGTCCTCTGCATTTACTCGTCTCTGCTCCAATTCAACGATGATCAGTCCACGATGATCCAACTCTTTGACCTATAAAATATTTGAATAAATTAGGTCAGCTGTTTATCGCAATTGTCATTTTCCTGAGAAAATATGATATAAGACTTAACAGCCTCAACCGCTGCCCTCGTGACTCCTCGTGCTGTTTGGTTTTCTTACACCTTTTGCACCGCTGCTGGCCAGTTTTTGTTGCACCTCCCCGCCGCCGTGACCGTTTAAGCCTCGTAGCAAGATCATTTCATTCACGACCTATGGTCTCCTTTGACCTCTCTCCCAAGCCAAAGCCTTTGGCAAGGCTCGAGTGCGTCATGAGGTGCTGCAGCAACTAGTCTAGCTGGTCGTCTGAAGCTCGATGTTCGACTTAAATTACAAGAAGATTATAGAGACAGGAAACAAAACTACGCATTATAATTGATTGATAACTTACTTTTAGATCCAATATCCAAGGGAGTTTACGAAATCTTGTAAAATTAATTGAAAACTATGAAAAAAATAGCAAAAAACAACAACAAACAAATCAACAAAGACGCACAGAATAAAAAAATTACCATAGATAACGTTAAAACTAGAAATAATTGTTTCCACCTATTGCTACTCTGTTGCTAGTGGCGCTAGTGAACGTTAAAACTACAAATAATTGTTTTCACCTATTGCTACTCTGTCGCTAGTGGCGCTAGTGTGCATGGGCAATGAGCAATCAGCAACAACTTAGCGATCGGTACGCGACAGGCTTCCATAATACGGTTTCTAGTGACACTTTGCAACCGGTCGCGGAGCGGTCGCGGTCGCGGTCGCGTCGCTGTTGCTTTTACATAATCAGCCTACCGGCCGCCATTCTACCAATCAAAAAAATGCTGACCCTTAATTCAAGAATCATTAAGCCTTTCTGAATGTACCTAGATATTAAAAATATGAATGAAAAATAACAGATTCGTAAAATAAAAAAAAACTCATCATTTATTTATTTTATTTTATTAGAACGAAACAAATCACCAATTACATGAATTAATTATTATAGTTACCTACAAACAAAAAATTAGACATCAGTACGTATAAAACTAAAATAAAAAATATAATATTTTAGATACTATTTTACATAAGAAGAATTAGTCACCCATCCCTCTCACAATAGAGCAAACAAAAGGACAATAAATCTTTTTATTCGTCTGCGAATATGTCGCTGTCAGGGAAAGCCTGGTAATCCATTATTGAGAGCAGTGAGGCAACGGCGAAAGAAGATGACCCTACAGTGCGGCTAGTTGGTGGAGCAAGGACCTGCGTAAATTTGACGTGAGCCCTACATAAATGAAGGTACAAATATATGCTCCTCCTTTTAGTAAAAAGTATTTTATCTAAGTTTAACTCTTAAGTTAAAAGTATTCACATATTATTTAAATAGGTACCTACAGACGATACTAAGACCTACAAATTTACACATGTACACAATAATGCAATTAAATTATTATAGAGAAATGCAATGAAAGTGGATGTTGATGATTCTTTGTTTATGGCAACTGTGTCTGGACACTTTTCTGTCAGTGTCAAGTAATGGAAAATAATTGTAAAATCAATGAGTTATCAAATTATGAAGATTGTTTGTTATTTAAACCAGAGCCTATTCTGTTATCTAGCAAGGTGTACCACGTGCAGGTTAGGTTGGCTTGGGAGACGAGATGATGATTAAATATTATAAATAATGCTGGACAATTCACACAGCATTATCTAGCTCTATGGTAAACAGAGCTTGACTTGTGTTATGGGTACTAGATAACTGATATACATAATACAATACATAACATAAGTGTCGACGGCCAGTAAAAAAATGGCCACTGCTGGCTCGACCCACTTCGTCTTTTATTATACCATCGGCTTTTCAACACAAAATTGTAAAAAGCATATATTGTGATGAAACCCTTTCCCGTGATCTTTCTAACGTACGGACAGACAGACAGAGTGAATGGCGTACAGTAGGAGCTATGGGACATATGTTAGACGAATGGTTAGCGGTATTTGTAGGGTACAGTCGACGTGGTAGATAAGTAGCTAGAAATTAGATGTCTTTTATATCTTTTTTTTTTAGAGTTTTGTCACAAAATGACTTGGTCACTCCCATAAGAGATCAATTCTTTAAATACATATAAACATGGCAAAATACATAAACTCAACAAAAATAAACGTTTGCCACACACATCACATTGCATGGCCACCTCCATAAGTACTGTTTGTTTTGACGACCGATGTGGCGCGGTGGGCGAAGGTCCGCCTGCGACGCAGGAGGTTGCGGGTTCGATTCCCGCCTCGGAACAATGTGTGTATGATCTGCAGATCCGGGGTTCCGGGTGTTCTGGGCGTTTTCTATGTATAATAAAAAATATCTATATATGTAATGTATTGTATTATGTATATCAGTTGTCTAGTAAATACCCATAACATAAGCTCTGCTTAACATGGGGCTAGATAATGCTGTGTAAATTGTCCAGTATTATATATTTATTTAAATATAAAAATAATTTATAAATAGGTATCTAATTTAAAAACAACTATTATATAATATGATAAAAAAAACTTCCTGAATCGTCACTTCCTAACAGCACAAAATATCTAAATGAAGTGAATTTGAGTCAGTCAGATTATTCGTAGTCAAATTAAATCTCGCAGGCGTCAGGCCTTTTAAAAGGTAGCGTCATGATACAAATCAAGTCCTATTTGACCTGCCTACAAAGCTACTCAATCAGTGCACGCGCCCGTTATAAATCTGGATAACAATGTGCGGCTAACTACTAAGTACCTAACCTACTACTTTATATTTCACCGTCATCGCCATCGATTAGAATTAAAGTAAAGTAAAAGTAAAAAGATTTTTATTTTGTCACAACAGAGACTCTTATAAACTAAACTTAGATTAACAGACGACAGAGACTGACAAAAATCGGTCTCCCCTCAGCATGTACCATAGCGCTGGTCTTCCGTGGAGACCGTGATGCGCAAGGTGGCCTAATACAGTTAAAGACTAACAAAGAAATCACACAAATAAAAAATTGCAAAAGTTTTGATGGAGGGGTGTGTGTTGTCTTTTTGACGATAACATTATTGTACGGATCGCTCTAAAATTATTGTACGGATCGCTCGTCCACTGCTGGACATAGACCTCCCCCAATGAGCGCCATAGCACCCTGTCTTCAGCTTGACGCATCCAGCATCTACCTGCAGTCTTTCACAGGTCGTCATCCCACCTGGTCGGAGGGCGTCCTACACTACTTTTACCGAGACGTGGTCTCCACTCAAGAACACGTTTGCCCCAGCGGCCGTCGGATAAGAAAAGCATAGAAAAGTAACAGATCTTAATTAACTTATTCCACGGTCCATAGTAATATATACCTTAAAACTAGCATACATCAAATATAAAAGGACTAAATAAATAATAAAACATAATAATAATACCAATGGGTAATACAAAATAAATAAATGGATGTATAGCTTCCACATAGTATCTGCAACCAACATACACGATCACGCGCATGTTCTAAATCATTTGTGCACTAAAACGTTAAACTCTTAGTATAATTTAAAAAATAGGTATGTACCATCCACAGTTATTATAGTTCTGTGGTAGTACATTAAAAAAAACTGGGGCAAACGTGTCCTTGACTGGAGACCACGACTCGGTAAACGTAGTGTAGGACGTCCTCCAACCAGGTGGGATGACGTCCTGTGAAAGACTGCAGGTAGATGCTGGATGCGTCGTGGACTAATATAGGATGATGATGATGATGATGATGATGATGACATTAAAGAACAAATTTACATAACTTAATCTACTTTTTTATGATTTATTTTGGAAGAGCGAGATTCCCTAACACAGGTATTTCTTTTACTTAAAAGGGAATCTCAAACACTGCTATATTTATTGTACATTAAGTTAAAGAAACAAATATTTTATATTTTGTATTTGTATTGTATAGCTTACACATGCGTTGATTACTGGGAATTTATTGATTCCCACTATCATTACAAGCCCATATCGCAATGACACGTTTCACTACAACACAATAAATATACCGCCGACTGTACAACACAAAAACTCTATCTTATCGCCACTAAATCCATAACTTAGCTTGTAATATGACAGGGACCAGTTTTTTTGCCCATTTAAGGTATTTTTTCACCCTTTTTATTTTTTGTGATCTCTACCGGTTATGGGAGTTTAATTTTATGTATGGTAATTATTTTGTGTTTGTTTGTAAGTTGTTCTTTTATTTAAATAAAATAAAAAAAATATAACTATAAAGTATTTTAGGTCACGGTATACGGATAATTTATAAACTTATTTACCTATTAATCAGGTGTAACTTTTTTCTGGTTTCAGCATTTGCATATGTTTTTAACACTTTGAGTGCTTAAATCACACGGTATGTGTTTTCTACAAGTGACTAATATGCGTAAATCCACACTAGCGCAGCGGCTGAGAAAATACAGATCTTTGTGACTCAGCACAGCCGTAATATTTTTCGAACGAAACGCATGGCGCAACACAACCGCTGTGTAGAGCGGCAGCACGAATTTTTTAGGTTAAAAAAAAGATCGCAGTCGTCGAAAAAAAATCGCAGTCAAAGTGTTAACATGCATTTGTTAAGATATACTCGTAGATCATCTATCTAAAAATCTTTCTATCTATATTCCTAGGGGTCGTTCAAGTATTACGTAAGCACTATGGGGGGACGGGGTGGGGGGGGTCTTTGTTTTGCTTATTTTGGATGACATGGGGGGTAGGGGAGTCTGATACGTCATCGGTAGTTATTTACTTTTTTACACGAATGGCAACCCAAACATTGTCTATGTTTGAAAACGAAACGCATTTTCGGGGATTCCCGCAAATAATGCATAAGTTTATAATTTTGTAAAATAAAAAAATACATTTATAATTTAAAAATGTTTACGTAAGCATGGGGGGAGGGGGTAAAAGATTTGCTTACTTTTGCTGACAAGGGGGATGGGGGGGGATGGGGGGTAAATAATTGTAATAAATCTGCCTACGTAATATTTGAACGGCCCCTATCTAACCAGCAGGTAACACCCACTGCTGAGTATACGCCTCTTCCTTATCTCGCCACCCGTGGCGGTCTTGTGCCAGTCGGAGCCACTGCTTCCCTGCAGCCCCCACAATGTCGTCTGACCATCGGGCCGGTGGTCTGCCTCGACGCATATCCATAGGCTACTTTGGTCCATCGGTGATCCTCTCTCCTTGCCATCTGAAATCTTTACATATTATAAAATGAAGTCGCTTCCGCTGTCTATTATAAATAATAATAATAAATAATGCTGGACAATTCACACAGCATCATCTAGCCCCAGCAGAGCTTGTGTTATGGGTACTAGATGACTGATATACATAGGTAATACAATACATTATATAGATAGATTTTTTTTACTATACATAGAAAACGACCAGAACACCCGGAACAAATATCTGCAGATCGTACACACAATTGTTCCGAGGCGGGAATCGAACCCGCAACCTCCTGCGTCGCAGGCGGACCTTCGCCCACCGCGCCACATCGGTCGTCGTATTCACTTAGATCTTTTAAACTACTCAACAGATTTTAATGCTGTTTTCAACAATAGATAGAGTGATTCAAGAGAAAGGTTTATAAACCATTTGACACATAGATTTACACGCGGGGCGCAGCTAGTTATATTATATATATTATTGTATTTAGTATGGTATCTATACTAATATTATAAAGAAGAAAGGTTTGATTGTTTGTTTGTTTGTAATGAATAGGCTCCGAAAATAATAGACCGATTTGAAAATTCTTTCACCTTAGGGAAGCCACACTATTCCCGGTGAACATAGGCTATATTATATTTTCAAAAAAGTTAGGGATCTGTACTAAAACCGTGCGAAGCCGGGAAGGTCCGCTAGTGTATGATAAGATTGATAAGAGATTATGTCTTATCAGAAGAAATCATATACCTACCGACGTATATTTATAGGTATAGTTTATTTTTTAAATAATTTGTATTTTTATAAATCGTAGCTTTACATAATTAATGTTGATTATGAGCCGTGTGTAGGATCAACATTAAAATCGTAAAATATAAAACCGAACGAATATTATAAGATAACAAGTGAATCCAAACGCGATCCCTAGTTCCCGGCAACATCAAGCACATGACATGAAACACTTGGGATGGTATGTCGGTATGTCCCAGGGAAGTCAATGTTTACAGAAACACACACTTGTCGGGTAAAAACACTGTGTTACAATAAATTAAGCAATTGAAAAGGTTAAATAGGTTTGTACCTAAAAAATATAGAGCATTTGAATTTGTATAGCTGGTAGGATGTTTGGGAAAAAGCTTTTTTTGTAACTGCTATTTATGCTTCTAAACATTCGGGAACTGCTTTCAGTGATAATTCAGTGATAAGGCCGTCTCCTAGTAGACTATTTTTCGTTATTGTTGACGGTACAGCAAGTTTGTAGGCAAACGACGACCGATGTGGCGCGGTGGGCGAAGGTCCGCCTGCGACGCAGGAGGTTGCAGGTTCGATTCCCGCCTCGGAACAATTGTGTGTACGATCTGCAGATATTTGTTACGGGTGTTCTAGTCGTTTTCTATGTATAATAAAAAAAACTATCTATATAATGTATTGTATTATGTATATCAGTTATATAGTACCCATAACACAAGCTCTGCTTACCATGGGGCTAGATAATGCTGTGTGAATTGTCCAGCATTATTATTATTGTAAACACATCACAATAGATAAACTCGTTGTAGCATGAAGAATAAGATATTATACATTATTTGTCAATTAGAGATCATTCCTTTAATAAATTTTGCTAACCATTCCATCATCATTCTATGTTAGTCCACAGCTAGACATAGGCCTCCCCCAATGAGCGCCACAGCGCCCTGTCTTCCACTAGTGGACAAAAAATTGAGGTGAACAGTAAAATAATTTTATTTGATAATAATTTATATATAAAATATGACTTGTCTAAGTGCTTATTTTGTAAGCCTAAAGAAATAAATGATTTTTTACTTTACTTACTTTACTTCAGCTTGCCGCATCCAGCATCTGTCCTTCGTAGCTAAGCAGATCTTGTGTTATGGGTACTAGATGACTGCATGATATACTTAATATGCCTAATACATTTACATAAATTGATATTTTGTTGTACAATGAGATGTACACTAGATGAAAACCCGGCTTCGCTCGGGTATACCTAATGTAGACTAATAGTAATAGTCTAAATTTTTTTTAACAAAGTGTACCTAGGTCACTTAGGATACTTCTGTATTTATCTGTACTTAGCTATTAATACTTTGGCTAGGCATAGATTCGTATATTTGATTGTGTCGTATACATTCAATTAGGCTATTTGACAAATTTTGGAAATCTTTTTAAATTATTCCTTATTACATTATAAACACACTACATTAATATTTCCGAGCGATCTACAGTATTATTTATAAAAATCAATGTTAAAGTTAAAATTTTCCAAACCGCGCCATAAACGATGTTTCTGTAATGGCGCTATTGTTTACTGCCGTGTGACGTCACACGCAGTTAACAATAACAAATATTTATGCCACTAGTTATAATATTTATCAAAATTTGACAGAATAGCTCACAGATTGAATTTAACACCCAGAAAACGCAAAACGCGAACAACAATCGGTCGAGGAATGTATGTTTACTGGCATGTGACGTCACCAGAGTTGTAACCAACAACAGGGCGTTTTCGTCACAGATAAAATTCAATAAATTATTACATTTTGTTTCGTGTAATTTGCAAAAAATATACATAATTTAGTTGAAATAAAGCGAAAATTTCTTTTTTATGCTATTATCTGATAGGATGACCACAATTTGTAGCATATTTTCAATGTTGTCAAATAGCCTAAAACTGCTAAAGTGTATACCATGTAGATTCATTCCTTAATATTTACCGAAATAACAATAATGTCTCTGTCTCACAACCAAAGAGTTTAGACCTTAGCCACAATGGAGAACGGAATACGAACCTGTGGCACGTGATGACATGACACCAACGCCACATTGATGACATTGACATGTTTACTTCGCAACGCTATTTTATATCAATCTATTAATTTTTATCTGATTTTTATATTTAAAATATTCATACAATATCTTTATAACTTGTAGCCTATGTGTTATTCTGATGTATAAGCTACTAGCTGCGCCCCGCGGTTTCACCCGCGTGGTCATATATATTTTGGATGATATACCTACTATATATCTTTATGCATTATAATGTTTGTACGATCTGCCAATATTTTTTTTATAATATAAAAAAATATTGGCAGATCGTACAAACATTGGTCCCGGCGGGAATCGAAGCCGCAACCTCCTGTGTCACAGGCGGACCTAAACCCGCCGCGCCATCTGGGTGATCAAAATTACAATGACAATTCAATTCAATTAAAATTCTATATTGCCAGACAACAATAGTTCAAAGAAAACATATAATTACAGCCAAGAAAATAAAATAAAAATAACTATATTTAATATCGTCGATAAAACCATTTAACTTTATCTTCTCCCTAAAAGTTAACCTCTCAAACCGCTACCACATTTTTTACTCCGCATCAATTGATACATCCTAATCATGTTACAAACTGTATGCCGATACCCAGTGTTGTGTGAACGGAGTCAGTGGACCGAGCTTGTATGTATTAAAAAACAAAATGGTGGAAGGTCCGCTGTCACTTTCTATCAATGTCAGATTCGGTTGTAGTTTATTCGTTGTGTGAATGTAATTATTAAAAAGCTATTTTTTTTCTTTAGTTTTATACGTGTCTTTGTAGATAAATAGTAGCAAAGGGCTGATGCTATGAACTATAGTTATTTTCGCCACTCATTGACTGCAGTTTCAATATTCTTTAAATTGAAAATTAGTATGAATGCTACACTCACGAATACATTTGAATGTTGGATGATAATTAGAAATCGCACTAATATTATAAACATGAACGAAATTAATTAGTGATGATATGATTATAAATACGATAGTTTGTTTAGACGAATGGATGTTTGTTTCTTCTTCACGCCAAAACTGATGAAAGAATTAGGTTAAAATTGCAAAAAATTGCAAAGATGTAGTTCTAAGCCTGGCATCAAACATAGGCTACTTTTTACGCCATCAAACAGTTCCCATGGGATATAAATATATATATTGATTAATAGTACTCATATCATAATAAAAAATATAGCTACCAAGACCAACCTACACCCTGCTTGTACATATATAACATTATGTCTGTGTGTAAGTAAATGTACTTACACTACTTATTATTAACCAAATTAATATATCTTTATATCAATCTCAAACGTGACAAACTCCGGAAAGTCGTCGGTATTGTCACGGGACACTGCATGCTAAACAAACACCTATTTAATTTGGGTGTCACGGACAGCCCCCTTTGCAGAGGGTGCATGAATGCAGAGGAGACGGCAGCGCATGTGCTTGTAGATTGCGACAGCGTGGCTTCTCAAAGACTGCATTACCTTGGGACACCGAGGACGCCTAGGGAGGCATGCACCGGCATCAGCGAGCTGCTGGCCTTCCTGGAGGACATCGGGTGGTTAGACTAGCAACCCCCCCACCCGACACGCAAAAAAGGCCCACCGGTGGCCAGGTTGCGGAAACCAGTCCAGAAACAAGTAAGTAAGTAAGTATATCTAATCATTAAACGGTTCTATAGACACAACGCGTGCGAAACCACGGGCAGAAACTAGTATTTTATAAAATCACCGTGTCATACTCGTCCTTTTTCAGGTGGTTAGGCTTGTTATGACATTGCGTGTCTAGAGGTTAAGGTCTGAAGTTTCGAGAGCATTCGCTCTCGCTCGTCTACAAGTGACAAATATGCGTAAATCCACACTAGCGCAGCGGCTGAGAAAATACAGATCTGTGTGACTCAGCACAGCCGTAATGTTTTTCGAACGAAACGCATGTGCGGCGCAACACAACCGCTGTGTAGAGCGGGAGCACGAATGGCGTAGGTTAAAAAAAAGATCGCAGTCGTCGAAAAAAATTCGCAGTCTAAGTGTTAAAGCGAGATTATCATCACCATCATCACATCATCATCATCATCATCATCATCATCATGTTAGTGCACTGCTGAACATAGGCCTCCCCCAATGAGCGCCATAGCGCCCTGTCTTCAGCTTGACGCATCCAGCATCTACCTGCAGTCTTTCGCAGGTCGTCATCCCACCTGGTCGAAAGGCGTCCTACACTACGTTTACCGAGAAAAAGCGAGATTATAGCAAGTTAATATTATGTACCGCTACAAAATTTTACAACAAATATCATTATTACAATCTTTACTGAATTCAATAAAAATATAATATTATTAAAAACTTTATTACCGCGCTCATAAATCAAGGGATAATATTTTAATAATGTAAGATATATTTATGGATATATTTATATAAACAAGTGGTTTTAGATAGTATCTGACGTGTAATGATGGGGTGTTTTGGGATTTGTAAAAAAACTCCCAACTTTGCGGGATGTTATCGCAGATCTGTGGGTTTTGCGGTGGCCATGAGTAAAGAAATATATGAGACTTACCACCAAATTTCCCTTCTTCATAAATATTTTTGTATGGAAATATTTCCACCAACTTTCCCGACTTGGTAAATATTTTGTATGGAATATTTCAACCAAATTTTCCGACTTCTTAATTATTTTTGTATGGAAATATATTTCAACCAACTTTCCTGACTTGATAAATATTTTTGTATGGAAATATTTCAACCAACTTTTTCGTCTTCTTAAATATTTTTTATATTAAAAATTTTAAACCACAGGTCTAGAAAAACTAGGTTAAAAACGGAGTTATGTTAATTACAAGCTTTAATTTATTCTACTTCTCTACACGAACTAACAGGGCGTTAGTTTGTGTGGAACTAATCAACTGAATTTTTGACCTGTTATCCTCAACTGATTGATATGAAATTTGGCATACTTAAGTAAGTTCGGCGTTCGGAAACAAAAAAAACCTACCTCGGTTGACCTCCTTCGTCCAAAGAGCGATAACTAGTTCTAACTAGTTGTGTGCTGATCGGAATCTGTCCCACACCTACAATATCTCTTGTCAAAATCCCAAAAATCCTACAATTTCAAAAGCCATGGCTACAAGAAAATCTGAATTATTTGATACGCTCGTAAGTTGAGTACTGCAAACTTTGAATGGGCTATAAAAAGGAAACTTTATTTTTGATCTTACTCAAAATTCTTGAGGCAATATCCATATTGTTCTTGTGTTATCGACTAGCTGCGGCAAGCGGCTTCGCATGCAATAATAATAAATAATGCTGGACAAAATTCACACAGCATTATCTAGCCCCATGGTAAGCAGAGCTTGTGTTATGGGTACTAGATAACTGATATACATAATACAATATATTACATAGATAGATTTTTTTATTTACATAGAAAACGACCAGAACACCAGGAACAAATATCTGCAGATCGTACACACAATTGTTCCGAGGCGGGAATCGAACCAGCAACCTCCTGCGTCGCAGGCGGACCTTCGCCCACCGCGCCACATCGGTCGTCAATAAGCTACATGAACTGACTTTTATACAAATATAAAACATCAAAGTGCTTCATTTCCTTTAGACTTTATATAACTCTTGGACACGTCACAAAATTCATACAATACAATACAATATAACTTTATTGCACCATCAATACAAAAAAATAATAAAAATACTAAAGGATCTTAATACTAACTATAACTAATGGCACAATCGGCGGCCTTATCGCTAAAAGCGATCTCTTCCAGGCAACCTTTGGATGGATAGGATCGGTGCGTTTTAAAGCTGACGGTGTCTTAATTATATTACAAATTTACCTATGTAAGTAAAACTAGGAAATATTGTGATCAGATAAATTTTTGGTTACAATAATATATAATATAGTATATATAATGCACTGTATTAAGTTCAAGTTATTCAGTACCCATAACTTAAGCTCTGATTAGCTTGGGGCTATATTTTTGACGACCGATGTGGCGAGGTGGGCGAAGGTCCGCCTGCGACGCAGGAGGTTGCGGGTTAGATTCCCGCCTCGGAACAATTGTGTGTACGATCTGCAGATATTTGTTCTGGGTGTTCTGGTCGTTTTCTATGTATAATAAAAAATATCTATCTACATAATGTATTGTATTATGTATGTATATCAGTTATCTAGTACCCATAACACAAGCTCTGCTTACCATGGGGCTAGATAATGCTGTGTGATTGTCTAGCATTATTAATTTTTGTGCGTTCAACTGTTCGTGTGTGTCTGCCACTCTACCGGGTTCTGACTGACAAGCTGAGTCAGGACCTATTAGACCTACACACGCGCGCTTATCCACTTTCTGTGAGGGCTACTTAGTACCAAATACTACTTACATTTTGTACCTATTCACTTTATTTTTTTTATATTTTGTCTGTGTTACGTGTTTTCTAGTAGGTACCTAAGTAGGTACTTTGTAGTCTTTACTAATATTATAAAGAGGAAAGGTATAATTTTTTATTTTTTTGTAATGAATAGGCTCCGAAACTACAGGACCGATTTGAAAAATTCTTTCACCGTTGGGAAGCTACACTATTCCCGGTGAACATAGGCTATATTATGTTTTCAAAAATGTTAGGGATCCGTACTAAAACCGTGCGAAGCCGAGATGGTCCGCTAGTCTAATATATGTGTAATTAGCCTTGTTTGTGTGTTGTGTTAGTGTTTAATAAATAATTTTCTTTCTTTCTTTCTTTCTTTCATGTCTCTATTTTTATAAAAATAGCTTTATTTCAACTGGATTGAGGCACATATTCGTAATGAAAATTAAGCTAATGAGCCGCGGAAATAGTATGAGCGATACACTCACGCATACATCTAAATCAACCGCTAAAGCCACCGCATAAAAGGAAAACTCAGTAAAATAAATTCATATATCTACCTGGAATGTGAATTATTTTTACACCTGGTAACATCAAACGCTGATTTCGGCTCAATGCGTACTATTTACCCTTTAACCCGCCCAGTGACCTGGTTCACTGTTTACCATTGGTTAAGGTTGAATCATATCTATTCCACAACCGCTGTAAACGTGTTCTTGAATGAAGACCGCGACTCGGCAAACGTAGTTATCTTGTAACATTCACTGACTTTCTTAAGCAAGCTTTTTTAATTCAATACAATACAACAATACTTTGTAGTTTAGGACGCCCTCCGGCCAGGTGGGAAGGAAGAAGAAGAAGACCTGCGAAGGACTGCAGGCAGATGCTGGATGCGTCATTGGGGGAGGCCTATGTCCAGCAGTGGACAACTATAGGCTGATGAAGATAATGATATCTATTCACAATCATTCGAAGTAATTTCGCAGTTGTAAAATATCTCCTTTTAAAAATCTGGGTCTCATTTAGATAAATAAATAAATAATGCTGGACAATCCACACAGCATTATCTAGCCCCATGGTAAGCAAAGCTTGTGTTATGGGTACTAGATAACTGATATACATAATACAATATATTACATAGATAGATTTTTTTTATTATACATAGAAAACGACCAGAACACCCAGAACAAATATCTGCAGATCGTACTCACAATTGTTCCGAGGCGGGAATCGAACCCGCAACCTTTTGCGTCGCAGGCGGACCTTCGTCCACCGCGCCACATCGGTCGTCTAAATAGAGTCATCTAGATAAACCTATGTTAGGATTTAAGATGCTATCAACAAACTGTAACAAATTTGTAACAATAAATAAATATATATATATATATCTATCTATACAACTATTCACTGTTGTCTTGATGAGACCCAGATTTTTTATAATTTTACAACTGCGAAATTACTTCGAATGATTGTGAATAGATATCATTATCTTCATCATCCTATAGCAGTCCACTGTTGGACATAGGCCTCCTCCAATGAGCGCCATAGCTCCCTGTCTTCAGCTTGCCGCATCCAGAATCTACCTGCAGTCTTTCGCAGGTCGTCATCCCACCTGGTGGGAGGGAGTCCTACGTTTACCGAGTCGTGGTCTCCACTCGGGAACACCTTCTTCTTGGTAGGTTAGGTATATTGTATAAGTGTGCTTCAACCTTTTCATTGATTTAATTTGATTTGTTTTACAGATGACATCAAAAGAACAGACCACGCCGAATGTTTTTGACTTCGGATGCCTGCTAAAATAAAAACAACCCTTTACTGAAGGTTCGTTGACTCAAATGAATGGTCAAAGAGTTTCATATTATTACATATATATTTTATTGCATCATTGTAATATATAAATAATGCTGGACAATTCACACAGCATTATCTAGCCCCATGGTAAGCAGAGCTTGTGTTATGGGTACTAGATCAGTGATATACATAATACAATACATTACATAGATAGGTATTTATTTATTATACATAGAAAACGACCAGAACACCCGGAACAAATATCTGCAGATCGTACACACAATTGTTCCGAGGCGGGAATCGAATCCGCAACCTCCTGCGTCGCAGGCGGACCTTCGCCCACCGCGCCACATCTCGGTCGTCAAATTGTGTATTTCTATAGGTCTTAGTTAGTATCTAGGTAATGTATAAGAGACACAATGGTATATTTTCTAGCATAACGGTTGGGGCTTGATTTATTGCAGGGTTTGGTGATGCTTTTAATTTAAATAACTTTTAATAGTTTTAATGTAAATATTTATTATAGCTACTATAAATACTTGAACTTCAACTTCTTTTTTGTTTTGGCTCCGCTTGTTTTTGCTACTACTCTGTTGGTGTTTGTTTTCATAGTGTATTAAACTTTTTAAATAGAATATGATTGTATTAAGCATAGATTTAGTTCCAGATGGAGTCCTACGGAATCACAAGTCAACAACAGCAATGGCGGAGCGGACTTGTCATAAGTGAGAGATGCCAACTGATGAAAAAAAAATGCCGATAATTTTCATAAAATTTTCTAGAAATCACAGATCACAAATCAAAATGGTAGCTATTATTTAAAAAAATAGTAGCGTAATGCTTTAATCACAAATATGTTATAGTTTTTATAAGAGCTACTGTTCCTCCTGCCTAATTATAGTGGACTGTATCTTGCTTGGGTAGGGTGCGGGCGAGAAATGAAAGAACTTCTTTACAACTTGAAAGGGCGCGGCAGAGGTACAAAGCTTCGATCCGTTACTTGTGAGAACGCGTGGCCGACTGCCTGTACAAAGCTTCGGTCCGTTACTTGAGAACACGTGGCCGACCGAAGGTACAAGCTTCGGTCCGTTACTTGAACACGTGTTCGACAAATGTGTCGGTTTACAAATACTTCTTTGTCCCGCGCCGTTATGCACATTGAGCAAATTTTATTCATAAAGTGGTATACATACATAGCTATTGTTTCTTAATTTGTCTATCTTATACAAAGCTATAGGTTATAATACTATCTTAATACTATGTCGTGCACATTTCTCCCGCCGTCGCCGTCGTCGGCGCCTCCGCCGTCGCGCGATCCACTGGTAGCACGACGATCTTCTTGGTGGGCCGCCGCAGGACTCGTCCACTGCTGGTGATCACGTCCACGACGCGTGTCTCTCCATCCCGCCCTGGGTGTAGAGATATGACTCTAGCCCTAGGCCAAGTGTTGCGTGGTTGTGTTTCGTCGCAGAGGAGTACGAGGTCCCCGGGCTGGGGGGCCTCGCCGACGGTGTGGGGCTCCCGCCGGTGTTGGAGTAAGGGTAGATACTCCAGCATCCACCGACGCCAGAACTCGTCCGCTAGGTACTGCACGCGTCGCCAGAGAGCGTGCGCGCGCTCATCCTTCTCGATGAATGCCCCCGGGGTGGGGACACTGCTGTTCGGGCCCAACAGTAGGTGGTTGGGTGTGAGTGCTTCTGGTGCATCCGGGGTGACCGCGACGTGCGTCAGCGGTCGTGAGTTGACCGAGTATTCCACCTCCGCCAGCAGAGTTGTGAGCGTGTCGTCGCTCGGGTATCGCTCGTGCAGGGTAGTACGGAGCGCTTCCTTGACTGAGCGCACCATGCGCTCCCATGCGCCCCCCATGAAGGGAGCGGCTGGCGGTATGTAGCGCCACTGGATCCACTTGTTTGTAGCGGCGTCTGCGACGCTATCCATGGCGGCCGCTCTCAGCTCGCGGTCAGCGGCCTTGAAGCACGTGGCGTTGTCGCTGTGTAGCTCGCGTGGGCACCCGCGCCTTGAGATGAATCTCCTTAGGGCGTTGATGGCAGCATCAGCGCTCAGGTTCGGCACGATTTCGAGATGGATGGCCCTGGAAGTCATACAAGTAAAAAGCGCTACATATCTCTTTTCTCTATGTCGTCCGACTGTAACTTCGAGTGGACCGAAGTAATCTAATCCTGTGTGGGTGAAGGCCCTCTCATGATGGGCTAGGCGGGATTCTGGCAGGTCCCCAGTCGCTGGAGCTCCCGGCTTCGCTTTCTTGATGCGGCAGTACATACACTTCTTGATAACGTCCTTTACTATGGGTCTTATTCGAATTATCCACAATCGTTGACGCAGCTCGTTCACGACTGTCTCTGCGCCGCCGTGGTGTAGCTTCTCGTGTACGTACTGTATGTATAATTTAGTGTAGGCGTGCCTACCGTCTAGGATGATCGGGCTAGCGACCTCTGGTGCTAGGTCGGGCGTCTTGTCGATGCGCCCGCGTAGTCGCAGCGTTTGGTCCGTCCCCACGACGACGCTCAGTGCTGATAGTTTGCCTCCTTTAGATATACCTTTATGTGAGTGAATGCGATCGATTTCTTCGCTGAAGCTTTCACGTTGGCTGCTCAGCACCCACAGCTGCTCAGCTTTGATGAGATAGTGGGCTTCGAGGCCGATGTACTTTATTGCCGTCTCTCTCTGGCACCTACTGTTTTCCGCGCTAACCTTCCTTTGGTGTTTCGCTTTTCTCCAGTCTGGATCACTATCTGCGTTTTTCTTAGTTCTCTTTCGCAGTGCGGCCACCGTCTCGTGCTTTTTCGCTCTGCAGAGTGCCACGAACTGCAGTACCCTCGCTGTCACTCTTATCAATCGGAGCCACCGTGAGAATCTATGTATCTCTGGAAGGTGGCCCGTTGTACTGACCTGAGTGACTGTAGTCGTGTAGCACATCTCTCTTTCCTCGCCGGTGATTACGGCCGGCGTGGGTGTCTCTCTTGGCCAGCTTTCTTCATCTCTGCGTAGGAAAGCCGGTCCTGTGTACCATCTGTGGTTAGTATCAAAATTTACCGGTGTGGATCTCGTAGCGTCGTCTGCGACGTTCTCTGCTGACGGCACCCATCGCCACTCGGTTTTCTTCGTGGTGTCCTCGATCTCGGCTAGTCTATGAGCTACGAAGGTTTTAAAGGTTCGCGGCTCGGCCCGTATCCATGCTAGGGCTGTCCTTGAGTCGCTCCAGTATACCTTTTTCTCGGCTTCGAAGTCGTGCTCGCGTGCTACCGTATCTGCGAGGCGCGCTCCCAGCAATGCCGCTTGTAGCTCCAGTCGCGGGATCGAAACGGGTTTTAAGGGATTTACCCGACTTTTAGCTGCCGCTAGTGCCACGCTCACTTCGCCGTTGGCCTTTGCAGTCCGCCAATACACGGCCGCAGCGTAGGCCTCCTCGCTCGCGTCGACGAATGTGTGTAGTTGTCTCGTGGCAGCCGGTTCGATCTCGTAACACCTAGGGATTCGTACCTTGTCGAGGTTTTGAAGTGTTTCGGTCCATTCACGCCATTTCTCTTGTAGCGCTTCGGGCAGGGGCTCGTCCCAGCTCGTCCCGAACTTCCATGCGTCCTGCATCAGTCTCTTCGCCGGCGTGGTGATGGGCGAAATTAGTCCCAGTGGATCGAATAGTGACATAATCACGCTGAGTGCCTCTCGCTTGGTTGGTGGCTTACCTCCGTTCATCAGGGAAGGCGGGGCCTTCCGCTCATTTACCCGGAAGCATATCCGATCGCTGCGTACATCCCAGTAGAGTCCCAGCGCCTTCTCCACCTCGCTGCCACCGATGGCGACCTTGGCGTCTCCGGTGCGTGCTGCGGGGCTCTGAATGGTCCGCGGCTCATTGGATGTCCATCCCCGCAGCTCAAAGTGTGCCTGCCGGTTCACGTGGTCTACCTGTTGATTGACGCTCTCCGCCTCTAGAATCGTCGGGTAACTGGAAAGATAGTCATCCATGTACATATTTCGAGTTATAGCTTTGGTGGCGGCTGGGAACTCGTTCTCGTAATCCTGTGCGTTCTTATTCTTGATGAATAGCGCTGTGCACGGCGATGATGAAGCTCCAAAAACCACCGAAGTCATACGGTACTCGTCCGGCTTTGCTTCGCCTCGTCGGTCATCTCTCCACAGGAACCTGAGTGCGTCTCTGTCGGCAGGATCTATTTTCACTTGCATGAACATCTCCTTTATGTCGGCCGAAACGGCGTATGCGTGTTGACGAAAACGCATAACCACTCCCGGCAGCGACTGCAGCAGATCTGGGCCGGTTAGTAACCTATCATTCAAACTCTTACCCGCTGACTTAGCCGCTGCGTCATGAACCATCCTTATCTTCGGTTTTGTTGGTGTCACGACTGCGAAGTGTGGTAGGTACCATGTCTTGTTTTCTTTGCCTGGCCCTTCTGCTCTTTCTGCATAGCCGGAAGTCAGCAGGTTCTCCATCCGTTCTTTGTACTTGGCCTTGAGTTCCACGTTTCGATCCAGCTTCCGTTCTAAGCTGTGTAGCCGCTTCAGTGTATCGCTGTAATTATTAAGCAGATGTACCTCGTTATCCTTCCACAGCAGTCCGGTCTGGAATCTACCGTCGGGCAGGCGTCGACTTTTCTCTTCCAATGTTCGTAGAGCTCTTTGTTCCGGGTCGCTCGCCTGTTTTCGTGGCGCTATTCCTAGCGCTTCTAGTTTGAAGAAGTCCTTCATTGTTTCTTCAAAGTTGTCTGGGTGTAATGCTGCTCCGACGTAACCACAAAAGCTCTTTTGTGGCCGTCCGTCTAGGCGGCAGCCGTGTAACACCCAACCTAACTGTGTGAGTGAGGCGACCGGTAGATCTCTCCGTCCCTCTCGCACCTCTCTTGAAATTATCAGGTCCCAATTGTTTTGACCTATTACTATCTTGGGGTGAGCTTTCGTGTAGATCAGATCCTCCGCTATATCTAGTAAGTGTGGGCAATCTTCTATCTCGTGTCTCGTGATGGCTTGTGTGGTAAAGTCTAGCTTCTTCACTGTCTGAGCGTTGCGAAGTACGTGTTCCTGACGTTGGTTTCTCCCTCTGATGCGTATGCTCACCGTCTTACTATGCTCGTGCTTGACTTCACCTCCGTTAGCATCTCTGATCCACAGCGTATCCGTGGGGCCGTCGATGCCTAGCAGCTCAGTGATAGATTCCTCCACGAACGTGCACGTACTGCCATCATCGAGTAGGGCATAGGTACTTATCTTTGCTCTAGGTCCGATTAGTTCTATCGGTGCGATCTTTAGGTACGCTCGGCGTGGGCGGCCTGGTTGGGCATCTTTTCCTGTGACGCAAGCGGATATCTCTGCGCGGCGCTCCTCTGGTGCTGGCTGGGTCCCAACTGGTTCACTATGTAGTAATATGTGGTGTTTCTTACCGCAGCCTTCCTTAGCGCACGCTTTCGCTTGGCACTTGAAGCGACGATGTTTTTCCTTGAGACACAGGAAACAGACGCCATATTTCTTAGTCATTGCCCATCTGGTCGCCACGTCCGCCTCTAGGAAGTCCGCACAATCTAATAGCTTATGTGACCTGTGGCAGTGTTGACAGTTATTATTGCTCGTTCCTATTGCCGCGTAGGTCCTCTCTATCTTTTTCTTAGCTCTTCGTTCCTCTTCGGCGACCTCCGGTAGTGCGTAGGCTCCGCACTTGTCGGCCTCTGAGTTTAAAAAGGTAGCTAATCTTACCATCTCTGGTGTTTCCTCCTTTTTAATGGCGAAATAATCGTACCATTTACTGCGCAGGATCGAGGTCAGCTTGTCTAGGACACTGCGCACCATCTCGGGGTTTTGTAGGTACTCTTTACGACCAAGGGCCTCCACGGTAGCCACTATGTTGGCTACCTTCCCGGCGAAAATACACAAATCTCTAGGATTATCGCTCACCTTGGTCAATGTCCGTAGCTTCTCCATCTCCGCGATCACTAGTGCCTCCGGGCGCCCGAACCTCCTCTCGAGAGCCTCCATGATGGCCCTGGGTTCAGGTTGGCTGATGAGGAGACTGCTCACGGACTCGTACGCTACACCCTTGAGACTACGCCTAATTCTCATGACGTTCTCAATGTTTGAGAATGACTGTTCGCTGTCTCTGTATGCGGCCCGATACACTAGCCAACCACTAACCTGTCCTCCGAAAGTAGGTAGCTCCTGCGTGTACCTTGGAGACTCCCTTCTCGCCGCGATCTGCGACAACGCCGCCGCCAGCGCCTCCACGCCGACGGTTGACCCCTGCACGGTGGGCTGGTTCGTAGCCCGCCCAGACTTATGTCCTGTCTGGTCCTCCCGCACTCCTTGGTCCTCTCCCGGCGCCTCTGGAGCCTCCTTGGTGGCCTTGGGTGGCAGCGGCTCCCGCCGCTGCTGTAGCCACGATGTCACCCTCACTGACGCCATCTCGTCCTGGACTTCGTTCTCGTCCGAGGAGTCATCCTGAATTTGTTGCAGTTGCGCCTCCGCGAGCTCACGGGCAGCCTTCGCCTTGATCTGTAGCTCTGCGGAGCGCAACTCCGCCAGTTTGAGCTGTGCTTGAAGCACGGCCCTCTTCCGCGCGGTCGCCTTAGTTGACCGCGCTGCCACCGCCGCTGGCCTCGCGGTGGTCTTGCCGGTGTCCTCACTGTCGCTCGTGGCTTCGGTCCTTGTGACTGCCGACGTAGTGGCGGTGCCTCCACACTCCTGCGTCCACGTAGAATCCGTCGCGGACGTGGAGGTGGAGTGATCCTTTTCTTCCGCCGCTTGTCGTTGGTCACCCTCTCCGCTCTCCTCGGCGCCGACTCGCGAAGCCTCTTCCTTTCCTTGTCCGCTCCTTGTGACTGGCATTTCCTCTTAGGTTCGCTGATCTTCTATCCGGTTCGATGCGACCAATGTTCCTCCTGCCTAATTATAGTGGACTGTATCTTGCTTGGGTAGGGTGCGGGCGAGAAATGAAAGAACTTCTTTACAACTTGAAAGGGCGCGGCAGAGGTACAAAGCTTCGATCCGTTACTTGTGAGAACGCGTGGCCGACTGCCTGTACAAAGCTTCGGTCCGTTACTTGAGAACACGTGGCCGACCGAAGGTACAAGCTTCGGTCCGTTACTTGAACACGTGTTCGACAAATGTGTCGGTTTACAAATACTTCTTTGTCCCGCGCCGTTATGCACATTGAGCAAATTTTATTCATAAAGTGGTATACATACATAGCTATTGTTTCTTAATTTGTCTATCTTATACAAAGCTATAGGTTATAATACTATCTTAATACTATGTCGTGCACAGCTACCTACTACGTAACATACCAACCTATGATTATAGTTATTTTCCTTCCGAACGACTGGCTGGTTTTTCTACTCGAAAGAAACCATCTATTTCATTCATCATCATCATCATTCAAAACAATTATGTCAATCAGTAAGTCAAGTCAGTCTGTGTTAATTTAGCTTTATATAATAAAATATTTAAGAAATATCTATATTTCAATTCTTATTTATGTTAGGTCATTCCAATTTTAAGCATTATATGTATATAATATACAAAGATTCAAACATTTTTAATAAACTCCCACATTATTCGGAAATTTAGAAGTTTACGTGCTGGTAACACCGGCAAGATTGGTGTTTTTGTTGTCATTTTTCTGTTGATAGTTATTTGTGTTCAATCGAAGAAATAAGTGGATGTAATTCGAAATTTACGTGTGAAATGTGATTCTGTGTTTATTATTTACTAAATTAGTGTGATTTCGGCAACATCTGACCACATAAGAAGACATTTTTCATTTTTCGATCTATGTCACTCTGTTGGTGTCTAAAGAGGTAATGGCGGACGAGTAGTCTATAAACCGACAATGTCAAAATCTGTACTACAGTGAGTACTTCGTTCTTCGGTTGACTGAGACTCCATCCGAGTATTTTTTTCATTCAAGTATTAAATAATTGTTCTATGAAATTGTTCTGATTAGCTCTATTTTTATTGTTTCCATTAATTTTATTTTCATAATTTTTTGTAATGGTCATTATTTGTTGCGATAATGGTTCACTTTATGTTATTATCTGTATTGTGTACTACTCTTACTCTGAGGATTATAAGAATAATAATTTTAACAGATGTATTTGACAAATAATTATAACACATGGAAAAAGGGAAAAAAAGTATATATATAAAAATAAGGGAAATATATATAAAAAAGGTAAATATAAACATAAAAAAAATTATTTTATTAAAATATTTTTTTTTATAAATGTATTATTGGCAAATAGTGATTAATGGCTTGCGGAAATATGACCATGTCTCGGAATTTCGCAGGAAGCTGAAGTGGTTACCTATACGGCTTCGCCGTAATTCTAATATTCTATCTCTTCTTCTCTATAATATCCTATTTCTGGCCTCTGCACCCCCTTATCTCAAAGAACGTTCCACCTTTCTTCATCTCTCTCACACTCTCTCCGCTCTTCTTCAACCCTTATGCTTCAAGTACCTGCTCACTCTACTTCCTTCTTCGCCCAATCCTTTACTGCCCGGGCTGTGCAACTATGGAACGCATTGCCAATATCGGTGAGGCGTGCTAAGTCATTACCAACCTTTAAAACACTGTTAAAAGAGCACTATTTGTCCTGCTGTCACTAACGCATACCTGAGATCCTATGTTTATAAATAGTATATGTATATTTTATGATATATATGTAGTATATTTCTATGTAAGTACCTACTATAAGTATTTTATTTATAATATCCCACAACTTACAAGCACACAGATCCCCTGGTACTGTCCACAATCCTATCCATCCATGGTTGTCTGGTAGTGATCGCTCTTGAGCGATAAGACCGCCAATTGTAGGTACTTAATTTTTAAGTTTTTACTGTACATACTTTATAGTTAAAGTGCAATAAAGAATTTTCTATCTATCTATTAATGTTTAATAATTATGATTTTATTGGTATGCCTAGTTATAAATAATGTTTTCTAATGTATATTCTTGATTGTAAATTGTAATTGTCGGATTTTGTGTATTTCTGTATATGTGTCTGTGTGTGTGTCTGATTATTGAAAGTAATAATACCAGTTAGGTACTAGTTAAATTCCTTGTATGATATAAAAAATGATGTTGCATTTATAGCAACAGTTTTTTTATTGATTTTAAGAGTACCCGCAAACTAGCGTACTTACAGATCCAGTGGTCTGATGTGATGAGTCCTACTAGTTTGCAACAAAAAAAAATTGTACCCAAGCAGAGGTACCTAATCTACTGTACTGAGAGTGGAAGTGAACCGGTTCTAGAACATCTAGATCTTATTAGATAACAGCAGTTACTTTACCTCTAAGCAGTTAGGGGCCGTTCAAATAAATCAGTTACCATGACATATAAATCACCTTTAAACATTTCCATAGAACAACGCGTGCGAAGCCGCGGCCAGAAACTAGTAAAGATATAAGAAAACATATACAGATGTGCGCGAACATTTTAGAAATGTTCGCGTAGGTTCTATTTGTTGTTGTTTGCCCGAGTGAGTCGAACAGCGTGAACATTTGTGTCGTACACTGTGCATTACAGTGCCGCACAGTTCAGCACACTCGTGGAATCCTAAACAATGACAGAGACGCAATAATTATTTTATTTGTTCCATTGTTCAATAAAAATGGTCGCGATAAAAAATTTATCGTGAATAAAACACAAATCATTTGCAGGGATCTTTAGCAGTGTATGGTTCATTGATTCACAAAAACCATGATTTATTTAACAATTCTTCTGCTTATTTACTTATTAGGTACAGGTTATTTATTTGTCGACGCACACGATTTAGGACTGGTCTGGGCTGATTCTGCAGTTGGGTAAAAATAATATCGAGGAGGCCAAAAGGAGGATCCAGCTATGCTGGGCAGCGTTTGGGAAACTACGCCAAGTCTTCTCGTCATCCATACCGCAATGCTTGAAAACGAAAGTTTTCAACCTGTCTTCAGCTTGACGGATCCAGCATCTGCCCGCAGTCCTTCGCAGGTCGTCCCACCTGGCCGGAAGGCGTCCTACACTCCGTTTGCAGAGTCGGGGTCTCCAGTCAATAACACGTTGCAGCTTGCTAATTATTTCAAGAACCATGAATTCCTTAAAATAAATCTCAAGTGCCCTCCAAAAGTTAAGTCTTGTACATCTAAGCCGAATCACCCTTGCACCTGCGATTTTTTGTCAAATTGACAATGACATCCACAATGACAGTCACCTCAACATGGGCTAGGAATGTGTCGCATGGGGTGTGCCTTACACGGATGTTAGCGAAAAAAACGAGGATAAATTATTGGTGTGGGTTCCGCCATTAAAGAAAGAAATAATTTTTATTTACCTACCTACCTTAAAACTAACATACACAGCAAATTTAAAACTACGCAAATGAATCCTACTAATATTATAGACGTGATAATCTGTATGTATGTAATAAATAAAAAAAAATAAAAAGAGCTTTATTGTTCCAAAACACTAATGTTAACAATATTAACTAATAAAGGCTTAAGTAAGTATACTATTTGTTTATATAAAAAAAAGAACATTCCTAGATTACTTATATACTAACTTATATACTTAGGTAGTGTTAGGACCGCCTAGAGCGGTGAAAGCCTCTTCCAAGTTACTCCATTTCTCTCTGTCTATCGCTGTGCGGGGCCAGAGTTTACCCGATTAATCTGTATGTATGTATGGATGGATTAATTTTCAAATAAAAGTGTGTAATAAGTATGCCTTTTGTCTATTATTTTACTAATTCTATTTTCACACAAAGTAAAAATTTTGCGAGTTGCAGAACGAAGAGTATAGCTTTTTTACGATTCATCAACTCACACCAGTTGAGACAAGATTCTTGGTGTGAGTTGACGAACGACCCAAAGAAAATTAATTTAATGAATATTTTTGACATTTTTATTATAATTATTTTACATTTATATTTTTATTTGATATTGTTTACTTGTAATATTTTTTTTTATATTTGTAGAATTATTTTGTATACTCATCTTTTAATTGTCTATATTTATAAGCCTATGTAAAATTTCCGACACAATTTAAATTGTTTGTGAAATAAATAAATGAAATGAAATGAAATGAACCCGTTTGTTACTCTTTCACGCAAAAAATGCTGAAGGGATCGGGCTGAAATTTTGCATACAGGTAGTTCTGGGCCCGGAATAAAACATAGGCTCCTTATTATCCCATAAATCAGTTCCCATAGGATAGAAATAATCTTAATGTTTCGTTTCCATAGAAACAAAGCGTGCGAAGTCGCGGGCAGAAACTAGTACTACAAAAGCTACAAATTATTGTGCGTAGCAGTGTTCAAGGCAAATATGGCCTTCACTTAGCATTATGCTGGGTGCACACTAATGTGTCCAGCGCTGATTACAAACAAACCATTACCATTCACAAACATATTCTTAAATATTTATTTAAATGGATTAGCTTATAATGCCCACGGCTTCGTATTTTTTCCAGGATACAGAGTAGCGTAGGTATAAGAAATTAAATAATATCCCAATAATTTTCTCCAAATAAAGTAAGTATATAGGTACTTACTTTTAAATTATTAGCTCTTTATTTCGATTTTTCAGCGACTTAAATTTTGTTCTCAGAAAAACCTGCAAAGGGAACCCTAAAACACAACCAACATCATGAAGGGACACTTCATTTAATTCCAATTATTGCTCTCGACTTCTTTACAATGTTTTCGTACATCTGCTCCCCAAATATCACAAAAAAAACTCCATCGACTTGCCTTGAGGCGTAAAATTTTGATCTCGAAGACCCTTGGCTGAATAGAGAACAACAAACTTTACTTTTCAGTACACAGCGGCGCTAGTGTTGACAATTTTAAAGAACCAAAAAGGTTTTATCAATAAAAACCTTTAGTTCCAGCTTATTCCACCAGCATTGAATAAGTTGGTGGCAGAATAAAATACAATGCGTGTCGCACTTTTGTCCGAAAGTTTAAAAAAAAATAAACTTGCTGGGAATTTTGAAATGCGAACATCGAACAATGCTTTAGGGGTTTGGTAGACGATGGGTTTTAAATTCTGTGCGACTTTTTTTTCACTGCCCAATTAATATTATGTTATTTCAATAATATGAACAGTTTTAGAAATTTATTTTTCTCAAATAATATACATTCACTTACCTATATATAAATATAGAATTATCTTAAGTAAATATGCATAGCGGACTTAAGTAACTAACAGTTGGAGATGTTTTCGTAGGTACGTGACTTACTGCTTAATATACAACCCTATACAACACAAAAAATCTATACTATGTACTATAATCTATATAATATATATGTATATGTATTATATATATACTTACAACTATACCCTAACTTTATATTCCAGATTCAATTTGTGAACAAAAAATAATAATACCTAGCTTAATAAAATCTAGATAGTCCAAAAGCTGGCCACTAAGGAAAAGTTGAAGAAATTATTTACGCACAGCTTAGGTTAGATGTATTTATTTAAGTTAAACTTTGTATTTGGCAAAAAAATTAAATATATTTTTTACTTTTTTACAGCTTATGTTATTTAATTTAGGTACCCAGATACTTATACATTACAACTTAATTTCATGTTCGATAAAAACGAATAAAAAAAACATTCATTTTGAAACTTTTGTTTATGAATGTCGATAAAATAGTTTCGTCTACAGATGCCTTAACTCAAAGTTCTAAATTCGAAAGTATTTCTTCACAGTAATGTAATGAATGAAAGTAAAAAAAGTTTTCCCTGTTTTTGTTTGAAGTTTGGTAACAAAATACGTCAATTATTTAGTTTTGGCGGTTTTTTTGCAAAGTTTTAGGATTTCTTGCGAAATATCAAGTTACATGGCTTCTTTTATGTTTTGAAAGGACTAAGAAATTTAATACTTTTTCACATATTTTTACAAATTACTCAGCTAGGTACCTAGGTACCTACGAACGTAGATATCTTCAAGATTCATAATATTCTGCGTGTTTCACTTAAAATCATGGTTAAGCCATTAAAAACCGACGAACCGATGGCCGCTGGGGCAAACGTATTCTTGAGTGGAGACCACGACTCGGTAAACGTAGTGTACGACGCCGTCCAACCAGGTGGGATGACGACCTGCGAAAGACAGGTAGATGCTGATTGCGACAAGCTGAAGACAGGGCGCTATGGCGCTCATTGGGGGAGGCCTATGTCCAGCAATGGACTGCTATGGGCTGATGATGATGATGATACTGGGAAGCATACGGTGATGATGACGCTAGATTGGCACCCAAAAAGTACATATACCTACACAGTTAGGAAAGCGTTCGACCAGGTGGGATGACGACTTGCGAAAGACAGGTAGATGCTGGATGCGGCAAGCTGAAGGCCACTATGGCGCTCATTGGGGGAAGCCTATGTCCAGCAGTGGACTAACATAGGTTGATGATGATGACGATGAAGCCATTAAAAGCTAAAGGTAATTTACATAGTTCAAAGTAACTTTTTAAATTAAAACTCCGTAGGTATGGCGTCAATTGATGGCTTTTGATTTGTCCAGTTAATTGGTGTTTGGATGGAAATCAGTTTGCTGGGGTTCGTCATATCTAAGCATTTATTTCTTTTGTATGCTTCTACTTGGCTGTCCGGGGTATATGTTCGGTTCATTCGGGCAGACAGAATTTTATCAATCAATAATTCCGTCTGCCCTAATATATTTGTCCCATGTCAATTCCGTGCTATACAACCGACAGAGAACCAAAGTTGTCGACATAGGTTTAAGAATTAGCAAGCTGAAGTGGCAGTGGGCCGGCCATATCTCGCGAAGAACCGACGGCCGATGGGGCAAACGTGTTCTTGAGTGGAGACCACGACTCGGCAAACGTAGTGTAGGACGCCCTCCGACCAGGTGGGATGACGACCTGCGAAAGACTGCAGGTAGATGCTGGATGCGGCAAGCTGAAGACAGGGCGCTATGGTGCTCATTAGGGGAGGCCTATGTCCAGCTGTGGACATAGGAGGTTGAAGATGATGTCAGTTATTTACTTCGCATAAGAAACGTTCTGCTTATCTTGGGGCTAGATGATGCTGTGTGGATTGTCCAGCATTATTAATTCATGAAAACTTTAATTTATTATAATAGATTATGTCTGATGCTGTCCTGCACAGTTCCAATACGATCTGGCGAGACATAAGACAACACGATCATTTTAACAAGGTAGGTTCTACCTACCTCTGCGTTATATGCCTATGCCTACCTAAGCAAAAGCTATAACACTTTGACTGCTGAAATCACACGGTATGTGTTTTCTACAAGTGACTAATATGCGTAAATCCACACTAGCGCAGCGGCTGAGAAAATACAGATCTGTGTGACTCAGCACAGCCGTAATATTTTTCGAACGAAACGCATGTGCGGCGCAACACAACCGCTGTGTAGAGCGGCAGCACGAATTTTTTAGGTTAAAAAAAAGATCGCAGTCGTCGAAAAAAAATCGCAGTCAAAGTGTTAACCTTCTTCAGGAGCTGAAAAAATATAATTTCCGTAGAAAATAATTTTCTCCGCAATATTTTGTTAAATGAATTTTCTAATAAACGCCAGAAAACCTAATATTTTCTAGTAAAAATTCTCGCCATGTTGAAATTCGCAAGATTTTCGCTGAAATTTTGATTAAAGCACGTCGATATGGGACTGTGATAATAAGGATTCATTATATATTTATAAGGATTGACTTTTTAGGGTTCCGTAGGCAAAGGATAAACGGTGGCCAGATATACCTATATCCTCTACAATCGACCACAAGTACTCGTAATTTTTATTGGAGACCACGACTCGGCAAGCGCTTAGGACACCCTGTAGCCAGGGCTCAAGAAGAGAGAAATTGTAGCCTTCAATAAATAAATAAAATAAATAATGCTGGACAATTCACACAGCATTATCTAGCCCCATGGTAAGCAGAGCTTGTGTTATGGGTACTAGATAACTGATATACATAATACAATATATTACATAGATAGATACTTTTTATTATACATAGAAAACGACCAGAGCACCCGGAACAAATATCTGCACATCGTACACACAATTGTTCCGAGGCGGGAATCGAACCCGCAACCTCCTGCGTCGCAGGCGGACCTTCGCCCACCGCGCCACATCGGTCGTCAACTGAATGTATTGCTGACTGAAAACAAAACTTTAATAATTGAAAAAATCTGTCATCCATTGGCCTCCATTCGACCCTAAGATAACTGTGTAATTGATTTATTCGAATCCATCAAACCCAAACGAAAACCCTTACAAATTGTCTTGACAGGTCACCTAATCCGCATTATGGCCCTTATTTCAATGGCTGTAAGGGCGTGAATGGCACTGTAATTAGAACACGTCATCAGGTGAGTAAGGTAAAATCCGTAATATGTTATAGAGGTGGTACTATCGGTTCTCGATTGTAACTCAATTTATACAGCAACTTATTATATTCGTAAGGTAGAATCGAGATATTATAAAAAGTCATTTGTATAATTTTTATATTTCCTTTTATTTTGTCATACAAATACAAAAAAATGTATTATACCTATTTACCAAAAAGTTAACAAATAATAACACCTTTATTTATGTACATATTCTTACTTTTTAGAGTTGATTGGTTGAGGTATTGCAGTGAACAGTGCACCCCCGCACTAGGCTTGGCCTGAAAACAAAACTTTTTTTGTATATCAGCAATAGAATCCATTGGTTTAATTAATACAGGCTGTCTTTATAAAAAAAGAAACATTCGGATCGATTTTCGTCAAAAGTAAATGATATTAAAAACTAAATAAATATACAGTTATTGTTTTCTTATATTATTAGCATGGCGACTTTTCTCCAACTCTCATGGTTTCGGACTTTGCCATCATCGCCGTTCTTAAAAACCACAATGTATAAACAGGTTTTTTTATTTGGACTCTCGCGATAGCATAGACGATTTCGTTTTCACAGAGCCAGGTTAGAGATTTCAGTAAATAAGTTACATAACCACAACACCAACTGACTTCTTATTCAGCAGCGAAACCTACTAATGTACATATATGTATATACAATGTGTATTGTCGAACCTTGATCAAACGAGATGTGCGAATACACGACATAATATTTAACGATAAAAAACAAAAAATAAAAAATTATTATGTTACCTATCTCAAAAATAAAGCCGATTTAATAATTTTTTTAATGAAAACTAATTCATCTGGTTTTTTCTTCGTTTCTTTTTGAGTAAACGGTGTATTTTATTCAAAGTAGTAGTAGTAGTCTCATTTGAAAGTTAGATAGCTAATAAAATAAGAAAAAAATACAATTTCGGTACATTAGCCTAGTAAAATCATTTTTTTTTTAGAAATTTGCAAAAAAAAACGATTTTTATTTTATTTTTGATCTGTAACTTTAAAACTGGGTTATTGAGGTGTACTCTTTTGCATGTTGTATTAAACTTCAAAAATTATGAGCCTATCTCTTTTCGTTGTTATGTTATTCACCATTGAAAATAGGTACTTTCTGTCGTGTACAAAGATCAACAGGAATATTATATATTGTTAGCTGGCAACCGCCTCGTTAGTGACGCAAGCAACGCTGTAGCTGTAGATAAAATGCGTGCGGGCGACGCGACGGCGCTCGTTCACTTCGTTTCTGCGCTTTGAGCTGTCATTTTGTGGTCTACCCTACGTTGTCGTTGTGTTTAGTAATTTCATATTTGATAAATCATTTAGATTTCTTTGTAAATTCTCTTATTTAATCGAATCTGCTATTGATTCCTAAAATATATATATTTAATAAAAATCGTTTTTAGCATGTTGTTGAATTATTCTTATAATTCTGCTTATTTCTAATTGTTATTACTCCGTTGTCGAGTTTTTATATGATAAATCTAAACTATATGTACCTGTTTGGTTACCTGAATTAATTAGTGACATATCTACATCCCTTCGGGTTGTTCAGGAAAATAATTTGATATTTGTGCATGATATTGAATAATTTATCCGATTGCTACGTTACCTACCTGTAAATAGTAGTTACTATTGCTATAATCTATAAATAAATAGCTGCGCTCTTACAGAGTACCTGACTCTAAGCTAATAACACCTAAGCTAATACTATGTGACAATGTATGTGTATGCAATAAATAAATAGATAGATAGATAAATTATTTATTCATACAAATAGGTTACATCATTAAGTTAATAGTGCCACACTTTGAGTGCTGAAATCACACGGTATGTGTTTTCTACAAGTGACTAATATGCGTAAATCCACACTAGCGCAGCGGCTGAGAAAATACAGATCTTTGTGACTCAGCAGATCTGTAATATTTTTCGAACGAAACGCATGTGCGGCGCAACACAACCGCTGTGTAGAGCGGCAGCACGAATTTTTTAGGTAAAAAAAGATCGCAGTCGTCGAAAAAAAAACCGCAGTCAAAGTGTTAAGATAAATATAAAGCCTATGTTAGGTTTGTCTTAGCACTATAGTTAGAAATATGAATATGAATTCGAGTCGAGAATCCCAAGTAGCGCCTTACCTGGTCGTTACCACACACTGATCTCGGGGAGAACAGATACCGTTGCCATGGCAACGCAGCCACCCTACCCGCATTTTGCAATTAGTACACCGCAGAATCAACATTATTTTGTTACTTGCAAGGAGATAATAATAATTCGATTGGTAAACCGTCCTATGTACTACATTATTGTTCTGTGGTTACAACAATTCAGCTAACTGCAGACTGTTGCAGACAATCTACAGGCACTTTATGTTTTACTTATTTTATTCTTCTATTTAAAAAACTTTACCTACAAAATAACATAGCAGTAGATACGTTGTGGTTTGACCACATGAATGAAGACTGGTTGATGCCATTTTTCCTAATGCTACACCATCTTCTACGTCGCCGTATAATGGCGTTGGCGTATATACGTACATAATGTATATACGTACATAATGTATATACCCTCATCTGAGCCCTCATCTGACTCATTTGACGACCGATGTGGCGCGGTGGGCGAAGTCCGCCTGCGACGCAGGACGTTGCGGGTTCGATTCCCGCCTCGGAACAATTGTGTGTACGATCTGCAGATATTTGTTCCGGGTGTTCTGGTCGTTTTCTATGTATAATAAAAAATATCTATCTATGTAATATATAGTATTATGTATATCAGTTATCTAGTACCCATAACACAAGCTCTGCTTACCATGGGGCTAGATAATGCTGTGTGAATTGGCCAGCATTATTTATTTATTTATTTATTTATCTTGAAAGTCCCTGCTCACTCTACCTCTTTCTATGACAAATCATTCACTGTACCTACATGCTACCAGTCTATGGAATGCTCTCCCTCTGGACATCAGACGTGCAAAATCACTCCCTATCTTCAAAAAACTGCTGCATCAGCATTATTTATCCATAATTGAAATATTGATAGCCTTATCTTATGTCTATGTAAGTTTATTATAATGTTTGTATTTATTAAAGTGCCACCGTCTATATTGTTCGTTCATGTCATGTCCATCCCAAGGTTGCCTGGAAGAGATCGCTCTCAGCGATAAGGCCGCCTTTATTCTAAGTTTTGATCTCTGTATTGTGTGGTGTAATAAAGTGTTATCTATCTATTTAGTTATTTATATATCTATCTATATATAATGTTGTCAGCATTAAAACGCCTAAATAAATAAATAAATTTAATCTAAACCTCCTACGTCGCAGGCGGACCTTCACCCACCATGCCACAGAGGTCGTCATTAGAAGATATGGCTTAATTCGGAAACAATTTATGTCAACCGGTCTTCACCTGTATGGTCATACCTCAACATTTAAGACAGGTACCAATGGGCGGGCTTATCGCATAGAAGCGATTTCTCCCGTGGTTTCGTTATAGAATAGAAAAAACAGAAAACAATACAGAATTAAAAACTTAGATTAAAGGTATAAAGGGCGGCCTTATCGCTGAGAGCGATCTATTCCAGGCAACCTTAGGAAGTTAGGGTGGACTGGACATAAAGGAACAATGTATAGGTTAAAGTTTCTACGGAAGAACAATACAATACAATACAATACAAATACGCTTTATTGCACATCAAACACAGAAAAACAAAAAAAGTAAAGAACAAAGATACAGATGCACAATGGGCGGCCTTATCGCTAAGAGCGATTTCTTCCAGGCAACCTTTGGATGGACACGTAGCTAAAGTACAGGTAGAACGTTTTCACCAGAGATATTACTCTATGAAACCAATCTATTTCACATGTTTATCTATGGATTCATGTTTACATTTTGACTTTGTTTGCCCCTTTTAATAAAGAATCAATTTGGTAGGTAATAATACTGGCGGATAGATGTGAAACTCCTACTAGGGCTGCAGAAAGCTATGTCACTGTGTTTGTGTACGTGATTGCTAAACTACATATAATGCTAGGCTAGCTTTGATAGACAATGGACCTGACAAACGTTTTTTACTTTACATATCTATATCAAATCTACAAAAAATTACGAGAAAAACTGTGTTTCTACTTTTTTCATATCTTAAAAACTGGCTGAGATATTTAGATCAAAGTGCGTATTTCCAGGCGAAGATTTTTTAAAACGCGGGCGGGCACTCACTACCCGATGACGTCACAACATTGCTCATTAGACAGTCGCACTCTCGTTTGCACGCCGCTGCGCAGTAAAAATCAAAGTTTTACAGTTCTCTGTGGTAGAAATGGGAAAAAAATATTGTATATATACAGGGTGGCACATTTAGAGCGGTCAGTATGGGTGAGTCTGAAACTATAAGACATACGAAGATCTCTTCATAGGAACCATGTCATCGATTTTAGTAAAAATAAAAACTGCATTCATACATTTAAAAAAAACTTATACTCAGCTCGGGAATCGAACCCGGACGTTTTGAAAAATAAAACTAACACTATTTATATTTAGATATCGATTGTGTAGGTTATAAGCAGTAAATGTTACTGTGAAACATGATGTGTAAAATGAATAAAATGTATTGTTTTTATATCCTTTAGTTTATTTTAGTACCTAAGTTTTTGACATGACCACCATTTTTTTCAATACAACATTCAACTCGCTTAGGTGCGTAAAATTGTCTCTATGGTTGTTTCCTCAATAATGGATTGGTACGGACGGCGGCCCTATCAAATGGCCCGCGAGGTCACCCGATTTAACCCCACTAGACTATTTCTTGTGGGGTTACGTTAAGGATGAAGTGTACAAAACAAGCTACGATACCATTGAAGACCTAAAAGCAGCGTTAGAGTCAATTTTAATGCAAATTCACCACCTGAAGATACAAAACGCAATAGTGAGTTCGTTACCTACACGTGTTGAATTTTGTATTGAAAAAAATAGTGGTCATTTCGAAAATTTACTATAATAAATTAAAGGATATGCAAACAAAACAATGCATTTTATTCATTTTAGACATCATGTTTCATAGTAACAATATTTAAATATAAATAGTGTTAGTTTTATTTTTCAAAACGTCCGGGTTCGATTCCCGAGCTGAGTACAAGTTTTTAAAAAATGTATGAATGCAGTTTTTCTTTTTACTAAAATCGATGACATTGTACCTTAGAAGAGATCTTCGTATGTCTTATAGTTTTAGACTTTCCCATACTGACCGCTCTAAATGTGCCATCCTGTATATATGTATGTATACCCGATAAACTCTTTTTTTATGTGCCTGAGGACCCAAAGTTGAGTAAAAAGTGAATGACAGCCGCGAGTTGGTCAGCACTGATTTCTTAATTATCATTCATTTTTATTAAAAAAAACTGTAAATGAACAAACTAAAGCGGACATTGTATAAAATTAATCAAAATATCTGGTTTAGTATAATAATTAATAGGTATTCGCCGACTTAGAAAACTGATAACTACCTAAATACCTACAAGGACTTACCCACATCTTAATAATATTATGGGTAAATAGTGACATTTCTATAAGTTTATACTAATAAAACACATAAAATTATCATCGACAACCTCGAGATATTGATTGCAAGTACCTACCTAGTATTTTTTTATCGCCGCCCATAATACCTAAATGAAACACACACACACTTTCACAGGTTTAAGTTTGAACAAATACTTAGGTACCCGAGAGCAGGTAATGCTTAGATACCTACTTAGAACATACATTACATACCTTTTCATCTTTATTCCACGAATTTCGGCAGCCGTAAAATCCTGATTCCTGATGAAATATTGTGCCACCATCAAACTATCCACAATTGACGGATTGTCCGACTGACCTTTTAAAAATCCTTCTTTCATCTACACTCTACAGATTCACTTTAATAATAATGATGGACAAATACACTCATAGAAAAACGAAGACGATCGAAAAAAAATGAAATAATACGCACGTAATCACCGGACAGAGTGCCGCGCGCCGTGTCGCGGTTGTGGCGTTGTGAGGTTGTGACGTCATAGTAAAAGCGTTTAACTTATGCGCTTTCCAGTGTTCCGTTGTATTTTAGTCTTTGTTCATTTTAAATAAATAAATAGAAAATGTTTTAATTGAAATCTTAGCCGTAGTAATATACAAATATTATTAATATTAAATATTATGCTCTTGAGTGATATTTTCGCTCAAGAGCGATCTCTAGGCGCGTTGAGCACTTAAAAGCGTGAAACTCGCGTCATCGTCATCGTATCCTTCCCACTATAAATAAAATTACTTAGTTTTCACTCCTATCGGCTGTCCCCAAAGACTGTCCCGTGCTTTTTTCTAACACTTGGCTGGCGCCCGGTACATTTTATGCGATTCAAGAGTCATCCAGACCGACTGATTAAAACGTTATATATATATATATATATAATATACCAAATCGAGTTTCACATCTACCAACACATTTCCCACTGGACTAAGTATGCAAAGCAGGGCCGCTTGTAGAAAGGTTCTTCAATTACGTTGAAATCCATCCATTCAGCTTGAATTCAGCTTAGATACTGTCTGGCTCATTTAAATATTAGTCTTAAGTAGGTATTTAGAGATTATTTATTTATAAATATAATAATTATCTAAGCGTCTGGTCTATGTGACGCGTGCCCCGAGAGCTGGTGAGTATCTGTCGCAGCGCATCAGCATTGTCATACAGCGGGGTAATGCAGCCAGCGTCGCGGGGACGCGTGCCGCGAGAGTTGGTGAGTATCTGTCGCAGCGCATCAGCATTGTCATACAGCGGGGCAATGCAGCCAGCGTCGCGGGGACGCGCGCCCCGAGAGCTGGTGAGTATCTGGCGCAGCGCATCAGCATAGTCATATAGCGGGGCAATGCATTTATGTTTTATAAGAACTCTGTAAGAGATTCCACTTTTTACCTTTAAAACATAGGCGGGATATTTCTGATTATCTGTACATTCCTAAAATTATCAACAATGATGTTGACTGCCCAGACCTCCTTAGCAAATTACACTTTAACATTCCTCGTAAGCAACTTAGACACAACCCTCCACTGCATGTTCCCGGAGCCTCAACTAACTATAGACTGAATTCGTTTATGGTGCGAGCGAGCAAAATTGTCAATGACTTCAGCAAGCAGTTTGACATTGACCCGTTTCATACCAGCATTCACAAGGCAAGGCGTCACATGTCTCTTGACTTTTTTGGCATTTAACTTGGGTCTAGGTCGGTTCTTGATAATTGTGTTATATTCTGTTTTATGTTTTCTATTATTTTTATCACTAGTTTAAATACGAACACTTTATGGTTTCCCATAAAGTAGTTTCTTGTCACAATGTTGTTAGTGTTCACACATAATTAGCTTATTTAGATTCTATCAGTGAATACCTATTATTAGCTCTCTGTTGTAATATTTAAGTCTATAATCAATATTGTAGCTGATGGTGTTCCGAAATAAATAAATAAAATAAAATAATATATTCATTTATTCTTAAAAAGACAATGTATGTATATAAAGTCACTTACATAAGAACAGGGTAACGTACGTATTAAAACAGCATTCGTCCAAACCCCAGTAGATATCACAGAGGGGCTATAACAGCGCGAAGTCAATTCCGCTCATAATAAAGTCCTCGTCATAAATAAATCCATGGCGACCGAAATCGATAACCAGACGGCGCAGGGGTGACCGGGCCTGCTCCGGTTGACACCCTTGTTTATGGCCATTTAAGTACCCCGATGCATACTAGTGCCGCCACCTAATTTATCGTATTACGTTGAAGTAAGGAAATTTATAAAAATTAATTCGGTAGTTCGTGATGGGTACCTATTACCTATAACTATTTTTAATGCCTCTGTAATAGTTTTATTAGCCACTAGCTGTTCCCCGCGGTTTTACCCGCGTTAAACTGTAATTTCACTTTATTATGTGATTTTTTTACACCTTGGGTTACATTATTGGAGTTTTAGTAAGGATCCCAAACTTTTTTGAAAATATAATATAGCCTATATTCACCGGGCATAGTGTAGCTTCACAACGGTAAAAGAATTTTTCAAATCGTTCCAGTAGTTTCGGAGCCCATTCAATACAAACAAACAAACAAAAAATCAAACCTTTCCTCTTTACATATAATATTAGTGGCAACTTCGTACGCTCTGCCTAAATGTTCATAATAATGAGATAAAATAGGTGGCTTCGTCGCTAGCGTGCGACGGAGTACAGCCTTAAAGACAATTGTTTTGGGTGTTCTTTCTTTGGATAATTAAAATATATATCTATGTAATGTATTCTATTATGTATATCAGCGATCTTGCAGCTAGCTAAGCTAAGCAGAGCTTGTATAACACTAGCTCTGCTTTGCTTGGGACTAGATGTGGATTGGCCAGCATTATTTATTTATCTTCGAAAGTAAATAAATAATAAATATATTCATAAGTACAGAACGGATTGGGCTCTAATTGTGTACAGATTGTCTATAATTATCTATTTGTTTAGCTTTTTTTTTCAAACATCAAATATATTTTTTATATTTCATATTTATATTAATATCTTATCAATCAATGACGGTGGAAGTCTTCCGGAACATACAAGACATAGGTATATTAGACCCCTGCTCGAATATGGATTCCAAGCATGGAGCCCTCACTTTCACAAAGACATAAACCTGCTCGAAAGTGTTCAGAGAAGAGCTACCAAGATTCCATGGGCTTTACGACGGAAATCCCAGGAAGATAGATTACACGCACTACGCCTCACTACTCTAGAAGAACGACGTCTTCGAGGTGACCTCATCGAGACCTACAAGATACTCACTCACCAATACAACCTGCCATCCTTATGAGACATCTACATAAAGAAAGAAGGACGTTCTACCCTTAGATTGTCCCGAGATTCTAAGAAATCCCTTGCCGTGCACCATTTTATTAGCAATAGAGTGGTGCACAATTGGAACCTATTACCAGAAGATATTATGTCAGCCACATCAATAAACGCCTTCAAGAATAAACTCGACAACTGGTTACGATACAAAAATAATAAACTAAAAAAAGTAACGCAATAAATAAATTCAACACCGTGTGATATAGACACATCACCTAGAAGCTGCTCATCTATTAACTATAAATAAATAAATAAATATTATTAGATTTTATATTAGTACATTTTATTTTTATATTATATCGAAGTGCTTTATTTCAATTGATAATTAAATTATAATTTAAGAAATGACATGTAACATTATAAACGTTATTAATAAAGTATCTGTATCTGTATCTTTCTTTTAGACACGCCTTTAGGTCTGCAACTCGCATAACTATCGATTCGATTTTCGGTTGGGCAATATATCCCGGAGCGCACGGGAGCGCGCCTCGCAAAGAGGATGGCGCCTCGTGTCATTTACCTGTCCTCATTAAGCCTACTTTACTTACCTACCATTATAAATAGGTACGTATTAGGCTATGGTTATAGTGGGAAGCAGCAAGGCTACACTATTTATCAGATAACGTAACATAAGCACACGTTATCAGCGTTATACGGTAATTTTAGGTTAAATAACGCGTGAAAGGGGGAAATTTTCTTTATGAGAGAAGAAAATAACACCTTTTCACGTGTTATTCTCTTCTCTCTTAAAGGAAATAATAAAGTTTTCACGCGTTATTCAAGCTAAAATTAGCGTTATAACGCTGATAACGTGCGTTACGTGATGTGCTAAATATTTGTCTTTTTTTATGTCACCGATTTGTCGTCGGAAACTTGGATTAGTATTTAAGGTCTTTGGCTGAAAAACAGCGCTGATCATAAGATGTTCAGCACACGCTGAGCCAAACCCTATTTCGGCACAGGGTCATGGAGGTAGTCATATTTTTCATCATCATCAGCCTATATAGCAGTCCACTGCTGGACATAGGCCTCCCCCAATGTGCGCCATAGCACCCTGTCTTCAGCTTGCCGCATCTTGCATCTACCTGCAGTCATCCCACCTGGTCGGAGGGCGTCCTACGTTTACCGTGTCGTGGTCTCCACTCAAGAACAAGTTTGCACCAGCGGCCTTCGGTTCTTCGCGAGATATGGCCGGCCCACTGCCACTTCAGCTTGCTAATTCTTTGAGCTATGTCGATAACTTCGTTCTCTGTCGGATGTATTCGTTGCGAATCCTATCCTTCAGAGAAACTCCGAGCATAGCTCTTTCCATAGCTCGCTGAGCGACTTTGAACTGGTGAACCAGCCCTATCGTGAGTGTCCACGTCTCAGCTCCCTAGGTCTTATTTCTACCACCACCCTTTCGTGTCACTTACCTCCATGTTAACCTCCTTTGTTTTCCGTTTGTTTATTCTATGCCTGTATTTTGTACCTGTGTCCAAAAAAATGGTTTTTTCTTTTCTTACCACTACATAGTATAAAACAAAGTCGCTTCCCGCTGTCTGTCTGTCCCTATTTATGCTTAGATCTTTAAAACTACGCAACGGATTTTGATGCGGTTTTTTAAATAGATAGAGTGATTCAAGAGCGTTTTATAATATATTGAAAATCGTGCGAAGCCGGGGCGCATCGCATCCCTTCCTATCTTCAAAAGCATGGTTCATCAATACTATCTGACCCCTCTCGATAAGTTTTCTTGATTTTGATTTTTATTTTCTGTTATTATGTTAATTGTTCCTGTTTTTTGTGTATTTCTGCTCTATTTTTATATATTTACGTTCATAATATAAATATTAATTATTTTATATATAATTATCCTAAATAATTACGCCACCGTCAGCTTTAATACGTACCGATCCCATCCATCCAAAGGTTGCCTGGAAGAAATTCACTTTTAGCGACAAGGCCGCCGATTGTGCCACTAGATTTAGTTAGTATTAAGATCCTTTATTTTTTATTATTTTCTTTGTATTTGATGGTGCAATAAAGCTATATTGTATTGTATCGCTGGTTCTCATATCTTCATCATTATCGCATCATAGTTTTTTATCAATAGAGTGATGCACGATTGGAACTTACCAGAAGATATTATATCAGCCACATAAATAAACACCTTCAAGAATAAACTCGACAACTGGTTACGAGACAAAAATAATAAACTAAAATAAGTAACGCAATAAATAAATTCAACACTGTGTGATATAGACACTTCAGCCAGAAACTGCTGGTCAATTAACAATAAATAATTTCAACACTGTGTGATATAGACACTTCAACCAGAAACTGCTGGTCTATTAACAATAAATAAATTCAACACTGTGTGATATAGACACTTCAGCCAGAAACTGCTGGTCAATTAACAATAAATAAATTCAACACTGTGTGATATAGACACTTCAGCCAGAAACTGCTGGTCTATTAACAATAAATAAATTCAACACTGTGTGATATAGACACTTCAGCCAGAAACTGCTGGTCTATTAACAATAAATAAATTCAACACTGTGTGATATAGACACTTCAGCCAGAAACTGCTGGTCTATTAACAATAAATAAATTCAACACTGTGTGATATAGACACTTCAGCCAGAAACTGCTGGTCTATTAACAATAAATAAATTCAACACTGTGTGATATAGACACTTCAGCCAGAAACTGCTGGTCTATTAACAATAAATAAATTCAACACTGTGTGATATAGACACTTCAGCCAGAAACTGCTGGTCTATTAACAATAAATAAATTCAACACTGTGTGATATAGACACTTCAGCCAGAAGCTGCTCGTCTATTAACAATAAATAAATAGTCTAGAAAAGACGCAACTGCTGTAACCGTTTCAAAAATCATTTATTTCTTTAGGCTTACAAAATAAGCACTTATACAAGTCAAATTTTATACATTAAATTATTATCAAATAAAATTATTTTACTGTTCACTTCAATTTTTTGTCCACTAATGGAAGAAGCTCGCTTCCGCTATTCACCCAAACCTCAGCCCTATAGGGACAGGGCCTTTGCCCTGAATCAGATTTAGCGAGAAGAATCTACAAGGGTCGTGAAACCATAAGCCTTTTGAATATCAAATTGATAAGTCTAAACGAACCTATAATCTAGCCAAACTCGATGTAACATATTTATAACCAAACAACAACACAAATAACTAAAACTCGCAATAAATTATCAGTAGCGATGATAATCAACGGCGTAATCGCTTAAGGCGCTTATCATCAGTCTTTGTTAGTCCGCTGCTGGACATATGCCTCCCCTAATGAGCGCCATAGCGCCCTGTCTTCAGTTTGCCGTATCCAGCATCTACCTGCAGTCTTTCGCAGGTGATCATCCCAGCCGGTCAGAGGGCGTCCTACACTACGTTTACCGAGTCGCGGTCTCCATTCAAGAACACTTTTACCCCAGCGGTTGTCGGTTCACCGCGAGATATGGCCGGCCCACTGCCACTCAGCTTGCTAATTCGTAGAGCTATGTCGGTAGCTTAAAGCGCTAAAGACTGTAATTGAATGTCATCCAGGCAATACAATACAATACAATACAATACAATACAATACAATACAATACAATACAATACAATACAATACAATACAATACAATACAATACAATACAATACAATACAATACAATACAATACAATACAATACAATACAATACAATACAATACAATACAATACAATACAATACAATACAATACAATACAATACAATACAATACAATACAATACAATACAATACAATACAATACAATACAATACAATACAATACAATACAATACAATACAATACAATACAATACAATACAATACAATACAATACAATACAATACAATACAATACAATATAATACAATACAATACAATACAATACAATATAACTTTATTGCACCATCAATACAAAAAAATAATAAAAATACTAAAGGATCTGAATACTAACTATAACTAGTGGCACAATCGGCGGCCTTATCGCTAAAAGCTATCTCTTCCAGGCAACCTTTGGATGGATAGGACTGTACGTTTTAAAGCTGTCTAAGCAAATCTGTGCTAGCTGTGTAAGGCAATCTTTATTATTTTTATGTATTTCTGTTTCTTTGATTTTGCGACTTGAAGGGATGTCAAATTAATTTTAATTGATAAGTATTATTTATTTATTTATACTATTTATTGAAGTGTATTTATCCTATTTGAAACTATATCTTCCCCACAGCTTTAACTGAATCAAAATAGCTCTTATGAAAACGGTCCAAAGTCGAAATTGCTGTAAAAATGTTCCCATTAAAAAAATATCACAAGGATGCTTGAAGTAAAGGAATATTGACATTTTAGTGGAGTGGTAATGGAGAACGCAGTTATATATAATACGTACGTATTTATTATATAAATTGATTTGTAGGTGTTAGTGTAAGGAATGTAATGTAATTTCAGTCAAATTGCATTGCATTCTTTACATTAACACTATGAAGATGATGTAATTTTTTAATTCTATAATAAATCACAATATGGATATATAATAAGTCTGAATCAATAAACGAATTTAATTTAATTTGACGACCGTACAACAATTATGTGTACGATCTGCAGATATTTGTTCCGGGTGTTCTGGTCGTTTTCTATGTATAATAAAAAATATCTATCTATGTAATGTATTGTATTATGTATATCAGTTATCTAGTACCCATAACACAAGCTCTGCTTACCATGGGGCTAGATAATGCTGTGTGAATTGTCCAGCATTATTTATTATTATTTATTTTTATTAAATAAAAGAAGAACCAAAAAAAAAAACTCCAAGTATTGCGATGTTCAATTGATTTTTGCTTACAGTTCATACCCAAGCCGTGCTCTATAATCTATGATAACTCCTCAATGTTTCCAATACAAAAATACAGAGCTCTGAAGTACCATTAGCTATATTTTCATTGGGGCTAGCTAATGGAATCCATTATATTAAGTTTAGGGGAAGCAATGGAAGGTTTTAATAATGATAACGCTGATGAAGTCATCATTAAGGAGCTTACTTCAATGATGAATAAAATGAAATGAAAGTTTATTTCTTTAGGTTTACAAATAAGCACTTAGACAAGTCATATTTTATACTATTCATTATTATATTGATGTTCACTTCAATTTTTTGTCCACCAGTGGAAGAAGAAGTGAGAAGAAACCACTAGTATGTTCATAACTTGTGTCTAGTACATATGATTTGCTTATCTGTAAGTTGTTAGATTTTGAGTTGGAGCAAAACTCGTTCCAAGCTTTTTTATCTTCTAGATAATCTGATATTTTGTAATAAGCCTTTTTACAAAGAATATGCTTCACATTTTTTTTAAATTTATTTATTGATAATTTTTGCAACTCACTTGGAGTTTTGTTGTAGAAGCGTATACATTGCCCTTTAAAAGATACACTTATCTTATGTAGTCTAGTTGTGGGCACAGCGAGTTTATTCTTATTTCTAGTATATTTTACATTATGTATATCGCTTTTTTTAGTGAACCGATTGAAAATGAAAATAATACAAGTGCTATCGTTTTGGTTTGGCGCGAAATATTAGTATTTGTGACGACTTTTAATTTATCTGCTACATCCTACTCGTACTAAAATTATAATTATTGTTACTAATAATAAATAATATTTTTTTTATTGAATGTTTGTGAGGATGTATTTAAGTAGGTATGTTTGTTGCTCTTTCACGTAAAAACTACTGAATAGATTTTGATAAAACTTCACAATAATATATGTAGCTTACATATCAGAATAACACATAGGCTACAATTCATAAAGATATAACTAACGCGGGCGAAGCCGCGGGCACAGCTAGTAGTATAAATAAAGTAAAAAAAATTAAGCGAACAGAAAATCAAAAACCTTATTTCTTAGTAGCTGCGCCCCGCGGCTTCACCCGCGTGAAAATATATTTATGTGCCAAATCAAATGGTTTATAAGCGTTCCTCTTGAATCGTTCGATTTGAAAAATTCTTTCACCGTTGGGAAGCTACACTATCCCCGGTGAACGTAGGCTATTATTATATTTTCAAAAAAGTTAGGGATCCGTACTAAAACCGTGCGAAGCCGGGAAGGTCCGCTAGTAACTTAAATAATGTGTTTACAAATAACGAACATGAAATTATTTTTTCAAAGCATATTATTAAAGTACTCGTACGTAAAGAATGTCTTAAAAGCTCTTACGAACAAATTCCAATTGAATTTGTCAAGCAATTTCCTTTAAATTGATATGATAAGGTACTTTCATCATTATTACGTCAGTTACGCGTGTAGGTAAATGTAGCTGCCTCGCCGGATCCTAGCATCAACATCATATTCTTCATATTTTTTTGTTCTATATTGTCTTGTTATCTCCGTGACGTCACCAAACGGCTCTACCGGAAGACCAGCGCTGGTTGTAACATGCTTACAACTGACTCAAGCTGAGATAGAGTCCGTTTTGTGACTCTATTACAAAAATCTGTTTATCCTTTATTTTTATTTTTTTTAATCATGTTTGTAACTCAATACACAAAAACATAAAGTTTTTGTGTATTGAGTTACAAATAAACTATTCTATTCTATCATCATCAACAACATATAATTGCTGCTTCTTGTTACCCTTATTATGTCTACTTATCAACTTTTGATCTTTCACCACGGTAGAGATCTCTTGTTGCCCAGACTCTTCCGAGACTGGTGTCCTCAAAAGATCTCACCCAATCACACATCAAATTCACGCACTCATACAAACATACACACAAACACTCACAGACAGACACACACTCGCACACACAATACACTTTCGCATACACTCATCAATATCATCACCACACGGAAATGCTACATTAATAACTAATCATATTATATCATATATATTATGTTTTATCTAAACCTTATACTTAAAGTTTCTTCTATATTATTTTGTTAACTCTTGCTTTTTATTTTGTATTCATAGTTATCTTAAGTTGTACTCTTAGCATAAAACTGTAAACCAAACTGTAAATAATATGTATTAACTGCACTTCTGCCGCAGGGTGGAGCCTGGTGACCTGTAACACAGGTTTTTTTACAAACCTAACACAGGCACCAGTCTCGCACAATGTTGTTCATATAGTTACATACGTACTATTCTAGTTTTAAATCTAAGCATTGTGTGAAGAGAATAAAAGATTTTATTATTTATTTATTTATTTATAATAGTCCACAGCTGGACATAGGCCTCCCCTAATGAGCGCCATAGCGCCCTGTCTTTATCTTGCCGCATCCAGCATCTACCTGCAGTTTTTTGCAGGTCGTCATCGCACCTGGCCGGATGGCGTCCTACACTACGTTTGCCGAGTCGCGGTCTCCACTCAAGAACACGTTTGCCCCAGCGGCCGTTGGTTCTTCGCGAGATATGACCGGCCCACTGCCACTTCAGCTTGCTAATTCTCAGAGCTATGTCGATATATTTGATTAATTTAAATTTTTATTGATGATATAATTTGATTCATTTTAACTTGTTTTAATTTATTACTATTCATTTTAATTTTCATTTCAATTTAATTTAATTTTAATTCGTAAGAATTACTAACATTTATTTTAAGATCATTACTAACAAATTATGGATCTGTAGTAGTCCGAAATAAAAGTTTTTTTTTTTTTATAACTTTGGTTCTCTGTCGGATGTATTCGTTACGAATCCTATCCTTCAGAGAAACCGAGCATAGCTCTTTCCATAGCTCGCTGAGCGACTTTGAACTAGTAAAATAGAAGTTACAATTGTAGTATCACAAGTTTTCATTCATAAATTTATTTGTTGACATAAAATATCTTGGATTCTAAATCGAAGGTCTAATAGGTAGCTATTAGAAAAAAACACAAGCAAATATATTATTATTATTATCTCGGGGCTAGATGATGCTGTGTGGATTCTCCAGCATTATTTATTTATACAAATTCAACCTCGGCGACTTTTGTCCGAAATTCAAATAGAAAACTTACGACGATCACAGGTTGACTTGTAGAAGTCTAATCTATTCATAAGCCCGCCAAGTCAAAATAATCGGTTTCCCGATTCAATTCAGTAAGGTATAAAATTCCACTTTACATTCGTAAATTGCTGGAATTTGTTACAAAGTTTAAATCGTGGAAGTATGGGATAAGGGCTTCTGTACACGGGTCTTGTAAAGTTGAGAACACATTGGGGGTATGGTTTTTAAAGTTTTTTAAACCTTTTATTTAGAAAATATGTATATAGGTACTATCGCCGCAAGATCTGCCTAATTATACAACACAAGGGAGATTTTTCTGTGAAGTGACCGGTTGCCAACCCCGGCTTGCTTAATTTCTACAAACGCAAGGGAAAATAGTTTCAAACTAGAAAGGCAGATCTTGCGGTGATGGTTCATGGTTTTACTTAAATACTATTGCTTAAACTACATCTATGCCCATCTGTTTGCCCTCTTTTGGCAAAGGCCTCCTCCAACCCCTTCCACTTTACTCTACCCTCGCCAGCCTAATCCACGTTTTCCCTGCTCGTCTCTTAGCTCGTCCTCCCATCTTTTGAACTGTCTCCCTCTATTTCGTTTGATGTATCTTGGAAACCAATCAGCGTTTTGTAGTTGATCTTTTTTAAAGTAAGGTAAAGCAAATTATCGTCGTAAATTATTGACGACCTCTGTAAGGCGGTGGGCGAAGGTCCGCCTGCGACGCAGGAGGTTGCGGGTTCGATTCCCGGCTCGGAACAATTGTGTTTGAGATCTGCAGATATTTTTTGTTCCGGGTGTTCCGGTCGTTACCTATTTATAATAAAAAATATGGGTATCTATCTATGTATTATATTGTATTAAGTATATCAGTCATCTAGTACCTAAAACACAAGCTCACTAAAAAGAGAAACAAACATCCATCCATACTTACAAACTTTCGCTTTTATAATATTAAGTAGGATGATAAAGTTAAGTAAAAGCTGGTAATAAATCTTTCCACCGGTGTGTACGAGCCCTTACTCTTGTGAAAGTATGTCGAGTGTGCTTGTCCTGGCAGGAAGCCATCGATTCCCTGGGAGTGTCGCCGTTTACGAATTGACACCGAATAGCTGTGCTGGCGTAGTGGTCAGGTGGTCAGCAATTTAGCCTTAACTGGGATTAGAACTATTCACATCTTACTTTACTTTTTCTTAGACATAGACATAGAGTTTCATTTATTTGCTGCTGCATTACAAAACATAAACTAAGTAGGTATGACATCTATATATAAATCTATATATAAAAGAAAGTCGTGTTTGTTACAACACTTATAACTCGAGAACGGCTGGACCGATTTAGCTGAAAATTGGTGGAGAGGTAGCTTAGAACCAGGAGTTCTTTTTATCACATTTAAACCGTTTTACGCATAGATTTCCACGGGGGCGAAGCCGCGGGGCGCAGCTAGTTTTGAATAAAAATAACTAAATTAACTTATAATGAAAAAACAATTGCAAAAAATATCAAAAAGAGAGACCGATATGTATTACAGCAGCAAAAAGGTAAACTCAGCGTAAATGCCATGCCTTACTTTTCAGGAGTAGATAGGCGCTGATATTCTGCCGAAACCACTATGATCACAGGACCCTATGAGGCTTACGATTAGAGAAAGTAGTGTTCTAAAAAGCGGTGTCTATAAATCGTATAATAATAAATAATGCTGGACAATTCACACAGCATTATCTAGCCCCATGGTAAGCAGAGCTTGTGTTATGGGTACTAGATAACTGATATACATAATACAATACATTACATAGATAGATGTTTTATATTATATATAGACAGCGACCAGAACACCCGAAACAAATATCTGTTGATCGTACACACAATTGTTCCGAGGCGGGAATCGAACCCGCAACTTCCTGCGTCGCAGGCGGACCTTCGCCTACCGCGCCACATCGGTCGTCAAATATAAATAGGTACTATAAAATAATATACATACTTCTATACAAATTAAAATAATATTATGTTGTTGGTGCGTGTCTGACTGTGTGAAACGGATATAAACCTATCTATAGATAAAATCAAAAATAAACAAATATAGGCAGTAGGCTGGTAACTCTAAAAAACATTCAAAAATAATAGTTTTTTTTTTATTTGTTTTTATGTACCTACCTACCTGTAAATGTATGAACGCACACGGAGTTAACCGAATGCACCTTGAAGAGGGAGTTTTTAACACTTTAAGTGTTGAAATCACACGGTATGTGTTTTCTACAAGTGACTAATATGCGTAAATCCACACTAGCGCAGCGGCTGAGAAAATACAGATCTGTGTGACTCAGCACAGCCGTAATATTTTTCGAACGAAACGCATGTGCGGCGCAACACAACCGCTATGTAGAGCGGCAGCACGAATTTTTAGGTTAAAAAAAAGATCGTCAAAAATAAATCGCAGTCAAAGTGTTAATTGTACAATTGTAACTTATTAATAAGTATAAGAACCTACTTGTAGCCCGCTATCCCATCCCCTCGGTGACCACCTACCCGACGGGAGGATATTGAAAACCAGAGCCGCATGTCTTGGCATGCACCACAATGCTGAATATACTCCCTTTGCCTATTATAAGAAATGAGACAGAGAACCAAGGTTATCGACATAGCTCTAAGAATTAGCAAGCTGAAGTGGCAGTGGGCCGGCCATATCTCGCGAAGAACCGACGGCCGCTGGGGCAAACGTGTTCTTGAGTGGAGACAACGACTCGGTAAACGTAGTGTAGGACGCCCTCCGACCAGGTGGGATGACGACCTACGAAAGACTGCAGGTAGATGCTGGATGCGGCAAGCTGAAGATAGGGCGCTATGGCGCTCATTGGTGGAGGCCTATGTCCAGCAGTGGACTGATATAGGCTGATGATGATGATGAATAAAAACAAAGGCAAATAAAGTAGTTTATCATGGGGGTAAGTGACACAAATAGGTGATATTAAGAAAATAAGACTACCTCCATGACCCTGCGCCGAAATAGGGGTTGGCTCAGCGTGTGCTGAACATTATACAATTTTTTTTTTAAACATATATTTGCTCGATAAAAATTGATATAATTTTAGACCGTCATCTTTAAAACGTACCGATCCTATCCATCCAAAGGTTGCCTGGAAGAGATCGCTTTTAGCGATAAGGCCGCCGATTGTGCCACTAGTTATAATTAGTATTAAGATCCCTTAGTATTTTTTTTTTTTTGTATTGATGGTGCAATAAAGTTATATTGTATTGTATTGTATTGTAGATCGTGATTTAAAATTTTAGTATGAGATAACTCCAGAACACGTCTGTCTGTCTGTCAGCACACATTTAACACTTTCTGGCGATCAATCATCGTTTCTCCCACTAATGATGTTTAGGCTAAAATAGAAAAATACCGCTTCGTACCGAAATGGAGGTTATTAAGTTCAGACCAATTTTCAACCATTTAGAGAAAGAAAACACTTTATAAAATATATTTTATTTCCACACTAAACCGAAAACAATAGAATAAAGGAAGTATAAAGGGCGGCCGTATCGCTGAGAGCTATCTCTTCCAGGCAACCTTTGGATGGACTGGACATGAAGGAACAAAACTTGAGTAGTTGCGTAGTTAATTGTTAGTTGAGTTCTGTTACGACCAGGTGGGATGACGACCCGCGAAAGACTGCAGGTAGATGCTGGATGCGTCAAGCTGAAGACAGGGCGCTATATGACGCTTACTGGGGGAGGCCTATGTCCAGCGGACTTACTTAGGAAGAAATCGCTCTTAGCGATAAGGCCCCTCATTGTGTGTGTTTGTTTGTTTGTCCTTTACCGTTTTTTTCTGTTTTATGTGCAAAAAAAATACTTACAGTACATACCATATTACAAACATTTCAATAATCAAAATAATTTATTTCGAACAACGATAAAAATTGGGCACCACGTTATAACTAGCTTGGTACCATAAGCGAAACCACGTGCGGAAACTAGTTATGAATAATAACTTAGTGCTTTCTAATACGAGCTAGAAATCACCATTATCATAGATATATGGTCCAAACGTGATTTTACTGCCAACTCCACTAATGTCTAGTATTGCAACATCTTAATGTCTTTAGCGACTAGGTTGCACTAGAAACTTTTGAAACTATAATGGTTATTCACTATAAAGTCATTTAACACTTTGACTGCGGTTCTTTTTCGACGACTGTGTGTAGTAAAAGAAATACTAGATAAAAACACTTAAAAAGCCTACAAAAAACAAAGACAGAACATAGACATAATACCAATGTATATTATGAATTGATTAACTTAATTTAAGCCAACATTAATAAAAGTAAATAAAACAAAACATAAAATAAAACAAAAATAAAAACCATGGTACGATACTATAAATATATATATATACAATGTGTATTGTCGAACCTTGATCAAACGAAATGTGCGAATACACGACAATATTTATCGATAAAAAACAAAAATAAAAAATGATATGTTACCTATCTCAAAAATAAAGCCGATTTAATTTTTTTTTTTATGAAAACTAATTCATCTGGTTTTTTCTTCGTTTCTTTTTGAATAAACGGTGTATTTTGTTCAAAGTAGTCTCATTTGAAATCTAGATAGTCTACCTAGCTAATAAAATAAGAAACAAATACTATTTCGGTACATAAGCCTAGTAAAATCAATATTTTTTAGAAATTTGCAAAAAAAAAAAAACAAATTTTATTTTATTTTTGATCTGTAACTTTAAAACTGGGTTATTGAGGTGTACTTTTTTGCATGTTGTATTAAACTTCATAATTTAATCTACAAATTTTCCAAAAAATATGGGTCTAACTCTTTTCGTTGTTATGTTATTCACCATTGAAAATAGGTACTTTTTTTATAATTTGTTTTTTTTTTGCAAATTTCAAAAACAATATTGATTTTACTAGGCTTATGTACTGAAATTGTATTTTTTTCTTATTTTCTTAGCTAGATAGACTATTTAGCTTTCAAATGAGACTACTTTGAATAAAATACACCGTTTACTCAAAAAGAAACGGAGAAAAAACCAGATGAAGTAGTTTTCATTAAAAAAATAATTAAATCGGCTTTATTTTTGAGATAGGTAACATATAATTTTTCATTTTTTTATTTTTAGCGATAAATATATGTCGTGTATCAGCAAATTTCGTTTGATCAAGGTTCGACAAAACACATTGTATATACATACAATGCAAACAAAATCATAAACATTTCACAAAACTACTTCCGGCTATAGTTCTTAGTATTCTAATAAATATTATTGTACCATTTAAGTAAAAAAAAAAAAATTATAAAGATTGCTTTCAACCTTGACTCTTGACACGCGTCCCTTCATCTGTAGTTTCTTTCAAATGTAAAATGACAAAAAGTCATTCTGAAGCGATAATTTAGTGGAATTGGGGTACCAAAGCAAGCAGGAAATTAATAAATAATGCTGGACAATCCCAGCACAGCATCTAGCCCCAAGCTAAGTATCTATCTACGTGATGTATTGTATTAAGTATAATCAATACTTAATACAATACATTACGTAGATAGAGACATGTTTTATTCTACATTCTCGTAGATAACGACCAGAACACCCGGAACAAATATCTGCAGATCGTACACACAATTATCCCGGGGCGGGACTCGGACCTGCAACCTCCAGCGTTGCAAGCGGACCTTCACCCACCTTGCCACAGAGGTCCTGTCGAATTGACAACGTTTTAAAAAGAATAGACAAGAAATATATCGTAAAACACCCCCCAAGATTCCACCCCTGACTTATATTTCAACCCTCTAAAAATACATTGAAAGTTCGAAAGATTACTCAAGTGTTTCATTATTTATAGACACGGAAGCAGAAAACTTTGAAACTGAGGGAAAATGTTTAAGAATAACGTTTTATCTTTTGGGGTTACATTAAAGTAAAATATACATGAAATATTAATAAAAAAAACTTCACAGATTGATAATCTGTGAAGTTTTTATTATAGTGCGTAAATCCTCGCCCTGGGGTAGGTAATCTCTAAGAAATTAAATAATATCCCAAAAAAAATTAATAAATAAATAAATACGAGTAAATAATGCTGGACAATTGACACAGCATTATCTAGCCCAATGGTAAGCAGAGCTTGTGTTATAGATACTAGATAACTGATATACATAATACAATACATTACATAGATAGATATTTTTATTATACATAGAAAACGACCAGAACACCCGGAACAAATATCTGCAGAGCGTACACACAATTGTTCCGAGGCGGGAATCGAACCCGCAACCTCTCGCGTCGCAGGCGGACCTTCGCCCACCGCGCCACAACATAACATAACCTTATCAAATTTGTCCGACCGTTTTAGTTTTCGTTGCTAATCCATCCCATTCTGTTCGCGCGCAGCAATAACTAGATGTTTAATTAATTCACTACATAGTACAAACAAAGTCGCTTCCCACTGTCTAAAAAATGTATAATAAATCTCTATGTATAATAAAAAATATCTATCTGTGTAATGTATTGTATTATGTATATCAGTTATCTAGTACCCATAACACAAGCTTTGCTTACCATGGGGCTAGATAATGCTGTGTGAATTGTACAGAATTATTTATTTATTTATATTATATTATTGTATATATTATGTTATTATATATATACATATATACACATATATTATTTATTCTGATTGCGAGTTAATTTAAGAAATGCGGGTTAACGAAAACCTTGATTAATGGAGAAATGAGACTTATAATATTTATTTTGACAAGGTTCCTTCCCTTTCAGATCGCGCGCGGATTTTACCTAAAGATTCCATAACGTCAGATTGGAACAGAAGATAAGCAAATTATGCGGAATGAAGGCTAATACGCCATCGTTGTGATATAAATCCAAGCTTAAGTTAGCTATGGATAGAGCATAGAAAATAGTATTGTAGGGTAACCATAGATAATAATAAATATGATAGAATCTCTGTCTGAGAATAGCGAGTTAAAATTTTACGGTGTGTAGGTACGCCATCCGTCCGGGTCGTTCGACAACTCACACCAAGAATCTTGTCTCAACTGGTGTGAGTTGATGAATCGTAAAAAAGCTATACTCTTCGTTCTGCAACTCGCAACATTTTTACTTTGGGTGAATTTTAGTAAGTTAGCTTAGTTTAGTAAGTTTAGTAGTAGCAGCCAAAATAGAATTAGTAAAATAATAGACAAAATACCCAGGTGGGATGACGACCAGCGAAAGACTGCAGGTAGATGCTGGATGCGGCAAGCTGAAGACAGGGCGCTATGGCGCTTATTGGGGGGTGAACTATCATAGGCTGATGATGATGATGATGAGGTACCACTTTGATATTTTAGTAAATTTTATTTAAAAAAATCCTTTATTAATAAGCTTTTATAATATTTGTGTATGTTTATTTCGATATTTCGTTTTTGTCTTTTGATCTTTTAAAAATAAATAAATATTATAGGTAAATGAAATGAAATTAATTTAGGATTACAAAGATCCATAATTTGTTAGTAATGCTTTAATTAAATGTTAGTTTTGGTATGTACCAAAACTAAATTATAACTAATTGTAATAAATTAAAATCTATTCAAACTGGTTATAATAAATTAAAATCCCATCAAAAACATGAATGTGAAATGACAGCCTAGTTCAGTAAAATATGCCTTGTTTGTTGACTTCTAAGACAAAAGAAGTGAGATCTACTGCACCTGAAATTTATTAATGACTAGCGGCCCGTCCCGGCTTTGCTCGGGTGGTCATTTGTTTCAGGCAATTTTTTAAATTTTTCTCTTTTTTTCTCCGTAAGAACCATCCTCGTACTTCAAACAATATTCTAAAAATAGAATTAGCGAAATCGGTTCAGCTGCTCTCGAGATTTCAGCGATTTATTTTTATATTATAGACAACATATAAATATTTTATAACAACTTAAAATTAAAATTATTCATTAAAATCTTCTTACTTAGGATAATATATTGAAGCCTAAGGTTTGACTTGGCTAGTTTCTTTTTTCACCAAACCTCTCCAAAATTGTAAGGAATTCGAAAACAGCTGGCCACCCTTATACTCACCATTGAATGCGCTTGCCCAGATCAAACCACTCAAGATTCCAAATTCAAATCAGTTGCCGTTCGTCGCTCAGGCAGAACGTGCGTCTGTCTAAATTTACATACTCCGCTTGTATGTAAAACCTCTTTACATATATTTATATTTTTCTTTATTTTATTGTGAATAACTGCTGGTTTTTCTGCCTAACGATGTAGCTTTACCATTTTGGAAAGGTCAAGGAACTTTGAGATAGTCTTGGCGATGTAGTGTAGTACCATCCAGATATCTGTGGAAGGCCTAAACATGTCTATACTAATATTATAAAGAGGAAAGGTTTGATTTTTTGTTTGTTTGTATTGAATAGGCTCCGAAACTACTGGACTGATTTGAAAAATTATTTCAGCGTTGGAAAGCTACACTATCTGCGGTAGACACAGGCTATATTAAAATGTAGAAATGTAGAAATTTGAATTTAATGCTGGATCCAAAATATATATCACCACGCAGGTGGAACCGCGGGGCGCATCTAGTATAATATATTACGTAGTCGGATATAGTAGATATTAGCTGTTTCCCGAAACCGCGGGAAACAGCTAGTATCTACTATATCCAGTAAGGTCGACAAAAAAAAATAGGTAGTATTCTACTATGACCAATTTTTTAGAGGCATAATTGATTTGTGTATGAATATTTGAAGTTATGAGATTTTTGGATTAAGAGAACGCAAAAACAATATCCTATGTAACTAATCAAGCTTAATATTTGCATAGATATTGGTAGGTAGATGGGATGACGACCTGCGAAAGAATGCAGTTAGGGAGGCCTATGTCCAGCAGTGGACTGCTAATAGGCTGATGATGATGGTAGGTTTAGACCGGTATGGTGATTATGTAACTCGCAACCGGTTTGCGACAGGCGTAAATTAAGTAATTAGTGCTGTCAAACGTCAATTTTGTACTAGTTTGACACCAGCTACAACGTTAAAATTGGTCAAAATTGACGTTTGACAGCACTGATTGCTTAATTTACGCCTGTCGCAAACCGTTCGCGAGTTACATAATCACCCGGCGGATATGGCATATTCTTAGATTATTATGTCATTTTTAGGCTACTATTTATCTCGGAAAAGGGCAGGCGATGCTGCGGGCCAGAACTAGTAAAAAATATAAACCTAACGACGGTCCTGTACATCGGCTAAAGAGGTTGAATAAGCGAAAATAAAATATTAAAACCAGCAAATACCTTACATTTATATTCTCCACCGTGACTGATTCCAAGTCAAGTACATGTTTATGCAATGGCCGCCGTAAAAGGGAGCTTTGATGTATAATGTGGCAACACTGCCTCGTGACGTCTTTGTTCGAGGAATTTGCACTTGATCTTCGGCGAATGATTTATAAACTGCTTTTGGAATAACTTCTTTGAGTTTTTTATTTATTTATAAACTTAAATCTATTTTGACGGGAACACCCAATGCAATAGAGTACAATATTACCTTTAGAATTATACTTAATAATTACAGAAAAATAACACAAAAAATCATAGAGTCAATGAGTTAAGTTGGAGTGTACGCCAGCACAGGTTATAATCTTCTTTAATGTAAAAATCAATTGCTGTTCGTTAGTCTCGCTAAAACTCGAGAACGGCTGGGCCGATTTAGCTGATTTTGGTTTTGAAATGTTTGTCGTAGTCCAGGGAAGGTTTAAACGGTGAGAAAACATCGTAAAATTGCGTAGAAATTTCCACGCGGGTGAAGCCGCGGGGCGCTAGTAATATGATAAAAATTAAAAGGTTCAATTAAGTAAACTGAATTTTATTTTTAACTAGCTGCGCCCCGCGGTTTCACCCGCGTGGTGATAGATATTTTGGATAATATCCTATATCTTTATGAATTGTAGCATGTGTTATTCTGATGTATAAGCTATATTATTGTAAAGTTTCATTAAAATCCATTAAGTAGTTTTTACGTGAAAGAGTAACAAACATCCATCCATACTTACAAACTTTCGCGTTTATAGCTTCGTAAACATATTAAATAGCACTTGTTTATAAAATAGGTACTAACCTACCTACTTTGTTGAAAATTGATGACCTCTGTGGTACGGTGGTCGCAGGTTATTTAAATAAGGCAAACTCAATGGTCCGACGAAATTATAGCATTCTGTCTGAGGGATTCTTTTTTTGAGTTATATACATATGTAGGTACTTTGCTAAAATGTAGGTGCATAGTACATAGTCTTAGATAGAGATGGAGCTGGCTCAGGATCGATATTTGTGGCGTCGTATAGATTGCCGAGCAAAACGCTGACGGATTGGTTTCCAAGATACATCAAACGAAATAGAGGGAGACAGTTCAAAAGATGGGAGGACGAGCTAAGAGACGAGCAGGGAAAACGTAGGATAAGGTTGGCGAGGATAGAGTAAAGTAGAAGGGGTTGGAGGAGGCCTTTGCGAAAAGAGGGCAAACAGATAACATAGATGTAGTTTAAGCAAAAGTACCTATTTAAGTAAAACCATGTACATAGGTACATATTTATCCGAGTAAAATAAAAATTATATAATAATATAGAAATAGATTGCCTATGGACATGGAACTGTGAACTGTGGACGTGGGTGTGCTAATATGATGCAAACTTTCAGCTACATCCGTATGGTGATTATGTAACTCGCGACCGGTTTACGACAGGCGTAAATTAAGCAATCAGTGCTGTCAAACGTCAATTTTGACCAATTTTGACGTTGTAGCTGGTGTCAAACTAATACAAAATTGACGTTTGACAGCACTGATTGCTTAATTTACGCCTGTCGCAAACCGGTCGCGAGTTACATAATCACCCGGCCGAATAGTAATGATGACTAAAATAAAGCTTGCGTGAAAGACATCCATCCAAACTTAGTCTCTAAATTTTATAAGTGTGGTTTTATGTAAGTTTCATCGTCAATAAGACGTCAAAACAAGAGAGAAAATGTTATTGAATCAGCTCATTTGCCGCCGCCTGTGTGTAGCCAACTTTGCAAAACTTACCCTAATTATGGGTAATTTGTAACTCAAAAGAAACTTTTCTGATGATCATGTGAAAGTATTGAAACGGAATGAATTGTTGAATTACAAGTTTGTTTGCTTGTTAAATGTTAATACGAATCAGCCTTATAAATTGTATTATTATCTTAAAACTTATCATACATTTTATTTAAACAGATGTGAATTGACTATAGTCATTTATTTATTATTATATCATATTCGTTTGAACAAATCCAGTACTTAAAATATACTGGAAAATCACACGAAATCATCTTGCCCCAAAATATGCACCGCTTATGTTATGATTAATGCTGGACAATTCACACAGCATTATCTTATCTAGCCCCATGGTGAGCAGAGCTTGTGTTAGGTACTAGATAACTGATATACATAATACTATAATATTACATAGATAGATATTGTTTATTATACATAGAAAACGGCCAGAACACCCGGAATCACATCTGCAGATCGTACACACAATTGTTGCGAGGCAGGAATCGAACCCGCAACCTCCTGCGTCGCAGGCGGACCTTCGCCCACCGCGCCATATCGGTCGATTAGGTTACTTATGATGACTGATAAAGGTAAGTAGTTTAATAGGCACACTTAAAGCTCTAGGCAGACGGACCGCATTTCAACTGCAATCCAACCGCAAATTGCAGTTCATTTGCAGTTTGAATGCAGTTGACACGACTGCTATAGGACTGCAAACCAACTGCGCAGTCCGATTGCAGTTCATTTGCAGTCGGCGTGCAGTTCACAAAATAAATGTAACAAAAAGGACTAGAAAACTCGTCCTAGTTGACCAACAAAATCAAATAGCTGTGTCAAAGTTAATTGCGGGCTTCTGAAAAAGTTTTTTCCAGTTGGCAACACTAAAGCACTCAGTTCAAAGTGCAGCGGGCTACATTATGGTGTACCGTTACACTTTCGGCGTATTATTGAATAGGGTAAAGGGTCGTTTCTTAGCTTGCGATTTGTAAAATTTTATCATACTAAATCACAAATATGTAAGTATATACAGTATATCCTACCCGCTATGACTATGACCTACGGAGCTGAGACGCGGACACTCACGATAGGGCTGGTCCACCAGTTCAAAGTCGCTCAGCGAGCTATGGAAAGAGCTATGCTCGGAGTTTCTCTGAAGGATAGGATTCGCAACGAATACATCCGACAGAGAACCAAAGTTATCGACATAGCTCAAAGAATTAGCAAGCTGAAGTGGCAATGGGCCAGCCATATCTCGCGAAGAACCGACGGCCGCTGGAGCAAACGTGTTCTTGAGTGGAGACCACGACGGTAAACGTAGTTTAGGACGCCCTCCGACCAGGTGGGATGAAGACCTGCGAAAGACTGCATGCTGGATGCGTTAAGCTGAAGACAGGGTGCTATGGCGCTCATTGGGGGAGGCCTATCTATATCCAGCAGTGGACTGCTATAGGCTGATGATGATGATGAAATAATAGGATTACGGGTCTGTCTCGTCGTCGGTGTGATGAAGTTCAAGCTACACGGAGCTAAAACTTCACGTCAGCCCGCGCCGCCAAAACTCGCTTATCAATGAAAAGTTCATTAATAAAATGAAAAGTGAAAAATAAAATTAAGTTTAGAAACTCGCAGTGCTCAGCAACTTTCCTAAAATTGATGGCGTAGTGACCGATGGAAAAGTTTGCCGATTTTGAAAAGTGACTGCTGGATTATGCGAAGCTATAGATATTGATTTATTTGTTTTTTATGCACATGTAAATTGTAGTGTAGGTATTTGTTATCATTTTTATCTATATTTATTAAGTACCATCGTTTAATATGTTCCTTCATGTCCAGTCCATCCTAAGGTTGCCTGGAAGAGATCGCACTCAGCGATAAGGCCGCCCTTTATAAGTATAAAGGGCGGCCTTATATATAATAATTACAATATAATACAGGAATGTATTCACAAACACAAAATCCTTATTAAAAAAAAACTAATGTGTTTTTATCTTTTATATTTTATTTATACTCGGAAGAACCGACGGCTGCTGGGGCAAACGTGTTCTTGAGTGGAGACCACGACTCGGTAAACGTAGTGTAGGACGCCCTCCGACCAGGTGGGATGACGACCTACGAAAGACTGCAGGTAGATGCTGGATGCGGCAAGCTGAAGACAGGGCGCTATGGCGCTCATTGGGGGAGGCCTATGTCCAGCAGTGGACTGCTATGGGCTGATGATGATGATGATGATACTGGGAAGCATGCGGTGGCCATGACGCGAGTTTCATGATTTTTATTCACCCTACTAGCGGACCATCCCGGCTTCGCACGGTTTTAGTACGGATCCCTAACTTTTTAAAAAATATAATATAGCCTATGTTCACCGGGGATAGTGTAGCTTCCCAACGGTGAAAGAATTTTTCAAATCAGTCCATTAGTTTCGGAGCCTATTCAATACAAACAAACAAAAATCAATATAATGTATTAGTAAGTATAGATTTGCACTGGAAAGCGTGCGGTGACGATGTCGCTATTAACGCATTTTATTCACCCAAGAAGTACTCATATAGATAGGTACATATACATATATCTACCCAGCAACATACTGAGTTGACACCTTTTTGACTCGACACCAAATAGTTTGCCAGGCAGGTTGCGGAGGTTATTATGTTTTAAAATAGTTCATAGTTCATTTATTTATTTGTGATACACAGGTATTACAGGGATGTTCAGACTTAATATTAAGAGCACTGTGATCTGCCATTAGGCGTACAAAAGTTATAAAAATGTACTTATCTTGTAATGTGTCGTGTCAAATAAACCATTTCATTTCGTTTCACTTCGTTTCATTTCATTTCATCTCATCTCATCTCATCTCATCTCATTTCATTTCATTTCATCTCATCTCATTTCATTTCATTTCATTTCATCTCATCTCATCTCATCTCATCTCATCTCATCTCATCTCATTTCATTTCATTTCATTTCATCTCATCTCATCTCATCTCATCTCATCTCATCTCATCTCATCTCATCTCATCTCATTTCATTTCATCTCATCTCATCTCATTTCATCTCATCTCATCTCATCTCATTTCATTTCAGGAAAGCGTTCGGTCGGTGACAATGACGCGAGGTCCATGATTTATATTCACCCAAAAAGTGCTCAAAGAAGTTTTCATTTAAAAAACCAGTCGCTTTTCAGTGACTGCACCTTAAAGTCCTTGCGAAAGAATTGCCATTATAAAAAATATTCCGAAGCAAATTGAAAAGATCCGCAGGTGACGGAGTCTCTAATTACGAGCTTTTATATACAGATAAGAATTTAATATTAACATAATTTGGTGCGAGAAATGTTTGTTGTTTATTAAATTCAATTCAAAGCAATATATTTTTGCTTGTAGTAATTAGCTGTGATGGACAGACAGACAATTTTGTTGGTGTTTATCATTAACCTATGTTAGTCCACTGCTGGATATAGGCCTTCCCCAAAGAGCGCCATAGCGCCCTGTCTTCAGCTTGCCGCATCCAGCATCTACCTGCAGTCTTTCGCAGGTCGTCATCCCGCCTGGTCGGACGGCGTCCTACACTACGTTTACCGAGCCGGTGTTTATCAAAAGTGGTCAACGTTTTTCTTATACAGATTATTGCAATATGATAGAAATGTTTATTAAAAGTATCAGAGTTAATAACGAGATTTTGCGATGACCTCTATACATACGAGTATAATATCTTATCTATGTAATATATATAATTACTAGCTGCGCCCCGCGGTTTCACCCGCGTGGTGATAGATATTTTAGATAATATACAATATATCTTTATGAATTGTAGCGTCTGTGTTATTCTGATATGAAAGCTATATTATTGTGAAGTTTCTTCAAAATCCATTTAGTACTTTTTGCGTGAAAGAGCAACAAACATACAAACTTTCACGTTTATAATATTAGTAGAATGTTTATCAGTCATCTAGTACGCATAACACTAGCTCTCCTTAGCTTATTTATTCTGTGTGGATTGTCCAGCATTATATATTTATTTATTACTTGTATACATTAAAATTATTAAAAAGACCTAACGGTGTAAATACTAAGAAGTTTGAAGTCTTATTTTAGTTATTTCAAAACGTTAAAATTATTTGAACAAACAAATAAAAACACACAAATTGTTCCGGATTATTGTTATCAATAATAGTGTATTCAATAAATGAGTAGGTAATCGCTTCATTCATCCCCAAAAACCAGCTAATTAGAACTTTAAACCCCATTGAAAGGATGGGCAGATTGGACAGTGGGCAGCATATTGTGAATACGGGGTAAATCCACTCGCTTGTCGAACGAGCGCTAATTATCAAAATAAACCATGAGGAGATAGGGATGGGGCGATGTCGATGAGTTTGTGAGTGGGAGCTATCGATGAAATATTAAGTCCATAGCCTAAGCTATTCCACTCCTGGATATAAGTGTGACATATTAAGCTTCCACAGATAAGCGCTTTAATTTCTCTTATCATAACACTACAAAAACTGAGTTTCTGATTCGTTTTCATGCTTACTCGGTCTAACCAACTCACTTGTCACGTGCATTTGTTGAGACATAACCAATTTCTCCTTGTCTATGGTCGTCGCCTGTGACGAGGCGATCTCGTGATATAAAATGGCTACTATATAAAGTTCACCAATAAACGCATAAGTGATTTTTTTAAATAGTTACTGCTCAATATCAGGTCCTAACAGCATTGTCTTATTTTTTTTTGACGATTTTTTTTTTCAGGCTGTCAGTTAAGTCTATGTAGATAGGTAAAACAAGCCATTAACATTTGGCGAAATTACTGATGTTGGCAATGCAGACTATGCATGCATTGTCGTGCGGGTTGTGTCGTAAAATATTACGACCCAACCCGCACGACAATGGGGAGTTATTTTGTATAAGTAAAGACCCCTAAAATATGCTTATGAACCTAATACTAGGAATAATACTTACTTTACAAGCGTGTTGATTCTGGTGAGAAAGTTTGAGCTGTCATTATAACTACTTACCAACATACATGACATCTATGTTCAAAAAAACTCTCCATACAATAATACCTTAATTGTAAGTATTATTTAATGGAGGGATTTTTTTTATTTGACAATAATGATTATCTTTATTCAAACGCAATGTAACATATTTTTTTATCTTTTCTTCTTTCTTTATGCGTATTATATTTTTTTTATATATAAATAATGCTGGACAATTCACACAGCATTATCTAAACCCATGGTAAGCAGAGCTTGTGTTATGGGTATCTATGTAATATATTGTATTATGTATATCAGTTATCTAGTAACTGATACACATAATAGAATATATTACATAGATAGATATTTTTTATAATACATAGAAAACGACCAGAACACCCGGAACAAATATCTGCAGATCGTACACACAATTGTTCCGAAGCGGGAATCGAACCCCCAACCTCCTGCGTCTTAGGCGGACCTTTGCCCACCGCGCCACATCGGTCGTCAATGTAATAACTACAAGTTCGAAACGAGTGTGAGCAGCCAATACAAACCAATGTTGGTTTAATGGTGCAATATTGTCTTAAATATGTATATATACTTCTATAAGTAAATAAAATATTCTAATCTATTCTATACTAAACTCTTAGCGCCCTACAGGTGATACTGTGATTAAACAAGGTCAAAAAATACACAGACTCACTACGGAATAATTTATCGACATCGACCTTCCCTTGTCCAGCCCTAGCGGGTCGATATGGTTACTACGGCTACAGACAGTCATAAGTCTGCGAGATGAAAGCATAATATCGTCTGAAGTCTTACGGAGTTTTTAAAATAAGCCTTCTATTGTTGGTTATTAAAACGTTTCTAGAAATTAAAATCAACGTTTTTCTGATTTCAAGGTTTTTCTATGTCTTTGGTAGAGTTTTCTCAGATATTGAGAAAGTAATATTCATTAGATTCTCTTTTAATATCAAAATTACAGTCTGTGTTAACATCATCATCATCATCAGCCTATAGCAGTCCACTGATGGACATAGGCCCCCCAATGAGCGCCATAGCGCCCTGTCTTCAGCTTGCCGCATCCAGCATTTACGCAGTATTTCACAGGTCGTCATCCCACCTGGTCGGAGGGCGTCCTACACTACGTTTACCGTACCGAGTCGTGGTCTCCACTCAAGAACTCTGTCTTAACGCTGAAAAGTAATATCTACTAGAACGCTTAATGGGTAAAGTAACTTCTTATACTACTAAATAGATTTGAGACTATTCTAGTCTTGCTAGATCGAAAGCGATAAAACTTTTTATGCGATAGTTTAAACAACAGATTACTTTGAGAGGCTTTAGAACCTACTTGTTACAAAAGTAATCTGATCTAATTCTGATTAAGTACCTACACTTTAATGATTGCAAATAAGCACTAGATACTTTGTGAAGAAACTGCTTCGTCATGAGACAGAGAAGTAGAGTTCTGAATATTTAGACATGTAATTCTATAGGTCGAACAAAACACTCCTGCTACTATATATCTTTTTTTAAACTGTTACTGGATAGCAAATTTAATATTCCGTCTAAAACTTTGGTCCCTTGATCGCGACGCAATACGCTGCGATATACGACACAACCGTCACGACGCAACGTCGACTGCCTGTGCTGAGACGAGGTCATTTTGATTCTCAAATTACAGTGTGATATCGAGACGATGTCGTCCTGTGTGTGAGTAGTACCCAGTTCCCACTACACCGGGCTGGCCTCTCACCGCTGACGTAGACTTTGATGGAACGAAAGACCGTTCTAGGACATTTTCAAACGATTATATGTCCAACACCGCATACCGCAGCGTACGGCGTTAAAGAGACTAAGGCCTCAAATGACACTTTTCCTAATCCAATTAAAAGAGGCTATAATAGAGATTGTCTTCTAACTTTACTTAGCTTAGCTCTTTGTAAAGATATAATTGATTTCCAAGAGTAAAATAAAGAGAAACGTCTCTCATCTATTGAGTAATGGCCAAAGAACAGGATTCAGTATATTATTTAAAGGTAAGTAGTCAGTAAGTACCTGAAGAAATATTTTAAACGAAATTAATATGTAATTTATTTTAACATTACTAAGTTTCTTAGGAAGAGTGTTGATTGTTGTTGTTATTGTTGTGTTGAATATCAGCCTGCTGGACAATTTAATTTCAATTTAATAATTAAACTTTAGACAAACAGAATTAAGACATTACGGGCCAATCCAAACACCTACTTTATTTTTCGGTAGGTAATTTCATAAATTACACAATAAAATAATCTCTAACTTTGACTGCCACCTCTAACTCTTCACAGCTCTACATCACAATTACAACAACGTGCACTGTACTATGGAATCGATATCGATACTATCAAACATCGATATGACCCAATGACAGTTACACAGTACATCCCTATTGTGATGATGTTGAGGTTATCTTGGAATTAGATCAATTCACATGCCGACGGCCGCTGGGGCAAAAGGGTTCTTGAGTTGAGACCACGACTCGGTGAACGTAGTGTAGGACGCCCTCCGACCAGGTGGGATGACGACCTGCGTAAGACTGCAGGTAGATGCTGGATGCGTCAAGCTGAAGACAGGGCGCTATAAAATAAATAAATAATGCTGGACAATCCACACAGCATTATCTAGCCCCATGGTAAGCAAAGCTTGTGTTATGGATACTAGATAACTGATATACATAATACAATACATTACATAGATAGATATTTTTTATTATACATAGAAAACGACCAGAACACCCGGAACAAATATCTGCAGATCGTACACACAATTATGCTATGGAGCTCATTAGGCGAGGCATGATTAGCAGTGGACTAACATAGGCATGAAGATGGTGTGACATGCTTTTAAAGTTACGAACTGAGGATTTTTTTTGTGATTATTGTTTAAGCATTTTAAACATTATTTATCCGGTACTAGCTCCGTCCGCGTGGAAATCTATGTATCCATTTTTTTTAGTTTATAAACCTTCCTCTTGAATCACTCTGTCTATTTAAGCACATAATCAAAATCCGTTGCGTAGTTTTAAAGATCTAAGCATACATAGGGACAGACAGACAGCGGGAAGCGACTTTGTTTTATACTATATAGTGAAGAATTCTAAAGAATATTTATCGAGTACTAGCTGCGCCCCGCGGTTTCAACCGCGTGGTGATAGATATTTTGGATAATATACAATATATCTTTATAAATTGTAGCCTATGTGTTATTCTGGTGTATAAGCTATATTATTGTAAAGTTTCATTAAAATCCATTCGGTAGTTTTTACGTGAAAGAGCAACAAACATCCACCCATCCATCCATACTTACAAACTTTGACGTTTATAATATTAGTAGTAGTTGTTTTATTTTGATACCCGTATGGTGATTATGTAACTCGCGACCGGTTTGCGACAGGCGTAAATTAAGCAATCAGTGCTGTCAAACGCCAATTTTGACGTTGTAGCTGGTGTCAAACTAATATAAAATTGACGTTTGACAGCACTGATTGCTTAATTTACGCCTGTCGCAAACCGGTCGCGAGTTACATAATCACCCGGCCGATAAATAATCCATAAATATGTTAACAAATCGCGAAAGTTTAAAAAGTTTAAATCTACATACAGACTAGTTGACTAATGTATAAAGACTCCTCCAAAACGGCTGAACCGATTCTTATCCGAACGATTCTTTTCTTTTGACGACCCATGTGGCGCGGTGGACGAAGGTCCGCCTGCGACGCAGGAGGTTGCGGGTTCGATCCCCGCCTCGGAACAATTGTGTGTACGATTGCAGATATTTGCTCCGGGTATTCTGGTCGTTTTCTATGTATAATAAAAAAAAAATCTATCAATGTCATCATCATCATCAACCTATAGCAGTCCACTGCTGGACATAGGCCTCCCCCAATGAGCGCCATAGCGCCCTGTCTTCAGCTTGCCGCATCCAGCATCTACCTGCAGTCTTTCGCAGGTCGTCATCCCACCTGGTCGGAGGGCGTCCTTCCACTACGTTTACCGAGTCGTGGTCTCCACTCAAGAACACGTTTGCCCCAGCGGCCGTCGCTTCTTCGCGAGATATGGCCGGCCCACTGCCACTTCAGCTTGCTAATTCTTTGAGCTATGTCGATAACCTTGGTTCTCTGTCGGATGTATTCGTTGCGAATCCTATCCTGCAGAGAAACTCCGAGCATAGCTCTTTCCATAGCTCGCTGAGCGACTTTGAACTGGTGGACCAGCCCTATCGTGATCTATGTAATGTATTGTATTATGTATATCTAGTAACTTAAGTTATTTTAGTACCATAAATTATTTAAAATTTATGTAGATAATAAGCGCTATTAATTTTATTATAGTGGGAAATACACACGGGTCCCATAATTATTTTAAACTTTGCGAACTCTGCATGTTTTAAGTAGGTAAATAATTAAATCTTATTATGTGGGTCTAGTTCTACTAATTACATAAACGCGAAAGTTTGTAAGTATGGATGGATGTTTGTTACTCTTTCACGTAAAAACTACTGAATGGATTATAATGAAACTTTACAACAATATAGCTTACATATCAGAATAACACATAGGCTACAATTCATTAAAATATATTGTATAATATCCAAAATATCTATCACCATGCGGGTGAAACCGCGGGGCGTAGCTAGTCAACTATAAAAATGATCGGTAAAATTATTAATTTGGTATTTCCTTTAGCAAATAGTCGCAAAAACTAAAACAACACTAATGAGTTTTGTTCAGTCTAAAATGTCCCGCTGTGACTCGTAGGGTAAACGCACCGATAGTGGCCCATAAAATAAAAACCTTAACTATTTTCTGTTTTAATCAGCAGGTGTACTTAATACAGTTTATTTCATACCTTGGAAGGAATTAAGTGCAGTTTTGTGGCTTTATTTTCAGGTTTTTAATTGCTTTGGGATAGATTGAATTTACGTAGAGTTACCGGTAAGGTAGCTTACCTTACCTGTACCGGTATGGTAGTTTTGCTGTATATCTATTTATCAAAAAGTCCTTGTTTTTTTTAGAACTTTGGCCAAAAGAAGCTTTTTCTTTGTAGGTACGTAACATCCTCCAGTCGACGACCTCTGTGGCGCGGTGGGCGATGGTCCACCCGCGATGCAGGAGGTTGCGGGTTCTATTCCTGCATCAAGACAAATGTTTGTACGATCTGCAGATATTTGTTCCGGGTGTTCTGGTCGTTTCCTGTGTATAATGAAAAATATATATCTATGTACCTTATTGTATTATGTACTATATCAGTTATCTAGCTCTAACACAAGCTCTGCTTTCCTTGGGGCTAGATAATGCTGTGTGAATTGTCCGGTATTATTTAAAATAATTTATTTATTTAATATTTAACATATTTATATACACTTACACTAAAATACAGTTCCATAATACAATTCTAGTTTCTGCATGCGGCGCACCTGGTTTCTATGGAAACATTTAAAGATTATTAATATCCAATGAGAACAAATTTATGAGAAAAAAAATATATTCTAGGCCAACACCAATAGGTTGGCGTAAAGAGGTAACAAACATTAAAACTTTCGTTTTTATAATATTAGTGTGATACTGTACACTTTTATGCTACATACGGCGAACGATAGATACATGTATCATGTATATCAATAAACACGTTTTTTAAATAATATTATATATGTACATACAACCACGAGATAGCAAAAGAAAAAGAGGCAGACAGACTAGAAGATGGGAGGACGACATTAGAAAAGTGGCGGGTCCAATATGGACCCGCATAGCGAAAGATAGAATAGAGTGGAAATCTTTAGAGGAGGCCTATGTCGAAAGACAAGCTGAAATACAGAAACGACCGTTTACCGATACTTAATTTATGTAAAAAGATAAGTAACTGTTATAGTGTGTGACGTGTATTTCATGAAAGTTACGACATAAATGATTATTGATTATTATTGATTAAAGTAAGCATTAAGAAAACTGTAAAACATTGTAAAAATTAGTTCAGCAATAAAGGCTATTTTATTTTATTATTTTATTTATTTTATACATACCTACAATACAAAAATTATTTATTGTGCATCATAATCAAATCATTACAAAAATACATTATATGCGCCAAGTACATTGGGCGGCCTATCAATAAAAAACCTAAATATATCCAAAATATTAATATCCAATAAATACTATAGCTTTTTTTGTTAATTTCACCACTTCCTAGTAAGAAAGTAAATCCTGATGAAGCAATCTCTTAAACCTTATATCTTAATATATTTTTCTGAGTTACGAAGGATTAGAAAGACTGGACCTAAACGGTGGTGTTTACCCTAAATTCGTAACTTTATTTCTATGAATCATCATCGAGTCACATCCTATTCGATTCTGATTTATTTAAAAGCATATAATCTATTTGTATACATCAAAGAAACTATTTCGAGTTATTTGAGTCAGACTAAAATATCGACACTATTATATTTTTTCTACGTTGGTCATCATCATCATCATCATCAGCCTATATTAGTCCACTGCTGGACATAGGCCTCCCCCAATGAGCGCCATAGCGCCCGATCTTCAGCTTGACGCATCCAGCATCTACCTGTCTTTCGCAGGTCGTCTTCGCGAAGAACCGACGGCCGCTGGGGCAAACGTGTTCTTGAGTGGAGACCACGACTCGGTAAACGTGGTGTAGTACGCCCTCCGGCCAGGTGGGATGACGACCTGCGAAAGAATGCAGATAGATGCTGGATGCGGCAAGCTGAAGACAGGGCGCTATGGCGCTCATTGGGGGAGGCCTATGTCCAGCAGTGGTCTGCTATAGGCTGATGATGATGATGATGAAGCTAGATAGGTGCGGTATTTGCACGAAGAGATTGTTGTTTCTTTCATTTAATTAGAATATCAAAATATGTCATTCTCTGACGAAAATATAGTCATAGTGAAGCGATTAGTTCAGCAGAAGGTCCGCCTGCGACGCAGGAGGTTGCGGGTTCGATTCCCGCCTCGGGACAATTGTGTGTACGATCAGCAGATATTTGTTCCGGGTGTTTTGGTCGTTTTCTATGTATAATAGAAAATATATATCTATGTAATGTATTGTATTATGTATACCAGTTATCTAGTACCCATAACTCAAGCTCTGCTTACCATGGGGCTAGATAATGCTGTGTGAATTGTCCAGCATTATTTATTTATTTATTTAATGAAAACCATACCACGAGTAGATATTTATCGCGTTTATATATATTTTTCCGGACATTTCAACAGGTTTACACACTGTCGTGGTCACGGGATGACCTTGACCGTTGTATTCATACCTACTTATAATTATGTGTTCAGATCGAAAAAAATTTATTGAAACCATACACCATACCAGCCAACCACACCTAATTAAAAGCAAAACATCTACAACAAGGTTAATGCCATTCTCAACATCTTTCCACTACACCGCAATAAGTGCAAGTCTGAAGTGGCTAAATGGTTAAAAGCACTTACTTACCAAGAGTCTGAAAACCTCCTCACCATACTTTCATAACCCAAACCTTAAGAAAAACCCATTCACACCACGTGCACTACCCATTCACACACTCACTCGGGTTACTCCTGTCGCCCGGACTCCTAAGAGATCGGTGTCCCCAGGAGTACCACACTAAATAATCGCACATATCACTCACTTGCATACAACACTCACTACGCACACACACGCGCACACATAAACACACACACACCCTCTAGATCATACTGTCTGTCGTCTGTCTGTACTTACATTTAGTATCTTTTTTTTTTTTTTTTTTTTTAATGTTTTCGTTTCTCTTTGTTGTAGTATGATTAGATACATTTAGATTAGACTAAGTAGAAATTGTTATTATTATTATTTTTCTTTTTATTTTTTCCCGAACAACGCACAATATCCACCCAATAGTAATTTATTTTTTTCTCTCAATTATTTATAATATAGAGCAGATAAAGACTCAACTTGAATAATACTACTGCTATTTTGTACTAATTTCCCATTGTATCTTAATTTAATCCGTGGAGTGGGGGCACTGGAGACTTGTAGTACAGGTTTTTTTTCAAAAACCTATAGCAAGCTCCAGCCTCTCACAATACAGGTTTAACATAGTTACTAAACATTGTGTCCTAAATAACTTAATTTTAAGTAAACCTATTGTGAAGAGGAAATAAACAATTTTTTATCTCAGAAAATGTGATGACAAACTAAATAAAATACCAAACCAAATAACCATAACCTCCCACCCGGCCAACAACCGGTTATCGGCCGGCGACTCATCAAGGTGAGTTATTGGCCACATTACCTTAATTTATATCTTCTCTCATACCTTTAAATGACATCTTAATCTTTTAACTGTTGAAGTGGTCCTATTAGCAGGGTGTGACTATTTTTGCCGCTAAATTTATTTGATTTTCTCTGTGGGAGGTAGAATAGCCATGATACCTTGACTTGATACCTATACATAGTATAAGCAGAACATAATCAGTTAGTCCACTGCTGGATATAGGCCTCTCCAAATGAGCGCCATATGTTAGCGTCCTGTCTTCAGCTTGACACATCTTCCGCAGTCTTTCGCAGGTCGTCATCCCACCTGGTCAGAGGGCGTCCTACTCCGAGTCGTGGTCTCACATGACTCATGAACACATTTACCCACGGCCCACTGGCACCAGTGGCCGTTGGGCCACTGGAGCCAGTGAAGCCAAGCCAAGCCAAGGCCGGCCAAGAACGTCGGTTCTTCGCGAGATATGGCCGGCCCACTGCCACTTCAGCTTGCTAACTCTATTATACTCTATATGCTGCTCTATAAGCAGATGAACGTAGACAATAGAAAATAATTATTATATATATATACAATTTAATTTATATATATATATTATACATACTACGAATGCCTCGGCATTAAGCCCACCCTTTGTACCCTTAGTTGTTCTACCAACTCTTTGTATAATATATATTTTTCACCATCCCTGGTTGCCTGGAGGAAATCGCTTTAAGCGATAAGGCCGCCTATTGTACTGTTATTATGTCAGATTTAGATATAAGGTGTTATTTTGGGTACAAAAAAGTGTTCATTCATTCATTCATTCATTTTTAATATATAAATACTTACGCAACGCAAGTCGTTATCAAAAGTTTCTCAATGCGTAAGATAGGCAAAGTTTGTGCAACGCAACTATATTTAACAGCGAATAATTGAAGTCGGAACTTCCGGCACTAAGTTTATAAGTCTGCATGGAAACATCAAAACTCTATTACACACTAGGCGAAAGTACCAAAATAACACTCGCAAAATACAACATTAGCCTTCATTAATCTAATGCCCTTTGAAGTCTTGCCAGCAGCGAAAATAAAACATCGAATGTTGCCTGAAAGAATAAAAAGTATTCTCACATCTGGCAATTTTGTAAAAGCGCCACGCCTTCTTCCGATGGACTTGTCTAGTTGATGTGTGGGCTTGGAAGGCTTAGACACGGCATGTAGTGAATCTAGAGTATCTACCTGAGTCTTTAGATGGGTAAAATGGGTGAGAAGCTGCAGCAAGAGAGTTGAAATATTAAATACATAGAAATAGAAAATGCATTTGCTTATCAAAACATCAAACAATAAAAAGTAGGAACTAATAAAAATTACAATCCCATGAAGAAAAATTACAAACCTTTTTTTATTTATTAATTATTTATTTATTTTTAGCCATTATTGTCCCACTGCTGGGCAAAGGCCTTCCACTCCTCGCGATCCAAAGCTGCAACAAGCCACGATGGAAGATGTGCCTCAAGCTCGTCACGCCATCTCATCCTGGGCCTTCCACGTCGCCTCTTAGCGTTGGGTGGGCTCCACTCTGTGGTGATCTTTGCCCACAAGTCGCTGGACATACGGCAGATGTGTCCGGCCCAGTACTTCAGGCTTCAAAGCTTATGAAATTAAAATAAATAGTGCTGGACAATTCACTCTAATGCTGGAAAGCACATAATGTTGGATAATTATTATTCTAGCCCAAACTAAGCAGTAGGAGTGTGTCGTTAAAAGAACTTCCATTCAGTTCATGAAACTATCTAATCGCTAGCTAAAGCGCTCATATTTTCTGGTTTTTTTTCGTTCGTAGCATAAGACAAAGAATTTGGGTAGATCTTTATGTCTGCCAATAAAAACTTACTCGCAGTCATCATAGAGCCTAATGTAGCGGCCACGGTAACGGCGGGGCAGGGGGTGCCAGGAATCCCCGGGCTACTCGCAGTGCCTTCAGTTATTCCGTGATCATGTCGAATGAAACTGTGCCGAAATATTGGAAAACTCATAAATCAAATCATGATAAATATCCCGTTATAAGTGACTTTTGAGTTTTCCCTAATGTCCATGCAAAGTCTAAAACACTAATAACTCTACAATCAATCGGTGACGCCTCAAAATGGCTACTTCCGGTCGCGCAAAGATGGCCGGCGGGTACTTCCGCGCGTCAAGCTGAGTGAGGGTAGATATGACAGTTGTTTACCGTATCAAGGTGTGTTTTGATTTCCGGTTTTGTTTAATGTTAGATCGGTTTTGTTGGATTTCCTGACACGGTAGAAAAGTTTAGCCTACTATTATGCCACCTTTGTGCCACCACACCAGGACCTGTCAGAAAACTAGCGCAGCTTTAGCTGCTAAAAGTCAAAAAAGTATTAATAACAATACAGCAAAAGACATAGGGTGGGTGTCCTGGGTAAAAAATATATTTTTCTATTTAGTCCGTCAGTCAGTATCTTCTGATAATCTATATGAGAAGATATTGGACACGTATTTTTTCTTTTGTCAATCAAACAAATACTTACAAAAATAAAGCGCGTCAAAGTTTAGGAGTCTCGTGACGTCACAACTTGCTAAAAAGTGTAGCAAGACGTGACGTCACGCGGAACTTTAACTGGCTATATCTTCATATTTTTTTGTTTAATTGACAAAAGAAAAAACACGGGACCAATGTCTTCTAACAATCTAACTGACGGACTTATTAGATTTTTTAAGACACTAGCCTATTATTAGGTGCATATTCTTAACACTTTGACTGCGATTTTTTTTCGACGACTGCGATCTTTTTTTTAACCTAAAAAATTCGTGCTGCCGCTCTACACAGCGGTTGTGTTGCGCCGCCGCACATTTCGTTCGAAAAATATTACGGCTGTGCTGAGTCACAAGATCTGTATTTTCTCAGCCGCTGCGCTAGTGTGGATTTACGCATATTAGTCACTTTCACTTGTAGAAAACACATACCGTGTGATTTCAGCACTCAAAGTGTTAACTTCGTATTATATAAAACAAGATACATAGGTATCTTAGGAAGAATCACAATTCGACGACCTCTGTGGCGCGGTGCACGAAGGTCCGCTTGCGACGCAGGTGGTCGTAGGTTCGATTCCCGCCTAGGGACAAATGTTTGTACGATCTGCAGAATATTGTTCCGGATGTTCTGGTCGTTAATAAAAAAATATCTATCTATGTAATGTATTGTTTTATTATATCAGTCATCTAGTACCCATAACACACGCTCTGATTAGCTTGGGGCTAGATGGTGCTGTGTGAATTGTCCTGCACTTTTTATTTATTTAATTCGTTGTATTCGTGAGTTTATCACTCATAGGTACAATTTTCTCACGCTAGAGGCGCTGTACCAAGTCCCGTGATATATAAAAATAAAACGTCTCGATCACGTCTCGATATAAACCAGAAACCCAACTCAGGGCAGTCGCAGAACAAAGAGCTGAAACCTTCTGGGCCACCGCAGTGGTCAAAGAATACTTTCAAAAGCTTAATAATTATTGCCATGACCAATCCGAGCACTCAATCCACCATAGCCATTGCCATACCCATAGCCATTGCTGTCAGTGCGCCATTAAAGTATAATAAATCCACCATTAATAGAAAGACAAAAGATATCAACGCCATCAATAGATAGTGCGAGTTTCGACAAAAGAATGCGAGTGTTAGGAGTCAAGTCCCGAGTGGTTGTGCCCACTGCCCACATAATAGAATATAAAAAAATAGAATTTCATTTATTTCATTTCATTTATTCAGTTCCACCGTAGGTACACATGTCACACTTGATGTCGTTAAGTTCTACATAAAAATTATATAACTTTTTTAATAGGAAACACCATAAGGGATTGTGTTATAGAAAAAGCAGACAGACATGCCTTCTTTAAAAATTAAACACAACATTCATAGATATTTATTACAGTAAAATAATAATAAATTAGCTAAATTTAAAAATTTTATTTTTGTATTTGTATAAGAATAGTGAATAGAATAGCGATTTATTCCCTGAACTTATAACTATGTAATTATTGGTACTACATAATATTACTAAAAACATAACTTATATCTATAATCAATAATTAAGTACTTACATAGCAACAACTTAGATATTTAAATCAATAAATAAGTAAGTACATTCTTTGGCCATAGGAATAAGGTCAGCATAATGCCGACAAGCTTAGGCTTATGTCGCCGAACATAGTTACTGTTCTTAAATAAGCTTGTTTTTACTAATATTATAAAGAGGAAAGGTTTGATGTTTTGTTTGTTTGTAACGAATAGGCTCCGAAACTGCAGGACTGATTTGAAAAATTATTTCACCGTTAGGAAGCTACACTATCCCCGGTGAACATAGGTTATATTATATTTTCAAAAAACTTAGGGTTCCGTACTAAAACCGCGCGAAGCCGGGAAGGTCCGCTTGTTTTTCATAAAGTGTGGCCAATAAATAATCAATTTAATAAATTTAAGATAATACATAAACCTAAGTTCATAGATATATACTATTACGGTAAATGTTGATCAGTTGCACTTACGGCGAGCACTTTGTATATTTTTGTCATCGTGGGCGCCACGCCACGAGACTAAAACCTCCGAGCCCTCACAAAAGGCGCCTTAACTATAAGTAACGGATATTACACCATTCACACCTTGTTCTGGGCCCCGTACCCACTGCTGGGCCATCTATGACTGTACATTGATTTGGACGGCGTTATGCCATAAAAATAATTATTATTATAAAAATAAATTTTAATGATTATTATTATTAGTTAATATAATTTGGCGTGTTTTAAAAACTATTAACCGGCTTCGAATCCTAAATAATGAAAATTGGTTTAGCTAACAAAAAAATTTTAATTAGTTGGCGTGATATTGCGTTTTTCGTCCATTTGACGCGCACATAATTAATGCAAATAGTTCATGGTTTCACACTTATATGGTTTTCTCATGGATGCCATTGTTAGAACTGGACCAAATCGGGACACCAGCTTTCAAATAAAAAAAGAATCGTCAAAATCGGTTCACCCAGTAGAAATGAAAAAATGAATGAAAATGAAAATGAAAAAGTTTTATTTCTTTAAGCTTACAAATAAGCACTTAGACAGGTCATATTTATACTATTCATTATTATCAATTAAATTATTTTTTATAGAATTTATATTATTTTTTTTAGAATTTTTATAGAATATAGAATTTTTTATAGAAAGTTCAAACATAAAAAAATACAGTCGAAATGAGAACCTCCCCTCCTATTTTAAAATCGATTAAAAAAGCTTATAATTCAGTAAATTTAAAACTAAAGTTCATGGTGAAATATTTGATCACCGTCAAAAATAACCACAAACCAAAAAAATAAAACATCAATAGTGATTCGACACCACTAACCGCACAGAAACCGTTCAGAAATCATTTTAAATGTGGTTTGTCGACGAAGCTTTATCCCCTGATTATAGATGGCGGTGTTGATTAATGAATGTTCATTATGATTATATTTTAATTAACTACATAGTATAAAACAAAGCCCCGCCAGTCTGTCCCTATGTCTATGTATGCTCAGCGCTTTAGCTTATGCGCCCCGCGCGGCTTCACCCGCGTGGAAATCTATGTGTGAAATGGTTTATTACCTTCCTCTTGAATCACTCTATCAAACCACATCAAAATCCGTTGCGTAGTTTTAAAGATCTAAGGATATATACGAATTGAAACTCGTTCTGCTTGCTCTCAATAGGTCTGGCTGAATATCAGTTCTTTTGCTTCGTCAGCAAAATATTACGCTGAGCCCAGGTCTTTTAACAAACTACAGCACAGACGGACATCTTACCCATATTTATTTTAATTTAATAATTGTTGTTTTTCTTAATTTATTCAACTGTGTTTTATGTTTTCCTGTGTACTGTAATTCTTGTATTTTGTATGTGTGTAAAGTCGTTAGTAAATAATTTTAATTATTAACGACTTCAGACACAAATTTATCTATCTATCTATATGCACAGACAGACAGCGGGAAGCGACTTTGTTTTATATGTTCTATGTAGTGGTTATGAGAGTGAGGGAATAGAGAGTACACCTTTGTTTGTGCACACACTTGTGCACTTTAATATGTCCTGCGCACATGGCTAGTCTTTATCAACAATGGCCGCCAACCGTGGCCGAAAATTCGGCTAGAACGACATCACTAAATACACTATCATCAGCCTACGATAGTCCACTGCTAGACATAGGCCTCCCCCAAAGAGCGCAATAGCACCCTCTCTTCAGCTTGACGCATCCAGCATCTACAGCCTTTCGCAGGTCGTCATCCCAACTGATCGGGTATCCTACATACCTATATTAAAGGCAATTTAAATATATTTTCTAAATGCATCTTGCATACCACCATCCAAAGATCAAAACATGCAATCAGTCGCCTCATTCATCCGTATTATGCCGTCCATCTTTTAACACTTTGTGCTTCGTAACGTTTCTTTTGTTGATCACTTATTGATAGGTTATACGAAAGCTTGCTATTCATGCTGCGACTTATGCATTAAACTTTAAATCTCTACGACTTAAGTTGTTCTGTATATTTGTGTGTTTTTCCTTTTTTTTATAACTCTGTGTGTGGCTATCAATAAATTAAATAAATAATGCTGGACCATTCACACAGCATTATTTAGCCTCATGATAAGCAGAGCTTGTGTTATGGGTACTAGATAACTGATATACATAATACAATACATTACATAGATAGATATTTTTTATTATACATAGAAAACGACCAGAACACCCGGTACAAATATCTGCAGATCGTACATACAATTGTTCCGAGGTGGGAATCGATACCCGCAACCTCTTGTGTCGCAGGCTAGCCTTTGCCCACCGCGCCTCATCAGTCGTCAAGCAAGACATTGAGCCATGAGTCCGATTGATGAAATTAACGAGACTTGAAGTGTCGAGTGTCGAGTCGTGAACGTTACGTCTTATTGTTCCATAAGTTTTTGTATAGTGCTTCTATCGTTCAGATAGGTAAATACGCAAATCCCATAGATAGATTGATAAAAAATTATTTATTGCACTTTAACTATGTACAGTAAAAACTTAAAAATTAAGTACAATTGGCGGTCTTATCGCTCAAGAGCGATCTCTACCAGATGGATAGGATCGTGGACAGTACCAGGGGATCTGTGTGTTTGTAAGTTATGGGATATTATAAATAAATAAAATACTTATAGTACTTACATAGAAATATACTACATATGTATCATAAAATATATATACAAATACTACTTATAAATATAGGATCTCAGGTATGCGTTAGTGACAGCAGGACAAATAGTGCTCTTTTAACAGTGTTTTAAAGGTTGGTAATGACTTAGCACGCCTCACCGATATTGGCAATGCGTTCCATAGTTGCACCGCCCGGGCAGTAAAGGATTGGGCGAAGAAGGAAGTAGAGTGAGCAGGCACTTGAAGCATAAGGGTTGAAGAAGAGCGGAGAGAAAGAGTGTGAGAAAGATGAAGAAAGGTGAAACGTTCTTTGAGATAAGGGGGTGCAGAGGCCAGAAATATAATATTATAGAGAAGAGATAGGATATGAGAATTACGGCGAAGCCGTATAGGTAACCACTTGAGCTTCCTGCGAAATTCCGAGACATGGTCATATTTGCGCAAGCCAAATATAAACCTTATACCATATAGAAATCGCACGTCACGATCTCGTCTCGATACTATAGTCAACCGGACTGGGGGCTTTGTTTGTTTATCTTCTTCGACACTTGCCAACATCGTCTTTTAGAGATCGTCATCCCACCTGCATTCACTAAGTCTGAGTCTCTACTCAATAAAACGTTTACCTAGGTTGCCGGTTTTTCACAACTTGGTAGTAGGCCCAAAGAAGACTTAATTTATACGACCAAAACGTGATTTTAAAGTTTTTTGAAGTTATCACTTCAAAAATCTCATCATAATAATATATCTATCTACACCTTAATCCTTTAAATAGTTTTTTTTTTTTAATTTAGTCGCTCCATTTAATCTTTAAATTAAGTCGCTGAATACAGTCGCTGCGTGAACAGCCAGCCTTAAACCTGACCCCACATTCACACGACCTGGGCTTTGTGATGAATAATCGTAAATTAGTACGTAACATTAACTCATATTGAACAAAAGATATTGAAATAGTCATTATTAGGAGTGCTACGCTTGTGGGAGGAGGGCCTTATTTTTGTCAGTAGGTAGGACGAAGAAACGATAATCGCAGGGGCAAACGTGTTCTTGAGCGGAGACCACGACTCGGTAAACGTAGTGTAGGACGCCCTGCGACCAGGTGGGATGACGACCTGCTAAAGACTGCAGGTAGATGCTGGATGAGTCAACCTGAAGACAGTGGCGCTCATTGGGGGAGGCCCATGTCCAGCAGTGGACTAACTATAGGTTAGGTTGATGATGAGGTAGGTTGTGGGAGGTGTGCAGTATTGGATTTTGTACGATAAATTATCGTATTTGTACGATTATTTGTATATAAGTACGATATACTATCCCACTTCAAGATCGTACGCAAAATAAGACAATTCCTATGTTGATAAGCTATTTTTAAAAATTACTGAATAAAATCTTTTATATGTATTTTTTATACAGAGCGATCGCAAACAAAATTCTCAATATCGATTAATAACTAACAAGAATCAAAAATAGATAATAATATAAAAATAATTAGAGCTCCATGGCGATCATTAATATTTTTTTTATTTAATAATTATTGAGTCAATCAATAGAATTGGGAACGACGCACCTTATCGGCACTTTACAGTACAGTCGGCGACAAAAGTGTTATGGACAGAAAATAATAAATAGGTTCGTTATCACAGCATCCTAACCGCGATTGCTTGAAAAATTAAATTAATCTTAATAATGTCAATTAATTAATCTTAAAAATTTCAATAATTAAGTTATGTATTTATATCCAAAACAAAAACAATTAAAATAATTGTTTTTGTTTCTTATAATAACATTGGTCTATAGAAATAACAAAAACATTATAACATTTTAATAAGCTATACAAAATGTATAAAATAAGAACTTACAAAACTTTTATGTTAGAGTCTGTTTAAAATTAATTATTTATTTATTTAAACTTTATTGCACTATCAAAGGTTCAAAGTGTGGGCTTAATGCCGAGGCATTTTCTACCTGCCAACCAGGAAACACATGTTTTAAATAAAGGGTTGGCGTGCTAACATTACATACAAATATAAGTAGTAGTAACTATGTTTATGACGTTTTATCATATATATATATGTATATACCTAAAATACATATTATATTATATACACCACCTAACATACATATTAGATAAAATACATTAATATGATAGTAGCATTTTAATGTCAGTATGTGTAATAAGCTTCTTTCTTGTGTAATGTTTCTTTGAAGGATAGGATTCGCAACGAATACATCCGGCAGAGAACCAAAGTTATCGACATAGCTCTGAGAATTAGCAAGCTGAAGTGGCAGTGGGCCGGCCATATCTCGCGAAGACCCGACGGCCGCTGGAGCAAACGTGTTCTTGAGTGGAGACCACGACTCGGTAAACGTAGTGTAGGACGCCCTCCGACCAGGTGGGATGACGACCTGCGAAAGACTGCAGGTAGATGCTGGATGTGTCAAGCCGAAGACAGGGCGCTATGGCGATCGGGGGAGGCCTATGTCCTCCCTGATGATGATGATGATGTGTAATAATTGTCTCAAATAAATAAATAAACACTTTTCCACCCACCACTACCCTCAATCAGCAACTAACTACAAGCTATTCTGTGCGCACATAAGAACTAGGAACCATAAAGTCGTACACCAACAATTATTACAAATCGATTGGGCACGCCGTTCAATTTGCGGCCAGGGTTCCGTAGGACAATGGACGGAACGGTCCTGGGAGGAAGAAATTTGGACAGAGCACTTTTAAGCGTTCTTTATCTTTTTTAGCCATTGTCAATAAGAATAAGTATACTGTATTATAAAATTGTGTGAATCATAGTTAAATGAAAATATAGTTTCAAAAATTGTATCCTATTCGGCTATTCATTATTCGTAATGTGACGTCACCCAGAGTTTCAGTGGCGCTACCATGCTATTTAACACTGAGTGCTGAAAACGCACGGTATGAGTTTTCTACAAGTGACTAATATGCGTAAATCCACACTAGCGCAGCGGCTGAGAAAATACAGATCTTTGTGACTCAGCAGAGCTGTAATATTTTTCGATCGAAACGCATGTGCGGCGCAACACAACCGCTGTGAAGAGCGGCAGGACGAATTTTTTAGGTAAAAAAAAAGATCGCAATCGTCGAAAAAAACCGCAGTCAAAGTATTAACACAACGTAACGCGCGTTATCAGCGTTATTACGTGCTAATAATAATAAAAATAATAGTCTGCCACTCTTCTTAACATTATGATTGACTTGTTTATGGCAGACGTCCGCAATCTCCCCTATAGCCCAATTACCCAGTCCATCCATCCATCCATCACAATAGCCTGGTTTTATTTCTTTCATTTTTCTTTGCAATAGTCTCTACACCTGGCGGATACCATCTTTGGGTGTATCATATTGTGCACCCGAGGATGATACCCGCTATGTGTAGCCATCGCATCGCCTTTAGATTAACTTCTCAAAGGGCCTCTGTGCTGTTGGCTTCGGCCCCACGCAAGCCTTCCAAAGGACCGGGTCACTTTATGGCCCGAGATCATGGTAAATGAGAGACATAATAATAATAATAAATTATTTATTTCCAGACACGAGATCCATATATGACGCAAGGCACATTTTAACGCGAATAACTCGGGAAAAGGCGTTATTAGAAAACCGAATCATTGCCTAATGTAAACACACAGAAGAAATGGTGTTAGCGGAATTAGGACCCGTTTAGTTCCTACGACATCAACATTAATTAATGTTGATATGATTGAACAAAACGGGCTATGTATTATGTACAAAAATACAAAAAATTCAAAATACAAAATTATTTATTTGCCATTTTTCTATGTCTACATATTTCTGGCGGCCCCCGCACGAGGCAAGCCTGTGTCGCGGGAAGCCTGTTTAAATAGGTAACGTTAACGATACAGATTCAAAGAAACTGTTACTGATACAGGGCAAACAAACAAAAATAACAAGAAAATAAAACTAATCAATTAGGTATATATTATGTTGGTGATACAAAAAAATTCAACAAATAAAGAGCACAAGAACTGCAAAAACACAGTCACACACTCTGATTAGAGAGAGAGAGAGCGTACATACTAACTTAATAATTATAATTATTAAGTACACAACCTATAGTAGTTACATAACCTATAAACTCTAGTATGAACACACAACTTTCTGCCTACGGTTCATACGCCACCTCTGCCCACTTTTAGGGTTCCCTGTGCAATAACGCGAACCCTTATTTATGGCGGTCGTAAACGTTATTGTTTCATTAATAGGGTCTTCGTAGGGATGATGGATTTTTGGTGATTTAGTAGAAAATTAATTGATATAAAATTAACAGCCGTTGTTTAATTAAATATTTACATGTTGCGGGTTCAATTCCACTTGTGACAGATTAACGCAGCTTCACGTAGTTAAAAAGCTCTACGCGCAGTAATCTAACGCCGCTGTCGCGCAACACAAAAATGTGCATTCAATGCACGAGCTGAGTTGGTGGGGTCGATTCAGACCCAAAGTCCTCTATTTCGCTGTATTTTTGTAGGTACTCGTATCTTTCTTCTCGAGGTGGTCAAATAAAAGTTTTATGCTTAACATATATCTATTTAATACATGTATTATTTTATGCCTACAGAAATTCGAAATAGTTTTTTTAGTTTCTTTAAAACGTACAATGATAGAAATGTATGAAAAGATTGTAAAGGGTGATATTTATGATTAACGATGATATTTATGATTAAATAACATGATATTTATGATTTAATAACATAATATTTATGATTAAATAACATACAATCGAATTAAGAACCTCCTTCGTTTTACAAGTAGGTTAAAATGAGACTGTTTAAAACAGCAAGAGCTACAAACATGGAGGAAAGAAATAATCAGATAGAAAAGAAAGTACAGACAATAAAAGCGGCGACTTTAAAAAGTTTTACCATTGTCTATGCTCTTAGTTTCAACTTCATACAATAAGTAGAAACTAGACAAAGAGGTAGTGAGTGGTTAAGCCGGGCGCAGTCACACCGATACGAATGCGTTAAAGCCTTTCCGAACACGCGCGCGAATTACGCGCAGATCTAGCACACACTCGCGCGTGATAGATTAAACATCGTATATGCAGTTTTATCTGCATAACAAGGTTTAAATTACAAAACTAAACAATACAATCAAAGTAGGTTAATGTTTTACAATATTACGTCTTTATTTTATTCAGGAGCATATGCACAGTTTTACATTATGTGTATATCTATCACGCGCATCAACGAACCACATCAACGATTTGTGCGGTACAAAAAAAACGGAAAGATTACGGAAACGAGACACAAAATGCGACGCGTGGCCGTGAATATGCAAATGACACAAGGTTCAAAAAGTACCGGTCATTCGCGTGCCATTCACACATAAAGAGACTGTTATGGGAAATCTAATCCTGAAAAAACCTGGCCCACGGGCGAGAAGTTTACATTTTGAAACGACTACAGGACGTCTTGACCGAAACAAAATTGATGTCCACTGTCCCCAAATGAGTCTGTTGCGACAAGGAAATGAAATCTATCAATTAATCAAACAGTTTCATTTTCTAATGTATGCTATTTCAAACGCTTAAAGCTCAAATAAAAGAAATTCTCATAATAATACTTATTTTTTGCCCGCAAATATATAGTTTTTTGTTTGCGTAAATGATACTGTTTAAGTCACGTACCTACGAAAACATCTCCAACTGTTAATAACATAAGTCCGCTCTGCATATTTACTTAAGATAATCCTATATTTTACTATAAGTGAATGTATAATCTTTTGAGAAAAATAAATTTCTAAAACCGTATACTGAGTTTTGTATAAACTCAGTATACGGTTTTAGAAATTTATTTAGGTGATGTTTAAATCTCATAATTTATTTATGTTGTGCTAAGGACGCGGGCGATAAGGCTGATCCATAGTTTTTAACTTTTGCTGAGTGTACGTTTTTTTGTAACCTACTTGTCTTGTCATTGTGCCTGTTGTCATCCTGTTGAGTCGTCCGTTCTCACCTATTTTACACAAATCTATTACCTATATCAACTGTAGCTAACATACAATCCTACAACACTACAAGTAATCCTGCGTCACCCACTAGAACTAGATCATAATATTAACTATTACAATAATCCTGCACGAGTTAGATTTAAAGAATTTATTTATATTAATTTATATATTAAAAATGTTTCTCATAAAAACATCACACACAGTTCACTTAAAATCAGATAAATAACTAAATCTAAGTTTAATTAAGTAAATAGCTCCTGGGCTCTGAGGCTTATAACTTCATCATCTTCATAAACCTATATAGTCCACAGCTGGACATAGGCCTCCCCCAATGAGCGCCCTGTCTGTTTTTCGCAAGTCGTCATCCCACCTGACCGGAGGGTGTTCTACACTTAACGTCTTCCGAAATAGCTAAGATGAATTGTTGCAAATCATGATGGTGCTCTCTCTATCGCAAGTCGTCATCCCACCTGGTGGTAAATGGAATTGAAGCAAATCTCTAAATACAGTGTAAATGCAGCCTGGACAGCGAACATTGTAAAGGACGCCGACAAAGTGTCGACATTCTGATACTATTGTATTGTATGACTATTGAGTTATTTTAAAATACTCTCAGTGTGCGGGACCGGGCGCAGCATTTAGAGTCGGCTGTAGAGCGTGCGGCGCGGCATGCGGCATGACGCACGGCATGCGTTAAAGTGCGATATGATGCATTATTTCGCAGATTTCTTAATTATTTTGTAGGGATACCAAGACACATTTTAGCCTTTCTGTGTTCTCGTGTTTTAATTATTTTATTCGTTCCTAATTTGTTATCTTTATTATTATTAGTTCTTAAGTTGTATTATTTTATATGAAACACAAATCAACATTTTATATATAAGTGGATTCTCCGTAAAATTTCTTATAAAATTAAAAAGTCTGCAGTTGAATAAAAAAATTTAAATGATAATAAGCATAATTTGTAAAATAACTTCAACTACTAGATAACTACCTATGTATAACAATACTAGCATAATATAATTAGTAAGTAAGTAAGTTTACCTAAGTAAAGTAAAGTAAAAAATCATTTATTTCGTTAGGCTTACAAAATAAGCACATAGACAAGTCATATTTTATACATAAAATTATTATCAAAAAAAAATATTTTACTGTTCACTTCAATTTTTTGTCCACTAGTGGAAGAAGTGAAAAAGAAACCACTAGCATGTTCATCTCTTATGTCTAATACATGGTTATTTGCCTATTTAAGTCTAAATATAGTATGATTCGATACATGTCAATATTTAAGTAAAGCTATGCACAACAACAAATTACTTACATACTATTGTCGGTGCGAAACTCAGCGACATCTGGCCAAGCATTAACATCATTGAGATAATCATATAAGGAGTAGAAAGCCTTCTTGATGAGATTTATTTTTAAGCATAATGTATACATTCTCATTTAAGTGAACTTTGTTCTTTTGAGTAATACAATTCTTTAAACTGAAACTGTTAATAAAGTAGGTACATAATGTCAGACGAAACATAATAGAGTCCGCCGCGACTTCGCGCGCGTTTTTTTAGTAATCAAATACAGGCATAACCAACAACTTTAGAGAAAATAGTTTCTCATAGTTTTTCCGATATCAATGGAGACTATGTTTTATTCCAGTAGTCCATTTCTGGAACTACATCTAATCCAAATATCCGCCCGATACATGTCTGTATATCGCCTGTATCCTCAAAGAAAAACCAAATTTTATTAGTTGAATATTATTATTATATTTAGTTTTCAGAAAGAATAATATTATTATTATTAGAGATTAGAATAATATTATTATTATTCTTTCTGAAAACACTCAGACCAAAACTTTTAATTATAAAACTGGCATTATGATAAGGAAAATAACATATAATCAATACTAAAATTACTAGACAAGTAGGTACTACTTACCTTAGTACCTACATATTTATATTTTACTAAAAACAACCTCGGTCTGTCTTCCACTTGTCGTTCACGCCCAATAGGGTTCACATTGTGATACTAACCTATACATAAGAACCTATTAATTAAGCCAATGTGATGCCAACAATAAATATATTAAGTATTGAGTATTGAAAACAAATTATTTGCAGATAAAGCAAACATTTGATAGCGACAGGAATCGAACCTACAAAATTCCGCGTCTACCTTCGTCCACTGCGCCAAAGACGACATCCTATCATAACATAACTAAGTTCAATTAAAAAGTAGAAAATAATTATTTTACGGAACTAAATTTTAATAACGCTCGTTAGGCACAATGGCTCTACCATTTTTAATGCTATTGAGTTAAATTGATAGGCTTGGAGCGTGGAATTCCTCACATCAACCGATTGTTAAATAAAACAAATCAGATGCTTTGATTGTTCCGAAGTTATTATATTATAATAATAAATAATGCTGGACAATTCACACAGCATTATCTAGCCCCATGGTAAGCAGAGCTTGTGTTATGGGTACTAGATAACTGATATACATAATACAATACATTACATAGATAGATATTTTTTTATTATACATAGAAAACGACCAGAACATCCGGAACAAATATCTGCAGATCGTACACACAATTGTTCCGAGGCGGGAATCGAACCCGCAACCTCCTGCGTCGCAGGCGGACCTTCGCCCACCGCGCCACATCGGTCGTCAAATGTATGACAGGGGGTGGGAGGCTCCTACGTTTTGTGACGACACATTTGAAAATCTATTTTAAGTAAAACACGAACTTTGAACTTCAATACTTTTGTTATTTAATTAGTGAATTTATTGATTTGATTTAAGTAAATTAAAATAACATTAATTTCGGAACTGCTGTTTTAATTCAATAATTATTTCTAGATGTAAAATTGAAAAATACGGTACGTAATTATAATTATATATTAATTATTTATATAGGTATATATATTACTGTTTAAGTAATATATATACTTAAACAGTAATAAGTAGCTTAGTATCATTATGAGTAGTATATTTTATTATCTCTATTATATAGCACTACCTACCAAACTGTTGTCCACACTACCCAAAGGTTAGCAGGTAGAGAATGCTATCTAGCATTATGCTCGCCCATGTACAACTTTTTGTGCAATAAAGTATATTCTATCTATCTAAAAATATGTGACATCACACGAGGGAGGGGTTATCCTAAATGTGACCAGTGACAAGGACGGGGGGAGGGGTCAAAAATCATGAAATTCGTGTGACATACTTTATGGATGGCCCTTAACACTTAATTATACAAAGAAAATAAACAACAGAATAAAGGAAGTATAAAGGGTGGCCGTATAGCTGAGAGCGATCTCTTCCACCTTCACCTTACGGGCAGATTTCTGGAAGAAATCCGACCGGAGACTTCGCGCACGTCACCAACCTCAGTACGATCGCAGACGCGAGTGGGCGTCCATCCTGAGCGAGTTAGCGTCCACCCTGCACGAGACGGCATCCATCTTTTTGTCAGCTCCGGACCGACTCCCGCTCTTGCTAAGGCCAGTGGTTAACTTAACGGTACTCAACGCGATTCGGATACGACCTTTCTCACGACCTTGAGATAATATTATAATTCTATTCTAGTTCTTAATTATATATATATATTGTACAAGTTCTTCTTGTTTTCTTAACATATCCTTAGACTAGGAATAAAAACAAGTAGGGCTGTTTCATTGGATGGTTCTCTGTCACCTTAGGATGGACTGAACCAACTCATAAATAACCTCTAAAGGTTTTCATAGACACAACGCATGCGAAGACGCGCGCAGAAACTAGTGTCCATAAATCAATAAAATTGAGATCTATTGAGAACGCATTCATTCCTAATCATCATCAATTCAATTTGAAGATAAATCGACCACCTCGGTGGGAGAATATGCTACCGGAAGGCGATGGTCATCTTGTGAAGAGAACAGAGGTAATCTAGTGTAGGTACCTCATCATCAGCGCCATGAGCGCCATAGCACCCTGTCTTCAGCTTGCCGCATCAAGCTTCTACCTGCAGTCTTTCGCAGGTCGTCACCCCACCTGATCGGAGGGCGTCCCACGCTACGTTTACCGAGTCGCGGTCTCCACTCAAGAACACGTTTGCCCCAGCGGCCGTCGGTTCTTCGTGAGATAATGGCCGGCCCACTGCCACTTCAGCTTGCTAATTCTCAGAGCCATGTCGATAACTTTGGTTCTCTGTCAGATGTATTCGTTACGAATCTATAATATTATTTATAATATTAGTAGGATTTATTTGTACTATCTATTTATAAAACAAAGTCGCTTCCCGTTGTCTGTCTGTATTATAAATAAAACTACTGAACAGGTCGTACTGAAATTTAGCACACATATAGTCCTAAGCTAGGATTAAACATATTATTCGTTAACCCGTTAGACATACACATAATATTAATTTGCCAGTAAATGTACATACAATAAAAATTTACAATTTTGAATTAAAAATAAATTACTAAATTATTAATTACATAATAAAGAATGCAAAACGTTTTTTTTATTTTTTATTCCATTAATAAGTTCCCATCGGAAATAAATTAACTTTAATCGTTTCAATAAAAACAACGCGTGCGAAGCCATGGGCAACAACTAGTAACAAATAAAACTAAAATAGATTTAACAGCATCATTTCCCTACCTCAGTAATATCAAGTTATTTTCGTTTAAGATACCTTGAGGGTAGGTTATATTTTTGTAGCAATTAAACGGTGTAACTTGAGAATAATGACGATGGAGTAAGGTGGAGTCGGTAGAGTACACGCCAAATAACTTTGCGTTCGAGTTTTGTGATCGCAGGTTCGAGTCATTTATGTATTTCTTCTTTCTATGATATTAATAAATCCTACTAATATTATAAACGCGAAAGTTTGTAAGTATGGATGGATGTTTGTTGCTCTTTCACGTAAAAACTATTGAATGGATTTTAATGAAACTTTACAATAATATAGCTTATACATCAGAATAACACATAGGCTGCAATTTATAAAGATATATTGTATATTATCCAAAATATCTACCACCACGCGGGTGAAACCGCGGGGCGCAGCTAGTAAATAAATAATGCTGGACAATCCACACAGCATCATCTAGCCTCAAGCTAAGCAGAGCTTGTGTGAGAATTCATAATACACTACATTGATATTTTTTTTATACAGGAACGTAGAAAAATACTAGAACAAATATCTGAAAATTGTATAAACATTTGTCCCGAGGCGGGAATCGAAACCGTCGCAGACCTTCGTCCGCATCGGTCGTCTGGAGGTAAGATAAAAAAGATTATAATATGAAGGTTTCTTTGTACTTTTTGCGTGGTTCCAAATAGCGGGAAATCTATATTTGAAAACGCCATAGACACAGATTTAGATGCGGTTCAGCCATAGACAATCTCTTTGATGCTTTGATGTGACCGAATCAAATTACAAAAGTAACTTCCTCTGTTTGCTGTCTGAAGTTTGTGTTAGATTTTAATGAGGTGGAATCATTCTATTTTAAAACTAAATATTCCTCGACCGTTTTCCCATTTATTTTGAAGACCTGTGTGGCGCGGTGGGGTTTCTATTCCCGCCTCCAGACAATTGTGTATCCGCAGATATTTGTTCCGGGTGTTCTGGTCGTTATCTATGTAAAATATCTATCTACATGTAATCCATTCTTTCAGCAGTCTACAGCTGAACATAGGCCTTCCCCAATGAGCGCCATAGCGTCCTGTCTTCAGCTTGCCGCATCCAGCATCTACCTGCTGTCTTAGTCATTTACCTAAGTAGGTAGGTATATCAATTAAATAAAAATATTGTATGTCCGAATAGGATTAAATTGTTGATACTATATTTTAATTATAAAACCTTCATGTAACTATGATTTACACAATTTTACAATAAACTTATTCTTATTCTTAAGGGTTTGCAAGCGAGGGTCCGGCGACCCTCGCTTGCAAAAATCGCTCTGAATATAGCTGTCCCTGTTTAACCCTCGTGCCGCGCCCCATGCGTGCGCGATAGCAATATTAGCCGTTCAAAATTTGGTTTGTTCCGTAATACCAAAAATTATGACCGAAAACTTTTTGTATTCTTCACAAAATATTGTTATTCTGTAACTAGGCAATATAAGCTATGTTCCTTAATAAATAAAACGTAAGATATTGATGTTTTTAATACGAAACAAATAGCAAGAAAACTTGTCCATTTTCGCATAAAAATGTGCAAAATGAGATTGGCTTTCATTTCATTTGAGGTAAGTATTTCGAAAAAAAAACTATTTGGGAACCTAGATAAATACTATTTTAATACAAATAATGCAATATTATAGTGGAAATATGCTTGAATTAGAAATAATTTTGTTATTACGTTTGTATGAAGAATTCGTCCCTCCGGAGACCCCTTTTAAAGTAGGTACCTATACCCATAACACAAGCTCTGCTTAGCTTGTGGCTAGATGAAGCTGTGTGGATTGTCCAGCATTATAAATGGCGTTACAGACCCAGAGCTTCATTGATGATGATTTTTGTTAATGGCAACTTGTCTGGATGGCCCAAGCCAGTGTCAAGTAATGGAATATAAATGTAAAATCAATAAGTTATCAAATTCTGAAGATTATTTGATATTTTCACCAGAGCGTAGTTCGTTTTCGTTATCTAGCAGGGTGTACCACATGCAGGTTAGGTTGGCTTGCCAGATTGGATGGAGTCAGTCAGAGCTTCATCGTCGTTTATCATCATAGCGTCTGTATAATTCTGACACTGACACTGACACCGGCGGCTGCAGTCCCACTGGATTTGACATGTCGGACAAGCCTCGGTCGAGCCAAGCCATGTCTTGTGAATGCGAAAATAGCTAGCAACGCCATCTCGCGGGCGTAAAATAAGACGACCAAAGCGTTACCAGCGTTGCCAACTCAATAGATTCACGTCATATCTAACGGATTTGGATATGTTGAAAGGGGGCTGCGGCTGACCGAATAAATCTACGGAAAAAACTTCGTACATTCAGCCATACCATAATTTTTATTTTGTATTTTTATTGTGTACTTTTAAGTGAATGGACAAATGATAAATGATAAAATGGACCCATGTAGTCAGAAATAAAGATTATTATGTCTCTCATTTACCATGATCTCGGGCCATTAAGTGAACCGGTCCTTTGGAAGCCTTGCGTGGGACCGAAGCCAACAGCACAGAGGCCCTTTGAGAAAGTTAATCAAAAGGGGGACCCGCTATGTGTAATAGCGGGTATAATCCTCGGAAAAAAAATATTATTACAGCTGTGAGCTGAATGATAAATTGATAAATAAATAAATATATGTTATAATTATCACAGTGCTTTTGTCTCATAAAGTGGTCAGATTGTTTTTTTTTTATAATCTAGGTTAGAATGGAGTTAAATCAAAATTGAGAAACAATATTGAATATACCTACACATATAATATTTTAGTGGAATTTTAGCGGAAATACACGATAAACTTGGCGGATTTAAAAAATGTAGTTGGTAACGCGAGTGTTACTTAGACTAGCTAGGCAGGCAGGCAGGCAGTGAGTTCTCCAGTTCGCTCGCTCACTCTTACGCGGTTATTATATTTCTCTCTTTGGCTCGCGCCATGAATTCTCTTTTCATTGGCTCACGCTTGGCGTCGGATCTGATCGATCGAGTTGAGTTGACACTGTTGCAAAAGTTCCCGATTTATCGAGAGATCTACCGACTTTGTCTCCCGATATCCCGATTTTGCAATCCTATCTCCCGACTTTTTGCATTTTCAAATAATGTTAAAATAAAAATTAGAAAAAAATCTTCTAAATACGTAATTCTATGACACGAAAATCTATATATGCACGGGGACTTCCCTAAATTCTTCGAATCACGCCTAATTTTGCCCAGCAATTTGCACTGAAACACCTTAAAAAAGAGTTTATTATTGTCTGTGGGAATTTTGGACAAGCGTGAGTTTGTTCAGATATTTGTTCCCTTTATATTTAAATCAAAGTTTTGAGTTTGCCACACTCATCTGCAAATGTGGAAAGAATATTTTCATCCATAAATATGATGAAAACTAAACAACGGAATAAACTTTCCTCTGAGTCAATGATAGGTCTTCTACACACAAAAAGATGTTTAGGAGAAAATAATCAAAGTTGCTACAATTTTAATATAGATGAGAAAATGTTTACCAAAATAGCTAGTAAGACGGAAATGAATAGATACTTATTCAATGTACAATCGATATAATCTCAATATAACCGACCGATTGTAGTTTAGGTACGTTAGGTGTTGTAATTTATCAAATGATTGTAATTGAATAAAGTATGAATAATTATATATTGATGAAATTATTGCATTATTATCAAAAAATACTCTTGTTTCATTCAGAATAAAAATCTCCCGTTTTCTCCCGATTTTTAGCTGGAAAATTTAACGTTTTTTACTTTTACACTTTTGCAACACTGTTGAAGAAGTAGTTACTTTGTGAGTGAACAGTCAGTCAGTGTAGTGTAGTGTGTGTGAGTGAAGGAAGCACAAACTATATAGGGAGGGAATTAGGGATACTACGCGTGAAGTGAACCATTTTTGAACAGTCTACTAGGATATTATTGTTCTGTGCTACAAACAATGCTTCGGTAATACATGCTGCTGGGTTCCCTGTTCTGTACATAGTGTTTCATCCTGTTTGTGTGTGCCTCAATAGAGTCAATATATTATATTCTGACCTATTTTGAATGTGTGCGGCGTCAGTCGGACTTGGAATGAAAATCGAAGACGCCATGGATGATTCCTCAAACGAGCAACCTACAACGCCAGCGTTAGCGCCGCCGTCGCCGTGCCGCAGCCGTTGCCTACGGCCTCTCACGGAGAGTGAATTCACAACAATGCTGGCTACCCTGTAGCAGTCGCAGGCTATGATGAAGAGGCTTTACGATCGAATCCTCGCGCATCATCCTTGCACGACTGGCTGCAGCCGCCGCGACGACGACGCGCCGATCGCGGCGTCTACGCCAGCATCACTTCAAGGAGCTTTCGCTGCAGAGACAGACTGAGCGACGATAGCGCACCGAGAAGCCGCTATCAGTGTTGAGTGAATTCTTATTCCATAAAATTAAATAGCCTTTGACTCTGGATTACAGTTTCATTTATATCCTATAACCTTAATTCTATTTTAGATAGTTACCTAGATAAACAATTTAATTGGTATTAAAAACACACACACATAGGTACATTTAATATAGAGATACAATTTTAAACTGAAGTACAATAGGTTAGTAAGTACAAAAGTATAATATTTTCCCTATATTCCAGCTTGTCTTTAACATAGGATCTCCAAGGTCTTCCACTGTTTCGTGTCCTTCACTTGCAGGTCCATGCTGGGCTGGCAACGCTTTTGATAAGTACTAAAGATAGGTCGATGATATATTCTTCCTTAATCTAGTCGGTCCATAATCAGTAATCACATTTCTTTCTCTAGCATTACAATAAATGGTAATATTAATGTTTAAAAGATATTAAAAACTTCAGATTGCATTTTTATTGGCCTAAACTAGAGAAAGCAACAACTCTGCTGCGGATGATCCACTAGATAGTTATGAAGACAGGAAGGTGGATGGTAATGTTCATAATCAGGGTGATCAAATTAGGAAAGATTGAATAAACAAGTTAATTCTGACTATTTTTCTACTTTAGTGTGAAGGTCAAGGTGAAGGTAGGGAGCCAACTGCTGGTTTCTATACTTTTATTAACAGTCAGTTTCGAAAGAGTAAGATTTTAACTTATATTCTATGTACCTATCGTTATTTTAACCTTAAATATATTTAGCTGGAGTGGGATTGCCTTGGTTATTACCTCTGGATATGGAACAGTCATTTGTATAGGAATGTAGGGGATATGTTCCAAGAACTTGAATAAAAGAAAAAATCATACTTAAAATCAATTTAATTTAATAATTATCTGGCTTAGCCAAAGGTTTAACAAACTTAGTAGGTAATAGCTATTTTCTTTTTGAAAATAAGTCTTCTCGTCAAAGGGTTATTTAATATTTTATTTTACTTTTTATTTTATTTTATTTACATGATTTCATAATTATCTGGTTTATACCAAAGGTTAGTAATAGCTATATTCTTTTTGAAAATAATACTTCTCGTCGCCTTCTCGTTTTACTCTATTAACGAGTTTTACGAACTGCCTATTTGTGAACAATAATAAATGTTTAATCTAATCAATTCAATTTATTTTGAATGTATAAAATGTGTAGTTACTTACTAGTTTGTAAGTACATATTGTTTCAAAGATAACATACTACCTACTTAAGTCGACGTAATAACTTGGTGTTATTAAATGAATTTGTATTGTATTTGATGATACCCAAACCCAACCCACTGAACCGTATACGATCGAGTCCTCGCGCACGAATTGCACCGCGAATCGATATCATCACCCCCGCACAACTCGCTTCAGTCGCCGGCGTTCGCAGCGTCTACGCCCGTCACTTCAAGGAACTTTTACTGCATGTAGGTACAGCTGGGTTCAGAAGAGTAATCCGAGACTTGCTAGACAATTTCTTGGATGCCACGGAAACCTAGTGCAACTACGTACTTTAATATCACGTCCTAATACACGCCGCCAATCAAGTTGACACGCAGCTGTTGCCTAAGGCGCCAGATTACTCGTCCACAATCAAGTCCTCGCGCACGAATTGCGCCGCGAATCGATATCATCACCCTCGCACAACTCGCCGGCGGCGTTCGCAGCGTATACGCCAGTAACCTTGGCTGGGACCTTCACTGCATGTAGGTACAGCTGGGTTCAGAAGCATACTCGGAGACTTGCTATACAACTTCTTGGATGCCGTGGAGGCTTACAAAGCGTGTGCATTCGTGAGCGACTACAATTTGATTTTTATCTCTCACGGAGAGTGAAACATTAACAAAATTCACGAAAATGGCTACCCTGCAGCAGTCGCAGACTACCATGATGAAGCGGGTTGGTTTACCAAGAATCCTCGCGCACGAATTGCGCCGCGAATCGATATTATCACCCCTGCACATCACGCTGCGGTTTATAAACTGGCTACCCTAGCGATGGCCTGTGAATCTGTGATTGTGACTTTCCGTCCCTTCAAAACCGAATGCAGTGAAACTACCTACTTTGAATGCCACGTCCTAATACACGCCGCTAATCTAGTTAACAACCGCAGCCTTTGCCTAATGCCCCAAACATACCTAGCACAAATAGTCACGTAGGACAGAGTCCTCGCTCAAGAATTGCGCCGCGACTCGATATCATCACCCCCGCACAACTCGCTTCAGTCGCCGGCGTTCGCAGCGTCTACGCCAGCGTGACTTTAAGGAACTTTCACTGCATGTAGATACAGCTGGGTTCAGAAGAGTACTCTGAGACTTGCTAGACAATTTCTTGGATGCCGCGGAGACCTAGTGCAACTACGTACTTTAAATGTCACGTCCTAATACACGCGGCTAATCAAGTTGACACGCAACTGTTGCCTAAGGCGCCAGATCCACGATCAAGTCTTCGCGCACGAATTGCGCCGCGACTCGATATCATCACCCCCGCACAACTCGCTTCAGTCGCCGGCGTTCGCAGCGTCTACGCCCGTCACTTCAAGGAACTTTTACTGCATGTAGGTACAGCTGGGTTCAGAAGAGTAATCCGAGACTTGCTAGACAATTTCTTGGATGCCACGGAAACCTAGTGCAACTAAGTACTTTAAATATCACGTCCTAATACACGCCGCCAATCAAGTTGACACGCAGCTGTTGCCTAAGGCGCCAGATTACTCGTCCACAATCAAGTCCTCGCGCACGAATTGCGCAGCTGCTCGATATCATCACCCCCGCACAACTCGCTTCAGTCGCCGGCGTTCGCAGCGTCTACGCCAGCGTTACTTCAAGGAACTTTCACTGCATGTAGGGTACAGCTGGGTTCAGAAGAGTACTCGGAGACTTGCTAGTCAACTTCTTGGATGCCGTGGAGGCCTACAAAGAGTGTGCATTCGTGAGCGACTACAGTTTGATTTTTCTCCCTCACGGAGAGTAAATTCACAACAATGGTTACCCTGCAGCTGTTGCAGACAACCATGATGAAGCGGGTTGGTTTACCAAAGAATCCTCTCACACGAATTACGCTACGAGTCGATATCATCACACCTGCCCAACTCGTTGGAGTCTGTAAACTGGCTACCCAAGCGATGGCCTGTGAATCCTGTGATTGTGACTTTCCGTCAGCTTCAAGAACTTATCGCAGTGAAACTACCTCCATTGAATGCCACGTCCTAATATACGCCGCCGCCAATCGAGTTGAAAACCGCAGCCGTTGCCTTATGCCCCAAACACTAGTTACATATATAATTCAGTCCTCGCGCACGAATTGCGACGCATATCGATGTTATTCCCCATGCACAACTCGCTGCTTGCTCGGGCAAACTGCAAAACTGAGTCCCTAGCGATGGCCTGTGAATCTGTGATTGTGACTTTCCGTCTCAGCTTCAAGAACTTATCGCAGTGAAACTACCTCCATTGTATGCCACGTCCTAATACACGCCGCCAATCGAGTTGACAACCGCAGCCGTTGCCTAATGCCCCAAACATACCTAGCACAAATAGTCACGTAGAACCGAGTCCTTGGTCATGAATTGCGCCGTGACTCGATATCGTCACCCCCGCACAACTCGCTTCAGTCGCCGGCGTTCGCAGCGTCTACGCCAGCGTCACTTCAAGTTACTTTCACTGCATGTAGGTACAGTTGGGTTCAGAAGAGTACTCGGAGACTTGCTAGACAATTTCTTGGATGCCACGGAAACCTAGTGCAACTACGTAGTTTAAATATCACGTCCTAATACACGCCGCCAATCAAGTTGACACGCAGCTGTTGCCTAAGGCGCCAGATCACTCGTCCACAATCGAGTCCTCGCGCACGCATTGCGCCGCCGTGGAGGCTTACAAAGAGTGTGCATGCGTGAGAGACTACAATTTGATTTTTCTCTCTCACGGAGAGTAAATTCACAACAATGGCTACCCCGCAGTAGTCGCAGACATGGTGAAGCGGGTTTATAATAGAATCCTCGCGCACGAATTGCGACGCAAATCGATATCATTACCCATGCACAACTCGCCGGCGTTCGCAGCGTCTACGCCAGCGTCACTTCAAGTAACTTTCACTGCATGTAGGTACAGTTGGGTTCAGAAGATTACTCGGAGACTTGCTAGACAATTTCTTGGATGCCACGGAAACCAAGTGCAACTACGTAGTTTAAATATCACGTCCTAATACACGCCGCCAATCAAGTTGACACGCAGCTGTTGCATAAGGCGCCAGATCACTCGTCCACAATCGAGTCCTCGCGCACGCATTGCGCCGCCGTGGAGGCTTACATAGAGTGTGCATGCGTGAGCGACTACAATTTGATTTTTCTCTCTCACGGAGAGTAAATTCACAACAATGGCTACCCCGCAGTAGTCGCAGACATGGTGAATCGGGTTTATAATAGAATCCTCGCGCACGAATTGCGACGCAAATCGATATCATTACCCATGCACAACTCGCCGGCGTTCGCAGCGTCTACGCCAGCGTCACTTCAAGTAACTTTCACTGCATGTAGGTACAGTTGGGTTCAGAAGATTACTCGGAGACTTGCTAGACAATTTCTTGGACGCCACGGAAACCTAGTGCAACTACGTAGTTTAAATATCACGTCCTAATACACGCCGCCAATCAAGTTGACACGCAGCTGTTGCCTAAGGCGCCAGATCACTCGTCCACAATCGAGTCCTCGCGCACGCATTGCGCCGCCGTGGAGGCTTACATAGAGTGTGCATGCGTGAGCGACTACAATTTGATTTTTCTCTCTCACGGAGAGTAAATTCACAACAATGGCTACCCCGCAGTAGTCGCAGACATGGTGAAGCGGGTTTATAATAGAATCCTCGCGCACGAATTGCGACGCAAATCGATATCATTACCCATGCACAACTCGCCGGCGTTCGCAGCGTCTACGCCAGGCCAGCGTCACTTCAAGGAACTTTCACTGCATGTAGGTACAGCTGGGTTCAGAAGAGTACTCGGAGACTCACTAGACAACTTCCTGGATGCCGTGGAGGCTTACAAAGAGTGTGCATTCGTGAGCGACTACAGTTTGATTTTTCTCCCTCACGGAGAGTAAATTCACAACAATGGCTACCCTGCAGCTGTTGCAGACAACCATGATGAAGCAGGTTGGTTTACTAAAGAATCCTCGCGCACGAATTGCGCCGCGAATCGATATTAACGCCCCTGCACTGCACATGTGCGGACATGATGAAGCGTGTTTACGATCGAGTCATCGCGCACGAATTGCGACGCGAACAGATATCATCTCCCAAGAGACAAGTTCAAGGTACCTTCACTGCATGTACAGCTCGGTTCATAGCAGCATCCGGAGATTCCTGAGTGCCAAGAGGGCCTTACAAAGAGTGCATGCGTGAGCGACTACAGTTTGATTTTTATCCTTATTTCTATTTTTCAGCTTTTCAACATAGGCCTCCTCTTCCACTGTTTCCTGTCCCTCGCAGTGCAGGTCCTGGGCTGGCAACGCTTTTGATATCATAGATGATATACTCTTCCTTAATCAGTCCTCATTTCTATCTCCTGCTGGTTACTTGTTATGTAACTGTAACAATAAAATATATTAATGTTAAAAGAGAAGATATTAAGGGTCCGGCGACCCTCGCTTGCAAAAATCGCTCCGAATATCGCTGTCCCTGTTTAACCCTTGCGCCGCGCCACATAAGCGCGATAGCAATATTAGCCGTTCAAAATTTGGTTTGTTCCATAATACCAAAAATAAGACTGAAAACTTTTTGTATTCTTCACAAAGTATTGTTATTCTGTAACTAGACAATATAAGCTGTGTTCCTTAATAAATAAAACGTAAGATATTGATGTTTTTAATACAAAACAAATAGCAAGAAAACTTGTCCATTTTCGCATAAAAATGTGCAAAATGAGATTGGCTTTTATTTCATTTTAGGTAAGTATTTTGAAAAAAAACTATTTGGGAACCTAGATAAATACTATTTTTAAATAATTTTGGAATTACGTTTGTATGAAGAATTCGTCCCTCCGGAGGCCCCTTAAGAAGGGTGCATTATAAATGCTTTGCATTACTAGTGGCCTAGACAAGACGAAAGCGATGTAGATGATCCGCTCCACCAGTCGATACTCATGACATGAAGAAAGGATGGTATAGGCTGGTAATATTCACAATCAGGGTGATCAAATTATATTTAATAACTATATTAATATAAAAGGTTAATGTTAACTAAGTAAGTATTTTTGTATTAGTTTCCTACTTCCTTAAGTGTGTTTATCAAGTTGTAGGTAAGGGTAGGGAGCCAACTGCTGGTTTCTAAACCTTTTTTTACACACAGCCAGTTTTCATAGTGAGAGATTTAGAGATTAAAACTTACATACTTACTTGTTATTTTAAATTGTAACATTTTTTCGGTTGAGTAGAGGACTGCATTGGTGACCTCTCCAAGGGCTACTGCCATATCTGTGAACCTCTGCGATGGCAACAGCCTGCCTTCCCAACATCTTGTTATTCTTTGCCTAAAAACATAATATAAGTAGGTACATATAAAATAACACATTTGTGAGATAATTTAACTACATATCTAAATAGATAGGAATGTACTGCATTTACTAAGTTGAGGATTCAAAAACTACCATGTGTGATATTTAAATAAAAAAACAATGAAGAAATACATACTTTTTCTGTCTTGTGATGCGGCCATTTTTATTATTTAGATGTTCCTTGGGTTCCGTTCCATCATCCATGCTCATACTCCACTGGGGCCTCCTCTGATAAAGACACTGTCTCTTAGGTAGGCACCAAGTTGATTTCTTTCTTCTTGTTTTTTAAATCAATTGGTAGGTAAACCTATGTAGGTAGGTGATACTTGTGTTTTGGATTTTGGTTCGCATCGCGGAGATAGAAAAATAATTCAAAGATTTTATTTAAATAAGCTTTGTCTTGTCGTATGATATTATTATTGATTATGAATGACTTCTCTTCCAATTCCAACAGCTTTTTTGATTTGATGTTGATGCAAGCCAAAGCCAAGAAAGGAAGTTACTCTATGACCACGAGTATAATTTACGAACGTCATCCTATGCTACCGAATCCACACACACCGAATCAAATCAAATAAGAAGCAATGGCGGCCGCGCACGCGCGGGGAGGACGAGGAGACGAGAGAGTAGGTGTCGGACGTCGGACTGTCGTCGGTGCCATGCCATGCCAGCCAGTGCAGTGGGTGGGTGCGGAACCTGAACCTGCCCTGTCCGTCCCCGTAAGGGTTGGATTCAGTTCGAGCGATAGAGCTTCAGAAAATTATTGTCTATGGAAATTAAAATTATACTACTTTTCTTAAATTATACTACATTTTGGTGTTAGATTGAAAAAAATGCGTTAATAAGTACTAATGTTTTATTATTTACAAATATATAAGTAGTGTACAGCAACAAAATCCTCTGACAGTTGCAAGAATACTTTAAAATCACTCATAGGAAAGTTATTCTTACTATGTAAACTTTTTTTGGGATATTACAATTCAACTTCTTGATTAATGGCTATTTATCTCAAGCTTTCAACGGAGAGTCGACTCAGTCAAATTGAGGCAAGTGGACGTCGCGTTGCTCTCAGCTAATTCGTCAATTGGAACTTCGTCTTCAGCATTGACACGACGCGACGTAACATGTCATCAGATGTCATAAATTCTGCATTCATTGGATTTACTTTCTTTTACTGCATCGCAAGAATCAGGGTATCAGGGACTCAATGGAGCAAGTTGCAAGTTTATTTCGGAGCTTGGTTTTTGATAAGTTGACTTTGCTGAATACTCGCTCACAATCAGCGTTTGCGTGAGGCAAAACCAGAAAATCAAGAGCAAATTTGGAAATATCTTTAAATGGGTAGTTTTCGGACATATCACTCCACCTCACATCCGATGGTAAAATTATGGTATTTTCGCGTAGTATAACGGCCTTCTGATACGACATACTACGCATTATAAAATAATGGTACAAATAGCATAATTATACTACGAAATACAACTCTCAAACAGCACAAAATCCGTGGTATTATTGCCCAAATGTTGCCCAACTGTAATTTGACTCAAGCCGATCTGTCAGCTGTCACAGTCAGAAAAGAAGCACACGTCACAACACAACACAACACATTATCAATCAACACAGTTCAATTAATTTCTTTGCGAATTTGTCGTGTTTTTGAACAAAATTCCTTAAAAACATTCCACATTTCCAATAAAAATGGTTCACACGACAATGGAGGGCACACTGTTTGTAAGTATCTCTCCAAATTACAACTTAATTTAACGGAAATTTACCACGAAAGATCGTTGTTGCCAAGCTATGCAAAATTGCGATTTTCCAAAGTTTTCACTGATTTAGCCGTGTTCTGAATGAGTTTGCCATGTTTCAGGAGCCTACATTGTACATTGTGAAAGGTATGTGCATTCTGGACAACGAGGGAAACAGAATTCTGGCTAAATACTATGATAAGAATGTGCTGCCCACAACCAAGGAACAGAAAGCCTTTGAGAAGAACCTTTTTAATAAAACACACAGGTATTGATTTCTCTGAATAGGTACATTATAAAAACGCAGTTATTATAATTGAGACCATGAGACATCCACGATAAACAACTGAGCTTTATTGCTCCAGCAATAAAGCACAGCTATGGTGTTTTAATAAAAAAACAATCTTTGGGAGAGACATATGTCCAGTAGTGAATTTCGATCAGCTGAGATGATGATAAGTCAGTAAGGGTGTAAAGTGTTCCACAAAACCAACAGACTTTCTGGAATTTGAGTGACGACCTCTGAGGTGCGGCTACAGCGGACAATGTTGTCTTTCCAGATTTTTCAATTTGTGGTCGTTTCTCAAGAACCTTTACTTATCAATGGTTATCGGTTCTGCACAAGCAATATGGCCTGCCCGCTGCCACTCTAATTAGCCACAGTAATCATGATAAATCGTGTGAATTCACTTCACCATGCACTATACTAACTCTGACTTCACTCCCAACATGTGCAATGTGGATGATCTGCAAAATACTGCAGGTAGATGCTGGATGCCAGCTGAAGAAAGGGTGCTATGGCATCATTAGGTGAGGCCTATGTCCAGGAATCGACTAATATAGCCTGATGATGATGTACATTACCGTAATTAATACAGTGACATTTGACCTTTTCAAGTCATCCTTATGTTGCCATGGAATCAGTAGATACATAGATAAATTCTTTATCAACAGACACACACATACAAAAAACAACAATTATACATCATCATATTAGTCCACTGCTGGACATAGGCCTCCCCCAATGAGTGCCATAGCGCCCTGTTGCTGCTTGCTGCATCCATCCAGCATCTACCTGCAGTCTTTCGCAGGTCCTCATCCCGCCTGGTCTGAGGGCGTCCAACACTACGTTTACCGAGTCGTGGTCTCCACTCAAGAACACAAGAACAATTATACAGTACACAGGAAAACAAAAATCTAATGAAACACAGTTGTCTTAAAAATTACTGTGTTGTTAGATTGCTGTAAATAAAATGTGAATTGTTTTTTTCAGAGCGAACGCTGAAATCATAATGCTGGAGGGTCTGACGTGCGTCTACAAGAGCAACGTCGATCTGTTCTTCTACGTCATGGGCAGTTCACACGAAAATGAGGTATTACTTATCTTTATCCACTCCTTTTTAAAGTTAATTAGGTAAGGGATAATTTTTTTAACATCCATGGTATAGGATGGATGTTTGTAAATTTTTCACACTAAATAAAATTACTAAACTGTTTTTTTTTTTTTTTTACTTGTCTATTACTGTTTGTTTGTGCTCTACCTACTCTTTGTATAATATATCTTTTTCTCCATCCCTGGTTGCCTGGAAGAAATCGCTTTAAGCGATAAGGCCGCCTATTGTACTGTTATTATGTAAGATTTAGATATAAAGTGTTATTTTGTTATTTTGGGTACAATAAAGTGTTCATTCATTAATTAATTAATTCATTCATTTAAACTGGTTGCGCTGAATTTTGCATACAGGTAGTTCTAGGCTACCTGGAATAAAACTTAGGCTACTTTTTATCCTATAAATCAGTAACCATGGTATAGAAATAACATCAAAACGTAGATATAGTCAGATAGTCATTTTATTAAAGTTTGACCGAAACCGCTGTACCGCGCCTGAGGTATGCGAGCGGTGGCGAGACAGGGGGGAAGTATCGGCCGCTCCGATCCATCAGTTTGCCGTCAACGCTCACGGCGGTAGGTAGCTTTTCTACCGGACGGTCTATGTCAGACGCACATGAGATAAATATCCGAAGATGGATCGAGCGCTATCTCGTGATGTCAACCCCGTCTTTTTTCATTTTTTAAGTTTTGTAAGCATGGATGGATGTTTGTTACTCTTTCACGTAAAAACTACTGAACGGTCTTGATGAAATTTGGAACATACATAGTAATTGTACCGGAATAACATATAGGCTACTTTTTATAAATATAAATAAATAAATAATGCTGGACAATTCACACAGCATTATCTAGCCCCATGGTAAGCAGAGCTTGTGTTATGGGTACTAGATAACTGATATACATAATACAATACATTACATAGATAGATATTTTTTATTATACATAGAAAACGACCAGAACACCCGGAACAAATATCTGCAGATCGTGCACACAATTGTTCCGAGGCGGGAATCGAACCCGCAACCTCCTGCGTCGCAGGCGGACCTTCGCCCACCGCGCCACATCAGTCGTCGTTTTATCGTGGTACCACGCGAGCGAGGCCGCGGGCGAAAGCTAGAAAAAAAATATAAACATATCGTTTTCTAAAATAAACATATCGTTTACGATATCGTAAGATATATCCGACAATATAGATCTCATGTGTACTCTTGCTCTTTTCTCCTCGGCCCCCACCTCGCCGCACTTTCTTAAGGAGTGGTATAGCGGTTGCGGTCAAACTATAGTAAAGTATTATCTAAAAGTGGATTAATTAAAATTAAGTTACATACAAACAATTTAATACAATTTTAAATAATATAGAATACAACGCGTGCGAAACTATTTGATAATTCCAATACCTATTTGATAATTCCAATACCTATTTGATAATTCCAATACCTATTTGATAATTCCAATACCTATTTGATAATTCCAATACCTATTTATCTTTCCAGCTCATCCTCATGTCGGTATTGAACGCACTGTACGAATGCGTCAGTATTCTTGTACGACGCAACGTGGAGAGGCGAGTGCTGCTCGACAACTTGGATTCTGTGATGTTGGCGGTCGACGAGATCTGCGATGGAGGGTATGTCCACTGCTGGACAGAGTCCCCTTATAATAATAATTGCACATAAACCAAAGTTATCAACATAGCTCTAAGAATTAGCAAGCTAAAGTGGCAGTGGGCCGGCCATATCTCGCGAAGAACCGACGGCCGCTGGGGCAAACGTGTTCTTGAGTGGAGACCAAGACTCGGTAAACGTAGACGTCAGACCATCCAGATCCGGATGACGACCTGCAAAAGACTGTAGGTAGATGCTGGATGCGTCAAGCTGGAGACAGGGCGCTATGGCGCTCATTGGGGGAGACCTATGTCCAGCAGTGGACTGCTATAGGCTGATGATGATGATGATCACACATAGTATAAAACAAAGTTGCTTCTCGCTGTCTGTCTGTCTGTCCCTTTGTATGCTTAGATGTTTTAAACTACGCAACGAATTAGGTTGCGGTATTTTTCAATAGACAGAGCGATTCAAAAGGATGGTTTATAAACCTTTTTGCCTTGTAGATTTCCACGCGGGCGAAGCCGCGGGCCGCGGGGTGCATCAAGTTATGGAATAAAACTAACATAGCTTAAAGAAGCTGAAGTGGCATTGCGCCGGCCATATATGAACCTACAAACGCTGTGGTAAACGTGTTCTTGAGTGGAGACCGCGGTAAACGTAGTGTAGGACGCCCTCCGAGCAGGTGGGATGACGACCTGCGTATGACTGCAGGCAGATGCTGGATGCGTCAAGCTGAAGACAGGGCGCTATGGCGCTCATTAGTGGAGGCCTGTGTCCAGCAGTGGACTATTATTTATAGGTTGATGATGCCTGATATTCATATTTTTAAGATTAAAATTGTCTTGTATCTCTTTTCAGTGTGATCCTAGACGCTGACCCCACGTCCATCGTAGGCCGCGCAGCCCTACGCTCCGAGGACGTCCCCTTAGGCGAGCAAACCGTGGCGCAGGTACTAGATCAAGTCAATAAAATGTTCTGGTAGCTCTCTGCTTAATATGCCTGTTCCGATTCAGAACTATGCAGTATTCGCTACCTATTATCATCATCAGCCTATATTAGTCCACTGCTGGACATAGGCTTCCCCCAATGAGCGCTACAGCGTCCTGTCTTCAGCTTCGCTACCTATACTCCAGCGAAATTCGATGTGAAATGCTTGTAAACAAACCATAAAACTTGCTAGGCGTCGAGTTTCAGATTTTATTATTAGCAATATTCATCTAAGAAAAGATCTCGAATCGACAAGGAATGTAAATAACTACATAGTAGTATAAAACAAAGTAGCTTCCCGCTGTCTGTCTGTCCCTATGTATGCTTAGATCTTTAAAATTACGCAACAGATTTTGATGCAGTTTTAACAGATAGAGTGATTCAAGAGGAAGGTATATAAACCATTTCACACATAGATTTCCACGCGGGCGAAGCTGCGGGGCGCAGCTAGATGTGTATAAAATACACAGAAACTGGGTAAATTTTAGGTGACGTATTGGCAGTTTACAAAAAATTCACATCGAACTAGGCTGGAGTATAGAGCGATAGCGTTAAATTGAGCTTTGTTTCGAGCAATATTTTCTTAAAGAGTAGGATTTGCGCATACCGCCATGGCTTTCGCTACCGATCTGGGTATCGAATACCGCGTTAAACAGGCTTTTAAAATCATCGGGTGAGGCTGGCTATAGTCCTTTTCACTTAGCAAGCGTTCCCTGACGTTTGCATTTAGATGGACTACGTTTCATTCCTATTGACTAGGAGTTTGTCGAACAATAATTTCGAAAATTCAAATAATTTTTTTTTCCTTTGAGACGTATAAATTATACTATAAAATTTCAGTACGCCACTCAACTTATCAAAAACTATATTTTAATTAGCCTCCACACGTAATAAAAAATTTAAAACATTTTCTTTATAAAATCAGAGGTAATGAGTTTTGCGTAGAACGGAACGTAATAGAGATTAAAGATGGCACAAATGAAAATGGATCCGGAAAATCGATTAAAGCAAATTGAAATCGTTACTAGCTATATCATCATCTTACAATTGATTACGTATTCTTATTTGTTATTCATCTTTTATTACCTACTTATCTTATATGACGACCGATGTGGCGCGGTGGGTGAAGGTCCGCCTGCGACGCAGGAGGTTGCGGGTTCGATACCCGCCTCGGAACAATTGTGTGTACGATCTGCAGATATTTGTTCCGGGTGTTCTGGTCGTTTTCTATATATAATAAAAAATATCTATATTATTATGTATATCAGTTATCTAGTACCCATAACACAAGCTCTGCTTACCATGGGGCTAGATAATGCTGTGTGAATTTTCCGGCATTATTTATTTATTTATAATATTATAATTATTCAAGAAAAGGCAAAAATATTACGAAAAAACGATTTTTGTAAGTCAATCTAGTCTCTAACATCGAATTAAATTATTTCGATTACACCTTAGGTCATTTCTATAATTGTCATACTGAAACGTCAGGGGACGCTTCCTAAGTGAAAAGGACTATGGTGTGTGTACTGAAACGTCAGGGGACGCTTCCTAAGTGAAAAGGACTATAGTGTGTGTACTGAAAGCTATAAGTAGGAACGGTCTATTTAAATTAAAATCATACCCAATTTTTTTTTTTATACTTATTAGATAGAGGTCATCCTCAAAATAAAACTTACATCAAACCACAGAAATAACTATGCATATTACGACGACCTATGTGGCGCGGTGGGCAAAGGACCTAGGACCTTTGCCGTAGGTTGGTTCGATTCCCGTCTCGGGACAAATATTTGTACGATCTGCAGATATTTGTTCCGGGCGTTATGGTCGTTTTCGGTAAATAAAGACAGGTATTCTATGCAAGTAGGTACATAAGAATTAACAAGCTGAAGTGGCAGCGGGCCGGCTATATCACGCGAAGAACCGACGTCCGCTGGGGTAAACGTGTTCTTGAATGGAGACCGCGACTCGGTAATAAACGTAGTGTAGGACGCCCTCCGATCAGGTGGGATGACGACCTGCGAAAGACTGCAGGTAGATGCTAGATGCGGCAAGCTGAAGACAGGGCGCTATAGCGCTCATTGGGGGAGGCCTATGGCCAGCTGTGGACTGCTATAGGCTGATGATGATGATGAGGTACATACACAAGCCAGCTTTAATTTAATAATATTGTCCAAAAAAACGACTATATCGGGACGGGAATTTGGAATCTTGAAGATTCGGCTTTCATCATCTGGTGATATCAGTTCATTTCATTACACCCAATAGTAACAATGTGTATACTTATAAAATCAGTAATATTTATATACATGGTACGTAATACATAATATATTGGTGGAAAAACTAGAGCTGCATATCTCGCCCGAATACCTAATCGTAATTATAGATTGTATTTTAATTGAACAGGCTATAATAGCAAACAATTAGTTTTATGATAATCTTCTTTAGTTATTAATATAAATCCTTTTCTGTATATTTGAATTTCTGTTTCTGGAGGAGATGATCGTAGTATATAAAAAGTTGCCATATTTTGTAGATTATGTGTTTAGGGGTCGTTCAAGTATTACGTAAGCACTATGGGGGGTGTGGGGGGGTTTTTGTTTTGCTTATTTTGGATGACATGGGGGGTAGGGGGGTCTAGTCTCTCTCTCTCTCTCTCATAATGATGATTACGTCATCGGTAGTTATTTACTTTTTTACACAAATGGCAATGGTTTCGTTTTCAAGCATAGACAATGTGAGGGTCACATTGTCTATGCTTGAAAACGAAACGCATTTTCGGGGATTCCCGCAAATAATGCATACGTTTAGGCACTCGCTTTAGAACTGATTAGGGGAATTACCGCGCGCTATTTGAGGACATTTATTCACTTGTCTAAATGTCCTCTGTCATACATTTATAATTGAAAAATGATTAGTATCCATGGGGGGAGGGGGTAAGAGCTTTGCTTACCTTTGCTGACAAGAGGGGGGGGGGGGGGGGGGGGTTAAATAATTGTAATAAATCTGCTTACATAATATTTGAACAACCCCTTCCGAGGTAAAATCATAAATTGATTGTTTTGAAAAAACTAAAAACCAATTTCGAGTCCCTTTGTTTTAAAATGTTTTTTAAGTTGATAAATACTAATCTCACGGGAATACAATTTATATGGGTCCATCTTGTTTCATCTTCTATACAACTGTAAAATAATCATCCAATATTAATACAGCCGAAAATAGAACCTCCTTCTTTACTCAATGTCGGTTAACAGGTTCGCAGTCCCGTAGCAAGTTGCGATCTTCTTTGTACACGTTCGCGCTGTAGTAATAATGACACCTAACTTTCATGAAGCAATGAGGCACATATGCCTCATAGACGTGTCAGTGAAGTCATCCATGAGGCACATGTGCCTCATCGGACTGCGAACCTGTTAAGAATCATTGTTTAGGGTTATCTTTTTTGTCTTTGTTGTACTTTTGTAGTATGATATTACTGATATACCTTAGCATTTTGATTGTTGGCTATTACATCGCGTTTCACCTTTTTCTGTGTATTTTCATAAAGCAAATAGATTACTATAAACGCGTTTAAACCTGTTTAATCTGGGATATTTTCAAAATAAGTTAATATAGTTATTAAAATAGCCATTTTCATATTATTAAACTAAATAATTTGTTAATAATTTCAGATACTGAACAGCTTAATGAATATGTAGAAATCCATGGGAACAAATTAAATACACAGACCAAAATATATTAGTTAAATTTAAAATATACGTAATTTAGATTAGACTCTGTTATGTATTATTGTTTATTAAATGTATATTATATGAACTATTTTTATTTATTTCTGCTATTGGCTTCCCTTAGGATCGTATCATGAAAACTTGCACAGACATCGACCTTTGCTTGAGTAACAATGCTATAGAAAAAGTTACTCAAACGTAGAATGATGAATGTGCCAGCTTTCATAGTGCGAGTCTTAATGCTTTCACTGCCCAGCCTCCCGTCGAATGACAGCACCGGCGGCAACTAGATCTGCTTGGGCAATGGAAGTGTTAAATTTGATTTGGCTTTTGTTTTAGTTCTAATATTTTTCTCTCATAAACTTAAAGCTAATAAGCAATAATATTAAATATCGTTACATTATGCACACTTACTTCTTAATAAAATAAGTAATAGAAAATCATGAATTAACTACATACTTTAAGGGGGTTCCCCGAGGCACACTAGCGCCACCTATTTTATATATTTATAACGTTGAACAAAGGAAATAACAAACATTTCTCTGGGCATTTTTTGATACCTATTATAAGCTTTTTTAATGGCTCTGTAATAATTTTATTTTGAAAAGTTTAGGTAAAGATGCGAAAATAGAGTTCGGTGGTCATCAAGGGCAACTTCGTATCTGTCTAAATTCAATTCATTTATGGTCATAATACAAGGTTTTAAACATTACAATAGGTAGTGTCACATACATCACCAAAACACATAGCATGCAAACAATTTCTAAAACTAGGTTCCTACAATGTAATTTTAATATAATATGAACATGTCAATAATGTGCTATTTTATTCTCAAATTTAGGTCCATGAGTTCTTTGACACTATAGAAAGCTTTACCAATGAGCCATAATTTTAACTTTTTTTATAATTATTGTTAAAGGTAAATCTTTGATGTCATTAGGGATTTGATTATACATAGAACCACACATAGCATAACAGTTCTTTTTAACCCTTTATAAGGCTCTGGCCATATAATGGACACCACACGTTTTGTTCAATTACTCGTTCAGTATTCGTCAAATTGAATTTGACATAAGGACAAACGTCACCGTGAAGGGTACCGAAACGAAACTTAAAAACCACCCATGTTTTGCGGAATTCCATAAGGCATAGTAAGGCTCTGTCCAAATAGTGGACACCATGATTTTTTTTTTAATTTGAAAAAAAAAAAAAAAACGAAATATAGGTATCCTACTTGACCCATTTCTGTGATTTTTATTTACCTACCTTCAGCCACTTCCTCTGCCTTATAAAGGGTTAAAGCCTTAAACTTTACAAAATAAAACTATTAAAGGGTTAATTTTTTAATTGATTCATTATTTTACTCTGTTTTGTAAATTTAGCACATACTGTATCTGCACATCCTCTGAAATCCTTCTGTCAAACGCACTCACGGACCTCAAGATACAAGCATTCTTGCTTAGTTTGAGTTCCACTGCCACTGTATTTTAAATGATTTCGCATGTGTTTTTGGTTAATAAATATTTTATTATTATTTTATTTAAAAAAGCTCATAATAAGTAACATGAAATACTAAATTAAATGATTGATATTACCTTTGTTCGACGTAATAAGATGAAATAGGTGGCGCTAGTGTGCCTGAGGAAACGCATTAATAAAAAAAAGATTGTAGTAGGTCCTAAAAATATTTTTTTATAGATTTGGTGTTGGTAGATTGATAAGTACATTGCCATTTTTCATTTTATGGTTTCCTTGGGATGTTTTTAGTCAATTTATATATTTTTTTTTCAATGTTAAAGCAATTATCTAATATTTTAAAATACCTTTTCAGGTTCTACAATCTGCAAAGGAGCAACTCAAGTGGTCACTGTTGAAATGAAAAATGTGCGACATTTAATACATTATTATATATTCAAATAAATTCATTAAAATATTTTTTGCTAAAGTAGGTATTAACGATCTGTACTTACTGTGGATTTAAATACAAAAATTGAGTTTATTTCGATATTATTTACTTAGGGAATAAAAGATAATGAACCAACATCGTTTTTTTTTAAATATTTATTTTTTCTTCGATAAAATCAATCCTAAAATTTACATAGAAATTAAAAATTTTAACACTTACGATCTATTCCATAACCTATAATCATGTAATAATTAAACGCAGTATGGTTAAAAAAAGAATAAAATAATTTATTTATAGCCAACACACACACAATGTTAAACAGAGTTACAAAAAAAAAGGAAAAGACACATAAATACAGAAAAACATAAGTAGTAGAGTAAGAAAAACTGGTCTTTCCCTATGTGCGCGGCTAATAAGGTCCCGTCTCAGCTTGTCATTATCGACCGAGGACGATAGTGACACTGGTTTTCAGGTTTTGGTTTTCAATGGACTAAAGATATTTTAATTATGACACATGTTTTACACCTCTTATGTAGATTACTCTAATATAGTCGCTAATTACTTTTGATACAAGTTATAACAAAATCTACACAGCAAAAAATATTAAGCCGGGTACTGATCGGTGTAACGGTGCGTAATTTTTTTGTTTTCAGTTAAATTAGTAAATTTACGAGTCAACTGTAGGTATCTACCTACTTAATCCAGACATCTGCTTTTAGCTCCATCTATGTGTCATTTAATGAAGCATTGCAACACCTACGCCAAGGAACTTCTTGGCAAAAATCAAAGATGTCGCTGTTGACAATTTGTTATGAAATGCTAGAGCCTAATATTGTCTCGTAGATGCGCCCCGCGGCTTCGCTCGCGTGGAAATCTATGTGACAAATGGTTTATACACCTTCCTCTTGAATCACTCTATATATTAAAAAAAAACCGCATCACGATCTGCTGCATAGTTTTAAAGATCTAAGCATACCTACATAGGGACAGAAAGACAGCGGGAAGCGACTGTTTTATACTATGTAGTGTTTATGGCTAGAGTTATTAAGGGTAGAGTCAAGTGAGCCAAGAAGATTAAAATTAGTTAGGCTGAAGACTTTTTGCCAAATTCGTCGGCTGTTGGATCTAAATTTAGCTTAGAGATAGCTTTAAATGCAGGATTTGTTTTATCCTTCAACAACTTGAACAGAACGTTCTCAGAAGTTCCGATAAAGCAGCCGATTTGAGCCATCCGCTGAAACCAAAGAAAAGACTTGGTTTAGATTAAAATATAACTTTATTTATGTAAATAAAAACATTAAATATTTCGGAATGTTCACATTCAAAACGGACCTACGAACATAAGAATAACATACTGTAGAAATTAATCTTGTTTGACCAAGTCTCATACCGAACGCCAAGATTAACATGATTTCAAAGTAAAGAAAATCTTATAATTTAGCGATATTATCTTTAGACGTAAGCATTATTTATGGTCCGGGAGCCAGGTACAAATTTGGTCAACTATTTCCTCCCAAGCGATAATACGTAAAATGCATCAGGGATTAAAATTATGAATACTCGTGACCTCAGTGACGTCAGCTGCGACTCCGTGGGTGGGTGCCCAACCCACCCACGTGGCAGCGATGACGACATTATTCCCATGGAATAGGGTTCAAATCAGAATTCTGGAATATGCTAATTTTAATTTATAACTAACATATTACGAAGTTTTGCTTGGGAGGGACTTGGTCATGAAAATCTATCACCGGCTCCCGGACCATTAAAATTAATGCAACTATGGAAAGAGCTATGCTCAGAGTTTCTCTTTCTCTTTCTTGATCATGATGATTATTTATTTAACAGAGGGGCGTAACGACGCGGATTCGGCAGTAAGTATATATGTAAATGGCGGCGTTTGGCCGGGTGGTTATGACTCGCGACCGGTTTGCGACAGGCGTAAATTAAGCAATCAGTGCTGTCAAACGTCAATTTTGTACTAGTTTGACACCAGCTACAACGTCAAAATTGGTCAAAATTGACGTTTGACAACACTGATTGCTTAATTTACGCCTGTCGCAAACCGGTCGCGAGTTACATAATCACCATACCGGATTCTGTCAAAGAAGATTCCTTTCTACAGTATGTTATTGTATATTATTATCTTTGGACTTCTTTAGGCCGAACACCTCATAATAATAGTGAACTGCAAGGCTACCGCTATTTAACAAAACGTAAGTCGCGATAACAGCGTTATTACGCTAATTTTAACGCAAATAACGCGTGTTAGGCTGTGTCCCCAGTAGGCACACAGCCTTAAGGCGCATTTAACGTGAATAACGCTGATAACGCGACTTACGTTATGTGTTAATAAATAGCTTAGTAGCCTTGCAGTTGAGCCCTATCATGCTTAATATTTAGTATAGTTCCAATAACTTCCGTATGACATCTTTTGTACAGAACTTCTACTACAATTTAGAAGTAACAATGAAGAACGTATCTTTCGTCGGTTCCTTATTCAGTTTGGATATGTATTTGAATGCTGGATGTTTCTTATCTTGCAATAGTTTGAACAGCACATTCTCAGATGTTGTTACAAATCCTCCTATGCTTTGAATGCGCTGAAATTTTTAATAAGAAATTAAGTGGAGATAGAATAAAAGGATAATTTAAAAGTTGGTAAGTACCAACAATTGACAGGACCTTGCATTATTTCGTTTTGTTGTTTAAATAAATATGTGTTCATACCATAATTTGATAACTCATTCATTTTACAATTATTTTCCATTACTTGACACTGGCAGAGAAGCGTCGATCGTTTCGATCAGGTTTATGTCTTTGTAAAAGTGAGGGCTCCATGCTTGGAATCCATATTCGAGCAGGGGTCTAATATAATGTCTTGTATATCTTCCGGAAGACTTCCACCATCATTCATTGAAAGGACCTACGTATTACATAAATGAACGAGTATGCTTTCTTGGCTATGTTGCTGATGTGTATTTCCCTATAATATATAAATATCATGACTTCAGTATTTTGTATTAGTTTTTTTCTTTTCCTGTCTTGTGTGTCTGTTATGTATTTGGTGTGCAATAAAGAGTTATTGTATTGTTGCTTGTTCCATCAATGAGCAGTGGAAGAAGAAATAGTCTTACCTGCAAGGCTAAGCCCCTATCCATCAGAGACCTGGATGATACTCCATCTGCCAACACATGCACTGCAATATCCTGACTCAGAAGGTCAATGACGGTTTGTTCTATGCAGACATGGGTCTGAAAAGGGAGAAAATAGATTGTTTATTTTCAAATTCTTTATTATCAGACAACAAAGGACAAAAAACACAAAATTAGAAAAAGAAAATACAATTACAGTGAAGAAAATTGAACAAAATAACTAAATCTAGAGTATAAGTAATTTCACCCAGTGATTGTGTATGACACACAACCACTGGGTGAAATTACTTATATGGTGTTGTATTGGACACTCATATTTATTAGATACTAGCTGCGCCCCGCGGTTTCACCCGCGTGGTGATAGGTATTTTGGATAATATACAATATATCTTTATGAATTGTATTATTCTGATGTATAAGCTATATTATTGGATAGTTTCAATAAAATCCATTCAGTAGTTTTTACGTGAAAGATTAACAAACACCCATCCATCCATCCATGCTTACAAACTTTCGCGTTTATAATATTAGTAGGATGACTTTCATATAAAAATTATCTTTTATAGACGACCTCTGTAGCGCTGTGGGCGAAGGTCCGCCTGCGACGCAGGAGGTTGCGGGTTCGATTCCCGCCTCGGAACAATTGTGTGTACGATCTGCAGATATTTGTTCCGGGTGTTCTGGTTGTTTTCTATGTATAATAAAAAATATCTATCTATGTAATGTATTGTATTATGTATATCAGTTATCTAGCACCCATAACACAAGCTCTGCTTACCATGGGGCTAGATAATGCTGTGTGAATTGTCCAGCATTATTTATTTATTATATGGTTTATGGGGAAACTTAAACTGATTCACAAATCTGGATAATATTGTCCCATGATGTCAGTTATTGACTTATTTGAGGGCTAGATAATACTGTGTGAATTGTTCATTATTATTTTTATTTTATAATTTATTTTGTTGTTACCGAGAGAATAAAAAGAGAAATTGAAAGAAAATCACCTCAATCCCAAACAACACCACTGACTCAAGACACGGAATATCCTTCTTAATTTTCTCGTTAAATTCTGGAGTTATCATTGAGAATCTTGTCTTCTCATACACCAATGCTGCTTCATTAACTTTAATATCCTTTGTGGTGTGACCAAGTCCCTTCGGATACTGTTCAGAGACATACACCGGGATTTTGAAGTGTTTAGCCGCTTCTACCTGAGGTAAATAAATATTAACACTTTGAGTGCTGAAAACGCACGGTATGAGTTTTCTACAAGTGACTAATATGCGTAAATCCACACTAGCACAGCGGCTGAGAAAATACAGATCTTTGTGACTCATCAGAGCTGTAATATTTTTCGAACGAAACGCATGTGCGGCGCAACACAACCGCTGTGTAGAGCGGCAGCACGAATTTTTTAGGTAAAAAAAAAGATCTCAGTCGTCGAAAAAAAACCGCAGTCAAAGTATTAAGTATATTTAGTTTTTTCCCTAAATGTAATGTCAATTGTCAATCAATTGTAATGTAATGAGTCATGTCAAATAAATTATTTCATTCTTTATTTTATAAGTAGACAGGGCCCTATGGCGCTCATTGGCGGTGGCCTATGTCCAGCAGTGGACTGCAAAAATGATGCCTAAGAATGTGATCCTTTTGAAGGCTTGGGATTCTATCAAGAATCAACTCTTTGTTGGATACAATACAATAGTTATGATTTGGAAACATCCTTAGTTATTACTTTTTAAACTTTTGCCATTTGATAACATATTTAAGATTATTTATCAGGTAAGGGAAAATAAAACAAAGAACGCGATAAATAATCGATAACTTACTGAAGTTTTTTAGGATACCTACCTAAAAGATTTATCAAGGAAGGTATGTTGATTATAAGAAAAAGATAAGCGTACATACTTATAGATAAGCTCAAGATTTTATTTTCTGCCTGTTATTAGGTAGGTACCTACAAAAATATTAAAGGATTTTCAAGTCGATTATTAGGTCAGTTTAGGTTTAATCCAGGTGAAAATTCGCCAGTAGGTAACATTTTTTATCTGCCTACAGGCAAGATAAAATCATTACAAAGGTAATCGTAAGTAGTTATTTCTTATTGATTACATAACTATAAAATTTCTCGACATACCATTTTGTTAGCTACTTTCACAACTTCTTCAAAGTGTTTTATGTGCGGCCTAAAGGTTTCCTGAATGTCACAGAGAAGAAAAGCCGTTTTGGGAGCCTCCAAGGCACCAAGTTTTAGAATATTACGGGCACACATGATGTGAAATTTTGGTATTTACAACACAATTTACAAGAGAACCAAATCTTACGTACTTTACTTATTGTATTGTATTCTCTTTGGAACCAAACCAAAGGTCAACTCACAAATCAAAACAAAACTGAGGCCGGTTTTTTGACATATACAGTGACATTTATATTGACGTTCTGCTTTATTGTAAAGCTCGTAAATCACAATCCCAGAAATTACAGCCTTGGAATATGCGACCATCCATGTACCTACAAAGGCGTTTCATTTCAGACCTTTAGGAGAAGTCTAGCTATAAGAATCAATCTACGATTTCAGTACTCAAGAGGTACTCAGGTAGAGTGGCAATTGTTATAGCTTTTCTTTTTACGATACACAATGTAGGTCCTAGTAAGTAGGTTAACACATCTCCACACATCTAGTGGCAGTAAATTCAACTTCTACCTGAACTTCAGCTTACACTTCAATAAAAAGTTGAATTGACTGCCGCTAGATGGCACTTCCGCCAAACCTTGTAAGATGGCGCTACCATTGCAGCTTTACAACCATTTTACAACTTTGTTTTCTTGTTTTAGCCTAGAAGGCGCTGAACTGAAATGAATCTACTGGGCGGGCCTTTGGCAGATATTATTTTCTAGTTTTTTCGCTTCTTTAGAGATAACTATAGAGTTAGCATAGCATAGGGCCTCCAAGATTTTTGCTGGTGAACTCAAAAAATCACGGTTGCTCCATATAACATAATCTATTCTCTTTGATTAATTTTTTCCATGGATGAAGAAATTACCATATAAAACTCCGTGGATTTGTCAAAGAGAATAAAAGCAAAGATAATACAAAATACCCACAATCAGTCTTTTTTGTTTGTGACTATCTGAGAAGCTCGTTTATTATTTTGATTTTCAAAACGTATTATTCATACTTCTTACTAAACTTTGTACTTAGGTACCTATCTATTTCGGTAATTTAGACACTCCAAGAACAGCATTCTTCGTACGATCTTCAGGAAACGCATCAAAATGTTAGACGAAGTTGTAAAGGTTGCCAACAAAATGGTACGTTAATGAATAAAATATATTTAATACTAGTTTCTGCCCGCGGCTTCGCATTTGCTTCTATAAAAATGTTGAAAGTTCATTTATATTCCATGGAAACTGATATAGGGAAGAAGTAGGTAGGTAGGTAGTAATTTGGTACCTATATCCTAGTTGTTATTCCAGATCTTTAATTCAAGCTCAGAATAATAAAAACGGTCATAAATAACAGCACAGATAACCACTTCACGCAACAATTGTAATATTTTTCCTTTCAGACCCAGGTTTGCATAGAGCAAACTGTCATAGACCGCCGAGTCAGGATAATAGCAGTCCACGTGTTGACAGATGGAGTATCATCCAGGTCTCTTGTATTGTCTCATGTATTTCAATCAATTTATATACCTACTTGTACAGATTATTTTGTATTATTAAAATAACGTCACGTTCGATCTTAAATCTGACATTACTAGGCCTTTTTAAGCTTAATTTAATTTTCATGCCTAATTTTATGACGACAATGTACCTACCTAATTGTATTTCTTTTTCGCAATAAATAGTCCAGACCAGCCTAAGTTTGTCTGGAAGAGATCGCTCTCAGCGATAAAGCCGCCCTTTATATTTCCTATATTCTAAGTATTCATTTCTTTATTATTAATATTGAATTATCAATTATTTCAGACCCATAGAGTACGTTTGCATAGAACAAACCGTCATTGACCAGCTGAGTCAGGATATTGCAGTCCACGTGTTGGCAGACGGAGTATCATCCAGGTCTCTCATGGATAGGGGCTTAGCCTTGCAGCCCTTGCAGCTAAGATTGCTGTTCCTACTGCTGCCGGATTGTAGAGTCAGCCCGTTCGGTTTGAAGAAATGTATTCTCAAAAAGACACAATGTCATTTACATACAAAAAAAATACAAAATACAACATTCATTTATTGGCCCGAATTATTTATTTATTTATTGTTAATAGACGAGCAGCTTCTAGCTGATGTGTCTATATCACACAGTGTTGAATTTATTTATTGCGTTACTTTTTTTAGTCGTTTATTGATGTGGCTGATATACCTAATGTCTTCTGGTAATAGGTTCCAATTGTGCACCACTCTATTGCTAAAAAAAAAAAATGTTATTTAAAATGTAATGCTCAACTAAAGCTTACATGTAGTCCTATTAAGATAAACTGTTTCTATAAATGGTTCAATAACCTAACATTATGCGATAAGGCCGCCTATTGTACTGTTATTATGTAAGATTTAGATATAAGGTGTTATTTTGTTATTTTGGGTACAATAAAGTGTTCATTCATTCATTCATTCATTCATTATGTAATATACGTAATTCTTAACTCCCTTGTATAAAAATTTGAAAAAGCGCATTGTTTATAAACGATTGTAAATTTAAGTTAATATTATCTAGGAAAAATGTACACTGGATATGTATTACTATTATATTTTGTTATGTTTATAAATAAAGATATTTAAAAATTGAAAATTGACTGTATTGCTAATAAAATGGTGCGCGGCAAGGGATTTCGTAGAGTCACGGGACAATCTAAGGTGATGCCCACGGGTAGAACATCCTTCTTTCTTTTTGTAGATGTCTTGTAAGGATGGCAGGTTGTATTGGTGAGTGAGTATCTTGTAGGTCTCGATGAGGTCACCTCGAAGACGTCGTTCTTCTAGAGTAGTGAAGCGTAGTGCGTGTAATCTTCGTAGGATTTCCGTCGTAAAGCCCATGGAATCTTGGTAGCTCTTCTCTGAACACTTTCGAGCAGGTTTATGTCTTTGTAAAAGTGAGGGCTCCATGCTTGGAATCCATATTCGAGCAGGGGTCTAATATACCTATGTCTTGTATATCTTCCGGAAGACTTCCACTGTCATTGATTGAAAGGATCTACGTATCACATAAATTAACGAGTTTGCTTTCTTAGCTATGTTGCTGATGTGTATTTCCCACTTTAAATTGCTAGTTATTGTGACTCCAAGATCCTTTTGACTGTCAGCTGTAGCAATAGTTTTTCCATCTAAACTGTAAGGTATATTAGGGTTGTTATTGCCTAGGTGAAGGATGTTGCATTTTTCTGTATTATTACAAAAAAGAAGAAGAGAAAGAGAAGTTGAGAAGAGAAGTTGTGTTATTTTTTTACAAAAAAGAATTACCAATAATCAAGACTGTAGTAAACAGGGCAGCAGTTCACACTAGAAAACTATTTTAGGAAAACAAAATTAAATACTAAAAATAACAAAAATTAAAAATGAATGAAAAACATGTAGGTACGTAAATTTTTAAAACTGAGACAAAAGCATGAAAAAACAGACAAAAAAAATGAGAAAAAAGCTATTCTAAAATAGGTGTAAATTAAAATACTAAGTCGTAGATAAATATACCTAGTACTTAACCATCCAATGCATCTAAAAATAATTATCTAATACATATTATTTTGATAGTTTTGTTTTGAATGCGTTTGTAGAATAACTAGGACGATTGCAAAACAGTGTAATTCAATTAATTGCCTATTCTTTGTTGAACGAACAAACAATATAGCCATATTAATAATAAAATCGCAGTATCTAATAGTCTTTTTATTAATTTTTCGATCTGCATGTCTCTATTTGCTATTATTATAGAATTTTAAACGCTAAGTTTTAGCTCGTAAGTCTAAATCGTATTTTCGAATTAGCATACCAACTTGTAACCTCTGCAAATTAATGATTGATAAATACCCGTTGTATTAAAACTTATTAATCTGCGCTATCGTCCTGGCGCGGCGTATGGTATTTTTTTATTAGAATTTTTAATTTTTACCAAATAAATTATAGTTAAAAGTTACAGCGCTTTTTTTTTCCAACCGCTGTTCGTTGAAACACTTTTCATTTTATCCGAGGGTCAAAAATAATTGCAGCAAGCACGATACCCAATAAAATCAAAACCTCTTTCTGAAAACTGGCTACGCGGACGCAGCCTGTATCATTACGTGGAGCCAACACGCAATTTCTCCTAAAAAACAATGCTTCGAAACTCTAATTTACCGAAAAAACTGTATCATTCGGTCCTTTGTTTTTTTTTTATTTTTACGCGTGACTTTTGACTGACTGTAGCCGCAGGCAGTTGCCTAGTAAAAAAAAAGATGGCGCCGATCGCGTGCTCTGTTTTGGCGGGACGGCTTTTAGAAAAAATCTATCCCACTTTTACCTGATAGGAAATAAAATTGATGTTTAACTAAGTAGGTCCGATAACTCGGAACTTTAGGAAAAGAAATAATATAACATAAGTACCTACCTACGTTGTTGACAAATCATACTAAATTAATTGAGTCGATTCTTGAACTTGAGTAGACTATAATCTTTGGCGTCTTTTTTATAAGAATCGAAATAATTTATTTATTTTGAGAAAACTAAAAACTGACTTCGAATCTCTTAGTTTCAATAGGCTGTATTAAGTTTTAAGATTAATCCCGGAGGTGGCCGTTGCGACCTGCGACACAGTATTTTCTTCTGCAGCTCGCATCGCTTCGGATTTTGTTATCAGCACCGTACTTTATGTTTCTAAAGTAAAGATTTCTTATGTTTTTATTTAATACAATTTTTTATCACCATCTCGGGATCTTTTTCTATCATTCTTTCAAAATAATTATCCAAATTGGTCAATAAATGACGGGATAATACAGCCGCACATAGAACCTCCTCTTATTTCGAAGTTGGTTATATGATTGATTTTAAAAGGTACTATATTTAGTCCTTTCATATAGTTAATTCATATAGGCAACTTATAATAATAATAATCTGTGCTGTTGGCTTCGGCCCCACGCAAGCCTTCCAAAGGACCGGGTCACTTTATGGCCCGAGATCATGGTAAATGAGAGACATATTAATAATAATGCTGGACAATTCACACAGCATTATCTAGCCCCATGGTAAGCAGAGCTTGTGTTATGGGTACTAGATAATTGATATACATAATACAATATATTGCATAGATAGATATTTTATATTATAAGTACATAGAAAACGACCAGAACACCCGGAACAAATATCTGCAGATCGTACACACAATTGTTCCGAGGCGGGAATCGAACCCGCAACCTCCTGCGTCGCAGGCGGACCTTCGCCCACCGCGCCACATCGGTCGTCAAATCTATTTGTCAAATAGTTTATAAACCTTCCTCTTGAATAACTCTTTTTATTGCTGAAAATTTTATTAAAATCTGTTGAGTATTTTATAAGATCTGATTTCATTTCGACGTCTGTCGCGCAGCGGGGAAACGCCCGACTACGACGCAGGAGGTTAGAAAGAAAGAAAGAAAATAATTTTATTCGGCCAAAAAACAGGTTTCAACAAAATAACACATTAAAACACAGCAAACGTCACAGGTTCGATTACCGCCTCCGGAAAAATATTTGTACGATATGCGGATATTTGTTCCGGGTGTTCTGGGTGTTTTCTATGTACCTATAATAAAAAATATCTATGTATGTGTTCTATTAGGTATAATATTAGTTTATCAGCCAAGCTCTGCTTAGTTTTGGGGTTTTGGGGTACATACATTGTACTTGTCCAGAATTAAAAAAAAAACAAAGAATGTTTACATACTTGTGCACGAGTTAACCCCTCAAGAATAATAATAAGAATAATAATGCTGGACAATTCACACAGCATTATCTAGCCCCATGGTAAGCAGAGCTTGTGTTATGGGTACTAGATAACTGATATACATAATACAATATATAAGTATGTACCTACGTCTTTGACTAAGCAGCAAAAGATACAAAGTACATCGCTTTTCCGATCTCATTGTTATTAGACAATTGACATGCGATAGTTTTTTACGTTTCTACATCGAATTTAATGTGTTTTTACTTGTCCACCATTGTCTATTGTTAACTGTTTTCCTAGACCGGTGCGGTTAAGATAATGCATAGAAGCGAAACTCCCTCCCTCAGTGCATAAATAAATTATTTTGTTGATCATTCGTAGCTCTGCTTTATTTTATTGTATTTGCGGCGATTTTTCGCTCATTCAGTATAATAGTATGTTAGAAGACCTCTGTGGGGCGGTGTGCGAAGGTCCAGTCCAACGCAGGAGGTTTTTTGAAATGAATGAAATGAAATGAATTTAAATTTAATGAATTTATTTGTTAAAAGACTTACACAGACATAATAAACTTAAATGTAAACTAAATGTGTTGGTAATCATGTAAGTTCAGTAACAAAATGGCTTTGCCTCAGCATGAGTTGGATGACTAGCATGCTAGCAACCAACGCTGGGCTTCCGGCAAAGCAACTTGTTGGCGTTACGGACTGACTACTCACTACCGCTATACAAACAAACAAAAACGCATTAATATAAATAAAATCAACAAGAATACAAATAGAATGTGAATAATAAAAAATAATATGTTAAGTACATGTATGTTTAACAAAAGTGAAATTTAGAGCAAACATAACAGAAAAAATATATATACTTAGAATAAAATATTATAAGATTTATATAGATATAAGAATATAGATTATAAGAAGGTTACCTATTTATTAATTCTCATAAAATATCTTGTCATAGACTCTCCTGTTGCATCTGATGGTCGAACAAAATTTTTTTTAGTTTTAATCTAAAACCATGAAGACTATACAGGTTCCTTAACGGTGGCGGTTTTTGCCGTTTCCGATTCCCGGCTCGGGATAATTGTGTGTACGATTTGCGAATCCAGCATCCTGTTCCGGGTGTTCTGGTCGTTATCTATGCATAATAATTTTTTTTTTTATATATACGAGTATGTAATGTATTGTATTAAGTATATCAGTCATCAAGGACCCATAAATAAATGACACAAGCTCTGCTTAGCTTGGGGCTAGATAATGCTGTGTGAATTGTTCAGCATTATTTATCATTTATGAATGAGTTAACATTATTTGAGTTTCACTTCTATAAATCATTTGCTCAGTAGGATAGGGCGAGGTATTTTAATTACTTATTTGCGATTATTTTTATTGTAGGCAAGGAAGTGGAGAAATAGGTTTTTTGTACAAAAAGTTCGCTGTTTTTTTTTTATATAACGAATAAAACCTATTGCTATGGCATAAAAGCCTATGTCGTTAAAAGTTCCTGCTTTTGATGACACCGGCTTGTAGGGCACATCTAAAAGCGACGCGTGCCCCGAGAGCTGGTGAGTATCTGGCGCAGCGCATCAGCATTGTCATACAGCGGGGCAATGCAGTCAGCGTCGCGGGGACGCGTGCCCCGAGAGCTGGTGAGTATCTGGCGCAGCGCATCAGCATTGTCATACAGCGGGGCAATGCAGCCAGCGTCGCGGGGACGCGTGCCCCGAGAGCTGGTGAGTATCTGGCGCAGCGCATCAGCATTGTCATACAGCGGGGCAATGCAGTCAGCGTCGCGGGGACGCGTGCCCCGAGAGCTGGTGAGTATCTGGCGCAGCGCATCAGCATTGTCATACAGCGGGGCAATGCAGCCAGCGTCGCGGGGACGCGCGCCCCGAGAGCTGGTGAGTATCTGGCGCAGCGCATCAGCATTGTCATACAGCGGGGCAATGCAGTCAGCGTCGCGGGGACGCGTGCCCCGAGAGCTGGTGAGTATCTGGCGCAGCGCATCAGCATTGTCATACAGCGGGGCAATGCAGTCAGCGTCGCGGGGACGCGTGCCCCGAGAGCTGGTGAGTATCTGGCGCAGCGCATCAGCATTGTCATACAGCGGGGCAATGCAGTCAGCGTCGCGGGGACGCGTGCCCCGAGAGCTGGTGAGTATCTGGCGCAGCGCATCAGCATTGTCATACAGCGGGGCAATGCAGTCAGCGTCGCGGGGACGCGTGTCCCGAGAGCTGGTGAGTATCTGGCGCAGCGCATCAGCATTGTCATACAGCGGGGCAATGCAGTCAGCGTCGCGGGGACGCGTGTCCCGAGAGCTGGTGAGTATCTGGCGCAGCGCATCAGCATTGTCATACAGCGGGGCAATGCAGCCAGCGTCGCGGGGACGCGTGTCCCGAGAGCTGGTGAGTATCTGGCGCAGCGCATCAGCATTGTCATACAGCGGGGCAATGCAGCCAGCGTCGCGGGGACGCGCGCCCACTGTATATTGATATGGGTCAGTTGAGCTATATATAGATTGTTTGCAATAGCCTGCATTTTTTTACCATACGATCGCTGTAATATTGACTGTTAAAATATCATCATCATCATCATTAGCCTATATTAGTCCACTGCTGGACATAGGCTTCCCCTAATGAGCGCCATAGCGCCATGTCTTCAGCTTGCTGCATCCAGCATCTGCCTGTCCTTCGCAGGTCGTCATCCCACCTGGCCGGAGGGCGTCCTACACTACGTTTACCGAGTCGTGGTCTCTACTCAAGAACACGTTTGCCCCAGCGCTCGTCGGTTCCTCGCGAGATATGGCCGGCTCACTGCCACAAAATCAAATTAAAATATAGAAAATATTTAGACATTTTTATAACTTTCTTCAAGTTCATAAAAAATACACTTACGAGCCGAAAAATAGGAAGATCGGCGCCGAGGGCGTGGCCAAACCTCGAAACGAAGTGTCAGTGCCTCAGTGGCGCCAAAGCTTTCGATTGACGTTTTAAAGCTTTTTTTTTTCTTTTTCCGAGACGCCCCGCGGCACAGGCGTTATTCTGCCGACTAAAAGGTTAATTTAATTAGGTTATAAAATGTTTCTTTAATGTAAATAATGGTCGTTAAAATATAGGTCCGTTAATATTAGTAACGGGCCATTAGTTTTGTGTACCTAGGTCGGTATGGGGACGATGTTTCATCGTCATCATCATGAGTCTATGCTAGTCCACTGCTGGACATCGGCCCTATGAGTGCCATAGCGCTCTGTCTTCAGCTAGACGCATCCAGCATCTCCCTGCAGTATTTCGCAAGTCGTCATTCCACCTAGTTGGAGGGCGTTTTACACTACGTTTACCGAGTCTAGGTCTCCACTCAAGAACACGTTTACCCCAAAGATCGGTGTTCGGTTGCCGGAAGATGTTATTAAACTAATATTTTTTCAACATCATCGGATAATTTTAACATTTAAAGTATGATTTTTATGTTACAAATGAAACTCTTAGCTGGAATTTATAAGCTTTTTCAATACAATACTTACAATACAATAGGTACAATTACTCTTCATTGCACCAAAAAAATACAGAATATGTAGTACAATGGGCGGCCTTATCGCTACGCGATCTCTGCCAGGCAATCTTTGGGTGGATATGAAGTGTTAGAACAAGTGTAGACAGACGGACAGACATATCTACAGGTGCATTATCATCACAGAAAATAAGTCAAAATCAAAAGAAAACATTTATCTAGGCCCAATTGAAATTTTGACTTTTGCTTTTCATCTGGCTCTTCGCCATTTACACCAGGGAGTTCGTCACAGTGAATACAAAGTTATGTATAAATAAATAATGCTGGACAATTCACACAGCATTATCTAGCCCCATGGTAAGCAGAGCTTGTTTTATGGGTACTAGATAACTGATATATATAATACAATATATTACATAGATATTTTTTATACATATATACATACTTAGACATACTTAGAAAACGACCAGATCACCTGGAACAAATATCTGCAGATCGTACACACAATTGTTCCGAGGCGGGAATTGAGCCCGCAACCTCCTGCGTCGCAGGCGGACTTTCGCCCACCGCGCCTCATCGGTCGTCAGAGTCAGAGTAAAGAGCTGTATAATTATAATTACTTACTAACTAAAGTCGGCTACTCTTTAAACGTAATGTACAATATTCAAATAAACAAGCTAAGACCCAAACCATCAAGTTAGGCAAGGTCAAGCATCTTCAAAAGCCGAAAAGCTGCCGCCTATAATTAAATAACCCCTGGAATACGTAAACCAAGTTCATACGTATAATTATAAGAGGATTTTATGAATAAAAAGAATATAATTTTAGCCCGTAACGCGTGCGGCGCCCGCGGCCACTCGAAACCAAATGACTCATAGAGGACGCCACTGATGGTTTTGAAATGTGTTTTTAAAAATAGAATTAGACTAACAAATCATTGGATTATCATATTTTTTCGATAATTTGATAAAGGGATTTTTTGATATAAAGCATTTATATATAATCTGACTCCTAGAGACTACCTAGAGCCTGTCGAAGCGCTGGACAAAGTTGTTCATGCCAAGTTATAAAGTTAATGCATTCACTGTCTAGCCTAACCAGTGCGACCCAAGGTATGGGCGCATCTACTCGGACGCTATTAGACATTGTAGGCACAGAAATTGCTAATAATTAAAAATTAAATCAGAACGGGCATTTTATTATTATTATTATGTCTCTCATTTACCATGATCTCGGGCCATAAAGTGACCCGGTCCTTTGGAAGACTTGCGTGGGGCCGAAGCCAACAGCACAGAGGCCCTTTGAGAAGTTAATCTAAAGGCGATGGCTACACATAGCGGGTATCATCCTAGGGTGCACAATATGATACACCCAACGATGGTATCCGCCAGGTGTATTGTGGTGTGGTTATTATTATTATTGTTGTGTTCTTGAGTGGAGACCCCGGTAAACGTACTGTAGGACGCCCCCCGACCAGGTGGCATAACGATCTGCGAAAGACTGCAGGTAGATGCTGGATGCGGCAAGCTGAAGACGGGGCGCTATGGCGCTCATTGGGGGAGGCCTATGTCCAGCAGTGGACTGCTATAGGCTGATGATGATGGGCATTACCAGTTTTTTTTAGGTATCGAACTCACAATATTTTCCGGCAGAGTTATTGTACTATACACTGAATTCGTCACAATTTTGCGCTAAATTCAAATATTTTAGAGTTTTTTAAGATTTTCTGCCTTTTACAAGGAAAATAACTTAACAAACCCTAACCTCCACAGAAATAATAAATCAACGATATCCATTCAACAAAGCTGTACAGCTCAATAAGTCGGGAAGAGAATATTACATTAGTGTTGAATAAGACTGTCATGGTGACTGTGCACTTGTGTAGTCGGTATAGTGCGCAGGCGCCGTGTACTGCGGGACAAAGCATTGGGCCGATATTTCGGTGAGATTTCAGATTTTACATTTTCAAAAACTTTTTTTTAGCTTACGAAATAAGGACTTTTACAAGTCTAATAGTATGCAAAAAATAGTAAAGCGTAAAATTTATTATTATCAAATAAGAAATAGGATGCTTCTGATTTCCTCCTTACTTCAATTTCTTGTCCGCTTGTGGAAGAATTTAAAAAAACCACTAGTACATTCAAATATCACGTAACAGACATACAATATTATTCTGTATTTTTGTGTGATTTCCTTTTTTTGTAACTATGTATAACATTGTGTGTGTGTAGCTATCAATAACTTCTTGTATTCTTTTTTTAAATATTTGTTTATCCTATCTAAATCTAAATATAATGCGATTTTAGAAATATAGTTATCTCGTCATTTTGTATAAATGATCTTTATTTGAAAACATATATGTTTCTTAACATCAGAATCAGAGTATTTAATTTATAACGACTTCATTTTTTTTCATATTAATAGTAAAAAAGGTCTCTTCACCTAAGGAAATGTAAGTAGGTAGTAAAAAAAATGTAAGGACCCTTACATGTGTAGAGATGTAGTTGTAGGCAGTTTACCTATAGCACCTCACTTTGTATTGTTACCGTTGGTAACGTAGTAGTTCAGTTAGTTGAGCACGTAAACTAAACACACGATTCACAAAGATAAAGTTTATTAACACTTTGATTGCTGTGTTTTCTACAAGTGACTAATATGCGTAAATCCACACTAGCGCAGCGGCTGTGAAAATACAGATCTGTGTGACTCAGCACAGCCGTAATATTTTTCGAACGAAACGCATGTGCGGCGCAACACAACCGCTGTGTAGAGGGGCAACACGAATTTTTTAGGTTAAAAAAAGATCGCAGTCGTCGAAAAAAAATCACATTCAAAGTGTGTAAGTTAAATGACAGAGTTCGGTAAAGATGGCAAATCTTTCCTTAAATGTCACTCTCGCGGTAGTAGGTCACGTACTCATGTTAAAATATTATGAATGTAAGTAAATTGCATCGCGCGCGTGCGACACGGAGTACCTAAATCGCCGCGTGCGCAAAACAGCAAAATGTAGGGTGAAACCATACATTAAGGTTTAAGGCTATTCTACATAGGTAGGTCCTTAGGTACCTAGGTTATTATTAGATACAGTACCAAATCTACATATTTCTACTAAAATTATAACCTGCCAACCAATGGAATAATCTTGTAATATATCTTTTATGGACTATTAGAAACGACACGTTATAAGACCTAATAATTTTTGCAAACATACATCATCATCGCCTAATTTATAGCGCGTTATAAATAAAAATTGACAGACAAACAGGTGGAAACAAGTTACCATAAAAAAGGGAATTAAAACAGGTACTTACAGCATTGAGAGTTAAGAATTTGTTGTAAAAACATGGTATTCCCTTGCGTACGAAGAAGTTGCAACAATTTGTCAATAAAACGCCGCATAATTTGAATATATAAAAAGAGAAGCAATAAAAATTTAAAGTTCTTGTAGTATGCAAATTGAGGACCTCTTTGGATAAGTTGTTGTGGAATGAGTGGTGTCGGTTCTATTCCCGTCACTGGCGTAAGTTTGGAAAGGCGTTTTGATGCCAATTTAGGTCAGTTAGGCATCTATGGGATGGGAGCTATTCGTTCCTTATCCATTTTATTTTTAAATAGCTGCGCCCCGCAGCTTCATTCGCGTGGAAATCTATGTGTCAAATAGTTTATAAACCTTCCTCTTGAATCACTCTAAATATAAAAAAACCGCATCTAAATCCGTTGCGTAGTTTTAAAGATCTAAGCATACATAGGGACAGACAGACATCGCTGTCTGTCTGTCCCTATGTATGCTTAGAGAAGCGACTTTGTTTTATACTATGTTATGTAGACGTCAAGGTTTTGCTCCTAATCGAAAATTTTGGGACACTGGTATTAGATTAGAGTAATATCATCATCATCAGGCTTTGTTTTTCCACTGCTGGACATAGGCCTCCCTTAATGAGCGCCACAGCGCCCTGTCTTCAGCTTGACGTATCTGCATCTACCTGCAGTCGCAGGTCGTCATCCCACCTGGTCGAAGGGCGTCCTAGAATAATCAGAATAATCAATTTATTGGTAAAAAAACAAATATTACAAGTCACATAATAATTATACTCGTAAATTAGAGTTAATTAACGTTGTAACTTGATAAGCTACGTTTATCAAGTCGTGGTCTCCCCTCAAGAACACGTTTGCCCCAGCGGTTGTCGGTTCTTCGTGAGATATACCTATATAGTATTGGATATACTTCGATGCTGATCTCGAAGACGTATGGCCATAGAGCCAAAGTAATATTTTAATTTCCCCGAGTTTGTTCTCTTTGTAAACTTTACATAAACCCAGCAGGAATCCAATTGAGTATTCAGTTTTTTCACCGGAACGCGCCATATTTGTGCAAATTAAATTATTTACTACGAATTTGTTTGACAGCTTTTTGTCAACAGTCAATATTTTATTGACAGAGGAATTTGTAATTTTGAAATATTAATTTAGAGATTTGTTCTGAGGTTGGTTTTGTACAAATTTTATAACTAACGACGACCTCTATGGCGCGGTGGGCGAAGGTCCGCCTGCGACGCAGGAGGTTGCGGGTTCGATCCCGCCTCGGGACAACTGTGTGTACGATCTGCAGACATTTGTTCCGGGTGCCCTGATCGTTATTTTATTTTATTTTCAAAATTTTGGGAAAACTTACTGCTAGTTCTTTAAAATAGTTACTTTCTTAGTACATGCCGGTAAATACCGGCGCATGTGTGCTGTAGGCCAATAAAAATAGTTTCCACAGATATGTACTTGAATAGACTAATAAATGACGAACAGTAAAAGTAGACGACTTAAATAAAATTAGAACAAAAATGAAATACACAACACAAGACGATATTAAATTTAGTTATTTATCTATGTATAATACAAAATATATGTCTATGTAATGTAATATGTAACCATAAAACAAGCTCTGCTTAGCTTGGGGCTAGATGATGCTATGTCAATTGTCCAGCATTTTTTTTATAAATTTTAATTACTAAAACTTAACAACAGACATTTCATTATAACAACATATTTTTTAATCTAAATTATTAAATAAACTGAGACAATATTTTGCACTGAAGTGTATATCACGCTTACTCAGCATTTTCTTTGTACCAAACTAACTCAAACATCTACAAATAAAATCAACTCTATATCTCCTCCCAATAAAGTCTATTTTACAATCTCTTCGCTTCCATTGTTCTTCTATTTAATTAGTGAATATCTTTATACGAGCTACCTGAGAGTTTTTCTTATTTTTATTTAAATAAAATATGATATTAAAAGCCTTAATGGAGGTGACGACAGGGCCTTAAGTGAATGGGCAAAATGTTGGAAAAAATTATTAAATTCTAGCTGTTGCCCGTGACTTTGCACGTTCTTTTCCGGACTAAAAATATGCCAAAGTCTGTCCCTGGTATAACATCTACTTTTCAATTAAATTTATCAAAAACTGTTCACCAGTTTAGGCGACAAAACAACTGACAGACAGGTAGAGTTACTTTCGAATTTATATATATTACTAGCTGCGCCCCGCGGTTTTGGATAATATACAATATATCTTTATAAATTGTAGCCTATGTGTTATTCTGATATGTAAGCTATAATATTGTAAAGTTTCAATAAAATCCATTCAGTAGTTTTTATACGTGAAAGAGTAACCAACATCCACCCATCCATCCATACTTACAAACTTTGACGTTTATAATATTAGTTTGACGACCGATGTGGCGCGGTGGACGAAGGTCCGCCTGCGACGCAGGAGGTTGCGGGTTCGATTCCCGCCTCGGAACAATTGTGTGCACGATCTTCAGATATTTGTTCCGGGTGTTCTGGTCGTTTTCTATGTATAATAAAAAATATCTATCTATGTAATGTATTGTATTATGTATATCAGTTATCTAGTACCCATAACACAAGCTCTGCTTACCATGGGGATAGATAATGCTGTGTGAATTGTCCAGCATTATTATTATTTATTATTTATTAGTAGGACTAGTCCCGGCTTTGTCTGCGAGGACATTTGTTTCATAAATATTTTGCGATTAATGTAGAGTAGAATTGTATTATACACAAAAATGTCTTTTCATGTTTCGGGTTACCTTATACACGCCAACCCTTTATTTAAAACATGTGTTTCCTGGTTGGCAGGTAGAAAATGCCTCGGCATTAAGCCCACCCTTTGTACCTTTAATATTGCAATAAAGTTTAAATAAATAAAATACATAACATTCAACACGATTTAACACGATCCTATCCATCCATGGTTGTCTGGTAGAGATCGCTCTTGAGCGATAAGACCACCAATTGGATATATAGTTTTTTTATGTTTTTTTTATTTTACATTGTTATTTTAAACTAAGTTTGCAATAAATAATTATCTATATATCTATCTATCTAATATTTGATTCTAGAACGGACTATAAATAATGAACCTCGGTTATGATGAGTTACTTTTATCATCTTAGCCTATGTTTGTCCACTGCTGGACATAGGCCTCCCCAATGAGCGCCATAGCGCCCTGTCATCAGCTTGACACATCCAGCATCTAACTGCAGTCCCTCGCGGTCGTCATCCCACCTGGTCGGAGGGCGTTCTACACTACGTTACAGTCTTAGTCTCCACTCAAGAACACGTTTCCCCCAAGGGCCGTCGGTTCTTCGCGAGATACACTACGTTTAACGAGTTGTGGTCTCCACTTAAGAATAGTTTTACCCCGGCGGGTTAACAGTTACATACTACTAATTTGTACAGCAGTTTGGTCCAGTTTCTTACTAACAAGTAAATTTAAACCTTTACTCTACAACATAAAGATGTCATTAACAAACAAGCTCTCAAACAGCGCGTCATATTATTATTTCTCGGTAGAACTTTATGACTCAGAGTCGGGAGTTCGATTCCCCGAAGCCACCTTAGAGTTAGTATAATGCTTTGTTTGATCATCGCCGGTAGAAAATAAACGTTTAATAAAACTTGAAAGGGAAACAGCAAAGGTTAGCCTTTATGGGTGTGGATCTAGCTGATATCTTTAGGGATCGCCTCTATGGGTGCGATTTTAAATATAAATAAATAATGCTGGACAATTCACACAACATTATCTAGCCCCATGGTAAGCAGAGCTTGTGTTATGGGTACTAGATAACTGATATACATAATACAATATATTACATAGATAGATATTTTTTATTTTACATAGAAAACGACCAGAACACCCGGAACAAATATCTGCTGATTGTACACACAATTGTTCCGAGGCGGGAATCGAGCGCCACATCGGTCGTCAAATTTTTTTTTCCTTTAGCAAATAGCGGCCCATCCCAGCTTCGCCCGGGTGGACCTTAATAACACTAATTAAATAGTCTAGTAGCTCTAAGAATTAGCAAGCTGAAGTGGCAGTGGGCCGGCCATATCTCGCGAAGAACCGACGGCCGCTGGGGTAAACGTGTTCTTGAGTGGAGACCACGACTGTAACGTAGTGTAGGATGCCCTCTGACCAGGTGGGATGACGACCGCGAGGGACTGCAGGTAGATGCTGGATGCGGCAAGCTGAAGGCGCTATGACGCTCATTGGAGGAGGCCTATGTCCACCTGTGGACTGCTATAGACTGATGATGACGATGATGATGACAACCTCTAGATGGTTTGCAATAGTCTGTAGTTAGCTGAACTGTTTCAAGTGTTCAGTTCTTATTTCAATATTTGTTTCGTATTAAGCTTTAATTCAGTATTGCATTCGTCTCTCGTCCATTTTAGAACTTTTTTCGCTTGGCGTCCTCAATATGCGTTATTGAAGTTTCCACATAGAAGATTCCGTAAAAAAATATTTCCAAGGGTAGTATTTACTCCTAAAACAGAGTAAAATTAAGGGATTCGAAGTTTTTTTTCGTTTTTTCCAAACCCCCGAAGGTAAGTTTATTTGTGAGATTTTCAGGTCAGAATAAGAGAAACCAGTTGGCAAGTTTTATAAGGGAGCATGACTGCGAAGCTATAATGTATTTATTTGGCACACAAAACAGAATACAATCAAATATTATACAACATACATTACATATATTATATAACATATAATATTTTAATTTGGGTGGATGTCTTTTATAAACGTCAAATGTCTTTGTTGACATAAAATATCTTTAACACTAGAACCGAGTTACAGTAAGTATAGGTAGCATTATCTTTGATGTTGATTTAGAAATGTTCAGAGAAAGTCGCGAGCGGTCACTAGTGTAAGAAAGTGAGTTCGGGTTCGACACAGGTTGTACTGTGGCGCCTGCATCCTTGGGTACAGCCGCGCACGAAAGGGGTTGGCTTTGTTTTATGGTTGTTAAAAGGTTTCTTGATTTTTAGGGCTCCGTAGTGGGACCCGGGTAAAACGGGACCCTACGTATTACCCTATTACTCCTAAGACTCGTCGTAAGGTCTGTCTGTCACCAGGCTGTTTTCTCATGAACCAGTTAGACAGTTGAAATTTTCACAGATGATGTATTTCTGTTGCTACTATAACAACAAATACTAAAAAACAGAATAAAATAAATATTTAAGGGGGCTCCCATGCAACAAACGTGATTTTATTTGCTCGTTTTCATAGATAATCGCATACCAGCATTTATTCCGGGCCTAGAACAACTGTAGCATATTTCAGCCCCTTTTATAAATGAATGACGTATAAAAATCGCTGAAAAGACTTATTTGAAAAGTATCACTAATGCCGCGTAGGTACAGACCGGCGTTACGGGGCGTAATGTAACGTGTTACACAGCGAGCGTTCGCACAGTCAGTACTACGGGGAAATAAAACGCTAGCAACGAGCAACGAGACGGATTATAGCACACGGCGTACCGTGTCATGCTCGCTGCGAATGTTACGTTTCACCTTGTAACACCAGTCTGTACCCAACTTAAGGGGCCTCTGGAGGGACGAATTCTTCATACAAACGTAATACCAAAGCATATTTCCACTATAATATTGCATTATTTGTATTAAAATAGTATTTACCTAGGTTCCCAAATCGTTCTTTTTTCAAAATACTTACCTAAAATGTAATGAAAGCCAATCTCATTTTGCACATTTTTATGCGAAAATGGACAAGTTTTCTTGCTATTTGTTTCGTATTAAAAACATAAATATCTTACGTTTTATTTATTAAGGAACATAGCTTATATTGTCTAGTTACAGAATAAAAATACTTTGTGAAGAATACAAAAAGTTTTCAGTCATAATTTTTGGTATTACGGAACAAACCAAATTTTGAACGGCTAATATTGCTATCGCGCACGCATGGGGCGCGGCGCAAGGGTTAAACAGGGACAGCGATATTCGGAGCGATTTTTGCAAGCGAGGTTTGCCGGACCCTTAAGACTTACAAACAATAGTTTTTTCAACAACATTCTTTTCATTGTCTACAATTACAGACTATTTAAATTACAGGACAATATAATTAACGAATGACATTTTTAATTCTTCACCCAAAAAAGGAATAAACAGAAATAAACAAACTTTTTTCCCTGAATCAATAAAATGTAGCTAAATTAATTGTTTTGCATTTATGTTAATTCACGACACTTGCTACGGATCGTGTGTAGATAATGCCTAATTAGTAGTTAATGATCTGGTGCCTACTCTGTGGAAACACAGATGGAGAGAAAGAGCTGGTGAACTTCATAATTTTAACTCTTCATCATCAGCCTATATTTAGTCCACTGCTAGTCATAGGCCTCCCCTAATGAGCGCCATAGCACCCTGTCTTCAGCTTGCCGCATCCAGCATCTACCTGCAGTCCTTCGCAGGTCGTCATCCCACCTGGCCGGAGGGCGTCCTACATACCTTTGCCGAGTCGCGGTCTTCACTCAAGAACTAGTTTACCCCAGTTTATGATTTCGTCTAATAGGTAAGATCTAGTTCAGTTGGGTGGAATGCCACATTCGTCAGAAGTTTCGAACCTTAAATTTTATGGACCAAATTTTTTGCAAGGTTTTAAAGTAGACAAGAAAATCTTAGGAGTACCATGTTTTGTTGTCTGTCACTAACCTACAAAATTATTTAATACTAAATCTTCTCTTCTGTCTTTATCCATTGTTCTTTGGCTCATGATATCTTAGTCTTCTTCTAATCATCATCATATCAAACGAACGACGTCCACTCCACAGGAGGTAAGGTATACCTACCATTGGTAAGGTATACCATATTCTAGTAATAAACGACAAGTATCTACGCCCTATGTATCTAAAATATTGTGTAAGAATAGTGAAGCAGGTAATTTTAAGAAATAGGTATATAAGATATGATGTATATATATATATATATATATTAAAATATATAATATAGCATACATATAATAGATAGCAGTTAGATAAGAATAAGTAGATATTAACAATATACCTAAGTAAAATATTATAATGTTTATTTCAAACTAGATACATAAAGTCTCTGATAATGTTAGAGGAATAACTAAAATAAATAAAAAAAAGAGGTATACCATTATAATTTTTTTAAGTTACTCTAAATATCTCGCTCTATTTACGGTAGAATAACGTAGTAACTGAGATGCTCATATTTACGCCTAAAAGACTAATTTTTAAAGCCTATTATTTAAATCGGCAAAGTAAATGTGATCTAGCCATTTTCTTTAAACTGTGGTTGTCGTCCTCTCTATATGGTCATTGACAAGGCTCATGAATTTACGAGTAACAGATAAAAACACAAGTTCAATTCATCTGTGAAGCAAATTAATGTTAAATTTCCAAGCAGGGCGAATATATTCGGTATAAAAAGTATATAAACTTTTTTCGGAATATATTTGCTGGACCGTGGTTTTATAAAATATATTTGGGCATTTATATTTCATTCACAATCTTAGGTTAGAATATAGTTTTCTTTTTGAATTTTGGTTTCAAATCAAATCAAAGCGTTTATTTGTGGTTAAACATAAATACACATTTAGAAAAAATCGTTACTACATAAAGAAAATACGACATAGGTACAATGAAAACCTGTATATATACGTTTGATGATTTTGTCAAAATTTATAGGTTACTTAAGTAGATATCATTTCATCATTATCAGCCTATATAAGTCCACGGCTTTTGATGCGGTTTTTAATCGATAGAATGATTCAAGAGGATGGTTTATAAACTATTTGACACATAGATTTTCACATGGGCGAAGCCACGGGTCGCAGCTAGTTACTAATAAAGTACATTTTAATATAATAATTTATGTAAGTATTTAAAAATATTCATATAGAAATATATGCAAAGCACATTACAATTAGACAAGTTACGTGCGCGACTGTACGCAATAGACGCTCAAATCACGTCTCGAGGAAACGCGATTGTTTTTACGTCTGTGAGTGTTGTCGGCTCACACGGGGGAGGTTTGATGGGTTTCCGTTAGAATAGAATAGAAAAAGAAACTAATTTTGCACACACAAAAGACTGAAGGAAAGTACGGCCAAAAAAATACATTAAAATGCATAAAACAAACTGACATAAGTGTAAAGTGTAATGAGTAATGAAACAAGTTTTATAAAACTAAATTTAATAAATAATATTTGTCAATTCACACAGCATTATCTAGCCCCACGGTAAGCAGAGCTTGTGTTATGGGTACTAGATAACTGATATACATAATACAATACATTACATGGTAGATATTTTTATAATATATAGAAAATGATCAGAACACCTTGAACTATACAAATTGTACAAAAATTTGTCCCGAGGCGGGAATCGAACCCGCAACCTTCTTCATCGCAGGCCCACCGCGCCACAGAGGTTGTCAAATAAATTATATTTATACTACCTGCGCCTTGCGGCTTTGCCCGCGTGGATATCTATGTGTCAAATGGTTTATAAAGCTTCCTCTTCCGCATTACAATCCGTTTATATTTTATTGTTATTTATTTATTTAAGAAGATAGGAGTTTACGGTATAAACCAAAGCACTCACTATCTTATGGGACTATAAAACTTGTTGTAGTTTTAAAGATCTAAGCATACATAGGGACAGACAGACAGCGGGAAGCGGCTGTGTTTTAAACTATGTAAGCGAACACTCAAACGCATTGACGATTTCTGAAAGATTTTCATTGAAAACTGTCCAAAAAAATCGCCACTTGAGACTTGCTTAAATCTGAGATGCGTTTGAGTATTTATTGGGGGATAGTGATTTTTATTTTATTTTATTTGGGAAACAATTAGCTTATTAGTAACTAAAGCTAACTACAGTTTCCACTCGTAGCTAGTAAGTATAACTGAACTACAGTACATTTACATTATCACAGATGAAATTTGATCACCTAAAAATTATAATTATAAAATGAATAAATAATTTTTCACATGTGTCTGTCCAGAGTAGTTGTTAAAGTAATTTAAAACGAAATATTTACCATGATTTGGTTTTTGACTTATCCAATATTTCGGCACAGTTGCATGCGCCATGATCACGGAATAACTGAAGGCACTACGACTGCGAGTAAGTTTTTATGAACAGACATACCGATCTCCCTTATTTTTTGTCTTTTGCTACGAACGTTACCACTACCACCGGTTTCATTATTATCAAACGCAGCTCGATCACGACACACAACACTGACGGTATCAGAACGCGACGCGGTTGGTACATCACTTCTTCGGTTTTTGCACATTCTCACCACAGGGTTCCAGGTTCCCGATAATTGGAAGCCATCTTCTCGGTTGTAGTTCTCGGTAAATATCCCGTTTTAAATGACTTTAGTGTTGATTACCATGATAGTTTCAAAAGTTTGATTCTGAAACTTTTCCCCCAACAAATCCCCCCGTGTGTTTCCACCTCGCAGGCGTGCTACCCACTCTGTCATTACTGACCGACGCAAATTATATTACAGGCACATAGACATTATGTACAATTATACTAAGGAGTATAATGTAGTTGCTGGCTCGAGAAGAATCACTGTGGACGGTCGAGCATTTTTAACCGACTTCTAAAAACAAGGAGAGTCTCTTCTCTCAATAAATAATAAATAAATATTGCTGGATAATTCACACAGCATTATCTAGCCCCATGGTAAGCAGAGCTTGTGTTATGGGTACTAGATAACTGATATACATAATACAATACATTACATAGATAGATATTTTTTATTATACATAGAAAACGACCAGAACACCCGGAACAAATATCTGCAGATCGTACACACAATTGTTCCAAGGCGGGAATCGAACCCGCAACCTCTTGCGTCGCAGGCGGACTTTCGCCCACCGCGCCACATCGGTCGTCAAATAATCTATCTATCCATGTCTCGGAATTTCGCAGGAAGCTCAAGTGGTTACCTATACGGCTTACCCGTTCCCATATTCTCTTCTCTATAATATTATATATCTGGCTTCAGCACCCCCTTATCTCAAAGAACGTTTCACCTTTCTTCATCTCTCTCACACTCTCTCCGCTCATCTGCAACCCTTATGCTTAAAGTATGTACCTGCTCACTCTACTTCCTTCTTCGCCCATTCCTTTACTGCCCGGGCTGTGCAACTATGGAACGCATTGCCAATATCGGTGAGGCGTGCTAAGTCATTACCAACCTTTAAAACACTGTTAAAAGAGCACTATTTGTCCTATAGCAGTCCACTGCTGGACATAGGCCTCCCCCAATGAGCGCCATAGCGCCCTGTCTTCAGCTTGCCGCATCCAGCATCTACCTGCAGTCTTTCGCAGGTCGTCATCCCACCTGATCGGAGGGCGTCCTACACTACGTTTACCGAGTCGTGGTCTCCACTCAAGAACACGTTTGCCCCATCGGCCGTCGGTTTTTCGCGAGATATGGCCGGCCCACTGCCACTTCAGCTTGCTAATTCTTTGAGCTATGTCGATAACCTTGGTTCTCTGTCGGATGTATTCGTTACAAATCCTATGCTTCAGAGAAACTCCGAGCATAGCTCTTTCCATAGCTCGTTGAGCGTATATATGCTTAGATCTTTAAAACTACGCAACGGATTTTGATGCGGTTTTTAAATATAGTGATATACATTGTTTACTCCCACCTGTTGTTGACAGAACTACTGGGTTTTTTTTTCTGATTAGTTCTGTCCACAAAACAAATGGGAGTACAATTCTCACTTGTTCTCTTGAGTTGTTCTGTTGTGATTCAAACTATTGCAATCAATTGTCAAGTACTGGCACTTGAGGTAATTTATTGTTCAGTTATGTATCTTGATGACAACGTCACACATGAGGAAGGTTTATAAACCATTTGACAAATAGATTTTCACGTGGCCAAAGCCGTGGGGCGCAGCTAGTATATTCTATATTAATCCCGTTAGGATAAATATTCATGTTTACAGCTAGGATAGAATTTATAAATAAGTATTGTATAATGTATAACTAATAATTTAATGCAATTTTGTTTACTATTTTTATGTATAAATCACGCACCTGACGACCGTGACGTGACACGATCCCTCTGGTCTTCACTGTAAATCAGCGCTGGGTGGACACATTAGTGTGCATCCAGCACAATGCTGAGCGAAGGCCATATTTGCCATGAACTCACAATAATTTGTAAGATATATTGTATTAATTTGCGTAGTTTTAAGTTTGTTGTGTATGCTAGTTTTTAAGGTAAATAAAAATATTTTCTTTCTTTTTCTTTCTTTCTATCTAAATAAATAAAAAAAAATAACATTCATCAATAACATTAATGTTTTTTTTCCGGACACTGAAAAGACTAATCTCCGTTTTCTTAGTACAAGCCACTAGTCCCTCCTCGACAGAGAATAGTTAACACTACTGTTTATCGATGTTGAAGTGAAACAGCCCTGATTTTATAGGCAGGTAGCTCCGTACCTACAACACGCGAGCTTTTTACCTTAGGACCTGCATCTTATTCTTTTCGTGGGAATTCACGTCGGATGCAGGTTTTTTAACCCCATTTTTAATAAAAGAAGGAGTTTATATTTATGTGTTTACTCCTATTTTGTATAAATAACACATTATAGTCATCATCAGCCTATGTTAGTCTACTGCTGGACATAGGCCTCCCCCAATGAGCGCCATAGCGCCCTGTCTTCAGCTTGCCGCATCCAGCATCTGCCTGCAGTCTTTCGTATCATAAAAAACACAAATTATAAGTAAAACCGATCATTTTTAGGATTCCGTACTCAAAAGGTAAAACCTATTAACCAAGGACCCTATTACTAAGACTCCACTGTCCATCCGTCTGTCTGTTCGTATGACACCAGGCTGTATCACATGAACCGTGACAGTTAGACAGTTGAAATTTTCACAGATGATGTATTTCTGTTGCCGCTATAACAACAAATACTAAAAAACAGAATAAAATAAATATATAAGAGAGCTCCCATACAACATCAAGAATACCTTATTTGTTTAAAGGTTACGAAGCTTGAACAACTTAACTATAAAAATGCGCGCTTTACAAAGTGCTCATACGACGTAATTATTTTATGTAAATTTTGTTTAAAATTTGTATAATTTTAGTAGTAAATGATTTAATAAGTGTTATTTATTATAAATAGTATTTTATAAAAAAACTTTTAAAGCCGTTCAGCCTGTCGAGTTATTAATTAATTGATTTTGTACTTAGTTAGGTTCTAAACAGTGTTTAGTTAATCTACGATTGTAAAAATTTGTGTTAAACAAAGAACTTTGAAAAACAAAAAAAAACCCATACAACAGACGTGATTCTTTTGCTCGTTTTTTTTTATTTTTTGTTTTTTTTTATGGTACGGGAACCCGTCATGCGCGAGGCCAACTCGCACTTGGCCGGTTTTATTCGATTATTATATAGGCCTAGCCAAGTGGTAGCAACAGTCATTACATAGGTAACATTGTAGATATGTACGTCTCGGCAATAACACAATGTATTACACTGAATTTCTGTTACAGGTACATATAAAACCTTCTAACCATGTAAGTACTAATTATAAGTGTATTTGCTTATTAGTTTTGCTATAAATTATTTTTTATTATTACCAAGGCATACCTACTGTCAGCGAAAATTCAGAGCTGAGATTTTTTGACGACCGATGTGGCGCGGTGGGCGAAGGTCCGCCTGCGACGCAGGAGGTTGCGGGTTCGATTCCCGCCTCGGAACAAGTGTGTGCACGATCTGCAGATATTTGTTCCGGGTGTTCTGGTCGTTTTCTATGTATAATAAAAATATCTATCTATGTAATGTATTGTATTATGTATATCAGTTATCTAGTACCCATAACACAAGCTCTGCTTACCATGGGGCTAGATAATGCTGTGTGAATTGTCCAGCATTATTTATTTATTTGAAGCTTGGATTTGTATCTTACCCAGTCCGAAAATCCTTTACCATAGTACCTTCAGTAGCCCTTCAGTCAAGTGTAAAATCACTTTGTCCTTTTCACGTTTCAACAATCCCTTAGAAATGATGCTTATAAGGGTACAATGGGATGGTAGCTACTGTTTTTGGATACTGTTACAACAAAAAAAGGTTATCGTTCTCGTTGTTATAGTTTGACCGAAACCGCTGTACCGCGCCTGAGTTATGCGAGCGGCGAGACGGGGGGGAAATATCGGCCGCTCCGATCCATCAGTCTGCCGTCAACGCGTACTCTTGCACTTTTTTCCTCGCCCCCCACCTCGCCACAGTTTCCTAATGAGCGGTACAGCGGTTTCGGTCAAACTATAACCGTCTTATGATATAGATAGAGGACAGTTGCCAAATGTCGCTTTGTTTTGCATCGGCAATTGTATGTAAAATAAATAAATAAATAATGCTGGACAATCCACACAGCATTATCTAACCCCAAGATAAGCAGAGCTTATATTATGGGTGCTAGATAACTGATATACATAATACAATCCATTACATAGATACTTAGATATTTTTCATTATACATAGAAAACGATGCCCTGTAGATCGTACAAACATTTCTCCCGAGGCGGAAATCGAACAAGCGACCTCCTGCGTCGCAGGCGGACCTTCGCCCACCGCGCCACAGAGGTCGTCGTAAGAGATTCAATGTCGTGCTTCATCATCATCATCATCATCATTATCAGCCTATATTAGTCCACTGCTGGACATAGGCCTCCCCCAATGAACGCCATAGCGCCCTGTCTTCAGCTTGACGCATCCAGCATCTACCTGCAGTCTTTCGCAGGTCTTCATCCCACCTGGTCGGAGGGCGTCCTACACTACGTTAACCGAGTCATCGTCTCCACTCAAGAACACGTTTGCCCCATCGGCCGTCGGTTCTTCGCGAGATATGGCCGGCCCACTGCCACTTCAGCTTGCTAATTGTCAGAGCTATGTCGATAACCTTGGTTCTCTGTCGGATGTATTCGTTACGAATCCTATCCTTCAGAGAAACTCCGAGCATAGCTCTTTCCATAGCTCGCTGAGCGACTTTGAATGGTGTCGTGCGTCGTGCTTAGCTTTACATATTGACATGTATTAAATCATGTTATATGTATATACGCAAAATAAACATGTATTAGACAGATAACGACCGATGTGGCGCGGTGGGCGAAGGTCCGCCTGCGACGCAGGAGATTGCGGGTTCGATTCCCGCCTCGGAACAATTGTGTGCACGATCTGCAGATATTTGTTCCGGGTGTTCTGGTCGTTTTCTATTGTATAATAAAAAATATCTATCTATGTAATATATTGTATTATCTATATCAGTTATCTAGTACCCATAACACAAGCTCTGCTTACCATGGGGCTAGATAATGCTGTGTGAATTGTCCAGCATTATTTATTTATTTATATATAAGTGAAATATGTATATTTGTATATACTAGAGTTTCTTTTTCTATTTTTCTACTAGTGGACATAAAATGTAACAGAAAATTAGAAACACCTTACACTGCCGACTGGTATTGATATGATATGGATCATTCGAGCTACCTGTAGATTGTTTGCATCTGTAGTTACCTCAATTGTAAATACTAGTTCGTATTAGTTCATCGATTGGAATTTTCCTTGTTGATAAAGATTTGACGACCTCTGTGGCGCGGTGGGCAAAGGTCCGCGTGTGACGCAGGAGGTTGCGGGTTCGATTCCCGCCTCGGGACAATGTGTGTTCGGTCTGCAGATATTTGTTCCGGGTGTTCTGGACTTTATCTATGTATAAAAAAAAATCACATTATTGACATGTTAATATTATATAACTTATTAATTTAAATCATTTTAAAATGACATTGTAGGAACCTAGTTTTAGAAATTGTTTGCATGCCATGTGTTTAGGTGAAGTATGTGAAACTACCTATTCTAATGTTTAAGACCTTGTATTATGACCATATTTCTTGCAATAAATGGATTGAATTGAATTGAATTCTATCTCTAAATATATACCTACCAGTCATCTACCCATAACAAAAGCTCTGCTTAGCTTGGGGCTAGATGATGTGTGTATTTTCGAGCATTATTATATTTCGGTTAATAAAACTTGAGACAAAGATGTGAACTCGTTCTACCACCATACGTGCCGAGACCCAAGTACTTATGTTTATTTCAATCATACCACTTAATCACCAAGCAAACGACAAAAATTAAATCCCACCAAAACATAAATGTAAAAAAGGAGAGCCAAGTTCAATACAAAAATTATGATTGGCTGTGGGCTTCCCCGCAAAAAGAATGGAGATCTAAATGAGTGCCAAGTCAAATCTATGTAGGTTAGATTTGACTTGGCCAGTTTTCATTACATCAGTCATTTTATAAAGTTATTCAACGTTTTAATTCTGATAAAAACTGGCCAATTCAAATCTAACCGACATAGATTTGACTTGGCACACATTTATATCTCCAATGATACACTCGGCGCGTTCCTTTGCTTGAACTTGGCTTGAACACGCTGCCGCGTGTTCTAATCTAAACAAGTTTTTTTAGTTTGCTCCATCTAAATAAACTACCGTTAACTAAGGTTTGAATAAGTAAATAACTGAATTTTGATGATGCCGCTGAGAAAGAATAAATTTTTCATAGAATACCGGTTAAAAGGTCATTCATTTTGTTCCATTTGCTCGCGAGAGAGCTCGACTTAGCGGCACGTCCCATTGCTATTGTAAATTACCTATTTTACGATAATTATCGAAACAAATAACAGGTGTTCGATATAATTTTCGGGCACTTTCCGCGGGTGGTCTGAGCGCAGAATTGTCACAGCTCCAACTACTCTAATTTACCTTAAAAACAATTGACTATCCCAAATTATGCACGCCATCTAGATGGCGCTAAACAAAACCAATTTTAATCATATTAGCGAAGAGGCGTTGCAGTTTTTTTATTCTGTCCCATTGTACTTTCTCTAGAGAAATGGTTATACCTGGCGTGGTCCTATGTCACTTTACCGACAAAGCAAGAAAGATGATTGATGTTACGAAAGCTTTTGATATGGTTAGAGTACAGTTAGGCTTTTTTTTATTTCTTATGCAATAATAGATTTGAGATCTTGTGGTTTTTAAAGATGTTAGAGCAAGTGGGGTATTGGTTTCTGGGTATCGTAATAGTTTTAATTATTTTTGTAATAAAAATTTAAATATTGTAATAAAAAAAATTTTGACGACTGATGTGGCGCAGTGGGCGAAGGTCCGCTTGCGATGCAGGAGGTTGCGGGTTCGATTCCCGCCTCAGAACAATTGTGTGTACGATCTGCAGATATTTGTTTCGGGTGTTCTGGTCGTTTTCTATGTATAATAAAAAATATATATATATGTAATGTATTGTATTATGTATATCAGTTATCTAGTACCCATAACACAAGCTCTGCTTACCATGGGGCTAGATAATGCTGTGTGAATTGTCCAGCATTATTTATAAATAAAATATTTAAATATATATAAATTATTTTTTATAGTTTTATGTTCTTATTTATTTTATAATATGTAGTAATAGTAACAAGTTGTACCTACTATAGTGTATCAATAAATATATTTTCTTTCTTTCTTTTTCTTTTATTTCTAACAATCCTTTCCCTAAATAGCAGTCTCGAAATAAATTAATCTTAAAAGTCAAAATATTAACTGAGACATCCGGAAAAGCAAGTCATTGTCGTAATAATCCTTAAATGTTTTATTTTACAATTCTGTCTTGTCATCACTTTGCCAAATGGACTTCGGTAGCCATGTTACCTGATGGATTTTAGACTGCTTGTCAAAATATGCTGGCATTTTGATTTATTATCTTTAGTAGAGAGATAAAATCAATAGTAGATACTCGTGCCGGTTGGAAGAATATACCCCTTCAACTAAGCCCGAGGATGTCCTAACAGCCGACTAAAGCTTTGCCCACAATCCAGCGCCGCTACCACGAAGGACAAAAATGTGCATGCAAATAAGGGTTTAAACTTTGGATACATCATCATCAACCTATGTTAGTCCACTGCTGGACATAGGCCTCCCCTTATGAGCGCCATAGCACCCTGTCTTCAGCTTGCCGCATCCAGCATCTACCTGCAGTCTTTCGCAAGTCGTCATCCCACCTAGCCGGAGGGCGTCCTACACTACGTTTGCCGAGTCGCGGTTTCCAATAAAATAAAAAATAAATAATGCTGGACAATTTACAGCATTATCTAGCCCCATGGTAAGCAGAGCTTGTGTTATGGGTACTAGATAACTGATATACATAATACAATATTTTTTATTATACATAGAAAACGACCAGAACACCCGAAACAAATATCTGCAGATCGTACACACAATTGTTCCGAGGCGGGAATCGATCCCGCAACCTTCCTTTGTCGCAGGCGGACCTTCGCCCACCGCGCCACATCGGTCGCAATCAAAAACACGTTTACCCAGTTGTCGATTCTACGCGATATAATATGACCGGGCCACTGTCACTTTAGCTTGCTAATTCTTTGAGCTATTATTAGATATTTTTCTACAGCTATTGACTTCTTACTTCATAATAAATCCCCAAGTTTAAAAAAGTGAAATGCCGGATGTTAGTAACAATGTATGAAGTTAAGTACATCATTACCTACTTACATACAATTTGACTCTTGAATTGTAGCATGCTTGTAAGCGATTTGTATGATAACTTTAATGGCAATAATATCGGCATGCATGACATGGTTATTATGGTTAAAACCTTGGTTCTTGGTTATTGCATCTCATGGTATTGTCGGATGCTGTTTTTTTTTATTCTGAGATTTTTTGGTAACGGTCTACTAATACTAGGTAAATTAAAACGGGATATTTACCATGATTTGAGTGCATTCAGTTATTCCGTGATCATGGCGCATGAAGCTTTGCCGAAATATACAATACAATACAATACAAAAATTCTTTATTGTACACCATAATCAAATTAATCATTACAAAAATACATTAAATGCGACAGGTACAATGGGCGGCCTTATCGCTTAGAAGCGATCTCTTCCAGGCAACCTTTTTGTGAAATATTGGAAAACTCAAAAATCAAATCATGCTAAATATCCCGTTTTAAGTGACTTTAGTGTTCATAACCCTGATATTTTTAAAAATGTACGGTCTACAAATGAAATAATATTGCTAATATTTTTTAGATAGGCGGGACTTGAACCCGCTACTTTTCCTCAGTACAGGAACACATTAATCAACTAAGCCATCAAGTGACCGACGACTAGTTGAAAATCTTTGGGACTTCCTATACAGACTCTTGCGCCGTTTGTTGTATATTCTTAGAGATTTTCCCAAGTGCGATGGCTTACGCACTATAATAACATAAACTCTAGAACAGTCTACGAGACTTGACATAAAAAAACATAATTTCTCCTGCAATAATAAAAAAACTAATTGACCCTGTAATTCTTGTAATTCTTAGATATATAGGTACATAGGCGAGCTTAACCCTAACAAAGAGTTTTCTTACAGCAAAACCATAGGTTTAAAAGACCCAGCTATTTCATCTCATCTACATATCCATAGATCACAGATAAAATGTAAAAATGTAAATAAAACCACTTACTTACCCACTAAATAAACTAAATAAAAAGGAGATAACATTACCTAAGGACTCATGCCAGAAAACATTGGCAAAACTTAAAGCATAGAATGATTATTTGTTTCTGGATGGTCATCGGTCAATTATTCCATTGACCGGAAACAGCCTAATATCAATAATAGGTCAATAATTAAAGAAATGCTTGTCCCATAACCGAAACGGCGTTAAAATACCATTTTACTAATTATACAAATAAAAAAACAAAGGCACCGCTAGGCAAAGGAACCGCTGTCCATTCCACCAGAAAAAAAAAACAAAATTAACACAGACTTTTAGATAATTAAAAACCGCCTTGTTAGCCCCAGTTTTGGACGTTTTTATAACCATACAAAATTATTCCTACAGGTAGACCTTTTTACTACGACCTTCGCGGCTTAGGGTTGCGATCTATTCCGCCAAAAAGGTTTTATTTATTTATTTTATTTTTACTTTCAAAATGTTGGTAAAACGTACAGCTAGGTCTTAAAAAGAGTTATTTTCTTAGCCATGCCGGTAAATACCAGCGCATGTGTGCTGAAGGCCAATTAAAAAGTTTCCGCAGATATGTACTTAAATAGACTAACAAATGACGAACAGTGAAAGTAGACGACATAAATGAAATGAAAAGAAAAAATAAATATACCTACAACACAAGACGATACTAAATTTAGTTATCTTAAAAAGAATTCATCGCTAAGCAAGCGTTTGGCTTACTTGCAGATGTGTTAAATAAATCTATATCATTGATTGAATATAATATATATATATATAATATAATATTTTAAATGATAAATTGTAACTGTTAAATGAAAATATATTTTATTATAGAACTATTGCATGTACTTGTTTATTGTTATTAGATTTTTTTATATTTTATTCTTGTTATTCTTTATTGTACAAAAATAATTTAACTAAAAAAGATATGTACATAGGCGAGCTTAACCCTAACAAAGAGTTTTCTTACAGCAAAACCTTAGGATTATAGGAGATGCGATAGAACAGATAGAGGAAGTGTACAAAGAAACAAATTTTAATTTTTATGACATTATTTCTATTGATTTTCTATAAGTTAAATAATAATAATTATAATACATCCATCCATCACAATAGCCTGGTTTTATTTCTTTCATTTTTCTTTGCAATAGTCTCTACACCTGACGGATACCATCTTTGGGTGTATCATATTGTGCACCCGAGGATGATACCCGCTATCTGTAGCCATCGCCTTTAGATTAACTTCTCAAAGGGCCTCTGTGCTGTTGGCTTCGGCCCCACGCAAGCCTTCCAAAGGACCGGGTCACTTTATTGCCCGAGATCATGGTAAATAAGAGATTATAATAGCAGTGACTTTGCATGTCTTATCTCTCAATTTGTACACCGGTAAAACATATTTGATACCTACTTGTTTGTAACATCTCAATAACACAAATGTTTAAGCAAATAAATGATCTTTATCTTTAATATAAGAACAAACGAAAGAGTTTTTATTTAAAACCTCTTTCGTTTGTCAAAGGTTTTGTTTAAAACCTCCTTCGTTTGTTAAAGGTTTTGTTTAAAACCTCCTTCGTTTGCTATAGTAGAAATGTGCCGAAGAAAATGGAGTTTTGAAATTTTATTGTTTATTTGATCGTGAAAAGGTTATGGCTTTCTGGCTACTAGTGTCGATAAAGATTCTGGATTAGTATAATAATTGATGAAGCCGCCTTGCCGACTTTTATTGCTATTCGTACTAACTTTTGCTCGTTTAATTTCCTTTAAATTTTTAATTGGCCCTGGCTTAGATTAGTCTCTTCGATCAATATTAAAGAGTTTGAAATAAAGGTGTAGTATGTAGAAAAATAAAGAATAGCTATTCATCATCATCAGCATATGTTAGTCCACAGCTGGACATACATACATAGGCCTCTCCTAATGAGCGCCATTAGCGCCATGTCTTCAGCTCGCTGCATCCAGCATCTGCCGACAGTCCTTCGCAGGTCGTCATCCCACCTTGCCGGAGGGCGTCCTACACTACCTTTACCTTGTCGTTGTCTCTACTCAAGAACACGTGTACCCCAGCGGTTGTCGGTTCTCCGCGAGATATGGCCAGCCCACTGCCACTAACATAGCTTGCTTTTAAGAGCAATGTCGATAACTTTGGTTCTCTATCCGATGTATTAGTTACGAATCCTATCCTTCAGAGAAACTCCGAGCATAGATTTAAGCAATAGCTATTAAGGAACCTAAATAGGTGAATTTGACATTGCCTTATTGTATAGAATAGTATCTGCCCGCGGCTTCGCACGCGTTGTTTCTATCGAAACTTTTAAGGTTATTTCTATACCATGGGAACTGATTTTGGCACGAAAGCCTATGTTTGATTCGAGGCTTAGGCCTATAGATATCTATGCAAAATTTCAGCCTGATCTATTTAGTATTTTAAGCGTCAATGAGTAACAAACATCCAAACTTTCGCAATTATAATATTAGTGTTATACATTAATTTGTTATCCTTATCATTTTCTGTTGTCTATATTTATTTGGTTACCACTAAGAAAAAATAAAACAAAGACAATTCTATCCAAATATTTAATTCATAACAATCAAAGCACAGTAACTTACAATAACGGGTTACAGCAAACAAATAATCAGGCATTATTCAACAATAAAGACCATTTATAACAATAAAATTAGACCCCAGCACACTTCATCTGTATAAAGAAAAAAAATTGCAAAGACGTCTATTAGACCCCCCATAACAATACTTCAATAGAGCTCTATTATCAGAAAAAAAAAGAAAAAAATGGCAAAGGAAAGGCGGCCATTCTACCTGTCAGTTGAAGTGTAAAAAATGATGTACAATGCTAAACAGAAAAGAAGCCGACTCGATTGACATTTTTGCATTGTTAGCTGTTTTCGTAGGCGCATGGCGCTTCTATTTTTGAATATTTGAAGTGTTCTTTTAGAATCTGTTCTAAATTGAAAACGTATTTGGTGTACCTACATCGATTTAGGATTACCGTAGATCGTTTTTAGTGTGTTTTTTAATTTTTTTGGGTAAGTTGAAACTACATTAGATCTAATAGCTTCGGTAGTTCTTACTGTAAAACGATTTATGAAAATTACTATTATCTTAACGAGTTATGAATACTTTTATTATGTTATTATAGATATCTAGGAAACAAGATTATTATAAATAAGCATTAAAATAACCGTTAAATAATTGAGTACATAGTCTTCTATGAGTTTCTGCGTAGACATGACATTTAGTTATGTTTTTTCGAAGAACTGACTGAAAAAAAAATATGTTTTCAAGTTACATTTCTGTCTTGGAGTATTTTTTAATTGTCTAAGAAAACTGACACCCAACACTGCAACACTTCCGCAATCATAACAAACAAACACTTTTTAATTATATTTATCTGATAGCTCTTAGAGATAATAATAATTACAGACGGGTAAATTACACTACGAAGTTCAAATGTCAATGTCAAAATGACTTGCCATTTGACACTTCTACCTAAGTAAGTGTACATAGTTCTGTGTTACATAATGTTCTAGTCTATACACTAGCCAAGCTCGAAGTAGAAATTTTGTAAACAAACCTCAGAAATACAATTTATTGGTAAAATTAATTTACATGTCCTTTTTTCTTGAGAATAGTTATAATTATAATACAAATTATATTTTATCATCACTAAGAATAATTTAAAATTAAAACATAAATAAATTAAAAAGTTGACATAAAAAAAAATATATGGAAATATAGTGATATAAATTTACTTTTCTTGTAGTTCGTTCACTGAGTAAAAATTCTGCTCGACAAGCCAACGTTTCAACCGGACTTTGAAGCAATGTAGACTGCCATCAGCTGTGACGGAGTCTGGTAGTTTATTGTACATTGGCCACTGCCGTACCTACCTATGGGTAGGTACGGCAGTGGCCAGTGTACAATGCGTTAACTTTGAGGACTTCGTGAGGGAGCGGGCTAGAACTAGAATATTGTATACGGTAGTTTATTGTACCATTGGCCACTGCCGTAACTACCTATGGGTAGGCACGGCAGTGGCCAGTGTACAAGTACAATGCGTTAACTTTGAGGACTTCGTGAGGGAGCGGGCTAGAACTAGAATATTGTACACGGTAGTTTATTGTACCATTGGCCACTGCCGTAACTACCTATGGGTAGGCACGGCAGTGGCCAGTGTACAAGTACAATGCGTTAACTTTGAGGACTTCGTGAGGGAGCGGGCTAGAACTAGAATATTGTACACGGTAGTTTATTGTACCACTGGCCACTGCCGTACCTATCTATGGGTAGGTACGGCAGTGGCCAGTTTACAATGCGTTAACTTTGAGGACTTCGTGAGGGAGCGGGCTAGAACTAGAATTCTCTGTTGCCACCCCTTTTTTACCTACCAACTTTTATTACATTACCTACTTTTCGGTTAAAGAACCTTTCATCAAAAAAATTAAATGACTTGTAGAACCCAGAAAATAGTAAATACTTATCCGATTTTGTTTATGCGTGGCCAGTGACCCAAAATCAATATAATTTAGTACGGAAAGATGAATATAAAAAAAGAAAATTAAACTTATGAGAAAGAATATCTCATCATAATCCATCACAATTAAAACAGTTGAGCTAACAGCAGACTGTTGCAAAAAAAATAAAAGTAGCTCAACTGATCAGAAATCCAAAAACTCAAATTGAGAACTCTCCTCGCAGCTCACAGATCGCCTTACTAAACGGTAGCCAAAGGCCGGAGCAGTCAATAAACTACCTTCTGTCATTATTTATAACGAGTGACATTTTATCGTTTGTTGCCAGTCGTAAAAATGATCCGCCATGTTTTTTCTTTAGACTTTGACAAGGCGTGAACAATTCTTTTGGAAGTTTTATGGTTTTTCTTTGTTGGCGGAATATTAAAATTAGTCTGAAATCGGCATTCAAAATCTGGGCCGATATATTTTTAAGTAATAAGTAAGTAAAAAGATTTTTATTATAAATTAATAAATAATGCTGGACAATTCACACAGCATTATCTAGCCCAATGGTAAGCAGAGCTTGTGTTATGGGTATTAGATAACTGATATACATAATACAATACATTACATAGATAGATATTTTTTATTATATATAGAAAACGACCAGAACACCCGGAACAAATATCTGCAGATCGTACACACAATTGTTCCGAGGCGGGAATCGAAACCTCCTGCGTCGCAAGCGGACCTTCGCCCACCGCGCCACATCGGTCGTCCAAACCCATGAAACCTCATGATCTCTAAACTTTTATTATCAAAAAGGGTGCAGCCAACATAATAATCAGTAATAGTCATTTTTTATAGTATTATAAAGTCTTCCTAAAACTTGGGTTTTTTATTGTTTGAAAGTTTCTTAGAAGAATTAATAGAGGCATAGGTTTTATTGTTTATTTGTTTATAAATGTGTGGTTTTTGTTTGACAAAGAAACCTGTAGGTATTTTTTAAATTGATTATTGCGATAGGTGTGGGCTAATTATTTATATTGCCGTTAAGTTTATGTCGATTTTTATTGTTTAATTGTTTTTATTTAGGTTTTTTGTAGTTTTTTTGGGTTAAATATAGGGTTTCCCGAAAGTTAAGTAAATAATTGATCAATTATTGATACTTAGGTATTAACTCTTATAATAATAGTAAAAACGTATTGAGATCCGTTTGTGTTACTTGCATTATTTGACGACCGATGTGGCCCGGTGGGCGAAGGTCCGCCTGCGACGCAGGAGGTTGCGGGTTCGATTCCCGCCTCGGAACAATTATGTGTACGATCTGCAGATATTTGTTTCGGGTGTTCTGGTCGTTTTCTATATATAATAAAAAATATCTATCTATGTAATGTATTGTATTATGTATATCAGTTATCTAGTACCCATAACACAAGCTCTGCTTACCATGGGGCTAGATAATGCTGTGTGAACTGTCCAGCATTATTTATTTATTTGTTACAATCCAACGATCCTATCTAACCACGGTTGTCTGGTAGAGATCGCTCTTGAGCGATAAGACCGCCAAATTGTCACATATTTTGTATTTTCTCTTCTTCATCAAATAAAAAAATCTTTCTTAATCAAATAATTATCTATACACTAACCAAATTTGATGTGTGATGTTTGTAAACAAGTCACAACATATTAATCTAAAATTCACTTGTTTGGCTGTAGTTGTAAGCAATATTTATTGAAGGAATCTCTAATTGACTACCTAATGTAAATCGTATAAAAAGATGCGACGACAAGTCATTTTTATGTTAATTATTTTGGTTTGTTTACAATCGTTATATCTCGAATTTGGCTGGAGTATAGTCTACCTGAAGTAATACCATTTTAATTAGGCTGTCATAGGCTCAGATAGGTATATTAGCCAATTGATTTAGTTTGAAGTACAAACATTTTTTTTGAGAATTTTCGACGATTTTCGCTTTCTATGACTATTCGATTACATTGTTGTCTGTAAAACCCTAGACAAATATCGCTGTGCTGGGCCTACATAGGGATAAGGTACCTATAAATAAATATATATATATATATATAAATAAATAATGCTGGACAATTCACACAGCATTATCTAGCCCCATGGTAGCCCTAAAGTTTGATCCATAGAACTAAAATAAATAAGATTAGAATTCACACTGCTTAAGTTTTAAAAATATCAGGGTTATTAACACTAAAGTCATTTAAAACGGGATATTTAGTATGATTAGATTTTTGAGTTTTCATATATAACATTTATTTATCTTTAAATATTCATGTTATGTTCATAGTTATTCTACCTCTATCCTTGGTACACCCCCTGCCTTTCTTTAATTCACACAATTCTTTCCATCCAAAGGTTGCCTGAAGAGATCGCTTCTAAGCGATAAGGCCGCCCGTTGTACTTGTCACATGTAATATCTTTCATAATGTTCTGTATCTGGTGTGCAATAAAGTATTTTTGTATTGTATTGTATATTTCAGTTATTCCGTGATCATGGCGCATGAAATTGTGCTGAAATATTGGATAACTCAAAAGTCAAATCATAATAAATATCCCGTTTTAAATGACTCTTATTAACACTGCATCATCTGGATGCGTCAAGCTGAAGACAGGGCGCTATGGCGCTCATTGGGGGAGGCCTATGTCCAACAGTGGTCTGCTATAGGCTGATAAATAAATAAATGATGCTGGACAATTCACACAGCATTATCTAGCACCATGGTAAGCAGAGCTTGTGTTACGGGTACTAGATAACTGATATACATAATACAATACATTACATAGATAGATATTTTTTATTATACATAGAAAACGACCAGAGCACTCGGAACAAATATGTGCAGATCGTGCACACAATTTTTCCGAGGCGGGAATCGAATCCGCAACCTCCTGCGTCGCAGGCGGATCTTCGCCCACCGCGCCACATCGGTCGTCAATGCTGATCATCTAGGTCCAAACTAAACCAACAACTTTAGATCTAAACGGGCAAACGTTCCACTAGTCCAAAGAGGTCGTAAAACACAATAAGCTTGTTATAACACAGTTATAACACACCTATAAAGTTGATTCGAATATTGGCCGGTCCTATTAAAAAGTTGCGGGTTCAGTTCAATAGTCCCCGTTATTAATTTAGCCTAAACTTTTGAAACTATCATGGTTATTACCACTAAAGTCATATAAAACGGGATATTTACCATGATTAGATTTTTGAGTTATCCAATATTTCGGCACAGTTGCATGCGCCATGATCACGGAGTAACTGAAGGCACTGCGAGTTTTCATGGGCAGACATACCATGGTAAATATCCCGTTTTAAATGACTTTAATTTAGTCTGTTATGCGATAGGGGGATTCTTATTACTCGGTTGGTGTTGGAAGATGTTTTCGTGAGTGAATCACTCCTACTAGGTATTTTGTTTTGCTGCTTATTCTATGTAAACCATTTTTCTGTTTAGTATAAATTTTTGTACTAATTGTCATACCAATGTTTTAAATGCAAAGATAGCTGTCTATCTTTTCACGACTGAACCATTGTTAATGAATTTTTTCTAGGAATAGATAGTATCCGGAAGAAAGATCGTCGATTCGGAAGACCGATGTGGCGCGTTGGGCGAAGGTCCGCCTGCGACGCAGGAGGTTGCGGGTTCGATTCCCGCCTCGGAACAATTGTGTGTACGATCTGCAGATATTTGTTCCGGGTGTTCTGGTCGTTTTCTATGTATAATAAAAAAATATCTATCTATGTAATGTATTGTATTATGTAGGTATATCAGTTATCTAGTACCCATGGGGCTAGATAATGCTGTGTGGATTGTCCAGCATTATTTATTAATATAGATATATTAGGCTTTATGTTGAAAGAGGTGATGGAATTTTATTTGGTTGTAGCACGAGTGAAACCACAGAAAGAAACTAGTGGAGGATAGTATCAGCCAGCGTCTTGGGGACCTTTCTACTAATTCTTGGAAGGAGGTACCAATTGTCGCTCTAGTCTTAGAATTCACTTATGAATAACATGTGCTCATTTAATAATTTCCGACATAATGTAAATTGTTTGAGAAATATGTTTAATTGTAATTGTGGTAACGAATAAACTAGGTAATTTGATTGTTTTCAATAACCTAAAACCGACTTCGAATTCCTTATTATATTTTAAAGTTTTTTAAGGTGTTCTTTTCGGGTTTCGGCCAGGTGGAATGAGGACCTGCGAAGGACTGCAGGTAGATGCTGGATGCGGCAAGCTGAAGACTTGATAAAAAAATCTCAGAGTCAAAATTGTTAAAAAAAGATATCGTTAGAACGGTAACAAATAGTAATCGACTTTGGTACCTTAGAGTATCTCAGAACAAAATTACTGACAAAACATGGCTGACTTACCTAAGAAAATAACTGACAAAGCAAATAATTAGATACATTTACAGATAGACCGGCATAGATAGGGCTGTTACATATATTTATTTTACCTGTCAAAGGCAGAATAAAATGCCCACTGCCCAAGTAATTATGCTCCATATATAACTAATAACTCTACAACATCAGCATAATGTAAAAGGTTCATACAAGTCACATACAAATCACGATGACAAAGTTCAACAACCTTGAAAACACAAAGACACAGTCACGAAAAATTAAAAAAAAAACACTTTTTTCGAAATAAAAAAAAACTCAGCCCACAGGCCCCAGCTTGATAGCTGGTACAGAAACACGTACACTCTGCTGGCTATGGGCGTGGCGGTATAACAGGTTACCAAAGCACGAAGCAACGCCAAAAAATACCCATAAAAAACATTTAATGGTAACCCTGGCGCCTTCAATCGATCCCGCAGTGCCAACCCGCGCGCTTTGCACGTACGAACGAAAAAAATCGCGCCATAACCCTCCTCCAATCACAACGAAGGACCCGCCCAACGAAAATCCGCCCCCTAACAAGCCCCGCCCTACAAGCTACGCTAGCGCCACTGTCCCTATACAAGTGGCGGGAAGTGGAACTTATTAGAAGGAGACGGAACGACGCTGGGTTGTCCGTTTCGCGGACAATTTCCTCCAACCGATCATTAAGTGTTTAAATTCATCGCGAGTTGGTTGTGTCGGATTTCTTCGGAGGGGTACGCTATTAAAATATCCACAAACATTATCTTTAATTGGACAGAATTTTGTGCTTGTGTGTGTTGGTGCCTGTTTTTTTTCCGCGCTCAGTGACGATTCCGTTTTTTCGAAGTTTGAATGACTATTATCAGTTGTAGTGTGCCGTGCGTCGGATTTGATTGCGCCCGCGTTGACGTCTCATTAACTTTGCAAGTGCAAGTGCTAAAATGACCTCAGTGACGTAGTTTCTGCGCACCCTCGAAATTCGAATCCGGGTATTCGAAATTCAAATTCGTAATGTTGCCACGTGCTTGAATCGTTATGCTCGGATCGTTAATTGCTCAGCAATTATTGTCTCCGTCCTGTTCTTTCTAATTGCTGCCAATCATAATTTTTGATTGCTCCGCCTCAGTGAGGTTCTCGATTCTCTTCTAAATTCTGAAAATACTGATTCGAATACGAATTCGTAAAAGCAACCAATCGAATAAATCTTCCGAGTGTTAAAAACGTGTGATCAAAAACAGAAAGTGCGTTCGATAACTAAACTGTGTGACAATTGTTTGGTGTTTGTAATAATTGTGACAAAAGTGATGCTGTGCTTGCTATATTGATTTTTTGACCAAAACCGTACGTACCTTACTATATTACATAACTTCCCATATCAAATATAACTAGGGGTTTCCAGCTTTCAAAAAAAAAATGTTATCCATCATCTGGCGATAGCTAAGCAGAGCTTTTTTGTGGATACTAAATAACTGATATACTTATTACATTACCTACACGAAATAATGTCGAACGAATGTCTGCTGTCTTTGGTTTTTTATTAAAAACAGAAAACGAAAAATACGTTTACAGGGGTCGATTGGAGTCTTAAAGTGAAAGACTAAATGAAAAAAAAACTAAATTCCCTATTAAATGTACGAGCAAAAATTGTTTTATGCCACGTATTGAGAAATATAAAACTTAGGTTAATTTACGACAGCACTGTTTAGGCCTATACGACACTAATAAGAATCTGTTTGACAATGGGAGGAACAATCTACATACCTACTCACAGTATATACTAGCTGCGCTCGACTTCGCCCGCTTGGAAATCTATTTATAAACCTTCCTCTTGAATCACTCTATCTATTTAAAAAAACCGCATCAAAATCCGTTGCGTAATTTTAAAGATCTAAGCATAAATAGGGACAGAAAGACAGCGGGAAGCGACTTTGTTTTATACTGTATTTATTTATTTATTATATTTAAATGCTGGACAATTCACACAACATTATCTAGCCCCATGGTAAGCAGAGCTTGTGTTATGGGTACTAGATAACTGATATATATAATACAATACATTACATAGATAGTTTTTTTTTTTATTATACATAGAAAACGACCAGATCACCCGGAACAAATATCTGCAGATCGTACACAATTGTCCCGGAGTGGGAATTGAACCCGCAACCTCCTGCGTCGCAGGCGGACCTTCGCCCACCGCGCAACATCGGTCGTCAAACTATGTATTGATGTATTAATCTTATTAAATTTCCTAATGTTATCGGTCAATTGGGATCGCAGTCCTAATACCTAGTGGTCCCTGTCAGAAGCCTTTAAAAAGAGACGCTGGTAAAAGTAGCGTAGCCGGTCAGTTTTGATAATTTATATTACCTACATGACTAGCTGGGGTGTAAGGGGGATTCCAACATCTCGTCTCCCAAGCCAACCTAACCTGCACGTAGTGCACCCTGCTAGATAACGATCTCTGGTGAAAATCATTTAAAACGGGATATTTACCAATACTGAATAGCTGAACGGAATAACTGAAGACACTGCGAGTTATTCCGTGATCATGGCGCATGAAACTGTGCCGAAATATTGGAAGACTCAAAAATCAAATCATGGTAAATATCCCGTTTTAAATGACTTTAGTGTTAATAACCATGATAGTTTCAGTGTTCAATCTTCATAATTTGATAACTCATTGATTTTACATTTTTTTCCATTACTTGACACTGGCAGAAATGTGTCCGACCAGATACAGTTGCCATTAAAATAGAATCATCATGACTAGCTGTTTAATAGAGTCATTGTTTCGCCTCGATACATGCCCCAAAACTTCAAAATTCTAGATTGTATGTATGTGAAAGACTACAGGCAGATGCTGGATGCTTGAAGCTAAAGACAGGGCGCTATGGCGCTCATTAGGAGAGGCCTATGTCCAGCCGTGGACTAACATAGGCTGATGATGATGATGTACGTTTAAATAGAAACTCTAGATATGTGGTCTTGGAGAAGAATGCTTGGTATATCTTGGACTCAGTTCCACATAACGTCTCCATCCTCCAAGAACGTGAAAGAGCGTCACTACATAGTATAAAACAAAGTCGCTTCCCGCTGTCTGTCTCTATGTATGCTTAGATCTTTAAAACTACGCAATGGATTTTGATGCAGTTTTTTAATAGATAGAGTGATTCAAGACGAACACATATATTTCCACGAGGTCACGAGGGAAATGTAAAAAAGAACATCATAGATACCCAATTCAAAAATTATTTTCATTGATAACAATCGAAGTAACAATCTGTCTAATTTCTAATACGCTTAACAGATTGAGCCATGGTTGGTGGAATTCGTGGCCTATTTGCACTTTGAAAAAATACATAAAAATCATCTTTCTCAAAACAATTTCTTCATTCCGTTGACGACCGATGTCGCGCGGTGGGCGAAGGTCCGCCTGCGACGCAGGAGGTTGCGGGTTCGATTCCCGCCTCGGAACAATTGTGTGTACGATCTGCAGATATTTGTTCCGGGTGTTCTGGTCGTTTTCTATGTATAATAAAAAATATCTATCTATGTTATGTATTGTATTATGTATATCAGTTATCTAGTACCCATAACACAAGCTCTGCTTACCATGGGGCTAGATAATGCTGTGTGGATTGTACAGCATTATTTATTTATATTGTCACTACGTAGATTTCTAAGCGATTTAACAGTACAAAAGATTTTCATACAGCCCTGTTACTTAATAATAATTAAGTTAAGTGATTAAGTCAATATAACGTGGCGTCTCATAGGGATGCTACATCTTGCGAACTCTAAATTGCCAATGCAAATGGGCCACCGACCACAGCCACCGGTGGCTGTCGCGCGCTACCACCACATACGATATATACGCTGTAGCGAGTGGCCGCCACCGGCTACACGTATGCGGAAATGGGCCACTAACCACAGCCACCGGTGGCTGTCGCGCGCTACCACCACATACGATATATACGCTGTAGCGAGTGGCCGCCACCGGCTACACGTATGCGGCGCATCTATACAAAATATATGAAAAAGTATGTTAAGTGGCTGTCGCTGGCCACCAGTGGCTGTGGTCGGTGGCTCGTTTGCGCGGAGCCTAAATCAGCATTGTCGTTACTAAATAATATGTTATTCAATCTTAATTAAGAACATGACAGATTCGATTAAAGAACTTATCTCGAAGAATAAACGGACAATTACAAAGGAGTATCAAACAAAGCGCAAAAAAAATGATTAAATTAACCTATGAACAGGGAAATAATGCTAATAGGTAAACCTGTTTATTTATTAATCAGAACATGTCAAGATGATAATAATAAAGACATGCAATATACAGAGCGTTTTTTCCTCTTATATAACTAAAGTCGGCGATATAAATAGATGTAGGTGCATCTATAGCATCATTCTCTAGATATATCTACACTATATATCATGAGATATACTTTAGTTTTTTTATGCTCGGAGTTTCTCTGAAGGATAGGATACGTAACGAACACAGAGATCCAAAGTTATCGACATAGCTCTAAGAATTAGCAAGCTGAAGTGGCAGTGGGCCGGCCATATCTCGCGAAGAACCGAAAACCGCTGGGGCAAACGTGTTCTTGAGTGGAGACCACGACTCGGTAAACGTAGTGTAGGACGCCCTCCGACCAGGTGGGATGGCGACCTGCGAAAGACTGCAGGTAGATGCTGGATGCGTCAAGCTGAAGACAGGGCGCTATGGCGCTCATTGGGGGAGGCCTATGTCCAGCTGTGGACTGCTATAGGCTGATGATGATAATGAAGAGATATAGGTACATATTTTACATGTTCTTATATATCTTCGTAGTTACTTTAAATACGTAGCTACCTATATGAAACACAGACTGAGATAATAATCGCCGGTCTCATTACACGGTCTTGATAACGTGTACTAGGAAAATAGGTTTCTGAGAAACGAAGAAATAATTTTAAAAACGAGTACACAAAAGATAATTGCAGTAGAAAACCGCGTAGAATAAACTATAGTTTTCCAAATCCAACGATCCTATCCATCCACGGTTGTCTGGTAGAGATCGGTCTTCAGCGATAAGACCGCCAAATTGTCACATGTTTTGTATTTTATTCTAGTGTCTCAAGTGTGCAATAAAATAATTTTCTATCTATCTAAATAAATAAATAATAAAAGATGATCCTAACCTGTAGGTATCTTCATAAAATCAGCTTGAATGTAGAAGGCCTAAAGTAAAATGTGACGCTGTAGGTCAAAACCCAGCATTAAGAGACAGGAAAGTCATGGCCAATAGTCTTTACCTAGACAGCTATAAAACGAATCGTCTCGCCAATTACACCCTGACCTCAACAAACTTCAAAATTCGATAACCGATTTCAAATCGTAAACATATATTGTAGCTATTAGGTTTCGCTTTAAAACAATGGACATACACGGATCAATAATAATTAAAAATTTATTTAACCCGAACGTTGGTTTTAACCTCTGTAATTATTTATGTCTGGGACATGTTTTCTATGGTTCTATCAATGGCTTTATGGTTTTGTATTGATGTGATAGAGGAATTTTGAATAGCTGAAACACGTATAATTATTGTTTTCAAAATGCACCACAGACAATAAATTAACAAAATGGCGGAAACGCGGCCATGATGCTTTTTTTTATTCTACGCAGGAATACTGACATCATTCACTGTATAAGTTTTGATAAAACACATAATGCTGAACGGAAAAGAAGTCAAATAAATATATGTGAGCATGAATATCGAACAAAAGTACGGGAAAAAACACGAGAAAACCTAATATAGACAGTAAGACAATACTTTAATTGCACACTTAAAAATAATACAAAACAATACAAACAAAATATGTGACAATTTGGCGGTCTTATCGCTCAAGAGCGATCTCTACCAGACTATAAACTTATATTCAAATAAGAACTGATGATAACCTTAAAGCTTCTGACTATCATGGTTATTAAAACTAAAGTCATTTAAAACGGGATATTTACCATGATTTGATTTTTCATCCCGTGATCATGGCGCATGAAACTGTGCCTAAATATTGGAGAACTCAAAAATCTAATCATGGTAAATATCCCGTTTTAAATGACTTTAGTGTTGATAACCATGATAGTTTCAAAAGTTTTATTAAAAACAAAATATGTGACAATTTGGCGGTCTTATCGCTCAAGAGCGATCTCTACCAGACTATAAAACGACTATAAACTAAGTATATTTAAATAAGAATTGATAACCTACCTTTAAAAAGTCAATTGAGAATGAAAACAAAGAAACTGGAAGGCTGTCAAATCCTGCAATTTCCCTGTCATTTACAAAGAAAGTGTCAAAACAGTCTTGGACATGCCAAGTAGTACCAATATAATAACTTCAACTTCAACTTCTTTTATTACTGTGGCTCTAGCACTTAACACTTGTCTGTCAATGTAATGTACAATATTGAATGAAATTGTACTTGTATGTCAAATGAAACCTCTTTGTGTAATAGGGCGTGTTTGTGTACCTAATAGAGCGGCGTCTCCTAACACAAGTAAATTTTGCTTAAAGGGTGACTCCAGAACTTGTATTTTTAACTTTTAAGTTAATGCAATAAACATTTTATTATTATTATTTTTATTATTAATTGTTACAGTTGGATCTTTCGCTTTGACGACCATTTTCTCAAAATCTATTCTTGCATCTATTTATGTATCATCAGCGTTATAACTAGCGACCGGTATCGACTTCGCTTACATTTAGTCAATAAAACCAGCCAAGTGTAAGTCGGCTCGGAATCGGAGGATTTCGTAAAAAAAACCATTAGAAATAAATGAATAAATAATGCTGGACAATTCACACAGCATTATCTAGCCCCATGGTAAGCAGAGCTTGTGTTATGGGTACTAGATAACTGATATACATAATACAATACATTACATAGATAGATAATTTTTTTATTATACATAGAAAACGACTAGAACACCCGGAACAAATATCTGCAGATCGTACACACAATCGTTCCGAGGCGGGAATAGAACCCGTAACCTCCTGCGTCGAAGGCGGACCTTCGCCTACCGCGCCACAGAGGTCGTCAAATATACGTTATTTGTGATTGTATAAAAAAACACATAAATTAAAAGACTTTTTCGTGAATACATTTACAGTTCGCATCGCAAAATGTTTATGATACTAATGTCCACCGGGACGAAGCCGGGACGGGCCGCTAGTCATACTAATATTATAAACCGCGAATCTGTCGCTTTGACGACCATTTTCTCAAAATCTATTCTTATATTTTTTTTATTTCGTATGGTCTGATTATTTAATTTCTTTGTTTCAATAGTTACCCTACTTCACATTTTTGAAGATAAAATTTGTTTTTCACTTGGTATATTGAAGAGAGAAAGAAAAGTTTTTTTATTTGTAACTCAATACACAAAATAATAAAATTAAACGAAAATAATTAAAGAAATAAAGGACAAAACTGATTTTTGCAATAGAGTCACAAAACGGACTCTATCTTATACAAGGAAAGGAGGTTTTAGAAAGGATGTTATGAAAATATTAGAGGACACTGTGTAGAAAGTAGGAACACCTAGTACATATTATTTATTACTTTTTGTATTCTATTATTATTTGCCATTAACTATTTATATAAGAATATATTTTTATTATTTAGTTTCTGTTATTTATGTATCTTGTGTTAATTAAGTGCTTATTTTCATTTTCTTTGAGTTTATAATCTACCTTGATATAATAGTACTTTTGTTTTGATTTTTAACATTTAAACTTGCTATTTGACTGTCTGTTTAAAAATATCCATGTATAAAATGTAAATCCGTCTATGGTCGTAGGAAAAACATAGTATTTGAAGTTTGTCTAGAATAAGGACTGTGGATTTTGTTAAATAAATAAATCTCAGCTTGAGTCAGTTGTAAGCATGTTATGACCAGCGCTGGTCTTCCGATAGAGCCGTTTGGTGACGTCACGGACGGATGAGACAAGACAATAACAAAATAGAAACCATGACTATAAACTATAACTATAAAATATGAACTATGTTATCGACATAGCACTGAGAATTAGCAAGCTGAAGTAGCAGTGGGCCGGTCATATCTCGCGAAGAACCGACGGCCGCTGGGGCAAACGTATTCTTGAGTGGAGACCATGGTAAACGTAGTGCAGGACGCCCTCCGAACAGGTGGGATGACGACCTGCGAAAGATTGCAGGTAGATGCTGGATGCGGCAAGCTGAAGACAGGTCGCTATGGCGCTCATTGGGGGAGGCCTATGTCCAGCAGTGGACTGCTATAGGCTGATGATGATGATAAAACTACTACTAAATTGGTTTATCATTGCCAAAGTCAAACACCGTCCTGTACCGGAAACAGCGGATTGACAAAAAGCATCTCCAATTCAACCATCCCTTTAATACCTTCAGCACCCAAAGTGTGATTGATTTTTTGTTGTAGGTCGTTAGGAGACCCCGAAAGGTTGCGGATCTTATCTTTGTTCCTTTTTTGGAACTTCCTATGTTTTTTTAGATTAATTCGATATCTTGATCGTTTGGAGGTGCTCTTTGTAGTATCATACAAATAGAAACAGAATATATTTATTTGTGTTTCATATACAATACAACTTAAGAGCTAATAATAAAGATAACAAATTAGGAACGAATAAAAGAATTAAAACACGAGAACACAGAAAGGCTGCCGGCTCAGCATGAAAGGCTACCGGCGCAGCATGAAAGGCTACCGGCTCAGCATGAAATGCTACCATCATGTTTATTTAGCACAATGATACTTCTTTTTTTACTTTTGTTTGATAAGATTAATATCTTATCAAACAAATACTAATCTTTAGCCATTCAAATCAGTTTCGACTCAGAAAAAGGCGCTTACTAAAGGCACATTCTTCAGTAAGCGCTTATTTTTTGAGTGCAAAAATTGGTCCAAAATCAAGACTTAAAATAGAAAATGAATAATGAGATGTGACGCGGTGGGCGAAGGTCCGCCTGCGACGCAGGAGGTTGCGGGTTCGATTCCCGCCTCGGAACAATTGTGTGTACGATCTGCAGATATTTGTTCTGGGTGTTCTAGTCGTTTTATATGTATAATAAAAAATATCTATCTATGTAATGTATTGTATTATGTATATCAGTTATCTAGTACCCATAACACAAGCTCTGCTTACCATGGGTCTAGATGATGCTGTGTGAATTGTCCAGCATTATTTATTTTTTATATTATTTATTATAACTAAGTGTGCAATAAAAGTCTTTCTATCAATATACCATAACCTACGGTGGAAGAAATGAAATGAAATGAAATTAGCGAATACGTAAACTAACACCAATTTTCAGACCTTGTAAGGTACCTATTGGACTTTAATACTACGTGATGTGTCATAGCCCCCTGTGACATAAAAGAAGGTCCCTGTGAACTACGAACTTGAGTCCTACTCATCAGAACAACTCAATCCAGTTGTGTGGTAATTGTACCGCTTTCCTTTTACGGCTAATAAGACAAAATGGCGACGGCGGCTTTGACAAATGATTGATGATTGTCGCAGCAGCAAATGTCATATCTCCCGCCTTTTTTCTTGTCTATGGTGCTCGCCATTTTCTTTTTTTTTGCCGCCAAGAATTTGTACGTTGCCGGCCTTTTTTATGGGGACAGCTGAAGTTTTTCTGTCATTAAAGCGAAGTGGGCTTGTCCACCTTCTATTCTAGGAGGTGAGGGTCGGTCTAAAAGGCTTAGGGCTATTTTGTTTTTATTCTGCTTTTAACTGTTTTTCGTAATAAGTAGTTCTACATACTTTTTTATCTGCTTCAACAAGCATGTTCTCTGCCAACGTCCGACGTCAACGAAGATTTGTATATATTTTTAGTAAACTAAATCGAATATAATCTATTGGATTATATATAATTCAGAAATACAGAAAAAGATACCTAAGTAATACGTTTATTTCATAAAAAAGTTCTGAATTGATATAAAAAATACAGCCTTTTAGCTTTAGATATACCCTCCTCTTTTCATTCGATTTAAAAAGGTCGGAGAACTTTTGTTATCATTGTTCGTTGTAACTAATGGAATGTTTAAACAAAAGGCAACGAAGTTACATTTCGTCTACTTCCTTCAAACGAGTTAAATCGCGCCTCGATCAACGCATTTGCTTCAATACAAAAGAAATAGATAGGAATCTAATTTTCCAAGTACACAGTGGCGTGTGAGATTTGCGTGAGATACCGACAGACGGACAGACAAAAAGTTAAACATTGTTTCTTCGTTTTTACATTTTATTGCGGTCGCATTATTTGGTTTAGAATTAGGTATTGGGTACACTAGGTTTGATATCAGGCGACGTTGACAGTGAGACTTTTTTGCGATCTTAGCATTTTCTATTGCTTCTTCTCACGGATAGCATTGATTTATTGACGATGTACTTCGGGTTAATCTGTTAATTAAAAGCAAATTATGGTATAGGCTATTTTGTTAAAAAGCGAATTAATTGGCCGTGGAAATAAAGTGAGTATACTATAAAATACTCAATAAATCGACAAATATTTTAAAAAAAATCCGTCACAAGCTCCCGAGGTTTTGGGAAAAATGTTTGACCTGGCAACTCAAAATGCCCTTTACTGTCACAGTCCCAATCGACACATTCCAAATTCAAATATTGATTGATTCGTGAAAAGGCCGTATTCATACGGTCTTTTATTTTGTCCAGCCGATAGAGTTTTTATTTCGTCCATGATTCGCGTGTCTGCTTTTGTATGCGTGACACACGACAGATAAAAAACAATAGTCAATTAGTGATTTGTATGTAATCGATACAAAGGAGTGTATTCAAAACAGAAAATAAACCTGTCAATGTCAAAAATATTTCAGGTTCTTAATTTTTCAGGCGTGTTTATGTATACTATTCTATACTATTAAGTAATATTATACATTCGACAGTAATTATCTCTCTGCCTGTCTGTATATTACCTTTTCACGTCATAACAGATGAACGGATTTTATTAAAATTTGGCAGGGATATAGATAGAATTCCGGTAACCGACATCAGCTATTTATTATCCTGAAAAATGCGTGCAAAGCCGCGGGCATTAGCTAGTAAGATGCCATTAAAAATAAATGACTTTATCTTTGGTAAGCGCATCATTTGATAACAAATAAGATATTCTTTTTTGTATTGATGTCCCTGTGAAATTATTATTTCTTTGGTAGACAATATCTAGCTACCAAAAATATTTATAGAAAGATAAATTGGAAACAGACCCTGAACATTTGTGTAACTGAAAGTTAAATATACATCGTCGTTAGTTATCAACAGCTTATTATTCAAATGAAAATTTAGACACCACAAATTATTCTATCAATATCATGAAAATGTCCCTTCGAATACTATAACACAAAGCAGGGACAATCCTTCATTTTCGCGCCCTTTCCTTCGTGAACTGAACGCTGTTACGCAACTGTCAATGGAACAATTCAAAATGGCCGCCACGCGACCTACTGTTTGATTTCTATTGTAATTATTATGTGTAGAGGGTTGGAAGGTTAATCTTTGGTATTATGGAGTAATAACTATTTAGGTAGCGAGTTCAATCTGATATTAAGTTTGGTTTTCAGCCTGTTGACATTTAATCTATAGATAGATAGGCATTGGAATGCCTTAGTACTTAGTGTCCTTAGGCTCGTATTACAAAAGCTTACTTAGTCATCGGTGTATGCTTGAGTAACGATTTGCTTTGGCAGAAGAGTAACTCAAGCATCCGCAACCAGACTTTACCCACTGATCGGTATAGGCCTCCAAACTCGTGTATACAAAAGGACCTGCGAGTTAAGTGATATATTATCCACCCATCTCTCTACTGGAAACCGATTATCAATACGAATCCGTATCCCCTTCGGAAATGAAGTTTCTTAATACCCAAAGAACTGTAGGGATGAACCAAAACGTGTCGCTCTGTAGGTATATGACAATTTTTTTTGCAATGTCAAATTCGATTATTTATTAATAGCCATACCACAATGCACATAAAATAGTAAAAAATGAGGTAGGTAAAGCTTTGCAACTTGATGAAAATCTTAGATTTTTTAAGTACTTGGGTAAATTTTATGTACTTAAGTTGAGAAAAAACTCAAAATTGGCAGCCTTCCCTTTTATCTGGCAAAATGAGTTACAGAACAATCACTTTACCACCGCAAATCCAAGGCCGGCCATGGACAACTAGAAACCTCTAGTTTTTACAAGATAAAGCTTTACCTATGAATTTTCTAGCGATTTTCTAAACCTGTTCATATAATCGATGCAAAAACGGCCGAGTACTATCACTCTGACGTATAGAGTTACCTTGGACTAAATCGTAGCTAGAGCTAGTAGAATGGCGGTAAAAACTAAGCTAAAACAAAATGGCGTTTACGTCTTCCATAGACAATTTTTTATTTCAATTTTTGTGCGTTATCATATGTAGAGCGTTTTTTCGATACTCCCGCGGGATGTTAAACTTTTGATGAGTATTTTCTTGGATTTGAATTATTGCTCAATCTTTTTTGCGGTTCTATTCTATATTCAATTAAAAAAAATATGGAGTAGAGTACATAGGAAATAAAACTTGTTCCCTTATAGATATATCTATTAGGGAAAATGAAGATGTGAAATTGTTTTGCATTTCACAAAATGCTTATTTCATCTCTAGATTTCTTTCTTCTTGTTCCTTTGAACCTCTAAAACAACCCAAAGAACCTTGCTAGCACATAACTCCATTGACTTCTAAAATTAGAAATGAAATAATGATTGATGTGATAGCATCATACAAAACATTACACAGACCTCACAAAAAACACATCCGTCTAAATTTCCGAGAAATTAAAAACAAAACCCGAAAAGAACTTTCCGAAACCAGATAATCTAGCGGTAAACATAAACCACAGACAACATCCATAGACGATGGAAGATGCATAGACTATAGATCCGTGACGAATCGACTATTTTCGATCGTAAAATACGCACGCGATCATCTATATTTAAAAAAGTTTTATTGTCCACTAATTATATTTTTATTGCCAGCTATTGCAACATAGTTACTTGTTTTTGTTTGCTTGGAAAATTCTTTGATTTTCTCTTTGACAAACCTAACCACGGATTGGTCATTGGTTAATTTGATTATGGCGTTTCTTTCCTTCAACATGCACTGTTAGGCTGGGGCCTAACGAGCGTATTTTTTTTAGTTGTAAGTCGCGTAAAATATGACATCTCTTTTAACAGAAATGTCAATTAATTTTGCGTCGCCGTGTGGTACTTAATAGTTATTTTGTATGAAGAAACTAGCGACTCATTGTAAGAGAATCACAACACAAGTCACATATTTGAGGCCTGCTTTACTTTATCAATAACTAACTTGGTTATTCGCTAAGGATTACTTTAAAATACTTAGTCTCCGTCTGTCTAACCGAAGGCAAGTTTATGTGCTTACTTATCTATAGAAACTGAACTGCCAATTCAAATACAGCATAGCTCAAATGTTAAAATTATGATACATCTGTAATTAAAGAAGAATTTTGGGTTGAGAGGATTATTATTTAGTACCGATAACATCAGCTCTGCTCTACTTTGGAGCTAGACGACAATATGTGGATTATCCAGCATAAAAAAACTTTTTTTAGTTTTTTTATGTTGTAGGTACCTACGTATAATCCTCTTGGTGCACTCTAGGAAAGAATAACAGCAAAAAAACTCCGACTCATTGCTTATAAAAAAAAATTATACTCTTTTGTTTGTCGACTCTTTTCCATTTTGTAAGGTGCGTTCTGTACCATTTTTCCTCTGAGTATATAAGAACTACCATACTCTTCCCTTGCCTGATAGATGTAGTAGGTACCTAGTTATTATTCGTAGACATGGTGTGGCGCCTATTTTTTCCCATTTTCCTATGACTGGCAACATTGTGAGAAACATAATAACATCCGTTTTTGCGCATGGCAATGATTTGCGATTGAATGATTGAGAAATTATTATTGAATCGGCAATTGTTACGAGTTGATTTTATTACTTTAATACGTGTTTCATACTTAGTATTTTTATGATAAAATGATTACCTTGTAGTTAAACTATCTTTTCTTCTGTAAATGACGCCATAATCTTTATAGATGACCGATGTGGCGCGGTGGGCGAAGGTCCGTCTGCGACGCAGGAGGTTGCGGGTTCGATTCGAGCCTCGCAACAATTGTGTGTACGATCTGCAGATATTTGTTCCGGGTGTTCTGGTCGTTTTCTATGTATAATAAAAAATATCTATCTATGTAATGTAACTATTGTATTATGTATATCAGTTATCTAGTACCCATAACACAAGCTCTGCTTACCATGGGGCTAGATAATGCTGTGTGAATTGTCCAGCATTATTTATATTTATTTATACGTTGACTTTGACTCCCTTAATACAATATTTGATTGCAACAAAAACAACAAATAACTGCCTACATACTATCTCTCGACAAATTATTAAACAAATCGTCACCATATTTGGTTTTCGAACGCACTCGTTCTTATTTCAAATGATAGGCAACAGCCGAGCTGTACCTATTCAGCCAGCATTCATAAATACATAATTCATTCCAAGAAAAAAGTAAATTGAAGACGAAAACTAACTGAACCATAAAGACGTGTCCACTTATAAGCATGGCACACTTCTAATTAGGTGGAACAAGAAATGGAATTATTGTCTCTGGCAGAATATGATTGTTGGCTGTTGTCATTAATTATTGAACCTACCTACTTAGTACATGGTATTTAAATGAACTCAAATGTGAATAGATTAATTTATTTTAAACTAGCTGTTTTCCCCGGTTTCGCCCGCGTTGAATTCGAATTTTACGTTTCTAAAATATAATATAGTCTATGTTCACCGAGGATAGTGTAGCTTCCCAACGGTGACATAATTTTTCAAATCGTTTTAGTACTTTCGGAGCCTATTCAATACAAACAAACAAAAAATCAAACCTTTCCTCTATTAATAAGTACCTATTTATTTAAAAAACGTGAATATTCTTGTGATTCGTTTGAATTTCGAAAACACTACTTTTCTTTTGTTTGGCGACTTCTTTTGGTTGTTCTTTGAACGTCTTTTATCTGGTGTCAGAAACCGGAATAAATGTATGCTCTAGTTTGAACTTAGAATCTTTTAAAATGTTTTTTTATTATAGTTTGACCGAAACCGCTGTACCGCGTCTGAGGTATGCGAGCGGCGAGACGGGGGGGAAATATCGGCCGCTCCGATTCATCAGTCTGCCGTCAACGCGTACTCTTGCTCTTTTTTCCTCGCCCCCCACCTCGCCGCACTTTCCTAAGGCGCGGTACAGCGGTTTCGGTCAAACTATAACAAACTTTTTGCACATGAACCTATTGACTGATTCAAACAATGAAGTACCTACCTACCTTTACTGGACAATTATGTTCTTGGTTTGGAGCATCAGATAATCTGTTTGAAGTTATAAACTAAACTTTAAACAAAATTCCCATTTTATAAAAATTACAATGGCAACAAATTCCAAAACTATCAAGCCAAAGCATTGAAGCATAAAGGCTGTCTTTAATGAATACTTAATGTATTTTATGGGCCCCATATATTTATAGTGCTTGGCTTTCCCATGGCCCCTCGCGTCGCGCTTCACTGGTAAATGAAGATATTGATAAATTTATCGATCGATACAATTGCATTCTCGATAAAATACTGATGAATGAACTAAACAAGTATAATTTGAATGTCTAAATAGATAGTGTTGCGCAAATAACTAAATCAGATAGGACAAGTTGGTAACATTTTAAAATTTATCAAAGTACCTATGTTCCTACTATCCCTCTGACATCACCTTAACATCCTATATTAGTACACTGTTGGACGGAAGCCGATAAGCGGCTTTTTATGTCGTTCAAGGTAGATTGTCCAGTCCAACTAAAGGTGCGTCAAGCTGAAGACAGGGCGCTATAGTGCTCATTGGGGGAGGCCTATGGATGGCCAGTGGACTAACATAGGCTGATGATCATCTAAAGGTCTGAAAGAGATTGCTTGTAGCGATAAATCCGCCCTTTGTACTGCTGTGATTCCCGGCATTTTTCTCTTCTATGTGTAATCATGTTTCTTAGAATATGTTGTTATTTGAATCAACTTATAAAATGAAACGTACCAAAGCAAAATATGTTTTTCTGGCTCAAGCGATATTCAATAGAGGAAATCAAAGCCTTTGATGACGTAATTATGGCGCTTCCCTATCGTTCTATTCCGATACATTTATGGTTTCTATTCATTAGAAAAAAATAATTGGATATCGCCCAAGTAGTCCATCTTTTTAACAACTTCTCACAAATTCTCGAATAAAACAAATTACCCGAAGAGTTGAGGCTAAAAACTCTTTTCGGCAACCGCTTTGTTAATTACTAATAGCACTGTCTCTTTTACACATATCAGTTTGTTTATTAAGCTGTCCCGTTCATTCATTAAGTTCTTTTTGGTCCGCCGGCGCTTGTAAAGGTCGGGTCAAAACGTTTTGTAGTTTTGTTTTTTATTTGTTTGTTTGTTGATTGCTAGTAATAATAATGTTTAGGGTGAACTAATTGGTGTAAATTTTTATTGAAAATTATTGGTGCAGTTGTCTTTGAGATATTAATGAAGGTGCAATGCCACTGTCAAACTCTGCTACGGTAATGTCAATCATTCTACCAACATGGGTTGTAAGGGGGACTCCAACATCTCGTCTTCCAAGCCAACCTAACCTACACGTGGTACACCCTGCTAGATAACGAACTAGGCTCTGGTGAAAATATCAAACCATCTTCATAATTTCACATTAATTTTACAATTATTTTCCATTATTTGACACTGACAGAAAAGTGTCCAACCAGACACAGTTGCCATAAACAAAGTATCATAATCATCATCTTCTACCAACATAAAACCTACTTACATCAAAAGATATACAGTACTCTGACCCCACGACAGCCAACATCGTGGGAGTAATTCTTATTTTGAAATTTAAAAAACTTATCTAAAGACCGTTACGCGTGATTGGCCAGATATTTGAATGGTATTCGAATATTTGAATATTCTTGATTTAATATTGTTTTATAAATTGGCCAATAATTTTTGTTAAGTATTCAATTGTTTGGGTCATTTGGGTAAACTTCGATGACGAAATTTTCATACAAAAGATTTAAATGCGAAATATTGACAAGATACTGCAATAAGGGAAAAGTTTTGAAAGCTAACACGATTGTCTTCTGTTTTTTCTAACAACTAGCAAGTTTGACGTCACGAATCGATACTGATATTCATACATACTCTAAAATTAAATAGTAGAATTATACACGAAAGAGCTATGGAAAGAGCTATGCTCGGAGTTTCTCTGAAGGATAGGATTCGTAACGAATACATCCGACAGAGAACCAAGGTTATCGACATAGCTCAAAGAATTAGCAAGCTGAAGTGGCAGTGGGCCGGCCATATCTCGCGAAGAACCGAGGGCGTCCTACACTACGTTTACCGAGTCGTGGTCTCCACTCAAGAACACGTTTGCCCCAGCGGCCGTCGGTTGTTCGCTTGTCAACTCACACATAGATTAATTTTTGTTACAAAATCTAGAAAAATATTTAATTACACTTTCCCTCTACTGTGACAGCAGCGTGTCTTACCTACCTCTATGTTAATAATTTTATTTCATTAAGTTAAAAAAATTACCATAGTTGTTTACTATTAATTATTTATCATAATTAATTTGCGGGCAGAAACTAGCTATCAAAATAAATAAAATAAATAATAAATAATGCTGGACAATTCACACAGCATTATCTAGCCCCATGGTAAGCAGAGCTTGTGTTATGGTACTAGATAACTGATATACATAATACAATACATTACATAGATAGATATTTTTTATTATACATAGAAAACGACCAGAACACCCGAAACAAATATCTGCAGATCGTACACACATTTGTTCCGAGGCGGGAATCGAACCCGCAACCTCCTGCGTCGCAGGCGGACCTTCGCCCACTGCGCCACATCGGTCGTCAAAATGGGGCCATATTTGGCATAATTTTCTATACAATAGCAAATAAATTACTTCTGCTACAAAATCAAGGGAATTGTCCAAGGACACTATCACTTTGATGATAGCAGCGTGTTTTTCCTCTATAAGTTTGTTTACTGTACATTTTCTAATGAAACTTTTCCCTTGTTCCAGGCTAAAAGAGCGGCGAAATCAACACCACGATACCCCAAAACCTCAAAATTACACGAATTCAATCACCCAGCAGCAAACCATCCACCCTGAGTTTCTCAGATCCATTTGGGCCCCCTTCAGAAGGGGGGGGCCCGTCCACCCCCCAGCCGGCGATGACCTCCCAGGAAATTGACCACCACCACCACTTAGGGGGCAGTCAGACCCCCCACGACAACTCCGCTAACTCCACCCCGACTAACTCCTCCAAATCTGCGTTCATAGAACTGCAGCAACATGGTTACGGAGCTTTTAAGGGGGGGTATCAGCACCCCCATCATTTTGGGTCGCCGGGGGGTCAGCAGAACCCCCATGAGGCTTCAGGGTTCCCCAGTCCGAGGTCGTTGGGGTATCCTTTCCCCCCTATGCATCAGAACACGTATGGGTATCACTTGGGGTCATATGCGCCACAGTGTTCGAGTCCGCCTAAAGATGGTAAGTGACACTTTTTATACATAAATTAGTTTACTCAGAAAATTCGCCGCTTAGGATGGTGTCAGATTAGGATTTCATCATCATCATCATCAGCCTATGTTAGTCCACAGCTGGACATAGGCCCCGTCTCGCCCTGTCTTCAGCTTGACGCATCCAGCATCCTGTCTGCAGTCCTTCGCAGGTCGTCATCCCACCTGGTCAGAGGGCATCCTACACTACGTTTCCCGAGTATACAAAGGAGCTATGAATCCTTAAAAATATTTGTGGAAAATCCATTCAGTGGGTTCCTATTAGATGTTTTGTTTTAGGTAGGCATATTATGGAGTTTACAACTTTTTTCATGATTAAGCAGAGTCATTAGACAATATCTATGCACCAAAAAGATCCAATAATATAGAATACCATATTATAAGAAATATTACTTCAGTGAGTTTTACCTTTACGTATGGTATCTAAGTGAAAAAAGTTACTCGCAGTCGCAGTGCCTTCAGTTATTCCGTGATCATGGCGCATGAAACTGTGCCTAAATATTGGATAACTCAAAAATCAAATCATGGTAAATATCCCGTTTTAAATGACTTTAGTGTTGATAACCAAGATAGTTTCAAAGTTTTATTGTATCTAAGTGTTCATAATACCTACAGTAATTTAGTTTCATCGAAAAAACATCAAAAATTATATTTGAAGTATAATCCACTTTAACGCCTCTACATTTTCATTTATTATTCTAATTTTTATAGTAACGAAAGAAGTATTTGTCTTTTAAAAGGATACAATTTGACTTTTTAACTTTTCCACCCTCGAATTAAGTGGAGCGTTATACCGCGGAGGCGTGAACATGATCGAATGTTGCCAAGTTCTCTTTTTGAATTCGAATTTCGAAGGAAAACTTTATTTTTTTGTCACGATACCTTTTATAACGGTAACTCGTACCTAATAGCTTTTGGACACTCGACTTTTGTTTATAAAAAAATAAATAATGCTGGACAATTCACACAGCATTATCTAGCCCCACCCCATGGTAAGCAGAGCTTGTGTTATAAATAAATAAATAATGCTGGACAATTCACACAGCATCATCTAGCCCCAAGCTAAGCAGAGCTTGTGTTATGGGTACTAGATGACTGATATACATAATACAATACATTACATAGATAGATATTTTTTCATTATACATAGAAAACGACCAGAACACCCGGAACAAATATCTGCAGATCGTGCACACAATTGTTCCGAGGCGGGAATCGAACCCGCAACCACCTACTTCGCAGGCGGACCATCGCCCACCGCGCCACATCGGTCGCGGTATATAGTTTAAACAATTTTTTTTCGTAAAAATGAAAGTTAAAGGAAACTCACGATTCCTTTTAAAAAAATGGCGTTATAAAGACAGCTTTCAGAAGCTATGGCTTGATACACTCTACTAAAATAACTTTTTATCTAGTCCAATTTTATCTGACCAATTCAGATGTAATTGCGAGTATTACTGGGGTAAATGGTTTCTCGAGTGGAGACCGCGACGTAGTGTAGGACGCCCTCCAAGAGGACGTATCCTAGATACGTCCTCGTCCTACACTACGTGTCAGTCATAATCCTCTAACAAATCTAGATTAAAGTAAGTGACAAAATTCATCTAGTACGGAATAGATATTAAAGTCATTTAAAACGGGATATTTACCATGATTTGATTTTTGAGTTATCCAATATTTCGGCACAGTTTCATGCGCCATGATCAGTTATTCCGCAATCATGGCGCATGAAACTGTGCCGAAATATTGGAAAACTCTAAATTTAAATCATGGTAAATATTCCGTCTCTAGCTTAGAAATCTATGTGTCAAATGGTTTATAAACCTTCCTCTTGAATCACTCTATCTATCAAAAATAATCGCATCAAAATCCGTTGCTTAGTTTTACAGATCTAAGCATACATAGGGACATACAGCGGGAAGTGACTTTGTTTTACACCTACTATGTGGTGATGATTATACTTTCTAAAGTTCAAGTAGACCTAGGTCCTATGAAATAACAAAACCTATGGTTGGAGCGACATCTAACTGCAGCAGCAAGTACCTATCACACAGTGTGCCACAGTGCATCGTATAAGTTAGTTTCTACTACACTGCAGCCACGTCATCAATGACCAATAGGAGCGCTTTAAAATGTCGTGTGGTGCACGCGGATTGGTTATTTTTGTTCCCACACCCCACTATCCATGATCTTTGTAAACGTTGTAAATTTAATATACTCGCTATTTTTACCAAATGAACTTGACTTCTTATTTTTCTCCAAATAATTTGAGTTTCTCCACATAATCACTCATCACTCCACAGAAACTCAAATTAAAGAACCTTAATTTTCTTAATAATTTTTGACGTTTAAATATCCTGATATCGTTGCAGTCGTAGACGAAGAATGGCATTGTAGTCAAAACACCCTTTGAATTCTTAAATAAATAATGAACATCGCTTGTCTACTGCGCGTGAATTGTTAATACTGCCATCTATCGAGGCCTATTAGGACTTCTATAGTTCCTTTGAAGTTTTCTTTCATGTTTGAATTAGGGATGATTCGGTACTTCAAATAGATACTATAATATATAAACATATTATATATAAACATACTTACAATGTTAGCACATAGGCCTCCCCTAATGTGCACATAGAAATTGATTGCACTACACACACTTAGTACCTACCTATATGAAGAAATTTCCTCACTACATAGTATAAAACAGTCGCTTCCCGCTGTCCGTCTGTCCCTATGTATGCTTAGATCTTTAAAACTACGCAACGGATTTTGATGCGGTTTTTTTAATGGATAGATTCAAAAGGAAGGTTTATAAACTTTTTGACACATATATTTCCACGCAAAACTTTAAAATTAAGTTACAATTGGCGGTCTTATCGCTCAAGAGTGATCTCTACCAGACCATGCCCTGTCTTTAGTTTGCCGCATCCGAAATCTGCCTGCAGGCCATAACTAAATCTATTTTGTCCAGCATTGGGACAGTAGATTCATACTGATTTGTCTCAAACATTTCGCAACAATATCAAATGCGAATAAATACCGCTGGATGCTCGAGCGCGCAACAAAAAACCACTTTTCCGCCGCAAGGGAAACTGAACATTAAATTGATGTTTTCCGACACAGGTTTTCCTCTGAATCGGTATTTCAGCAAGGTCGATTTTCCTGTGAGATTTCCCAATTAAGGTTTCACCGCTTTCTCGTTTCAAGGATTGCTTTTGTTCTAGATTAAAAAATCTAAACGTTTTTTTTTATTTGTCAGCGTGTGCTGACGAGTAATAAAGACATCTAGATTTCTATCTAAAAAAGACACCCAATATGTGCATACAGAATGTCACGAAATATATGTATACAGAATGTATTTTTGAGATGGAAAATACACCCTGTAGATATTTTTATCCAGGGTGTGTTTTTGAGATGGGAGTGGATGACCAAATCCGAAACTATGAGAGTAAAATAAAAGTGGTGAAAGGAGTCAGAGAGAAAAAAAAACTACAGTGAAATAACAAAGAAAACTAGTATTTAGAATTGGAAAAATGGTGCTAATTGCATACTTTTGCAAACAATCTACAGGTAGGTCAACTCATCATTTTCATCATCATCAGCCTATTAGCGTCCACTGCTGGACATAGGCCTCCCCCAATGAGCGCCATAGCGCTCTGTCTTCAGCTTGCCGCATCCAGCATCTACCTGCAGTCTTTCACAGGTCGTCATCCCACCTGGTCGGAGGGCGTCCTACACTACGTTTACCGAGTCGTGGTCTCCACTCAAGAACACGTTTGCCCCAGCGGCCGTCGGTTCTTCGCGAGATATGACCGGCCCACTGCCACTTCAGCTTGCTAATTCTTAGAGCTATGTCGATAACCTTGGTTCTCTGTCGGATGTATTCGTTACGAATCCTATCCTTCAGATAAACTCCGAGCATAGCTCTTTCCATAGCTCGCTGAGCGACTTTGAACTGGTGGACCAGCCCTATCGTCAGTGTCCACGTCTCAGCTCCGTAGGTCATAACGGGTAGGACGCACTGGTTGAAAACTTTCGTTTTCAAGCATTGCAGTATGGATGAAGAGAAGACGAGGTAGGTCAACTGATCCATGCCATATCAATACCAGTCGGAAGCGTCCCCGCGACGCTGGCTGCATTGCCCTGCTATAACTAACAAACACATTTAACTTGATACAATAAATTTTACTAAAACAAACAAAACCCACAATTAACTAATAGTGACAAATTTAACTAACCTCATCAATTTTAATTCAAGAGCCATTCATTTTAATCAGACCTCCGCTAACCTGCGTTTATTTAGACATTAGAGATCAATTTATCATGGCTAAATGTACCCGGGCCGTGGTGATCGCTACGTAATAATCGAATCCTCGATTTTAACCGGCAGATAAATAAATAAATAATGCTGGACAATCCACACAGCATTATCTAGCCCCAAACTAAGCAGAGCTTGTGTTTTGGGTACTAGATGACTGATATACATAATACAATACATTACACAGAAACATTTTATTTTTATTATACATAGAAAAACACCAGAAACCCGGAACAAATATCTGCAAATCGTTTAAATTTGTCCCGAGGCAGGAATCGAATCCGCAACCTCCTGTGCCGCAGGCGGACCTTCGCATAACGTGCCACAGAGGTCGTCACGGATGTCGTAAGAGCCTACTAAGGGAATTTAGAGCAGTAGCTTCTTACAGTTTATTTTTAATACATCCACTGCGTGGTGACCGCAGTGGAGGTATTATCATGATTCATTTCAGTAAGACCTTTTTTATTCCTTTTAAAATAAAATATATAAATACGTAACTGCTTGCAAAGTACATAAAGTAAATTTAGTACTAATAAAGATATACAGGGTGGATTTTTTGGACGGGACAGTAAGGAGGTACCTTCATAGGTAAGTCCATTTTCCTGGACACCGGTACAGGGTCTTTGGAGACTTACCATATTTTTTAGAGAAATTATAAACCTCAAAGTCATATTAAAAAATACAGTAAGCAAAAAATGGGTATATTGTATGGAAACCATTTTTGATGCTAATCGATCCTGTTGCTAACAGAAACTTCTATTGCCCAAACTGTGGTTGGGATACTTTAAACGTCAGATACGTTTCCTGCTGTTTAAAAAGTTTTTGAGTAAAATGCTAATTTGCCAACTGTATTTTTTTTAATGGGGATAAGTTTACATTAGGAACTCTAAAAAATATGCAGTCTCTTCAGACCATTTTTCTGTACAACGATTAAAATACCTCTCTTATTTATTATTAACTCATTTATTCTCAGATTCATAATCCATAGTAAAATAATGCACATACAAATTAAAAATGTGAAAAACAAAATCACACAATAAAATAAAATAAAACTAGAATAATATAACGTAGGGAAATTAAAAAATAAATAATAAAATACAAATTGAAAACTTACTAACCTAACATTTAGAAGGATGTAGACCCCATTAATATCTTCATCCATTTGTTTTGGATGGGACAGTCCAGACGTGAAACAATCATTTTCAGGATGCCGTTGCTACTGGCTCGCGCACGCTGTAGTAGGGAAGCGACTTTTTTGCGAATAATATAGTCTTAGAATCTTATAGTCTCATAAAAATAATTCAACCTGTATAAGTAAGGTACCTTATTAATTGTAAGATAATGTATGTTATCTAAGCGATCATTAATAAGACCGTTTTGTTTTATTACGTAAATTAATAACATAATTGTTCAATAAAAACCAACAATTATTTTATTAAAGAGAATTTAAGATTAACAACCAGAAAAATCATTCAAGTTTCTGTAACTTATTGGTGCATATAACTGATACTGACTTGAAATTTTGACATTGCTGGCTGGAAAGAAATTATGAAAAAAAAGTTCCGCGATAATAATCAAAACTCTTTGCATCGTCTTTGTTGATCGAAGCATCGCGTATCGTCGCATTACTTTCAATTAGGTAGGTATCGAACGTGGCGTTCGATAAAAATAAATTGACATCACACTATTTTGAAATTTTGTCATTGCTGGCTGGAAAGAAATTATTAAAAATAAGTTCCAAAATAATCAAAACTCCTTGCGTAGTCCGTCTTTGTTGACATGACTTGACTTCTTTGATATCGCAATTGTGTCTGACTGATATCGAAGCAAGCATCGTCTCATTACTTTCAAATTTCGAACTGGGGCGTTCGCTAACAATAAATTGACATCAAACTATTTTGAAATTTGTCATTGCTGGCTGAAAAGCCATTATGAAAAATAAGTCTCAATAATAATCAAAACTCTTTGCATCGTCTTTGTTGATTGAAGTATTGCGCATCGTCTCATTACTTTCAAATTTCGAACTGGGGCATTCGCTAACAATAAATTGACATCAAAATATTTTGAAATTTCGTCATTGCTGGCTGGAAATAAATTATGAAAACTCCTTGTTCCTCCATTTGTTGACTTGACTTCTTTGATATTGGCAAATGTGTCTGGTATCGAAGCAAGCATCATCGTCTCATTAGGTACTTTCAAATTGGGGTGTAAGGGGGACTCCAACATCTCGTCTCCCAAGCCAACCTAACTGCACGTGGTACACCTTGCTAGATAACGAACTAGGCTCTGGTGAAAATATCAAACTATCTTCATAATTTAATAACTCATCGATTTTACAATTTTTTTCCATTACTTGACACTGGCAAAAGTATTCAACCAGACACAGTTGCCATTAACAAAGAATCAACAACTTTTAAATTTCGAATCGAACTATGGCGTTCGGTAACCACTTACGTTCTATTGAGTTCAAAAACTATGGCCAGTATTCACTAACCAGAACTTTATAGTTTCTGAACGGAACGGACTTGGAAAGGTACATTCGTGTTAAAAACTGCTTATCAGCTCCGCTCGAGGTCGGTACACCCACCCACTTGATATGCCGGGATTGATGCTCTACCTAACTATTATGTTCTTTTGTGTTGTCAGGCGTAGCCTAGTGTGGGTAAAAATCTTTAGCGTATAACTCTATTTAATTCAAATCATAACTTCACATGAACACTTGGTGAAGTTAATTGCCAAAAATTATATTATAGGTACATTTGTGTATTAATAGTGTCTAAAATTAGTATTTAATTTTTATTTACATTAACGAATATGAGTATTTGATTATATATGTTCTATATAGCATATACATTAGTCTATCTACGCCACCTTCTATATCTATACAATACTTACGTGTCCAACCAAAGGTTTCCTGTAAGAAATCGCTCTTAGAGATAAGGCTGTCCATTGTGCATATATTATACATCACTATTTGTAAGGGTACATTACATAATACACCGTAAAAGTCAATGTGTCTATTCTATACCCACCCTAAGCATTCTACCTTTTAATTTTTTTCTCCCGGAAAAAAGCATCAACCAACTGCTAGCCCCGAGGCGTCACGATAGACATAATGACAGTACACGTCCTTTTAATTATTACGTGTGGGTTTTAACTAAATGTATATTTTTTACTACGAAATTTTTATGTTTTTAACAGTTTTTTTCGTAGGGAAATTGCCCGGTTTTGGTAAAGTAGGTACTCATACATTTTTTATATTTCTTTGTAAAAAATATCTCTAAATACGAGTAGGTTACTTATATTATAACTAACGAAAATTTTTGGTAAATAATTTTTTTTTGCAAGAAAACTGGGGTACCTATATGTTGTGGTTAAATAGCCATGCATTTTTATGACATGTCAAAATATAGCCCATAATACATTAACCAGTTACATATTGCCAAATAAGAGAAGTCATGTCATCACTACAGATTGTACAACAAAGTCGCTTCCCGCTGTCTCTCTGTCCCTATGTATGCTTAGATCTTTAAAACTGCGCAACGGATTTTGATGCGGTTTTTTTAATAGATAGAGAGGTTCCATAGGAATGTTTATAATTATGTATAAAATACATGCATTTGCACGTGTGCGAAGCTAGGGCGGGTGTTCACTGAAACTAGTTTTCACCAAAAGTTTATTCAAAAAGGGTTCAGCCTTCAAAAAACTCTTAGACCCGATGGGTGTGGTCGACACTACCAGGAACACTATCTTTAGATCTCTGGTTGAAAGGATATAGAAACCGTATAAACCAGACAATTTTAGGGTTCCTATTGATATAAGGAACCCTAAAATAACGCTTTTGTTCACTAGACTAAATTCTAATCTTGAAGTTACTAGAATTTAATGTGGCCACATCGGCCAGTCTCAACAAACACTGTTCTTGACTACGACTCCGTAAACGTAGTGTAGGACGCTCTCAAACCAGGTGGGATGGCGACCTGCAAAAGACTACAGGGAGATGCTGGATGCGACAAGCTAAAGGCAAGGCGCTGTGACAATACAATACAATACAATAAAAAAAAACTTTATTGTACACAATTATCAAATCAATCATTACAAAAATACATTATATGCGACAAGTACAATGGGCGGCCTTATCGCTTAGAAGCGATCTCTTCCAGGCAACCAACAGGCTGTGACGCTCATAAGGGAGGCCTATGTCTAGCAGTGGACTAACATAGGCCGATAATGATAGAATATCCACACAGCATTATCTAGCCTTAATATTAGCAGAGCTTGTGTCATGGGTACTAGATGTCTGATATACATAATTCAATACAATACATAGATAGATATTTTTTATTATACATAGAAAATACCCAGACTACCCGTTACAAACACTTGGGAATCGAACCCGCAACCTCGCAGACGGATCTTCGCCAGCTACGCCAAGACTAGTAGGTACTTAATCCTATCAATAGAAGTCACATACACAATTTTTATTTCAAAGTTAATATCCCATTTCGAAAGCAGTAAGTTTATGTTACACTTTGAAGTTAGCGCAACAACTTTTATAGCGGGTTACTTATTTATATAACTTAGCTTTCACTTTTTATATTAAGTGAACTGAAATTTTAATTAAATATCTAAGTTTAAATGTACTAGCTGCGTGTTACTCGCGTTGACAAAAATTTAATATTTTTACGTCGGGAAAAAATTGGTAAATAATCGCGATAAATACCCGTTGTATTAGTGCTTATAATTTTGATAGACATTAACTTAAATTCACCAAATCCATTCCATCCTAAGGTTGCCTAGAAGAGATCGCTAAAAAGTGATAAGTCAAAAAGCAGACTATTTATTTTTTACAGTCTATAGAGGTATTCTAGGTCTAAACATACATCTATTAAAAATTTCAGTAGTTTTAGCGGGAAGAGGTAATTATGTTGATTCGATTCGCGCCAATGTTTGTACGATCTGCAGATTTTTTCCGGGTATTCTTGCAATTATCTCTGGCGGGAATCGAACCCGTAACTTTTTGCGTCGCCGCGCCATAAAGATCTTCATCATCATCATCAGCCTATAGCAGTACACTGCTGGACATAGGCCTCCCCAATTAGCGCCACAGCGCTCTGTCATCAGCTTGCCGCATCCAGCATCTACCTGCAGTCTTTCGCAGGTCGTCATCCAACCTGGTCCGAGGGCGTCCTACACTACGTTTACAAAGGTCTTAGGTTATGGCAAATCCTGTTCAGTAGTGGATAATAAATGTTGTTCAACAAAACGTCATTTTAAAACTTCACAGATAGAAAGTGGCCGGTCTGTACCTACCGCGCAACCTTTTTAACCTTTTTACTGACGAAAGGGGTATATTGTTTTTTTTAGCTTTTAATCCTAAGTTTCGGTAGGCGTTTTCGGGGGGCGGGGTACTTGAACTTATGCGCTCTGATTGTGGCTCTACCTTGAAATATATTATTCTGTACTAGCTGCGCCCCACGGTTTCGGCCGCGTGGAAATCTATGTGTCAAATAGATTATAAACCTTCGTCTTGAATTATTCTATCTATTTAAAAAAACCACATCAAAATCCATTGCGTAGTTTTAAAGATCTAAGCATACAAAGGGACAGACAGATAGCGGGAAGCGATTAATGATGAAAGAAGATTTGAGTTTATTCGTTACAAACATACAAATCTTCCATCTTACAATACTTTTTTTGCATAATTAAAAATTTAACAAACGTGAAAAAAAAATACAGAATATGTGACAATTTGGCGGTATTATAAACGAAGTGTTCAAGAAAGTATTTATCTATCTAAATACTTCGTATGAGAACAACCCATCGACATTATCATAGTAGATAATTGTTTCTCTATTGTTTAACACTTTGATTGCTGAAATCACACGGTATGTGTTTTCTACAAGTGACTAATATGCGTAAATCCACACTAGCGCAGCGGCTGAGAAAACACAGATCTTTGTGACTCAGCACAGCCGTAATATTTTTCGAACGAAACGCATGTGCGGCGCAACACAACCGCTGTGTAGAGCGGCAGCACGAATTTTTTAGGTTAAAAAAAAAGATCGCAGTCGTCGAATAAAAATCGCAGTCAAAGTGTTAAGTAATAAGTTTGTACCTAGTTTTAGCTTTCCTATCTATATGGTTTTTAAATGTACCTAATGTGCCGTGTCAAATAAATGATTTCATTTCATTTATCGATAACAAGGCCATCACTAGCCTTCGACACGTCCCATCACTAGCGGGGGTGTGGCAGCTCCTCGGGCAAGCATTGTTTTGTCTGTTCAACTGACGGATGCCGACGTATGTACGAGTATGTATGGATGCTTGAGTATGTATGGGAAATTCTCAGAACGAGTGTGATTTTCTGTTTAAAACGGTTTTATGAAAGATTTTATTATTTTGAGGATGTGGTTATTGAAATAATGTTTGATATTGTTAGGGGATTAATAGTGTTAGATTTATAAAAAACCAAATATGGAAATTATAGCAAAATTTCTTTTCAAAATCTAATATTTACGTTAAACTTGAAATGGTTATTATTTTTTTCTGCAACCGCATACTTTTACATTTTAGCATACTACCTAATCAGCCAATCACAGCGGTGTAAGAGCAAGACATAATTCTTTTATTTAGCTATCCTTTCCTTGACATGATCCAGTAGTTTTTTGTTAACAAATCAAGGATTTTTGGCACTTACTTTGACTTTTGCTTTAAAAATATCAGGCATGAGTCATTGCCAAAACTTGCGGTAGGTACATGGTTACCATATTTAGATAGATAATACTTTATTGCACACTTAGTATATAAGAAATATGTAAAAAAAAACTTAAAAAACAAATGACTATTGGCGGTCTTATCGCTTAAAAGCGATCTCTACAGACCATGGATGGATAGGATCTTGGACATTACCAGGGGATCTGTGCTATTTAGGTACCTACCTAGGTACTAATTGTTATGACCTACGGAGCTGAGACGTGGACACTGACGATAGGGCTGGTCCACCAGTTCAAAGTCGCTCAGCGAGCTATGGAAAGAGCTATGCTCGGAGTTGATAGGATTTGTAACGAATACATCCGACAGAGAACCAAAGTTATTGACACAGCTCTAAGAATTAGCAAGCTGAAGTGGCAGTGGGCCGGCTATATCTCGCGAAGAACCCACTACCGCTGGGGTAAACGTGTTCTAGAGTGCAGACCACGACTCGGTAAACGTAGTGTAGGACGCCCTCCGACCAGATGGGATGACGACCAGCGAAAGACTGCAGGTAGATGCTGGATGTGTCAAGCTGAAGACAGGGCGCTATGACGCTCATTAGGGGAGGCTTTGGTTTCTATAAGTATTAACCCCAATGTTAGGAAAAATTATAAGAAATGCAGCAAGTCTGCGTTGTAAACTTCCGGGATTTATAAATGAATATGATTTTGGTGCCTAAAATTGAAAGATTTACAAAGAACCGCTTCGATGCGGATTCATTTGCATACAAAAATAGACAAGACTTTTTTTAATAATATAACGTCTTTTGATATCGAATATTGATGAACACAAACCATCACAATAAAATTGATTGATTTTTCTCATCATCTGTACCTACTAAAAACGCGCCGCACTCAATTCGAAATTCAAAAATTCTCCACGCTTCGTTCAGAAACTTGAAAGATTCAAAGGAGGTTGTATTGTAAGGGTCATTGCAAACGAGACACCAGCACTATCTTAAGTACTCTACCTAGATAAAATAATTCATCTAGAAAAATAGCTTTTCTGCCGTCAACACTATTTGGTAGGTAAGGCCTGGTTCAGTTATTTGAGCCGGTGGAGTGATGATGGCCGATGATGATGATGTAGGTGGTTAGATATTATATTAAATATTTAAATGACACTGCAGCACATGATACATATGTCACAATAACTATAAGGCACAGCTTAATATAACACAGAGAAAATAAATAAGTTTTGATGGAACAAAGCTTGAGAACAATATGTTATAATAAACAAGAAGTAATGGTAATAGGATGCTATGGATTTTATTATCTGAAATAAATAAATACAATACAATAGTAAACTATACGTAAACAATTTAAAAAGTACAGATTCAATAAACCTTTCCAACGTTAAATTGCTACTTACCAATTATCAAGATTATGGAGGCTTACTTACCACTCAAGTTGACAGCAAGTGGCCCGTCTGCACCGTCCTAAGTAAAATATTAATATTCGAAGCGAGTCTACCGCCAAAAACCGACCGTTGGGTGTCGGTACAGATCAGATGTACGATACAAAACCTGCAATTACGACTTACCACTGACTATTATCAAGTAGCGAGCAGCTTTCATATATTTTACAAAATGGATGGCTGTACGTTCGGATATTTATATTGTAGATTTATGACGTTGAGTGTACAATGATTTAGAGTGTTGGTGTTTCCGAACGGGGTTTTTGAATTTGGAATTTTGGAGGGTGTGTTGTTTACACGTTCTTTATTGAATTTGGAATAGCGAAGAAGTAGAATCTGCTTGTTATTCAAGTATCTTATTTGCTGTTTGGTAGGTCAACTGGCAATCAAATAGTCATATCGCAATGCTTTACCGATTCGATTATTTATCACAATCGATTTTGTATATTATGAAAAAGCTGTAGGTTATCGATTTTATATTTATGCTGAAAATTTTGTGTTATTTACTGATTTTACTCGGGCGTCTACATTACTTTGTTATTGGAAATGGAATATTTGATGAAGTCATAGTGTTTTTCTCAAATTTATGTTTTTTAGAATGTCGCATTTGGCCATCCTAGCGATGTCAAAAAAAATATTTATTTTAAATTCTAAGTCTCAAAATATCATAGACTGTCTTTTTATTGCTATTTAAAATCTAACAAACTTAGTAGAAAATATCCTATTTAAGTAGTTTGACAAAAAAAAACACACAACAGCAATTACCCACCAAAAAGGTGTCATGCTCCAAACCTAGACAACAATATCTAACATACAATCTCCTTTCCAGAAAAATGCGGCCTCTCCGACGACCCAGGTCTCCGAGTGAACGGCAAAGGCAAGAAGATGAGGAAGCCACGCACGATATACTCCAGCCTTCAGCTGCAGCAGCTGAACAGAAGGTTCCAGAGGACGCAGTACTTGGCTCTGCCGGAGCGGGCGGAGCTGGCTGCGAGTCTTGGGCTGACGCAAACGCAGGTAGGTTTTTTGCACACTATGAACACCTTGAACCCCTTGAATCCCTTGAATCCCTTGAATCCCTTGAATCCCTTGAACCCCTTGAACTTCTAGAAGGCTATAAACCCCAAGAAGGCCATGAACCCCAAGAAGGCTATTCAAATTTAAATTCAAAATGTTTTATTTCTTTAGGCATACGGACTTAGACAAGTCAAAATTTATACTATAGGTACATTATTATTTATATATTCATTTATTTAACAAAATCCACAGTCCTTTTTCTATATAAACTTATACTATGTTTCTCCTAAGACCAATAACGGATAAGTAAGTAACTAATTAAATATTTTTCGTACAGATTTAGACATTTAAATAGACACTTAAACATTTCCAATCGTTCATTAAAAGACTTTTCTTTTTAGCACCCGAATATTAAAAAAACATAGTAATTATGTCACATACCCCATTATTAGCCACGACAGTGTGTCCGCCATTTTTATTTTTTATCTACAAATCTGTGCTAGAGGATTACCGACTTTAAATGTATAACGAAAAGGTTCCTAATGTTATGGATAGGTGTTGTCGGCGATAGCAAAGACTATAATTAAAACACAGTAAGTAGCTTTTTTATCTTGCTGATAGTATGTCGTTTCTATGTGGTTATTTTAGTTGTCTCTTTTATTTTTTATTAGGTACCTACAGTTTATTTTTAGAGCTCTGTTGGCTTAGCGGCTAGAAGGCACATTTAATATGTAGGCTTTACATTTCACTAGATCTACATATTTGTCATGATATCTACAAAAAGGCATTTCACTAGATACATATATGTACATATTTGGCATCTTATCTACAACAAAACATAATGTAAACCAATAACAAACGAAATACTATGTGTTCGGGTAAACCGACCATGCAGCAGATATGCATTTTAGCAGCGCTTGCAATTGAATGCGTCATCATCAGCATCATCATCAGTATATAGCAGTACACCGGACATAGGCCTCCCCCAATGAGCTATGGCGCTCATTGGGGGAGGCCTATGTCCAGTGTCCCTGTCTTCAGCTTGCCATTGAATGCGTATTTGCCCGCGATTACCTAAACTACCTCAGTTCATATGAGATGGCTAAATATCTCATATGATACGACTCGGTAAACGTAGGACGCCCTCCGACCAGGTGGATGTCGACCTGCGAAAGACTGCAGGTAGATGCTGGATGCGGCAAGCTGAAGACAGGGCGCTGTGGCGCTCATTGGGTGAGGCCTATGTCCAGCAGTGGACTGCTATAGGCTGATGATGGTGATGATACACTGACGAATCTGAATCGACCGGTTAAAATGAGGTCATATTATGTTAGAAAAGCTCATAATGCCACAGTATATAAATAAGCAGTACATCAACTGTGTCTGTAACTGATTGATTCGTTATAATGTCACCGTGCGGAATGAGTAATCGTACGGACGGAGCGTAGACCTAAGAAGGTTTAGAGGTGTCTTGGTAGTCCCTTTGTGTAGTAAGTACACGATAGAAAAGAGATCTGTAAGAATAAGAATATATATTGTGTAAAAATGTGTAGGTAATAGGAAAGGTCTTCAAAATATAATTTGGTAACAACGGTATAGCATGAGATTAGAAGTGCATTTAGCTTTATTTGTCTAAAGTACCAATATTTTGTTCACTAGTTCGATTAATTTGGGCTATTAGAAGCACACTTCATATATATCACGATATTTCTGTGTCCGTATTTAATGTTAAGAATTTAAGCTTATTCCAAGCGTATTGTATTCGTGGAAATCGAGAGTTTTTGATTGATAATTCTTATTAACATCATCTCTTCAAATATTTTTACAGTTCCTTTAGTTCGAACTAAAACTAGAACTAATGAAGTTACAACGAACAATATCTATTATTATGATAAAAAATCTGTACGATAAAAACGGTTTCCTTTAATCATGTCAATAATAGTGACATCACTAATAAAAAGCTACTTTTACGTGCTTTTGTGCAAATATAAAAAAAAAATTTTTTGAAGAATTTAAATGGTTTTTCTTTGAAGTAAACAAGCGTGAGCAAATCCTTGCAGTCATTCACGTTTGCGTCGAAGCGGTCAAACCTCGGCGCTTCTATTTCTTCCAAGCTCTACATACAAGTTGCAGTATAAAAACTGAGACTGAGTTAATTTCATTATAATTTAATATTTCTCAGTTATTGCGTTACTGTCTGTATCACTTTGATCGGCCGCGTCGATATAGGGAGGTAGGATGTCGATGAGAAATATCGATGGTTTTTGTCGATAGATAGGTATTTTCTATATAATATTTTTAAATGATCTGAACACATAATTATATGTATTTATACAAATAAATAAATAAAAAATAGCTCAGGAACCGCTATTCGTTGCGTTTTATGGGGCCTATGTCCAGCTGTGGACGTGTGTGGGCTAATATTAGCATTTTATGATTTAAATTATGATGAAGGAACCATTTAGACATCATCATCATCATTAGCCTATGTTAGTCCACTGCTGGACATAGGCCTCCCCCAATGAGCGCCATAGCGCCCTGTCTTCAGCTTGCCGCATTCAGTATCTACCTGCAGTCCTTCGCAGGTCGCCATCCCACCTGGTCACAGGGCATCCTACACTACGTTTACCGAGTCGTGGTCTCCACTCGAGAACACCATTACAACACTTACAATTACAACACCATTTAGACATGTCCCAAGCTAAAACACATATTCTAAATGGAACTTTTCTTCTTTGATTGTGATTTCCGTGAGTAACTTAAATACGGATTGATTGAGCTGTTCTAAAGACAATGTACATTTATTTCTGCAATTATCGCAAAAACGAGCGAAGCCGCGGTAAAAAGCCTAGCTGCGTCGTAAATTATAACATTTGTCTTGAAGTGCTGTTTATTAGCCATTGTTTCCTATGTCAGAGTTATAATCAGCTGTAAGTGTGATCAGTTGATCATTAACAAGTATGAACCTGTACACAATGAGTATGAACAAACTGATCCATTCAAAATTCGAAATAAACAAGCTCACTGCCTGCTGCCTGGCCATGAGATTATACTGGGAATAGTATCATCGTTATATTTTTGTATTTGTTTAATGATAACAAGTATTTTAGCGACCATTATCACGCGTAAAGACAGCAAATTCAAATTTCAATTTAAAAAATCAAAACAATTTTAATCAAGACAATTTAAAATATCAATAATTTTACGTTAAGCTTAAAGTAATCTAAGAAGCAAATACATATTATTATTGTTTTACAAAAAAACGTAGTCATTTATTTTTTCCTTTTCTATAAAGTTATTTTCTATAAACGTACGTTCTATATGTATTGTATTGTATTATGTATATCAGTTATCTAGTACCCATAACACAAGCTCTGCTTAACATGGGGCTAGATAATGCTGTGTGGATTGTCCAGCATTATTTATTTATTTATAAACGTAGAAAATAATCACGAATTTGAGTCCAACCTACTCTTTTTTTAGACACTTTAGGAACTCTACAAGTTACCTTTAGTCACCTTTATAGTTTTATTACTCTAATATTGCACACAGTTTCTGAGTAGGTTCGTTATTTGTTTTTTTACCTCCTTGTGCAATAGGATTAAGCTTATAAGGTCAAGAGGGATGTGTTTTTTACAATTTGCAATGTATCGATAAAAAAAGTCGATAAAAAGCCTTCATGATTGATTGGTTGCGAACGTTGCGACACGGTGAGCATAGTAAGTCGATGTTTTTTACTTTATATTGCTTTTTTTCTAGTAATCTTTCTAATCTAGACCGTTTAACAAAGTAATTTTTTTATTTTAATTATGTTGTGGATATGTGAATAGAAAAATGGACGGATATGTATAATATAAATGATAAAATATAGTATAAATGTAATTTTGACATCGTTTTTTATAGTCTTTATAACCAAAACTGCCGCTGGGGCTAACGTGTTCTTGAGTGGAGACCACGACTAGGTGAACGTAGTGTAGGATACCCTCCGACCAGGTGGGATGACGACCTGCGAAAGACTGCTGGTAGATACTGGATGCGGCAAGCCGAAGACAGGCCGGATTGGAGGAGGCCTATGTCCAGCAGTGGACTGCTATAGACTGATAACCAAAACAATGAAAATTACTTTATTTAATACAGATCTATTTTTTATTTAAATGAAGTGTCACGGAAAATTCGAACCGAAAAATGAAAGGATGGATGTGAATAAATGATATTTTAACATCGTTTTGTCGTCTTTGTAAACAGAAGAACAAAAATGTCGATTTTTAATATAGATACTTCTTAAAAACATAAAATTCAAGTTCTTTTTCTTGTTTTATATTATCAAATGTTATTCCGCTTACAAAACTTTCAAAAATCGAACATACAAGTTTTATAACCATGTCATCGATTCCCACGTCCCGCCGGAATCGGTCACGCCTCTAGCCTTCCAAATTTAAAATAAAATTCTAATCAAGCTTTACAATATCATTTCTGTTTTCTTTTATTTCGAGTCAAAGTTGAAGTTGTGTAACATAACGGGGCGTTCTTTTTTTAAATCTTGTGTTTACAAGTTTTAAAAAGGAACAAGTGTTTTTTTGTTTTAATTTTACAAATATGAGAATTCGTTCGAAAATTACGAATAGACAATATAATAATAGTTACTTAAAATAGTTATTTTCGGTTATTATACTCCATTCTAGATAGGTACGTAATGTACGCAATGTGTTGTTGTGGGGTAAACGTGTTCTTGAGTGGAGACCACGACTCGGTAAACGTAGTGTTGGATGCTCTCCGAGCCTGGGAAAGACTGCATGTAAAATTTTCTTTCTGACATTTTAGTTATCTACCTTTTATGATTATATATTTTTTTTGACATTACTTATAAAGCCTAAGAATATTGTAGCTAATAAATTTGTAACAATTTTGCACGCCCTGACGAGGCAGAATGTATAGGAACCTTATTATTAAGAAGATCTATTGTACCTACATTCCTGCAAAAATAAATGATTTATGATTTATTTATGCTGGATATGTCAAGCTGAAGACAGGGCGCTATGGCGCTCTCAGGGAAGGCCTATGTCCTAACGACTAACAGGCTGATGATGACGCAATGTACCTATAAGTAAAAAAAGTATCTCAACGACTTCAAAACTTCCTACACCTTTCCAATAAAACACCAACAGTACAGCACAATCGTCATTCGTCACAGAGCAATACGAATTAAAGCACGGTAGTCAACATCATCCATCATCATTTTATTCCGCCGCAAAGTTATAACTTCACTTGACAGTGGCGCTAGTATCGCGTTTTTGTAACATGTAGAACGCAATATCGAAGAAACCGCTTTAGTTCCGATTTGCTCCACCAGAAGGTTGTATGATGGTGGCGTTTTAAATTAGATTTGTTACCTTTGGTGAACGATTTGTGCTTTTTGCTTCGGTTTTCATTCATTCCAAATCTCTTTATTTTATTGTTAATAATGTTTTTTTGTATTTCATTCATTTTAATGTGTAGACGTGACGAATCACTTTTGTCTTCACGTGGATAAGATATATATCGTAGCTTTTGTTCATCGTCTACCTATAATTAGTCCTCTGCTGCTGGACATAGGCCTCCCCTAATGAGCACCCTTAGCGCCCTGTCTTCAGCTTTCCGCATCCAGCATCTGCCTGCAGTCCTTCGCAGGTCGTCATCCCACTTGGTCGGAGGGCATCCTACACTACGTTTGACGAGTCACGGTCTCCACTCAAGAACAAGTTTACCCTGGGGTAAACGTGTTGTCGGTTTTCGCGAGGTATGACCGACCCACTGCCACTTCGGCTTGCTAATTCTTAGAGCTATGTCGATAACTTTGGTTCTCCGTCGGATGTATTCATTACGAATCCTATCCTTCAGAGAAACTATGATATATTGCATTATTTCATTTAGCTAAAGAAAATAAACGCGTGGACGCAGTATACCTATCAAATTTCAACTCATGTGGTTTCCTATTAGTTACAAGCTTTCGAACCAAACCCACAGACTCTACATAAAAAAGTATCTGGTAATTTTATTCCTCTGAAACCGAACACTATCTGAGCACATAAACCAACCGACCAATGACGACAGAGTTAGGTTCCACAAGTCACCATCTCAAATGTTAAGAAGAATGACTTTCCATTTTCGAAATAACGGCTCTGATTGGCTGTCAAACTCTAACCGTCAACCAATGACCGCTGATCAAATGTCATGACTTGCAATTAGAACAATAGTGATGTGAAAAAATCGGCTTCTGTTAAAGTGGCATTGCTTCTAGTTTTTGTTCTTTCGGCCGTTCTTTGTGAGTCACTGACGCCTGTCTGTGTCGATGATTTCGATTTTTTATCGATAACAGTGCACCGCTCTAATTAATGTGTTCTTAATTTGAATTCGTTATATAGCAGCATAACATATAATATACCATTATCTACAGATTATTAATACCTATTGGTGTTTGACGCAAACCTCCTACTGGTCCAGTGTTTGATGCAAGCCTCCTACAGGTCCAGTGTTTGACGCAAGCGCTACTGTCCCGAGTTGGCAATCGAACCCATATCCTCCTACGTCCTTTGCCCACCGCGCCACACATGTCGATATTATTTTATATGAACTTCAGATATCCTGATTTCGCCAAAGAAGTGCAGTTCCAGTGCTCCGTCGTATTTCAGAGATATGTGTTTTTTTTTTCATTCTAATAATAAACAAACACATCCATAATAAACATATATAAGTATTTTGTAAGTAATCAGAAGGACCTAATTCATAATGCCTCCTTTTATAGAGTTTTTAGTAAGTGATTACGTACTAACATAATATATAGTCAAACCTATGTGATAGTTACTAGGCTGACTTGCTATAATAACACCTTTACAAACCTTTGTGGTTTTCTTAGTGTTATTATGAAACTTTCTTTGTAATATTATGTTGCTAAATAAATAATCCTCTGCTGGACATAGGCTTCCCCCAATGAGCGGCACAGCGCCCTGTCTTCAGCTTGACGCATCCAGCATCTACCTGCAGTCTTTTGCAGGTCGTCATCCCACCTGGTCGGAGGGCGCTTATTGGGGGAGGCCTATGTCTAGCAGTGGACCTATATAGGCTGATGACGATGATGAAACTTGACTTTGTCTCTCTCTCCCAATAAGGTTTGCTGGAAGAGAACTCTTTTTAGGGTTAAGTTCGCCTTTGTTTAAATTTTCTAGAATAAGTTTTGTGTTATGTTTTTCGGGCAAAAAGTATAAATAAATAAATGAAATAAATAATAGTAAATACTTAATCCGCATATAAAAGTATTTACAAGTTTATATACATTAGAACATAAACACATTCTAAGTATCAACGTATATATAAAGTGGACATAAAAACAATTCGATATGCCATGAGGGTGATTATGTCATGCAAATATTTTTACGACAGATAATTTCTATGGTTAGTACGTATTTGGATTTATTAATGTACAATTAATTATACTAGCCATTTTAATTAGATACCTTAGACTTTGTCGCAATAATCATTATAATAATAAAATCATTCATTTCTGATCCACAATAAATTCATAAATTGAACCATACATATTTAGATAACTACACAATTACTTACCTTTTCTAATATTATAAAGAGGAAAGGTTTGATTTTTTGTTTGTTTGTTTGTAATGAATAGGCTCCGAAACTACTGGACCTATTTGAAAGATTCTTTCGCCGTTGGGAAGCTACACTATCCCCGGGGATCATAGGCTATATCATATTTTAAAAAATTAGGTATTCTTACTAAAACTCCAAAATTGTAACCCAAGGTGTAAATAAATCACCTAAAAAAAGAGAAAAAATTTAGTGCGGGCGAAACCGCTAGTCTATACTAATATTATAAAGAGGAAAGGTTTGATTGTATCGAATAGACTCCGAAATTACTGGACCGATTTGAAAAATTCTCACCGTTAGGAAGCTACACTATCCCCGGGTTTTTTAAAAATATAATATAGCCTATGTTCAGGGCTAAATTATATTAAAAAAAATTAGGAATCCTTACTAAAACTCCAATAATGTAACCTAAGGTGTAAAAAATCACCTAAAAAAAGTGAAATTCGAATTTAACGCGGGAGAAACCGTGAGGAACAGCTAGTATATTATAAAGGCAGTTAGTCACACCACAAATAAACAGAAATATATAAAAGAGAAGTGAGTTAAATTGGAAAATCGTTTTCAATTGTCACAATTGGGAGTAATCGATCGCATCGCATTGTTCCTAATTCTTTCAATGATACCATCTGTGGGGAAATTTGTAGGGTTTCTAGGACGACATGCTTTTCTTCTAGTTTCATTTAAATTGTATATACACGTAGTACCTAAATAAATTAGGTTTTATTAAAAAAATTGACCGAATCACCTCGTAGACCAAATACCAAACATTCAAATTCGACGAAGAAGGTGATGCAGGTAGATGCAGCCAGCATCTACCTGCAGTCTTTCGCAGGTCGTCAAATCAAGCTGAAGACAGGGCGCTTTGGAGATCATTGGGGAAAGCCTAACATAGGCTGATGATGACTTTACTTTACATCTATTTATTATGTTTGTTATCATGACTACCTACCACGTGAGCAAAACCAAAGAAAACAGTTAGTCCTTAAAATTCCTTCGGAAATGAGATCTAGACTAGGAAACGTCAATTGTATCGATGTTTCCCGTCACTATTATGATTTATCTTGGCGTGTCGATGGATGGACTGTTTTAGTGAAACGACGTTTGAAACGGCATTTGAATAAACAAGTTACGCTGTGTTCACGGGATGGTAGTTAGAAAAGTGTTTTTCAGTTAATTACTTATCATCCTGACCTCATGTTAGTCCACAGCTGCACATAGGCCTCCCCTAATGAGCGCCATAGCGCCCTGTCTTCAGCTTGACATGCAGTCTTTCGCAGGTCGTCATCCCACCTGGTAGGAGCGTCCTACACAACCTTTACCGAGTCGTGGTCTCCACCCAAGAACACGTTTACCCCAGCCTACATACCCACATATTATTACGGAAAAAAAAACACTTTTGTACCCACCAGTTAGCTAATCGCTACATAATAAAAAACAAAGTCGCTTCCCGCTGTTGGTCTGCCCCTATGTATGCTTAGATCTTTAAAACTACGCAACGGATTTTGATGTGTTTTTTTTTAAAGTTAGATATTTCAAGAGCAAGGTTTATAAACCATTTCACATATAGATTTCCACGCATGGCGCAGCTAGAAATGGATAAAAATAAAACACTTTTGTACCCACCAGTACTTACCCGATCAGTTTCAAGTAGTAACTAACGAGGCAGCAGGTGGCGTCATACATACATTACTACCGTTCATGTACATTGTAAATACAGCCTTATTTCAGAACGCTTTAGGGTTAATTTCTAAATTAGGCAGTAAGTCGGTAGCTTCAGATGTTAATTTTATCGATAATTTTATGTTTGTGATGTCGCATCACTAATCTTTTTGAATATCGAAGTAGGAACGCGCCAATTTTACTCTAATTTGAATTTTGAAAACTTGTTCTTTTTTAGGGATTCTTACCCAAAGGGTAAAACGGGCCCTATACTAATACTAAGACTCCGCTGTCTGTCCGTTTGTCTTTCTGTGCGTTTGTCACCAGTCTGTATCTCATAAACCGTGATAGTTCGACAGCTGTTGAAATTTTCAGAGATGATGTATTTCTGCTTTAAGAGCCTTTATTCCTAAAATGCGCAGAAACAGTACTTTTCAAACCCCTTTATATCATGAACCACTTATCTTATAGTATATGTTATTTACTAATAATTTTAGGAAATTTTAGTGTCCAACGAGTTTGACTATAAAATATTTCGATTAATATAGTATGTACGCGTTCTATCAAGATAACTTGTGAGAGGTTTTCATAATTTCCCTTTCAGCATCAGTTTCGAAGCTCAAAATAATAGAAAATACTGACATATCTAATTAAGAAAAAAATATAACCTACTGATGAGATCCTTGGCTAAAAACTTACTTAGAAAGATGTTTGGTTTTGGTATCCTACTATGAGAAATTAAAATTCAAAAAATGTGAAATATTACGAATATTTCACATTTTTAAATGATGTTTTTACCGATATACCTTATTTAATTTTATATAATAATAGCCTACCAATAAAGTGAAGCATCTTTTTTAAAATCATACATTTAAAATTTTTATGATTTTGTTGCTATTATTTTTCTATAAATATTTAATGAGCGACGTGACCACACTCTAGAAAGCCTCGCGGCGGACTGATTTTCGCGCAGCGTTTTATAGTAGTTTTAAAATATTTATAGAAAAATAATAGCAACAAAATCATAAAAATTTTAAATGTATGATTTTAAAAAAGATGCTTCACTTTATTGGTAGGCTATTATTATATTAAATTAAATAAGGTATATCGGTAAAAACATCATTTAAAATTGTGAAATATTCGTAATATTTTACATTTTTTGAATTTTAATTTCTCATAGTAGGATACCAAAACCAAACATCTTTCTAAGTAAGTTTTTAGCCAAGGATCTCATCAGTAGGTTATATTTTTTTCTTAATTAGATATGTCAGTATTTTCTATTATTTTGAGCTTCGAAACTGATGCTGAAAGGGAAATTATGAAAACCTCTCACAAGTTATCTTGATAGAACGCGTACATACTATATTAATCGAAATATTTTATAGTCAAACTCATTGGACACTAAAATTTCCTAAAATTATTAGTAAATAACATATACTATAAGATAAGTGGTTCATGATATAAACGGGTTTGAAAAGTACTGTTTCTGCGCATTTTAGGAATAAAGGCTCTTAACAACAAATACTAAAAAACAGAATAAAATACACATGTAAGGCGGTTCCCATACAACAAACGTGATTTTTTTGCTCGTTTTTATAAATAATGGTTCGGAACCCTTTGTGGGCGAGTCGACTCGCACTTGGCCGGTTTTTTATTTCTTTTGTTTCGACAAAAGAGTTCTTAGTTCCCAATTTCAAATTTCAATTTGATGTTGCTAAACTCTCCATATAGCTGAGCAATGTAGCCAACGTCTTGAGAACGCCATAGATTGGTAATGAATGGTATCAGTTGAGCTACCTCTAGATTGTTTGCAACAGTCTGCAGTTAGCTGATCTATTATAAATAAATAATGCTGGACAATCCACACAGCATCATCTAGCTCCAAGCTAAGCAGAGCTTGTGTTACGGGTACTAGATAACTGATATACATAATACAATACATTACATAGATAGATATTTTTTACTTTACAAAGACAATAATCAGAATACCCAAAACAAATATCTGCAGATCGCAAAATATTATATATAATTTATCATCTTCATCATCAGCCTATATCAGTCCACTGCTGGCCTCCCCCAATGAGCGCCATAGCGCCCTGTCTTCAGCTTGCCGCATCCAGCATCTACCTGCAGTCTTTCGCAGGTCGTCATCCCACCTGGTCGGAGGGGGTCCTACACTACATTTGCCATGGTCTCCACTCAAGAACACGTTTGCCCCAGCGGCCGTCGGTTCTTCGCGAGATATGGCCGGCCCACTGCCACTTCAGCTTGCTAACTCTCAGAGCTATGTCGATAACCTTGGTTCTCTGTCGGATATAATTTATATATAATGTATACTACATTGTAATTACTATTAATTTTTTCTATTCTTCAAATAGATGTATGTATATTTTAAATCGAAGATATAAATAAATAAATAATGCTGGACAATTCACACAGCATTATCTAGCCCCATGGTAAGCAGAGCTTGTCTTATGGGTACTAGACAACTGATATACATAATACAATATATTACATAGATAGATATTTTTATTATACATAGAAAACGACCAGAACACCCGGAACAAATATCTGCAGATCGTACACACAATTGTTCCGAGGCGGGAATCGAACCCGCAACCTCCTGCGTCGCAGGCGGACCTTCGCCCACCGCGCCACATCGGTCGTCAAAAGATGGAAATAACATTTACCTAGATAAGTTATAAACCAGAACTTTTCAAAACTTCCAATACCTAATTAACCTAACTGCACTAATTATTTTAAACTTCAGTTAAGTTCAAAGTTTACGAAGTTTTAATTACTCGTAACAATTAAAGTCGTCCATTTCAAGTTATAAGGGACTTAATTATTTATTTAATCTGAAATCAGAACGGAAATTCAATCAGGGATAGGTATTGAACCGACAACCGCTGGGGTAAACGTGTTCTTGAGTGGAGACCGTGACTTGGCATACGTAGTGTAGGACGCCCTCCTTAGGTGGGATGACGACCTGCGAAGGACTGCGGGTAGATGCTGGATGCGTCAAGCTGAAGACAGGGCGCTGTGGCGCTCATAAGGGGAGGCCTATGTCCAGTAGTGGACTTCTATAGGCTGATGATGATGTTGGTGATGAGGTATTAAAGAAGAGTTCATCCAGCTTTACACTTTCATAGCCCATACGAATGTCCAGCGTGGGGACTACGGGCATAGAGAAGGAAGCGGCTACCTTTCTTCTAGTAGGTTCCCTTAGAACGAATCTTACGACATCCACATTTTGAGTAAGAGGGGTCAATTCTTACGTCGTTAGGGCTATTCCATTGACCAACTTCTGTAAAAATATCTATTATATAAATAAACTAGCGACCCGCCCCAGCTTCGCACGCATGCAAATGCATGTATTATATACATATAAACCTAGTTCCTTTTGAATTATTCTATCTATTAAAAAAACCGCATCAAAATCCGTTGCGCAGTTTTAAAGATCTAAGCATACATAGGGACAGACAGCGGGAAGCGACTTTGTTTTATACTATGTAGTGATTGCAAGCCCGGGATTCAAACCTACGACCTTCAAATGCTATACCTTTCCTAATCAGTGTTAGATTAATCTAGGACTCAACTGAAACCTGTATTTTGTCGTTTCTGGTTATTAGTAACGGGGTATGGCTGGCTATCAGCGGATCAAATCTAGGTGTATTCCTGTTAGCGCTCGACTTTAATGCCTACTATAAATTATCATAGAACATATATGTCAAAAAATAGGGTTTGGACCTTTACACTCCAGAGTTTTAAACACTATTTTTTGACATTAAGAAGATCATAGTCGTGGTCTCCACTCAAAAACACGTTTGCCCCAGCGGCCGTCGGTTCTTCGCGAGATATGACCGGCCCACTGCCACTTCAGCTTGCTAATTCTTAGAGCTATATCGATAACTTTGGTTCTCTGTCGGATGTATTCGTTACGAATCCTATCCTTCAGAGAAACTCCGAGCATAGCTCGATGAGCGACTTTGAACTGATGGACCAGCCCTATCGTGTGTGTCCACGTCTCAGCTCCGTAGGTCATAACGGGTAGGACGCACTGGTTGAAAACTTTCGTTTTTTTTACGGTATCGTATAATGGTTAAATCTATCAGAATTAATTTGAGGAATAGTGTTAATCCACCTAAATTCATGAAAACGTTTCAGTAGTTTTTTTTTGACGACCGATGTGGCGCGGTGGGCGTAGGTCCGCCTGCGACGCAGGAGGTTGCGGGTTCGATTCCCGCCTCGGAACAATTGTGTGTACGCTCTGCAGATATTTTTTCCGGGTGTACTGGTCGTTTTCTATGTACAATAAAAAATATCTATCTATGTAATGTATTGTATTATGTATATCAGTTATCTAGTACCCATAACACAAGCTCTGCTTACCATGGGTCTAGATAATGCTGTGTGAATTGTCCAGCTTTATTTATTTATTTAGTTTTGGCGTAAAGACGTACAATACAAACATACAATCTTCGCATTTATAACATTAGTCTGTTATTCATAATTTTCTCAACCTAGCCGCTGTCAAAACCTTAAAAAGATATTACTTGTCGCATCTCTACTATTAAAATAGGTATTTTTTGTAGATACTGGTAAAAAATCAATAAAATGTAAATTCGTCACGCCATTGGCGCCATGAAAATTGATTAGATTGATTGATTAGTTACGAAAGATGCATAGTGTGTTGTATAGTTGAATGTACTTTTGTCGAGCTACACGTGTATGTTATCATCATCATCAGCCTATGATAGTCCACTGCTGGACATAGGCCGCCCCTAATGAGCGCCACAGCGCCCTGTCTTCAGCTTGACGCATCCAGCATCTACCTGCAGTCTACGTGCATGTTTTTTTGACGAATTTTATTATTATGAAAACCTATGTAGTTCTTTTTTCACGAAGTTAAAAAACATTAAAACCTTAAAAATTATTTTGTCAAAGATGCGGATTATTTCTAAACATGTTCAAGCCAAAACATTTACTTGTAATATACCTTGATTTTTATATTGCTTTTTCTAATTTTAACACTTTGACTGCGATTTTTTTCGACGACTGCGATCTTTTTTTTAACCTAAAAAATTCGTGCTGTCGCTCTACACAGCGGTTGTGTTGCGCCGCACATGCGTTTCGTTCGAAAAATATTACAGCTGTGCTGAGTCACACAGATCTGTATTTTCTCAGCCGCTGCGCTAGTGTGGATTTACGCATATTAGTCTCTTGTAGAAAACACATACCGTGTGATTTCAGCAGTCAAAGTGTTAAGTAAATAATTTGCTGATGGCACAATGATTCGGTATAGTTTTCGTTTTATGGATAATCTTTAACAAAGAAAAATTACAATCGAACAATATTTGTTTCGAGACTATTCAAAAATAATTTAACATTACTTTGGTTTTGTTGATCTTTCACCACCCATCGACGAAACGTACCGTCGAGGTAGAGACATCGAGGTAATGAACATCGAGGTAACGTCATTCGAACTAGAGTACGAGACCCGTCCCCAAGATCCTGGCTGCATTGCCCCGTGTGCTGTTTTAGTTAATATTAAAGCAATGTTTTGAGACATAACTTGATAAACAATGACTAATAAATGATTAATACCGTCTAATAATTAAATGTATAATTTATGTTTAATATAAGTCGTAATATCGGAGGAACATAAAACCCTGCACTGATTAAATTAGACGACTGTTAAACTAAAACAACTAGAAGCTCGATACTAACCGAGATCTCGCATTACAACTTAAAATCTGACCCGTGTACTCGGTTCCAGAACACCAGCTGTTATTTTGGTAGATTAGATATATAGAAAACACTTTATTATACCACAGAAAACAGAAAACAATACAGGAATAAACAATAGAATAAAGGAAGTATAAAGGGCGGCCTTATCGCTGAGAGCGATCTCCTCCAGGCAACCTTAGGATGGACTGGATTAAGTATGTGGAACACAGATAGATATAAAATAGTCAAAAATATATGAAACTATGTTATGTGAAAAAAATGGTTTGCGTGCTACGCAAACCCTCTGTATAAACAAAACAAAAAATGTGTTTTGCTGATCGGCAAGTAGAAAATGCCTCGGCATTAAGTCCACCGTTTGTACCCTTTGTAGTGCAATAACTCCGACCAGGTCCCACCTGGTCGGAGTTATTGCACTGACGACCTGCGAAAGACTGCAGGTAGATGCTGGATGCGTCAAGCTGATGGCAGGGTGCTATGGCGCTCATTGAGGAGGCCTATGTCCAGCAGTGGACTAATATAGGCTGATGATGATGATTATGAGTGTAATAAAGTTTTAAATAAATAAATAATCATTACATAGTATAAAACAAAGTCGCTTTCCGCTGTCTGTCTGTTCCAATGTATGCTTAGATCTTTAAAACGACGCAACAGATTTTGATGCGGTTTTTTTTAATAGATACAGTGATTCAAGGGGAAGGTTTATTAATCATTTGACACATAGATTTCCACGCGGCTCTTAAAGCATCTGTCAACAGCACAAGCCGAGGCTCGCACCTAAGTGGTGGTCTATGTGCGTGTTGCCCCAACCTAATTTTACCGGCGAGGCGCCCTCTGCGCCCGCCAAAAGTCCGGTAACGCTGTCATGGCCATCTGCGGTCAACAGCATATTATAGTCCATTCGAAAAAAAAAGCTCCACGCGGGCGAAGCCGTGTAAATAAATAAACACAAAATACATGGAAGAGATCTCGCTTCTTTTAATGTCTCATCTAGATATCTATAAAACGAACGGTTGCAAGTGGAATAAATCTTCCTAGGACATCCTGCAAGACCCGTTCTTGATTCATTTACTTATATCACTCGATATGATAGACGTGGATTATAAATATTATTTATAAGTTATGATATTAACGCCCTTGGCATACAATGGTGCACCATTCTAATCAGCGTGCTGGATTCAAACGTAATTTGCTACTAGGTACTCATCAAATTCTTAATACGCTAAGTATTAAGAATTTGATGCTAATTAGGTCCAGCCTCAGCTTAATGTCGCTACCGCCCGAGGACTGTAACGACGCAGGTTTTCAGGCTGAACCTATGGATATGGATTGACGACCGATGTGGCGCGGTGGGCGAAGGTCCGCCTGCGACGCAGGAGGTTGCGGGTTCGATTCCCGCCTCGGAACAAATGTGTGTACGATCTGCAGATATTTGTTTCGGGTGTTCTGGTCGTTTTCTATGTATAATAAAAAATATCTATCTATGTAATGTATTGTATTATGTATATCAGTTATCTAGTACCCACAACACAAGCTCTGCTTACCATGGGGATAATCCATGACTATCTGACCTTTAAAGTACGTAGAGCGCTCGTAACATGTTCTTGAACGTAGTGTAGGACGCCCTCCGGTCAGGTGCGCTGACGACCTGTGGAAGACTGCAGGTAGATTCTGGATACGGCAAGCTGAAGACAGGGCGCTGTGGCGCTCATTAGGAGAAGCCTATGTCCAGCTGTGGACTAACATAGGCGGATGATGAAGTACAAGCGGCCTTATCGCTGAGAGCGATCTCTTACAGGCAACCTTAGGAAGGACTAGACAGGAAAGAACAAATAGACTGTGGCACTTTTGTAGAGACGATAACATTGTAGTAAATCGATTAATTAAGTGAAATTCAGCATCTAACCCAGCCTAGATCAAATTTTCCATTCTTCCATCATAAAAAGGCGAGTAAAGCCACGAGCTACACACTAGCAAATACAGACTGTGGCACTTTCATTAAGACGAAACCATTGTAGTTAATCGATTAATTAAGTGAAATTCTGCATCTAAGCCAACCTAGATCAAATTTTCCATTCTTCCATCATAAAAAGGCGAGTAAAACCACGAGCTACACACTAGCAAATACAGACTGTGGCACTTTCATTAAGACGAAACCATTGTAGTTAATCGATAAATTAAGTGAAATTCTGCATCTAAGCCAACCTAGATCAAATTTTCCATTCTTCCATCATAAAAACGCGAGCAAAGCCACGGGCTACGCACTAGCGAGTTGATAAAAGCAATTCGCTGTTTTGAGTCATGCGCAGTAGGGCGAGACATTTTTTGTAAGACGTCAACATTTCCGCCGCATGATAATAGTGAGAGCAATAATTAGCAATATAGAGCAACCGAGGAACGTGAGTCATAGTGATGCTAAGGTTTTGTTTTTAGGAAGTAAACTTCTTCTGTTTCTTCACATCTAGTCATCTAGGACAAAAAATTGAAGTGAACAGTAAAATAATTTTATTTGATAATAATTTAATGTATAAAATATGACTTGTATAAGTGCTTATTTTGTAAGCCTAATGAATAAATGATTTTTGACTTTTTGAATTTTCACTTTTTTGGTTCTTTAGTAGGTATTTAGGTTAATATAAAACTATATTATATTATAGGGGAGGCCTATGTCCAGCAGTGGACTGCTATAGGCTGATGATGATGATGATAAAACTATATGCTGAAGAGGAGCGTATAGTAAACAGGTTTTTATTATAGCATAGGCCATTAAATTTTAACTTGCTTACGCAATATCATTAGAAGTTCATACTCCTCGCTCTATAGAAAATTACCTCTCTAATTATTCTGCGGATGTTAATACGAGGTCTTGATCCTAAAATATGTCCGGAGATAACATCTTCAAGTGTTAAGAATTCGGTAGTTTGTTTTGATTAATAAAAATTAACGAGCTTACGAAAATATTGACTAATCGTCGCTATAATCATCAACAGCCTATAGCAGTCCACTGCTGGACATAGGCCTCCCCCAATGAGCGCCATAGCGCCCTGTCTTCAGCTTGCCGCATCCAGCATCTACCTGAAGTCTTTCGCAGGTTCAACGATGACAAAGTTAAATAATATTCAATCTTGGAACGTATCGCGGGAATAATTTCTCATATATAAATTGCATTTTTACTGCATTAACGGGTTATTTTCGCTTTTATTGCTCGGTAATAAAGTTTACATTTCGATAAGGGATATTGTTGTGCGGATAATGTCAAAAGGTGACGTTTTTTGCGACTTTGCAATGAGATTGCATGACATTCTTGACATGGCAATAGTGTAAGGTTTTTTTTTTTTAATTTAAGGTGTTGTTAGTCAGATCCTTTTCCCACAGAAGCAAAGAATAGCTTATACTAACTATTACTACTATTACCAATTTATAAATTTTAATTGCATTTAAAATTAGTAAATTTATCTGATATTAAAATAACTCGTTGGCACTTTGCGAATTTGGGTACTACGCGTCGAAATGGTTCCAAGCCCTGAGTTAAGGGTCAAATCTTATGAATAGGGCTGAGTTACAATTTGTTGCATTGCTAAGGCGAAATGAGTGCGTCTTTTCGAGACAAGGACGAAAGAACGCCGCGCGGGGAAGGCGAGTAAGGGGGGCAAGAGCGGCAGAATGATCGGTCCGTGCGAAATTTCACTGCTTTTTATTTTTTAATTTGTTATTGCTCTAAAATAAAACTGTTTCTCAAAAAACTAAAACCATAATTGTCTATAGTATTTATTAGGGAACACGTAGAAGAAATTTCATTACAATAATATTAAATAACTAGCAAATAAAACTGATTTTTCCGTGGAGATATCTCTGTAAAAATTAAGATTTAGAGGAAACTTTGCAATTTTTTTCCATCGAGTCAAGTTTAGTCAATCGTGTTTCGACTCCCATAACTTACTAACATCCTAAACTTTTGATTCTCATCAAAATATATTCGAAAAATAGGTGTTTTGGTCCTTTAAAATTGATTTTCCGTTAAGTCAAAACGTGGGTTTTGGGACTCATTTCACCTTAAGGGTAAAATCTTATGAATAGGGCTGAGTTACAATGTGTTGCATTGTTAATGTGATATTTATTAGATGTTTCCTATAGCTTTATTATGCTTATTATACAAAAATACTTACCTATACAATTAATATATCTACATATTATGTACATCTAAATTTGTTCTTGTGACTATAAAAAATACTTTTTACTTTTTTATAATAAATTCAATTTATTATGAGTACCAAAATAAAAAGAATACAGACGGAAAACTATCTCCGGGTAGAACATTTTATGAAAATCAATTCAGTCGTTTTATATTGGTTATAAAGTTTACAATTAGTATACTAAGCGCATGTGCTATACAAATAATGATGATTATTGTGAGAAATATAGTTTTCTTGTATAATTATCAAAGTACGTAACTTGTGGTTTTATAAATAAATAATAATAAATAATGCTGGACAATTCACACAGCATCATCTAGCCCCAAGCTAAGCAGAGCTTTTGTTATGGGTACTAGATGACAATATACATAATACAATACATTACATAGATAGATATTTTTTATTATACATAGAAAACGACCAGAACACCCGGAACAAATATCTGCAGATCGTACACACAATTGTTCCGAGGCGGGAATCGAACCCGCGACCTCATGCGTCGCAGGCGGACCTTCGCCCACCGCGCCACATCGGTCGTCGTTTATAACACTACCGTGTTTTATCTATACTAATATTATATAGAGGAAAGTTTAGATTTTTTGTTTGTTTGTTTTTTTGTTTGTAATGAATAGGCTCCGAAACTACTGGACCAATTTGAAAAATTCTTTCACCGTTGGGAAGCTACACTATCCCCGGTGAACTTAGGATATTATATTTTCAAAAAAGTAAAGGGATCCGTACTAAAACCGTGCGAAGCCGAGAAGGTCCGCTAGTCTTAAATAAATAGGTATTCAAATGATTCATTCGTCTTGTCATTTCCTGTGGAATTACCATGCACCTGATTATTTCATACTTCAAGTAATAATAAATTAGCAAAATGAAGTGGCAGTGGGCCGGCCATATCTCGCGAAGAACCGATGGCCGCTGGGGCAAACGTTCTCGAGTGGAGACCACGACTCGGTAAACGTAGTGTAGGACGCCCTCCGACCAGGTGGGATGACGCACTAGACTGCAGGTAGATGCTGGATGCGGCAAGCTGAAGACAGGTCGCTATGGCGCTCATTGGGGGAGGCCTATGTCCAGCAGTGGACTGCTATAGGCTGATGATGATGATGAGGAAGTACTTACTCGGTGTAAAATAAATATAAATAATGCTGGACAATACACACAGCATTATCTAGTCCCATGGTAAGCAGAGCTTGTGTTATGGGTAATAGATAACTGATATACATAATACAATACACAACATAGATAGATATTTTTATTATACATAGAAAACGACCAGGACACCCGGAACAAATATCTGCAGATCGTACACACAATTTTTCCGAGGCGGGAATCGATCCCGCAACCTCCTGCGTCGCAGGCGGACCTTCGCTCACCGCGCCACAGAGGTCGTCAATATCAATAAATGACTAAACACTACTTAGCTTACATAGCTATTGCTTACAGCGGACATATTTTTATAAGACGGAGAGTGGATGGGCAGTGAAAGCATTAAGCAATATCTAAAAGTAATTTGTTTTCTTCTGTTGATACAAATACTGAGAGGGCAAAAACACAGCTTCGCTATTACCCTATCTCAGATGACAGATTTTCATAATGCTGTATTATTTACATAGATAATCGTTATTTAGAATAATATATTATATTTCTTAAATTATAGATAAAACATGGATAAAATAGAACAAAATACAGCTTCCTGACTTAACAAATCATAAAATTCGCTCAGAAGTAATAAAATAATGCTTGTAATTTAAGACAAACCATCGTAGTACAAGCCTTTTGCGTAACAAAGACAGAGAAAGGTATACTAATAGCACCGAGGTCGGAGCGAGATAGAAACTCCATGCAGGTTTCAAGGCAATCAACGTTTACCAAGCCGTTTTCCATTTCGAGCACTAATCTAATAATTTAGCGCTTACACCGTTGTGATAGAGTCGATTTTCGGTTTAGTTTGAGCCGTTTTCTTGATTTCCAAGTACTAGGTAAGCTTCTTGTAGCCTATGTTCTCCTGGTACTTGTATTGTGCGAATATCCTTTTGTATTGTAATTTCGTCCTTTTTGCAGCAATAATCTTTCTAGCTAAACATTATTTTATAATTATTACTCTACGAAACATGGACTTTGAAGACATGGTAGGAATTAGCATTTAACTCTGCCTTCAAGCAATCAAAAACATACCAACCTACCATCTAATCTACCAATCTATTTTTAAAGTAAAAACCTCTTTAGAAGCGTTGAGAACTTTTTGGGTGATCAAAAATCGTCACCGAACGCGTTCCAAACGTTGGGTAATTATAGTAATTAGGTAATTATGTGAATGTGTACTTTTTGGGTGAACAAAAAGCGTGAAACTCGCGTCATCGTCACCACACGCTTCCCAATATAAATAAAATATAAAATTATTTAGTTTTCACTTCTATCGGCAATCCCCAAAAACCCCTGCATCTTTTCGTTCTTTTTTTTTATCAACAATACCCAATTCAAAAATCGATTTCATCGACTTTCTTACAAGCCTAGCGCTATCAAAAGCGCGTTGATGTCTTTTGTTCACAAAATTTTTGAATTTAGAACATTATAGTAAGACAGATTTGAATTATCATATATGATAATTATATATGAAAATTATCATATATTATCATGTATGATGTTTTATAAGTAACTTGTGACTATCTAACTTGAGAATTCGAATCTAAGAAGTTTCTATCTGTAATTAAAAAGGTTGAAATTCGTGTTTTAAATCCTATTAGCATTATGTTAAGTTTGTGAGGATGTTTGTTGCTCGTTCACGCAAAAACTACTGAATGGATTTTGATGAAACTTCACAATAATATAACTTATATATCAGAATAACACATAGGCTACAGTTCATAAAGATATATTGTATATTATCCAAAATATCTATCACCACGCGGGTGAAACCGTGGGGTGCAGCTAGTAGCTTGATAATTTTTAGGTGTTGGTTTGGCGTCAACATTTGACAAAAATGACAACGATATTTTAACTTTTGTTGATAATAATTAAGTAAAATAATATCACATCAAGCGCATTGTTATTTGGCGCGACCTAGTCAGTGTTGTACAGATAACATCTGCCGTATCGTCACTCAATAAACTTAAATTTAAATATGCTTATGGCGTCGTAAAGAAAAAGGCGGGACGACTTATTATTTATTAATTTCGCCCTTAGTCTTACAAACACATTCACACTTTTGAGTTTTTATTACACTGAAACAAGCTAATGTAATGAACACCTGCGAATTTGGAACTTGAAACTTCAACGTCGAAAATCTATACTAATATTATAAAGAGGAAAGGTTTGATTTTTTGTTTTTTCATAATTAAAAGGCTCCGAAACTACTGGACCGATTTGAAAGATTCTTTCACCATTGGGAAGCTACACACTATCCCCGGTGAACATAGGCTATATTATATTTTCAAAAAAGTTAGAGATCCGTACTAAAACCTTGCGAAGCCGGGAGTCCGCTAGTATTATATATTTTTATAGAATACTAAATATGATTTATGATTAAAAATTCACTGTTCATTCATTATGTTCCATTATATATCTATTTTCCTTCTATCTATAAAGGTATCGCAGTAAAAACCATAATAAATACTCAATCAAAAATAGCGATAAGGCCGCCTATTTTACTTTTAATGTCTAATATTTAGATATATGGTGCTATTTTATAGTTTTCCGTACAATAAAGTGTTCATTCATTCATTCATTCATTCATTCAAATACTCAATTAATATAGATAAGGCTTGAGTATTTTATGTAGGGGCACCTTATTAACTGACAACCTCTGGGGCAAACGTATTCTTGAGTGAAGACCAGAAATCGGTAAACGTAGTGTAGGACTCCCTCCGACTGGTGGGATGACGACCTGCGAAAGACTACAGGTAGATACTGGATGCGGCAAGCTGAAGACAGGGCGTTATGGCACTCATTAGAGGAGGCCTATGTCCAGCTGTGGACTAGAACAGGCTGATGATGATGATGATTACCTTAGTATAATTTTTACCTGTAATAATTTTGACGACCGATGTGGCGCGGTGGGCGAAGGTCCGCCTGCGACGCTGAAGGTTGCGGTTTCGATTCCCGCCTCGGAACAATTGTGTGCACGATCTGCAGATATTTGTTCCGGGTGCTCTGGTCGTTTTCTATGTATAATAAAAAATATCTATCTATGTAATGTATTGTATTATGTATATCAGTTATCTAGTACCCATAACACAAGCTCTGCTTACCATGGGGCTAGATAATGCTGAGTGAATTGTCCAGCATTATTTATTTATTTATTTTATTTACCTGTGCACAAAATTCTTAGGTCAATTAATGTAAACATAATGAATTACAAATTAATTTCGAATTGCTCGAAACGGTGTGACTCAGGCCTGTTCGGACATTGGGTGTGGTCGCCATATTTATTAAAATATCTTCATTCGAGAAAAAAAACATCGGAATGATAACTACGCCTTTTATTAATTTAGTTTTCTTTAAAATTGACTTGTTGTTTAAAATGCCACAGTTTTTAAAATGTAGTTGCATACAGTACAATATAAAAAATACAGCTTATTAGAAATAACTCGACTGAGAAATAACGACAACCTCTGTGGCGCTGATGGCGCGTTATTGTGTGTACGATCTGCAAATATTTGTTCCGGGTGTTCTGGTCGTTATCTATGTATAATAAAATGTATCTATCTATGTAATCTATGCTCTGCTTAGCTTGGGGCTAGATGATGCTGTGTGGATAATCCAACATGATTTATTTAGTAACTTAGGTCCGGCCATCATCCTGCAGAGATATAAATTTATATTTATTACTGTACTAGCGGCCCGTCCCGGCTTCGCCCGGGTGGCCATTTGTTTCATGCAATTTTTTTTATTTTTCTCTTTTTTCTCTCCGTAAGAACCATCCTCGTACTTCAAGGAATATTCTAAAAAAGAATTAGCGAAATCGGTTCAGCTGCTCTCGAGATTTGCGGTTAGCAACACATTCAGCGATTCATTTTTATATTATAGAACATATAATACTAACAGGTCTCCAAAATAACGATCAAACAAAAGTGTTTGCAGAAAAACTCTCCTTAAAATCGTAAGTTTATCAGATACAGATTTGGTAATGTGTAAAAACTCAACACCGGCAGAATCCTTGCCCCTGCTGTACATTGCTAAAACAAATAAATCATAAGAAATAGCGTTCCGTTACACGCAAATAGCTGACCTTGCATTTGATTTCTCCTTTTTTGGTGTTATTGTCTTGCTTGATCGCGTTCCGTTATTTATTAGGCAGGATTTGTTTTTGGAGTGATTCAAATGATCTTTGAGACACTATTAGTCGAAAAGTTTAACAGATGAAAGATACCGAATGACGTAATGAGTCATCGCTTCCCGCTGTCTGTCTGTCCCTATGTATGCTTTGATCTTTTAAAATACGCAACGGATTAAGATACGGTTTTTTTTAATAAATAGAATGATTCAAGAGGAAGGTTTATAAGCCATTTACACATAGATTTCCACGCGGGCGAAGCCGTGGGGCGCAGCAAGCTGATTTTGTATAAAAACGATTTTTAATTATGCAAAGTTTTTGTACCAATTTTAAGTAAAAATTAAGAGCAGATTGATAAAACAATATAGTTTTTCCGTGATCATGGCGCATGTAACTGTGCCGAAATATTGGATAACTCAAAAATCAAATCATGGTAAATATCCCGTTTTAAATGACTTTAGTGTTGGTAACCATGATAGTTTCTAAAGTTTTAAGGTGAAACAAAATATGCGGTATACTAAATACCGCGATCCGCTGCACACGACCCACCTAAAATGCTTACAAATTAATATTTCGATGCTTCGTTGTATAAGTACCGTTGGCAATACGTTTTTTACGTTCATATCAGGAGAATCAGTTCTTACATGTACGCAACAGGCCGCCAAGCGTGGCCATTTTTTTTTGTTACTCAGCGAAATTTTATTAATTACTCTATTTCGATTAATTTCTTTTGCTAATTAAGAATTTGAATCCGTTGCATTTGAGATGTTATGTTGTTTTTCTAATTAATGGATAATTTGTAATCATTATATTAATAAAAAAGTTTTTTTTTCGTTAATAAAAAAGTTACAGATTTTTTTTAAGTCGGCTACAAATACAAAGTTACTAAATAATTAGGTCCCTATCCTTTATATACCTAGTCTAAGAATAATGATTTTTTTACCTTTTTTGTCGTAATGTCACAATTACTAGTTACGCAAGACTGACAAGTCACACCTAATAAATAACAGCACCCTGTACTTTGATTGCTGTTCATTCCCATCGCCGATGACGTCACATTCGAAATTTGAAAAGCTAGATCGGTCTAACCGTTTCTATTTAGTAACAGCAAGAAGTTTTTTATAGATAGACAAATGCACCCACACTCGGCCTTATATATAATCTGGCCAATTAATTTCATTTAACATTTTACTTCTCGAGATATATAGAACCGACGGCCATTGGGGCAAAAGTGTTCTTGAGAGGAGACCACGACTCGGTAAACGTAGTGTAAAACGCCCTCCGACCAAGTGGGATGATGACCTGCGAAAGACAGGTAGATGCTGGATGCGGCGAGCTGAAGACAGGGCGCTATGGCGCTCATTGGGGGAGGCCTATGTCCAGCAGTGGCTGATGATGATGATAATTTATTTATTTATTTAGATAATAACATCATAACAGGTTTTTTTTATTAAGCCCTAAGGCGATGTTATAACTACTTATACTAAAAATTACATATTTTTGTACATACACACAATACTAAATAATTTATAATTTTGTTTCAATAACATTTTGTGCCTTTTTCATGGCTTTCGGCAGGTTTTCGTAAAATATATCAACGCTGTTTTTGGACAGAACATTGATTAAATATATAGCGAGTGACATAGGGGCAAACTACAATGATGAACATTTAACACCATTTTGAGGATATGATTAAGAAACTAAGAAAAATTGCAAGCTATCCGGTAGTTTTGAATAATAATGTTGCATTTTATTTGCATAAGTCGAGACCGCGCGGCGAGAGAAAGTACGTTTTTTTAAAGTAGGCTATACAACCTGTTACGGCACTTTTAATTATTGACATTGATAAAAAGTGAACACGTTAAAGGTAAAATGTCCGACTGTCCGTGAACGCAGAGAGGTTATTTTGTAATGAAATTCGCTTTTTATTCCATCGTTACTTGGTTTGTGGTTTTTTATACGTATAAAATAACACATTTTGTTCGGTTCTTGGTTTGTGTTTTTTGATAAAAGTTATAAATTTCAGCAAGTATAGGTAAGTATTAAAATATTACCTAGCGTTTGTTATTTCTTAACACTTTGACTGCTGATATCACACGGTATGTGTTTTCTACAAGTGACTAATATGCGTAAATCCACACTAGCGGCTGAGAAAATACAGATCTGTATGACTCAGCAGAGCCGTAATATTTTTCGAACGAAACGCATGTGCGGCGCAACACAACCGCTGTGTAGAGCGACAGCACGAACTTTTTACGTTAAAAAAAAGATCGCAGTCGTCGAAAAAAAATCGCATTCAAAGTGTTAAGTCTTGCTTAAAGCAATCAATTAATGTGTGTTTGACGAACGATGTGGCGCGGTGGGCGAAGGTCCGCCTGCGATGCAGGAGGTTGCGGGTTCGATTCCTGCCTCGGAACAATTAAATAAAATAAATAAATAAATAATGCTGGACAATTCACACAGCATTATCTAGCCCCATGGTAAGCAGAGCTTGTGTTATGGGTACTAGATAACTGATATACATAATACAATACATTACATAATTAGATATTTTTTATTATACATAGAAAACGACCAGAACACCCGGAACAAATATCTGCAGATCGTACACACAATTGTTCCGAGGCGGGAATCGAACCCGCAACCTACTGCGTCGCAGGCGGACCTTCGCCAACCGCGCCACATCGGTCGTCAATTGTGTGTATGATCTGCAGATATTTGTATTGTATACTAAGAGAAAATAAAATTTCCAAAGATTTTCGTCTAGACGGGTAGTCAATATGACATTGTTGAAAAATTGGTAGCTTGTTCGTGTTCCCACTGAGTAAAAAGATGCGGGTTGTAGTCCCGATGAAGACAAAAATGTTGAAATAATATTAAGTTCTTAGACTAACAGTTTAAGACGAAATGTCTTAGTTGGATAGAAACATGAAATAACCCAAAGAATAGACATTAATATTAAACGCTTCGTTTTATTACTACTCGCATACATTAATTGATTGCTTTAAGCAAGACTTCAGAAATAACAAACGCTAGGTAATATTTTAATACTTACCTATACTTGCTTTTTTGCTAATCCAATAAATAAATAAATAATGCTGGACAATTCACACAGCATTATCTAGCTCCATGGTAAGCAGAGCTTGTGTTATGGGTACTAGATAACTGATATACATTACATAGATAGACATTATTTATTATATATAGAAAACGACCAGAACACCCGGAACAAATATCTGCAGATCGTGCACACAATTGTTCCGAGTCGTAATAGTTGTTGATAAGTAATATGAAGTATTATAATAAAGAAAATACATTAACCAGTAATGTTGCTCGTTAAAGGGAAACTTGTATCTGGGCCAGAAGACCCGCCTGTTTCAATGCACTGACAACATGCGTGTATAAAGCAGACTGGCGGCTGTTCCTGACTTCGCTTGTAATTCTAGTCTTATTTACCATGATCACGGGCCATAAAGTGACCCGGTCCTTTGGAAGGCTTGCGTGGGGCCGAAGCCAACAGCACAGAGGCCCTTTGAGAAGTTAATCTAAAGGCGATGGCTACACATAGCGGGTATCATCCTCGGGTGCACAATATGATACACCCAAAGATGGTATCCGCTTGGTGTAGAGACTATTGCAAAGAAAAATGAATGAAATAAAACCAGGCTATTGTGATGGATGGATGGCTAGTCTTATTATTATTATCATATACATCCGACAGAGAACCAGGGTTATCGACATAGCTCAAAGAATTAGCAAGCTGAAGTGGCAGTGGGCCGGCCATATCTCGCGAAGAACCGACGGCCGCTGGGGCAAACGTGTTCTTGAGTGGAGACCACGACTCGGTAAACGTAGTGTAGGACGCCTTCCGACCAGGTGGGATGACGAACTACGAAAGACTGCAGGTAGATGCTGGATGCGGCAAGCCGAAGACAGGGTGCTATGGCGTTCATTGGGGGGAGGCCTATGTCCAGCAGTGGTAATATATAGAATACTAAGTTCACAATATGTTATGAATGTTATAATTTTATGTCAGACCTTACAAATAGAGATAACAAACCAACAAACAGACGAATAATAAAAAATATTAAGTAAACTCTTTGCCTATCAACCTACGCTATCAACAGCTTGCATCATGTTTTTTACTACTTGCAATATTTTTTTATCTTTTACTTAACCAAGTTTTTCTCAACCAGATCGTATAATGGAAAATCCCGCGTTTTTTTGCCGCGTACTCACGTCACTGGCATTCTATAAAAATGATTCAGTGTTGCAAGTATTCCTTGTACCTCATTCATATTCAAAAATGTTATGAGCATTCTAGAATTTTGTAATCAGTTGATTTCCATTTTTCGACCGATGTGGCGCGGTGGGCGAAGCTCCGCCTGCGACGCAGGAGGTTGCGGGCTCGCTTCCCGCAACGGAACAATTGTGTGTACGCTCTGCAGATATTTGTTCCGGGTGTTCTGGTCGTTTTCTATTTATAATAAAAAAATATCCCATAACACAAGCTCTGCTTACCATGGGGCTAGATAATGCTGTGTGGATTGTCCAGCGTTATTATGTCTCTCATTTACCATGATCTCGGGCCATAAAGTGACCCGGTCCTTTGAAAGGCTTGCGTGGGGCCGAAGCCAACAGCATTATTATACACTAATTTATTTAAATTCTCGTATAAAATATTTTTTTTACTATAGCTCATCGACCGCTCGCTAGGCTCAAGCGGCCGGTGACTAGGGCTGCAGAGAAAGGAACTTCCTGACGATACGTGCCGAGTCCAAGAGTACCGCCTTCTGGATCTGGCCCTTGATCCAACTTCCTAGCGAGAGTCTCTTCAGGTGTTGATCGAGGCTCTTCGCTATTACGCCGTTAACCGAAATTATTATTAACGCATTATTATTATAATATTTTAATATCTTTTATCTTATTTTTCGACGCATAATCTACATCTTAAATCAAAGCAATGGTTGAGTTATTAGGTTTTATGTAAAGTTTTTTCAAGGTCTGCTAACTCGGTTTTGGTGTCATACAAAATCGTAAAAAATATTCAAATTAACATTTTACGTACGTCCATTGTAACACAAATTATTCACGATTACGTAAAACGAGACTTTTACAATAACCTTTGCTTATGTTAAAAAAAAAAACGTTGTTTACATTATTCTAGGAACCATAGACCTTATTCCGATGGATTAAGGTTTATTAATAATTAAGATATGAGAAATAAAATATAAGGAAATAAGTAAGATGTTATTGTCAATAAGAAAACATCATTAGTTTGCAAACAATAGTTTTAAACGTCTAGTTTTAAGAGATATGTACGTAGATTTATGTAAAAACGGTATATATTATCATTTTCGTGTCTAATTTTGGAGTAAATACTTGGCTAATGGTAGTTTATTCCAAAGTTTTTAGGTGGTAGTAATCCCATCTTGAGTCTAATATTCATCATCAGCCTATGTTAGTCCCCTGCTGGACATAGGCCTCCCCTTATGAGCGCCACAGCGCCCAGTTTTCAGCTTAACGCATCCAGCATCTGCCTGCAATCTTTCGCAGGTAGAGGCTTGTATAAAATTAATTATAATTATTAAATAAAAAAATAAAAAGTATTTATTTCAAGCATTTACACTCATATTAGTAAATAAACAAGATAATCTTAAAAACTAAAAGGATTGCTGGGAAGGTGGCGCTCACAACAGTGCCTGGTGTACGGGCAGTCCACTCTCCACTCTCTCTTGAATTATTGTAAACGCTAATGCAAACCAACAGAAAACTAGTTTATTGAGCCTGTTCAATTATGAAAAGTTATAAAAACGTAATGAATGTATATAGCTTTTTCTATTAAAGTTTTTTCTTTAACACTTTGAGTGCTGAAATCACACGATATGTGTTTTCTACAAGTGACTAATATGCGTAAATCCACACTAGCGCAGCGGCTGAGCAAATACAGATCTGTGTGACTCAGCACAGCCGTAATATTTTTCGAACGAAACGCATGTGCGGCGCAACACAACCGCTGTGTAGAGCGGCAGCACGAATTTTTTAGGTTAAAAAAAAGATCGCAGTCTTCGAAAAAAATCGCAGTCAAAGTGTTAAGAAGCAGCAAAAAATTTCATTTGCACAGTGCACTTGAACTACTTAACCACGAATAAATGTAAATATTAACTGAAGCTCTGCTTACCATGGGGCTAGATAATGCTGTGTGAATTGTCCAGCATTATTTATATTTATTTATTCATTTTATTTATATTATGATAATGAAATAACTTCATAAGTACCTAGTTTCTCGATCTGCTAAGTTTTTCTACAACTTATAATATTATCCGAAACCGCTTGGGCAAACGTGTTCTTGAGTGGAGACCACGAATCGGTAACCGTAGTGTAGGACGCCCTCTGACCAGGTGGGATGACGACCTGCGAAAGACTGCAGGTAGATGCTGGATGCGACAAGCTGAAGACAGGGCGCTGTAGCGCTCATTGGGGGAGGCCTATGTCCAGCAGTGGACTATCATAGGCTGATGATAATGATGGTGTGATACTATGGGCCAGGAAAGCGCACATTTTACAATTTGTTAATGCTAATTATATTTACTATATTAAAACTAAAATGGAAATAGCAATGACCACACACAGAGTTACAAAAACCTTGATATAAAAGTGCGCATAAAAAGTTCATTACGCTCATGACTAACAGCTTTTACTGGCTTCACTTGCACAAAATGCACTGGAAATAGCAACAGGATAACATAAAACATCTCAAATAATTATATCATTAAGTACAAAAACTACAGTTAAAGCATAGAATAAAGAACAAAATAATGCTGAACAATCCACACAGCATCGTCTAGCCCCAAGATAAGCAGAGCTTGTGTTATGGGTAGTACCTACTAGATGACTGATATACATAATACAATACATTACATACATAGATATTTTGTATTATACATAGATAACGACCAGAACATCCGGAACAATTATGTGCAGATCGTACACATAATTATCCCTAGGCGGGAATCGATCTAAAGACAGGGCGCTATGTCCAAAAGTGGACTAACATAGCCTGATGATGATGGGAATCGAACCCACAACCTCCTGCGTCGCGACAGACCTTCGCCCACCGCGCCACAGAGGTCGTCATCGGTCGATGTTGTTTCTGGACTTGACCGATATTGCATACGTAAGCATTCCAATCCAAATAACAAAGCTAGTAACAACCATCTTGAGCAAGCATCCGCTGTTCCAATCGAGCCAATATACTCACCAACGTGCCGCGACCCCCCAGACCTCCTAAATCGTACGTCCACAGGGGTCAAGTAACGCCGGTTCGTCGGTCATCACTTGAGCGTATTACGGCTAATCGGGACTTCCTACTTACGGAGCCGTGTGCGCTGAGATTTGTTCCAATTTCAAAAGTTTCGGTGACTTTGACATGTGACTTTGACAACCGGGAAGAGACATTTAAAAAGTAGGTTGTAAGTCTGGCCTCAGATATCCTTAATGTCTTTCTGAATTCAGAAACGGAATTCAGATTCTTAATTCAGAAAGCCCGAAATCCATAAAATTTATACATCCTCCACGCACATTCTGATTTTTCAGATTCTGAATTGCTCAGGTCGATCTGTAAGAATGATACGAGCGTTCTGAATTCCTGATCGGAATAGTAAAATTCTGAATTCAGAACGCGCGTAATTCCATACATATGAATAGAGTGGAACACACATACTGTGTTCTTGAGTGGAGACCACGACTCGGCAAACGTAGTGTAGGACGCCCTCCAACCAGGTGGGATGACGACCTGCGAAAGACTGCAGGTAGATGCTGGATGCGTCAAGCTGAAGACAGGGCGCTATGGCGCTCATTGGGGGAGGCCTATGTCCAGCAGTGGACTAACGTAGGTCGATTATGATGATGATGACACTGAAATCAGAATCTGAATATTCAGAAAATAGTAGTTCGATTAGCATTAAGTCCTCTTCCATAGTAGACGTTAGCATATGCTGTGATCCACGAGACCACTGGTCAATCTGAATTTTTAAGATATGTCTGAGGCAAAGTGCCGGAATTCAGATTCTGAATTCCGTTTCTGAATTCAGAAAGACATTCCTGATGTCTGAGGCCAGCCTAAGACTCCAACATCTCGTCTCCCAAGCCAACCTTACCTGCACGTGGTACATCCTGCTAGATAATGAACTAGGCTCTGGTTTAAAATATAAGTTATTTGATATTATAGTGCGTAAGCCCGACTCGAGGATAATCTCTTAAAAATTTAATATTATCCAAAAAAAAAACGATTTCGACGGGACTTGAACCCGCAACTTTTCCTCACTACGGAAATTCTCGGACCAACTGAGCAATACTGTGTTTTGCTGTACCTAAACATAGTTAGTAGGTACCTAGTACCTATGACGTAATTAGGTACGACCTATGTACTACATACAGTATGACGTACACAACATACCTAGGTTAGATAGCTAGGTATGAAGAACAAGGAAAAATATTTTGTGCTCGTGACTAAGTATTGCAGGTGATTATTAGGTATAATAAATAAATAATGCTGGACAATTCACACAGCATCATCTAGACCCAAGCTAAGCAAAGCTTGTGTTATGGGTACTAGATGAATGTTATACATAATACAATACATTACATAGATAGATATATTTTTTTTTATTATACATTGAAAACGACCAGAACACCCGAAACAAATATCTGCAGATCGTGTACACCAATTGTTCCGAAGCGGGAATCGAACCCGCAACCTCCTGCGTCGCAGGCGGACCTTCGCCCACCGTGCCATATCGGTCGTCTATAATAAATAAATAATGCTGGACAATCCACACAGCAACATCTAGCCCCAAGCTAAGCAGAGCTTGTGTTATGGGTACTAGATGACTGATATACATACAGTATACATTACATAGATAGATTATTTTTAGTATACATAGTTATTGTGGTCCATTTCCCATTTATATTTCTTTACCACATTAAAGTCTTCATCATCATGATCAGCCTAGTCCACAGCTGGACAAAGGCCTCCCCCAATGAGCGCCATAGCACCCTGTCTTCAGCTTGACGCATCCAGCATCTACCTGCAGTCTTTCGCAGGTCATCATCCCACCTGGTCGCAGGGCGTCCTACACTACGTTTACCTAGTCGTGGTCTCCACTCAAAAACACGTTCATCAAAGTCTTAATCGTAAATTATCGAATAATAAAACGCAGCGCCCTAAAAGTGTGTTACCTCCGTTCGTTATCGATTACGCAATCGATTCATACCATCGTACCAATTAGTATGATCGATTTGTTTTGGTGTTGCCATAAATCATAAATTTGTACCACCTGTGGTAGTATTCTTTTAGATGTTTCAATTAATGGAGGTGGTAATTTGGATTATATTTAATTATATATTTTGATGACCTCTGTGGCGCGGTGGGCGATGGTACATCTGCGACGCTGGAGGTTTTGGGTTCGAGTCCCTCCTCCGGGACAATTGTGTGTAAAGGCTGTTACTGTGATGTGGAGATATAATAAATGAACAATGTTTAACATATAATAAGCAAAAATGTTTTTTCATATTCATATTTCATAACAGTTTAGCCTACCTCATATTTATATATTTACTATGGCATAACAAGACAAAGCCGTTCACTTAAACGCATCATCATCATCAGCCCATAACAGTCCACTGCTAGACATAGGCCTCCCCCAATGAGCGCCATAGCGCCCTGTCTTCAGCTAGCCGCATCCAGCATCTACCTGCAGTCTTTCGCAGGTCGTCATCCCACCTAGTTTACACTATTACCTACGTAAACTCACACTAGTCATAATTTCGAATTAAATTTTCTACATTGACTTTTATGAAGCTGTCAGCCGTCCATCGCATTAAACAGACATAATTAACATAAATAACCAATAAATTACACGAATACTGGCAATACCACATCCAGTAGCATTCACAACTCGTAATGTAACAAAAAAAAAACACAAATAGGTAATTAACTTCTAATGGCATACAAAAAAGACGTCAAACTTTTCTATATCAATCATTTTCTATAACGAAATTATTCTATGGAACGAATGGTAGAATAACTTCGGACCACATGTAATTCGAAATTTGAATTTGGAACGGGGGTCGTGAGCTTTTGTTTAGTGTTGTCATCATAGCGGTCATTAACATATCGATGATTCGAATTGAAGTTATCAGTTTTTTTTGTTTTTTTTTTAAGGGTACTTATAGTAAGTTTTAACGTTCTTAGTCCACTGGCGTACGAATTTCGATTCGACTAAAGGAACCTACCAGAGGAAAGGTAGCCACTTGTCTTTGTATACATATTTTTAACACCTCCACTGCGATTGCCAGTCTTACCGCCAAAACAGTGATTATGGCAATTTAACGATCCATTCCTTACAAGGTTTTCTAGTTGTTTATTTGGTTTCTTTCTTTTTTTAAAATTTGTGATTGAATTATAATATTTATCTGTAACATTTTGTTATTTTCGTTAAATTATATATTATTTAACTTGCGTGATTCTCTAATTTTAATATTCAATATTATTACGAGACTTGACTTAAACATAAGGAAGGTACTATATTGCATTGGGTGTACTCGTTATGGTGGCACTTCACATGGCTATTTGTATTTGTGTATTTGGCATATTTGGCAAACAATTACCATGTGTGGACAGTTTATTTGACAAAGTGTTCGCCACTGCCTTAACCTTGCGCTCTGCTCAGTCTGCTGCCAAATGTTTGTGTGTTTGTTATTTGTGTGCCACGTGTGGATGATCGTATTTGCCTCTTTTTGCATGTTCGTCTGAACGTCATATATTTTGCCAAATACAACAAACACCCAATAGCGAACACAAATAGCCATGTGAAGTGCCACCTTTAAGATATAATGTATGTAAGTACATGTACATGTAACTACATGATTATTATAAATAAATATTTTTTAGCCAACCATGTCGGTAGGTACCGTCAAGTTCTTCAAAGTGGGCAATACTTTTTAAATTTTAATACAACTGTTGAAACTCCAGACAAAAGAAGTAATTTTAATACATTCTGAAATAACAGACCCAAATCAAAACACGGCGCCTTTTTGATGAAACCTGTGCTCTACCAATTTATCCGTACCGTTTTGTTTCCAACATCATTTTAATCTCAACCCTATTCCGAACAAGATAAGACTTGTTTTGATTAAGAAAGGCGGTTTTGACAGTTGGCTGGTTTTGTCAGCTGTCAAGTTTTTAGGAACCGGAAATGTCAAAACGTTGGTTTTGGACGTTCGCGTGATGCGCCTGCGTCGAATTTTGTAACTGTTGTTGTATTTTTTATATTTTGGTACCTACACAGTTTTTGATGTTATTTGCGTCGAAAAAGTAAGGTAGTTATTAATTACATTTGAATAAAACTTTACTTATTAGGTATTTAAGTAAATGTTACTCTACTGGTCCATTCGGTGTATAGTGATGAGTCACTATCACTAAGCCCATGTTTTATTCTAGGCCTAGAAATACCTGTGTGCAAAATTTCAGCCCAATCCGTTCAGTAGTTTTGGCGTGAGGAAGTAACAAACATCCATCCATCCATCCATCTAAACATCCAAAGTTTAATTAGGCAGCTTATATTATTGGTGTGTAGTGTATGATACAACGAACGAATACATCTGACTTGATCAACGGTAGTTTTTTTTAAGTTTAGTGACCTCCCTACTACATCATCATCATCGGTGTCCTACACTACGTTTACCAAGTCGTAGTCTCCACACAAGAACACGTTTGCCCCAGCAGCGGTTGTCGGTTCTTCGCGAGATATGGCCGGCCCACTGCCACTTCAGCTTGCTTCTTTGAGCTATGTCGATAACCTCGGTTCTCTGTCGGATGTGTTCGTTACGAATCCTATCCTTCAGAGAAACTCCGGAACTCGCTGAGCGACTTTGAAGCCTTAGCTAGCCTTGAGCACAGCTTTGATCCCTACTACAAATAGGGCTTAATGCAATGGTGCAAATACCTAGGCATTGTTATAAAGATATTAAGCGGCTTTCAATAAAAGAAGTTTATTCCTCAAGATAGTAAAATAACAAAGTATTTTGATAATAAAACTCTACGTGCGAAACGATAATCTCACGATTGTAAACTTAACATTTGTGCAGCAACCGTGGTTACCGAACGGTGACGTCACGGTCTGTACCCACCGCGACAATTTTACAAAGACCCCCCATTCTCTCCCTTTTAAAGGAAAACGTTAGAAAGTCCAAAGAACGAGTGTCTATGTAAACTGGTTCGTTAGATCAACGATTCCGAACTACTTTTCGAAGTTCGAATGTTTTTTAAATTGCTTTTTTATTGGTCTAAAATTTATTGCCGCTTTTGGCGCCGATGTTTTGTCTGTGGTAACATTTTTTCTTTTTTTTTTTCAGGTATGTTTAACAAGGTGACACTTCTGGCTGTCGGTAAGAATTAAGATACGGTAATAGGTTAAGTTTATTGTTTTACTAATGAGTTGAACAAGTGATTTGTCAGTTTTATCTGCGGGTTGACAGATTAGTCACTTTTTGTTGCGGTGTTTAGGTTTTTATTAGGTTTTACTGACGATTAGTTGAAGATTGATATTTCTTCTTGAATTAGTCAAAATTACACGTTGGAAGATTTTTTTATACTTTGTAACAAATGAGTTTTACTAAATGGATTAAGTAGTGCATTAAAAACGAAAAAATCTTTATAGTAGGTACGTCAGATAAAGAACATTACATGCGTCAAGTACAATGGGCGGCCTTACTGCTTAGTAGCGATATCACCAAAGCAACCTTTTTTGTAAAATTTATTTAAATAATAAATAAATATTACAGATACTGAAATAAATATACTTTTTTTTGTTAGGAAACAAAATTACTTATAATTTTTTTTTATCAAGATTAAAGAAATTTTTTAATATCTCAATAATTATATAGAGTAGATCAGAAGTTGATCATTATTTATGAGTAATTTGGAACATTTTCAAACTTCGAGCATCCTGTCAAACAATTCACGGACAAACTATTGGAAAAAAAAATTATAGTTTCGCCATTTTCCCACTATTATGCTAGCGGTTAATAACCAAGATGGCGTCGTTACGGGCGACACACACGGTAATAGACGGGTTATCTTAAGTGTGGCATCGGCCTTAGGTGCATCCGTGCGATCTTGGCCTTACTTGGTTTTTCTATTGTATAGTTATTATTATATTTTTTTATTGTTAAAAGTTGTTTTGTAGTATTTTATATCATATGATTAACTAGTTTCTGGATGTGGCTTCGCAAGCGTTGTTTTTTTATATTTAATAGAAAAAATATTAATTAAATTTAAAATTTCAATTTCAGGACGATCCGTTTATTAGTTTTCAAAATAAAATGAAATCACTATAAATATAAAAGTTTTGTTTGTTTGTATGTTTGTTACGTCATCACGCCAAAACTACATAACGACTCAGGCAAAAAACTTTATTACCCGGAATAAAATACGGGCTACTTTTTATCCCAAAAATAATTTACCATGAGATAGAAAAAAAAACTTTAGAAGGTTCCATAGAAACAACGCGTGCGAAGCCACGGACAGAACTTAGTATATCTTTCTATTTATATCTACCTAGATTGCAGGTAGATGCTGGATGCGTCAAGCTGAAGACAGGGCGCTATGACGCTCATTGGGGGAGGCCTACGTCCAGCAGTGGACTACTATAGGCTGATGATGATGATTCTACCTAGATGGTTCTAGGTGTTAAAGCAGTTATCTACTAAAATATGCAATCTATCCATTAATAATGAAAATACCACACCATTAGTTAAGCACCAGCTTTTAGACACATAATTGATTGTTAGACACGTACTTGTTACATTTTTATTGCTGTGCTAACTACGGTTTATGGATTTAAGATTTTCTTACACGGGCTTTAATACGATTATTATTTATTATCATTATTATTATTTTAAGCCATTATTGTCCCACTGCTGGGCAAAGGCCTCCCTTTTCTCCTTCCACTCCTCGCGATCCAACGCTGCAACAGGCCACGATGGAAGATGTACCTCGAGCTCGTTGCGCCATCTTATCCTGGGCCTTCCACGTCGCCTCTTAGCGTTGGGTGGGCTCCACTCTGTGGTGTTCTTTGCCCACAAGTAGGACATACGGCAGACGTGTCCGGCCCAGTTCCACTTCAGGCTTCCGGCTGTCTCACCAACGTCAACGATTATTTATTTATTTAATTTAATTTATTTGTAAAACCAATTGCATTGAGCAGAACGGTGAAAAGTTACCTATTTATTTTTAATTTGTTGATTTAATTTACAACATTTCACAAACGGTTTGTATAACCAATTGCATTGGATAAGACAGTGATAAGTTTTTTTTATTCTCATTTTTTTTATTTGATGTAAACGGTTTGTTAAACCAATTGCATTGAATAAGACAGTGAATAGTTACTTATTTATTTATTTTAAACAGTTCGTAAAACCAATTGTATTGAATAAGATAATGCAAATTACTTATTCATTTAATTGAAATGGTTTCAAACCAATTTCATTGGATAAGAAAAAGAAAAGTTACAATCAAATAAAAGAAACAAAATAAGAACTAGGTTTTCTTTATTTAAAAAAAAGTTTCTTGTGTGAACTCTATAGAACAGTAGTATTTGAACTCTATAGAACAGTAGTATTTGAATTCTATCGAACAGTAGTAATTCCCAATAAGTTTTTGTCGTCGACCCGTATGTCAGGTTAAATGTTAATCTACCGGCTGCCGCGCGACATATGTCGATCCGACTTATTTATTGGTTTTTAATGGTTAGGGCGCGTGCGTTGAGCTATTTTTTTAAGTTTCTCTATTTGACGCCTTTGTTGATTTTCTGAGGGTTTTTTTTGAAGAACCTGTTTTTCCCTATCATTCTTTCAAACTGTGAAAGTAATTTTTATAGTTTTCGCTACTTTGACGCCTTAGTTGATTTTCTGGTGTATTTTGCTTTAAAACCGGTTCATTCCTATAAAGTCTCTTCACCGTCTAAAGTCTTTTCACCGTTGAATTAATTATGTACTTACACTTGTTGATTCGATTGTATTGTTTTGATTTGAACTTGAACGTGTTAAGTATTTTTGCGTTTCAAAAAGTTTGATTATAAATCAAAATATACTAGGTATATGAAAAATAGTAAAAACTCAAGACTCTTTGTTTCGGGCCAGAGACCAGAAGCCCAAGACACATTTCGTGTCGCTGAGCCATAGGAATAAGTAAGTTAATAAAAACAATCGATTATCGTAGAGCTAAAAATATACATAAATTTAAAAATGTAGATCTATCTATATCTATATCTATTATATTATATATATATATATAAAAGAAAGTCGTGTTTGTTACAACACTTATAACTCGAGAACGGCTGAACCGATTTAGCTGAAAATTGGTGGAGAGGTAGCTTAGAACCAGGAGTCTAACATAGGATACTTTTTATAATTTAAATCATTTGACACATAGATTTGGACGGGGGCGAAGCCACGGGGCGCAGCTAGTAGATAGATAGATAGAAAGATAGAAAATTCTTTATTGCACTTTAGCTATAAACTATGTACAGTAAAAACTTAAAAATAAAGTACAATTAGCGGTCTTATCGCTCAAGAGCGATCTCTACCAGACAACCATGGATGGATAGGATCGTGTAGTATATAACTTTAGTTCAGACATTTGCCCGGCCGATCTGGTGGCAATAAAACATAAAAAAATTAATATCATACACGGTGAAGAATAAAATAATGCTATCACCTTTTACCCTCTGTTTTTACAATTTTAAATAATATTTTATTTTATTAGTTACAAACACCACCCAGAATTTATTAATAAAATTGCACTTATTCTGTTTCACAATGATAGATTTTTTAACACGTTTCAGGTCTTTGCATATTTTGAACATTTGTTTTACATTATGGATTACACGTGTCTTTTTGGATTACATTTAATTTACAAAACCGTTCTATTTAACATGTTCAGACAATAAAAGAATTTATAAATTGGATTACACAGTCGAGCTTAAAGGTTAATCCGTATTTTAACGATGTTTTTACACATTTTTTCTCGAGACACTGACCACGACAGCTTAAAAAATGTGGGATTAAAATATGCATTTACAACATAGCGAATGAAAATGCTATATTTAGTTACGGTTTTTTGCACTGGAAGTCTAGTGATACGAGAGAGTTAGCCATTTTAAATGTATAAATGATTAAAAACCTTTTTTGACGACCGACTTGGCGCCGTGGGCGAAGGTCCGCCTGCGACGCAGGAGGTTGCGGGTTCGATTCCCGCCTCGGAACAATTGTGTGTACGATCTGCAGATATTTGTTCCGGGTGTTCTGGTCGTTTTCTATGTATAATAAAAAATATCTATCTATGTAATATATAGTATTATGTATATCAGTTATCTAGTACCCATAACACAAGCTCTGCTTACCATGGGGCTAGATAATGATGTGTGAATTGTCCAGCATTATTTATTTTATTTTATTTAAAATGGCTTCTTCCTTTGACCTTTTGACAAGCTTTGATAACTTTGGATTTAGGTGACTATTAAGTGTGTGTGGTTGTGTGTGTGTGTGTGTTATTTGTGTGTGCAAAGGTGGACTATTTTACTTGTTTCACGTTCAATGCTAAGCGTTAGTGACGTGACCAGGAGGGGCACTAGTCGCTAGGTTAAAGCTGTCAGTGGTACATAAAGTGTTAAAAAGCGCCTTAATTTTTTTAACACGTTCCAGGTCTTAGTGTATTTTGAATGAATTAGAAAATGTATTTGTTTTACCATACAATACAATACAAATACGCTTTATTGCACATGAAGACAGCAAAAAAAACAGTAAAAAACACATAAACAAAGATACAGAGGCACAATAGGCGGCCTTATCGCTAAGAGCAATTTCTTCCAGGCAAACTTTGTTTTACTTTTTATTTAGGGGGTTTTTAATAATTCTGCAAGTTAAACAGTCCCAGACTTCAAACCCTCAGGAAGTCACTTAATTTGGATTTAAAATTAGCTTTAAATTCTTAAAGCCCCTTATCTCTCAATTTGTTAGTATGCCACATCTGCGACTTCAGACCGCACGAAATCGACCGCAATTATGTCCAATTCTATAATTCGTGGCAGATGCGACGTTTCGGCAGCATTGCGATGTAAGCACAATGTTTTTAGGCAGGTTGTTGTTGTAGCTATGTAATTTTAAGGCTTCTTTGTTTCATTACTTATTTGCTTAGATTTTTTACTTTCGCAATATTTTTGGTAAAGTAGGTTAGGTATCTACTTATTAGGTAGAATATATACCCATGGCACCCAAGCTATGGAAAGAGCTATGCTCTAAGTTTCGTTGGGGTAAACTAGTTCTTGAGTGTAGACCGCGACTCGGTAAACGTAGTGTAGGAATCCCACCGGCCAGGTGGGCTTATGACCTGCGAAAGACTGCACGCAGATGCTGGATGCGTCTAGCTGATACGGCGTTATGGCGCTCATTAGGGAAGCCTATGTCCAGCAGTGGACTAACAGGCTGATGATGACAATGTTGACGATGATCCATGAACAAAACCTCGTCCAAAGCTATTACAAAACAAATCTACATACCTAACTAACTCTTAGTACTTCGACCTTGGTTACCGCGCATAATAACGTATTCAACAAATATCAATTTTAACATTTATAACACTTTTAACACTAGCTTTGATCATTATGTAACGTAAAAAAAAAGAATAAATCGTAATAGCGCATCAACAAAAGATAAATTGACAATACGAACAGAAATTATGTTTTAAAATAACAGTTTTGTTAGTACAAAATATATTTACGCACCGCTGAGCACCGCTGTGTGTGTAGGATGTTTTGTAAGTGTGCGTGGATATAGGATGCTCGTTCATGATTGATTAATAGATTGTTACTTTCTAAATTTATGATGTAGGTATGTATGGTGTGAGGTATTTTTTATTTGTTTTTACTTTCATTTATAATTATAATGAAGTCATGATTATAAAATAATGCTTTTTCTTATTTTTTCAACTGAATACTGAGAATAAAATAAATAAATAATGCTGGACAATTCACACAGCATTATCTAGCCCCATGGTAAGCAGAGCTTGTGTTATGGGTACTAGATAACTGATATACATAATACAATATATTACATAGATAGATATTTTTTATTATACATAGAAAACGACCAGAAAACCCGGAACAAATATCTACAGATCGTACACACAATTGTTCCGAGGCGGGAATCGAACCCGCAACCTCCTGCGTCGCAGGCGGACCTTCGCCCACCGCGCCACATCAGTCGTCTATCTATAAAATGTATAAAATACTGAAAGGTGATGACAGGTTCCATGTTATCTCGTTATTACATTAGGTTCTGTTTTTAAATTTTATTTCGGTATTTTAACTAAACAGCTTAACTTTCTATATCGCGTATTGTTTTATCCATTGAGCTTAATTGATACCTTTACCGAAGTATTTTAGTTTTAAAATTCAGAATTATCATTAGGAATTGACTTCAAATTTAACAGAAGACTAACTATCAATACAGCTCTATGTCAGTATTAGAATAACAATTGTAATCTTAAATAACTATTAATAGGAGATTGACTATCGATACAGCTCTGTTACTAGAATAAAACATGTAAACTTAAAAAAAAGTAATTTTTTTTCTTGTAAGCCATAAAATAGTATCACCCTGTATACACATGCACATCAATTACGGAGGCAGCGTGCGGAACCGTCTGTACCGAGGGCGCTTGCACCCACATTTGGAGGTCATGCGTCTTAGACATTCACCTAAATTACACCTTAGTACCTTCGCTTTACGATTTCATTTATCAAAAAACTAAATTCAATATTTAGAATTTTAGAACCTCGGCCTGTGTTTCAAAATTCAACATTTTGTTTTACCGCGAATTCACGTTAGTTCATACTTAAATTACATCTTATTACCTCCGCTTTACGATTTAATTTAATAAAAAATAAAATTTGATATTTAGAACCGCGATCTGTATTTTGAAATTTGAAAATTTGCGTATACAACAAATGCGCCGTAGATCGATCAAATGTTAGTCAGTAATACTATCATTATTTATACTATTCTTAATTTTACGAATTCAATAACAACACACCTACTCGTATATCAGGCCAACTGCTGGACTTAGCGCCTATTGGCTCTAATAATTCTTAATCCGTCGTTGTTATTAAATTTATCTAGGTATATCTGACTATTCTACATTTTCGAAGATAGGGTAAAGAATATGTTTATTCTGAAAACAATATTCCGAATTTTTAATTTGATTTCTGCACTAACCAAAATAACATTACGATGGATGTGCCCTATCGAATGTATGGGTAATGCAAAAAAACAAGCAAAAAGTTTTGACCCCGACGTGATTTGAACACGCAACCTTCTGATCTGGAGTCAGACGCGCTACCGTTGCGCCACGGAGTCGGTTGGTAAACTGGTCGAAATTAGTGAACAAGACGTGAATGAAATAAAGTTACAGTGCAATAATATAATATCATGGCAATTATTTCACTTATTGGATTTATAACTTTTTATCAGTTAGCAAATTGGTTCAAGGTGGAGTGTTCTACGTTAAAAATATAAGCCTGGCGGCCTAAGTTCTGAGAGACATAAGAATTTAATAAGAAAAAAGTCAAACCAAAACATTAAAAAATTCTTAGAATTGCATTCGTCAGTTTACTCGAAGCCAACAATTCCAAGCCAGTAGTGGAATGCAAGAATTTTCATCATATATACCTACGTAAATGGTAAGAAATAACTCGAAAAAAATTCGAATATTTGTAGTCGCAGAATAAAACCATATACTAAACGTTATTAAAAATATTACTTTGCTTTTCTTTTGAATGGAAAGCAATTATATTTGGTATAGTACATTTAACGATATTATTTATACGCCACTTAAATACATTTTGAAGCTAGAATGACCTTAAAGGGTTTAGGCAAAGGAAAGTATCTATCTTAAGGGTCCGGCGACCCTCGCTTGCAAAAATCGCTCCGAATATCGCTGTCCCTGTTTAACCCTTGCGCCGCACCCCATGCATGCGCGATAGCAATATTAGCCGTTCAAAATTTGGTTTGTTCCGTAATACCAAAAATTATGGCTGAAAACTTTTTGTATTCTTCACAAAGTATTGTTATTCTGTAACTAGACAATATAAGCTATGTTCCTTAATAAATAAAACGTAAGATATTGATGTTTTTAATACGAAACTAATAGCAAGAAAACTTGTCCATTTTCGCATAAAAATGTCCAAAATGAGATTGGCTTTCATTTCATTTTAGGTGAATATTTCGAAAAAAAGACTATTCGGGAAACTAGATAAATACTATTCAAATACAAATAATGCAATATTATAGTGAAAATATGCTTGAATTAGAAATAATTTTGGTATTACGTTTGTATGAAGAATTCGTCCCTCCGGAGGCCCCTTAAGATAAGATAATTAAGATATATTAAAGAAACCTTGTTAAGGAAGATATAATAAATAGATACACATAAATACATAAGGAAATAGATATAAGTGTAAATGACTAGTTGTAACTAATATAAACATAGGTACAAACTAGTGTCGTAAAATATTTACAGTCGTTGATGCTTTTTGATGACCGATGTGACCGGGTTCGATTCCCGCCTCGGAACAAATGTGTGTACGATCTGCAGATATTTGTTCCGGGTGTTCTGGTCGTTTTCCATGTATAATAAAAAATATCTATCTATGTAATGTATTGTATTATGTATATCAGTTATCTAGTACCCATAACACAAGCTCTGCTTACCATGGGGCTAGATAATGATGTGTGAATTGTGTCCAGCATTATTTATTTATTTATTTTATTTTATATCTTTACTAATATTATAAACAGGAAAGGTTTGATTTTTTGGTTTTTTTGTTTGTAATGAATAGGCTCCGAAACTGCTCGACCGATTTGAAAAATTCTTTCACCGTGGGGAAGCTACTCTATCCCCGGTGAACATAGGCTATATTATATTTTCAAAAAAGTTAGGGATCCGTACTAAAACCGTGCAAAGCCGGGAATGTCCGCTAGTATATACCTAATATTTTTGTTAATAGGAAAAATAAATATAATAACGCAAAATAGGTAAATCTAAAACTACAGGATCAAAACAATAAAAGCATTACACAGTTCGTTGGTTATGCAAAATTCCACACAAACTAACCGAAAACTGACAATTTGTTACAATTAACCAGCATGATTATAATCAAACCACATAAATGTGTAATTAAAATTGCTACGGAGACCATTTATAATTTCTATGAAGAGATTTGTTGGTTTCTTGTCTATTGTTTTTACATTTTTATAGCGTGTAATTTAAATTTATTTGGCGTTTAGGTTATTGTTGCTTTTTTTTATGACCGTGACATTTTATTATTATTTATTATCTGTTGGAATAATGCATGATAATCCACATAGCGCATCATCTAGCCCCAATTTAAGCAGAGCTTGTGTTATATATCATCATCAACCTATGTTTGTCCACTGCTGGACATAGGCCTTCCACAATGAGCGCCACAGCGCCCCATCTTCAGCTAGACGCATCCAGCATCTACATGCAGTCTTTTATAGGTCGTCATCCCACCTGGTCGGAGGGCAACCTACACTACATTTACCTAGTCGTGGTATCCACTCAAGAACACGTTTGCCCCAGCGGCCATCGGTTCTTCGCGAGATATGGCCTGGCAGTGGGCCGGCCATATCTCGCGAAGTACCGGCGGAGGAGACGCTGGAGGAGACGCCCTCCGACCAGGTGGAATGACGATCTTCGAAAGACTGCAGGTAGATGCTGGATGCGGCAAGCTAAAGACATGGTGCTATGGCGCTCATTGGGGGAGGCCTATGTCCAGCAGTGGACTGCTATAGGCTGGTGATGATGATTACCACGCGGGCGAAGCCACAAGGCGCAGCTAGTACATTATATATTATCATTTTATTCATGAACCAACACATATTTCTTACGCTAGCATTATGACAATACAAACATTAATATTAAATACATTTTCACAAACTTATTTCGAAAAACAATTAGGCAGGTGCTTTCTTGACAGTTAGCCGATACTACTGTCAATTACGACTTAATAAATTCCAAACATCAAAATGCATAAATATCTTTTGCAATTACTTAAGCTTGAGCTCCGACTAGGAGCTCCGACTAGGTGGGATGACGACTTGCGAAAGACTGTATGTAGATGCTGGATGCGTCAAGCTGAAGACAGGGCGCTATGGCGCTCATTGGGGGAGGCTGATAATGTTGATGACTCTGCCATACGTGCCGTAGGGTATTCAAGACCAAGTTCGGTCTAGCGAGCCATATAAGAGCTCATGATAGAAAAATCCGTGATATCGTGGGTCGCCGTCATCGAAATCCTGAATCCTGATGAGGAGGCCTATATATAAATAATGTCTCTCGTCCTAATGTGAGCTTCTATTCATTTATGGTGAGAGTACCAAGTCATCATCTCTCGACGTTCCTAAGCGCAGAGTTTGCCGAAGGGTGTCAAGTTCCGAGAGTTCACTGGCCGCCTGCATCGGGACACCGCTGCACCGCTCGCGCCCGCGCCGTGCACCGACGTCAGCTGACACTGTGGTCGGCGAAATACCTGCGATGCGACGCAGGAGGTTGCGGGTTCGTTTCCCGCCTTGGGACAATTGTGATATTTGTTTCGGGTGTTATGGTCGTATCTATTTAAAATAAAAAATATCTATGTCAGTATATCAGGCATCTAATACTCATAACAGAAGCTCTGCATGGCTTGGGGCTTGATGCTGTGTGTATTGTCCAGCATTATTTATTTTTATAGGGAAGATTTATTCAACAGCGTTATAAAAATCGTAAGTCAACGAAAACGCTCAGCCATCGCTCATGCGCTTTAGAAACTAGTTATACTCATACATACATACAATGTATGAGACTCACTCACACACACAAATACCATCCGTCGGACTGTTTCATGCAAAATTAACTTTCCAAGTCATTTTTATACAATTAAAACTAAAGAAACAAAATTATTCCACAGTGAGAGCACGCAAAAAGAAAAATAGTTCTTTTTTATCAAAAAAGTATATTTTTTACGGAGTTTTTAACCCAACAGTATAGCTTTTTAAAGATTTTTAGTATAAATAAAATAAATAAATAATGCTGGACAATTCATACAGCATTATCTAGCCCCATGGTAAGCAAAGCTTGTGTTATGGGTACTAGATAACTGATATACATAATACAATACATTAAATAGATAGATATTTTTTATTATACATAGAAAACGACCAGAACATCCGGAACAAATATCTGCAGATCGTACACACAATTGGACCGAGGCGGGAATCGAACCCGCAACCTCCTGCGTCGTAGGCGGACCTTCGCCCACCGCGCCACGTCGGTCGTAGTATGGTGGCTTTGTAAACCCAAGTACATAACTTTTTCGATCGAACCATAATTAAATGACAAACGCTATGCCGAACATTCTATATAAATTAACACTTTGACTGCGATTTTTTTTCGACGACTGCGATCTTTTTTTGACCTAAAAAATTCGTGCTGCCGCTCTACACAGCGGTTGTGTTGCGCCGCACATGCGTTTCGTTCGAAAAATATTACGGCTTTGCTGAGTCACACAGATCTGTATTTTCATATTAGTCACTTGTAGAAAACACATACCGTGTGATTTCAGCAGTCAAAGTGTTAATAAAATAAGAACTTTTACTAACATATTTCAAGCTAATGTCTAACAACTAGCATTAATATATTCAAAGTGGAGAAGACAAATATACATAATCAATATATACATAAACAAAAACATATAAGCTCTCTATAGTATATTATCTGTTATGCCCGTGCGCACTAAACAGAGCCTGATATGCATCGACCTACCAACTAATTATATGTTTACTAACAACCGCTATATGCCCGACGACATACTATAGCGACGGTGTCTAGTGATGGGATCCAAACTATCGATAAATCGGATTTTTTAAAATAATATTATTATAGCTGGATAATCTATATAAATATAATAAATAAATAAATATAAATAAATAATAAATAAATAAATAATGCTGGACAATTCACACAGCATTATCTAGCCCCATGGTAAGCAGAGCTTGTGTTATGGGTACTAGATAACTGATATACATAATACAATACATTACATAGATAGATATTTTTATTATACATAGAAAACGACCAGAACACCCGGAACAAATATCTGCAGATCGTACACACATTTGTTCCGAGGCGGGAATCAAACCCACAACCTCCTGCGTCGCAGGCGGACCTTCGCCCACCGCGCCACATCGGTCGTCAAATATCGTATATAGCATCATCTAGCAACAAGAAAAGCAGAGCTTGTGTTATGGGTACTAGATGACTGATATACATAATACAATACATTACATGCATAGATATTTTTAAGTATAGACAAATATTTGTTTCGGGTGCTCTAAGAACAAATATTTGTCATGTCAAAGTCAAAGGATGAGTCATTTTATAATCGCTTCACATCCATTTCATGATTCACTATAATGCCTTATCATATATAATAAACAAGAAAATAATAATACAGATGGTCATATTATTAATATTACGTGGATATATTCGTGAATGTATCACTCATACTACTTTCGCTGTTGATTGACTAAATTATGATTACGAATAATAAACAAAAGAAACTGAACCAATCTGCAGCGAAAATAGTATGCGTGATACACTCACATATACCTATGTACATCTGAATTGACCAGCTGGATGAAATGAATACTTTAAATATAGTTTATTAATGAAGAAAATTGCAATAACAGAATAGACACACCCATCCAAGTACTGACCGCGCCCGACGTTGCTTAACCTCGGTGATCGGACGAGAACCGGTGTATTCAACGTGGTATGGACGTTAAAACATAAACATAAATAAATAACTTTTATTGACAATTGAGCTAACTGCAGACAGACGCACAAACTACTTATCCATCCACATCTAGTTTATCAAATGTTAATGTTTAAAAGTTAGATATCGATAAACTTACCATCGACAATACCCCATCCCTACATCTGGACGTCTCTAGCACGTAGACAGACAGTGCTATCAGAATAATGACAGATCTCCGACTCTACGCTACGTGAAGCAAAAATACCGCAAACAAAAACTATGTTACCATGGCAACTTCGACCTTATTGAAATGCAATTTAATTTTGGAATTACTTACAAGCTGGGATGGTTATAAACTGGGAATGGTTTTTGAAATGTTTTAAACCTACATAAAACAACTTCATCGCGATTTTTCTTAGCTTCAAGTTAATTTAAACTTAAGTGTCTAGTGAAATCGGCCCCCACAGATACCGCGAGCCATGAAATAAAATAAATAAATAAATAATGCGCCAGAGGTTGTCAATAGAATAAGAAGTTAAAGTTGCCCGTAAACATTATTGCAACACATCCATACATCGTTTAATGGGATCTCACACAAGTTCATACAAAACTCCCTCCAACAAAATATCATCAATCATACAAAAGTACTAGGCGAGCATAACCAACGAAGAGATAGAATGCCCTTGTGAATCACCGGCAGAAAAATCTCATAGGAACTATCAATTATTCTGTGTCATTATTAGCATAACTTGTCTAGTATTACTTGATCTCTCAATGCGTATTAAGATTGTGTAAAATGTGAGTTGATTAGGGGTCTGGTATTTTCGGATGGATTTGTTCGTAGAAGTGTTTTCTAACGCCATCTCGTGAGGGAAATATGTTCGATTTTCATTTTAAATCGTAGAAAATACTTTACAATATATAATTATACGTCTGTACCGATTTACGTCTAAGAACAATCTCTACGAATGTCGCTTTTCATACTAATTAAAACTTATATTACCCAAAGTGAGTCGTGTTGTAGTTAAAATATTGAAGGTATTATGTATGTATACCAGTAATCTAGTACCCATAACACAAGCTCTGCTTAGCTTGAGGCTAAATAATGCTGTGTGAATTATCTAGCATTATTTATTTATTTTAATGTCCACTGCTGAACATGATTCACCTAGGGTGTTAAGTAACACAGAAGAAAGCTACTGCCTTCTAGTAGATTTTTACCTTCTGGTCTTACGGCGTCCACGGACCGATTAGGGGGACTATGCTTGCGTCGCCGCGGCCGCTACGGTCTTACCTAAATAAATTGACCTAAGCAAGCTTGTGTAAAATAATAATGTTATTATAATGCACACAAAATCAAATCACGCCTCATCACTCGGTATGATTTATAATTCTATAGGAAAACTCAATCACAGTGCAAATAAGAAAAGCTAGTACAAAGAAACAACTCAAGTCGGGTTTCAAACGTTCCAAAAAACTCTGCAATAGCTTTATAAGTTCTTAATGTTGGCTGACCATGTCTCCCGTAGAACCAATAACCGCCGAGGTAAACGTGTTCTTGAGTGAACACCGCGATTCAACAAAATTAGTATAGAACACCATCCAGTCAGGTAGGATGACGACCTGTGAAAGACTGAAGGCGCGTCAGGTAGTATGGCACACATTCGGGGAGGCCTATTATAGACTGAGTGAGGCTGTGGACTAGTATAGACTGAGTAATTTTTACCCGCGCATTCGCACGCGTAGTTTATATGGAAAATTCTATCCCATGGGAACTGTTTTATGGCATACAAAGCCTATGTTTGACCATAGCTACATCTATGCAAATTTTCAGCCCGATCTGTTCAGTAGTTTTGGCTTGCATAAGTAACAAACATCCATTTATCAAACTAGGTTACTATTTATAATACTAGGTTCTACTCGCGCCTTGCTGATTTATGGGATAAAAACGACCTGTACCCATATAAAATTCAATTCTGTCCCGTAAGTGTCTAACTAGTCTTCTAGATAATGATAAGACAGACCCAGCTATTCTAGAGTAGCTGTGTCGTGTCGCCTGTACGACGTCGTCGTCCGGCAAGCGGCAAACTAGCACAACCTGACTTTTCAAGGATCCGAGTCAAGATTGATTACACCGTTGTATTGTGGTTCTCACGGTCGGACCATTATTTACCTTGTGATGGTGAGCTCTTTATTTGCTTGCTGTTTATTTGAGCTTCTTGAAAAAAAAAACAATACGAAACTCATTTTACTGTAAAAAAATGGGTGTGGGCCATTTTTGCAATCTACTAATCAACTTGGAATTGACTAATGAATTTTCAATTTATTAAATTTTTATCTTATCCAATTCAATTATTATTTATTCTTGCCTTAGTTAACCTCATTTTTATACTTATTTAAAAATGACATTCCTATATTAATTAATTCTATGAATATGAAGTATAAAAGTAAAGTTACCAATCTAAGAAGAGCGAACCCAAAAATTGTTGTGCCCTGACAGGGTTTTTATGCATTGTGTACCCAGGTACCCTCGAAGTTACTACCTGTATGCATAAAAATCACAACAAATTATATGAATAATGATATGAACATTTTAAAACTGACCATATTCTGCCTGAACTAAAAGAAACACAAATAATAGTTCAGTGCTACCCCGTACAGTAAATAGTACAAGAGTATATTAGAATAGAATAAAATAGAAAGACATTTCGGTCATATTATGACCTGAGGGTGGGTATGGCACTCCGTATGTAAGGTGTACATACCTTTGTACCTACGTACAAAGGTATGCACACTTTATGTTAAGATAAAAACCCGAGGAATGTAACATTCGGGACAAACCCCAACGGGCTTAAAGAGTGTTAATATACTTAACACCTTGATTGCTGAATTCACACGGTATGTGTTTTCTACAAGTGACTCATATGCGTAAATCCACACTAGCGCAGCGGCTGAGAAAAAACAGATCTTTGTGACTCAGCACAGCCGTAATATTTTTCGAACGAAACGCATGTGCAGCGCAACACAACCGCTGTGTAGAGCGGCAGCACGAATTTTTTAGGTTAAAAAAAAGATCGCAGTCGTCGAAAAAAAATCGCAGTCAAAGTGTTAAGTAATTATGTATATTCTTTAAAAATAAATACCAAAAAAAATCAATTTATTTATAACAACATAAATTTACAAAGGACACTTATAGAATAGGCATGTACATGTATATAGTTGTCATAAAAAGGCTCTAACTCAACATAATGCTGCATAATATATTGTACACAAAATTTATAATGTAGGTACCTACACAGTATTGCGAATATTGTGCTTAGACCCGGTCGGGGACAATTGTAGAAAATTATGTGGTAAGGAACCGTCTGTCATTTCGTAAAGCCATCTGTTAAAATTGTTGAAAAGTTTAGGATATGTCAGCCATTGTTTGTGGCTAAGGATACTTAAAATTAAAATACATGTATGGAAATTTCGAGCAGCAATATTTTTTTGAGTTTATTTATATTCTAATATCTTTTATAGACGTTGCCATTGCAGTGCAGCGTCATAGCGACAAAGAAATATAATAAAGTTACAAAAAATACTGATTAAGCTTAAATGTATTAATAATCTAAAATCTAAATATCTTAAATAATTAACGTACCGATCCTATTCATCCAAAATTGCCTGAAAGAGACCGCTTTTAGCGATAAGGCCGCCGATTGTGCCACTAGTTATATATATATATAGTATTAAGATCCTTTAGTATTTTTATTATTTTCTTTGTATTGATGGTGCAATAAAGTTATATTGTATTGTATTGTAAATAAAAAACTTTACATATTTCTATGTATCTTATCCAAAATTAAAACTGTATCCCTGAATTTTGGCAAGGACATATAAAATATGAGTTACAAAAATATCTAAACAAAACCATAAAACATTTTTTATTTGGTTGGAGACGATTTTCAGCAATGAACGTAGGTATCTGTTATTATGGAATATCCCACGATTTTACAAAGCGAAAATAATTGACATCATGAAATTTTAACTCTGTCATCACGAAAACAGTAGTCTATAGAACAATGCAAACCGAAAATCTTTTTGTCTCCACACAAATGTCAAAAAACTGTCATCTGAGTTCTCACGTTGGTCCAACAGCCGAATTATAGTGACTAATACGAAAATAATTATATTCTTCCGTCAGAGAAACCACAAAAACACAATTGCAACGTTGCGTGTCATAGAAACAATGTCAATGGAGAAAAAAAAGTAAAAAGCAACGGTTTTTTACAACGCTGTTTTCCTTGTAGACCTTATTTCTCAGACTTTATAGTTGGTTTTATTTTGAATTAATTTTTTAATAAAAGTTTTGAAAATGGAACGTTGGAAAGCCTTGCGATGGCTTTGTTCTTTAAAGTTTTGTTTTAAAAATAGAACGGGGAAATTTCTTGACGAAGCTTCAGAACTCAGAAACCGTTATTTTTTATATAATATCCGATCGACTGTCGGTCAATATAATTTAGATTAGGTACTTATACTATATTTAGTTCGGACAAAAAGTGTGAATAAATATTTAGGTATATAAATTTGTAATAATGCGATCTTTTTTTAACCTAAGCCATTCGTGCTGCCGCTCTACACAGCGGCTGTGTTGCGCCGCACATGCGTTTCGTTCAAAAAACATATTACGGCTGTGCTGAGTCACACAGATCTGTATTTTCTCAGCCGCTGCACTAGTGTGAATTTACGCATATTAGTCACTTGTAGAAAACACATACGGTGTGATTTCAGCAATCGACATGTTAAGTATGTCATTTCAGGTAGCGTATTTTAACTTATTTGTACTTTTAATGAATTGACACCATTGACTTTGACAACATTTACTAATAAGCTAATTATTACCATTGGTAAATTCCATTCCACCCATAAAGTAAACTAAAATTTCAATTCTAACAGATTTACTACCCTCAATTATTTAGTAGCAAACATGCCTGGTCCAATTTCGATCATTATTTTGCTACATGAGATTGTAATAGGGTTAAATCACCCTACATAGCGACTGTTTAGTCATCTGTGACACAGAGTCAATTTACTTGACCAAACAAATAGAATTGAGACAAGATCTAATGAAAAGGAGATGAGATTACCAGTCAACTAGCTGCAGCATACGGCTTCGCACCCATTTTTCAGTAAATAAGTCACGTCAAAAAGTAGTCTATGTGATATTCCAGATCTAGATCTAAATGTATGCAAAGTTGCAGCCTGATTCGTTCAGTCGTTTTGGCGTGAAGAAAAGACAAAAATACATAATATCTGTTAACAGTCAGATGCTGGATGCGGCAAGCTAAAGACAGGGCACTATGGCGCTCATTAGAGTCCTATGTCCAGCAGTGGACTAATATAGGCTGATAATGATAATTTAAACTTTTGTATCTATTTAATTATTATGATGGTAATGAATATTATCCGAGAAAGTACGCTCAATATAATAATTGATAATTGGAGATATCTATAGTGCAGAGGGTGAATACACCATAATCGATAATAGGCAGGTAGAAAGGCCCCAAGAAAAACCCCCTCAAAAGTTGAAATCAAAGTTTTCTATTCAGAATTTCCCACCTGTCAAACATTATAACATCTTTTGACAGCTCTATCACCCCACATATGCTCAGTATTAGCTAACAAGCCAAGGGTTGCCAAATCACACAATTAGGAGTATTCTGGCAACCCTAAAGCTCCCGTGGCGTCCATATGGCATGGTTGTGGTTATGAGCCTTTTTGAAAATGAAGAGTATTTTCTGTATTATATTATTTAGACTAGGTTAATACGACTGGGGTTGCGCTTTGTTCATAAATATAAACATGTTAATATTACAGAAACAATACTTATAAACCTACAGGTTTTCTGCTTTTCGTGAATGGAGGACAAGGGTCTACTTTTTCCGTTAGTAGAATTTTAGTCGATATTTTAATATTTTTCAGAAATATTATACTTTCAGCTTAGGTTATATTGAAAAAAACAAAGAGACAAAACCTAATGTAGACTGTGTCTATGTCTACGTAAGAATCGATAGATATCTCTTTATTTTGTGATTTAAATATTCTAATAAGCCCCGTCAGTTCTTTACGCATTAATTCTATTTGGCCCTTTCCGACTGCCATTTACCCGTTCCCTAATCACCGATTCGGTCTCACTACCCGATTTGCCTTGTTATTAGGGGAGATAATCAAATCACCATTGTGCGTAATTGTACTAAGGGGAGATGTTTCTTTATCTCGTTTCGCGGTCAGCTTAGATCAATCCGATCAGTCAATTGGTTGACATTGACAATGAGTTTGTTTGCAGAAAATATAATCATTCAGTTATTCAACCGAGTTTACACAAAAACTCGTCGAATAAACAGTAAAAAGCTAAATAATGGAACCAATACTGTCACAAATGGCATGAAATAAACGAAGAATTACATAAACTGAAAAATAACGATTTCGTTACTTACTACCATTCAGTTTTTTAGTCATCGAATACAATTTGATTTTGGAACTCAGAATCCAAACGTTTAGCTTTTCATATTCCACCATTAAAACATTTAGAATTCAAAGTTCGAATTCGAACACCGGTAACGTTCCATTACCTTAGAGCTGCCAGCGGACTAACAAAAAGTTATCGATGATTTTAATTCCGTGAAAAAATGCTTCCGATTCAACTCGAAGCATTCAAATGCCGAATAGTGATGTCCTTATATCGATAAAAAGTCTATCGTTGTACAAAACACTGCATACCCGCTCGTCCTGTGAAACGGAGTCGGCGAGTTGAAAGACATTTTATAAGAGGCTGTAGGGGCTTTCACCTACACGGCAAAAAGTGGGTATGTAACGTCACAATATGGTTACCGGCAGTAGCGAAGCTTGATACAATTCTATAGCCAATACAATTTTAAATAACTGAAATTGATTGCGGTCATTTCTTTTCATAAAACATTGTAGGTAAATTATTATAATTTTTAGCCATTGCTGTCCCAATGGTGGGGAAAGGCCTCCCTTTTCTCCTTCCACTTCTCGCGTGTAGGTAAATAGTATGTCATAATATGTAAATATATGAATTTGCAGCCTTAATGATGAAGTCCATTCTAGGCTACGGTCTTTAAAAAGATGTTTCAGATTTTCAAATTGAAATTACTACTCTAGATAACTTACATATTAAAATCCTTCAGTCAAATCGTGTAACGAATTTGTTACTAGCTGCGCCCCGCGGCTTCCCCCGCATGTGTGAAATGGTTTATAAACCTTCCTCGTGAATCACTTTATTTATTTAAAAAAAAACCGCATCAAATTCCTTTCCTTTTAGATCTAAGCATACATCATGCCATAGGGACAGACGGACAGCGGAAAGCGACTTTGTTTTATACCATTAGTGATTTTTCTCACAGCTCTTTCTGGAAACCCAAGTCATACTGTGCCCCAAGTTTTCGACCAGTCCAAGTGACCTTGTCAAATTGCAAAATTAAATTTCGTAATGATCGTAATTGTGCTACCCGGTTTCTGGAGCGATGATATTGCTAATGTGAAAAGAAAGTGCTTTTAAGAGTAGGTGAATATATTTCATCCTAAGGTTAAACGAAGGTGGAAGAGATCGCTCTCAGTAATAAAACAGCCCTTTATAATAAATAATAATAATAATAAAAAATTATGCTGGACAATTCACACAGCATTATCTAGCCCTATGGTAAGCATAGCTTGTGTTATGGGTACTAGATAACTGATATAGATAATACAATACATTACATAGATCGATATTTTTTATTATACATATAAAACAACCAGAACACCCGGAACAAAATCATCAATCTGCAGATCGTACACACAATTCTTCCGAGGCGGGAATCGAACTCGCAACCTACTGCGTCGCAGACGGACCTTCGCCCACCGCGCCACATCGGTCGTCACATATGGTTTATACTTCCTATATTCTAAGTATTTATTTCTGTATTCTTGAGTGGAGACCATGACTCGGTAAACGTAGTGTAGGACGCCCTCCGACCAGGTGGGATGACGACCTGCGAAAGACTGCAGGTAGATGTTGGATGCGGCAAGCTGAAGACAGGGCTCTATGGCGCTCATTGGGGGAGGCCTATGTCCAGCAGTGGACTGCTATAGGCTGATGATGATGATGAAGCACGACAAATATACGTTAATGATTTCAGTCAAATTCGGTCACTCTTACTTAATAAAGTAAACATAATCTCAAACATACTTCCTCATATATTGACACATTAAAAATTACATAAGAATATCGATAATGTCAGGTTATCGACAAGTTTCTCACATCACTACTACTTTCATTTAACTTGTCGACCGTGACTTTTGCCATTCTTTTTGAAAGTGCCTTTTACGGAAAGTACAGACAACTTCACAAACCTAAGATATACTTGTAGCCTTGACCTAAGGAATTTATTTATTTATTCTTCTTGCACGATAAAATATACACAAAACATAATAAATACTACTATTATTAAGAGCTTTTGTACCTACATTCCAGCAAATAAATGATTTGATTTGAGCTTAATCCTAAGAAGAGTTCTCTTCCAGCAAACCTTTTTGGGACAGAGACTAAGTTATATGAAAAGACAGTTAGATATACAATAATTAAAAATAATAATAAATAAATAAAAATGCTGGACAATTCACACAGCATTTTCTAGTCCCATGGTAAGCAGAACTTATGTTATGGGTACTAGATTACTGATATACATAATACAATACATTACATAGATAGATATTTTTTATTATACATAGAAAACGACCAGAACACCCGAAACAAATATCTGCAGATCGTACACACAATTGTTCCGAGGCGGGAATCGAACCCGCAACCTCCTGCGTCGCAGGCGGACCTTCGCCCACCGCGCCACATCGGTCGACGTGTTGTTGTACCTACCAATTGAACAAAAAAAAATTAGAGATAGATAGATTGAATAGTATTAACTGAATAGGGTAACGGTAAATCTTGGATTTAGAATTTTCTTATTCGATATTATTTAAGATAATTCGATTCTTATCAAAGGTTTTCTGGAAAATATGACTTGTAAGCGACAAGGCTGCCAATCGTATTTCTGTGGTTTAATGCCTCCTTTATTACATATGTGTTTTTGTAGTATTGTCTGTATGTAATATTATTGTATTAGTGGCCATACCTGATTTCGAGTCCGTGAAAATGTGAACTTTTACTATTATTTTACTAAAGTACCACCTTCTATTTTGTTCCTTCATGTCCAGTCCATCCAAAGGTTGCCTGGAAGAGATCGCTATCAGCGATAAGGCCGCCCTTTATACTTCATTTATTCTATTGTTTATTTCTGTATTGTTTTCTGTTTTGTGTGGTATAAAAAAGTGTTTTCTATCTATCTATATTAATAGGTATACACATTGAAGCCTATGACGGACAGAGAGACATAAAATATGTCTAGTATTAAAATCCCGTTAACATTTTTAGGCATGAAACAAAAAAACAGAAACACACGAGGAATAAAGATGACTAATCCACGGGTTTCCTCAAACTATTTGTTTTACAAATATTTCCCAGTACGGGAATCGAACTGGCGACCTTCCGTGCCGACTATTGGCCTTTCTTGCTGAGGCCGTCCACTATTCACGCGATGAATTAAATAAATTCATCGTATCTAAGGAATGCTTTTGTAAAAAGCGATGCACGTCTTTTGACTGACGTTATAAAGGGCCTTATTACGTCCATACAAGCTTTTGTTCTTAATAAATAGGTAGGTAGAAATAGGATGAAACTTGTATAGAATAGTAATATCTTGGTAATTAGTTAGATATATAGTATTTGTCCCGCAAAACTTTAAAACAGTGCAAAATGAAGGCCTGCGATGTCGGTTTTTTGTTATTTTTAATTAATCAAATATTTTAAGTAACTTTTGCAGCACAGGAAATTGGAGCGTTGTTTTGAAATAACTATTCTAAAAGTAGTAACTATTAAAAATTATTTAGTAAATTCATAATTTCAAATCTAGTACATTTCTAGTTTTGCAAAAGCAAATGAAAAGCTGTTTTAAATGGATATATTTACAAACATCTTAGATATAATCTAAACCGTGTGCATAACGACCGTCAAAGTACGGACACAACATTGAGAGTACAATAAACTGCGTCTTTAGTCCTCGCAAAGTATGCAGTAGCTACCGTTCTTTTTTAAACCAAAGAACAGATTCATGCAACAGCGCGCAATGCATTAATATTAATGTGAAATTATTATTGTTGTTATATTAAAAACTTTCGTGACTGTCTGACTGACCGAATAATACTGTTAAACTACCATTGCCCAAATAATTGACGACCTCTGTGGCGCGGTGGGCGCAGGTCCGCCTGCGACGCAGGAGGTCGCGGGTTCGATTCCCGCCTCGGAACAATTGTGTGTACGATCTGCAGATAATTGTTCCGGGTGTTCTAGTTGTTTTCTATGTATAATAAAAAATATCTATCTATGTAATGTATTGTATTATGTTTATCAGTTATCTAGTACCCATAACACAAGCTCTGCTTACCATGGGGCTAGATAATGCTGTGTGAATTGTCCAGCATTATTTATTTATTTAATTAAGTAAGCAGAAAGAAGAAGCTGTATGTACAAAGTGGGTTAGTAGATAACCCGCCTACATTTTAATGAATTGGTCAAGTAATGTTCTGATAATATTTTCTGTTAACAAGGGTCAGAGTTTGTAGCTTTAACTACACAGATTCTACAACACTAGATTAAAAACACCAACAACTACCAATAAAAGAAGACCCTCATTAAAGGATAAAACACTGGTGTTCTTTCTCTTACATCTCGAATTCGTTAAACTTCTAAAGTTTTATAGTAAAAAATACTCGACCAAACCCACGTGCACAAGCTAGTGCAAATCATAATTCATAACGTCCAAATTGAGTTGTAACTCTGATTGATACTGACTCGGGTTGATATGTGCTAATGCGTTGATTTCATTTGCCGATTTAGCATTAGTTTTATTCAAGTATTTATTTTTAGTTTAAGTTTGTTTGGGACCGTGTCTTAATTAGTTCTTTTAATTACATTTGATGTATTTATGAGGATAAATAGTGGGTTCTGATATTGATATACCTGTCTGTTAGTAATTTACGTACTAATCCTTCATATAACTGAGAGACTAATTTCATCGCTTCATCATTATTACCGAAATAGTTCGTGTCTGTTTATTTATAGATATCTATATATTTATATATTATTGTTAATTCAGGTCACTGTAAAAACTTGCATCTCTTTGTATCTTCATCATCAGCCTATCTGAGTCCACCGCTGGACATAGGCATCTCCTCTTTGCATCAGGAAAGTATATTTCAAGTCTATTTTCTTTAACAAAAGGTACGGTATGGCCGACATTTCATTAACTTGGACACAAAATAACGAATTTTACGAAATCATCTTCATATCAGTCCTAACACGCCCACTATTGGACATAAGCCTCCCATATCCTCTAAACTTTTACAAAAATATATTTGATAAAATACCGACTTCATTGGTATTTGGTATTATAATTTTTTGATTAGTCATAGCATAGTTCTACTATGCTCTGACTTATCAAAAAATTGCACGAAAAATCGCTGAAATTATTAAACATCGATACGATTTACTTAAAACTCTGTTTGTAGAAAATATATGTCGGTAGGTACTAACCTGATATAAGTTGCATCCATTCAAAAATGATTTAAATAGATTACATGACTTACTTCATGGAATCATCTCGCATATCCACAGTGATGGAAGCTGGAATAGTGTAACCGCGCGCTATGCGACCTATGTCCGCCATCTCTTTGTACCGCCGACGCTTGATTTATGCTACCATCCTCGGATACAAAAAAGTAAGAAACACCACTAAAAAGTTTGTAGATATTGACTTGAAGTACCAGTAAGAAAAACCATGCCAACCTGATCTTAGTTGCATTATACAAAAACCATTGGCAAAAACTATTTACATAGACTTCATCGAATCATCTCGCATAGCCCCATCCACAATGATGGAAGATGGAATAGTGTAAACGCGCGCTATGCGGCCTATGTCCGCCATCTCTTTGTACCGCCGCTTGTTGCATGCCACCGTCCTCTGACGAAATAGCAGTGTGGGAAGCGGGGGTTTCTTGTGGTTCATTTTATATGGCGCATATTTTATCGCCGATATTTCATTTCATTTATTCCATCGTAGGTATACATTTGATGTCGTTTAATCTACTTTACTATTATACATATTACTTAATTATAATAAGGCACGACGTCACGTCAAAAAAATCACGATTAAATGAATCACTACATAGAATAAAACAAAGTCGCTTCCCGCTGTCTGTCTGTCCCTATGTATGCTTAGATCTTTAAAACTACGCAACGGATTTTGATGCGGGTTTTTTAAAAACCATTTGACACATAGATTTCCACGCGAAGCCGTGGGGCGCAGCTAGTCACTTTATACACCTCAATATTTCAACAGCCCGTCAAAGCACAGAATAAATAGTAGTTCCTACGCCAAAGAGGACTGAATACCTTTAGATTAACTAAACAATTTGAACCTAACTCCCTTGTGATAGGGTGTAGAGTTCAATAGGTTAAGTTAAGGTATATTTTGACCTGGCTAATCGCGGGGTGAAGGTTTAGGGATGGGGTATATTTTGATGTCGATAGATTTTATTCTATCGAGTTAATTGTATCGATGTTGAAATTTTCGTTTGTGGATCTTTACAGTTAGGGTATTAGTATTTTATTGGAAAAGATAATCTCTCTTTATATTCTAAAAATCAGGTCTAATAATAAAATTAGTTCTACTTGCCTACCTAAAACGAATTTACGAAAAATCTCTGGAATTACATGTCCAATTTTAATATAATACCATAGAAACCTACATAATTCCTTAGTAGCTATACCTATGTAGATAAATATGTTTTGGTACCGGGTTAGTTGATGCGGGCAGAAGGTAGTTTATTTATAAAACGCTAAGCACTATCAAGACAATTCTAATTCATTATAAATTTAACTGTAGTTTAATAAATCCATCATTCAGATTGCGTGAACTAATTGTTTTTTTTTTCAATTTCTCTAATTTATGTCTTATTGTATAACAAATTACTTTACTAGAACGTCCACCTTATTATTACACATGTTAATAAGTTACCTGCTTGTATGTAAAGAGTAATAACTACAAATAGTAGCTATCAACTTATTGTACCAAAGTATGATCCATGAACGCATCGAAAAAGGTTTTGTTTGTTTAAGACAAACACATAAATTGACTTGACTACACAGTTGTTAAAGCTTCGGTAGTGTCATCGTTTCAATATGTATCTGTCTATGTAAACATGTTGTAAATAAAGATTTTTATTATTATTGTGTCTCTCATGTACCATGATCTCCGGCCATAAAGTGACCCGGTCTTTTCCTTTTTATTATTATTATTATAAATCAAATGGATTTTAGTATTAATTCGAATTACTTTCGCTGTTAATCAAAATACTCAAATAGATAAACAAAACCTGCACAAGAAACTCCAGCAATACCCTACCACAGACTTTGTTTTTGTTTATAATTAAGTGGCATGTAGTATGTGCGAAGACTTAAATTATATAAGTTACCTCATAACTCCAACATAATAATCTTGTTGTTTTTACGGTAGGTACTATTATGACTCTACTCGCATGACAAGTAACATTACTGATAAGTGATCGATTTATAGCGAATTCGTGTAATCAATGCATAACCGGTCTTGTGACACGCGGCGGGTAAAAATCTCGCGATTTTATTTGCGTTTTTAATTTTACCTGGAATACTGTTTTAATTTTAAAATAAATTATTCATGGAACCAGTTCACAGTGCAGTGGGTGGTTTGGAATTAGTATTATAGTCGCTTAGAGGGCAAGCTGTGTTTTATACAGTAGTAATAGACGCAAGTACAAGCCGCCGTTGACTTTTTATTATGCTATGACCAATAAAATGAATAATTGTTTTCAATTTATTAAGCTAACATACCAGGAAACAAATTCCAGTAAATTTTTGTGTATGGAATTTGTTTATGAACCTGTAAAAAACCTTTAAATGTTAATTCATCTAATTCCTTTTTTTCATGCTTATTATTTTATTTTGTAAAAAATAAACAAATGAATAAATATTGCTAAACATTATAAGGATAATGTTTAGCAATATTTATTCATTTGTTTATTAATAATACCAATGTTTACGTTGAAGGCAACGTAAACATTGGTATTCGATAAACAATATACATAATTCCGGACACAGAATATAATAAGTTATATGTGCATATCTAAGACATTTATGGTCATCATAATCTATGCCAGTCGATTCACTGCTGGGGATAAGTCTTTATGTTAAGTTAAAGCCAGTCCTGTGTTAGTCTAATACACATCTAGCCCCCCATGGTCTTGTGAGAATATATCAATTAGAGATAAAAAAAACAACTAAAATTAAAATCTATCGATATCCAAATCATCGACACGTCCCACCCCTAGCGCGTAACGGCAGACTAACGGTAGTTCGCACCCCCGGTCCCGCCTACTCGTGCTACCCCATACCTACTCTATAGATGTATACATCTATATGTATATATACAGTACATCTGCGTGTAAGTCAGTAGGAACTAAATGTTCGCAGAATTTCACAGACATGCATACTTGCGCTAAGTTTTCTGGTTAGTTTTACAAAGTGTTTTGGAAGGTAGGATTCTGATAGTCAAATCTTGTGTGGTTTGAGATTTTTTCTATAAAGATGAGGGTAGATCGGAATATCTGCCAATAAAAACTTACTCGCAGTAATTTCAGTTATTCTGTGATCATGGCGCATGCTAATAAAAAATACACATTTTAAAAGTTTTTGAAGTGAACACTTCTTTAGGCGCGTTGAGAACTTTTAATTGAACAAAAATCATGGAACTCGCGTCGTCGTCGTCGAACGCTTTCCTAACTGTGTATTTGTTTACAATTTTAATGTCTATAATACGCCACTGTCTATACCTATACTATAGCTACGTGTCCATCCAAAGGTTGCCTGGAAGAAATCGCTCTTAGCGATAAGGCCGCCCATTGTGCATCTGTATCTTTGTTTGTTTGTTCTTTTCTGTTTTTTCTGTGTTTGATGTGCAATAAAGCGTATTTGTATTGTATTGTATATAAATAAATAAATAATTTTATTCAAAACAAGTTAGGACTAAATGGATTACATGAGTCAATTATCTTATGTTCTTAAGGTCTAAAATAATACGTTTGCCTGAACTAGGTTAAAACCTGTATCTCAGGCAGAAAGTGCTTAAAACGAAAAAAATATAATCACTTCAATAAGTAGTCATAATAAAACAAAGCAACGGTGCAAATTTGTAAAATAACTTAATTATGCTAACTACCAACTACAATATATATATATATATAATTTTTTGGGGAACAAAAAGCGTGGAACTCGCGTCATCGTCCCCGCACGCATCCCAGAATCAATAAAATATAAAAACACTTAGTTTTCACTTCTATCGGCAGTCCCCAGAGACGGGCCCGCATTTTCTTCTTCCATGGTGAGTCTAACCATTCATCTTACAATACAATACAATACAAAAATTCTTTATTGTACACCATAATCAAATTAATCATTACAAAAATACATTAAATGCGACAGGTACAATGGGCGGCCTTATCGCTTAGAAGCGATCTCTTCCAGGCAACCTTTCTTTACATCATCATCTTCTTTACAGGTGAAGATCTGGTTCCAAAACCGGCGGAGTAAATACAAGAAGATGATGAAAGCCGCCCAGGTGGGCGCCCCGCCGCCCAGCCTAGGCATGCCGCCGGGCAGCCCGCCCAGCAATAACCAATTATTACATGGTAAGTTATTATTCGGCAAACGTAGAGTAGGACGCCCTCCGGGCAGGTGGGATGACGACCTGCTAAAGGCTGCAGGTAGATGCTGGATGCGGCAAGCTGGGGACAGGGCGCTATGGCGCTCATTGGGGGAGGCCTATGTCCAGCAGTGGACTGCTATAGGCTGATGATGATGATAATGATATAAGATTGAGAACCCATGGACTTTTGCAAACATTCGAAAAAAATACCAAATATGTCCAGCTGTTTTCAATCAAGTGATGTTACTAACAATTTATTTGATTACTCTTTGTCCACAGGTGGAGGTAGCTCAAGCGGTTCCCAACACTCTCCCTCAGCGTACCAGAGCGGCCCTGCGCAAGCCCACTCGCCTACGCCCAGCTCCACGCCAGTCTCCGAGCTGTCACCTGGGCTCAGCCCAACGGGCACCCCCTGGGATGTGAAGCAACCGCCCCAGCAGGCCTGGGATGTCAAGGTTGGATATGTAAGAGAACTATCTAGGTTTTAGACGATAGATATTTTTAATTTTAGAAAACGACCAGATCACCCGAAACAAATATCTGCAGAATATCAATATGCAGTATTATGTATATCAGTTATCTAGTACCCATAACACAAGCTCTGCTCTTACCATGGGGCTAGATAATGCTGTGTGAATTTTCTAGCATTAGTTATTCATTTATTTATTGGGTGAAAGGCCTCATCCAAAGATGCCCATGTTTCCTAGATATTGCTATATCAAATAAATTATGTTAAGCTATAATATTATGTTAATTCAAATAAGTGATTAGTTAATAAGTAAATCAGATATGTAAATAAACAATTAAGGGTATTATAAATCAGTATCTCAAAAAAAAGTAGTTAATTTGTAGTAAGTTTCTGTTTGCGCTTGAACGCTAAGGCTCCGCGCAAATGGACCACCGACCACAGCCACCGGTGGCTGTCGCGCGCTACCACCACATACGATATATACGCTGTAGCGAGTGGCCGCCAGCGGCTACACGTATGCGGCGCGTCTATACAAAATATATGAAAAAGTATGTTAAGTGGCTGTCGCTGGCAACCAGTGGCTGTGGTCGGTGGCTCGTTTGCGCGGAGACTTAGGGTTGCTTCTATTCCATGGGAACTACGTGATAAAATGTAGCCTGTGTTATTCCAGATAGCCCTACATGTGTGGATGTTTGTAGATGTTTATCTTTACGCCAAAACTACTGAACAGATCAGCTAGGTTTTGATGTAGCTATTTTTAGTAGACTCAGTATAAAATATAGGCTACTTTTTTGTTTTACACTATATAGTGATATACTAACAGCTCCTCATTATTTCAGCCGTCAGCTGGCCGGTCACCGGACGGTAGCTCGTGTGACGTGAAGCCTCCACACCAGCAATCGTGGGACCCACGAGTGGGATACGTAAGTCCACTTACTTAGCTGTAGTGTCTTTTTACCAGCTATGTGTAGCTAAGCTATAGATTAGCTGGCAAAAAGACACATTTGTACCTATAGTAATTATTGTTAAGGTTAGGTGGGGTAAGACTGACTACGGGGTTAGAGGGCATATGTCAAAGCGTATGGGACCTACGAGTGAGATACGTAATTCCGCTTACTGAGCTGTAGTGTCTTTTTACCAGCTATGTGTAGCTAAGCTACAGATTAGCTAGCAAAAATACACTTATTTGTATAGTGATTATTGTTAAGGTTAGGTGGGGTAAAATAGACTTCGGGGTTAGAGAGCAATAGCCAAAAGCCTTTGACTATTGTCTGTGAAACTTTAACAAATAAATGCTTTTATGAAGATGTTTATATAGTCATTGGGTGGGATCTACATGACTTTTAGGGAAAAGTCTAATTCCGTTTATCAGAATGTACAAAATAATGTGGACATTTGAGATTTGACTGTGTTTTTTTTGTATAATAAAGCTTGGCTAGATCATCTTGGGGAAAACATAATTTATCACTAAATTGGGTTGGCTATTTATCATGAAATTAAATGATGTTAGAATCGTAGAATGCTTTTTAGCTATGGTAATGTTCTGAATGATGAGAAAAGATTTGTCTTTTCTCGTAGGAAGGCTATTTCGGAGGCGAAGACGACGGTCATGCAGACAGAAGACCCATGCCGTGGATGTTCAAGGTAAGGCGGGGGAAGTGTGATGGAGGTATAGGGGGCAACAGCGAATATACCTACCAAACACAGGTTGCTTTTATCTTTTTGTTGGTTTCGTAGTTTTTTATGTGAACTATTTAAAATTCATTTTAAGCCATATGTGATATTTAGATTGTTTTGTTTTGTGTTCTCCTATTTATTGCTGGTCACGTGTTTTTTTTTTTTTTTTTGACGCAAACTAAATGAACACAAATATGAAACGATAGATTTTTGTAAGCAGTCATAGTTCAACATACTTTTATATAGTTTACAATATCAAACAATACGAACACAATACAAAGTAAGAACTTAATATACGGCGAGAACACAAATTATAGGCTACCGGCTCAGCACTAAATGCTTCATTGAAACGGGTGCTAATGCAGCGCTGGTTTTCATTTATTCCCTAAACTAACAAAAACTCACAACCAATCCATAGAATACCATATACAAGTTAATAAAATTGGAGTATTTGATCATAGAACGTGTTAAAAATACATTTAATCAAAGTGATGCTAGGCGCGCCGCCACGCCCTCTAGCGTAATGACTGCTACATTTATAATGTGAACACACGCAATACATCTAAATGTATTAGTTTTTTTTTAATTGTAACGGTCAGCACGTGTATTTCTTACACGTGGAAAATAATATATACCTTATGCTAGTCAATCCACACACGTCTAGGTTGTTATTAAGAAAAATATCTGGACAGAAAAAAACTTAGGTCATAACGATCGCTGAGATAACAGTCTACTAATAAAAGCCACCGTAACGCCGGTCTGTTATTCTAATCTAAGAGTAACAGACCGGCGTTATGGTGGCTTTTATTAGTAGACTGTTATTTTTCTATACTTAGAAAAATACCTGGACAGAAAAAACTTAGGTCATAACGATCGCTTAGATTCGAATTTCGACCGGCGTTACGGGGCTTTTATTAGTAAACTTTTATTTTTCTATACTTAGATACTTATTTCACATAATAATTTTTTCACTGTAACGTTTTTTTTCCGCACCAATCACGACTATGGAATATTTTAGGAATGTGTTGTTTGAGTTCACGCTTTTTAAATTATTTTTTAGCTAAAAATTTATCCAAATGCTTTCAATAATCATACTTTATTACATCGTAATTCGTCAATTTAATATTGACGAATTACGATGGCAAATCACCTAAAATCCAGCCACGTTTAAGATAAAATGTTGCAGAGGCATTAGAAATAAGCTTAGCTACAATTGGTATCACAAAATGTCAATTTTTTTATATTTCTAATATACATATAAGATAAAAAGATAAGATAATAAGATAAAATAATAATAATAAGATAAAATGGGTAGGCCTTAGCTTTTCTTTTTAAAATTGATAATTATATGTTGTGAAATTGTGAGTGTGATTTATAAATTATTTATTTATATGTAGATTTCTATGTCTCAAGTATCCGTTTGTTGTCGTAGGGCGCGCCAGGCCCGTGGGACATGAAGGGCGCGCACGCGCACCCGCTGCACCACCAGGGCGGGCCGCAGCCCCATCCGCCCTACGTGCCGCAGTACTCCTGGTACCAGACCGACGCGAACCCCGGGTTATTGACGTGAGTAACAAGACAATCTTGCCGATACTGCAGATGATATGCCTCTCCATCTGCTAGGAGAGTGCGGAGCAGTGATGCAAAAACGTAGCTCGTCTGGGCTATACAAGTGCTTATCCAGATGGATGCTACGTTTTTGCATCAGTGCTCCGAACTCTACTAGCAGATGGAGAGGCGTTTCATCAGACACGACACGAAGAAGTTCCAAGCACCTGCAAGGGTTAGTGGCGAATCATGAACGCTGCAGCTTCAGGGTTGAACAAATAAAGTGGCGATCACAATGCCTATCATGGCGGCAGCGACGACCAAGCCAACGAAAGGAAACTGTTTTAACAATTTATATATATATTGAAATATTTAAAAACAAGAATATTTCCTTTATGAGAATTTATAGTAAGATATTAATCCAAAAACAAGATTCCTGGTTTTTAAAATACAGTTTTCAACTGGTATTTATATTTTTGAACTGGAATTTTATATTTTTGAATCATTAGGTGTCAGTTCAATGTTTTTTCACTGGTACTTATTAACATTATACACCTATGTATTTTGACAAATAAGAGAAAATTACGTAGGATATCCAACGTAAGAAGATAAGATCAAAAAATTAAAAAAAAAAATATTATAAAAATTACAAATCTTGTATAAGATTTGGAAAAAATTAGCAATATCTAATTAAACAATTGCATGCATAATAAGGACTTAGTTTTATTTATTGGACTTATTATTGGCCCAAAGTTTTTTTAAATTATTTAATTCTAATAATTTTTCTTTGTTTTCCACAGGGTATGGCCAGCAGTGTAACGAAATAGCGGCATTACGAGTGAGTGTAAAATAAAACATAAAACCATGACAAAATGGCGGATAACCTAAAATGGCCGCCTAATGCTGTCACGTCTGAATATCGGCACAACCAACTTTAGATTTACGAAATATATTTAATAGATAATTAAATAAAAAGTGTACATTTTTATAATAAATAAATTAATAATACAAGTTGTTCATTATAGTAACTGTAACATTTCAAAATGTAATAAGGTATAATGAATGGGTCAAAGAAACAAGCTTCAAACTTTTTTCTAAACTACCTCTTGTATAAAAACAATGCATAGTTATTTTTCTATAATTAGAAAAATATCTGGACAGAAAAAAACTTAGGTCATAACGATCGCTTAGATTCGAATAACAGACCGGCGTTACGGGGCTTTTATTCGTAAACTAATAAGGTATATTGAATGGGTCAAAGAAACAAGCTTCAAACTTTTTTCTAAACTACCTCTTGTATAAAAACAATGCATACTTTAACCGAAGTTTCTTTTTGTGTGAATCCTTAAAAATTCTTTGATCCACATTAATCGCGATTATTTAGATAATGCAACTGATTAAAAATTACATTGTTACGAAATTCCTGTAATCATAAATTAACAAAAATATTATTATTTAGCTCATATAACTCATCAAATGTAGACTTTGATCAGTTGTTTTGTCTATGATATTTGCATTCGTAAGTCGAGTTTGCTTTGACCAATCAGAGATTAGCATGTCACAAAACTATTGTTCCTGATTGGTCAGTGATCACGTAACTTGATATACCTCGCAAAGACCAATTAAAATACCAGATACATTTGAATCTACAAATTTTCACCTATTATTAAGATATAGTAAATTTTAACATAGCATTATTCTTTTTACTGAAACAACACGAAACGTATTTTTGGTTTCCCGTCCTTACCTTTTTCAAGTACTGAAATTTAAAAAAATACCTCGTTTTGATAGCAGTTAGGGAAATGGCAATTTTTTTTTGTAAATTGGTAGCTATTTTTTTTTTAGTAAATTTGTATCTGTAATTTAAGCTTTAATTGATATTTTTATTTATTTAGATTTTTTCATTATCTATACGGGAACGCAAACCAGTATTGTGATAATATATTTTATTAGATCAATTTATGTATTTTGCATTAAACTCTGGTATTTATTTTTAGAAAATTTTGTGAATTATGAATACATTAGGTATTGATTTGATTTATTGTATCTTCTCTGAAACTATTGTATTTTTAATATAGAAACTGAATCATTCTAATTTTATTTTTTGCACGTTTTTACCTATTTTTTTTTGTTTTTTTTTTGTACGTATTTTTGTCAATGTTTTTATAAAAAACTACAGAATTATCACTTTATTTTAATTGTATGGGTCTTTACGGGAAGATAAAAATTGTAAATATTTGTTTTGTAAAATATAGAGGAATATACATAAATATAAATATAGATAGATAGTTTAATTACTTTAACTACATTGTATTATAATAAGGAAACGGAAATAAAAAAGTGAAATAATTTCTTTTGTCAAATAAAAAGAGTAAAATTGATTTTGTGTTGTTATTTTGATTAATCCACCTCTTTTAGATATTTTAATAGGCACCGAAATGCAAGTCACTTTAAGTGTTAGGTGTTTTTTTTATAGAAGCTTAGAATTTAGACGAATCATAAGTTTAGGTAGGAAAAGCTCGTCTTCCAACCATTGATTAGGTACTATTCGACACATTTAAGACAGCCCTTTTGCCACTAAGTCAATTTAAATAAATAAATTTTAACTATATAAAAATAATTACAGCGTCAGCTTTAATACGTACCGATCCTATCCATCCAAAGGTTGCCTGGAAGAAATCGCTTTTAGCGATAAGGACGCCGATTGTGCTACTGGTATGGTATGGTATGGAAAGTGTACTCCTGTTTCCGCACACCGACTCCGATTGGTCCTTTGTGCGTGGTCTGTTTGCTAGTTTAACCAGCCTAACTCCGTCCAGAAGCGCAGAATACTCCTGGGAGCTTCGCGGAGTGACCTCGGGTGGTCGAGGATTTCTAGTCGTTGCGCTGTTACTCCCTCGCATTCCAGGACTATGTGGGCAGCTGATTATTCGTCGCTCAGGCATCCTCTGCAGAGAGGGCTATCCGTTGCTCTGATGGTAAAGAGGTGTTTGTTTAGTGGGCAGTATCCTGTGAGTGTCCCCACTAGGACTCGTAGGTCCGATCTCGTTAGGCGTAATAGGTATTTAGTTAGTCTTGGTGATGCAGCTGGGAGTGCTGCTCTAGATTGTCGGCACTCCTGTAGGCTTGACCATTTATCGGTATGCGTCTCTTTGGTTCTCAGCTGTATCCATGTTCGGATTTGGAAGAATGGTAGGGGAAGGAACGGAGCTGGGCCTTGTGTCGGCGTTTCCGAGCCTTTTCGTGCCAATTCATCTGCAGCGTCATTGCCTAGTGATCCGCTGTGTCCTTTGATCCACTGGAGGGTTGTCCTGTTTCTACTGGAAATCCAAGTGCCGAGTGCCAGATTGTGCCACTTGACTTAGTTAGTATTAAGATCCTTTATTTATTTTTTGTATTGATGAAGCAATAAAGATATATTGTAAGTACTGTATTGTATTGAAAAAAAAACAAAAGGAGGATGCAGCTGGGCTGGGCAGCGTTTGGGAAACTACGTAGAGTCTTCTCTTCATCAATACCGCAATGCTTGAAAACGAAAGTTTTCAAACAGTGCGTCCTGAGCTGAGACGTGGACACTCACGATAGGGCTGGTCCACCAGTTCAAAGTCGCTCAGCGAGCTATGGAAAGAGCTATGCTCGGAGTCTCTCTGAAGGATAGGATTCGCAACGAATACATCCGACAGAGAACCAAAGTTATCGACATAGCTCTGAGAATTAGCAAGCCGAAGTGGCAGTAGGCCGGCCATATCTCGCGAAGAACCGACGGCCGCTAGTGCAAACGTGTTCTTGAGTGGAGACCACGACTCGGTAAACGTAGTGTAGGACGCCCTCCGACCAGGTGGGATGACGACCTGCGAAAGACTGCAGGTAGATGCTGGATGCGTCAAGCTGAAGACAGGGCGCTATGGCGCTCATTGGGGGAGGCCTATGTCAAGCAGTGGACTAATATAGGCTTATGATGATGATGTATTGTATTGTACGTAGGTACCCAGTGTCAAATAAAGGCCAACGAAATCATTAATAATAATATTCAATATTTTTATATAAAGTATATAATGATAAGCATCATTGCCAATCACCATTAAAGACACCTTAATCGTATGAATTCCACTTTTTCCTTCAATTGCAATACTCATTTTCCTCCAAAAGTAGACTCCATAACTAATAAACCACCACAATTGACTATAACGCCATCTATGTAGATTTTAATTGTCCGCTTTGTGTGAAACTTTTGTTTCTTTGATGATCAAAGGTCTTGGAGACGACAATTCTAGTACAGTCAATTACAAAATCCATTTACCCTAACGGCTCTGCTCATTTGCACTACTAAAAATACACAAATATAACTAAAAACCCATTATTCGTTTAACTCTGTTTGGGGCACGAAGTAATTAACAAAGTTCTGTAATTTTATTCGTTGACTGTACCTTCTTAGTATTGAGGTAAGGGTACCTACCTAAGTAAAAAGATATCGTCATAGTAGGGCAACTGCGGAACTCTAAAACCAGTATTATGAAGGCTTGCTACAATACATACTTGGGTAAAGCATTAGCCATAAAAAATCGTTACTTATACATATATTGTTGACTGAGCAACTTAGGCCTGTATTATGAGCACTTGCTCAGTCATGAATCTATGCTTGAGTAACGCATAGCTACGGAATAAACGTCACTCAAGCTAAGGCTAATAGAGCTAAGTCTATGAGTAAGCAAGCTTTCATAAAGCGGGCCTTAGACCTTCCAACTTCTTGTCAAAGCTAAGCAATATTAAATACGTTCCTAAGCGAGCACCTTAGAAGAAAGCAGCTACTAATTTCTCTATAGCAGCACAAAATTAGGAGCAAGGTTAATCATCATCAGCCTATAGCAGTCCACTGCTGGACATAGGCCTCCAGCTAGCCATAGGATAGTAGCTATGCGTTACTATCCTCATCATCTGCTGATGTTATCATCATCAGCAGATGATGATGACATCACGTTCATAGCTTCACTAAAAACGAGTTAGTAGGTCTGTTTTTGGTCTGTTTTTGGTCCGGCCAATAACGACTTTCTCTATTTTTCCGTAAGGCCGCTTTTCTTGTCTTTAGCTTTTAATAACAGAAGTTTAGACATTCTAGGAAATACATTCTATCTTTGTTAAATTCTTTTATTTCTATATAGATGCATTCTATACAAAATCAAAAAATACCATTTCATATAAAAAATACCAACCATATGCCAAAGTGTCATATTTATCCTAAAAAAGCAAGAACAAAATAGCAACCCCAAAAATATCTGAATGAAAACGGAAGCGAACGCCCACGGAACCCTTTTAAAATAATAAAACAGTCCTTTGTTAGGGTTCCGTACAAAAGAATGGACAAAGAACGAACTTTTTGTTGGACATCTGGCGTTGAAACTGACGATGTTTTTTAAAATTAATTCTAGTAGCATTTGGTGAAGGACCACGACCTCTAAGGTGTAGTGAAGGGAGATCCAGCTAAGAATGGTGTTTGATTTCTGCCGGGGTTGATCTAAATGTTTGTATGACCTGCCAAAAGGTATGTAGACCGTATACCAGTAATTAACCTTAAGGATGGGAATCCTTCTTCACTACATAGTATATAACAAAGTCGCTTCCCGCTGTCTGTCTGCCCCTATAAATGCTCAGATCTTTAAAACTACGCAATGGATTTTCATGCGGTTGTTTTTAATAGATAGAGTGATTCAAGAGGAAGGTTTATATACCATTTGACACATAGATTTCCACGTGCGCGAAGCCACGGGGCGCAGCTATAAATTATACCGCGAAACTTTGTCCCGTTGTGAAGGTGTTTGGCTGAAGACCTATTGAATGGATCGAGCTGCAAACACATTTAAATCTGGACCAGGAATAATATAAAAAGTGACACGTGTACTAAGCTGAAAGGGGATGATTCTGTAACCCAATCGATAAAAATATAGAAATTAAAATTCTAGATTTTACAGTGCATTTGCACCGAAAGAAATATAATGTTTTCAACCCCGCGCGTCCCTCCATCTGTAGTTTCCTTCATAGATGAAGGAATGACACAATTTAGTATTCTACATGTAGAATACCAAATTGTGTCATTCTGTGACGATACCATTATCATAGTAAAGCGATTAGTTTAGCAGAATACCGCCCTGCAATCGTAACTTCAAGCAATCCTGTCAGTTCGAATGACCTTCAAGCACCAATATAAATCAACATCAAACAAAGCCTCCCGTACATCCAAGTGACAAACACTTGGTGCCAAATAGCGATTGGTTGACAATGGTAACATTCCGCGGGTAAGAGCGACATTTTTGTCCCAGGCATGGGCCGTCGGCTTGAAGTAAGAAAAGATATTTTTGTTGCGTAAAAACGCGCGGTGAGCTCAAAGCGTGCCGGGTTGGTGAGGCGGGAAAGAGTGGAGATGGCTTTATAGATCCCTTTCAGTTTTATGGAGAGCCTGGACTATATAGGCTTGTACCAGTTGTCATCGTTATTACATTTTTAAAACCTATCTGTAAGTTTTCCTAAAAAAATAAAAATAAAATAAAATATGGACGGACTCCGTATGCTCCTACAAAACCCAAGGACCGATAGGTAGTCACCACTCGAGTTGACGCCGGGGTAATGAGACCAAGCCTGGAGGCCCCACGCTGTGCCCCCACCAGGGCCGGAAAGAAATTTATTGACATTGGACTCCGTAGGGCACTAGGCAAAGGTCCGCCTGCGACGCAGCACGAGTTCGATTCCTGCCTCGGGATAAATATACGATCTGCAGTTATTTGTTCTGTGTGTTCTGGTCGTTTTATATGTATAATAAGTATATAATATATAAAATAATTTTTAAAATTGTAATTGTATTTTTGTGATATGGGTTTTTTGCCTGAAATAAACGAATATTATTATTATATATACGTTTTATATGTATACTAGCTGCGCCCCGTGGCTTCGCCCCCGTCCAAATCTATGTGTCAAATGATTTAACTTATAAAAAGTATCCTTAGTAGACTCCTAGTTAGACTCCTGGTTCTAAGCTACCTCTCCACCAATTTTCAGCTAAATCGGTTCAGCCGTTCTCGAGTTATAAGTGTTGTAACAAACACGACTTTCTTTTATATATATAGATATCTGCGTAATGTATAGTGTTATGTGCATAGTGTATTAGTTATCTGGTACCTAATACTCAAGCTCTGCGTGTCTTGGGACTAGATAATGCTGTGTGAATAATCCAGCATTATTTTATTTATTTATTTAATTCATTTAAGGAAGGCCTACAGCTTCAATACCTACATGCATACCTAAGTTACATTAACCTAGCAACAGAAAAGCTAATAAATGGCCTTCACGGCGAAGTGTGTGTGTGAGTGTGATTTTTTTTTTTAATTTATGTATTCAAAGCATTACAACCATGTTTACATAATACAATAGTGTAGTCAACCTAATTAATCACTAGCTTCGAATTTAATATTAAATACGTTAGGCAGGTTTACCGACGGCCGCTGGGGCAAACGTGTTCGTGGAGACCACGACTCGGTAAATGTAGTGCAGGACGCCCTCCGACCAGGTGGGATGACGACCTGCGAAAGACTGCAGCTAGATGCTGGATGCGTCAAGCTGAAGACAGGGCGCTATGGCGCTCATTGGGCCGTCGACTAAGCCCATGTATCATACCACGTATGATACATGGGCTTAGTCGACGTGTGCCTTTAGACTTGAGAGGTTAGATTTAGGCCCAGACTCTGGTGGAGTCCTGGCTATACGAGTATTTTGGTATTCAAAGTTCTTCTCATAAAGAAAAGATTTCGATATGGACAGAAACGGTTGCGAACTAATCCTACTAATATTATAAACGAGAAAGTTTGTAAGTATGGATGGATGGATGGATGGATGTTTGTTTGTTACTATTTCACGTAAAAACTACGGAATGGATTTTAATGAAACTTTATAATAATATAGCTTATACATCAGAATAACACATAGGCTACAATTCATAACGATACATAGTATATTATCCAAAATGTCTATAACCACGCGGGTGAAACCGCGGGGCGCAGCTAGTTAATTTATGATTTTTTAAACCGTCAAGTGCGAGTTTGCTGGTTGGTAGCGGTATTGGATTAATGTGCATAAAACTTTGGTATGGTACCGTCAGCTTTAATACGTACCGATCCTATCCATCCAAAGGTTGCCTGGAAGAGATCGCTTTTAGCGATAAGGCCGCCGATTGTGCCACTAGATTTAGTTAGTATTAAGATCCTATTTTTATTATTTTCTTTATATTTGATGGTGCAATAAAGATATATTGTATTGTATTGTATTGTATGTAAATAGAGCTCTTCTTTTAAAACAACCCTCGTTACTTATTAATTTATCTATAGAAATAAAACATTACAATCAAATGACATAAAGTTACTAAGAAGGTCATTAAAAACCTAACAAATGAGAATACAATCAAACACAACAATGGAAAATTACTACAATTTACCAATAATCTTCGCAGCGGGTCGCGAACACCCTGTGCGAGGCACGCGCCACCTAATTAGGAGCACCCTATATCGCACCTAAATAGGAGCACCCTATGTAGAGGCGAATTAATCATTTTATTAGACAAAATTAGAGCTAAACTATATGAGGGATGAATGATTACAAAAATGAAATTAGCGACACTTTGATTGCTGAAATCACACGGTATGTGTTTTCTACAAGTGACTAATATGCGTAAATCCACACTAGCGCAGCGGCTGAGAAAATACAGATCTGTGTGACTCAGCCGTAATACTTTTCGAACGAAACGCATGTGCGGCGCAACACAACCGCTGTGTAGAGCGGCAGCACGAATGGCTTAGGTTAAAAAAAAGATCGCAGTCGTCGAAAAAAAATCGCAGTCAAAGTGTTAAGATAATTTGTAATCAACATACAGCCGATTTGAGGATCCTCCTCCTTTAAGTGATCCCTGAAGTCGGTTAAATGAAATGAGGCTTTGGGTCCGGTTTTGGTGAAGTTTTTTTACGTAAGTATCCTATCCTATTATCACTACATAGAATGTAAACAAAGTCGCTTCGCCTCTGTCTGTCTGTCCTTATATGTATGCTTAGATCTCGGATTTTGATGCGGTTTTTTGAAATACGGAAATTGGGTACACAGTGTAATTGACGACCGATGTGGCGCAGTGGGCGAAGGTCCGCCTGCGACGCCAGAGGTTGCGGGTTCGATTCCCGCCTCGGAACAATTGTGTGTACGATCTACAGATATTTGTTCCGAGTGTTCTGGTCGTTTTCTATGTATAATAAAAAATATCTATCTATTTAATGTATTGTATTATGTATATCAGTTATCTAGTACCCATAACACAAGCTCTGCTTACCATGGGGCTAGATAATGCTGTGTGAATTGTCCAGCATTATTTATTCTTAATTTGTTCGGCCTGACTAAGCAAGCCACAGCCACCGGTCTTATATTTTGGTTAGAATGAAAAAGGATAAAATTTATAAATAAGTAAGTATTGTATAATGTTTAACTAATAATGTAATGCAATTTTGTTTACTATTTTTATGTATAAATCACGCTCCTGACGACCGTGACGTGACACGATCCCTCTGGTCTTCACTGAAAATCAGCGCTGGGTGGACACATTATTATTATTAACATCTTTAGGATGATGTTGGGACTGCCTCGTTTCTGCAGTGCATCGGGGATGTTTTCCGAGTATCAGACGGATGGCTTTGCCGCCATCCTTCGGAAAAAGACGGCGTCCCTGATGCGCAGAGTGCGGGACAGCCCCAACAGCATCCTACAAACTGTAGCGGGCAGGATTGATTCGCCAATATGGCGGACATTTATAAGAAATGCAATTGATTAATTTAAATTTCTATTGATGATGTAATTTGATTTGTTTTAATTTATTTTAATTTATTCTAATTTATTACTATTCATTTTAATTTTAATTTCAATTTAATTTAATTTTAGCTCGTAAGAATTACTAACATTTATTATAAGATCATTAGTAACAAATTATGGATCTGTAGTAGTCAGAATTTTTTTTTTTTTTTTTTTTTTTTTATTAGTGGGCAATCAGCACAATGCTGAGTGAAGGCCATATTTGCCATGAACACTGCTACGCACAATAATTTGTAAGATATATAGTATTAATTTGCGTAGTTTTAAGTTTGTTGTGTATGCTAGTTTTTAAGGTAAATAAAAATATTTTCTTTCTTCATATAGATAGAGTGATTCAAGATGAAGGAGAAACTATTTGACACATAGATTTAGACGCAGGCGGAGCCGCGGGGCGCAGCTAGTAAAATTATACAGATGAAAGTATGGTGAAGTTGTATTTGTTAGCCTCGAGACAACACCAAACCTGTGTTGTATCTGGGTCACACTGCCGCAGTTGGGCAGTGGATGCGTTAACGCTAGCAATAATAGTTTTTTTATATAATATACTGCAAGAAAATAATCCGCAAAATACAAAACAACATAATCTCAAACACACACTCGGATTATCGAAAAGTGCTGTATGGGAATCGAGCCCCACACAATAGCATAGCGGTATCAAAAAGCTTCTATACCGACCACACCCACTTCGCAACAATACTTACGAGCGGAAGAACAGCATTAAGTTACTAGCTGTTTGCTAGTACCTGGCATATTTAAAAAAAACTCGTACTTGGCTGTTTTTTTTTGTCAAACAAAAAAGTTTTTGCACGAAAATGTATCCCAAACGAATCACTTCTATAGATAACACCAATCAACCCCCCCACCCGACACGCACCCGGTGCTTATTAGGGAGAGGCCTGTGTCCAGCAGTGGACCAATATAGCCTATATTGGTCCACTGCTCGACACAGGCATTTGACCACTTTTAAAGATCTTGAAAGAGTCATTAAAAATATCAGAATATTAATTAACAGAAATTAATTATAAGTACCGACGGCCGCTGGGGCAAACGTGTTCTTGAGTGGAGACCACGACTCGGTAAACGTAGTGTAGGACCCCAACCAACCAGGTGGGATGACGACCTGCGAAAGACTGCAGGTAGATGCTGGATGCAGCTAGCTGAGGACAGGGCGCTATGGCGCTCATTGGAGGAGGCCTATGTCAGTGGACTAACATGTGCTGATGATGATGACGATGATTTATTGTCGATAGATCAACGGCAAGTACGTACTCTATAGGTTTTGGTCTACAAAAACTATACAACTATAATAATTATATATATTATACTAGCTGCGCCCCGCGGCTTCGCCCCCGTGGAAATCGATTTGTCAAATGGTTTTTTTTAATATCCTATGTTAGACTCCTGGTTCTAACCTACCTTCTCACCAATTTTCAGTCAAATCGGTCCAGCCGTTCTCGAGTTATAAGTGTTGTAACAAACACGACTTTCTTTTATATATATAGATATATAATATAATAATTTCCCAGATACATAGAAAACACTTTGTTATGCTGTTATTCAAAATGTAATTGTTGATGTATTGTAAATGAATGTCTACATAATGTCTATGTTATACCACATAAAACATATAACAATAAAGAAATAAATACGTAGAATACAGGAAATATAAAGGACAGCCTTATTGCAGAGAGCGATCCCTTCCAGGCAACCTTAGGATGTCCTTAAATGTCATCATCATCATCAGCCTATGTTAGTCCACTGCTGGACACAGGCCTCCCCCAATGAGCGCCACAGCAGCGCCCTATCTTCAGCTTGACGCATCCAGCATCTACCTGCAGTATTCCGCAGGTCGTCATCCCACCGGTCCGAGGGCAATGTAAAATATCACTTAAAAAATCTAACTTCAACATAACTAAACGCTACCGATAACTTAACTAAACTAAAATCACCTACAATTATAAGCACGTGGCACTATTAAATAATAATAAAAAGACCATTTCAATTATTTCGCGCACGTCCATTATTTGGAACTCTATACCGTGCAATCATGCTAGTCAAATTTCGTGCGCGTGCCAAATCTGATCCTTAAATTAGAGAGTTTATTTTGATATACATTGAAATAAAACCCTCAGCTTGCTAGTCAGACGCGTACTCAAGTACGCGTCTGACTAGCAAGCTGAGGGTTCCAGGTAATTCATTGGTACAGGAGGTTGCGGGTTCGATTCCCGCCTCGGAACAATTGTGTGTACGATCTGCAGATATTTGTTCCGGGTGTTCTGGTCGTTTTCTATGTATAATAAAAAATATCTATCTATGTAATGTATTATGTATATCAGTTATCTAGTACCCATTACACAAGCTCTGCTTACCTTTGGGCTAGATAATGCTGTGAATTGTCCAGCATTATTTATTAATTAATTTATTTATTTTATTAAAAGACCTTATTAATTGTCAAAGGTAGTGTAGGACGCCCTCCGGCCAGGTGGGATGACGACCTGCGAACGACTGCGGGCAGATGCTGGATGCGGCAAGCTGAAGACAGGGTGCTATGGCGCTTATTGGAGGAGGCCTATGTCCAGCTGTGGACTAACATAGGCTGATGATGATGATGATGATTTATTGTCGATAGTTCAACGGCAAATACCTACCCTATAGGTTTTGGTTTACAAATTGTGCATAGCTTAAAAACTATACGAATAATTATATTATTTGACTTTCAAATATTCACTTCCTTGCAACCTTTTACTAGATAAAATTTTATAGTTTTGGTATGACTATGAGTGTTTTTTTGGCAGCACAAAAGGTAAACTTTATGTGGGATAGTTTTGAACCTACTTACTTACTTGTTACTTGTTTCTGGACTGGTTTCCGCAACTTGGCCGCCGGTGGGCCTTTTTTGCGTGTCGGGTGGGGGGGCTGCTAGTCTAACCACCCGATGTCCTCCAGGAAGGCCAGCAGCTCGCTGATGCCGGTGCATGCCTCCCTAGGCGTCCTCGGTGTCCCAAGGTGATGCAGTCTTTGAGAAGCAACGCTGTCGCAATCTACAAGCACATGCGCTGCCGTCTCCTCTACATTCATGCACCCTCTGCAAAGGGGGCTGAGTTTTGAACTTACAAAATAAACAAAATACTTTGTTTGTTTTGAATAAACTAAACGCAATTGTAAATTTCTTAGTAATTACACTTTTTTCTAAAGTTTTTCGGGACTACCTCGGGATTGTCTTCCATAGTCTCCATACACTATCAAAACAATTATCCAAATTTATTAGATACATCATCATTATCATCATCAGCCTATATTAGTCCACTGCTGGACATAGGCCTACCCCAATGAGCGCCATAGCGCCCTGTCTGCTGCAGTCTAGTGCGTCATCTCACCTGGTCGGAGGGCGTCCTACACTACGTTTACCGTTTTATCTCCACTCAAGAACACGTTTGCCCCAGCAGCGACCGTCAGTTCTTCGCGAGATATGGCCGGCCCACTGCCACTTCAGCTAGCTAATTCTCAGAGCTATGTCGATAACTTTGGTTCTCTGTAGGATGTATTCGTTGCGAATCCTATCCTTCAAAGAAACTCCGAGCATAGCTCTTTCCATAGCTCGCTGAGCGACATTATAAGATACATAACTGACGGAAAAATCAACGAACATACATAAAAAAAAACACAGCCGAACATAGAACCTAACCTCTTTTGTTCTTCGGTTAAAAATCTGCATCTGTCATCCCACCTTTTTAAGAAACTCGACCCATAGCGTTATCGTTCCAAACTTTGTAACCTTATCGTATAGGCGTGTTCTAAAAGCTATTAAAAACTGCCAAATGTATGAAAAGAACTAGTTTTTTAACCGACTTTGAGCGGAAGTGACATTGTGTACGTTTTTTTATCATTGACAAAGCATAGTAATGCATTTTGCACAAATAATTAAATAGATATACAATTTATAACAGACTAGCGGATCTTCCCGGCCTAGCACGGTTTTAGTGCGGATCCCTAACTTTTTGAAAATATAATATAGCCTATGTTCAACACGGATAGTGTAGCTTCCAAACGGTGAAGGAATTTTTCAAATCGGTTCAGTTGTTTCAGAGCCTAATTACAAACAAACAAACAAACAATTAGACCTTTCCTTTTTATAATATTAGTATAGACTAGACTTGGCTTAGTCATAGAGCGTAAGAATCGACCCTTTCAACAAAGTTCGTAGATAATAAATAAATGATCTGACGACCGATGTGGCGCGGTGGGCGAAGGTCCGCCTGCGACTCAGGAGGTTGCGGGTTCGATTCCCGCCTCGGAACAAATGTGTGTACGATCTGCAGATATTTGTTTCGGGTGTTCTAGTCGTTTTCTATGTATAATAAAAAATATCTATCTATGTAATGTATTGTATTATGTATATCAGTTATCTAGTACCCATAACACAAGCTCTGCTTACCATGGGGCTAGATAATGCTGTGTGAATTGTCCAGCATTATTTATTTATATTTATTTTTAAATAATGCTGGACAATCCACACAGCATCACCTAGCCCCAAGCTAAGCAGAGCTTGTGTTAGCTTGGGGTTACGTGAAGCAGAGCTTGTGTTATAAAACTAAAACCTACCGCGAATTTGTGTTGACAATAAATTGATGGAATGTTTTTGTCAACCATTTTGTAAAGTTTTAATTTTGATTGCATAAGTCCTTATATCTATCGTTTTATGTCATCATCATCATCAGCCTATAGCAGTCCACTGCTGGACATAGGCCTCCTCCAATGAGCGCCATAGCGCCCTGTTTTCAGCTAGCCGCATCCAGCATCTACCTGCAGTCTTTCGCAGGTCGTCATCCCACCTGGTCGGAGGGCGTCCTACACTACGAGTCGTGATCTCCACTCAAGTTTGCCCCAGCAGCCGTCGGTTCTTCGCCGAGATATGGCCGGCCCACTGCCACTTCAGCTTGCTAATTCTTTGAGCTATGTTGATAACCTTGGTTCTCTGTCGGATGTATTCGTTACGAATCCTATCCTTCAGAGAAACTCCGAGCATAGCTCTTTCCATAGCTCGCTGAGCGACTTTGAACTGGTGGACCAGCCCTATCGTGAGTGTCCACGTCTCAGCTCCGTAGGTCATAACGGGTAGGACGCGTTTTATGTAGGTATCGTGTATAGGCATTTATAAGATGGCTAAATAAAGTATGTCTATTTCTATACATCTATGCTTTTAGATTATTATGACATGGAAAGAAATCAGATTTTGGTCGGTAAGACAACTTGTAAATTAATAAGGACATTGCAATTTTTGCATTTTTTTAATGAATGAGCTAATGAGATCGAAAATAACATACATTAATATTAATTAATCAATTTACAATAACCAACCAATTATATTAATAAGGTCATTTTTTGTTAATTTTTCAATAACTTTATACATTCAATTAAAAGCTTGTTACTGTTAATTGGCTGTCATATTTACTTAAGTTATACAATTATTAATAATATTATAAAAAGAAAATATCAAGATATAAATAAATACAATGGGCTGCGTAAAAGTTGTTTTGAATGTAGAGCAAAGCCAAATGGTAAAAAAACATGAAGAAATTATCATTCTTTATCAGCACACATACCTAAGTCTCTTCTTCTGGTAAGTTATCACTAGATAGTATAAAACAAAGTCGCTTCCCGCTGTCTGTCTGTCCCTAGGTATGCTTAGATCTTTAAAGCTACGCAACGGATTTTAATGCGGTGTTTATCTATATTATAAAGAGGAAAGGTTTCATTTTTTGTTTGTTTGTTTGCAATAAATAGGCTCCGAAACTACTGGACCGATTTGAAAAATTCTTTCACCGTTGGGAAGCCACACTATCCCCGGTGAACAGTATCTGGCGCAGCGCATCAGCATTGTCATACAGCGGGGCAATGCAGCCAGCGTCGCGGGGACGCGTGCCCCGAGAGCTGGTGAGTATCTGTCGCAGCGCATCAGCATTGTCATACAGCGGGGCAATGCAGCCAGCGTCGCGGGGACGCGTGCCCTGAGAGCTGGTGAGTATCTGGCGCAGCGCATCAGTATTGTCATACAGCGGGGCAATGCAGCCAGCGTCGCGGGGACGCGTGCCCCGAGAGCTGGTGAGTATCTGGCGCAGCGCATCAGCATTGTCATACAGCGGGGCAATGCAGCCAGCGTCGCGGGGACGCGCGCCCCGAGAGCTGGTGAGTATCTGGCGCAGCGCATCAGCATTGTCATACAGCGGGGAAATGCAGCCAGCGTCGCGGGGACGCGTGCCCCGAGAGCTGGTGAGTATCTGGCGCAGCGCATCAGCATTGTCATACAGCGGGGCAATGCAGCCAGCGTCGCGGGGACGCGTGCCCCGAGAGCTGGTGAGTATCTGGCGCAGCGCATCAGCATTGTCATACAGCGGGGCAATGCAGCCAGCGTCGCGGGGACGCGTGCCCTGAGAGCTGGTGAGTATCTGGCGCAGCGCATCAGCATTGTCATACAGCGGGGCAATGCAGCCAGCGTCGCGGGGACGCGTGCCCTGAGAGCTGGTGAGTATCTGGCGCAGCGCATCAGTATTGTCATACAGCGGGGCAATGCAGCCAGCGTCGCGGGGACGCGTGCCCCGAGAGCTGGTGAGTATCTGGCGCAGCGCATCAGCATTGTCATACAGCGGGGCAATGCAGCCAGCGTCGCGGGGACGCGCGCCCCGAGAGCTGGTGAGTATCTGGCGCAGCGCATCAGCATTGTCATACAGCGGGGAAATGCAGCCAGCGTCGCGGGGACGCGTGCCCCGAGAGCTGGTGAGTATCTGGCGCAGCGCATCAGCATTGTCATACAGCGGGGCAATGCAGCCAGCGTCGCGGGGACGCGTGCCCCGAGAGCTGGTGAGTATCTGGCGCAGCGCATCAGCATTGTCATACAGCGGGGCAATGCAGCCAGCGTCGCGGGGACGCGCGCCCCGAGAGCTGGTGAGTATCTGGCGCAGCGCATCAGCATTGTCATACAGCGGGGCAATGCAGCCAGCGTCGCGGGGACGCGTGCCCCGAGAGCTGGTGAGTATCTGGCGCAGCGCATCAGCATTGTCATACAGCGGGGCAATGCAGCCAGCGTCGCGGGGACGCGCGCCCCGAGAGCTGGTGAGTATCTGGCGCAGCGCATCAGCATTGTCATACAGCGGGGCAATGCAGCCAGCGTCGCGGGGACGCGCGCCCCGAAAGCTGGTTAGTATCTGGCGCAGCGCATCAGCATTGTCATACAGCGGGGCAATGCAGCCAGCGTCGCGGGGACGCGCGCCCCGAGAGCTGGTGAGTATCTGGCGCAGCGCATCAGCATTGTCATACAGCGGGGCAATGCAGCCAGCATCGCGGGGACGCGTGCCCCGAGAGCTGGTGAGTATCTGGCGCAGCGCATCAGCATTGTCATACAGCGGGGCAAAGCAGCCAGCGTCGCGGGGACGCGCGCCGACTGGTATTTATTTATAATTTGAGTTACATCTTGTATGATTGTTTGCAACCTTCAGCAGTTACTTTAACTGCTTCAATCGTCAATAAGTAGAACTATTATTAATTTGTTTGCAATTTTCTTTGTTTATAAAGTTTATATCAACTTTAAATTGTCCACTTTGAACACAACAGTAACTGTCATAAAGATGAAGAAGAAATAACTAAGACAAAACATCTTGGTATTTTTCTAAAGATCAAAACGATAAAATTAAAATGTAGCACATTGTTGCAATTAACGAAACAATTTACTCAGAATTCCGTATTTTTATTATTTACTAGCTTGCGCCTGCGGCTTTGTACAGAGATAGCTAAGCTAATCACTATTAGCTTAGCTACCTCTAAAGATTCATGGCGCTCTAACTGGGCTTCTTATACCTCATCATCATCAGCCTATAGCAGTCCACTGCTGGACATAGGCCTCCCCCAATGAGCGCCATAGCGCCCTGTTTTCAGCTAGCCGCATCCAGCATCTACCTGCAGTCTTTCGCAGGTCGTCATCCCACCTGGTCGGAGGGCGTCCTACACTACGTTTACCGAGTCTTGGTCTCCACTCAAGAACACGTTTGCCCCAGCGACCGCCTTATACCTACTACCTAGCATAAGTATTTTTTAAGACCTTATCGACCGATCTCACATTGGCTTTGCTATATAAATATTTGAAAAAAAATATCAATAAATAACAAACAAACACACAAACATCTCACTTTAAACACATATACCGTTTCTATTCCGTCGCGGGTAAAAATAAAGTTGAAAGCTTATCAAAAAAGTGAAATAAAAACATTACCGCGTCGCATAATAGTCAAACAAAACATAATAGTCAAACACCTTGGTTGGACTATAGTGGTACCATTGGCCCAGTGGGACACCAAAGGTGGGACATTAGTGCCACCGTATTATAACTAAAGCAGAGTTCATAAAAAGATCAACGATGTCCTTTTTTTGTGGGACGAGTTATAAGCGGAAGCGATTTAGTTTTTGAGAAGGTAAAACACACACCGAAATATACTTTTCTGCTGTATTATTATTTTTTAAATAGACTGTATTTTTGAAGCTGAATTTGTTATGATTTTGTATTTCTCATTAGATAGCTTCGAATGTTTTTAAAACTGAGGGTAGATCGGTATGTCTGGCCATAAAAACTCGCAGTACCTTCAGTTATTCCGTGATCATGGCGCATGAAACTGTGCCGACATATAGGATAACACATCAAATCATGGTAATTATCCCGTTTTAAATGACTTTAGTAGCTTCGAAGGTGTTGTATCTATTGATAATTAAGTAACATAATGTTAAAAATAACAGCCTAAGGTTGAACAATTTTTGAATATTTCTTTTATAGATGTCACAAGTCCTATCTGACACTAAGCTGGACTTGGCAAAAGAAACTATTAGTAGGTACTCTGATGACTTATAATTTCACAACTTTATTTATTGGGCAGATTGAGTTAAGTAAATCTAGGGTTATCGAGTCTATATATTTATTATTTTTAAAATAATAATATAAAATAAAACTAAAAAAAAAATAACACGTACGAGAGTATATATAAGAAATACGTTTTTAAAAGATGATATACCTAAATGTCTTCAATTATATCTTTTCATCTTTTAAAAACCTATTTCTTCCTCCCATGACTTGTACCCCACATAAAGCCCTGTTCACACGTATCCAGCAGCGACATTAGCATTGTGTCGGTAAGCCGGCGGCGCCCCGCTGTCTCATTGTGCTGTGTGTACGCGCCTTTATATCAGAGGGTTCAGTATATTAGGTCGATAACATTTCTTTATTGTGTATACGGCTTAATTTGTTTTTGATTTAGTTGTGTTCATTTTGTCAAGTGAGATTCATCGTACAGATTAGTGCATAGGATTATTACTTGCTAATATTGTAAAGGTGAAAGATGGCGGAGTATTTGTATGAACAACGTAAAAACCATTGTATCAATTAATAAATAAATAATGCTGGACAATCCACACAGCATCATCTAGCCCCAAAGCTAAGCAGAGCTTGTGTTATGGGTACAAGATGGCTGATATACTTAATACAATACATTACATGGATAGATATTTTTTATTATACATAGATAACGACCAGAACACCCGGAACAAATATCTGCAGGTCGTAGACAAAATTGTTCCAAGGCGGGAATCGAACCCGCAACCTCCTACGTCACAGGCGAACCTTCCCCCCTCCGCGCCACAAAGATCGTCATGAAACTTTGCGATGAAACTTTGCAAAGATGTAGATCTGGACGTGAAATAATGTACCTACTAGGCTACGTGGTCAGAAAACAGTAGAGAATTGCGATTAAATAGTAGAAATAACTAGACATAGAATTTTGTCGTAATTTTATACTGCTTTCTGTTTATTCTACGACATAGAAATAAATAGAACCACGCCATAAGCCACACCAAGTAACTAATTTAGTAGTAATTTGTGTCAGAAATAGCTTACTTTTTACAACATGTTTCAAGTTCCATCCACTGAATACAGAATGAAACATTTTCTTTAAAAGGGTTTTGAAGGAAAAATTTAAATGGCGAAACAAATTTTCAAATTGGTTCATAATTAACCGAAAACTCTACGAACATACATAAAAACAAACAGACAAACATAGAACCTCATCCTTTTTGTAGAAGTCGGTCAAAAACACCATTAGCAGCCGGGGATCTCCAAAGGACAATCAACTAGTAAAAAACCGCGGCTCCTTTCCTGTTGCGATTAATTCGCTTCTGATGGATCTTCATTTGTTTTTTATGTTTTTCGGACCCCGTCGAGTGAGACGATACTGATTGGGGTGTTACAGTGTGCTCCCGGCTTTATTTGGCAGATATTGATTATCATCATCATACCTAATAATAGTCCACTGCTGGACATAGGCCTCCCCTATTGAGCGCCATAGCGTGCGTCTTCAGCTTGCCGCATCCAGCATCTGCCTGCAGTATTTCGCAAGTCGTCATACCACCTGGCCGAAGGGCATCCTACACTACGTTGTGCCTCCACTCAAGAACACGCTTACCTCAGCGGTTGTCGGTTCTTCGCGGTATATGGTCGGTCCTCTGCCACTTCAGCTTGCCAATTCTTAGAGCTATGTCGGTAACTTTAGTTCTTTGTCGGATAATTTCGTAACGATTCCTATCCCTCAGAAAGACTCCGAGCATAGGTCATAGCTAGATATTGATGTTCCTACCTAAATACCTTCACCTAAAACTCACTCACAGACACAAAGAGACAGTCATGTTTGTAATGATTAAATAAAATGTTTGTCTATGTTGATGTTTGAATAAAGTACTTAATACATGGAGAATTTGGTGTTTTGGACTACCTACGAAATAAGCACAGTTCATATAAAAAAAAACATCGTTGGTACAAACAGTACAATCGATAAAACTTCTGAAACCATCATGGTTATCAACACTAAAGTCATTTAAAACGGGATATTTACCATGATTAGATTTTTTATTTATATTGATTTAATTTTTAGTGGTAATGTTCGTAGCAAAAGACAGAAAATGAGGGTATATCGGTATAACGAACTCGCAGTGTCTTCAGTTATTCCGTGAACATGGCGCATGAAACTGTGCCGAAATATTGAAAAACTCAAAAATCAACTCATGGTGAATATCCCGTTTTAAATGACTTTAGAGTACATGGTATGGTAAGTGTACTCCTGTTTCCGCACACCGACTCCGATTGGTCCTTTGTGCGTAGTGTGTTTGCTAGTTAAACCAGCCTAACTACGTCCAGAAGCGCAGAATACTCCTGGGATCTTCACAGGCTTCGCGGAGTGACGTCGCTTTTAGAGTACAATTGATAGGTCAAAATCGATAGGATGAGCCTATCGATTTTGACCTATCGATTTTGCTGCGCTGAATACTCTCTTCTACATTTGAAGTTCTCCTTTTTCGCTAAAGATCATTTTAGGAATATCCTCAAAACTTTATGCATTTGACTATAAAAGTTAATTTTCCCATTAGCCTAGAAAGTTTATTGTTGGTTCTTACAAGTATATTAGTCTTATAAGAATTAAATATACCTGCAGAATTCGATTCTGAAGATGAAGTCGAATGATTAGCCGATTTTGTTCGACTGTTGTTCTGGGTACTGCAATAATATCTCAAAGTCCCCTATTTATCACTGTAGTATCACAAGTCCAGGGATTAGAAATAAGTCCAATTTTTTTTATATTTTATTATGAGACTCCTGTTACTTATATTGTTTTGATTCTTTCACCAAAGAAAACTACTTTGTTTGCGCTATAATGTATATATTTTTTTTTAACCAACGCATGTTATTTCAGCTGACATTTAAAACATAAAATTATGAATATCTCGAAAGTCCCTTTTAGGACTTGGGGATTTCTTGAATTGGGCCACCCGTGTTTTTCCATCTTGTAGGTACATACCAACTAAGTAAGGTTTAATATTAATTTTATTGGGTACCTACTAATGTACTGATACGACTTTATAAGCTAACATTTTAAGTTATATATTATGTCCCGAAAACCAAATGAAAACCTGAAAATGCAAAGCTAACATATTAACTAAGTAAGGCGTAAGGTGAAATGAGTCTCAAAACCCACGTTTTGACTAAACGGAAAATCAATTTAAAGGGAACAAAACACCTATTTTTCGAATATATTTTGATGAGGATCAAAAGTTTAGGATATTAGTTAGTAAGTTATTGGAGTCGAAATACGATTCACGGAACTTGACTTGATAGAAAAAAATGGCAAAGTTTCCTCTAAATCTTCATTTTTACAGATATGTATATCTCTACGAAAAAAACAGTTTTATTTACTAGTTATTTAATATTATTGTAATGTGATTTTTTCTACGTGTTTCTTAATAAATACTTTAGACGATTATGGTTATAGTTTCTTGAGAGACAGTATTATTTTAGAGCAATAACAAATTTAAAAATAAAAACCAGTGAAATTGCGCGCGGGCCGGTCATTTTGCCGCTCTTGCCGCCGAACGCCGCGTGGGGAAGACGAGAAAGGGATTCTCGCCATCCCCACGCGGCGTTCTTTCGTCCTTGACTCGAAAAAGCGAGCTCATTTCGCCTTAATATTATTTTGATGGTACTAGCTATGTGTTTACTTTATAAGCTATCATTTTAAGTAGTCATCTATTATGTCCGGAAAATAAAATGAAAACTTGAAAACGGTGCCAATAGGAACTTACCCTCACAAGGTCGTTTCTTGCAATATTAATAAAACCTCAATAAACCGCCGGGCCGTCTGTTTGTCATTCGTAATGGAGGCCGTGACGGATCGTATACCGAGAATCCGGTAGCTGGTATTTTGTTTTGTTTATTTCAAATAAGAAATAATCATCTAAAGTGCTTTTTTTTTTAGCAAATCTATATCGTAGCACGTGTTCTTGAGTGGAGACCACGACTCGGTAAACGTAGTGTAGGACGCCCTCCGACCAGGTGGTATGACGACCTGCGAAAGACTGCAGGTAGATGCTGGATGCGGCAAGCTGAAGACAGGGCGCTATGGCGTTCATTGGGGAGGCCTATGTCCAGCAGTGGACTGCTATAAGCAGATGATGATGATGATGATGATATCGTAGCAAATAATTAATTGAGGTAGGTAATTTGACTTTGACAAAACCGATTAACTTCACACGAGAAATAGTCAGTAGTCAAAATATTATTAATGCGAAAGTTTGGATAAACACACCTCGTACATGATGGCTGTAAAAACCAACCAAAAAACTAATTAGAATTTATGTTTAAAAAATTAACATGTGGTCTCTTTGTTTTACTTCATATTTAAATGAAGTAAAACAAAAGAGACACAGAAAAATAAATGTATTTAGATCCGTATGTAACTCGCGACCGGTTTGCGACAGGCGTAAATTAAGCAATCAGTGCTGTCAAACGCCAATTTTGACAAATTTTGATGTTGTAGCTGGTGTCAAACTAATACAAAATTGACGTTTGACAGCACTGATTGCTTAATTTACGCCTGTCGCAAACCGGTCGCGAGTTACATAATCACCCGGCCGTTTTTTTTACACCAGATAGTTTTTATTGATTTCCCGAAACTTATGCATTTGGTCGGAGTTTGGTCTTTACAATCATGCATTCAATCAAATGGATTTTGTTACATCGTCACTTTCAAATCTACTAAACAGATATTTTCTTTTGTATATGCAATCGTTCCTCTAAACTAGGAATTAAATATAGGAAAGTTTTTATCTCACGCACAGTTACCAAGTCAAAGGAAGAATTTAGATAAATAAATAAATAAATAATGCTGGACAATACACACAGCATCATCTACAATGAATGGAATGAATTAACACTTTATTGCACTTAAAACTATAAAATAACACCTTATATCTAAATATAACACATAATACAATAGATTACATAGATTTTTTTTGTTATACATATAACGACCAGAACACCCGGAACAAACATCTGCAGATCGTACACACAATTGTTCCGAGGCGGGAATCGTACCCGCAACCAAAGTTGATAAGCAAAACCAGCCTTATTCAACAAAAGCTTTATAAAGATAAAGCTTTTGGCTAAAGCTTTTTAATATAATTTAGATATTACTGAGCAGTCAACGTCTTGGTATTGGTATCGATCAGTTGAGCTGCCTGTAGATTGTTTGCAAAACTATGCAGTTGACACAATCGTTTCAATTGTAAATACTAATTCTAATTTGCTTTTATTATTTGATTGTAAATTTCTTTTTCTATATTATAAGTAGCTTAGTATCATTATGAGTAAATTTTGTAAATTTTATTATGTTTGTAAGTTCTGTAATCTAGCACTATAAGTTTGACCGAAACCGCTGTACCGCTCCTTAGGAAAGTGCGGCGAGGTGGGGGGCGAGGAAAAAAATGCGGCAGAATGATGGATCTGAGCGGCCGATATTTCCTACCGTCTCGCCGCTCGCATACCTCAGGCGCGGTACAGCGGTTTCGGTCAAACTATACCTACTAAACTGTTGTCCACACTACCCAAAGGTTAGTAGGTAGAGAATGCTATCTAGCATTATGCTCGCCTATGTTTGCTAACTTTAGTGCAATAAAGTATATTTTAATCTATATCTGTTTAAATATATGTACTAACAAATTATGGATCCTTTTGATGCCCATTGGAGAAAGACGCGGGTTCAAGTCCCGCAGAATCGTTTTTTTTTTTGATAATATTTAATTTCTTAAAAATCGCAACAAGTTACGTTGAATAATCATCATCATCAGCCTATAGCAGTCCACTACTGGACATAGGCATAGGCCTCCCCCAATGAGCGCCATAGCGCCCTGTCTTCAGCTTGCCGCATCCAGCATCTACCTGCAGTCTTTCGCAGGTCGTCATCCCTGGTCGGAGGGCGTCCTACACTACGTGTACCGAGTCGTGGTCTCCACTCAAGAACACGTTTGCCCCAGCGCGCGGCGATTGCTACAGGCTGGTGATGATGATTCAGTATCTTAGACATTGCAATAAGTTACTTTGAATAATCAAAAAGAATAACTGAGACGAAAAAGTCTTGAAGAAACCGTATAAAAAAAAACGCCAAACCCTTTCTCAAAACTTCCTAAAGCCCTTTATTCATTTCTATTATATTGTATACAAAATAATCCTTATACCATGTAATTTAATGTGTCATGATCCAAAACCAAGGGCACTATAAAAGGAATCCACGAGTCTATGCATCCATAGACCATAGAGTTTGTACCATAGAGTTTTCAACAATGGATGTTATTATTTATTTCAAAATCTGTCATAATCTGTTTGACCAATATTGTTCATGGTTGTACACTTGTGGAGAGAAGTGCTCGAATTTCAAAAGTGATTTTATATGATAATTTCATGGTGTTTGTTATACAGAAGATACTTTTTCGTTTGTAACATTTGTCTAACATAAGAAATAAATAATAAATGATGTGGGTGAGGAATAAAACCCAAATAGGTAACAGGGTTTTCCAATCATAGAATAGAAAACAAAAAGATGTGCTTTGTGGGATCCAATCTGCACCCATTTGAAGTTTTTCACTATAGTAATAATATTCTCGTAAGGTACTCCTTTTTTTAAGTTTTTCTGAGGGATTTCTTGATTTTTCATCATTTTGGATCGAGGAGACGAGAAAAAAACCAGCTTTATTGGCGACACGCATAAAACATACCTACAGCCAAACATAGAATCTCCTCCTTTTTACGAATTAGGCTAAACGTTTAACATTGTTGTTCTCAAGGAAAAACTAATAAACCTAATAAAATTTCCGAACTCCGTACTCAAATCACTTCTGCGCCGACCTGTCCCAACCTTCAATTGCCATCAAGTTGTATTTTTCTCTGCAAATCACACACAATGCGCCACGAGCCACTGAACACGTATTGTGCACTTCTCTACATAATAGTACCTCTACCTGTGTTTACACGGGGGGGTTTTGAAACAAGCTTTCAATACCAGCCATCATCGGCATCATCATCTGCCTATGTTAGTCCACTGCTGGACATAGGCCTCCCCTGATGAGCGTCATAGCGTCCTGTCTTCAGCTTGCCGTATCATCTCCCTGCAGTCTTTCGAAATAATGAATAATACTTGTGGGCATAGACCACCACAGAGTGGAGCCCACCCAACGCTAAGAGGCGACGTGGAAGGCCCAGGATGAGATGGCACGACGAGCTCGAAACACATCTTCCATCATGGCCTGTCGCAGCGTTGGATCGCGAGGAGTGGAAGGAGAAAATGGAGGCCTTTGCCCAGCAGTGGGACAATAATGGCGTAAAATAAATAATACATAACAATGGAGAGGTACCTATACAGGGTTATTGGTAATTCGACTTATTCCCGTTAGGAAGTGATAGGGGTGACTATTTGCGATAATTTTCACCCCCATGTGCATCATGCAAAAGTGAACCATTTTCAAAATAAGTTAAAAGTGCAACATCAAAAATTGATTAAAAAAAACTATCTATTTAAATCTATTTTTTTCTTCAATGACCCTGTATGTACTTTATAAATTAGTTATTTTCATACAATTTGTCTAAGGATTGTCGTAAAAATTGAATTGATTTACATTTTTTTCTTCATATTTCTGTAGATAGAAAACACTTGATTACACACTTAAACCACACAAAACAGAAAACAATACAGAATTAAAAAACTTAGATTAAAGGTATAAAGAGCAGCGTTATCGCTGAGAGCGATCACTTCCAGGTGTAATTATGTATCTACTAAATATTAATTATATTAAATATTGCGTCAAAACCACACCATTTTTACTTAATTACCATAAAATTAAGTTTATCCTTATGGACTGATAATGATTCGGTTATTTAAGACACGCTGGGTGGAAGAAAGACATTTACAAATATAAAAAAAAAACTGATTTAATAAAAACACAGGTGATTTAAAAATCGCCCCGTGTGAACCGACCCCAAGGCCCACAAAAGGACAACGTATCCTGTCCTAGCTAAAGCCCACAAATTATTGTAGCGAATATAAGCTAAATCGCATAACATTATAAATGCAAAGGTTTGGATGTTTAGATGGATGTATGGATGTTTGTTATTTCTTAACGCCAAAACTACTGAACAGATCGGGCGGAAATTGCATAGGTACAGGTAGTTCTAGGCTAGAAATAAAACAAAGGCAATTTTTCCCTATAAGTAAAGTTTCCATGGGATAGAAATAACCTTCAAACGTTTCCATAGAAATAACGCGTAGCCGCGGGCAGAAACTAGTATTAATAAAAGAACTATTAATACTAGAAGATAAAAAATCTTGGAACGAGTTTTGCTCCAACTCAAAATCTACCAACTTACAGATAAGCAAATCAAATGTACTAGACACAAGTTATGAACATACTAGTGGTTTCTTCTCACTTCTTCCACTGGTGGACAAAAAATTGAAGTGAACTATAAAATAATTTAATTGATAATAATGAATAGTATAAATATGACCTGTCTAAGTGCTTATTTGTAAGCTTAAAGAAATAAAAACTTTTAATTTTCATTTTCATTTTCAAAAATAATAAATAATAAAATTTATTCAAAAATATCTTAGGACTAAAGAGTAACAAAAAGTACCTTACTTAGATTCTGATGGAAATAACAATGTGGGCGCCTGAACTAGGTGAAAACCTGTTTCAGACTGAAAGAGGGCTAACAACAAATAAATATTCAATTAGAACTTGCTTATTATACAAAGCGACGAACATGTGTACTTTATGATAATAACTTATTAATCTATTTAATAAGTATTGGCATTTTATTGTCTCTGCAAGAAAATTTGAATAAGAAGGAGTCATCATCATCGTCATGCATTTTATATTAGTTTATTATTACTATTTATAAATTGGATTGATTGATTCATACGTCACCTTTTAGCCCCAAACTAAGCAGTGCTTGTAATATGGGAATGACTGGTATACTTAAGGGTTCGGCAACCCTCGCTTGCAAAAATCACTCCGAATATCGTTGTCCCTGTTTAACCCTCGCGCCGCGCCCCATGTGTGCGCGATAGCGATATTAGTCGTTCAAAATTTGGTTTGTTCCGTAATAACAAAAATTATGACTGAAAACTTTTTGTATTCTTCACAAAGTATTGTTATTCCGTAACTAGATAATATAAGGTATGTTCCTTAATAAATAAAACCCTAATCAAGATATTGATCTTTTTAATACGAAACAAATAGCAAGAAAACTTGTCCATTTTTACATAAAAATGTGCAAAATACGATTGGCTTCCATTTAATTTTAGGTAAGTATTTTGAAAAAAAAAATTTAGGAACCTAGATAAATTCTATTCAAATACAATCAATACAATATTATAGTGGAAATATGCTTGAATTGGAAATCATTTTGGTATTACGTTTGTATGAAGAATTCGTCCCTCCGGAGGCCTCTTAAAACAATGATAAATGAATGTATTGTTGTATAATAGAATAGAAAACTTTTACTAGCACACACAAAAAAGACAAACATACATTAAAAAAATACATTTAACTAATAAGATAACACAAAACTAAAAGAAAAACAATAGAAAATAAGTATAAATAACATAGCCTGTCCTCAGTGCGCGCTAATTAGGTCCAGCCGCAGCTTAATGTCGCTACCGCCCGAGGACTGTAACGACGCAGGTTTTCAGGCTGAACCTATGGATGACGTCTTATATTCTATCATGCCTCTCTAGTCTGCCATGGTCAGGCTTACAACATTATTAAGGAAAAAAAAAAGGCAAAATTGATCTTTTGACTTTTCAACAAATTTAATTCACATTTTTAGTGATATAATGTCAATGGAGTCAACAATATAATTATATTACAAATATTTGTAATATAATTATAAAGGTGGGAATCGAACCCGCAACCTCCTGCGGCGGACATTCGCCCGCCGCGCCACACATTTAAATTCATGTACAAAATAATAATGGGTCACATTTTAAAGTCCTTTGAAGTTTTCCAACCTCTTTATTAAAAAAGTTAAATAGATATCAAGTATAAATAATATACCAAACAAGTGCACTCCACGATAATAATTTAATAGCCAACAAACAATAAATATTCATAACAGATGTGAAACTCAACTTCAGAACTTCAAGGACACTTGAAAACTCACACTCGGCTATTTAATTTCCGTCGACTTTATTCCACTTGCGAGCGAGCAGTACGAACCATAAAAATAGTTACCTACTAATATTATAAACGTGAAAGTTTGTAAGTATGGATGGATGTTTGTTACTCTTTCACGTAAAAACTACTGAATGGATTTTAATGAAACTTTACAATAATAAAGCATATACATCAGAATAACACACATACATACATACATAGCCCTGAGAATTAGCAAGCTGAAGTGGCAGTGGGCCGGCCATATCTCACGAAGAACCGACGGCCGCTGGGGCAAACGTGTTCTTGAGTGGAGACCACGACTCGGTAAACGTAGTGTAGGACGCCCTCCGACCAGGTGGGATGACGAATTGCGAAAGACGGCAGGTAGATGCTGGATGCGTCAAGCTGAAGACAGGGCGCTATGGCGCTCATTGGGGGAGGCCTATGTCCAGCAGTGGACTAATATAGGCTGATGATGATGATGATGATGATGATCAGAATAACACATAGGCTACAATTTATAAAGATATATTGTGTATTATCCATAAATATCTATCACAACGCGGGTGAAACCGCGGGGCGCAGCTAATCGAAAATAATTCTTTTTGTAACGTATAATTTTATAAATTTCTACACAAAACGCTCTTACTTCAACTGTTTCAGAGTACATTTTTGAATGGCAATGGATTTGCCCGTGACATGTAGCTCTAAGTAGCAAGTTAAGAGCTCTTGTTAGTGTATAAGTGTAATAGTAAACTGACGAGTGTGTGGGGGCGATGAGGGCTTTGTATTGAGCTGCACTACTGGTTGTGTCATTCATTGTGATTTAGAGTTGTTGAGATAAGTTTTTAAAATATTGAAGCGAGACAAGTTATCGATCACTAGTAGGAAGCTGAAGGAAATGAAAAGCTAACCAGAAAATGATTTAGGTTTTCTATGTTTTTGTTATTTAAGCATAAATAAAATAATTACTTGGCAGTGAACCGGCCATATCTCGCGAAGAATCCACGGCCGCTGGAGCAAACGTGTTCTCAAGTGGAGACCATGACTCGGTAAACGTAGTGCAGGACGCCCTCCGACCAGGTGGGATGACGACCTGCGAAAGACTGCAGGTAGATGCTGGATGCGGCAAGCTGAAGACAGGGCGCTATGGCGCTCATTGGGGGAGGCCTATGTCCAGCAGTGGACTAACATAGGCTGATGATGATGAAGATGACAAAGAAAGCTTCGTATAATACTTTACCAGTTGTAGTTTCCAGAAGATATTATATAATATATTAAGATAAAGATATGTATGTATGTTTAATGCTCACTAGTTATTTTACGATATACATTTGATTGTTTTGTGTCTTGTGTCATCTTCCGTGACGTCACCAAACAGCTCTATCGGAAGACCAGCGCTGGTTGTAACGTGCATACAACTGACTCATGCTGAGATAGACGATTTGTGACTCAATTGCAAAAAATTTGTCTCCGTTTTCTTTTATTTTTAAATCACGTTTGTTTTGTTTATGTTGATTTAGTTATAAATAAAATATTCTCATTCATTATCATTCATTCTTATTCTCAATTACTTTTGTTATCTATACTAATATTATAAAGAGGAAAGGTTTGATTTTTTGTTTGTTTGTAATGAATAGGCTCCGAAACTACTGGACCGAATTGAAAGATTCTTTCACCGTTGGGAAGCCACACTATCCCCGGTGAAAATAGGCTATATTATATTTTCAAAAAAGTTAGTGATCCGTAATAAAACCGAAGCCAGGAAGGTCCGCTAGTATTTTATTTATAATGAAAGGCGTTTTTCATTGTGTAAAATTTGGTTTATGCATACCGTGTAGACAATTCCGACCCGTGAGACCGTTACCTAATGCGGGCGCTACTCACACTTGACCGAATTTAAACTCTCCCAAACTTTTAGACAGTGACCGAATCAAACCAAATTGGTATCAATTGATCCTTCCTTTACCAATTGCACTTCACATTGTTAAAACTAAAACCGACCTTATACTGTTTGTATTAAGACTCAATATAAATTAGTCCGATTCACAGTTCTTATGACTTTCGGCGGGAGATTTTAAGCATAGGATTATGAGTTTCAGTTCTGTGGCAATAAAGTTTATTTTTCTTTGCAGTTCTCTTTTATTTGAGACAGGAAGAGAGTGCAAATGGAGTGAGTTAGATTGCAAAGGATTCTTGTAAGATTTTAGCTGATGACTTTTGGTTTCAACTATCATTTAATTATAATCTTTAAATAAATAATATAATAAATAATTCTGGACAATTCACACAGCATTATCTAGCCCCATGGTAAGCAGAGCTTGTGTTATGGGTACTAGATAACTGATACTGACTTTATTAACAAAGAAAATTTTAATAATTATAATTAATAACAGAATCGAATTAGATCTGGTGAAACAATTGAGCTAACTGCAGACTGTTGCAATCAATCAATAGCTCAACTGACCCATATCAATACCAATCGGACGTGTCCCCAACACGCTTATCCATTAGACCTAACTGGACTCTAGGACACGTTATAAAAAAAAAATTCATAAGTCATCATATAATTAGTCCACTGCTGGACATAGGCCTCTCCTAATAACCGCCATAACGCCCTGTCAGCTTGCCGCATCCAGCATCTACCTGCAGTCTTTCGCGGGTCGTCATCCAACCTGGTCGGAGGGCATATAATTTCATTATTGATCTACACTAAATTAATTTAGATATGTCTATTAATAATAACATGTATATCTTCTATATATATAAAAGAAAGTCGTGTTTGTTACAACACTTATAACTCGAGAACGGCTGAACCGATTTGACTGAAAATTGGTGAGAAGGTAGGTTAGAACCAGGAGTCTAACATAGGATATTAAAAAAAAACATTTGACAAATCGATTTCCACGGGGGCGAAGCCGCGGGGCGCAGCTAGTATATATATAAATCAATGCATATTATCATATATACTTTAAGTCTTTTTAAGTCGTGTGCTGTATTTCTTAACTATAGTTAGATAATTAAGTTTTTTGCTCTATCAGAATAAATATATTTTCATTTCATTTCATTTCATTATAAAAACTAGGAAATAATTTTATCACTTTGATAATTTGTTGCCTTCAATCTTGTTAAGGTAGAATATGCGTTGATAATTCTTTCGCTTTATAAACAACTGTAGAAGTACGAAGTTACTGCTAGCGCCATCTCTGGGGGAGGGTATTGAAACTAATTTAAACTCGAACGCCGCTCTACCTTTTTATTTACTATACAGTGTTTGGTATATTTTTTTTGTCGAGTACGAGCTTTATCGACATTTCTCTGGAAGACTTCTAAATAAATAAATAAATAATGCTGGACAATTGACACAGCATTATCTAGCCCCATGGTAAGCAGAGCTTGTGTTATGGGTACTAGATAACTGATATACATAATACAATACATTACATAGATAGATATTTTTTATTATATATAGAAAACGACCAGAACACCCGGAACAAATATCTGCAGATCGTACACACATTTCTTCCTTAGGCTTCATTGTATTATTATTATCCTAAGTTATAAGAAGAAATTATATTTAACGTTGTTATAAAATATTTTACGTCGTTATAGAAAAAAAATCAGGTCCTGATCATTAATCAAAGATCATTAAAAAGATAGTTAAACTTTGCACCCATTTAGATCTCACTTCTTTTGTCGTTGAAGTCAACAACCAAGGCATATTATAATAATTAATTATTCCTATCCATCCAAAGGTTGCTGTTGAGGCCTGGAAGAGATCGCTTTTAGCGATAAGGCCGCCGATTGTGCCACTAGTTATAGTTAAGATCCTTTAGTATTTTTATTATTATTTTTTTGTATTGATGGTGCAATAAAGGTATGTGTGGATGGTAGTATTTGCCTCTTTTTGCATGTTCGTCTGAACGTCATATATTTTTCCAAATACAACAAACACCCAATAGAGAACACAAATAGGCATGTGAAGTGCCACCAGACGATACAGGACTCTTGAACACATCACAAAATTCAAATTACACAAGAAAAACTAGAAAATGAAGTGTAAAATATTTTGCCAAACTTTTGCCATCCATAAAATAGCACGAAAATCAAAAATTTACGACGCGAAAAGTATTTGTACCTTTGCAGGTCATTTCCATCATCGTAAGTACCACCACGGTACAGCAATACCTTGCTAACTGCATTTCAAAACACGGAAAAGAGAAAAATGACGACTGTCCCATTCTTTATGAAATAGCGTGCGTCAAATGGCGGGTCCCACGGATACGGGGCAGGGGTGGACTAAGGGTATTCTTCCTTTATTCAGGGGCAGGGGCAAAGCCTCTGCAACAAGCGATTAGTAATAAATAGCATGGGTTTTTCAGAAGCCTATCGCAGGTACCAGTCTCAAAAAATGTTGGTTATATTCTGTTATATTCTATCTGTTATTTCTATTGTGCCCATCTTATGTTAATATTAACCCTTTGTGTTGAGAAATTAATGTTTTTATAATTATTTATATCTCGCGAAGAACCGACGGCCGCTGGGGCAAACGTGTTCTTGAGTGCAGACCACGACTCGGTAAACGTAGTGTAGGACGCCCACCGACCAGGTGGGATGACGATCTGCGAAAGACTGAAGGTAGGTGCTGGATGCGTCAAGCCGAAGACAGGGCGCTATGGCGCTCATTGGGGGAGGCCTATGTCCAGCTGTGGACTAATATAGGCTGATGATGATGATGATGATGATAATTAATTAATAATAGATTTCATTTAAAAATATATCAATACAATACAATACAATATATCTTCATTGCACCATTAATACAATAATAATAAAGGATAAAAATACTAACTAAATCTATCAATGTAATGTAGAGGTATAAGGTATAAACATATGTATAATAGGAATATTAGTCATCTAGTACCCATAACACAAGCTCTGCTTAGCTTGGGGATGGATGATGCTGTGTGAATTGTCCAGCATTATTTATTTATTTAGTAGTATGTTTCTGAGATGAATATGTTTGTGAAATCTTACAACATTTTGTGAATTTTGTCTATGCATTTGAAAGAAAGGAAACTAGTGGTAAATAAATGCAACGAAACGAAATCTATACTTTCCATAAACTTATTGATAGTCAATATTATAGTCGATACCTACACGAAGAGAATTTTTTTTTACTAAACCTACTTATAGTCACAAATTGCTGTTTTGGGTACCTACGTACGAGAAGAAAAAGTAAAGGTTCTCATATATTAACCAATCCTTAGGCGTATATTTTCAGTTTGTAGATATTTTAAATTTGCACGCCTCAACGAGGCAGAGTGTATTGGAAATACTATTATAATTAAGAACTTATATACCTACATTTCTAGCAAATAAATGATTTGATTGATTGACTAGCAAAAGCGCAAGTGGCTTTTTGACATTTTCCATCGGACTTCAGAAGCTCCTTGCCCCCGCTGGCTAGGGAAAATGCCTTACACCGCCCCTGCCCTCTGCCCCATGACATTTGGATTCGTGCACATTCCTTTCACAACTGACTCAACAATATATTATGTGGCTCAGTTATTGCATGTACTTTATATATTTTGACACAAAACGTTTGTTGGCATGTTCCTTTGGTATTTTGTTTTATTTTTATGCTCTAGATTAAGCTGGAAACAGACTGACCCCAACGCCACGCATTACGTAACGCCTTAAGGTGCAAACGCACTGCGTCAGTGGTACTATGCGTGATTTTTTACCAACTCACCTAAAAAGCCGCGCAGTTCTTCTGTCGCATAGTGCGTTCTATTTCATACGATTTCATAGTCATACAAATAATAATTGGCTTCGTTGTGGCGCGCTGTTCCGCTGCAGTGCAGTTCCTTCCAGTGCGGGGTCGTTCCTTTATAGCTCTAGTTCACGTAAGGTTCACGCTTCGAATGCCCATGATGCACATGTGTCCTGAGAACTGAACTTACGTAACGACCGACGGCGGCGGAGGCGTGCCGGCACTACGGAGGCTGGACAGGGAATGCGTTAGAAACAGCGAGCTTGTATATGACACCGCCATGGAAAAACGTCGACGCTATGCCTTGCAGAAAACGTCCCGTGAACAAGCTCCCAGTGATCCACCTAACACTGACGACTGAGCTTTGCCACAACGAATAAACCGTAGATTTTCAAGGCGAAACAACTTGAGTTAACAAAGGCCTATTATGAGGTTTGAACGCACGAATTTATAAAAAAATCAAGGGATAAATCTTAAGGCCATCTATTTTAATAAAAAGATGCCCTAGATAGAGATACAGTTTTCGTATGCCGCGCCGTCAGACGTTTCCTACATTTTGTAGCATACATTGCGTGACGTGGGGCTTAGTCTGTTTCTAGCTTTAAAAATGTATTCTATAGTATGTGTAAATATAAGGATATTTTCAGACATAATCATCTAGCCCTGAAGTAAGCTGAGCTTGTGTAATGTGAGATAATGTCGATTTTTGATAGGTGAGTCTTCTTTGTCGTAGTTTTCATTTCTGAAGGTCGTGCCCGTCGTGAAAAGCAAGGAAAAGGAAGAAGGTAGGTGAGTAAAGGTATGCAAATATTAAATTATTAGGACCGACGGCCGCTGGGGCAAACGTGTTCTTGAGTGGAGACCACGACTAGGTAAACGTAGTGCCGAGTCGTGGTCTGACGGTGGGATGACGATTTGCGAAAGACTGCAGTTAGATGCTGGATGCGGCAACCTAACAGTAAGAAGACAGGGCGCTAAGGCGCTCATTGGGGGAGGCCTACGTCCAGCAGTGGACTGCTATAGGCTGATGATGATCATGATGATATTATTAGGCATAGAAAACACTGTTTATGTTATGCCTGCCTAATAATTGAAATAATTTGTTTCAATTATTAGGCAGCATTTGAACTAGTATGTACAATTGAAACAATTAACTGCAGATCTGCAGTTAACTGAATTGTTTTTGCTAACTGGTTAACGCAAGAAGGTTCACTTCACCGTCGGGTGGCGGTCTACAATTGAAACACAAGTTACAAGAACATAATACAATTTTTAACACTATTTAACTATAATCTATGAAATCGTTTGAGAAATCGCTATCAGCGATAAGGCTGCCTATTGTAGTGTTTGTTAATATTTAGATATAAGGTTTTTATGTTGTGAATTATTTAGTGCAATGAAGTGTACATTCAATACAATACAATTCTTAATTGCACACCAAATAAATAACAGATACACAAGACAGGAAAAGAAAAAAACAAATACAAAATATGTTGTACAATGGGCGGCCTTATCGCTATGAGCGATCTCTGCCAGGCAGCCTTTGGATGGAAATGAAGTGTTAGAACATTCATTAATTCCAATTATTGTATAAATCAATCGTTTTTTTCTTAATTCTATCTAGTTAGAGCACAGTGGCGTAGCTATCGTAGGGCTGGGCGGTGCAGTGCACCAGGGCCCTGGAGCTCAAGGGGCCCTCTCTCTAATCTAAGCTTTGAAAACATAGGATCAGCCAGCTCCCGAAGCTAGGCTTCAAGCCTGCTCACAAGTGTTTTTTAATGATTGTAAATGAACATCAACAATCACAGAATTCTCTATTTTTTGTTATTGTTATTTGGTAGTTTGGTTGAGTACGTCCGTAGCACATTGTATCAGCGATAAGCTCACGTGTTTGACGCCTTTGACGGTCGTGAGATCAATTCGACTATTCCACCCGTCAACTTTTTAGTAAATTTTTCATTCGCTCTTACTTTGCATCTATTCTAATGTATGATGTTCATTGCTACGTGGAAACTGTAAAGAGGGATGAGGGCCCAATTCCTTCTCAATACACCGGGGCCCTTGTCCACCTAGCTACGCCACTGAGAGCATCTAGATTCTGAACACTAATCTAACCTACAAGTACCGTGTAAGGACCGACCTACCTAGTTTGGTAGGTAACGCAACAATATTGCCCAAAATAAAGCAACAAAACACAAAATAAGGCACTTTATAACCAATTTAGCTACAAAGAAGGTTTAATATCAGTAATAATTGATTACATACGGATATAAACTACTTTTAATTGGACTTAACAAGCATCGCGACAAAATCTAGCATTTAAAGCGCTAAATACATGGTAACCGTCTAAATAATACATAATAGCTTGTTAACATCAATAAATCTATTTAATTTAAAGCAAATTAGAACAATTATGTGGGTAGCCATTTTGATTGATGCGATTAGTTCGGGAAACCGCCGCGGCGTGACGGATGCTACTCGACGGTAGATGGCGCTGCTTTTATCGATTTTTAGAGTGAAGTAAGATAAAGATGTATATATATTACAGCAAAAGATATAGGAAAATTACATAAGGTACACATATTTCAGTAAGTATGTATACAAAAAGAAAAATATCTTTGGAAGTGTCGCAAATATCACACAAAAAATAAAGAGAATGATATCAGATCCATTTTCGACCAACTGAATGAACCAGATTGTTGACGATCTGCTATCAACGAGTTCTCAGCTATTTTGGCCATATAGCCAGAAGGCAACCTGACAACCTCGAAAAACTAGTGGTAATGGGCAAGATAGAGGGAAAAAGACCAAGAGGACGGTCACCAACCCGCTGGTCTGATCAAATTAAGGCTATAACGGGACTCACTTTGCCTGCAGCCCTGAGACAGGCCGAAGACAGAGTGGTGTGGAAGCGGTTCATCAGCGTCACCGTGAAAGCTTTCCAGGACGGGCACGACCTTCAGCAATGAAGACAAAGAAGTGTCATTTGCTTCCTAGTACTGTATTTGTATGTTGATTTATTCACTAGAATAAGCCTGTATCAAAGTAATCATGATAACAAAAATGGAGTTCCAGTTTATTTGTAGTTGGTCTCTAAGGATTTTCGAGAAATAAAGCTCGATTTTTTAATAATTAAAATTTTGACTCTTGGTGTATTGGATCCCGAGCTATTTTTTAAGGTAATGCCTGATAACCTCGGTATTAATATGGCTTTGATTTGTCTATTACATATTTAAAATAAAAAACATTTCTCTATTGATTGCTGAAACCTTGAAAATAATAATAAAAAACAAATGAAAATGAAACACTACAAAATTTTAAAAAGCTCATCTTGAAGGCTACGGCCAAATTATACATGTTCATATAAAACAAAGGTTATGACGTCACTTCCCAAACATATAAGTACAGTCGGTTGCAAGATATTGTTATCACCTATTACCTCCTCGACAACACGGACATAGTGAGAAGAGGCTTTAAAGAACAAAACCTTTTAAGTTAGTGTAGTGTAGTAATAATTAGTGTATGTGCTATCGCAAAGAACACATGAACAAAGTGTTTTAACCTTAACACTTTGACTGCGATTTTTTTTCGACGACTGCGTTTTTTTTTTTAACCTAAAAAATTCGTGCTGCCGCTCTACACAGCGGTTGTGTTGCGCCGCACATGCGTTTCGTTCGAAAAATATTACGGCTGTGCTGAGTCACACAGATCTGTATTTTCTCAGCCGCTGCGCTAGTGTGGATTTACGCATATTAGTCACTTGTAGAAAACACATACCGTGTGATCAGCAGTCAAAGTGTTAAGTTAGTGTAGTGTAGTGATAATTAGTGTATGTGCAGAAGTGCTATCTTAAAGAACACATGAACAAAGTGTCTTCACCTTAAGTATAGAGACAATAAGAAAAGTGCCAATGGACACGTTCTTAGTAATATGTTGATATAAAAATAAGTTAGAACTAAATTACTCATTAGCCGATTCTATGGCTAAATTGTAATTGTAGTGTATTTAACATTTATATAAAATGTGTATACTAGACAATAAAAAATAAAAAGACTTATTACCTTGTTCCCTGGATTAGTTTTAAAAAATAAGTTACTCCAGGACTTCAGACCTATTCAGAATAATCAATTTATTGGTAAAAAACTAATATTACAAGTCACATATTCTTATCCATACGAATTATTCAACTCGTGTTTATCAATCGGTTAGGCAGGATAAGTCTTCGACGGCCTGATTTAAATAAACTACCTATATTATATAATATGTATATGTTTATGGTCCTGGATCTTATTTTCTTTAGGTAATTTTGTATAATATTTTTGTATAGTTTATCAATGGCCTTATACAGCAGCATATTTTGACATACCTTTTAATTAATGCTGGACTGCCACTGCTGGACATAGGCCTCCCCCAATGAGCGCCATAGCGCCCTGTCTTCAGCTTGACGCATCCAGCATCTGCCCGCAGTCCTTCGCAGTTCGTCATCCCACCTGGCCAGAGGGCGTCCTACACTACATTTGCCGAATCGCGGTCTCCACTCACGAACACGTTGAACTCAGTGGTGGTCGATTCTTAGCGATATATGGCCGGCACACTGCCACTTCAGCTTACTAATTCTTTGAGCTATGTCGATAACCTTGGTTCTCTGTCGGATGTATTCGTTACGAATCCTACTACTAAACTCCGGGCATAGCTCTTTCCATAGCTCGCTGAGCGACTTTGAACTGGTGGACCAGCCCTATCGTGAGTGTCCACGTCTCAGCTCCGTAGGTCATAACGGGTAGGACGCACTGATTGAAAACGACCGTTTTCAAGCATTGCGGTATGGATGACGTGAAGACTTGACGTTTGTATGTACACATCGTTGTACAATACAATACAATACAAAAATACTTTATTGTACACCAGATACAGATCATTACAAAATACATTATATGCGACAAGTACAATGGGCGGCCTTATCGCTTAGAAGCGATCTCTTCCAGGCAACCTTTGGATGGAAAGAATTACAATGTGAATTTAAGAAAGGTGTATCGAAGATTACCTAATATGAACATGACATGAACACTTAAAAACAAATAATAAATAAATGTGTTGTATATCTGACTGTACCTCATTAAGTATTCCCATACAAACCCATACAAAAGCTGTTAGGACAGATGGGTACCGATTATGTACCTAATCTTGTATAAGGTAGTTTTTGGAAGCGAATTAACATAATGATAAGTTTGGTGGGTAGAGTAGGGTGAAACAGAGGAAAATGTCGGGTGTTTCAAACTAACATTATTATAATATATGTACTGATATGTGGAATCCCCCCTGATGAGTCATGCAAACCCTTGTTTAAGGAGCTTGGTTTACTACCCCTACCGTCGCTTTATATTTATAAAGTATCAAATTTTGTTATAAATAATTTAAACTTATTTATAAAAGCATCTGACAAACACCCTAGACTGTGTAGAGACCCAAATAGACTTATTCTAAAAGATACCCCGCGTTCAGCCAAGTTTTCCAAAAGTTTATTTATTTATTTATTTACAAAATTTTGGAGAAACTTACAGCTAGGTTTACAAATGAGGTACATACATTATACAGAACTATAAGTTGTTTGACTCTATGCGTAAAAATATACAATAAATTACCAAATGAAATAAAATTATTATTTATATAAAATCAAATTACTTAGATGGCTGAATGAAATGAATTTTGTATGAAATTTATGAGGTTTAAATGTTAGATAATAATATGTAATAACTAATTTAATTAGTCACCATAATTATTGCATGCTAGAATATAGTGAGACATGAGTGCATTACTTAGAACTAAACAACCTTTACACCATATTTGACGCAATAAATATATTTGAATCTTTGAATAAAAAATCAAATAAGAAAGAAAAACAAAATTGAATAAACAACGTAGGTAGTTACTTTAATAAGTAATTTATAATGGTACCTGCCAAGAATCACACTAACATCATAAATGAGAAAGTTTTGGATAATTGCTTGATACCTATCAAGGTTCAGATATGTATATCAATAGGTAGGTCCCTGTTATTTTAACGTATAGGTACGTTTAAGACTTTGTTACGTATCTATAAAAACACATTATTACAAATACCTGTCTATAAAATATACCTATCTGTTCTCATTACACTGCACAGTCATTCATTCGATTGTATCCAAAATATTATGCAATTACGAGTACGTACACATCATTATTATGTCAGTGTATCGTTCTTCTGGTCGCCTCAAAGGGTAATACTGAAAATCAGTGTGTTGCTCTTAGAGCAAAGCTTTTCGCTGAGCTTATTACCTTTTTGAAATTTTAAATCTCCACTTTTTAATTTTTTTATCATCATCATCAGCCTATATCAGTCCACATCTGGACATAGGCCTCCCCCAATGAGCGCCATTGCGCCCTGTCTTCAGCTTGCCGCATCCAGCATCTACCTGCAGTCTTTCGCAAGTCGTCACCCCACCTGGTCCGAGGGCGTCCTACACTACGTTTACCGAGTCGTGGTCTCCACTCAAGAACACGTTTGCCCCAGCGGCCGTCGGTTCTTCGCGGGCCCACTGCCACTTCAGCTTGCTAATTCTTTGAGTTGGTTTTTCAATTTTTTTATACTATTACTTATTGTTTACTATTACTATTGTTCCTTTATATCATGTGCTGCAGTGTCGAATGAATGCTTTATCTATCTAAAAGCTATGTATCTAATGTGCCTATTTCAAATAAATAAATGAATGAATAATTGCATGTTTAGATGTTTGTTACCTTTCATGCCAAAACGACTAAACAGATTGAGCTTAATCGCATAGAAGAATATCATAGACTACCTTTTGTCTCAGAAAAAGCGTGCGAACCTGTGGGCGGAATCTAGCACTAAATTTAGGATTTAGATATATATTATAAAAGCTCATGGCTTTATTTGAATTTTTGTAGATTGCTACATTATCCGTCGTTAGTAAAACTGATATTAAAAAAAAACCATGACGCATATGTAAATTCTCTGACCCCACACTACTCTACACAATCTGTACCTTCCATGTCAACAGATATACATACATACAAGAAACATGTATCTATAAGTACCTATAGGTTTGTATAGGTACCTACGGAACCCTAATTATATTGAACTCTACAATAAGATCGTGTATAAAATTATTGATATTAAATATGGATGATTCTTATGTTCTGGCCAAGAATTTAATCATTTATTAGTTAAGCTAAGGTTACGACGATGTATCCAAATTATTGATATAATCGATATTCTAAATCATGGGAAAATTCTTGATCCGTACAAAAAGCAAAAGTGTGTGAATGTGTTTTCGAACGCAAGCAATGCTGAATTTACTGTCTCTGTCTCTCCCAATAAGGTTTGCTGGAAGAGAAATATTTTTAGGGTTAAGTTCGCCTTTGTTATTAATTATTTAATTTAGCCTGTTTCGTCCCACTGCTGGGCAAAGGCCTCCCCCAAATCATTCCACTCAGTGCGGTCACGTGCGATCTCCCACCAATCTCCGAGGAAGGCGTTAAGATCGTCTCGCCAGCGCTTTCCTTTGTTATTAATTTTCTAAAATAATGTTTTGTATATGTTTTATCGTGCAAGAAGTTTAAATAAATACTGAACGAGATGAGCTAAAATTCTTCATGAATGTAGTTCTAGGTTTGGGATGACTTAATCGTTAGAAATTGCGATTTTACCGTTGAAAAAAGTAAAAAAAACACGTCTATTACATGATACTGAAAACTTTCCAAACCATCTTTGTTAATTGCTTTTGCAAATAAAATAAAATCTACATTAAAACTTTATTTTCATCATAAAACTAGCCGCGCCCCGCGACTTCGCCCGCGTGGAAATCTATGTTTCAAATAGTTTAATAAACCTAGCTATTTAATCACTCTATCAATTTAAAAAAAAACGTATCAAAATCCGTTGCGTAGTTTTACAGATCTAAGCATACATAGGGACAGACAGACAGCGGGAACCGACTTTGTTTTATAGTATGTAATGATAACATCTTTTAAATCATAGATATTTAAGTGTATTGTTAATCGTGATAGTTCAAAAGTGGTAACAAAGCTTCGCTTGTCAAGATGGCGGTAAATCGCAAAACCAATCAACACAATTTCATATAACATCTGCGATATGAACGAGTTCATTACAATATTTACCGACCCATCAAAGCCCAATATAACAGCAATTTACGTATTTTTACCCCAAATTACGCTTTGCCTACAAATCGCCAGTAATTGCTCCAAAACCGCACTGGGTAGTTTATTCAGTCACTGCTTGCAAGCTGAAGTAGATAGACATTGACAGTCTATAAAACTTTATAAAGTAATGGTTATAAGCAATAAAAAATATAATAATTCGCCAGTGTCCATAATCTCTCTAAGAATTAGCAAGCTGAAGTGGCAGTGGGCCGGCCATATCTCGCGAAGAACCGACAACCGCTGGGGTAAACGTTTTCTTGAGTGGAGACCACGACTCTGCTACTGTAGTAGGACGAACTCCAGGTTGGATGACGACCTGCGAAAGACTGCAGGCAGATGCTGGATGCATCAAGCTGAAGACGTCAGTTATTCCGTGACCATGGAACTTGCAACTTCGCAGAATATTGGGAAGCTCAAAAGAATACAAACCATGGTAAATATTTATTCGTTTCTAGCTTCACCCCGCGGCTTTGCACGCGTTTTTGGAATAAAAAGTAGCATATATGTTAATCCAGGTTATCTTTATGTGTGTAAAATTCAGCCGTCAGCCCGATCCAATCAGTAGCTTTGGCATTGTAAATAAATAAATAAATAATGCTGGACAATTCACACAGCATTATCTAGCCCCATGGTAAGCAGAGCTTGTGTTATGGGTACTAGATAACTGATATACATAATACAATATATTACATAGATAGATATTTTTTATTATACATAGAAAACGACCAGAAAACCCGGAACAAATATCTGCAGATCGTACACACAATTGTTCCGAGGCGGGAATTGAACCCGCAACCTCCTGCGTCGCAGGCGGGCCTTCGCCCACCGCGCCACATCGAGAGAAAACATGGTAAAATTGCGCAGAAATTTCCACGCGCCACCCGCGTGGAAATTTCTGCGCAATTTTACCATCTGCGCAATTTTACCAGCCGCGGGACGCAGACGCTAGTGAAAAATAATTGTAAATTATCAGAGTTATCAAATTATGAAGATGGTTTGATATTTCACCAGAGCCTAGTCCGTTATCTAGCAGGGTGTACCACGTGCAGGTTAGGTTTGCTTGGGAGACGAGATTTTGGAGTCCCCGAGACGAGATTTTGGAGTACCCTTACACCCAGATTATAAGATAAATAGGAGTTTATCTATTTTGGATGTCTCATTGATATGCGTTTGTTTTGCTTAGTACCCAAGCACTTTCATAAATCAAAGTTCTTATTTTCAGAATAATCAGACATTATTAATGCTTGTCTCGCCCCTATAATATTAGTCTCTACATATGTCCATGGGAATATTAATAGCAGGTAAATACATAATCCTAATATGCATGTAAGTATTATTATAATAAAAATAAAATCAAGAATAAAACGATTTAAAATTACTCAAATTTTGACCTCTATGATCTATTTTTAATGGATGCCGCCAGACGCCATTACATTCCAATTTCAAATTCAAATTTCAAATCGTAGGCGCCACACGTCGTCTTGCGGTTTTTGAAAAAATGTAGTCATTTTTAGTTCCGGTGCACATAAATAGGGGTCGTTCGTCGGGGTAAATCGCTTTTGGGGTTGGTTCCCTTATGTCATTGGGGCTGACAGAAGAAATAATTATTGTTATGTATGAAATCGATTTTCTTTTGTGGATTTTATTTTTTGCTTGATCGATTTTGTTTATCGCCAGGTGTTTACGTTTATGTAGATTGTCTATGTCTACGTTTGTCTATGATTTTCTTTTGTGCTGTCTTTGTATGTGAACCAAATAAACCATATATCTATAGGTTCTCTACTACTTGTCAGAATACAACATTTTTACAAACTTAGCTTGCTAACTAGCGCACCATAGTTATAAATAAATAAATATATACATCATCATCATCAGCCTATAGCTTTAAAAAGCAGTTAATTCATTTATACATAAAAATTATATATTATATATTTAAAAAATAAAGTCGGAAAGAGAAAATCGTTTCATACATAACAATAATTAGATAGATAGATAGATAACACTTTATTACACCACACAAAACAGAAAATAATACAGAGATAAAAACTTAGAATAAAGGTATAAAGGGCGGCCTTGTCGCTGCGAGCGATCTCTTCTAGGCAACCTTGGGATGGACTGGACATGAACGAACAATATAGAAGGTGGCACTTTAATAAATAATTGGTAACAAATACACTAAATACCTACATTACAAACATTATAATAAACTTACATAGACATAAGATAAGGCTATCAATATTTCATATGGATACATAATGCTGATGCAGCAGTTTTTTGAAGATAGGGAGTGATTTTGCACGTCTGATGTCCATAGACGGGTAGCTTGTAGGTACAGTGAATGATTTGTCATAGAAAGAGGTAGAGTGAGCAGGGGCTTTCAGGATGAGGGTTTCAGAGGAACGCAAAGAGAGTGAGTGAGAGTTTGAGAGGAATTCGAAGCGCTCCTTGAGATAAGAAGGGCTTGGAGAATAGAATAAGATACTGATAATTAGTTAGGTAGCTATATAATAGGTAAAAAAGGAACTTATTTTAGGAACAAGTAATTTTAGTTATCACATTAATATTATAAAACTGAAAGTTTGGATGTTTAGATGTATGGATGGAAGGATAGTTTATTCTTCTTTACACCAAAACGACCTGTTTTCTGATTTCAACCCGATCCTTTTAGAGTTTTGGCGTAAACAGGTAACAAACATCTTGTTAACACTTTGACTGCGATTATTTTTCGACGACTGCGATCTTTTTTTTAACCTAAAAAATTCGTGCTGCCGCTCTACACAGCGGTTGTGTTGCGCCGCACATGCGTTTCGTTCGAAAAATATTACGGCTGTGCTGAGTCACAAAGATCTGTATTTTCTCAGCCACTGCGCTAGTGTGGATATTAGTCACTTGTAGAACACACACTGTGTGATTTCAGCAGTCAAAGTGTTAAAAGGTCAAATTGTATATTTGCCTACCTGTATTTTTAAAGGTACTCATTATCCGCATACTTTTGACGCGGGCTTAGGAATCGTACGAGATATGTAGATTTTTTAATAACAGTCATTAAATTTTTGGTTCGTTCTCATATTTAAAAAAATAGCCAATCCAACAATACCCATAATAACCATATTTCCACTAGTTTGAACGATAAAATTGTCTTCACAAAGGACCAATTTGTAGTCGAGTGAAATTGCTCGAAAGGAGGGTAGTTTTGAATTTGCGAATCAATTCTGTATTGTGCGTGCTCAGTCGCGTGTGAGAGTTCGTGGGGTGAAGACGTGATGATGCTCTTTGACTTTTAGGTCAGATGGAAATGTTTTATTTTTATTTCAGCCTATTCTGAAAGGGCAGAGGCTTTTCATCAATGCTTTATAGTGACCATACAAGGACACTTAAATCCAGGTAGCTCAATGTTATTTTAACTCAGAAAATCAATGAAATATTAATGCTTATAAAACAACTAGACCCATCGTTCCCTTATACATTTCCTGCTTTATTGAAGTTGTGCAGCGCATCAGTATTGCCATATAGCGGGGCAATGCAGCCAGCGTCGCGGGGACGCGTGCCCCGAGAGCTGGTGAGTATCTGGCGCAGCGCATCTGCATTGCCATACAGCGGGGCAATGCAGCCAGCGTCGCGGGGACGCGTGCCCCGAGAGCTGGTGAGTATCTGGCGCAGCGCATCTGCATTGCCATACAGCGGGGCAATGCAGCCAGCGTCGCGGAGACGCGTGACCCAAGAGCTGGTGAGTATCTGGCGCAGCGCATCAGCATTGCCATACAGCGGGGCAATGCAGCCAGCGTCGCGGGGACGCGTGACCCAAGAGCTGGTGAGTATCTGGCGCAGCGCGTCAGCATTGTCATACAGCGGGGCAATGCAGCCAGCGTCGCGGGGACGCGTGTCCCGAGAGCTGGTGAGTATCTGGCGCAGCGCGTCAGCATTGTCATACAGCGGGGCAATGCAGCCAGCGTCGCGGAGACGCGTGACCCAAGAGCTGGTGAGTATCTGGCGCAACGCATCAGCATTGTCATACAGCGGGGCAATGCAGCCAGCGTCGCGGAGACGCGCGCCCTCTGGTAGATATATAGATATGGATCTGTTGAGCTACCTGTAGATTGTTTGCATTAGTCAAATTATATATAGATATTTTTTATTATGCACAGTTAAGGACCAGACCACCAGAACAAATAACTGCCGATCGTACGAATATTTGTCCCGAGGCGGGAATCGAACCCGTAAACTCCTGCGTCGAACCATCGCCCGCTGCGCCACATCGGCCGCACCAATTAGTAAGAGGACAACTTTTTGTAGTCACAAATTCTGCTAAAAGAACATCTAGCGTTTCCGATATAGTTATAATTATTAGATGTTAGTTTAATAAATATCCTAAGTTTCCGGCCACAAACCTTTAAGTACATTTCATTGATATTAAGTTTTTTCGAACCCAAAACCTTCTAAGTTCCCCTTTCACTGCGCCATAGGGGTCGTCAATCTGAGCTCCTCAATCACTCCTATTCACACCTAACATTCTATATTTATAACTCTGTAATATCTACGTCTATTAAAACCTCATTTACAAATCAAAATGCACTAAAATCTACACACTATAAATAAAAAAATCCCTCCATTTTTCACTTTACGCGCCATGAAAAATAACCGCTTCGTAACCACCAAACTAAAAAGACCCCTCTAAAGTCCACGACGCTTGAAAACCCCATTTAAAATTAAAACGCTAAGGACTAAGAAGGGTCTTTTTATTCTGGCCGCGTCATAATGTAATTTGACATCGAAACTTTATTTTCTGTCCGTCTTCTTCTAACCATATGAATCGAATTGCGAGTGAGCGAGATAGGCGTACAAGGGTCGTGTTGCATATCATTATGATTCTATAAGTAGTGTTTGATAGAAATTACCTGTCTCTTTTTAAGGATAATGCTAATAGGGCGACAAATAGAGATAACTGATGATGAAATCTGAGCTGAAATTTGAAATAGGAAGTCCTTATTTCATAGAGTTTATTTTCCTCGTTATTATTCTAAGAAATGGTCGAGTTTTTTCAATCAATCTCTCTACGGAGATTAAATATTTGATTGATTTTGTCAGATTCAGAAACACTAGCTTTTATTCCCGGTTTTGCACGCCGATCGCATTATCACCCTTATATGAGGTATAAACGCGACAGTTCGTATGGATGTTTGTTACTCTTTCACGCAAAAACTACTAATCGGATCGGGCTGAAATTTTGCATACAGGTAGTTCCAGGCCCGGAATAAAACATAGGCATAGACTTTTTATCACAGAAATAAAACCATAGAAACAACGCGTCCGATGCCGCGGGCAGTAACTAGTTCTAAAATAAAGCTTTAAATTGCTACCAAAATATCAGAAACGAATAGGAAAATACTCAAAAATATCAAAATAAATAAAGAAGGCAAGAAAATGGCAAAATAAAAAATAGACGTGATAAAATAAAACCCTACAGTGACTGCAGCACCACTCAATCTGAGCTCTACATCCAGCACTCAGGCATTTTGTGTAGAGCCTGTATTCATTATTTTACGGTAACCGACACGACTAATCATTGTAAAACTCGTATTGAATGAAAATAAAACACATTTTTCTAAATATGAAAAACAACGCATAGAATAGGGACGAGGAAAATTCTCGTCAAACTCAAACTAAATAGCATTTATTTCTTTAGGCTTACAAAATAAGCACTTAGACAAATAGTGATTTGTAATAACATTATTTTAATTTTAATGATCATTTAATTTTTTTGTCCACTAGTGGAAGAAGTGAAAAAGAAACCACTGGATGTCACTGGCATATAAGGCAAAAAATATATTTTGGGTTTCTTAAAACCTAAATATATAAGTGTATATATACCATGGGGCTAGATATCCCTGTGTGAATTGTCCAGCATTATTTATTTATTATTATTATAAGTATAAAACAATGCATTGTAGCCAAAAACTATATAATATAACAGAGTTCCTAAACTTCTGTATAATAAAATAAAACCCTACAGTTACTGCAGCACCACTCAATCTGAGCTATACGAGTACATCCAGCACTTAGGCATTTTGTGTAGAGCTTGTATCCATTGTTTTACGGTAGACGACACGATTTCACTGAAATTCAAAGTCCATTCTTTGTAATAATGTTAAATAAATTTTAGTTTATTACCATTTAAAAGTGCAACATACCTGACTAAATATAAAAACAAAGCCTTGTAGATAAAAAATACTATATAAAGGGGAACTATAAAATAGGGTTCCTAAATTCTGTATAATAAAATAAAATCTTACAGTTACTGCTGGACCACTCAATCTCAGCTCTACATCCAGCACTCAAAATCAATAATTTGTAACATAGGTAGTATTCATTTGTGTAGTTTAAGTTTGTTGTAGTTTTAAGGTATATAAAAACACCCTGAACAAATATCTGTAGATCGTACAAACATTTGTCCTGAGGCTCCTGCGTCGGAACTTCGCCCACCACGCCACAGAGGTCGAATTAAAATAAATAAATTATGCTGGACAATCCACACAGCACCATTTAGCTCCAAGCTAAGCAGAGCTTGTGTTATGGGTACTAGATGACTGATATACATAATACAATACATTACATAGATAGACTATTTTATTATACATAGAGAACGACCAGAACACCCGGAACAAATATCTGCATATCGTACACACAATTCTCCCGAGGCGGGAATCGAACGCGCAACCTCCTGCGTCGCAGTCGGACCTTCGGCTACCGCGCCACAGAGGTCATCAACAAAACAATAATCAATTAGTCAATTAATTAAAAGAACAACTTTATGTAGTCAAAAACTCTTTAAACCGTATACTCAGCTAACTGAAAATCCAGCGTTTCCAAAATGTCCATTAGTCGTGGAATGTAAAAGTCCTTATTGATTTTCCGTGACAGCAAGTGGAACAAAAGCTTTTAGATAGACATTACGGACGCAGTTTATGAAATATCACATTTTACCCGGAATAACGGTAAATATTTACCGTTCGAACCGAACATTTCCATCGAAAGGTTGCCTGGAAGAGATCGCCTTCATTCAATTCAAAACGTTTATTTCAGACATCTGCATCATCAGTGTCCATATTTTGAGCACAATTACCTATATAAAATTAGCGGCATCGGGCCGGCGTACCACGAGCGAAGCCGAGTGCTGCTATCATACATATTTTATTATTTATTCATTTTATGTTAACAATTTCAGGAAATGAACAGCTGTTTTTGTTTTTGTTTTTGTTTTTCAAAGTTCTTTATTTAACACATTTTTTTTTTACAATCGTAGATTAACTAAACACTGTTTAGAACCTAACTAGATACAAAAATCAATTAATTAATAACTCGACAGGCTGAACGGCTTTAAAAGTTTTTTGATAAAATACTATTTATAATAAATAACACTTATTAAATCATTTACTACTAAAATTATACAAATTTTAAACAAAAGTTACATAAAATAATTACGTCGTATGAGCACTTTGTAAAGCGCGCATTTTTATATGAACAGCTAGCTTAATGAATACATAGGTATCTGACTTAATACTGAAGGCTAATAAAAATTTCCACAAAAAGCTACTGAAATTAATGCTAAACAAAGTTACAGGACGACTACTGATGGTAAAATTATTATACTTAATATGAATGTGACTAAAACCAAAATATTATTTTCAAAAAACATGACTATCAATATTCCAATTCCGACGAATGAAAAACATATTATTTCCAACAAAAAGCATTGACAAGTGCCACCCCCATACGCCCCCGTTGTCATGGCAACCGCCGCCCTACCTACCTAGGGGCGGAGGGAGGGAAACGAAGAGGGGATGAATTCGAAGGTCTCATGGAAATAACCTCTGTATCTACTCTGAGAAAATAACTGAGTTAGATGAATCGAAGGAGTTTGTTGACACAGAAAATAACCTACTAATATTATAAACGCGATAGTTTGTAAGTATGGATGGATGGATGTTTGTTACTCTTTCACGTAAAAACTACTTTATTTGAATGAAACTTTACAATAATATAGCTTATACATCAGAATAACACATAGGCTACAATTTATAAAGATAAATTGTATATTATCCAAAATATCTATCACCACACGCGGGTGAAACCGCGGGCGCAGGTAGTACAGGAATAAAAGTCGTCGGTCGTTGTAAATCAGAAAACCACAACTGGACTCGACAAATAGTTACGAGACAACTATAACGAAAAAGAAACTTACCCACACCTTTTTTGATATTAAGATTTCCGACATTTTTAATAATAAAACTTTTGAAACTATCAAGGTTATTAATACATTAAAAAATTACAGAAAAAACTCTTTAACGTGTAAATTATCTAAAAATTAATTTTGGTTATTGTTATATAACATCATCGTTACCAATAGACGTCTTGAAAATTGAAACAGTAATTGATACTCGCGGAAAACTATGGGTAAAAATTATTGCTTTTTTTGTCGACCTCCGGGAGGCTGCGGTTTCGATTCCCGCCTCTCACGAAATAACTAAATTTCAAAAGTCATATAACGGGATATTTACCATGATTTGATTTTTGAGTTATCCAATATTTCGGCACAGTTGCATGCGCCATGATCACGGAATAACCATGGCGCATATCCCGTTTTAAATGACTTTAGTATCATGGTTATTAACACTAAAGTCACTTATAACGAAATCAAATCATGGTAAATATCCCGTTATAAGTGACTTTTGAATTTTAGTTATTTTGTGAGAGGCGGGAATCGAACCCGCAGCCTCCCGGAGGTCGACAAAAAAAGCAATAATTTTTACCCATAGTTTTCCGCGAGTATCAATAACTGTTTTAATTTTCAAGACGTCTATTGGTAACGATCACAGAACAGAGAATATATAGAAATAGTAAGTAGGCGGGGCCCGCGTCTCACCTAGTAGGCGCAGTACTGCGCACTTCAAGCTCCGCTTACATCAGTCGTGTTTTAATTTAGCTAGAGTAAACATACTTAAAAAAAAAACAAATAAAATATAAAAATACCGTATTGTGCCGTTTTAGAGTGTAAAAACGAAAGCCGAACCAAATATTTAACGAAAGGGGGCATATCATATCAACTGTCAGCATTATTTTATTGATTTTTTGTTAGTTTTGTTCAAAATGCAAATCCGTCAAACAAAAATAGAAAACAGACATAGAAAAATAGACTGTGAGTCATAACACTTAAGGTCGATTTTTCTTAAACCGCAACTTTCGCTACTCAATTAGGTATGTGCCGTAATAAACACAAATGTGCTATCGATAACTTTAATGGTTATGATTTCGTAAACATTACCCATTTAAGTATGTTTTAGGGCGGTAATTTTTGTTTTGTTTTTGTGATGTATTTTATACTATGGAAGGGTAATAAAAAAATAATTTATAATAATGAATATATTACGTAAGTATGTTGGAGAAAAACTGTTCGAAAATATAAACTTTCATCAAGTCGGACAGTTTCCCGTATCAAACCATGTCAGTGATTTGATAAAAGCCATAAATGTGCGTATCCATCATTTATTAAAATTAAACGTCAAACTTACGAAAAGACAGTTATTTAACAAGTACGTCCTATTTCAAGGACAATACATTTTCATTAATTGTCATTAAAGAATAAAAGAAAAGGTAAGCTTTTTATTTCGACCACCACAAATATAACCTGACCTGACGTACCTATTTCGTTATTCATCAGTAGGTAATAATCGATATCGATTGATTCGTCTCGTATTCTCAATGGTACATCACTAAGGCAGTAGCTGTGTTTTCTGGGTAATCGATAAACAGCCATTGTATTATCGATCTTATGGCCCGTTGTTAGAGACTATAATAAAAGTCGATAGCAATAGCGCCAGCGCCATCTCTTGTTAAGTAGCTTTGTGTTGTGTATAATCAAGAAAGGCAGCCATTGTATTAGTAATCTTATTTGCTGGGAATAGAGACTATAAAAATATTTGGCAAAAGCGCCATCTTTTGCTAAGTAGACAAAGTAGATATTCATTTTTTATCGCTGTTTATTTTATTGAGTTTTGAACCATGTGTCTACGGAAATAAGGTTTAATATCAATAAAATTAGTTTTATGGTTTTACACCCTTTTAACGTACTGTTTCAACCAATAAGAATTTTTATTTCTATGTGTGTTAGTTTATACATGTGTGAGTTTAGCGACACTAGTTCTCTTAGTAAAAAGGCATCATGCTAATTCTATGTATTCTCTGTTCTGTGGTAACGATGATGTTATATAACAATAACCAAAATTAATTTTTAGATAATTTACACGTAAAAGAGTTTTTTCTGTAATTTTTTAATGTAATTTTTTCTGCGTCATCGTCGATTCTCCGTCAGTTAACGACCGATTTGGAAAATTCTCTGCTATTTTAAGCAGGATGATCCGTGGTAGTCCATAAGAAATGTATTCCTTAGTGATAAGTATTTATAAGTAATAGAATACAACGGGTATTTACCCCGTGACCAGGACAGTGCGTAAACTTGTTGAAACGTCGGGAAAAATAAATAAATAAATAAAATAAATAATGCTGGACAATTCACACAGCATTATCTAGCCCCATGGTAAGCAGAGCTTGTGTTATGGGTACTAGATAACTGATATACATAATACATAGATAGATATTTTTTATTATACATAGAAAACGACCAGAACACCCGGAACAAATATCTGCAGATCATACACATAATTGTTCCGAGGCGGGAATCGAACCCGCAACCTTCTGCGTCGCAGGCGGACCTTCGCCCACCGCGCCACATCGGTCGTCAAAAATAAATAAATAAACGCGATAAAAGCCCGTTGCATTAGTACTTGTGTGTTCAGACAGCGTAACTTAACTAATAAGTATTTGTCCCGAAAAACTTTAAAAACTGCGTTAATACTAAGGATTTTTAAGTCGACTTTCAGTTTTTTCAAAACAATCAAAGCATGTACCTGTTATTCGTTCACATTTTTCTATGTCCTCACAAGTCAATGTTAATTATAATTTGAAAAGGTTTTTAGTTTTTCAAAATAATACAAGTAGATATGTAATCCGTCAACATTTTCGATTTCTTCACAATAAGTCAACACAAATTGCTGCAAACTGTTCGAGACCCTCGAGTGGAACTGGCAACACGAGAATCAGAGTAATCAGAGTGATTGTGGGACCAGGGGAAAAACAATGTAAACATATAGCTTCTAAGCCGAGTACTGACCGGTGTTACAATACAAAACATCATCATCATCAGCCTATAGCAATCCACTGCTGGACATAGGCCTCCCCTAACAAGCACCATAGCGCCCTGTCTTCAGCTTGCCGCATCCAGCATCTACCTGCAGTCCTTCGCAGGCCGTCATCCCTCCTGGCCGGACAACCTCTACGTTTGCCGAGTCGCGGTCTCCATTCTAGAACACGTTTACCCCAGCGGTTGTCGATTCTTCGCGAGATATGGCCGTCCCACTGCCACTTCAACTTGCTAATTCTTAGAGCTAGTAGTGTTAGCGCAGTTTTTTTTAAACTCAAAATTTTTACAACTTTAGTTTACTATTTTCATGTACTCTGTAGGTACCGCAGCAGGTTCACAAATTGCTGCAGGGCCCTTCACTGGAGCGCCCTAGAATCAGCCCTACACGCCTTTGTCTTTGGAGGGCGCATTGTGTTCGTTACCCATTGTTTCTGTTACTTTTTAGGGTTCTGTAGATGAACTGAGCTGGGAAGAACCGTTGCTATGCACAATATAGGCTCTTTTGACAAACAAAGATAAAAATCGCGATGATGCATATTAAACTCATCATCACCAAATCAAATTAAATTACTTATTTACATAATACCATAACATTGCAGATAACTCCAAATCGTTATGCCTAATACAATTAATAATAATCATGAGTTCATAATCATGAGAACGCACTGATGTAAAACTGCTAGCCACGAAAGCGAGATATGGAGATATGTACAAGATATTAGATATAAATTAGCCGATGTTACGTTTTGATAGTAAAAGATTGTAATTGTTACATCAGTGTGGTGACAAAGAGAGCTTGAACAAGCTTGTTAAAAAGTCAATTATAACTGTAAGACACGCCTTCTAGCAGAAGATATTAGGCTCCCCAAGCCACATCCAATATCTGCCTGCAGTCTTTCGCAAGTCGTCATTCTACCTGGCTAGAGAGCGTTATAGACTAAGTTTGCCGCGTCGCGGTCTCCGCTTAAGAACACGTTTACCCCAGAGGTTGTCGATTCTTTGCAATATACTGCCGGTTCACTGCCATAATCGGCTGTGTTGATACAAAAATCGTTTGTTTAAAAAAAACATTTTTTGTTACGGAACCCGTTCCGTGCAAGACAGACTTGTTCTTGACGGCTTGATTACGTTTTGTGGTCGGAGGAAATAGAGACGGCAGCGGGTAAGGCGACGTTCTCTGTTTAAGTTCATAAGCGGAAGCGAATCTGACTGTACTCCACATTTTTATCGTTAGCCTTCAGTCTTTCGCAGACCGTCATTCCACCTGGACGAAGGGCGTTCTACTCTACTTTTGCCGAGTCGTTTACCCTAGCGGTTGTCGGTTCTTCACGAGATATCGCCAGCCCACTGCCACTTCAGCTTGCCAATTCTATTCATTAAATATCAGTAATATCAGTATATAAAGCTTTCATAAATAAAAATGGCGTCGTCGCTACCTCTAGGTCACCATAACCACTACCTAACTCATTGTAATGTCATAGTAATTTTTAATTACGCCATCTGTCGAACATGTGCGAACCTGACTGGACGTAGAGCTTGTTTTAAAAAAATAAAAGCAACAAGAAAATAAGCATTAAGGTTACATAAAACAGTTATTTTACAGTAGCTTCTGCCTGCGTCTTTTCACGCGTTTTTCAGGATTTGCGGTTTTATTTAATTAATGATCTTTAATAGTAATTTCAAATGTATGAAAAAATAAGAATTCTAAATGTTTAAATAGCTTTTATAAAATCAGTGTCACTATAATGAGGGATGGCATAGATGTCTATAACACAGGCTTTATAAGCCTAGCGTAGATATCTAAGGCTAGCCAAATCAATCAATGTATCCATAGATTTAATAAGTACCACTATTTTGATGACCGATGTGGCGCGGTGGGCGAAGGTCCTCCTGCGACGCAGGAGGTTGCGGTTTCGATTCCCGCCTCGGAACAATTGTGTGTACGATCTGCAGATATTTGTTCCAGGTGTTCTGGTCGTTTTCTACGTAAAATAAAAAATATCTATCTATGTAATATATTGTATTATGTATATCAGTTATCTAGTACCCATAACACAAGCTCTGCTTACCATGGGGCTAGATAATGCTGTGTAAATTGTCCAGCATTATTTATTATTTATATTTTTAAATGATTTTTTATTTCGTAGAAACAATGATAAAATAATTCCAAAAACAATATTTTTTCTAAGTTAACTTAAAGTACTTACTACATAATATGGATGTAGATTGAATTGGCTAGCCCTAGATATCTACGCTAGGCGTGTTAAAGACATTCTATGGCATCCCTCATTAGTGACACTGATTTAAGACGAACGATGTGGCGCGGTGGGCGAAGGTCCGCTTGCGACGCAGGAGGTTGCGGATTCGATTCCCGCCTCGGAACAATTGTGTGTACGATCTGCAGATATTTGTTCCGGGTGTTCTGGTCCTTTTCTATATATAATAAAAAAAATATCTATCTATATAATGTATTGTATTAAGTATATCAGTTATCTACTAGATAACTGATATACATAATACAAGCTCTGCTTACCATGGGGCTAGATAATGCTGTGTGAATTTGTCCAGCATTATTTTATTTTATTTATTTATTTTATTCTATGTCGGCAAAATCTTGCTACATTGGAACACAAGTAACAATTTAATTCCTCTACTGTTTCCTTGAAGATCAAAGCCGTCTCATGGGTCGTATGATTATAAACATAAAGGAAGTCACCGAAAGCATCCCGAAAAACAACGGTTACAAAAAAATCGTCTACCAAAATTACGTCGGCGCAAACAAACAAAAACAAAACTTATTATAGTTCCAAATTATACACTGTGTGCGTTTCAAAGATGTATAATTTAAACATAAAAAATCCTGCGGTCGCCGCCATGTCATTTTTGGTCAGAATATACGGAAAAAATCCAGACTTGATTAGGGATGGCTTTGGGGTGGATAAAGCAATTTTTTTAGTTACCGCAAAAGCGTAGAGCTATTTGTAATTGCAGTTTTATTGTGAAGAAAGTTTCTTTTTTTTGAGAAATCCTAAAATGTATTTGCATATTATAAGTAAAACAGTAAACGTATTTATTTCTGTATTATTTTTTGTTTTGTGTTATAGAATAAATTGTTTTCTTACGTTAGTGTTATTTTATTCTTAATATCACTTTATTATATATTATTTGTGTCGTTTACCCCCATGATAAACTTCTTTGTTTGTGTATTATATGCCTGTATTTTGTACCTGTGTCTAAATAAATGTTTTTTCTATTCTATTATATTCTATTCTATCTATCTATCTATCATTGATATTTTATATATGTATTATCTATATATGCACGTTGAGTGCAATCAAATCTGTTTTAAATTTTCTCTGATAAAATTAATTTTTGCTTGAAATAAATTAAAATTTCCTAGAATTTAAAGTGGGCTCTAAATATTTAAATACTACCACTCTAAAGTTGCGATTTATCGATGGATTTTCTTTGACAACTGCCAAAAACTAAAAAAAAATGTGTGAATAATTGCGCAAATCTTTTAAAAAACAATTAACTAACCAGTAACGAATCATACCTTATATTTGAGTTAAGGTGAACAAAGTTCCAAGAAATCATTGAAAGCGAATCGATTTATTTTCCGCGAAATATTTTTCCTTCGGTTTTGTAACCACTTCTCGGAGCTTTCTGTGAGTTTTTAATGAAAATAATGCTGGCTTACCTTAGTACAAACGGATATTTGACGACCGATGTGGCGCGGTGGGCGAAGGTCCGCTTGCGACGCAGGAGGTTGCGGGTTCGATTCCCGCCTCGGAACAATTGTGTGTACGATCTGCAGATATTTGTTCCGGGTGTTCTGTTTGTTTTCTATATATAATAAAAAAATATCTATCTGTGTAATGTATTGTATTATGTATATCAGTTATCTAGTACCTATAACACAAGCTCTGCTTACCATGGGGCTAGATAATGCTGTGTGAATTGTCCAGCATTATTTATTTATTTATTTATATTTACCTAGCGAATTTCGTAAATTCAATCCTGGTGGTGGTCGTCTACTCGACTTGGCAGGGCCACTACTGTGGCCCCTGGGGGCCTTAGCCAACCGGCATTTGCTGTAAAATCCATACATTTTTGGACTTTTCTACTAGCGCTAATCGCTTGGTTCGTTGTCTAGAGCCTCTGATATCTCAGAGTAATATCTTTATTGAGGCAAACGTAAAAAAGTTTATCGGGCCAATAAAAAGCTTGGTCACTGTTAATGTTTTTTATTTTAGGCAAACCAGGGGCTAATTAATAATGAAACAAATTTGTTTTAAGTTTAACCTTAATTCGACACAATAGGTATAATGTAAAGATGTACATACATTATAGCACGATACATCTCATTCATCTTTACATATAAATCGTCAGGAGACCACACACCATCCCACACACGACAGATATAATGTATTTTTACATCTTGGTATCGATACGAAAATTAACATTTAGCATATACAAACTCCTTAGCTGCTGTAAAGTGCGTCAATCGAGACGTATATCAATGAAATAAAGCATACATTACATTTCCTGTTGTGTGTGATACATAATAATGTTGGCACAAATGTTAAAGTGGAAGTGGGCCGGTCACATAGCGAGGCTTAGAGACAAAAGATGGACATACAGCACCACCATATGGAGAGGACCTCAAGGAAAAAGAAAGAGAGGAAGGCCCTCAACACGCTGGGAGGACGAAATAAAAAAAGTCGCTGGTCCAAAGTGGTGGCCAACAGCTCAAGATAGAGAGAAGTGGCCATCGTTGGAGGAGGCCTTTACCCAACCTGGGGACCCTGCTATCAACCAAACGTAGTGTTATAAATAACGCACTAACAGTACCTAAATCAATGTAGCAGGATCAAATAAAGGCTTTTTTATTTTTTTATTTTTATTTATTATTTTATTTATTTATCGATACGAAAATTAACATTTAGCATATACAAACTCCTTAGCTGCTGTAAAGTGCGTCAATCGAGACGTATATCAATGAAATAAAGCATACATTACCTGTTGTGTGTGATACATAATAATGTTGGTACATTAATATACCAAAAGAAAATAAACCCATAAGCGGCGGAAATAATATGAGTGACAAATATACGAATAAATCTGAATAAACCAGCTGATGAACTTGATGTTTTAAATACTGTCAAAATTTTAATGAAACTAATTTTAAAAATATTCTAAAGTTTTAAACTTTGTAAACCGTTTGTATGAATCTAGCTCCATCCACGTCTTCATTACCTATTCAAAGCTCTCCTTGTCATTCAAATTGCTATGACATTTGTTGAAATGTCAAGCGATGTCATTTATTTGCCGTGACTTCAGTAAACTAAAATATTATCAATGCATTTGTGGTGTAAGGGGGACTCCAACATCTCGTCTCCCAAGCCAACCTAACCTGCACGTGGTACACCCTGCTAGATAACGAACTAGGCTCTGGTGGAAATATCAAACCATCTTCATTATTTGATAACTCAGATAATTTACAATTATTTTCCATTATATGACTCTGGCAGTAAAGTGTCCAACCAGACACATATTGCCAAAACAAATAATTATAATCATCATTGGATTAAAGGCCTTTGTATTAGTTTATGTTATGAGTTGTTTTTTATTATATGAACAAGTTTTACGTGTGACAAGACTAGTGAAAATTCAAAAGATGAACATGTTATTTTTTATCCATAGGTGCGACACATTGGGAACATCATTAGTGGGGCAATATTTTGGGTATTGAGACAATGGATTTATTATTTACTAGCGGACCTTCCCGGCTTCGCACGGTTTTAGTACGGATCCCTAAATTTTTTAAAATATAATATAGTCTATATTCACCACGGATAGTGTAGCTTCCCAACGGTGAAAGAATTTTTCAAATCGGTGCAGTAGTTTCGGAGCCTATTCATTACAAACAAAAAATTTAACCTTTCCTCTTTATAATATTTGTATAGAAAATCAACATATTATGTTAATCCGTTTACATATTCTGTAAAATATTTAAATGCCTAAAAATACCATATGTAATGTACATATTTTGATATATTTGACTCTGTATAATATTTTACATTAAGTATTTCAAATATACAGACATTTTCCACTGTGAAAACATGCCCTAAACTTTCCCCTATGTTACATAAAAGACGTTGCTAGGTAGGTTAGGTCTTGTTCGCTTGACAGTATTAATTTTAAAACAGCCAATCACGAACTAGAATTTAAAATGAGCCAATTAGATCGCGTAATTATTCCCGTACTACGGATTCAAAATTGGAAGTATTTGTCAAAACGTATCAAGCTGTAATGACATAGAATTAATAGAATCAAATAATTAGGTATTAAATTATGGTGGAAAAGTAATGAAAATTATTGTCCGTCTGACAAGGGACGAACGGACGTACATAACGGTACATTTTCTATATAAGTGGGTTGGTTAGGAGGGTTGAAAACCATAGTATTAGATTGAATAACTAATTAGTATTAAGCCTCCTTAGTTATATAATTTTACGACCTCTTTAGCGGCGAAAGTATTATTTCATTTCATTTTGTTTGTTACACCGTAGGTACATGTTGCTATGACCTACGGAGCTGAGACGTGGACACTCACGATAGGGCTGGTCCATCAGTTCAAAGTCGCTCAGCGAGCTATGGAAAGTGCTATGCTCGGAGTTTCTCTGAAGGATAGGATTCGTAACGAATACATCCGACAGAGAACCAAAGTTATCGACATAGCTCTAAGAATTAGCAAGCTGAAGTGGCAGTGGGCCGGTCATATCTTGCGATGAATCGACGGCCTTGAGTGGAGAACATGACTCGGTAAACGTCGTAGGACGCCCTCCGACCAGGTGGGATGACGACCTGCGAAAGACTGCAGGTAGATGCTGGATGCGTTAAGCTAATGACAGTGCGCTTTGGCGCTCATTGGGAGAGGCCTATGTCCAGCAGTGGACTAACATAGGATGATGATGAGGTACATGATGATACACTTAGTGTCGTTATAATCTAATTTAATTATTATTTATATTATGTATATATAGAGAAAAATATAAAAAAAAATAGAATCAGGAAAAAAGTTTTTAAACCACTAGATAGATAAATTTCCACGCGTGCGAAGCCGCATTCACAAGCTAGTTTTTTTTCGTATTGACTATAATAATGCTGTTGACCGCAAATGGCCATGACAGCGTTACCGGAATTTTGGCGGGCGCAGAGTTTCAAGAACTGTCTGGCCAAGTGGTTATACATGTTGACGTTCTCATTAAAAAAAATTACAAGCAAGTATTCCAATAATGTCAAAATATTTACACGAACGTTCCCACAAAACGCATTCATCTAAAATTCTCACCCTTAAATAAGCCTCCCTTAGTTAAACACAATGGAGCCATCCACACTTACAAATGAGATCGCCGAGGCAATGCTAAACTGATTTTGATAGAGTTTTCTCATCTAGTCGGATGGAAGGCACGTGGCGGGTAATAGGGATTAATTTGGGTTTTTTGATCTGAATGAGGGTTTGTTAATTTTGACGTAATTTAATCAAGTAAGGAGTGAGTTTTAGCAAAACAAAATGTTGGTATTTATTTACTACAATTATAAATTATTGTTATTATTTGATTACCTCTGTGGCGTGGTGGGCGAAGGTCCGCCTGCGACGCAGGAGGTTGCGGATTCAATACCCGCCTCGGTACAAATGTTTGTACGATCTGCAGATATTTGTTCCGGGTGTTCTGGTCGTTTTATATGTGTAATAAAAAAGATCTATTAATGTATTGTATTGTATCAGTTATCTAGTACCCATAACACAAGCTCTGCTTACCATGGGGCTAGATAATGCTGTGTGAATTGTCCAGCATTATTATTTATTAATTAATGCACAAAACCAGATTAAGCTACAAAAGAATGGGTCCTTAATGTAGTATTGTGCGTTTAAAATAAAATAATGTATTATTACTATCACTACAAAGTCATAAAACAAAACACTGTATGCTACCTTTTTAAAGATATAAAAAAAACACTGTATAGAACAAAGTCACTTCCCGCTGTCTGTCTGTCTTTCCCTATGTATTATTAGATCTTCAAAACTACGCAAAGGATTTTGATGAAGTGTAGGACGCCCTCCGACCAGGTGGGATGACGACCTGCGAAAGACTGCAGGTAGATGCTGGATGCGGCAAGCTGAAGACAGGGCGCTATGGCGCTCTTTGGGGGAGGCCTATGTCCAGCAGTGGACTGCTATAGGCTGATGATGATGATGATGATGACGCAAAGGATTTTGATGCGGTTTTTTTCTAATAGATAGTGATTCAAGAGGAAGGTTTATAAACCATTTGATACATAGATTTCTACGTGGACGAAGCCGCGGGGAGCAGCTAGTCTATACTTCTGTACTGATATTATAAAGATGATACGTTTGATTTTTTCTTTGTTTGTTTGTAGGCTTGTATAATAGGCTCCAAAACTACTGGACCGATTTAAACAAATCTTTCACCGTTGGGTAGCTACACTATCCCCGGTGAACATAGGCTACTTCAAAAAAGAATACGAAAGAACCCTAACTTTTTTGAAAATACTTTCAAAAAAGTTAGGGTTCCGTACTAAAACCGTGCGAAGCCGGGAAGGTCCGCTTGTTTATTATAAGCAGAGATTCTTGTATACAGATAGCCGTACAATACCGCAACCCTGATATGTATATTTTAGGGTTCCGTATTTATGAATGACGTAATAAAAAGCACACAATATTGACTAATGAGCTAAAGCTGCTCGTCCATTGGACCGGAAGGGTAGTTAGAGGGTGGCTATGTTTGTGCAGTCAACCGAGTGGGGGTTTGGATCCCGGCCCCGCACATTACTTTATGTTTTGTTGACAGCTGATATGACAAGCTTTGACGTTGTGGTTAAACTATTGAGTTTTATAAATTTATACTAGCGACACGCGGTTTCACCCGCGTGGTCATAGATATTTTGGATAATCCTACTAATATTACAAACGTCAAAGTTTGTAAGTATGGATAAATGAATGGATGTTTGTTACTCTTTCACGTAAAAAATACTGAATGGATTTTGATGAAACTTCACAATAATAATAGCTTACATATCAAAATAACACAAAGGCATAAAGATATAGGTATTGTATATTATCCAAAATATCTATCACCAGGGGCACAGCTAGCATACAATATATCTTTATAAATGTTAGCCTATGTGTTATTCTGATATGTAAGCTATTATTGTGAAGTTTCATCAAAATCCATTCAGTCTTAAATCCATTCAGTCTCAAAATTCATCCACTGCTGGACATAGGGCCTCCCCCAATGAGCGCCATAGCGCCCTGTCTTCAGCTTGACGCATCCAGCATCTACCTGCAGGTCTTTCGCAGGTCGTCATCCCACCTGGTCGGAGGGCGTCCTACACTACGTTTACCGAGTCGTGGTCTCCACTCAAGAACACGTTTGCCCCAGCGGCCGTCGGTTCTTCGTGAGATATGGCCGGCCCACTGCCACTTCAGCTTGCTAACTCTTAGAGCTATGTCGATAACCTTGGTACTCTGTCGGATGTATTCGTTACGAATCCAAGGCCGAATAAACAAAGCCTAGTTTAATTAATGAATAGTAGCCTTTATTTGATTCCAGACTTAATTTCAGTCCGATCCGTTCAGTAGTTTTGGCGTGAAGAAGTAACAAACATCCATACAAACATACAAACTTTCGCGTTTATAATATGTAATTTTTTTGCACATAACGTAAACAATTAGTCTAAGAAGAGAAATTAAAAAATAATATATCAAAAGATTTATCACTTATAGCGATTTCTTCCAGGCAACTGAAGCTTAAAGACAAAATCAAAGCATGATAAGCGTTTTTTACTATTACAGATAGATAGAAAATACTCTCTTATACCGCACAAAACAGAAAACAATACAGAAATAAATACTTAGAAAAAAGCGACCTTCTTGCTGAGAGCGATCTCTTCAAGGCAACCTTAGGATGGACTGGACATGAAGGAACAATATAGACGGTGGCACTTTAATTAATAATTGGTAAAAAAAACAAATACTTACATACCTACATTACAAACATTTGATGTGATATGCCTTATCAAGGCAGACTTTAGCACATCAAACCATCCTTAGAACTTGCGTATAGCACAAACACAAGACCTTACCTCATCAAGCCATCCTTAGAACTTGCGTATAGCACTAACACAAGACCTTACCTCATCAAGCCATCCTTAGAACTTGCGTATAGCACTAACACAAGACCTTACCTCATCAAACCATCCTTAGAACTTGCGTATAACACTAACACAAGAACTTACCTCATCAAGCCATCTTTAGAACTTGCGTATAGCACTAACACAAGACCTTACCTCATCAAGCCATCTTTAGAACTTGCGTATAGCACTAACACAAGACCTTACCTCATCAAGCCATCCTTAGAACTTGCGTATAGCACTAACACAAGACCTTACCTCATCAAACCATCTTTAGAACTTGCGTATAGCACTAACACAAGACCTTACCTCATCAAGCCATCCTTAGAACTTGCGTATAGCACTAACACAAGACCTTACCTCATCAAGCCATCCTTAGAACTTGCGTATAGCACTAACACAAGACCTTACCTCATCAAACCATCCTTAGAACTTGCGTATAGCACTAACACAAGACCTTACCTCATCAAGCCATCCTTAGAACTTGCGTATAGCACTACCACAAGACCTTACCTCATCAAGCCATCCTTAGAACTTGCGTATAGCACTAACACAAGACCTTACCTCATCAAGCCATCCTTAGAACTTGCGTATTAGCACTAACACAAGAACTTACCTCATCAAGCCATCCTTAGAACTTGCGTATAACACTAGCACAAGACCTTACCTCATCAAGCCATCCTTAGAACCTGTGTACAAGTAACAAGAAAATTTGAATCCATCTGGACAATCCATTCTATTTGCGACACTGCAGCCACATGAAGTCAAACGAGTATTGAACGTGAAAAACCTCGAGTCTCGTCGGGGTAAAAAACGCGGCGCTTTTGGTTAGAGCGAGACAGAGGACGTGCGAGCGAGAGAGAGCAGAAAAAATTGCGCTCGCGCAGAAGGCTTGCATATCTGGGAAGCGGACGGCAAAGAGTTAGTTGTAGATGAGACAGTGGGGAAATTTACCTACAGTTTTTTGAAAGTGTTGTTTGGACTATTTCAAACTACACTTTCGAGATACTGGTACAATGGTTGTTGCTATTGTAATTTCGTTGGTTAACTTAGTAGCCTGTAGAACGAATCAGTAGTGAGTTTGGTTGTTAAATCATCAATTAATGAAATAATCAGAGGTGAGCGATCAACTTGGGTTTAATAATGCATTTTTTATCGTCCGTAAAGAATTCATCAAACTACGATAGCTAGTTTTTATAGTGAATGTAATTTCCTTTACTGATCGTTTGACTCGATTCTTTACAATAAACCTAATCATTGGTAAATATAACGATTATCTTGAAAATTGTCCTGACGTAAAATTCTACATTTCGTCAAAATCTTTATGAACAAGTAGAAATTTAATAAACGTCATCACCATCATCAATTTATAATAGTCCACAGCTGGACATAGGCCTCCCCCGATAAGCGCCATAGCGCCCTGTCTTCAGCTTGCCGCATCCAGCATCTATCTGCAGTCTTTCGCAGGTCGTCACGTCATCCAATACAATATAGCTTTATTGCACAATCAAATACAAAGAAAATAATAAAAATAAAAGATCTTAATACTAACAAAATCTAGTGGCACAATCGGCGGCCTTATCGCTAAAAGCGATTTCTTCCAGACAACCTTTGGATGGATAGGATCGATACGTATTAAAGCTGACGGTGGCGTAATTATTTGGGATATTTATATATAAAAGTCATCCCACCTGACCTGATGGTGTCCTACACTACGTTTAATACTTCCTAGATATTGATGCAAAACTATGTACTACCCGATAGATTTTGGTTTTACAAGGCAACAACTTTCAGAGCTTTCTATTGAAGCTACGTTCTATTGTAGGCAGATTCTAATTTGTAGTCAAGCTCGATAGAAATCCAATACCTACAGTGTTTTTACCAAACTAACTTTATCAAGTAGTACGGTGTAATATACTAGGCTTAATTTGAGTATTGTAGGCAATTTTCTCTCTCACCTCCACAAACTTTATCAAGTCATATGTAGGTATAATATAATGTGCTTAATTTAAGTATTGTAGGCAATTTTCTCTGTCACTTCACCACCTCCGGCCTATCCGTCCCCAACTCTATGACATCAAAGCACCTTGCCGCCACATATATTTTGATGCCCCGTGCAAAAACACTGGACCCTGCATAGGATGTATCCGAGACCTAGATTCAGTTAATTAGATTCTAGCTCTGTGTGAACCTTTTCTGTATTTTAATTAAATAGTACTAAAATGCCGCGTACTTCGATTTTTCTTGGTATAAGTTCTTTAACAGATTAGTAAATAATTTTAATTCAATGGTTTACAAATTACTGCGTGTTACGAATTACTGAAGTACCTACCTCCGGAGCACTGACATCTTACTTAATATTATAAACGCGAAAGTTTGTATAAATGGATGTTTGTTACTCATTCACGTAAACATTACTGAACGGATAGCACTCAAATTTTGTTCTAGGCCCGGAATAAAATATAGGCTACGTTTTAGCCATAAATCAGTTGACAAGGGATATAAATAAATAAATAAATAATGCTGGACAATTCACACAGCATTATCTAGCCCCATGGTAAGCAGAGCTTGTGTTATGGTACTAGATAACTGATATACATAATACAATACATTACATAGATAGATATTTTTATTATACATAGAAAACGACCAGAACACCCGAAACAAATATCTGCAGATCGTACACACAATTGTTCCGAGGCGGGAATCGAACCCGCAACCTCTTGCGTCGCAGGCGGACCTTCACCACATCGGTCGTCACCTATAAATACTATGTACTATTGTTATTATCTTCGAAGATAATTATTCTGGATTCGTAACGAATACATCCGACAGAGAACCAAGGTTATCGACATAGCTCTAAGAATTAGCAAGCTGAAGTGGCAGTGGGCCGGCCATATCTCGCGAAGAACCGACGGCCGATGGGGCAAACGTGTTCTTGAGTGGAGACCACGACTCGGCAAACGTAGTGTAGGACGCCCTCCGACCAGGTGGGATGACGACCTGCGAAAGACTGCAGGTAGATGCTGGATGCGGCAAGCTGAAGACAGGGCGCTATGGCGCTCATTGGGGGAGGCCTATGTCCAGCAGTGGACTGCTATAGGCTGATGATGATGATGATGATGATTGTTATTATCTATAAATGGATTGCTGCGCCCTTACAGGGTACATGTACCTACCTCTAAGCTAAATGACACCTTAGCTAATATTATATTATGTGAAAATGTATCTATGTGTAAGCAATAAATAAATAAATATAATTATAAAAATAAGTGTGATTTTCAACCACCGACTGCTTTGGTTTAGAATCCAATTTTAGGAAGCGTGTTTTTTGTGAGACCTTTGTTTGACCCCAATTTCACAGATGATAAGAGACGATGTTGCTGACAATTTATTACGAAGGCCTAAAAGATATTCTACGAGTATTATAAATAAATGCTGGACAATTCACACAGCATTATCTAGCCCCATGGTAAGCGGAGCTTGTGTTATGGGTACTAGATAACTGATAAACATAATACAATACATTACATAGATAGATATTTTTTATTATACATAGAAAACAACCAGAACACCCGGAACAAATATCTGCAGATCGTACACACAATTGTTCCGACTTTGTACCTACATGGCTGGAAAAACCAAAGCAGGCAACGAATTATACATGAGCAGCGCCAGCGGTGCAAATGACAAAGACGTGTATAGCGTGTTAGACGAGCCATATCGAACCTTGGCTCCCTTAGGTTATCTAGACTTTTAAATCTATCATTATTTTCAAGTGACTTCAACAGAAATCCTCAGATTAAGTGATGATATCTCATCTAATAAATCATAATCAAGCTCGACTCAAAATTAAATCAAAACCGAAGCCCATTTCCACTATAGTTAGCACTGTTAACCAAGTTTAATAACTCAATACGATTTATTTCAGCATGCCTTGAATTCTTTCGCGGTAAAAACGTAAAGCGAAACTAGTCACTTAAGCGGCAGTTAAGGTAATTAAAATAATTTTGCTGGCGATTTGTGTTGAAAGTGCGCTAGCGCCATCTGTTGTTGAGTAGCGGAACTAATTTTTAGAGCCGCTATAAATTTTCTTTTTTCTGGATGTTTTACTTATTTGTGTATATTTTGATGTGTAGTTCATACTAATAAGTATAACTAGGATAATTATACTTGTCCAGAATTATCCTACTAAAATTATAAACGTGAAAGTTTGTAAATATGGATGGATGAATGTTTGTTACTCTTTCACGTAAAAACTACTGAATGGATTTTAATGAAACTTTACAGTAATATAGCTTATACATCAGAATAACACATAGGCTACAATTTATAAAGATATATTGTATAATCTATCACCACGCGGCTAGTACTTAAATAATTATAATACTTTGACTTTCTTTATATAATTAAAAATCTTGCGAATTTTAAACTTGAAAAAGTTCATGACATAAAATATTTTAAGATCTAGTTCTAAATAACATTGCAAAATAATAAATAAATCATTATCATCGAAAACAATAATTAAAAAAAAAAACATCTTGTATTCACAAAACTGTTTTCTTTACCACAAAGTTAGGTAAATGGATACGCGGTCATCATGCGCTTTGAGAATTCAACCAAATTCGCAAAGTAAAAAGTAAAAGTAAAAAGTTTTTTATTTTGTCAGAACAGAGACTCTTATAAACTAAACTTAGATTAACAGACGACAGAGACTGACAAAAATCGGTCTCCACTCAGCATGTGCTATGGTAGAGCAGATCGTACCATAGCGCTGGTCTTCCGTGGAGACCGTGGTGCGCAAGGTGGCCTAATATAGTAAGGAACCAACAAAAATATAAATTAATCAAAAGAAACTAAAACTGTATGTACTGTAAACAATATTATTTAAAATGAAATACGTATATACATTTTAGAATGATCTTTGTACATCTATATAAGAAAGTCGTGTTTGTTACAACACTTATAACTCGAGAACGGCTGAACCGATTTGACTGAAAATTGGTGAGAAGGTAGGTTAGAACCAGGAGTCTAACATAGGATATTAAAAAAAACCATTTGACAAATCGATTTCCACGGGGGCGAAGCCGCGGGGCGCAGCTAGTTTAAAATAAAATAAACCTGTTAAAACTAGAATGAGATTGTTAATATGTAATATTATCTAATTTTTTTTTTAAATGAAGGCAAAGAACGGCTTATTTGAACTGGATGTATGTGTTGAGACTCAAGCTGTACTTTTTTGAGCAATTTTTTGAAAGTGTAAACGGACTGAAAAGTGCGCCATAGGACAAAAAACCAATTAGTTCTATAAAATAATTCTAACTTTTCGACTAGATTATAATCTAGATTAAATCGTCACTATATTTATTTATAATTATATGAATCTATTCACTTACACTAAAGTTGTGCGTAAATAGGTTGAAACGTAATCAAATTAATGCATTATATTAATCAAATTAATGTGTATGGTTGAATTATTCAATATTGTTAATGGAGGTCTATAATTATGAGAAGATCTGTAGGTAAATAAATAAATAATGCTGGACAATTCACACAGCATTATCTAGCCCCATGGTAAGCAGAGCTTGTGTTATGGGTACTAGATAACTGATATACATAATACAATATATTACATAGATAGATATTTTTATTATTCATAGAAAACGACCAGAACACCCGGAACAAATATCTGCGGATCGTACACACAATTGTTCCGAGGCGGGAATTGAACCCGCAACCACCTGCGTCGCCCGCCCACAGCGTCACATCGGTCGTCGCAAAATAAAAATAGAAAACAAAATGAAAAAACAAGAAATTAAAATTAGGATAAAAAATTTGATTAATTAAAGAGCTATCCAAAACAAACCAATGCTTATAAATAACTAGCTGCGCCCCGCGGCCTCGCCCCCGTGGAAATATATTTGTCAAATAATAAAAATATCAAGTACCTATCCTATGTCCGTCTCCTGCTTTTAGGCTACCACCAATTTTCAGCTAAATCGGTTCAGCCGTTCTTGAGTTATAAATAGTGTAACTAACACGACTTTCTTTTATATATATAGATTAAAAAAAAAAAATATAGACCTAGAAGATAAAAAAGCTTGGAACGAGTTTTGCTCCAACTCAAAATCTACCAACTTACAGATAAGCAAATCAAATGTACTAGACACATAAGTTATGAACATACTAGTGGTTTCTTCTCACTTCTTCCACTGGTGGACAAAAAATTGAAGTGAACTATAAAATAATTTAATTGATAATAATGAATAGTATAAATATGACCTGTCTAAGTGCTTATTTGTAAGCTTAAAGAAATAAAAACTTTTCATTTTCATTTTCATTTAAAAACGGAAGGATTTCCAGACCGGATATCAGACAGATTTAAAAAAAAATAAGAAAAATCTCTTGCACGTTGAGTCAGTTTTTTTAAGAACACTGTCAAAAACCGCCTTCCCTGTGCGTCGAAAATGTTGCTTCCTGTAAAACCTACCCTATATATTTAACATAGGTACAATACCCACCCTGTTCACCCTTCATTTCACAGGTAAGGGTGTGGTCACCGCCATTTTCCAAGCACTTTATGGTAATGAATGACAACCATGTTCGTTAATGAATTAGATAATAGTACATCCAGTTTAGGAAGCGCTTACAGTGGACAGAAGTAAGTACCTATATTTCTTCTTTTATTTTATTTTAACAATATTTGGGAAATTAACAGCTAACTTAATGAGTATAATGTGACTAAGTACTTAAGGCTACTTAAAAATTTCCACAAAAAGCTACTGAATCAAAATCTATACAAAGTTAAAGGACGACTACTAACGGTTAAATTATTATAATCTAAAAAGTTGGTACTCAAAATCAAATTACAAATAATCAAGAAGATGTACCGAAAAATCTGCCGCTTAGTATTCTTTTCAGTTTAGTGGGAGGTTTAATGAAAATATCAATATCTACGAGTACCTCTCTAGAAAGAACGTTGAAACATCTGCATGATCTCGTCAGTTTTGTTAGATAAAAATCTAACAAAACTGAAAAGATATACTCTGTAAACGAATTCCTAGACAATGACTATAAGTCTATGAGCAATTAGTAATTCCTCAAAGACGAACCTTTCCTGTTCTCTACATGCCTAATTCAAATGAACTTATGTAGTTTATACTTCCTTTAATTGACGAGAAACTGATAAGAATAGAAGAAAGAATATAATAGAATCGAATAGAAAAAACATTTATGTAGACACAGGTACAAAATACAGGCATAGAATAACTAAAGTAGTTTATCATGGGGGTAAGCTACACAAATAGTGATATTAAGAATAAAATAAGACTACCTCTATGACCCTGCGCCGAAATAGGGGTTGGCTCAGCGTGTGCTGTTATTATTATATTCAGCGCTGTTTTTCAGCCAAAGACCTTAATTACTAGTTGATGTCACAGACGACAATTCGGTGACAACAAAGTGAAAAATATTGATAACACCATTCTTTAACATAGAATTAACCATTGTTATTGTGTATTTCCAAAAAAAAAAAAAAGCCCCCGGCGAGGACGTTATTACCTCAGAGCTTCTTAAAGCCTTCTTAAAGAGGAGCCCCTGTAATACAGGAGCTACGGAACCTGTTTAATACCGTCCTTGACAGTGGGAGAACTCCAAAGGCGTGGAGCGGGAGTTTGGTGGTGCTCTTTTTTAAGAAGGGAGATAAAACCCTTCTTAAGAATTACAGACCCATCTCACTCTTGAGCCACGTCTATAAGCTGTTCTCACGAGTGGTCACGAACCGTCTCGCGAGGAGACTCGACGAGTTCCAGCCACCGGAACAGGCTGGGTTCCGCGGAGGATATGGCACCATAGACCACATACACACAGTGAGGCAGATTATACAGAAGTCCGAAGAGTATAATCAGCCCCTGTGTCTGGCTTTTGTGGACTATGAGAAGGCATTTGACTCCGTCGAAACCTGGGCTGTTCTGGATTCCTTACAGCGATGCCAAGTAGACTATCGTTATATCCAGGTGCTAAGATGTCTCTACGAGGCCGCCACCATGAGTGTCCAAGTACAGGGTCAGCAGTCTAAACCCATCCAATTGCGCAGAGGAGTGAGGCAGGGGGATGTCATATCCCCGAAACTGTTCACGTGCGCATTGGAAGATATGTTTAGGTTGCTGGACTGGAAAGGAAAGGGCATTAATATAAACGGCGAGTACATCTCACACCTGCGATTCGCTGATGACATAGTCTTAATGGCGGAGTCGCTTGAGGAACTGAACCAGATGCTGGACGGCCTAGCTTCAGCCTCCCGATGTATCGGTCTTGGCATGAATTTGGATAAAACCAAAGTCATGATCAATGGTCACATTGATCCAAGGCCGGTGGTCGTACATGGTCACCTTCTCGAAACTGTTTCCGAGTACACTTACCTTGGGCAGATTCTGCAGTTGCGTAACATTTAAATGCATTTTAACCGACGAAAAAAAAGAGGGGGTTTCTCTGTCTAGCTATATTAAAAAAACCGATACAAAATGTTCATGGGTTTCGTAACTATCAGACTTTGACTGTTATAGGCCGTATGAAGTTCGCTGGGTCAGCTAGTAAATGATATTACCAGTAAATCAACGGTACATAGTATAAAACTAAGTCGCTTCCCGCTGTCTGTCTGTCCCTATGTATGCTTAGATCTTTGAAACTATGCAACGGATTTTGAAGCGGTTTAAATAGATAGAATGATTCAAGAGGAAGTTTTTAAAACATAGATTTCCACAAGGACGAAGCCGCAGGGCGCAGCTGATATTATGAAACTTCGAAACAACCACTAGCCTAGGCAGGTTATATCGTACCCCAACCTGAAGATAAGGCACAACCCATGTTATTCTCTTTTCTCAGATATCGCCTGCATCTAATCGCAGTAGCCGCTGCCGTTCCCAGAATCATAATTACGCGAGCGCGGCCGCGGGCGGCGACGAAACATGAATATTATGACTTTCACCGCTATGCTTGTTTGTATGAGACGGGATGGTGTTACAACCATTCACTAGATAAGGACATTAACCCATTCATACAACAAAACCTAACAAATATAACTTTCATCAAAAAGAACCTTCACAGTAAATACAGAAGACGAAGACTATCTTGTTGACATTATGACTACCACTAAAGTCATTTAAAACGGGATATTTACCATGATTTGATTTACTCGCAGTCGCAGTGCCTTCAGTTATTCCGTGATCATGGCGCATGAAACTGTGCTGAAATATTGGTTAACTCAAAAATCAAATCATGGTAAATATCCGGTTTTAAATGACTTTAGTGTTATTAACCATGATAGTTTCAAATGTTTTATTATGACTATCTTGTTCTGCCTACGATAAGAACTCAACAGGGTAAAAAGACATTTACTTTCGAAGGGACCCAGTTCTATAACAGGCTACCTGAAGATGTTAAAGGTGCTGGAACGTCTGGCGTATTTAAAACTAAGTTGCAAAGATATCTTGAGGTTACTGGACAAAACATTAAAAGACGGAAAAATAACATAATATTAATACTTGGCTTAAGTTTCTGATGTACGTAACATGAGAAATAAATATCTTTGAACTGAACCCATATCTTTACATAATTCAACTAATCCTCCACTCAAACTTATCTGAGGGTTTCTCGAGCATTAGTATTTCTAAACATGTTCGGTATGCATTCAATGTAGTAATCTCATGTACTGGAATTATTTCCAAATGTAAGACAAATTAATTTTATTATGTTAAGAATGATAGATAAAAAAAATTGGCAATAAAAACAAATAAATGTTATGTGATTGTAATGATTATTTTTTTCAATAAATTTATTATATGTAGATATTCCATCGTATTTTTTATTTAGGTCGCTAGGTAGCTATGTACCTTGAGAAGAAGACATGTTCATTTCTTCACTCGTATGAAACAATTTTCTAAAGTGTTAGTTCGAGTGCGGGGATTGATTAATAAGTTAGATTCCTTTGAAAATATTATTTAAAACGTTTTCCTTATTAAAGTGTGGACTGACATCGATTTTTTTCGGGATATTACTATTTACATTATCCCGAAAAGATCTGCAGATAAGTACTCTAAGTCTGTGCCAAAAATCGTGTACGGTCTACGCCAAAAAGTGTTTAACGGAAGAGTCTCCAAAACCTCACTAGGTGTAGGTACCGTGTAGTAATAACATACGTACACCTTTAATAATACCAAAATCCATCCCAAAACATTAAAAATACCTCGGAAGCTGCGCAAGACCTCAGTCCATAGATTAATTCGATAAATGCACGTTATAACCCACAATTATGACTTATCGAGTGGCTCCATCTATCGGGGGTTTTTTGTTGGATTAGATTTTTTGGATTTATTGGGTTAGGGCCTATTTATACGCACGGAATCGATATCAGCAGCTTTTTTGAAGCAAAGGGATGAACCTTTAAATAAATAAATAATGCTGGACAATTCACACAGCGCCATCTAGCCCTATGTTAAGCAGAGCTTGTCAAAGGTATAACCGCTGAATATAATAATGTTCAGCACACGCTGAGCCAACCCCTATTTCGGCGCAGGTTCATGGAGGTAGTCTTATTTTCTTAACATCACTATTTGTGTCACTTACTCCCATGATAAACTACTTTTTTTATTATTTATTTAAACGCACAAAACATAAAATAATCACAAAATATACAGAATTTGAATAGTAAAGGGTTTAGAACTTGATCATTTCACAAATTATGTGCATACTGAGAATCATAAGAACAAAACGTGTAGAGCAAAACGTATGATAGAAAAGCTTGAAATAGAAAAAAGAACAATAAACCGGATAGGTACCTAAATCTAAATATAAGTAAACTTACATATGTGTTCATGCACCCACGTACAATTACACATCATTATAAGCTTAGGATCAGGAAACTTAATCTAATTTAACTGATTTTAAAGTTCGGGTAAACTGGCTCAATTTGGGAACAAAAATGTCAAGGACAGTGTTATCCTTAGATACCTAAATCATTGTATTGACGGGCCATTCTAGTTAGGGGGTTGTAAAATGAAATATTGTTTTTAAAAGTCAACAAAGCAAAGAGGTTGGTTGTGTTGGACCTGCGAGCACTAAATCATGTATTATAATAAATCTCCGATAGCAGCTTTATTTACAGTTAGTTATTCTATACCTGTATTTTGTACCTATGTCTAAATAAATGTTTTTCTATTATATTCTATTCTATAGGTTTGGGTACTAGTTCACTGATATACTAAATACAATAAATTATTAAACTGATATACTTAATAGATAAAATAAATCTAATTATTTATGTTTTGTTTTGTATTATGTACATATATGATTTATGTAGAAGTTACCCATAACACAAGCTCTGCTTAGCTTGGGGCTAGATGTGTGGATTGTCCAGCATTATTTTATAGATATAGTTGTGAAAATCTGTTACCTTTTTATTTCAAAACTACCATACGGACCGGGTTGAAATTTTGCACAGATATATGTAGTTCTAGGCCTGGATTAACATTAATTGGCTTTTATATCCTGACAGAACGAGTGAAAATCTTCAGCAGAAGCTAGTTTCTTACAAGTTGATAGATAGTGCCTCACCCTAACGCGTCTGACATGAAATTCTTGTTGATGTCGGTAAATCAAAATGATTCACTTGGCTCTTGAAGTTTGAGGTCGAAAATACATTTTTGTATCAAAACTTTCATGGTGATTTTGGAACATAAATCATAGCAAAAACCCCAAGAATTAAACCAACGAAAGTAAGGTAGAACAACAGCTGAAAAGTGAAATCTATGTAATATATTGTATTATGTACTAGCTGCGCCCCGCGGCTTCGCCCACGTGGAGATCTATGTGTCAAATAGTTTATAAAGCTTCCTCTTGAATCACTCTATCTATTATAAAAAACAGCGTCAAAATACGTTGCGTAATTTTAATCAAGATTTAAATAAGATCTAAGCATATATAGGGACAGACAGACAGCGGGAATAGACATTATTATATACTATGTAGTGATATCAGTCATCTCATATAGTACCTATAACTTAAGCTCTGCTTAGCTTGGGTAGCATGTTGCTGTGTGAATTTTCCAGCATTAATCATTTATTTATTTATAAAAAAAATGAATATTTACATAACTTAAGGGTAGGTTAGGTAATGTCATTAATAATTTAAGAAGCATGAAAACATTTATGTAAGAGAAATAAGATTATCTCTACGATATTCTTTTGCAACATTGTATTATATTTCGATAGGTTTTTAAGAGTCGCTAAAAGTTATTATTTATTATACAGTAGCTGGTCTGTAATTACAAATTTTGAAAATTATTATAATCGTGACTCGAGAAAAATACCGTGTAAGTACTGTACGGTTGGCAGAATCATTTCAAAACGCTACAAATCCAAATTATAACCCTAAAAAATAAGAGTCTACCATGCAGATACATTATATTCATAGATTATTAAGTATTTCACGAAAATTATAACACTTGCAAATGTATTAAGTGTACCTTACCGACCTTACCTTCTTAATTAGATTAGTTTTACAAAATTATATAGATTCAAACGTCGATTAAGTTAAGCAAGCTCTCCTTTGTTAGGTAATTTTATTTCTCAGAAAATAGGCTTACAAAGTACATTGAATTCTACGTTAAGTACGAGGTAGTGTTATTCAGTATGTTCTTTATATACTTGCATAGTGTACTTTGGAACAAAAACCTTAGGGGTCGAATAAATTGACTCCTTGCTCTAACTAAGTTGTATAAGTTGATTCTATTCCAGTTTATGGATTGGATGGAGTTGGATGAAAGAAACTTTGTAAATTCACACACTTGTTTTATTATTCCACTCATAGATTGGATCACAGATAGAAAGGTAAGTGAGAGCTGGCCACAGACAACTTATTATAGTGTTGCCAACCTAATTAGTCACGTATGTCATAGACAAAGTTTTCACTTGTTTATTCACAAGGGCTAATTCTCTCGTCTAAGTGCAGTAAGTAGTAGATTCTTTGTGAATTTATTCTCCAGTGTTATTTTTTATTTATTTTGTGTATAACTTTTTTGCAGTCAGTACTTTCAAAATGCAAGCCCGCGGCTAAATCCGAACGTGAGTTAAAAACATCTCCGCTTTGATACAGATCTTTTTATTTTTACTATTTTTTGTTCCAAGTCCAAACTTTTGGAAGAAACGGTGGTCGACTCGAAATTCAAGAAGTTTTGAATAATTCGAAACAAAAAACCGTTATTGCTATAATGACCGACTAAGTTCTTTTTGAAGTTGCTTGTTAGTTTTTCATGCTGGCTGTACCATTTTCAAATATAATCTTAAGAGAGGGGAAAGTTGCGGGTCCCACAAGTGAACATTTTTGGGATGTTATTTAATTTCTTTGAGGTACGAGGGATTACGTAACTACTATATATAACTACTATATAGATTTAGTTAGTATTAAGGTCCTTTATTTTTATTATTTTCTTTGTATTTGATGGTGCAATAAAGTTATATTGTATTGTATTGTATATTTATAATTTTAGCGAATAAGGGTGACGAGTAGTTTTAGAACATTTTTGACTGCGCCTGCATTCTAGAGCTGCGCCCCACGGCTTCGCCCGCGTGGAAATCTAAAAAAAATTGGTCAAATGGTTTATAAACCCTGAATCACTCTATCTATCCAAAAAACCCGCATCATTATCCGTTGCGTAGTTTTAAAGATCTAAGCATACATAGGGGCAGACAGACAGCGAGCTGCGACTTTGTTTTATGTAGTGATATAGGTATTACTATGGACTGTAGAATAAGTTAAATAAGATGTGATACTTTTCTATTATTTATTATTATTTATTTTTAGCCATTATTGTCCCACTGCTGGGCAAAGGCCTCCCTTTTCTCCTTCCACTCCTCGCGATCCTACGCTGCAAAAGGCCATGATGGAAGATGTGCCTAGAGCTCGTCAAGCCATCTCATCCTGGGCCTTCCACGTCGCCTCTTAGCGTTGGGTGGGTTCCACTCTGTGGTGATCTTTGCCCACAAGTCGCTGGACATACGTGTCCGGCCCAGTTCCACTTCAGGCTTCCGGCTGTCTGACCAACGTCTACGATGCGTATTTTGGAGCGTAGTATGCTGTTCCGCACGCGGTCTGACAGCTTGACTCTATGCCCTATGGTCTGAATTTTTTTTTTATTATTTTTATAATATTTGACAGATTGCTCTTGAAATGTCAAATGAATGTTAAGCGATCAAACCCAACGATTAGTTCTGCGAAACACCTACACGAAAGGTTGCTTGCATAATATTTCAATAACGAGGAATATGGTTTTATGCAAAAAACGTGTGTGGGCAAAATAACTAGGTAAGTACTTGTTTGCTATAGGCAATGTTATAACTGAAGGTGAGAGTTTTAAGGCTTTATTTTCAACTCCTCTGAGACAGAAAATAGTGTTTAAAATTTCAATATTATAATTTAAACTTACCGAATAATATTTTAATGATAGCGCCTATGTTTGATTCGTATGAATGCTTCCATCACTTTATTATTTCACTACATACTTAAACCAGAACTGGAATCTCATAAGTAAATTAATTCGCTCACTCACTCGTTCACAAAGGTGGCATTAGAGCTTTAGAAGGGCGTTAATCACCTGTTGCAGCTCTTGTATCACTTTTATGCCACTGTTATGCAGCTATTATAGAGCTGAGAGCTGCATAAAGGCTTTAAAGTATGCTCTAGCGCTTGGGCTTAGCACCTTCGGGAATAATCGAGTTGGCTCTAAAGTTTTTATGCATCCATCTTGTACATGAACCCACACTCAAAGGGGTTCCTTCGTTTCGTTCAGGAGTTCCTATGTGGTGAACATTCGAACTCCTGAATCTTCCTTCTGTCTCCATTATCAGACCTGGTCTATGGGACCATGACATTATAATGATATTAATAATAATGCTGGACAATCCACACAGCATCATCCAGCTACATTTTCTAGTAAACTGAAATTAAAAAACCAAGTTCGATCATTTTTAATTACTTAGCCACATAATATATAAATAACTTACCTATTTATTAAAAACTCCTGCAAGTTGTAAACTACCGGACGCTATCAATAACGAAAACCTTACTTATTACTTAATATTTCACGTCAAAACTTTATCAAAAATCGCTTAGCAATAAGCTCGGGGCTCTAAATCATGACGGCTCATCCACACATGCAGGTTTATGCATTAAATGTCGAAAATATAGTCGATCGATACATCGATCAATTAAAACGGGGACTGGGGGAGGTGTGGAGTAGGATTTTGACTGAATTTTTTTTGGTTCTCTCACGTCGTCGACTGTGTTAAATTTGCTGAAGACGCCTCGATGCAGAAAGAAAATGTAGTGCAGATACAGTACCTATGTATATTATAATCGCATCCCATATTGTATTATACTATTAGTCTAATTTGTTTCTTTGTACACTTCCTCTGTCTGTTCCATCGCCTTCCCTATAAACCTAAGGTTTGCTGTAAGAAAACTCTTTGTTAGGGCTAAGCTCGCCTATGTACATATTTTTTTTAGTTAAGTTATTTTTAAGTTTTTTGTGTACAATAAAGAATTACATAATTACAGATTATTTGTGTGTGTCTCCTTTAAATATCAGTATGACGATATTATTTTTTATAGTAGTAAGTTCTGAGTAGCTAAATTAAACGACCTAGAGGGCCTTTCGTCTTTTGAGGGCTTTTTCGTCTCCTGACGTTTGTAGGTATTTTCTTAGGATACTATTTATTATATAAAAGTAAAAACAAATTACCAGATTTTTGTATGTAGGTAAATACTAGAAACTAACATTGACATCAAAAAACAAGTATTGATCAACTCAATTTTTTATTCCATGAACTATTCACTTTCCTTATTTTTCTACTTGACCTACTTAAAACAGCTTTGTCGTTTGCCATATCTATGCAACATACATTTAACGTTAACATTTCAACGTTAGTTTCTTAGCGTTATAAAGTCCTTTTAATTTCATTTAAATTGAATGGCACATATCCACTCCATAGTTTTCTTGATCCTCGATTCATCACCGATCAATCAGTAACTGCCAGGCCATAAATCCATATTTCCCAATAAATATTACAACTATGTTATTATAAAACATAATCTATGCCCTGTAATTAACCATATCTATCGATCGCGTTTCTAGATCCTTGTTGTTTTCATTGATTTTTCTGATATTTTGATTGATCCGTCGATCTTTGATGACTTTGCTGGAGGCAAAGAATTTTTAGGCGATGTTTTTTATATTTTAATATTTTATTTTATTTTATAATTTTGGGAAAACTAACAGCTAGGTAACTAAATACTAAACACAGTGTGTAACTAACGGCTAATTATAAGTTTCCACAGATATAAGTAAAAGTTACTAAATTTAAATACTAACAGTCGAAAAAGGAAAAAGACAGCACATTTGGTTGAAAATACAAACTAAGTTACATTAAATACTTAAGCAAAGAAAAAGCTACTCAACCAGCGTTTAAGACGCTTGGTTGAGGTATTAAATAAATAAAGTACCTATTTAATACATAAATACACTTACTTACTTCCCTTACCTAGGTAAAATGGCGGATTTTTTTTATTAATTCTTTCTTCCACGATAAAATATACATTAGGTAAACTAGAAAATTAATGATAACGGCGAGCTTAACCCCAAGAAGAGTTCTCTTCCAGCAAACATTTTTGGGCTGGGGCAAACGTGCTCTTGAGTGGAGACCACGACTCGGTAAACGAAGTGTAGGACGCCCTCCGACCAGGTGGGATGACGACTTGCGAAAGACTGCAGGTAGATGCTGGATGCGGCAAGCTGAAGACAGGGCGCAATGGCGCTCATTGGGGGAGGCCTATGTCCAGCAGTGGACTGATATTGGCTGATGATGATGATGATGAAACATTTTTGGAAGATTACAATTTATTTTAAAAAAATCCGCAGTTCTTTTTCTCTACAAACTTAAATACTATGCACAAATTTATAGAAGTGACACCAAGAAAATAGAAAACCTAGCTCTGATTTATTTCTATTATGATGTGAAAATTAAATGAAAATATATATTTATTCTGATAGAGCAAAAAAATTATTTAGTAAACATATACAGCATACTACTTAACAAGACTTACTTATATATACATATATACATATATTACAATACAATACAATACAATACAAATACGCTTTATTGCACATCAAACACAGAAAAAAAAACAGTAAAGAACAAACAAACAAAGATACAGATGCACAATGGGCGGCCTTATCGCTAAGAGCGATTTCTTCCAGGCAACCTTTGGATGGACACGTAGCTATAGTATAGGTATATATTAGTATTAATAGACATGTCTAAATTAATTTACTGTAGATCAAGCCGTGTAAAGTTATAACAAAGAATTAGCAAGCTGAAGTGGCAGTGGGCCGGCCATAGTTCGCGAAGAACCGACGGCCGCTGGGGCAAACGTGTTCTTGAGTGGAGACCACGACTCGGTAAACGAAGTGTAGGACGCCCTCCGACCAGGTGGGATGACGACTTGCGAAAGACTGCAGGTAGATGCTGGATGCGGCAAGCTGAAGACAGGGCGCAATGGCGCTCATTGGGGGAGGCCTATGTCCAGCAGTGGACTGATATAGGCTGATGATGAAAGTTATAACGTTGTAACTTTCTTTGTTAGTAAAATTTGATAATACACTGACTTAACAAGTTTGTCCCCTTCTATTTATGTCGATAATTGAAAAAAATAAAATTGCTACCACGTCAAAACCTAAGCTTCCCTATGCCTTCCCTTCACAATACAACTGATTAAAAAATCAACTATTCATTACTAAAAAGTCTAGAACCGGCGTAATTGGTTCACAACTACACAAACGTAGCAATTTCATACGATTTTTATAGATTAATGAGTAGGTAGGATTCTTGGGGGCTTTTTTATAATGAATGTATGGATAGGCAGTAGGCTTGCATATTAAAAGAGCTACTTATTTTCATGTGGTAGCTCTCAGGTTGTTAGCCATTGATTTTTCAGACAGATAACTGATATACATAATACAATACATTACATTAGATAGATATTTTTTATTATACATAGAAAACAACCAGAACACCCGAAACAAATATCTGCAAATCGTAAACACAATTGTCCCGAGGTGGGAATCGAACCCGCAACCTCCTGCGTCGCAGGCGGACCTTCGCCCACCGCGTCACATCGGTCGTCAATTGTAGGTAAACATTTGTACGCACGTAAAGGCAAGTTTCGGCAGTATGTACTGTTAATTTTTTTTTTAAAAAGCAGTTATCTGAAAAACTATGAATGAATAAATTAATTATGAATAATTGGTTTTCACGACTCGGTAAACATAGTGTAAGACTGCAGGTAGATGCTGGATGCGTCAAGCTGAAGACAGGGCGCTGTGGCGCTCATAGGAGGAGGCCTATGTCCAGCAGTGGACTAACATAGGCTGAGGATGATGATGCTTTTCTTAATCTAATCCCCAATAATCAAAATTTTAAATAAGTGATTTTTCTCAGGCAATACAGCCTAGAATGATGAACAGTATCAAATAACGATTCTAAGCCCTTCTTACACTTTGACTGCGATATTTTTTCGACGACTGCGATCTTTTTTTTACCCTAAAAAATTCGTGCTGCCGCTCTACACAGCGGTTGTGTTCCGCCGCACATGCGTTTCGTTCGAAAAATATTACGGCTGGCTGAGTCACACAGATTAGAACACGCGGCAGCGTGTTCAAGCCAAGTTCAAGCAAAGGAACGCGCCGAGTGTATCATTACACGAACCACTTGGTGCCACTTTTGACCCTTCTATAACTCAAAACATCTTTAACGTAAACACATAAAACTACGTCTGTTTAGTTATATCCATAAGGACATGTAGAAGCCCAAATTTCATGAAGCTAGCTCAAACGGTTATAAAGATATGACGGTCAGAAAGTCGTAAAAATTCACACTGACTGACTGACATATATATAGTACCTAAATCTAACCTACTTCCAGATGACCTAGAAGGATGAAATTTGGAATCCAGCTCGGTAATTGTGAGTAAACGTAGGAAAAAATCAAAAAATAAAAAAAAGTCAAAAAATAAATAATGTTAGCGACGACGACCTTATGTCAATGGAATAAGGTTTAAATTAAAATAGATCCGCATTGCATAGCATAAGCAATAGTACTAGGTCTCCGATTGCGCCATAGAATACAGTGTAGTTTTTAGGGACCGGCCCGTATAATACCTACCTAGCTATGTACCTATGTCGAAGCATTGCATAGAATAAGCAATAGTAGGTACTAACGTCTCCGATTGCGCCATAGAATACAGTGTAGTTGTTAGGGTGCAGTGCAGTGACTTTGTAATAAGTGCGTAGTTGTATGTATTCGGTACAATAAACCGACACTAAGTGTTCTGAGGTGTTTTACTTGATTAAGATAAGATGAACATTAAATCTCAATACCTGCCTAGTTTTCTTTACAAAAAGTAATGATATCCCACCAAAACATAAATGTAAAAAAGGAGAGCCAAGTTCAATACAAAAATTATGATTGGCTGTGGGCTTCCCCGCAAAAAGAATGGAGATATAAATGAGTGCCAAGTCAAATCTATGTAGGTTAGATTTGACTTGGCCAGTTTTTATCAGAATTAAAACGTTGAATAGCTTTATAAAATGACTGATGTAATGAAAACTGGCAAAGTCAAATCTAACCTACATAGATTTGACTTGGCACTCATTTATATCTCCATTCTTTCTGCGGGGAAGCCCACAGCCAATCATAATTTTTGTATTAAACTTGGCTCTCCTTTTTTACATTTATGTTTTGATGGGATCTGTATCTTCTCAGCCGCTGCGCTAGTGTGGATTTACGCATATTAGTCACTTGTAGAAAACACATAGGTACCGTGTGATTTCAGCAGTCAAAGTGTTAAAGTCCTAAGCCCTTCCTCCGTTCTTTCATATCTCTTCTTCTTTGTCGTTGTCTTCATTGCTGAAGGTCGTGCCCGTCCTGGAAGGCTTTCACGGTGACGCTGATGAACCGCTTCCACACCACTCTGTCTTCGGCCTGGACTCTGTCTTTCATCTAAGCCTCATCAAAATCACAAAAAACAAAATACCCTAAACCCCACAATTTAACCCACAAATCGTAGAAAGACTCGAAAATTGTCCAAAAAAATAAGATGTTTTGTCGAAATGTGCAGATAATTCGATCTAATTCGACGCCGGCGGCCGCGATTACGAGAATCGAACCCGCATCGTAACTCAAACCTTGATGTTGATTTATTGCTGTTTTGTAGTGTATCTTTTATTATTTACACATTAGAGCCATATAACACTTACCTATGTAATACGTACTAGGTACTTATGTAGGTACATAGTCTAGAATATATTTTAAATTTATAAATAATGACGGGCAATACACACAGCATCATCTAGCCCCAAGCAAGTTTGGATGTTAAGATGGATGGATGTTTGTTACTCTTTCACGTAAAAACTACGTCAATTAGGTAGGTACTAAATTCTGCCTGCTTTAGTTTGATTGTTCTTAAATCTACTTCGTCCCTTAAATTTTTAAGTTTTGTAGAATAAATAGATCCCTCGGGAAATAAATGATTATGGGACCCCGGATTGATATAAATACGCGTGACCCGAGAGCTGGTCTATCTGTCGCAGCGCATCAGCATTGTCATACAACGGGGCAATGCAGACAGCGTCGCGGGGACGCGTGACCCGAGAGCTGGTGAGTATCTGGCGCAGCGCATCAGCATTGTCATACAGCGGGGCAATGCAGCCAGCGTCGCGGGGACGCGTGACCCGAGAGCTGGTGAGTATCTGGCGCAGCGCATCAGCATTGTCATGCAGCGGGGCAATGCAGCCAGCGTCGCGGGGACGCGTGACCCGAGAGCTGGTGAGTATCTGGCGCAGCGCATCAGCATTGTCATACAGTGGGGCAATGCAGCCAGCGTCGCGGGGACGCGTGACCCGAGAGCTGGTGAGTATCTGGCGCAGCGCATCAGCATTGTCATACAGCGGGGCAATGCAGTCAGCGTCGCGGGGACGCGTGACCCGAGAGCTGGTGAGTATCTGGCGCAGCGCATCAGCATTGTCATACAGCGGGGCAATGCAGCCAGCGTCGCGGGGACGCGTGCCCCGAGAGCTGGTGAGTATCTGGCGCAGCGCATCAGCATTGTCATACAGCGGGGCAATGCAGCCAGCGTCGTGGGGACGCGTGACCCGAGAGCTGGTGAGTATCTGGCGCAGCGCATCAGCATTGTCATACAGCGGGGCAGCCAGCGTCGCGGGGACACGCGCCGACTAGTGTTGATATGAATCAGTTGAGCTACCTGTGATGTTTGCAATAGTCTGCAGTTAGCTCAATTGTTTCAATTGTAAATATTAGATAATGAATTACTGATTTGTTTCTATTATTTTATTTGTAACTTTCTTTGTTAATAAATATCCGGATCATTCTAAATGATCGTTTTCAATAATGAGTAACACTTAGGTGAAAATTCGGAAGAATAAAAGCCTTTATTGTATTTAAAAAAAACATTACCTACGTAAGAACTCTCAATGGCAAAGACAAGAATTTTCAAATTTTGTTCATAATTGACGAAGAAATCGACGAACATAGCCGAGCATGGAACCTCTTTTGTTTTCGTCGTTTGAAAACTGAATTTTCACAACGTTTAAATCAGAAAAGAGTTACCTGCATAAGTAGTTTTTATTTGAATACTTTAACTAGCTAAACCATAGACTATACCAAGCTACTTATTACAATAAAGATATTCAAAACGAAGATACCTACACTGAAATCCGTGCGTGCCTTCATAGCGTGACTGGAAGCAATTACTTGCCCTACCTCAGCTATTTGTTCTTATTTTTTGTCCCTCTTACTCTTTTGTCTTTATTTTGCGGTAAGGGTGAGTAGTGCAAATGGCTTCGTGTTTTCAAACCCACCATTTTGTTTTTTTGGATGTTGAACAAGTGAAACGTGAAAGAGACATAAAAGTGTTTTTTTAAACTGAGCAATGCATTTGTAAGGATAAATTGTTTTGGATTTCCTATTTTTTAAGATGTTTCCTTTGATTTAATAGCCAAGTGTAGACAAAGAAATATGTAAAAAAAAAGAAGCAGATACTAAAGAAAAAAATACGCGAAGAAAGCTTTTAAGAAAAACGAAGTTTAATCTTAGTCCAAATAAAAAGCTCACCTATTCATAGGTTATAATTTTAGAGTTACGCAAGATATTAATATCTTTAATTAAATACTACTGTGCCTGCGTAATGATAGCACCTAGCTACGGAACCTGTAATTAAATATAGATTTGGTATTCAGTAGAAAGTAAGTCAATAAAGAATTAAAAATATTTTGCTTATAAAAAATCTGTCTGGTTTTTTTTAACATTTTGCGACGAGTGCAAAAATGGCTTGAAGAAACATGAACTTGTTGGTTATTCTATTGAAAAATACGTTTCTGCTTCACGTTTCGCCCTCGCTTGTTATCTAGCTAAACTAAATAATAAGAGGAGGGATGATGCCCCAATGGGCTGCAGACGCTAGCGCAGACTTACCAATATTGCGGCCGCATCTGTTGTTGAATGGAGACCACAATAGGACGCACTCCGACCAGATGGGATGACGACCTGCTAAAGACAGCAGGTAGATGCTGGATGCGGCAAGCTGAAGGCAGGGCGCTATGGCGCTCATTGGGGGAGGCCTATGTCTATGGACTAACATAGGCTGATGATGATGTTCTGTTGTTCCCGTATGTATAGGCATGGCTAGAAAAATTTTTGGTAACCTCAGTGGCATAGCGGTTGATTGTCCAACCGCTGAAGAATGAAGTCTTGGGTACAAAGATAAATAAATAATGCTGGACAATCCACACAACATCATCTAGCCCCATGGTAAGCAGAGCTTGTGTTATGGGTACTATGTAGATGACTGATATACATAATACAATATATTACATAGATAGATATTTTTTATTATAAGTACAAGGATAACGACCTAAACACCCGGAACAAATATCTATAGGTAGATCGTACACACAATTGTTCCGAGGCGGGAATCGAACCCGCAACCTCCTGCGTCGCAGGTGGACCTTCGCCCCACCGCGCCATAGAGGTCGTCATAAATGGAAAGCAAGGACCATAATTCCTCCTCAGAGCTTAGCTAACCATGGTATTAATTACCTATATTGAATGGTAGTTGGAAGGTTGTGATTCACATATGTATAATGAAATACCGACAGTCCGTCTGTCTGTAATTGTGGTCCGATAGAATGATTACAGCCTGGAGTAGAGTTCCCACGGGTGGGGTAGGGTGACTGTGGTGTTGGAAAAAGGTGAGATTTTATTCATAATAAAACCAACTACAAATATTTGGTAGCCGTTCCGAAAGGAACGGTTTTTCTTGCCATAGAAATGAATAACCCGATTATCACATAATAATATTAATAATTGCGAACGTTTAGATGGATGGATGGATTCGTTACGAATACATCCGACAGAGAACCAGTTATCATACATAGCTCTAAGAATTAGCAAGCAGAAGTGGCAGTGGGCCGGCCATATCTCGCGAAGAACCGACGACCGCTGGGGCAAACGTGTTCTTGAGTGAAGACCACGAAACGTAGTGTAGGACGCCCTCCGGCCAGGTGGGATGACGACCTGCGAAAGACTGCAGGTAGATGCTGGATGCGGCAAGCTGAAGACAGGGCGCTATGGCGCTCATTGGGGGAGGCCGATGTCCTGTCGATGGATGTTTGTTACTTCTTCATTCTTCTTCAGCATTCGATAATGAAACCCGTGGTAGTGGTAACGTTCGCAGTAAAAAACTAAAAATGAGGTTAGATCGGTATGTCTGCCAACTTACTCGCAGTGCCTAAAGTTATTCCGTGATCATGGCGCATGAAACTGTGACGAAATATAGGAAACTAAAACTTAAATCATGGTAAATATCCCGTTATAAATGACTTTCGTGTTAACTACCATGATAGTGGTTCCTTCTTCACTTCTTCCACTAGTGAACAAAAAATGAACAGTAAAATAATTTTATTTGATAACAATTTAATGTATTAAATATGACTTGTCTAAGTGCTTATTTTGTAAGCCTAAAGAAATAAATGATTTTTGCCTTCTGACTTTTGATAGTTTCAAAAGTTTTTAAACATTGGTGGTCACCCTACAAATAAAAATAACGTTTGTTACGAAATTCGCGAAACCTCCCTACACACAATTACTACGTCTTAGTGTGTGGTTAAATAATAAATAAGAATAATACGGAATCCTTTAACTTTACTTTCTTTTAATATTTTTTTTCTAACTTGTAATAAAACTTTCGTAAAAAGGTTATGCTTGATTGAGGCCGTATTTAATTCGATTTAACTGTCGATTTTTTTTATATACATAAACAAATAGTATACTTAAGCCTTTATTAATGTTAAGTGTGTTGCGCCAATCAAGAGAGTTTTAGTTATTTCTGTCGTGGTTGGTTTACAAAAATTCTACATAGTTTTTGGCTAGTGTACAGAATATATCTGTACATATTTTCTCAAAAATAAATGTTTGAAACTCAGAAACCATAAATAATTCATCCATCTTTTTCCTTTTCCTTTCGCTTGCGTGCGCCAATCGCGTGCGTTCCCGCCTTCGGGCCGGTCACGATTCGACAGATTCCATATTTGAATTTATATTCTAATGTTTTGTTCGTTTTTCGAATTGTTTTATGTATTGTGGTTGGCGTGACGTCATGGGATGTCAAAGAGGGGTATTTTGTAATAGGGTGAAACGGGGTGAAAAGGGTCAAGTGGGGTTATTTGCATTCTTTGTAATGATGAGTTTTCCCCAAATAAAGAGCCCCTATTTACCATAGAACTCAATATATGAAGAAGATCTTTCGCGGAAAAAAATTGTCATTGGCATGGTGTTCTTGAATGGAGACCGCGACTCAGCAAACGTAGTGTAGGGTGCCCTACAACCAGGTGGGCTGACGACCTGCGAAAGACTGCAGAGAGATGCTGGATGCGTCAAGCTGAAAACAGGACGCTATGGCGTTCATTAGGGGAGGCCGATGTCCAGCTGTGGACTGATGATGATGAAGCATAAAGCTATTTGACCAAAAAGTATCTCCTGGCTTTTTGTAAGTAGATTAATTTTGACTTATAGGTAGCAGGTATCCATCTATATTTTCTGTAACTAGCCCCTGACAGAATTGTTCTCGCAACTTTAAACGTAAAACTAAAAGAAACAAAGAAAACTCAACAATAGAACATCGATTTATAAATCAAGAAAGTTTAAACACAATGATGATGAATGATGGACTCTGCCGCCTGAGGATAGATCCACAGACGAGAAGAATGGACACCGCGCGCTCTAGATTAGACAGACAATAAATAAATAATGCTGGAAAATCCTCACAGCAATATCTAGCCTCAAGGTAAGCAGAATTCGTGTTATGGGTACTAGATAACTGATATAGTTAATACAATAGATTACAAAGATAGAGATTTTTTATTATACATAGATACCGACCAGAACAAATATCTGCAGATCGTACACGCAATTGTCCCGAGGCGGGATTCGAATCCGAATCGAATAGATAAATAGAAAATTCATTATTGCACACTTATAACTAGAAACTATGTACAATTAACATATTTTAATGAAGTACTTATTGACCGTCTTATTTACTCAAGAGCGATCTCTACCAGACAACCATTATTATCGCGTGTTCGGTGTACCTGTAACATTACCTTTCTGAAAAACTCAATGCAATTTTAATTATTTATTCATTCTAGAAGGTAAAATTAACAGTGGGTAACTAAACCAAATTAATCACTATCTTGAAATCGAAATATATAAATCCTTAGATTTTGTTCATTTAGTTTTAATAAGTTATTTTTGTAACGTAGCTGCTTCGCCCGCGTGGAAATTCCTTTCTTTCTGTCTTTCAATCTATCTATTTAAAAAACCGGATCAATTCCGTTGCGTAGTTTAAAATATCTAAGCATACATAGGGATAGTGTTATACCATGTAGTGATTAGGGACGTTTCATTCACAGCATCGGAATATGAGACGGATGGCTTTGCTGCCATCCTCCGTAAAAAGACGGCATCCCTTATGCGCAGGGTACGCGACAGCCCCAACACCATCCTAAAAACAATAGCAGGTAGAATCACCTCCCCTGTGGGAATGTTTCATGGGGAGAGTGATTTATTTTATTTAGCTTTTATTTCTGGTATTAGGTATAGATAAAAAAAAAAAAATACGGTACACCCTAGTAATAAGTATTTAATATATTTAATTTTACTAACAAAATATGAATCACAGTAATTTGAAATAAAATGATTTTATTTATGTACCTATAGCATATCTAATAAATAGCTAGTAGTAGGTAGTTCCAATCCAATCCAGTCAGCGCGCTGTCCATCTATTTCTCGTCCGTCCCATTCCTCTATAATCATTTTACATTTCTTTGATTGATTTATACACAGGGTTCAGAAATGCCCATTTTCCCCGAATACAGAAATTTGAACCTTAACAACACGTGTTTTAGTGCTTTAGAAATGTCTGAAAGTCTTTGATTGATTGAAGCGATCGTAAGGTTTAAAATAAGATTTGGAGCAATTTTATTTTTAAATGTTTGGTGGTTATAGAAAATTGGCTGTAATTATGTAAGGAATTATTTTTCTACGTGTTTTGGGAAGTTTTTGAGGGTAAAAAAAAAACACTGCGTAGATGCAAGAGGCAAAGGAATTATACCCCGTCCAGTCATTTATTTGCTGATTGGCACATGCACGACTGGAGAAGACTAGCTCGTGACAGAGACGATTGGAAGAAGTTAGGGGAGGCCTATGTCGAAGGACAACCTGACCAACAAACTGGTTGCTGAAGAATTCAGTTAGGTCATAGATGATAGGATCAATAAGATACTTACTTTTTAAAATACTTTAATTATCATTATCATTCTTTGGTCAGTGAATAAAGGCTTTTTTTATTTATTTTATTTATTTTACATGCACGACTATAAAGTTCCTTAATTGTTGGGGCATGAATGAATGAAGAATCAATAGCAGAATGAAGTATTTCATGGTCACAGTTACTTTTGACAGTTAAAAATATAATGATGGACAATCCACACAGCATCATCTAGCCCCAAGCTAAGCAGAGCTTGTGTTATGGGTACTAGATGACTGATATACTTAATAAAATATATTACATAGATAGATATTTTTTCGACCAGAACAAATATCTGCAGATCGTACACACAATTGTTCCGAGGCGGGAATCGAACCCGCAACCTCCTGCGTCGCAGGGGGCATTCCAGCATTTTTTTTTTTTTATTAGAAACAATCTCTTCCAAGCAGCCGTTGGATTATTATATTTACGAACCTATAGTTTTTATTCAATTCAAATTATTTATTATCAGACAACAATCCATACACAAAATTACAAAATAGAAAATACAATTACAACGAAGAAAATAAAACCAAAATAACTAAATCTAGAGTATAAGTAAATTCACCCAGTGGTGTCGTACTGGACAGCCATATTTACTAGATATTACTTTCAGGATTCTTTGAGCTATGTCGATAAGCTTGGTTCTCTGTCGGATGTATTCGTTACGAATCCTATCCTTCAGAGAAACAAGAAAGCTGAAGTGGCAGTGGGCCGGCCATATCTCGCGAAGAACCGACGGCCGCTGGGGCAAACGTGTTCTTGAGTGGAGACCACGACTCGGCAAACGTAGTGTAGGACGCCCTCCGACCAGGTGGGATGACGACTTGCGAAAGACTGCAGGTAGATGTTGGATGCGGCAAGCTGAAGACAGGGCGCTATGGCGCTCATTGGGGGAGGCCTATGTCCAGCAGTGGACTGCTATAGGCTGATGATGATGATGACTTTCAGGATGCTGTTACTACCTGTCACTCTACTCATCAGAGATGCCACTCGCTTTCGCATAATTGCCGCGAAGCCATCTTTGGACGTATTAGTGAACATCTCAGATGCACTGCAGTAACGAGGCAGGCCCAACAACATCCTCAAAATGTTATTATATTTAATACGTAGGGTTTGCTTTATATTTTAAGGTTTCTTAAAGTGGGTGGGTGGGCCAATAAAAATACATTTTCTTCCTTTATTTTTATTTATTTTTACCTATAGATAGATAGAAAATTCTTTATTGCACTGAATAGAAAACTATGTACAGAAAAAACTTAAAAATTAATTACAATTGACGGTCTTATCGCATAAGAGCGATCTCTAACCATGGATGGATAGAATCGTGGACAGCACCAGGGGATCTGTGTGCTTTTAGGTTATATATCTACATAATGTATATATATATATATAAATGAATCCCTATTTCCCTTGGTCACGGCATCACACGTGAACGGCTGGACCGATTTCGCTAATTCGTTTTTGTTGTGTTTGTTATTGAAAGGAGAAGGTTCTTATGAAAGAAAAAATTTGGAAAATGGCGCGGAAAATTAGAAAATTTAAGAAAACTTAACCACCATATTAAATTATTTCTAATGTAACCATAGCGCTTTTACAATTCAACCTTTTTTTGATGTAACCTTATTGCGTTTGACATAACATTGACAGAATGCGTGCTGCAAATATCGTCAAAGAGGATGTAACCAATTCGAAATCAATATTCATAGTTGACGACCGATGTGGCGCGGTGGGCGAAGGTACGCCTGCGACGCAGGAGGTTGCGGGTTCGATTCCCGCCTCGGAACAATTGTGTGTACGATCTGCAGATATTTGTTCCGGGTGTTCTGGTCGTTTTCTATGTATAATAAAAAATATCTATCTATGTAATATATAGTATTATGTATATCAGTTATCTAGTACCCATAACACAAGCTCTGCTTACCACGGGGCTAGATAATGCTGTGTGAATTGTCCAGCATTATTTATTTATTTATAGTTAAGACAGGACATCGTCTGTCGGGTCTGCTTGTTATAAAATGTAATACTTATAATAGGTACTTATAGTTTACTCTTCCCACTTTTATAAAGCAACCTCAGGTCCTTTCTCAAAATCTTCCCGCTGGGACTTTTAGGGATCTGGTCCACGAATCTCACCCCTCCTCTTAGATGTTTAGGATTGGACAACTGTAAATAAAAAAAAACATGTCAGATAAAGTTTGACCGAAACCGCTGTACCGCTCCTTAGGAAAGTGCGGCGAGGTGGGGGGCGAGGAAAAAAGAGCAAGAGTACGCGTTGACGGCAGACTGATTGATCGGAGCGGTCGATATTTCCCCCCCGTCTCGCCGCTCGCATACCTCAGGCGCGGTACAGTGGTTTCGGTCAAACTATAGTAAAATTATTGAAGTGACAACTTTTTTAGGCGCGTTGAGCACTTTTTGGAAGAACAAAAATCATGAAACTTGCGTCGTCGTCACCGAACGCTTTCCTATTAGTACTACTTACTTAGTAAGTAGTACACCGAACGCTTTCCTATAGTACTACTTACTTATAGTACTACTTACTTAGTAAGTAGTACTAATAGGAAAGCGTTCAGTGACAACTTTTTTAGGCGCGTTGAGCACTTTTTGGAAGAACAAAAATCATGAAACTTGCGTCGTCGTCACCGAACGCTTTCCTATTAGTACTACTTACTTAGTAAGTAGTACACCGAACGCTTTCCTATAGTACTACTTACTTATAGTACTACTTACTTAGTAAGTAGTACTAATAGGAAAGCGTTCAGTGACAACTTTTTTAGGCGCGTTGAGCACTTTTTGGAAGAACAAAAAATTATGAAACTTGCGTCATCGTACGCTTTCCTATTAGTACTACTTACTAAGGACTAACGAAGGACACTTGATATATTGTGTATATCAAGTGTCAAGGACCTAGTTCCTCAGTCTTTTGCATTGGTAAATAAATCATACCTATTCGATTTTATTCTACTTATAAATATTAGTATTTACATGACAAACTTACTCTTTCAGCCACAAAAGCCTGCAGCTCCCTTTCAGTCACCGAAGCCCCCACGACATATGCCAGTGGGACTTCGCCCCCCGACGTATGGGGGATTCCAATCACCCCCACGTCTTTGACTGAAGGGTGCGTGAGGAGTAACGCTTCCAACTCCGCTGGCGGGACCTGGGATAGAAAGAGACATACATATTTATTTCCGAAAGAGAACCAAAGTATAGCTCCGAGAATTTAGCTAGCTGAAGTGGCAGTGGGCCGGCCATATCTCGCGAAGAACCGACGGCCGTTGGGGCAAACGAGTGGAGACCGCGACTCGGTAAACGTAGTGTAGGACGCCCTCCGACCAGGTGGGATGACGACCTGCGAAAGACTGCAGGTATATGCTGGATGCGTCAAGCTGAAGACAGGGCGCTATGGCGCTCATTGCGGTAGGCCTATGTCCAGCAGTGGACTAATATAGGCTGCTGATGATGATGATGATGAATAAAATAATTATCTATCTACCTCCATACTACGATCACCAATCCAGCTGACAAAGCGAGGTGATCATGGCATAATCCTCCTTGTTCAGGACAGGAATCTGTGCAGGTATTATGATAAACTCACCTGGAAACCTTTATATTTGATCAGCTCCTTAAGTCTGTCGACCACGAAGAAGAAACCATCTTCATCGTAGTAGCCAATGTCACCGGTTTTGTAGAAGCCTGGAATAGCGAAAGAGAATGTCTTAATTTTATTTTATTTCTGACTTTATGTAGGTACACCTCCGACCAGGTGGGATGACGACCTGCGAACGACTGCAGGTAGATGCTGGATGCGGCAAGCTGAAGACAGGGCGCTATGGCGCTCATTGGGGGAGGCATATGTCCAGCAGTGGACTGCTATAGGCTGATGATTCAATTCAATTCAATTCATTTATTTATCTTTTGACAAAATACACATGTTCTTAGATAAGTCACAATTACATTTATAACTTATAGTAACTAAATAACAACAAAATTAGCCTCCGTACCTACCGCATCACAAAATATATTTTTAACAGCAAAAGCTTCGTCAGTCGTATAATAACTCTTATTCAATAGAATTCTTTTAATAAATACAAATAGTTCAATATCAGGTTTCTTTCTAAATTCTAATGGTATATTATTATAAAATTTTACAGATGGCACATAAAGCTTTTCCGTACTTTTGATAGTCTCGTGTGAGGGACCACAATGATAATGATGTAGGTACATATTTTAATTAATTATTATAATTTACTACACTACGCCTTTTTACAGCCAGCTATTATTAACTAGTTTCTGCCCACGGATTCTAAAGCGTCGCTTACCTTCTTTATATATAAAAATCTATTGCTGTCCGTTAGTCTCGCTAAAACTCGAGAACGGCTGGGCCGATTTAGCTGATTTTGGTTTTGAAATGTTAGTCGTAGTCCAGGGAAGGTTGAAACGGTGGTAAAATTGCGCAGAAATTTCCACGCGGGCGAAGCAGCGGGGCGCAGCTAGTTATAATTAAATAATGACGGACAATTCACACAGCATACATAATTACATTCATAAATAACTTTCGCGTTTTTAATATAAGTAGGATGTACAATTTCTTTCGTGACGACTTCTGTGGCGCGTTGGGCGAAGGTCCGCTGCGACACAGGAGGTAGCGGGTTCGATCCCGCCTCAGGAGAATTATTGTGTGTACGATCTGCAGATATTAGTTCCGGGTATTCTGGTCGTTATCTATGTATAATAAAACATATCTATCTATGTAATGTAGATAGAGAGATAGATAGTTAACACTTTATTACACCACACAAAAACAGAAAACAATACAGAGATAAAAACTTAGAATAAAGGTATAAAGGGCGGCCTTATCGCTGAGAGCGATCTCTTCCAGGCAACCTTGGGATGGACCGGACCTGAACGAACAATATAGACGGTGGCACTCTAATAAATAATTGGTAACAAATACACTAAATACCTACATTACAAACATTATTATAAACTTACATACATAGACATAATTGACATGTATATAGACATGTATTGTCCATAACACATGCTTTTATTAGCTTGGGCCTAGATTTATTTATTTATTTATTTACAAACGTACCTCTATTTTTACGGGAACACCCAATGCAATAGAGTGCATATTTAAATTTAATATTAAAATTAGAAATAATTTTATAATACAGAAAAACAACACAAAAATCATAGAGTCAACCTTACTTTAAGTTTACATTACAAAATCATAAATTAAAAATCACAAATCATATCCATTTCCATTATACAATAGAATTATTATAAGAATATTATCGATAATAAAAAATAAAAATTTCAGTCTAACTGTCATAATACGAATTTACCCAACTAACGATTACATAAAATAAACAATGCAGCTTTTTGGAACTCGCTCTGGGAACAGGAGAAAAGATCTATTCTCTCGGCAATCAGATTCAGCGTGCGGATGCTGCGCGTTAGAGGGGATTTATGTACTAGGTTAGTTCGCCCTTTTGGTACTGCGAATAGGGCTGGACGCCTTCTTCTTTAGATGATGTGTCGATTGTCCAGCACTATTTATATTTATTTATTTATAGTCCAAGAACATGTTTGCCCCAGTGGTTGGTCGGTTCTCCGCAATATATGGCCGTCTTACCATTCCAGCTGGGGCAAACGTGTTCTTGAGTGGAGGCCATGACTCGGTAAACGTCTCCAAGATAATGATAAGACACACCCAATCTAGCTACTCAATCCAGCCCGGCAAACGTAGTGTAAGATGCCCTCAGACCTGGTAGGATGACGACCTGCGAAAGACTGCAGGTAGATGCTGGTTGCGTCAAGCTGAAGACAGGGCGCTATGACGCTCATTAGGGGAGGCCTATGTCCAGTGGACTAACATAGGCTGATGATGATGATGATTTATAGACCCCTTACCTTCGTCATCGAACTCTTCTCCTTTTTGTATCCCGATGTACCCTTTCATGATCATGGATCCCTTCACACATATCTCCCCTCGTTCGTTTGGGCCCAGAGCCTTGCGGGTTTCCACGTCTGCTATCTGAAATTATACGTTTCATTGAGTGTAACATAAAATCTCTTTCGAGACTGGTGTCCTCAAATCTCACCCAAATTCACGCACAACACATCAAATTCACGCACACAAACGATTTTATTATTATATTAAAGGACCAAATTTTAAGTTAATATCACAGAGTTTTTTTAATAACCAATAAGTTAAAAAAAAATGGCTGACAAGGCAATGGCTGAGGCGCGTCATAATCATCAACCTATATTAGTCCACAGCTGGACATAGGCCTCACCCAATGAGCGCCATAGCGGTGCCCTGTCTTCAGCTTGACGCATCCAGCCTTCAGTCTTTCGCAGGTCGTCATCCCACCTGGCCAGAGCGCGCGCAAACACATTTACCCCAACGGTTGTCGATTCTTCGCGATATATGTCCGGGCCACTGCCACTTCAGCTTGCTAGTTCTTTCTAAATTGGTCATAAATTGACGGAGATATCGACAAACATCTATCTTATCAGCTGGTAACACCCACGGCTGAGTACAGGCCTCTTCCTTATCTCGCCATCCCATGCGGTCTTGTGCCAGTCGGATCCACTGCTTCCCTACAGCCCCCACAATGTCGTCTGACCACCGGGCAGGTGGTCTGACAAACAAACAACAAACAAACAAAACACATAGAACCTCCTGTTCTAATTTTCGTCGGTTAGAAATATAACAAGCCTAACATTCAAAATGTTTGTAACCTACTTTGTTGTTTTGTACTGCAGCAGCAAATAAATGAATGTCTAATAAATAATTCACTGTACAAGCTACCAGTCTATGGCATGCTCTCCCTCTGGACATCAGACGTGCAGAATCACTCCCTATCTTCAAAAAACTGCTGCATCAGCATTATTTATCTATATGAAATATTGATCGCCTTTTCTTATGTCTATGTAAGTTTATTATAATGTTTGTAAAGTAGGTATTTAGTGTATTTGTTAGCAATTATTTATTAAAGTGTCACCGTCTATATTGTTCGTTTATGTCCAATCCATCCCAAGGTTGCCTGGAAGAGATCGCTCTCAGCGATAAGGCCGCCCTTTATACCTTTATTCTAAGTTTTTATCTCTGTATTATTTTCTAGTTTGTGTGGTGAAATAAAGTGTTATCTATCTATCTATCTGTCTATATGATGTCTATGTCTAAGTGTCTTACTTTGACAATAGTCCCGGGCACCACAGTGCCCACGCTGCCCGGCTTCCGGCTCGCGAGCTGGGCGTTAGTGTAAGAGAACTTGATAACGCCGAGGGTAGTTTCCGACGCGCCATATCCTTGCAGAACTGCCACAAGGTTTGGGAACCTACAAAAATAGTTCTTATTGAGACGGAATAATGTTCAAGACGTTGTATTTCGATCATGAGACTGAAGATGAGATAGTGGGGTATGCTATAAACCTTGGATTGTATCTGTAGCACGATCGAAGGTTATCTATATAGAAATAAATAAAGTGCCGCGTCAGCGTGTAATTTCTAGGGAAAAACTAATTACGATCGCACCAGCTTTGAATAATACAATACAATATAACTTTATTGCACCATCAATACAAAAAAAATAATAATAATAAAAATACTAAAGGATCTTAATACTAATTATAACTAGTGGCACAATCGGCGGCCTTATCGCTAAAAGCGATCTCTTCCAGGCAACCTTTGGATGGATAGGATCGGTACGTTTTAAAGATGACGGTGGCGTAATTATCAAGATTTATCTAAGGAACTATATATAATAGAACAAAAAAAAAAAAAACAGGAACAATTAACATAGAAAATAAAACTAAAAATAAAAATCAAGAAATCTTATCAAGAGTGGTCAGATAGTGTTGATGAACCATACTTTTGAAGATAGGAAGGGATTTCGCTTGACGGATAGAAACGGGAAGGGCGTTCCAGAGCCTGGCGGCCTGCAACGTGAAGGAATCACCATAGAACTGGGAAGTGTGTGATGGGATTTTTAAAAGAAGGGTATCAGACGAGCGAAGGGATCGTGGGTGGGACATATGGAGAAACTCAAAACGGTCTTTTAGATAAGACGGTGATGACGGAAGGAAAAGGACAGAATAAAGGAGATTAAGAACATGAGCATTCCGACGAAGACGAATGGGTAACCACTTGAGCCTGTTACGGTACACAGAGATGTGGTCAAATTTACGCAGGCCAAATATAAATCTTATGGAGTAGTTTTGAAGACGCTCAAGCTTGTTGAGTTGGTCTTCAGTTAGTCGAATAATGTAGGTGAATGTAGGTTATTTTGTAGGTATGCGATAGTGATATATGCCACCGATGCATTAAAAATCTGATCTCATCAAGAAGGCTTTCTACTCCATAAGGACAAAAAATTGAAGTGAACAGTATTTTTTTTTTTTTTTATAATAATTTAATGTATAAATATGACTTGTCTAAGTGCTTATTTTGTAAGCCTAAAGAAATAAATGATTTTTTACTTTTACTTTTCTGGAGATCAGGTTTGAAGACATGGCGCTATGGCACCCAATATGAGGTGATCATATACAGCTATAGACCGGCATAGGCTGATGATGACCAACTGATAGTACTCACTTCTTATATGCATCATCAGCGGTGTCCTTATGCAGCGGCGCTGCTCCGGAGTACAGCAGCTTGACGGAGCTGAGGTCGTAGACTGCGGGCCACTTGCACACCGCCACTAGCACCGGGGGGACTACTGTTAGTTGTGTGACCTTTAGGTTGTGTTACTTACTTCTTATATGCATCATCAGAGGTCTCCTTATGCAGCGGCGCTGCTCCGGAGTACAGCAGCTTGACGGAGCTGAGGTCGTAGACTGCGGGCCACTTGCACACCGCCACTAGCACCGGAGGGACTACTGTTAGTTGTGTGACCTTTAGGTTGTGTTACTTACTTCTTATATGCATCATCAGAGGTCTCCTTATGCAGCGGCGCTGCTCCGGAGTACAGCAGCTTGACGGAGCTGAGGTCGTAGACTGCGGGCCACTTGCACACCGCCACTAGCACCGGAGGGACTACTGTTAGTTGTGTGACCTTTAGATTGTGTTACTTACTTCTTATATGCATCATCAGAGGTCTCCTTATGCAGCGGCGCTGCTCCGGAGTACAGCCAGCTTGACGGAGCTGAGGTCGTAGACTGCGGGCCACTTGCACACCGCCACTAGCACCGGAGGGACTACAGTTAGTTGTGTGACCTTTAGGTTGTGTTACTTACTTGTTATATGCATCATCAGAGGTCTCCTTATGCAGCGGCGCTGCTCCGGAGTACAGCAGCTTGACGGAGCTGAGGTCGTAGACTGTGGGCCACTTGCACACCGCCACTAGCACCGGGGGGACCACTGTTAGTTGGGAAATCTGGAAAGAAGTTAGAAAACTTGTTACATTAAACTACATATTGATATCTTTAACACAACACTACATAGTACGTGGTACGTAGGTACATAACATAGTACGTACATAGTACTAAGTCGCTTCCCGCTGTCTGTCTGCCTAGTATGCTAAGGTTTTTAAAACTACGCAACGGATTTTGATACGGTTTTTTAATAGATAGAATGATTCAAGAGGAAGGTTGATGAACCGTTTGACACATAGATTTCCACATGGGCGAAGCCGCATGGCGCAGCTAGTTAAACTACATATTGATAAACTATACATTATAATCTTTAATACATCAGTGTTTATATAAAGCGTATCCTTAATGATAAATTATTTTGTACAGAGTGTTTATACCTCGATTGATATCATGTAGGTAGGTATTAATACACTTTTGTACGAAATTTAAAGTTGAAAAGAGCCGAGCCCTCTTACCACACATACCATGTACTTCTCAATAGTCGTAAGATACAGGTCCAGTTCAAAATTTGGCATGAAGACATTAGTCCGCCCCGCCCGAGGCCGTGCCCGCGAAGAACTCCACCATGCCCATGGTGTGGTACCACGTTATGTAAATAAAGAATTTAAACTTACCTTGTACTTCTCAATAGTCCTAAGATACAGGTCCAGTTCAAACTTCGGCATGAAGACATTAGTCTTCCCCGTGGCCACGCCCGCGAAGAACCCCACCATGCCCATGCTGTGGTACCACGGACTGATGGCTAGGTTCTTCTCTACAGGGTCCGTGGATATCGGCCTGGTAAATAAGAAATTTAATAATACATATCCCAAAAAATATACTTAATCCCTTTTCAACTTTCTTAGTGATTACCCCGAGTAAGAGGGCTTACACACTATAATAATTATTTAGGCCTCCTCATCGATGACGGCGACCCTAGATAAGACATTACGGATTTCTCTTTCTATCGTGAGCTCTAATATGGCTCGCTAGACCATAATGTATGTATATATAATATTACTCTACTGCCATACATGTCGTAGGGTATTCAAGGCCAAATTCGGTCTAACGCACTTACAATTCGAGTATAATTTAGTCTGGCGACAAATGTACATAAGGTCAAAAGAATTTCTATCGCACTGAAGGCCTGCTTTGAGGTACGAAATACGAATCTTCGAGTGACAGATCGCACGAAACGAATGGCCAATCGCCAAGCTTTGGGGTTCAGATGCGATACTAACAAATGACGCGTTCGATTCTCGCCTCGGGACAAATGTTTGTACGATCTGCAGATATTTATTCCGAGATGAACCGTTGTTAGTGTTACATAAATGTTAATTCATATGTTTTTGTTTTTGTAACTTCTCCATTTTTGTTTGTTTGTGTTCCACCAACTCTTTGTATAATACATCTTTTTCTCCATCCCTGGTTGCCTGGAAGACATTTCTGTGAGCGATAAGGCCGCCTATTGTACTGTTATTATGTAATATTTAGATATAACTTTTTTTTTTAACACTTTGACTGCGATTTTTTTTCGACGACTGCGATCTTTTTTTTAACCTTAAAAATTCGTGCTGCCGCTCTACACAGCGGTTGTGTTGCGCCGCACATGCATTTCGTTCGAAAAATATTACGGCTGTGCTCAGTCACAAAGATCTGTATTTTCTCAGCCGCTGCGCTAGTGTGGATTTACGCATATGAGTCACTTGTAGAAAACACATACCGTGTGATTTCAGCAGTCAAAGTGTGTGCAATAAAGTGTTTATTCATTCATTCATAAATACATACTTACATACAACAAGCAGTTATAAGATTTAAATGTGTAAGCATAACTCCTTTAGGCAATCCAGTGGTTCCCGAGGAATATAATATCAAAGCTGTGTCTATCTGACCATTCACATCAGCTGTCAGAAAGCTGACATATTTCACGTCTTCTTTGACATTGACAGCTAAATCATTGTAAGACAGAGTGCCAGGTAACTTCTCGTCTCCGAAAACGATGATTTTCTTCAGGTATGGTAGAGTTTTTAGTATTTTTTCATGGTTTTTGTAAGCAGTCGGTGAGCAGATTATCATCTTTGGTTTTGATATGTTTAAAGCATGCTTCAATTCGTCTGAAAATAATTAGAATAACATATTAAATTTCATATTTTACACACAATAGAAGGAGGCAGTAATTAGGAGGTATTATTTCGATACTGCTGGACATAGGCCGCCATAGCGCCCTCTCTTCAGCTCGACGCATCCAGCATCTACCTGCAGTCTTTCGCAGGTCATCATCCCACCTGGTCGGAAGGCGTCCTACACTATGTTTACCGAGTCGTGGTCTCTACTCAAGAACACATTTTCCCCAGCGGTTGTCGGTTATCTACGCGAGATATGGCCGGCCCGCTGCCACTTCAGCTTGCTAATTCTCAGAGCTAAATCGATAACTTTGGTTCTCTGTCGGATGTATTCGTTACGGATCCCATCCTTCAGAGAAACTCCGTGCATAGCTCTCACTATCCAATGCTACTATAAAACTAATATATTAACTTTAAAACTATATTCAGACTCAAAAGATTATAATATATATGATCAGAATTAAAAAATATTTAAATATAACATTGAGCTTGTATTACCTTTCATATAAGTAGGGCTGACACCAGCGACGGCCGCACCAGCACATATAGTGCCTATAGTAGCCCCCCAGAACTCCATCCTGTTTTCAGACATTATAGCTATCACGTCTCCCTTTCGCACGTGCATGTGTGAGAGGGAGATAGCGAAGTTGATAACCTGCTGGAGTACTGCGCCGTACGTTATGGTTTTGTGGGTAGATGCGTCTATCTGAAATTTTCAGAGATTTTTTTTGTCAGTCAACCGATCTCTAGTAAATAAATAAATAAATAATGCTAATGTTGACTTATATTTTTTTCTCCATCCCTATGTTACCGGGGAGAAATCGCTGTCAGCGATAAGGCCGTTTTGTTATGTTTTAAGTGCAATAAAGTGTACATTAATTAATTTTTTCATTCATTCATTCATGCTCGACAATTCATACAGCATTATCTAGCCCCAAGCTAAGCAGAGCTTGTGTTAAATAATAATCAATCTAGCTTGTGTTATTATGGCTTTTTCGTAATTTAATTATTTTTTTTACCAGCCAGACTTAAAAAATGACATCTTGCTGCAACCTTTATTCTTTTCTCTTTAGAGTTCTAACTGTTCTGGGGACAAATGTTTGTACGATCTGCAGATATTTGTTCCAAGAGCTCGAGCACAGATCTCGATAAGGAATGACAAGCATCAATTTTGTCTCTGCTGTCCATCGACTACGTCGATGCTGCTGTCGATCAAATTCGGTAAGAACGGTTCTTGCCTTTCTTAATTTGTTATTGACTCTTCTGTTTTCTAGTCATCAATTGTATTTGGAGACCACGACTCTGTTAACTTAGTGTAGGACGCCTTCCGACCAGGTGGGATGACGACCTGCAGGTAGATGCTGGATGATGCTATGTCCAGCAGTATCGACATAATACCTCCTTCTAATTACTGTCCCCTTATATTGTGTTTAATGTTATTCTAAGTTAAGCCGAAGACAGGGCGCTATGGCGCTTATTGGGGAGGCCTATGTCCAGCAGTGGACTAATATAGGCTGATGATGGTGATGAATAAATACTTACTTAATCATGCAAGTTGGACCAAAATGCGAATGAGACATATTTTACCAATGTAAGTTTTTTTATCTAAAGGAAATAGCAACCCAAAATTTTTTCATTGTCATCAAATATAACAAAATAAGTACTTAAGGGTCCGGCGACCCTCGCTTGCAAAAATCGCTCCGAATATCGCTGTCCCTGTTTAACCCTTGCGCCGCGCCACATGCGTGCGCGATAGCAATATTAGCCGTTCAAAATTTGGTTTGTTCCGTAATACCAAAAATTATGACTGAAAACTTTTTGCATTCTTCACAAAGTATTGTTATTCTGTAACTAGACAATATAAGCTATGTTCATAAAACGTAACATATTGATGTTTTTAATACGAAACAAATAGCAAGAAAACATGTCCATTTTCGCATAAAAATGTGCAAAATGAGATTGGCTTTCATTTCATTTTAGGTAAGTATTTTGAAAAAAAACCTAGATAAATACTATTTTAATACAAATAATGCAATATTATAGTGGAAATATGCTTGAATTAGAAATAATTTTGGTATTACGTTTGTATGAAGTATTCGTCCCTCCGGAGGCCCCTTAAGTACTTATAGATAAGTACCTACGTCTACAACAATAAAGCGTTTATCTTTTATCTTATCATCAAAACCATTAGATATAGTACCTACGACTTCTAGTCCAAAGATCGGTGGCAAACTGGCAAATGAAATTGGTGATGACCATTCTAACTTCATTATTATCAACCTATAGCTACAAGAACACAGCTTGACATAGGCCTTTGAAACTATCATGGTTATTACCACTAAAGTCATTTAAAACGGGATATTTACCATGATTAGATTTTTGAGTTATCCAATATTTCGGCACAGTTTCATGCGCCATGATCACGGAATAACTGAAGGCACTGCGAGTAAGTTTTTATTGGCAGGCATACCATTACACACAAATTGTAAATCTGACACTTGAATCACATTTATGCCTCAACACCTGTATACACTACACATGTATTTCATGCAATAAAATATACTTTACTTTACTAAAAACTTACTCGCAATACCGAAATATTGGAAAACTCAAAAATCAAACCTGCCCTTAATTAAGAGCATCATAGCGCCCTGTCTTCAGCTTGCCGCATCCAGCATCTGCTTGCAGTAATTCGCAGGTCGTCTCCCTACCTGGCCGAAATGCGTCCTACACTACGTTTGCTGAGTTGTGTCAACTAGTAAGTAACAGCAGCATTAGGCAGATATCTTGTACCCGTGCTGATGAAAATCTTATGTCAAACCACGACCGTCGTTCCTTCGTCCTGCCTGAAAAACAGGTTTTTTACCTACTCGTAGTTCAAGCGCATGCATTATCTTTTCCCATAAAAAATTGAAAGAAAGAAAATACTCGTATTTTTATTTACCTTAAAACTATACACAACAAACTTAAACTACACAAATTATTACTACCTATATTACAAATGATTGTGCGTAGCAGTGTTCATGGCAAATATGGCCTTCACTCGGCATTGTGCTGGGTGCCCACTAATGTGTCCACCCAGCGCTGATTTTCAGTGAAGACCAGAGGGATCGTGTCACGTCACGGTCGTCAGGAGCGTGATGTTGACATCATAATGGTAATTGGTATCTTGCTTTGGGTTCGGGCTAGATGACATATAAATAGTGTTTTACGAATATAGAATTTGGATGTAGTAATCTCCGACCAGGTGGGATGATGATCTGCGAAATACTGGATGCGTCAAGCTAAAGACAGGGCGCTATGGCGCTCATTGGGGAAGGTCTATGTCCAGCAGTGGACTGCTATAGGCTGATGATGATGATGAAACTTACCATTAAAACGTTGTCTTTAAACTGCCACATCTTTTCCAGCATAAAGTCTCCGAAATTCAGATGTCCTGGCACCATCAAGCCAGAGGGTCCGTGAATGTGATTCGGGTTTTTCAACATTGTGAACTGCTGGAAAAAACAAAGATACTCAGTTAGGTCATGCCATTGCTTAGATCTCCCCGAGGATTCTTAGAGGCGACTAAGACATTTTTATATTTTTAATAGCTGACCCGGCGAACTTCATACCGCCTAATAATCCGTGGTTGAGTGACGAAACGCATGAAAATTTTGTATAGGAAATGCTATTGAAAATGTTATTTTTTCGTCAATTGAACAATGTTTTTATTTTAGACAGAGAAATAAATTCAACAAACCAAAAACCATGAAAATCGGTTTAGCCGTTCTCGAGTTATTATAAGTGTTCGAACAAACCTGACTTTGTTTTATAATATAATATTACTAGTATAGAATTGATAGGTACATTTTGAAAGAAAGAAAATATTTTTATTTACCCTAAATACACAATTAAAAACTACGCTAATTAATACTACAAAATGTTACAAATTTTTGTGCGTAGCATTTTTAAAAAGCTAGCGCGTCCCCTTTTGTTTTTTGACTGGAGGCCTGCATTGCGCCACCATAAAGACAATGGTGTCAGCTTTTAAAAAAATATGAACACTTACCGATTGGATACCTAAAGGAATGCATCTTCCACCATGGTATTTAAAAGTAAATTTAAAAAATGGCTCTTAGAGAACTCTTTCTCTTTTGTAGTTCTACAATTTGCCTTATAAATTTTATTATGAAATAATTTCGTATACAATTGTTCAATTATATTTTTTACTTATGACATACCTACATACATAAATTAGTACTTGGCACTAAAGTCATTTAAAACGGGATATTTACCATGATTTGATTTTTGAGTTACCCAATATTTCGGCACAGTTTCATGCGCCATGATCACGGAATAACTGAAGGCACTGCGAGTTTTTATGGTCTTTAGTGTTAATAAACATGACAGTATCAAAAGTTTTATTTTACTTGGCGCCTGGATAAAACATAACAGCACACGGGAAGAGGGAATTGCGGAACGCTATGACAAAAAAAAACTGGGTTCACGCAATAGTTAGACATACAAGAGTAATTATTTTTAATCTTTTAAGATGAATATACCTAATTATTTTGTTAGCGGAGTATACCGCTGACTCCGCTACACATTTTTTTTAACTTTTACGGTAGTCAGCTTACGATTTGTATCCTAAACAACTATGCGCTACTGTTCTTAATAAAGCTGTTTGTAGGTATTTGTATTGTATTAGTTATAGCAAACATGCTTTTATCTTGAGAATATTGATGCTGTTTTGTTTTATTATCTTGCTTCAGGGGACATAAATACACCAGAAAGCCTTGCTTTCACAAAGTGCCTACCTTCTAAGAAACGAAGTTACGAAGATACGAAGATAAACAAATGCTTTGATAGTAATTACCTAGGTATCCAATTATGTACTTACCAAGACAACAGCACTACAAAAAAACACTCAAACAAACACTAGGTCTAATCTAGGGCATAGATTTAAAAAATCTAGACCTTGAAGTTTATTTTTGTCTCGTTTTCTTGATATTCACAGATTTTTAGAATAACTTCGCGAATTGCTAAAACATCGATATTGTCGCGATCGCTCTTGTAGATCGACTGAGTGAAATCGCGTAATGATGTACCTAACTTGGTTGTTTACTTTCCGCTATGTAGGTACCTATGTAATGACGCATCGTAATGCAAAAGTAGCGCCACTACAAAGATAAATTTGATAACACAGAATGTGGCTTGATCATGGCTTGATAGACTGGTATAGATGGACCACGGATAATCACTTGATAAACTACAGTTGAAAACGTGGCGCTACTTTACTATTGCGTTGCACATCACGTTTGTTATCTCATTCATTATCGTCATTTAATACCGTTATATAAATAATTCGGAAGGAAAATAGTTATAGTATCAACATTTTACACCTACGCCAGAAAGTGGGCAATTCTTATAACACGTGAGGTAGGAATCACTCAATCGTCTAGGAGTCTTCAAAATTACAGTAATTCGAATTCGAAACTCAAATGTGGCAATTAATACGCGCACGAGCTATTTTCATGTGTTTTTTTTTAGTTAGTGTTCCGAATACGAAAGAGGCCGATATAGGTACGGCAGATTCGGAGTAAAAACTTTTTGTCGATTGACCTTTTATGAAAGTAAACCATAGCTATCAGGCTACCGGCTGATTTAATGAAATTAAAAATTAAAAAGAAATTTTAGGCCGAGAATGGCTTAGGTTACACAGCATCATCTAGCTCCAAGCTAAGCAGAGATTGCTTTGGGTACTAGATGATATACATTTTTATTATACATAGATCCCCGGAACGGAACGAATCTGTGGATCGTACAAACAATTTGTCCCGAGGCGGGAATCGAACCCGCAACCTCCTGCGTCCCAGGCAGACCTTCGTCCACCGCGCCACAGACATGCTCCTAAAGCGATCAACACACTGCCACGCACCATGTTGCATGTTGCGTAAATGCGTGTTTTAACGTTGCTATTTATATAGTATTCAGTTTTTATAATGTAACACTCCAACAACACACAGAAAATTCATCCACGGGCGAAGCAGGCTTTGTTTTGGCCGACGGGTTGGTGACCGCAGTGTAGGTGTTATAAATACACAGAAAGAAGCTGCTGGTAGGTACTTTCCTCTAGGTTCTCTTAGTGGGCTCTTTCGACCATGAGCATTTCGTAGGGGTCGATTCTAACGCTGCGCGACCCCCACAGCCAAGTTATAGTTTTAAAGCCGCCACACACAGAAGCCGTGGCCGGGCCGGAGGCGAAGGCGTGCGGGTTGTTTCATACAAATTTACGTGCCCCGCGTCGCCACCGCCCGGCGGTGTATATGTAGTTCCATATAAATTCGTATGGCACAAACCGCTTCGCCTCCGCTCCGGCCACGGTTTCTGTGTGTGGCGGCTATTATGTATGAATCAAAACAAAGAAATATTCAGTCAAGTTGTATATTAAATAGTAGGATTGTATACATTTTGTAAAATTACTAAAATTATTCTTAAAAATACTTACTTAAAATACATTGATCGATAAAATGCAAGGAACAACCAAAATACACAAAAGTCAAAATGAACATAGATAAGTTCAAATAATACTGATTTTGAGATTTTTTTTATCACAAAATGTTTCAAAATGTATAACTACTTACCTACTTTTAGTTAAGGTTTTATGTATTAGGTAAGTACTAGGTTATGCCCGCGAATTCGCACCCGTTTTTCGAAATAAAAGGTACCCTTTATTCACGAAGACGCGGGGTGTCGACCGTCGGGCGCGGCCATGAATTGTAAGACATGGCTGTTGTTTACGAACGCGTTTTTTTGAAATGCAAAGATTCTCGTTTCTCATAGCTCGGTATTTAATATCGGCACGTTCAACAAAAAATAGTTTTCTCCACTTGTTGAACAAATAACTAGTAGCAACAGATTTACACATCTCACTGGTAAAATATCATTCCAAAAATATTCTTACCTATGTATATTTTTTATTATACTTTTCTTGTTTAGTTATTATTGTGTCTTATGTTTAATATTTTATATCTAAAATATTGATTCTAGCGTTTTTATAATGATAATGTTGGCAAAAGCCTAGTTTAAAAATATAATAATCAGTTTTGCCTAACTTGTCATGTAATTTATTACCTAAAGCTAGATGTAGAACAAATATCAACTTTAAATATTATTATGATAAAGATTGCGACAGATTTGGCCGAAGATCTCATGAGGCGCAAATATGCCGGTCTCGACAGAGCCTATGCTTTTGCTCTCCTTGGAGTCGAGACCCAAGGTCCGTGGGGTACCGAGGCTCTACGAGCTTAAAAAAATATCTGAGTATCTAGTCGAAGCAACGCGTGCCAAGAGAGCTGGTAAGTATCTGGTGCAGCGCATCTGCATTGCCATACAGCGGGGCAATGCAGCCAGAGTCGACTGGTATTGGATCAGCTGAACTACCTGTCAATTGTTTGCAGTTTGCAGTTAGCTCAATTGTGAAACAATTGATTGTAATACTAGTTCTATCTCATCTTCTTCATCTGAGATGATACCATTGTTATTAGCGAAGCAATTAATTTTGTAGAATAGCCATATCACTACATAGTATAAAACAAAGTCGCTTCCCGCTGTCTGTTGCTGTTGCTTCCCTATGTATGCTTAGATCTTTAAAACTACGCAACGGATTATGATGCGGTTTTTTTTTATCGATAGTGATTCAAGAGGAAGGTTTAAAAACTATTTGACACATATATTTCCATACGGGCGAAGCCTAGGGTCGCAGCTAGTAGACTAGTAGACTATATAGGGCTAATAGAAGGCTATTAGCATAGCATAGGCGAATACAATTAGCAGGCCTATAGCAGTAGACGATATTCGGATGAGTTAACTTGAGTTCTAAATACCTATACATAAGGTACTTTACTAAGCTAAACAGATGAGATTCTTTCCCTCGTCCATTTGGAACTGCACTTTGTCGGAGTTGGCTGCCTTGTCCGCTACTTTAGAGAGGGCGCTGGCGATGAAGATCAGGGCTATGCCGGTCGCTGTGGTTAATAGGGCCCAGCCTGAAACAAAATGGATAATAGATGGATATTATGAATAAAATCAGGTTTAGGCTTCCGACACTGTTGGACAACAAATTTATTGATTATTTTAATGTTCACGTCAATTTTATGTATAATAATGAATAGTATAAAATATCACTTGCCTAAGTGCTTATTTGTAAGCTTAAAGAAATAAAAACATTTGAATTTTGACATTTGGCAGTAAGCAGAAGGCGAATTGAGGGTACTCGTGGATAATGCATAAATAAATGGAAAGGTACGCGATAAATACGAATAAACGACGACCTCTGACCGGTGAGCGAAGGTCCGCCTGCTAAGCTGGAGGTTGCGGGTTCGACTCCCGCCTCGGGACAATTATGCAGACATTTGTTTTGGGTGTTCTGGTCGTTATCTATGTATAATAAAAAATACCTATCTATTTAATGTATAGTATTATGTATATCAGTCATCTAGTACCCATAACACAAGCTCTACTTAGGTTGGGGCTAGATGATGTGCAGATTGGCCAGCATTATTTATTTAGCTTATAGTTGAAACTTACCAATACTGCAGTCCCCAGGTAGATACGGTTCAGAGTCAGGTCCGCACAGGTTCTTCACTCTGTCGGAGCCCCAACCCCAAGGGTACAGGATCAGACCCAGTACTCCAAATAGACCTGGAAATAATGCAAGTATCTATCAGCACAATATATAATTATACTAGCTGCGCCCCGCGGCTTCGCCCGCGTGGAAGCCTATGTGTCAAATGGTTTAAGACCGCCAATTGGTAGCTTAGTTTTTAAGATTTTATTGTACATAGTTTCTTATATTAAGTGTGCAATTAAAATTATTTTCTATATATATTTCATTTCATTTCATTTATTCAGTTCCACCGTAAGTACACATGTTACACTTGATGTTGTTCAGATGTACATAAAAATTAAATAATTTTTTTATTATAAAACAAACATTAATTTTGATACAGGAAACACCATAATAAATTGTGTTTTAGAAAAAGCAGACAGACATGCCTTCTTTAAAAATTTGATATAACATTCACAGATAATATTAATTACAGTAAAATAATAATAAATTCGTTAAATTGAATTGAAATAAAGAATACATGTCAAGATAATTTAATGCAGCTGTATAAGGGCATTGTCAATAATAAACTAAAATAAACCTATAAACCTTCTTATTCAATCACTCTATCTATTAAAAAAAACCGCATCAAAATCCGTTGCGTAGTTTTAAAGATCTAAGCATACACAGGGTCAGACAGACAGCGGGAAGCGACTATGTTGCATACTACTATGTAGTGAAGTACTAATGCAACCAACTCATGCTGAGACAGAGACCGTTTTGTGACTCAATTGTAGGATAAAGGAGTACCCCCACCTGAACCTGACTCAATTGTAGGATAAAGGAGTACCCCCACCTGAACCTGACTCAATTGTAAATGTGTTTTGTCTTTTATTTTTTTATATTATTATAAAAAAAATGCTGGACAATTCACACAGCATTATCTAGCCCCATGGTAAGCAGAGCTTGTGTTATGGGTACTAGATAACTAATATACATAATACAATATATTACATAGATAGATATTTTTTATTATATGTACATAGAAAACTACCAGAACACCCGTAACAAATATCTGCAGATCGTACACACAATTGTTCCGAGGCGGGAATCGAACCCGCTACCTCCTGCGTCGCAGGCGGACCTTCGCCCACCGCGCAACATCGGTCGTCAATTTATGTTTGTTTTATTTTTTGTTTATTATATTCATATGTATATTATCAATGTAAACAAATAAGATAATAGTAAAGGATTGATCCATTGTGCGTGGTTCAGACCTAAAGGAGCCTATGTTACTTCACGCCATTTCAACTGTCGCTATGCCCTAATCTAGTCGATTGGTAGCTTCCTTAGGGAAGGACCAATTTTCATAGCCCCACAGTTTGAGGAAGGCACATGAAGACATATGCGAGTTGATGAGACTTACCTCCAAGAGCCTGTGTAGCTCCAGCTAGTGATATGACACTCTTCTTGAAAACCGATTGAATGCAGCACGCTAGAACTCCAACCAGGACTGTGGTGAACTGTATTGCTGCACCTGGAATGGTTTGACAATGCTTGAAGAGGGCATACTTAAAAAGTTCATAGATTAGTGTTCTTCTAACACAAACTATGTATGAGCTAAGAAATTCAATAGTTTAGAATAAGAAGAATAAGTTTATTTGCATGTATAAGATCTGGCAAGTGTGTCAAAAAAGTAAATAAAATATGTCATCTGCATGTATAAGATCTGGCAAGAGTGTCAATAAAGTAAATAAAATATGTCATCTGCTTGTAGCTAGTCTCTGTCTCTGTGGCAATTCAGTTACAGAACATAGCATAGCTCTTCATAAAATGTTTCTATTTTTTTTTTTTTTTTTTTTCTTCTTTTGATTTGATTTGATACTTATGCTATATTTGGAACTGTATATTTATTGTTTTAGCTGTTTTTCTTAGGTATATAGATATGTATAATATAATATGTATTTTAGGTATATATATATATATAAATTATAAATTACTACTACTTATATTTGTATGTAATGTTAGCACGCCAACCCTTTATTTAAATCATGTGTTTTCCTGGTTGGCAGGTAGAAAATGCCTCGGCATTAAGCCCACCCTTTGTACCTTTAATAGTGCAATAAAGTTTAGATAAATAAATAAATAAACATATTTAAAGCAATAGACATAACTTACAGAATGATAAAAAGAACATAGCAGCTTTCCACGGACCAGGATACACGGATGGGTCTGTAGCTAAGCCTCTGAACGAGAATGAGGCGCAGTTGTATGGATCATGGGTCATCCGTAGACATCTGGAAACATAATCAATACACACATTACAAACCTGTGATTGTTTATTGTAAATAATCTTAAATGTAACATAACAGAAATTTACAGCGAAGTCATTATTTTTATAAAAAAAAACAAAATGCAAATATTTAGGAACAGAATTAACAGGTATAAATTATTCACAGAAAAATCCAAACAAAGAAAGGGAATCAAATAAAATCACCTGTTTCTGTGATGATACTACATCAAATAAAATCACATGACACTGTGATGATACTACATCAAATAAAATCACCTGTTTCTGTGATGATACTGGCTTAGACAGAACTTATGCTTAGGTTTCTCTTGGTCAGATATAGCCCAAACTAATACAGACATATTAACAATGGGGTAGTCTTTTAGAAATATCCACAACTGGATTTTAGTGATTGTTATGCACAGACATCCCGCCTGGATTTGTTTATTTTATGTAAGCAAGATTAAGGCTTTAGGTACTTTTACGTTGTTGCTTATAGGCCAGGCATGTGTAGACTTACCGATTATATATTCCAACGCTTGGCACATAGATACCGGTAATATTATTCACATTGGTAGGCTGTGGTGGACCCATTAACCATTTTGGGGTCATAATCCCAACGAGTATAAACATAAAAGCAATTAAACTTAGCAGGAGCCATGCTAAACTACGACCTGTTACTATAACGTAACACATTTTAGAGTTTTGTGAGTTATTTCAGTCTTATGGTTTACGTTTTGTTTTAGTCAAAATTGTATAGAAACTAAAATTAAAGTACACAACTACACAACACAACCCGCGCGCGAGCGTCAGCAAGCAAGCAAGCATGCATTGTAGACCTATACTCTATACCTATACCTACCTACCTATCTACTTCAACTACAACTTCAACTTCTTTTTTGTTTTAGCGCCGCGCCGCTTGCTTTTCGCTACGACTCTGCCAGTATAAGTACCTACTTAACCCTTAATTACTCGCGTGGGGTGTTTAACACCCCAGCGACTTTTTGATCGTCACTAGTTATTGGAGTTTCGAATTTACAACGCTAATTTTTAAATCTTAATCATAAATAGAAGTCTGATTTTGTATGTTATTTGGTAGTTTTCTTCTAATTCTAAAATTCGCACACCACGCGAGTACTTATGTATGTTTATAGGCGCGAGTAACTAAGGGTTAAGCAAGCAAGCAGCTGTCTAATTGACGGTTTGGTACCGTTTGGTAACTTTGGTAGGGTCAATTTCGACGAAAACAACCGTAGATTCGTAGCGTATATTAGACATCTCTTTCGACGATGACAAAGTGATGCACTAATTATTACCTTCTCTTTCTACGATAAGATGAAAGAGTGAATGAATGAATGACGTTCAAAGAGTTTTTCAAAATTATATTCCTGTTATAATTTACATTAGTAATCCGTTTTCTTAGTAGCTATTGACTGAGAAATATTTAAATAGTCTAATTTTTAAATCACCTGAAAAGAGTAACAAAATTTATGTAATACTAAAAAGCATAGACCTAAAAGGTATTTAAAACATTGCGGGGTGATAAAACTATGAACGCAGCCAGCAACTAGTGTAGTGAGTGATACCCATAGGTGATACCATTAGGCGGCGAGCTTTGTCAGCAAAATCCATATTAAACCAGTGGAATTACGTGTCGGGGTGCGCGCAATGTAGAGTTCCGTAGAATAGTTTTTCACTCCATATGAGATAAAGTCTAAAATTATATTATTGAAATATCTTAGGCAAAAAGCAGTCGGAAAATATTCGTTTTAGTTCATAAAGTAAAAAACACACAAAATGAACTTTTAAATTGAAACACTTACAAATAAATTTATTAATTCCATTGAAAGTTCAAATTTTTTTTGTTTGTTTTAATAGCACACTAGTATCTAACTAATAGGTAGAGTACCTAGTTTATTTTTATTATTATTATTTACTTATAGGTAATTTATTATAATAGAGTACAAATAAATCCGATTGATGATGATGAAATATCTGCATGCATTGCAGATCACACAAACATTTTTCCCACCCAAGGCGGGAATGGTCAAATGGTCATTATCCCCTTGCCCTACCCATTATTTTCCAAAGTAGCCCTTCTGTATCATGCCCTGCCTACCTGATCTATAATTTTCCAAAGTCGCGGAGCAATAGACGACGACGACGACGACGACGACGTCCACTGAGTGCGGCGTCGTCGTCGTCGGTCGTCATGGCGATAAAGGTTTCTTGTTCACTATGGAACCCCAAAAACGAGTGAGTGAAAGAAAAATCGAAGGAAGGAATTGAATGAAAGAAAAACGTCGGTCGACGCGCGGAGAGGTGCGGGCGGATGACGTGAAAAAACGAATGTTCTTTTTCCTTGTTTTGAGATTGAGTGCATGCAACTGAAACTGGGACGCATGGTTATAATGGTGGCGAGAGTGCATAGTTTTCTTACAATTAAATTATATGCATAGTGAGTTTAGAATTTTTTGATCGTGTAGCAGTGCTATTTTTATTGAAATGTGGTTCATGTTCATGACAGTGTGAAAACGAAACGATTGCTACGTAAGTATTACCCCATCAAAACGAGAAGACAATTTTTGTTATTATTTTGGTAGGCCGCGTAGTGAATTTTCTATTTGGGCGCGCTATTGCTACCTACCTGTCAAGAACTGTCATTCCAGTTATCTTGTCAAGTGCACAACACAGATGTGTTAACTGTTAGGTATCCGTGCATTGTCAAGAAAAAGAAATCAGTCGTAATTTAGCAATTTATTTCATGTAAATCGTTTATTTTATGATTATTTACTGTTCATAGACCGTGCCATGTTATATTCCATTGAAACTACAAAGGTACGATCTCAAATACTTGAGTTTTGTGTGTAAAGAGACATGTTTTTGGTGCCCTTGTTTGGATTGCAAAATCTCGACTCCTTTGTCAGATACACTTTTACTTTTTTCGTTACGAGGCTTTGCAATCAAGCTATACACTATTTTCCCGCTATTTCATGTTTTTTTTATGAAAGTGGGTAGATAACGTAATATTGTGGTGTTTCCTTTATTACTTTTTTTATGGGAGTGGGTATGGTAATTTGGCACAGTTTTCCACTTCATTGAGCCTGCCTGCTGTTGCTTGAACGAGTAATAAGTAGTCAAAGCAGTAGATTGTAAACCTCACTTTCAAGATTTCCTGATTACATAGCTGTAGTTAGTAGACCTGAACCAAGATAGAACAACAAGACAAGTCATTTACAAGAGAACAGTTATTTTTATTTTCCATATTTAGGTAACACCTTCATGGTTATTAGATCCTTGATTTGCGAAGCAAGCTCGATTTGGAAGCTATAGAGCCTCCACACTATGTTTTCAGTCATAGGCTTTTACATGATGTCACACTATTTCTTGTGAAAATCATCTTCACAGATTTGTTTGGAATATGGCTATCTTATCCTATTTAGAGAAGATCTTAGCCATATAATTATCGATAAAAACATTCAAGAATTCGACAACTGGTGACAAAATAATAACAAACTCAAAATAGTAACATAATAACTATTAACTTTGTTATATAAAGATATCGGCCACAGGCACAGGTCTATGATCTAATAATTAGGTAATACATAGGTATGTTTACATTGCATTGATGACACAAACAAAATGTCCATATTTTATTAGATAGTACTGTTTATTACATTAACTGTTTTGCATCACTTAATGGGTACTTCAAGAATTATTATATGATGCAATGCCTTCTCCTTACAGCTTAAAATGTAAGGACCCATCTGCCTGTAATTTTTATCATAGAAACTGTCTAGTTTTCTATGAGTAACATATTGAGTCTTGAATGTTGTGGCAATGTCTGATATGAACGCTGAAATTGTTATGAAATCTAGAAGCAACAAGAACCATGTAGCTAGCTGGCTGGAATCCACTGCTAGCTTTTTCCATACATTCCTGTCTAGAGAGATGGAGCACATATTTAAAAGCTCATACTGTCTCACACCTAGTCAAGAGATTCCCACATTTTGTGCATATTTTATCCATCATTAAGCAATTTTCCACCTTCCACTATGTATTAGTCACAAGCATCAGCCAGCTATGATGCTATTGCATAGCCTTTTTGAGTAAAATTGAGCTGCTGGTTTCCTTAAAACAGTTAAGTAAAGGGTTAATAACATCGGACACCTAAGTTATCTCTTATCAATAATCAATTCCAGTCTATGACCTCTGATAGCTAAGAGTGAGACATTTACAATGTCTCAAGGGCAGTGTTTGTTACGGTGTTTGGTATATTAAAGTGTAAATAAATTTGTTTATTGAATACTAGCTGCACCCCGCGGTTTCACCAGCATGGTGATAGATATTTTGGATAATATTCAATATATCTTATAAATTGTAGCCTATGTGTTATTCTGATGTATAAGCTATATTATTGTAAAGTTTTATTAAAATCCATTCAGTAGTTTTTATGTGAAAGAGTAAAAAACGTCCATCCATCCATCCATTCATTCTTACAAACTTTCGCGTTTATAATATTAGTAGGATAATCACATCATTTTAAATTCAATTGTACAAAAAAAAATACAAAAATACTCACATGATACAAGTACAATGGGCGGCCTTATCGCTTAGAAGCAAAATTGTAATGTTACTTTTAGATATTTCATTGTTTGTATGTAATTATAATTAAATAGTGTAATTGCTGATTTGTTCTTATGAATAATTCAATGTCATTAGTAAATGCATGGGGACCTAACATACATACATTTGATGATTTAAAAAAAATTTAATTCGAATTTCACCTTATTAGGTGATATTTTTACACCTTGGGTTACATTATTGGAGTTTTAGTAAGGATCCCTAACTTTTTGAAAATATAATATAGCCTATGTTCACCGGGGATAATTATTGGAGTTTTAGTACGGATCCCTAACTTTTTTGAAAATATAATATAGCCTATGTTCACCGGGGATAGTGTAGCTAAGCTACCCAATGGTGAAAGAATTTTTCAAATCGGTCTAGTAGTTTTGGAGCTCAATCAAAAGTAATCAATACAAACAAAAAATTAAACATTTCCTCTTTATAATATTAGTATATATGTTTATATATGTATGTTTAGGCATAAGCACCATCACACACTAATTCTGTATGGAAAGTAGCCTATTTTGTGCCCCAAGATATAATTGATGTCCTTTTCAAATAGTAAATGTTCAGTTCTGCAGTTTACTTAGGACATGGTAGTAGATACACATAATACTTAAATAAAATAAGATCTATTTACTACCACAATTAATTGAATACTACTATAATAACAATGAATTTAAAAAATAGTAATTTTAGCTCTGTGGCAGTACCACTTAGAGTGGTGAAAGCCTCCTCCAGGTTCCGGTTCTTCCATACTTCTCTATCCAAATAATAATAACAAATAATGCTGGACAATTCACACAGCATTATCTAGCCCCATGTAAGCAGAGCTTGTGTTATGGGTACTAGATAACTGATATACATAATACAATACATTACATAGATATATAAAGACATTCTGTAAAGTGACATATAACTTACACATTACTTATTTGTGGATTTTACTTGCTCAGGTACTTTTATGGTTAGCTCATAAAGTTTTATATCTTCTGCCTTTCTTAAAACCCCTTTCTCTCTTTTTCAGAGTTGACAAGCCTACGCTCAAGTGCCGTTCCAACACAAACAATAAAATAAAATCAAATGAAATTATGTAAATAACAGCAAAACTGTGATCTCTTACCGTGGTTAGATTAGATGCTACTAAAACAATCACAAAAAAACATTTTGAATTTAACATTTTGTTGTATTGAATTCAAAGATTTGAATTGAATTTTGTTACTTGAATTCGTCCGCCATTTTATTTATGTGTTGATACTCTGTAAACGAAGAAGAATGAGTAATATGGGTTCTTCGAGTCGGCCGCAACTGCCCCTGCGACAAAAGGATTTTGACCAAGTAAGTACCTTTTTAGGGTTCCTTCAATAAACTTCTTTCCTGGGGATCAGAGAAGGGCCTCGAGGCTTGGCCTCATTACCCCGGCGTCAACTCGAGGGGTGACGACCCCTCGGTCCTAGGGTTTTGTGGGAATATCTTTTTTTCCCCCTTCTCAATGTTTTCTTTTTTTTTTGGCTACATTTGGTTTGTTTATATTTTTTTTTGTTTTTCAGGGTTCCTTACTCAAAGGGTAAAACGGAATTCTATTTTTTTTTATTTAGCCTGTTTCGTCCCACTGCTGCGAAAAGGCCTCCCCCAAATCTTTCCACTCAGTGCGGTCACGTCTTACCAATCAATCCTATTCTTACCATGCTTTTATTAGCTTCACCTGTATGTATGTCTGTTTGTTTGTTTTTTTGTAACCAACTCCTTTGGACTCGATTTTGAACCACTTTGAACGGTCAGATTTCATTTAAACTTAGTAAACTTATTAATAACTGATGATAATACAATAATTTGATAAGATTAAACTAAAAAATAGAAAATAAATAATAGTTTATAAAAAAAACGTTTTTATAAATAAACCGTTAAAATATATTTTTTTTTATATAAAAAAGAGAAACAAAAAGAAATTATTATTATGTAAAAAAAGCGTGGGGTGCATGGATACATGGACTACCTTTTACGGTTCATGAGGACAGCGGAGGCTTGGCAATAGGGTCCCGTTTTCACCCTTTGGATACGGAACCCTATAAAGACCTGTCACTTACTCACAAAAGCGTCAGGTTTATGAGATATTCACAAATTAATAAAAACCATTAGATAAATAAGACTGCTGGTAGATGCTGGATGCGTCAAGCTAAAGACAGGGCGCTCATTGGGGGAGGCCTATGTATGTCCAACAGTGGACTAACATAGGTTGATGATGATTATTATTAGAGAAATAGTTATTTTCATCTTTGATTATCTCAGAAACCTGAAGCTTTAGGACATTACCTTACACAACATTATTTACGTGTATAATAAATAATCCTCTATTAACACTTTGACTGCGCTGATTTTTTATCGACGACTGCGTTCTTTTTTTAACCTAAAAAATTCATGCTGCCGCTCTACACAGCGGTTGTGTTGCACCGCACATGCGTTTCGTTCGAAAAATATTACGGCTGTGCTGAGTCACAAAGATCTGTATTTTCTCAGCCGCTGCGCTAGTGTGGATTTACCCATATTAGTCACTTGTAGAAAACACATACCGTGTGATTTCAGCAGTCAAAGTGTTAAAATATTATATAAGTACCATTTATTGTTTATCGCGATTTAGTTAAAATAAGAGTGTACCTAAGTCAAAGTTAGGGACACCCTGCATAAAAAAAGATTCTAAGTCCTTTGAAAAAAAAATCCACCAAACGCAAAATAAGCGGGTGAGGCTATTCAGTCAGAATGCAGAATAAGTATTTAGCAGTAACGCCTACCTCCATTGTTTTTGACCCAGATCACACCAATTGACAATGGCATAGTTTTGAATCTAGTTTAGAAGTCAGGTTTGTTTTACCTAGTTACAGTTTTGGTATTAGGTCATCAATTTATGTCTGCTAGTATTTTCTCAAAAACTTTGATCTAAATTATTATCTTATATACTTTTTTTTACTAATATAAAAGGTTAAACTTTGTTATTTATTATAGATAAAACCTAGTTCTCAATTTCAGCAATTTCATGTAATTTTTTTACGGCTTGAGTTACATTATTGGAGTTACCCCAACGGTGAAAGAATTTTCCAAATCGGTCCAGGAGTTTCGGAGCATATTCAATGAAAACAAACAAACAAAAAATCAAATCTTTCCTTTTTTATAATATTAGAATAGATCAGTTATCTAGTACTCATAACACAAGCTCTGCTTAGCTTGGGGCTAGATAATGCTGTGTTGTCCATCATTATTTATTTATTTATTATTTCATTCAATCAAAGAAAATACGCGGACGGAACATAAACCTACCCCGTACCACAGTACACATATAGAACTGAGCCCGGTACGTAGTAACAACGCAGAAGAAAGTTCATAAAAAAAGCTTTGAAACTACCATCCTGGCAACAATTTTGCAAACCGGCTACTTCGTTAAACATAACAGTGTTTTCCGTGTGTATTGTCGGTGAAATTTCGTCATAGTCACGCAGCGTCACGTAACGCAACGGTTCTTGAGATTCATTTAGGTAAAAATCACCAACGGCGAGTGAAATTAGACCGCTGGGGAACTTGCTTTTGAGTGGAGACCGCGACTTGGTAAACTATCGAAGACCTCTGTGGCGCGGTGGGCGAAGGTCTGCCTGCGACGCAGGAGGTTGCGTACTGAAATGAAATGAATTATTTCTTTAGAATAGAATAGAAAAAACATTTATTTAGACACAGGTACAAAATACAGGCATAGAATAAACAAACAAACTTTAGGCTTACGCAAATAAGCACTTAGACTAGATAGATAGATATATTTATTTATTGATACAAATTTGTTACAGTTTGTTGATAGCATCTTAAAGAGGATTTAAGATGCTATCAACAAACTGTAACAAATTTATCTAACATAGGTTTATCTAGACACTAGAGTTCTCTTAACAATACTTGATAACTGATAAACTTAATAGACTAAATTACATACCTAGATAGATATTTTTTATTATACATTATAAAACAACCAGAACACCTAAACAAATTTCTGCAGATCGTACAAACATTTGTCCCGAGGCGGGAATCGAACCCGCAACTTTCTGTGTCGCAGGCTTACCTTCGCCCGCTGCGCCAGAGAGGTCGTCGGTAATATTACTCAAGTCTATTAACGAGGTTAGACATTATAATCGCGTGATTTTTACATTATATAATTTTACTAGCTGCGCCCCGCTGTTTCACCCGCGTGATGATAGATATTTTGGATAATATAGTACAATATATCTTTATAAATTGTAGCCTATGTGTTATTCTGATGTATAAGCTATAATATTGTAAAGTTTCATTAAAATCCATTCAGTAGTTTTTAAGTCAAAGAGTAACATCCATCCATCCATACTTACAAACTTTCGCGTTTACAATATTAGTAGGATTCACAGAAAATAGAATCATAATCTAAATAAATATTGCTGGACAATTCACACAGCATTATCTAGCCCCATGGTAAGCAGAGCTTGTGTTATGGGTACTAGATAACTGATATACATAATACAATACATTACATAGATAGATTTTTTTTTATTATATATAGAAAACGACCAGAACACCCGGAACAAATATCTGTAGATCGAAAATCTAAAGATTTTCTATAACGAAATAATATCGGCCCATTCGAAAAACTTTCACTTGCACTGCAGTTAAATATCGACTCTACTATTTGGTTCTAAAGTGGGTTATGCAATGCACTTCTGTGTTTTAAAGCTTGAGTTGGCTCTTTGCCAGAAGTTTGCATATTTAACGCATAGCCACATAGTTGTAGGGTCAGGGTTGTGTTTTGACAGATATATTGATATTGCACCTTAATAATAGTATTTAGATTATAATTTTGCTTGAAGGCCCGCATCTACTTGTATCGACCCCAAGTTTACCCTTTACTAACACACCAACAGTTTGTAACACTTTGACTGCCATCGATGAATATGAGTCTTCTCGTCGTCCATACCGCAATGCTTGAAAACGAAAGTTTTCAAGCAGTGCGTCCTACCTACGGAGCTGAGACGTGGACACTCACGATAGGGCTAGTCCAACAGTTCTAAGTCGCTCAGCGAGCTATGGAAAGAGCTATGCTCGGAGTTTCTCTGAAGGATAGGATTCGTAATGAATACATCCGACAGAGAACCAAGGTTATCGACATAGCTTTAAGAATAAGCTAGCTGAAGTGACAGTAGGTCGGCCATATCTCGCAAAGAATCGACAACCGTTGGGGTAAACGTGTTCTTGAGTGGAGACCAGGACACGGCAGACCGCACTAAGGCCATTTGGGTTAACGATCTGCGAAAGACTGAAGGCAGATGGTGGATGCGGCAAGCAGACAGGGCGCTATGGCAGTCATAAGGAGAGACCTATGTCCAGCCGTGGATTAATATAGGCTGATGATGATGGCGATGGCGACGGTTTGTAGGTACGACAGCTTGCACGGAAGCTAGGCAGTGAACGCATTAACATTAAATTCTTAAGTTCACATTAACTTATTATATGGATGTACTTATCTTTACATAGAATAAAATGAAGTCGCTTCCGCTGTCTGTTCGCTTAGATCTTTTAAACTACTGAACGGATTTTAATGCATTTTTCAGCAATAGATAGAATGATTCAAGAGGAAGGTTTATATGGAATTTAGTTAGCAATACAATTATTATTATTAGTATATTAGCCCGGAGTGTCCCACTGCAGAGCAAAACCCCCTCCCCTTCTTCCACTCATCTCGGTCCTCAGCAAGGAGAACCCACTCCTTGTTGTATAGGTCGAGCTCATCCCGCCATCTCCCCCTAGGGCCTAGGGGGAGATGGCGGGATGAGCTCGACCACGGACGGACGACGGCCACGTGGAAGGCCTAGGGCCTAGGCCTTCCACGTGGCCGTCGTCCGTCCGGTACCCAGTCAGTGGCGATCTTCGCCCACTGCTGCGCTGGTCTGACATACGCCACACATGTCCAGTACAATGTGTACTTATTTTGATCATCAATATTAGAGGTCAAGTTAAAGACCGTCGCGTCAGTAGGTTTAAAAATAGCGCGTTCAATAATTATTATTTATTCTGGTCCCAATTGATATGCCTGCCTCAGTTTGAAATCAATACTGGTCTTCGAACTACACGACAATACAACCTTCTGTTAATCAAGCTCTGCTTAATTTGGGACTAGATGATGCTGTGTGAATAGTCCGGCAATATTTATTTGTTGTTTTGTCTCGTCAGATAGAGGAGGCTAGTTTTTGGTGCCTTCCTTCAATAGCTATAATATGTGATACTCATACATACATAGGTGTTTCAAAGCCCTATTATGTTAAACTAATCGCGTCACTATGTCATCGGTAGCATCTCCGTGTCCGGTGGTGTCTTCACAGAATGACTCATTTCGGAATTCTATCTTGGATGATAGAAACTCTGTAGTTTCATCACTCTTTTGACGCGTACGTGTCCATAGATCAGTACGTATCTTTATTCGTACTGATCTATGGACACGTACGCGTCAAAAGTGTGATGTTTGAAAAACCTGCAGTCATTATCAATCTCTTCGTGTAAATCGCACTATCTGATTTTCACCTTTACTTCATTAAAACAGCTCTTTCAAAAACTTGCACTAAACCAAAATCTAAGATATCCATTTCAAAATCAAGTTTCTTACATCTAAGAATTGTACGTGAGGATTCAACGTCGATTAGTAAATCGAGCGATTGTCCGAATTAGGCCCCTGAACGAAAATTATTGCGGAAGAAGTTTAGAAATCGGTGCAGTAGTTTTTCGAGTTTATTCGTTACAAACATACAAATCTTTCCTCTGTATAATATTAGTGTAGATTTGGAAAATTTATTTAAAATATCATCTAATTTTGTGCTAAATATTAAAGATACTAAACATCATAAAAACAAATTATAATACGTGCGTTCAACAAGATGCCACAAATTTGGATGAATGCCAATCTAATGTTATGGTTTAAAATTGCCTTTTCAAAGCTAATTTTAGTATAAAAGTGTGGTAAATATTGAGGGCAGTTGTTTTATTGTAAACAAGCTTCCGCACGCGGCTTCGCAATCGTTGCACCTAGTTAGAGATGATAGGAGATGATAGCCGCGTGATGCCGGATTAGAATTTGCACCACCCCAACTCTTCCCGCGGGTGTCTAGAGAGGCGACTAAAGGGATATCCACGCGGGGGTGGGCAGCAGCGCCGAGTGCACAACTATTTACATCCGAACTGTGATCCCCAACCTGTGTGCCCAGTGTGGGGATTATGGGCATTTACAGTTTATCAGCAGGACAGCATAGTTTTAAGTAAAAATTAATAAAGTATAAGTGCCATCTTGACGACCTCTGTGGTGCGGTGGGCGATGTCCACCTGCGACAGAAGGTCGCGGGTTTGATTCTCGACTCGGGACAAAAGTGTGTACGATCTACAGATATTTAATAATAATAATTTATGGCCCTAGATCATGGTAATGAGATACATAATAAATAATAATAAAATATTTTTATTTATTATTCTATTTTTATTAAATAATTCTTGTTTTTCTGGGCATATTAATATGTTTTATACAAAGTTCACAACATAACTTAATAATAGAAAATATAGCAGGGGCTATATTTTTAACAATTAATTTGTAACAATATCTAGGTAGAAAGCAATATAATACAGTTATAGTTTTTCGGGTGTTCTGGTCGTTTTCTATGTATAATAAAAAAATATCTATCTATGTAATGTATTGTATTATGTATATCAGTTATCTAGAACCCATAAAACAAACTCTGCTTAGCTTGGGGCTAGATAATGCTGTGTGAATTGTCCAGCATTATTTATCTGAATGGACATTCTTATAATATTTTTTACTTATTTTTTTGTGTTTTTTTCTTATGTGATGTCATTCTCTAAAGCATTTTGTATATTATCTTATATTTATAGCTATAAATTAGGCAGTTAATTGACTTCGTAAAAGTAAAAAGTAAAAAGATTTTTATTTTGTCAGAACAGAACAGAGACTCTTATAAACTAAACTTAGATTAACAGACGACAGAGACTGACAAAAATCTGTCTCCACTCAGCATGTGCTATGGTAGAGCAGATCGTACCATAGCGCTGGTCTTCCGTGGAGACCGTGGTGCGCAAGGTGGCCTCATATAGTGAGGAACCAAAGAAAAATATAAATTAATCAACAGAAACTAAAACTGTATGTACTAGGTAAACAATATTATTTAAAATAAAATACGTATATAAATTTTAGAATGATCTTTGTACTTCTTTGACTTCGCTTACTTTGCTTTACTTTACTGTTAATTTACCTACTCATTGTTTTAGTTATCATTAAACACCCGCGGAGTGGGGGCACTGGTGACTTGTAATACAGGTTTTATTAACCTACCTCAAGCACCAGCCCCTCACAAAACAGGTCAATAATGTGATCATAAAATGTATATTATATACGAACATTTTTGTAAGACCTTATTGTGAGTGGAAAATAAATGTATTTATTATTATTATATATTATATCTTTTTCGTGTATTTCTAGATATGGGGCGACTTGCAGGAAGGGATACAGCAAGTCTACAAGCGGGAACATATGGAGAAGACCAAATACATGGGCCTATACACGTATCCTTTTACATAATAAAACCGACCAAGTGCGGGCCGACTCGCACACTGATGGTTCCATACCATCCATGGTACGATCCTATCCATCCATGGTTGTCTGGTAGAGATCGCTCTTGAGCGATAAGACCGCCAATTGTATCTAGTTTTTTTTAAAGTTTTTATTTTACATTGACATTTTATACTTAGTGTGTAATAGAGAATTATCTATCTATCTACCATCGTACCTTTCTTAAAAATTACCATGACAAAAAGAGAAAAATTCATTAAATTCTATAATGTTTCGGCATTTTTCCCCCGCTCGCTTGCTTGGTTTTTATGTTTGTAAAACAATTCGTTCTCAGCGGTAATTTGTAGTGTAAAAGTAGTAATTTATGGACACTGTCGCTTTAACAAGCACATGTTCAAACTAGGGCTAAGCGACGCACAATCCTGCAAATTCTGCGAGGAGGCGGATGAAACGCCCCTCCATCTGCTAAGTGAGTGTGGAGCACTGATGCACAAACGCAGCATCCATCTGGGCAAGCATCTGCATAGCCCAGACGAGCTGCGAGATATCACCCCGAAGAAAATCCTACAGTTCCTAGCAGCTGCAAGGGAGTGGCGAACTATGAACGCTACAGCTTCGGGGCTGAACGTATAAGTGGCGATCACAATAGGCCTATTATGGCCGCTGTGACACCCAAGCCACCAAAAAAATGACTTGTCTAAGTGCTTATTTTGTAAGCCTAAAGAAATAAATGCTATTGACTTTGACTTATTTATTTGTGTATTATTTTCTATTTCGTAGTATAATGAAGTGTTTTCTATCTATTAGTTTCCTTAGCTACAGTGTAGTCATGTTTACAACTACTGCACATCGGTCCATCATCAGAGCTCCTCCAGTAACTCGCGGGGACCCCGGACCAGCTTCGGACTGAAGAAGCAGATCACTGTAAGTATCCCTGTAATGTGCTCTGACAATAATAATATCTAAAACTCTTCATGTCCATCCAAAGGTTGCCTGGCAGAGATCGCTCATAACGATAAGGCCGCCATTGTACAACAATGGTTTTGGAATTTTGACGACCGATGTGGTGCGGTGGGCGAAGGTCCGCTTGCGACGCAGGAGGTTGCGGGTTCGATTCCCGCCTCGGAACAATTGTGTGTACGATCTGTAGATATTTGTTCCGGGTGTTCTGGTCGTTTTCTATGTATAATAAAAAAAATATCTATCTATGTAATGTATTGTATTATGTATATCAGTTATCTCGTACCCATAACACAAGCTCTGCTTACCATGGGCCTAGATGATGCTGTGTGAATTGTCCTGCATTATTTATTTATTTATTTACAACACATTCTGTATTTGTTTTTTTCCTGTCTTGTGTATTTGTTTTTATTTGGCGTGCAGTAAAGAGTTATTGTATTGTAATATCTGATGTACTTGCTAAATCAACTGAGATTACCGTCAACGCCATCTAGATGGTGTCTGGTGCATTTTAAATAGCGACATCTAGTTGAAAACAAACGAACTAAAATAAGCAAATCTATATTCTATTAGAAAATTCGTCTAAACCATCGATATAATATGTACTCAGTACATCAGTGGTCTAAACAGCCTATTCTTTTTCTATTTTATACTAGTTTCTACCCGCAGCTTTGCACGCATAGTGCCTAGGGAACTGTGTAAAGGTTATTTATATCCCACGGGAACAGTTTTTTGGGAAAAAAATGTCTACTGTCGATCTGTGCGAAATTTCAGCCTGATCTGTTCAGTAGTTTTGGCGTGAAGAAGTTACAAACATCCATTTATACAGCCATCCATCCAAACTTTCGCATTTATAATATACTAGCGGACCTTCCCGGCTTCGCACGGTTTTAGTAAAGTAAAATATAATATAGCCTATGTTCACCGGGGATAGTGTAGCTAGCCAACGGTGAAATAATTTTTCAAATCGATCCAGTAGTTTCGGAGCCTATTCATTACAAACAAACAAACAAAAAATGAAACCTTTTCTCTTTATAATATTAGTATAGACAAATCCAAATTCATTGCACCTTCCATCAGTCTGCTGGATCTAGTTCTGTTTTTTTTACAATATTTCTTTACAATATTATATTAGTATAGATGTTGTATAATATCTGTGTGATTGCTTTCTTTCAGACTGGACAAGTGCAAGGCGGCGCCCAGCTAGTGGGCCTTGAGCTATACAAAAGATTGAAAGAATTCCTACGGGTCTACCTCATCAACTTGCTACAGGTGAGTTTCTTCTTCGCAGTCGGGCAAAAACTAGTTTGTCAAAAACTAGACTAACAAATTTTTGATGGAGATGGAAAGATCTACGTTACATAACTATGTTTATGTTTTCGACGACCGATGTGGCGCGGTGGACGAAGGTCCGCCTGCGACGCAGGAGGTTGCGGGTTCGATTCCCGCCTCGGAACAATTGTGTGCACGATCTGCAGATATTTGTTCCGGGTGTTCTGGTCGTTTTCTATGTATAATAAAAAATATCTATCTATGTAATGTATTGTATTATGTATATCAGTTATCTGGTACCCATAACACAAGCTCTGCTTACCATGGGGCTAGATAATGCTGTGTGAATTGTCCAGCATTAAAAATAAAATCAGTACAATAAATTAATTAATTCTAAATTTTCACAGCACGGTGCAGATTTAATGGGAGAGAGCGTGCTGGCGTACTACACGACGCAATGGGAAGAGTATCAGTTCTCATCTCGAGTGTTGAACGGAGTGTGTGCCTATCTCAACAGGCACTGGGTGAAACGCGAGTGCGAGGAGGGACGCAAGGTAATAATACCAACTTTGCTGGCTTTAGAATAGAGTCTATGATATGAGATGTAATGGGAGGGAGCGTTCTACTGAAACTGTGGCCAAAAGCCAGCCAACAAGTCGTGCGCGTTACTTGTTCAAACGCCGGCGGCGGGAGCGGTGAATTATTTCTTGCGGCATGAATCTATAGCACACATAAAAAATTACACCGCCGCGCCACCGCGACATCTCGCGCTCATGAGTGTTGGCTTGGCACTTAAAGTTATTAGCAGGGAGCAAAGAACATAGCGAATAACAAAAGCCCACTTACCGTGATGCTGTCTTACTCAATTCCTGCCTTTAAATTAATAACAACGCCTACTAACATTACACTCTTAATCGTTTCCAGGGAATCTACGAGATCTACCAACTAGCCTTAGTGACATGGAGAGACAATCTCTTCCAACGCCTCAACAAGCAGGTGACGGGCGCAGTGCTCAAGCTGATCGAGAGAGAGCGCAACGGAGAGACCATCAACACGAGACTTGTGTCTGGAGTGAGTAATGCACTTCTAGATCCTTCTATCCATAAGAGACAATCTTTTCCAACGCCTCAACAAGCAGGTGAAGGGCGCAGTGCTCAAGCTGATCGAGAGAGAGCGCAACGGAGAGACCATCGACACGAGACTTGTGTCTGGAATGAGTAATGCATTTCTAGATCCTTCTATCCATGAAAGACAGTCTCTTCCACCGCCTCAACAAGCAGGGGACGGGCGCAGTGCTCAAGCTGATCGAGAGAGAGCGCAACAGAGAGACCATCGACACGAGACTTGTGTCTGGAGTGAGTAATGCACTTCTAGATCCTTCTATCCATAAGAGACAATCTTTTCCAACGCCTCAACAAGCAGGTGACGGGCGCAGTGCTCAAGCTGATCGAGAGAGAGCGCAACGGAGAGACCATCGACACGAGACTTGTGTCTGGAATGAGTAATGCATTTCTAGATCCTTCTATCCATGAAAGACAGTCTCTTCCACCGCCTCAACAAGCAGGGGACGGGCGCAGTGCTCAAGCTGATCGAGAGAGAGCGCAACGGAGAGACCATCGACATGAGACTTGTGTCTGGAGTGAGTAATGCACTTCTAGATCCCTATCCATAAGAGACAATCTTTTCCAACGCCTCAACAAGCAGGTGACGGGCGCAGTGCTCAAGCTGATCGAGAGAGAGCGCAACGGAGAGACCATCAACACGAGGCTTGTGTCTGGAGTGAGTAATGCATTTCTAGATCCTTCTATCCATGAGAGACAGTCTCTTCCACCGCCTCAACAAGCAGGTGACGGGCGCAGTGCTCAAGCTGATCGAGAGAGAGCGCAATCGAGAGACCCATTACACGAGCCGGATTTAAGCACATGGCCTAACGTATCATGCGCTGTGAATGGTACTATGGTATTACGCCCTGTAACATTAGTCACTTCCCTAGGTTAGAGCCCCCGGCTTAAAGGTGTTCAATAAATTTTGAGTTCTGTCAATTACTATTGACAGATCCTCCTGCTCGAACTAATCTATTCGCAGCGAAATCGTAAACCTGCATCTTGGATACAAATTGAATTTTCCTTTTGAAGTTAAAAATTCGTCATAATGGCGATCATCAGCGCCAAAAAACCCAAAAAATTATATCTATGGGCATTTTTAATATCATTTTTAATTTTTTTTTCTTCAGGTAATTAACTGCTACGTAGCTCTAGGCCTTAACGAAGAAGACCCCAGCGCCCGCGGACAAAACCTTGCCGTCTACAAGGACACCTTTGAAGCTATATTCCTAGAGGACACTGAACATTTCTACACCAGAGAGAGCACTGACTTCTTGAGGGTTAACCCCGTCACTGAATATATGATTAAAGTAAGTAATTTTCTTCATTCAATCATAGTATTGACGACCTCTGTGGCGCGGTGCGCGAAGATCCGACGCAGGAGATTGCGGGTTCCATTCTCGCTTCGGAACTCGGGAGGGCTTTATTATTATTATTATATTGTAATAATATGGGTTTATCTACATAAATAAGGATACCATCGAGAAGTATTCTTAGGATACATTCAAAGCTTTATTCTTTGAGTATATGGGACATTTGTAGACCCGAGAGAGAACTGACTTTTAGAGGGTTAACCCCTTCGTTAAATATATGATTTAAATGAATAATATTGTGGTTATCCTCATTAGCAAATATACGTCTACAGCTGGGCATACCTCCCTTTAAAACCCCAAGAGGGGGGAAGGACACACCACGTGTGGTTTTAAAATTGTCTACTCGACAGTTTCGTACTCATGATTTCTTTGATACAGGCTTAGCCTTGTGAAGAAATCAACATACAAATACAATACTAGGTAATAATAGCTGCCTGCAAAGGACATCATTAGTTGCTGCTCTCTTCTCTTCTTATATTTAGTTAAGAATGTGCACCTAATGTTTTTTCCTGTAATAAATAATATAAATAAATAAATAGTTATAAGTACTGTTTACACAAATTAAAAAGGTGTTTGTTTAACATGCACACTTGCCGGAGTTTGTCACGTTTAAGATCGAGGAGTTTCCTAATCATATTTACGTTTTCATCATCATCATCATCATCATCATCAGCCTATATTAGTCCACTGCTGGACATAGGCCTCCCCCAATGAGCGCCATAGCGCCCTGTCTTCAGCTTGACGCATCCAGCATATATACATACCTGCAGTCTTTCTACCTGCAGATTTACGTTTTACTTAAACAATGTAACAAAATGTTTTATCCCTCTCAGGCCGAGCAGAGATTACAGGAGGAACAGAGAAGGGTGCAGGTGTACCTCCACGAGACGACCATGGAGCGGCTCGCCAAGACCTGCGACAGGGTGCTCATCGAGAAGCATCTAGAGATCTTCCATTCAGAGTTCCAGGTAATTTATTATACTTCTGTGACGCCATTTTGCTGTGTGGAATAGAATGCCGGTATAGAAACCACCCCAACTCTTCCCAAAAAAATATCTATATATGAAATATTACATATAAAATATTGATAGCCTTTCTTATGTCCATGTAAGTTAATTATAATGTTTGTAATGTAGGTATTTAGTGTATTTGTTACCAATTATTTATTAAAGTGCCACCTTCTATATTGTTCGTTCATGTCCAGTCCATCCCAAGGTTGCCTGGAAAAGATCGCTCGTAGCGATAAGACCGCCCTTTATACCTTTATTCTAAGTTTTTATCTCTGTATTATTTTCTGTTTTGTGTGGTGAAATAAAGTGTTATCTATCTATCTATATATGTAACTGTATTCTATTAAGCCCATAACACAAGCTCTGCTTAGCTTGGAGCTAGACGATGCTGTGTGTATTTTCCAGCATTAAGTCTTATTAAATCTAACTTATTTGTTCTAGAAACTTCTAGACGGCGAGAAGAACGGCGACCTAGGGCGCATGTACTGCCTAGTGGCGCGTATACCGGACGGTCTGTGCGAGCTGCGGCGCCTGCTGGAGCAGCATATCCACACGCAGGGGCTCCAGGCGGTCGACAAGTGCGGGGAATGCGCGCATACGGTACTAAACAATAACATCATCAGACAATGCTAGACCACTGCTGGACGGTTTGTAGACTTTGAAAACAGGGCTCTTTAGCGCTTACGGGAGGCCTCCCTTATGCACCCTGGCTTCTAACACTAGTATATACAATGCGTCCCCGAGACGCGCTGGATGCATTGCCCCGCTGTATGGTAATGCTGATGCGCTGCGCCAGATACTCACCAGCTCTCGGGTCACGCGTCGCATAGACCAGACGCTCTGATATTTTTAAATAATATTCTTATGTCTACCAAAAGTCTCTACGTCAATATTATTTCACAGAAAGTTAGAGAAATTCGAATATTTTTAAAGATGTTACACTTAAACTTGAAAGTTTTACCATTTCCTTTCACAGGACCCGAAAGTCTACGTGTCAACTATTCTCGAAGTTCACAAGAAGTACAACGCGCTCGTTCTAGTCGCTTTCAACAATGACAGCGGCTTCGTGGCCGCGCTCGACAAGGCATGCGGCCGGTTTATTAACAGTAAGTGTGCAAGGTGGCCGTGGCGGTGGCCTAAGAATCGACCCCATGGAGTTAGCCTTAGGTGTCGTAGGAGGGGTGATGCATTAACAGTAAGTGTGCAAGGTAGCCGTGGCGGTTGTAGCGTAAAGATAGACCCCCTCGGACTCTGCCCGTGTAGGTGTCGTAAGAGACGGCTAAGGGTCAGCTAACCCAAGACATGACATTCCTGTATTAATTAATTGTATAAAAAAAAATACTGGCTGTTCCCCGCGGTTTCACCCTCGCTAAATTCCAATTTCACATTTCTAGGGGATACAAAGAAAATAATATAGCCTGTCACCCGAGGATAGTGTAGCTTCCCAAAGATGAAATAATTTTTAAAATCGGTCCATTAGTTTCGTTGCCTATTCAAAACAAAAAAACTAAAAATCAAATCTCAAGTATAGATAAAAGTAAAGTAACTAATCTAACAAGAGCGAACCCAAAAAATTTTGTGCCTTGACAGGGTTTTTATGCAATGTGTACCCTCTTAGATACACCTATGAACAATTACCTGTATGCATAAAATCACAATACATTATATGAATATAAATAAATCCAATCTTTTCCTCCAGGCAACGCAGTGACAAAGGCCGCCAACTCTTCCTCCAAGAGTCCAGAGCTCCTCGCGAAGTACTGCGACCTGCTTCTCAAGAAGTCCAGCAAGAATCCAGAAGAGGCTGAGCTGGAGGATACGCTTAATCAAGTGGTAAGTAGAATAGAATAGTTTTTATTTGTAACTCAATACACAAAAAACAAAACAAACATGATTAAAGAAATAAAGGACAAAACAGATTTTTGTCATTGAGCCACAAAACGGACTCTATCTCAGCTTGAGTTAGTTGTAAGCATGTTACAACCAGCGCTGGTCTTCCGATAGAGCCGTTTGGTGACGTCAAGTCCTTTTAGTTAACTGCGGACATCTGTCTGTCTCCTAATTATGGTGTTACCAGGCCAATCGATCGATCGTCGATCGGCGGCATCGATCAACGTCGATCAAAGTTGATAGACTGGTCTTGTAGCTTTAATTGATTGACGGATACCGTTCGACTAACAAATCGATCGACGGTCGGTCGACGTTGATCGATTTCTGCATTGGCGCCTCAGTGGAGCCTTGTACATCTACGCGACCAACGCGGGAACTTTTTAAAGGGAAAAGATTCGCGTTCTGCTTTGACGCTAATTGGCGTACGGCTATTCTAAATACGTTCTATGGGCAGCTATAATACGACGGCACGGCGACCGTGCCGCGATTGTGCATGGAAAAAGGGCCTTAGCCACTCCTATGATAATTTAAAAACCGTTTTAGCCCTATCTAACCCGAAATTCTTCATTCCAGATGGTTGTATTCAAATACATAGAAGACAAGGACGTGTTCCAGAAGTTCTACAGCAAGATGCTGGCGAAGCGACTGGTCCAGCACATGTCCGCTAGCGACGATGCAGAGGTAAACAACATTTTCTTTTATAATAAATAAAATAAAAATAATAAGTTTCATTATTCAGACATTATTTTAGTCTACACAAATAGAAAATTAAAAAAATTAAATAAATGAAAGCTTATGGTTTACAACAACCCGCACGCCTTCGCCTCCGGCCCGGCCACGGTTTCTGTGTGGCGGCTTTGAAGGATAGGATTCGTAACGATTACATCCGACAGAAAACCAAAGTTATCGACATAGCTCAAAGAATTAGCAAGCTGAAGCAGTGGGCCGGCCATATCTCGCGAAGAACCGACGGCCGCTGGGCAAACGTGTTCTTAAGTGGAGACCGTGACAAGTTAAACGTAGTGTAGAAGCCCTCCGACCGGGTGGGATGACGACCTAAAGACTGAAGGTAGATGTTGGATGCATCAAGCTGAAGACGGGGCGCTGTGGCGCTCATTGGAGGAGGCCTATGTCCAGCAGTGGACTAACATAGGCTAATGATGATACCCTAGAGTAGAGAGCAATCCCCGTGGTTGGCCTGCTTGATAGACAGACTACATTTCAACTGCACTCCGACTGCAAATTTTCAATTTGAATGTTGTTTGTACAACTGCAATAAAACTGCAAACCCACTGTACGCTGAAACTGCACGCCAACTGCACAACATCTGCAATCGGACTGCACGGTTTGTGTGCAGTTTCATTGCAGTTAAACTAACTGATATATAGATCTGACTTTTTATTAGGTTCACACACAAACAGTAAAAATAACAGAATAAAAGTCAAAGTCAATATAATTAATTCTTTAGGCTTACAAAATAAGCACTTAGACAAGTCATATTTTATACATTAAATTATTATCAAAAAAAAAATATTTTACTGTTCACTGCAATTGTAGTAAAAAAGAAACCACTAGTATGTTCAACTCTTATGTGTCTAATACATGGTTATTTGCCTATTTAAGTCTAATATAATATGATTCGATACATGTCAATATTTAAGTAAAGCTATGCACAACAACAAATTACTTACATACTACATACAGTATGTAAGTAATTTGTTGTTGTGCCTAGCTTGCGGTGCGAAAAATATCTAACTATGTAAGTAATGTATATCCAGTTATCTGGTACCCATAACACAAGCTCTGCTTAGCTTGGGGCTAGATAATTATGTGTGAATGTCCAACATTATTTATTTATCCATTTGAACATCCAAACTTTCGTATTTGTAATATTATAGCAAGTATTATGTGATATTTAAGAAACTTTTTCTCTGTTTTCAGGCATCGATGATCTCAAAGCTGAAGCAAGCTTGCGGCTTCGAATACACAAGCAAATTGCAGAGGATGTTCCAAGTAAGTACAGTTTGTAATGAAACTGTGATCTCAACGAAAGACGATTATCTCCTCTTCACTACATAGTATAAAACAAAGTCGCTTCCCGCTGTCTGTCTGTCCCTATGTATGCTTAGATCTGTAAAACTACGCATAGGATTTTGATGCGATTTTTTGTAGATCGAGTGATTCGAGAGGAAGGTTTATAAACCATTTGACACATAGATTTCCACACAGGCGAAGCCGCGGGTCGCATCTAGTAACTAATATATTTTGATGATAGTTTTTCTATGTCTAGCTTTATGTGTAAAAAACCTGTAATGATGTTATTATCTCCATAAATAAATGAACGTTGCCAAATCAATCCAAAGGTTGCCTCGAAGAGATCGCTTCTAAGAGATAAGGCCGCCCATTGTACCTGTCTCATATAATGTATTTTTGTAATGATTAATTTGATTATGGTGTACAATAAAGAATTTTTGTATTGTATTGTATTGTAACGTGTATAGATAATAAATTAGGCAAAAGCGCTTATTATATTTTGAAACTAGGCTTCTACCAAGATTATTATTAGAAAAACGCTAGAATCAATATTTTTGTTATCCAATTATTTTGTTATTTCAGGACATCGGCGTATCCAAAGACCTGAACGAGAACTTCCGCAAGCACATGTCCCACAGCTCGGAGCAGCCGCTCCACATCGACTTCAGCATCCAGGTGTTGTCTTCCGGCTCCTGGCCCTTCCAACAGTCGTCTTCCTTCCAGCTCCCCACAGAGGTACGTGACAAATAACTCTAAATAATAATATACTGTACTATTATTATTATTGTGTGGTACTCTTTGACTCTGCACGTATCGTCAGGAAGTTACTCTGCAGCCCTAGTCACCGGCCGCTTGAGCCTAGCTTCGCGGTCGGTGATCTACCGTTTTGATATATTTTTTACTGTAGAATAGTTTAATAATATTTTATTGTATTTTCTATAGTAAAAAATGTATTTTATACGAGAATTTAAATAAATGAGTGAAATAATAATATAATATTTTTATTTTATTTTACTTTAAGCATACATTACACAGCACTTCAAAAATATAATCTAATATATAACTAAGAGATATGTAAGTGGCTTGTTAGATCTATTACATAATAGCATTTGACGACTTCTACTAATAATGGCGGGCAAATGCTCGCCTGCGACGCAGGTGGTTGCGGGTTCGATTCCCGCCTCGGGACAATTGTGTGTACGATCTGCAGACATTGTTCCGGGAGTTGTGGTTGTTATCTATATGTAATAAAAAATATCTATCTATGTATTAAATATATCAGTAATCTAGTACCCATACTTGTTACTTGTTTCTGGACTGGTTTCCGCAACTTGGCCGCCGGTGGGTCGTTTTTGCGTGTCGGATGGGGGGGTTGCTAGTCTAACCACCCGATGTCCTCCAGGAAGGCCAGCAGCTCGCTGATGCCGGTGCATGCCTCCCTAGGCGTCCTCGGTGTCCCAAGGTGATGCAGTCTTTGAGAAGCCACGCTGTCGCAATCTACAAGCACATGCGCTGCCGTCTCCTCTGCATCTTAGTACCCATAACACAAGCTCTGCTTACCATGGGGCTAGATATTATATTAGTGTTGTCCAGTATTATTTATTTCATTATACTACTTCATATAATAAAATGTATAACTTAACTTCCAGTTGGAGCGTTCAGTGCACAGATTCACGACGTTCTACTCATCGCAGCACTCCGGACGGAAGCTGAACTGGCTCTACAACATGAGCAAGGGAGAGCTGGTCACAAACTGTTTCAAAAACAGGTAGGTATCTTCGCTTAGAAGATTCTCGTTAAAATGTATATGTTACTTGCTGAGCCCCGCGTGTTCGAGTACGTGGAAATGTCTGCGCAATTTTACTACATTTTCTCACCGTTTAAACCTTCTCTGGACTACGACAAACATTTCAAAACCAAAATCAACTAAATCGGCCCTCGGGGTACCGTAGTAATAAAGATATGTAGTTAACACTTTGAGTGCTGAAATCACACGGTATGTGTTTTCTACAAGTGACTAATATGCGTAAATCCACACTAGCGCAGCGGCTGAGAAAATACAGATCTTTGTGACTCAGCACAGCCGTAATATTTTTCGAACGAAACGTATGTGCGGCGCAACTCAACCGCTGTGTAGAGCGGCAGCACGAATTTTTTAGGTTAAAAAAAAGAACGCAGTCGTCTAAAAAAAATCGCAGTCAAAGTGTTAAACTCAAATAAATTACTTCTTTGTAATCAAAACCTTTTTTATTTACACGGCAAAAATCAAATATTCCCGAAATATGATTTATTTTATATTCAATAGATGTCTAAAAACATTTCGGTTTCTTTTCTCAAAGTCATCATGCCTTTTCCGCATTTCAGGCGGACCTTGGTTCCATACGGTTGTCGGAAAGTGGTTGTTCAGATCTGATCGTCCATCTGTTTTCAGATACACCCTGCAAGCGTCCACGTTCCAAATGGCGGTGCTGCTTCAGTACAACGACAACGTGTCCTGGAGCGTGTGCCAGCTGGAACAGCATACCGGGATTAAAGGGGACTTCCTTATACAGGTACTTATACTAGCGACCTACGAAAGACTGCAGGTAGATGCTACATGATGGCAGGGGCTAGAAGCGGTTGCTTCTTCCGAAGCGGTTTCCTCTTCCGCGCCCTGGTGGCGATGGGGACCTGCGGGCTGGCGCGCGATAGGCTTAGGCCTCGAGGTGAGGGGGGTGCTCTGCAGCGGCGGAGAAGCTGGAAGCGGCAAGCTGAAGACAGGGCGCTATGGCGCTCATTGGGGGAGGCCTATGTCTAGCTGTGGACTAACATAGGCTAATGATAATGATGATGATATAGCTAGCTAGCTGCTGCCCGCGGCTTTACATTTAACTTTTTCACGTAGCCTATGTCGGTCCCCGTTTTTCTCATTTTGTATCCCTGTCAAATTGCATTAAGATCCGTTTAGCCGTTTGGGCGTGAAAAGGTGACAGACAGTCATTTTCGAATTTATAATCACACTAATATATAGTTTGTTTGTGTGGATGACTGAACGGATATTGTGTAGATTGTCCAGCATTATTTATTTATATATTATTATCTTGGTAACCCGAGGCGGGAATCGAACCTGCAACCTTTTGCGTCGCAGGCGAAGTGAATATTCATTTCTTAAATAATATTTATTCTGTTTGTTCAAGGTCCTGCAAATCCTGCTGAAAGCGAAGCTGCTTGTCTGCCAAGATGACGAGTCGGAGCTCACCGACGCATCCATTGTAGATCTCTACGTAGGGTATAAGAAGTATGTACAAGTTGAGTCAAGATCTGTTAAAACACAGTAAAAAAAAAATATCATTTCACATTTATCCAATACTTGTACTTAGTATTGACCTGTGTTTTTTTTTGTCTTACTTCGTGTTATCTAGCTGAAGACAGGGCGCTGTGGCGCTCATTGGGGGAGGCCTATGTCCAGCTGTGGACTAATATAGGCTGATTATGATGTGTTATCTAGTACTAAGTAGTTGCTATATCTGTACCATAGTTTGTTTTTGTTATGTGTCTTTTTTTTTGGTCTAAGTTAGTAATAGCAACACTATAGTTTTACTGAGATATCAGTACGAAGGATCGACCCCCGTGGCGAAAAATCGACCCCTTCAACTCAGCCCGTTGATGTCGTAAGAACCGACTTAGGGTGATTTCCTCTGGTAGGTTCCCTTAGTCACCTCTAACGACACCCATTACCCGAGTTCAAGGGGTCAATTCTTACGACGCCACGGCCACATATGAATACATTCTTGTTTGATTGCAGCAAGAAACTCCGTGTGAACATCAACATCCCCCTGAAGACGGAGCTGAAGGTGGAACAAGAGGCCACACACAAACACATCGAGGAGGACAGGAAGATGCTTATACAGGTACCTACTAAACCCTTAGAACGTAAAGGGACGAAGATGCTATACTTTCTTACCCTCGGCAAAATACATAGAAAGGTTCAGCTGTTCAGTTCATTAAAACGTACACTTTGATTGCTGACTGAAATAACACGGTATGTGTTTTCTACAAGTGACTAATATGCGTAAATCCACACTAGCGCAGCGGCTGAGAAAATACAGATCTGTGTGACTCAGCACAGCCGTAATATTTTTCGAACGAAACGCATGTGCGGCGCAACACAACCGCTGTGTAGAGCGGCAGCACGAATGGCTTAGGTTAAAAAAAAGATCGCAGTCGTCGAAAAAAATCGCTGTCAAAGTGTTAAACTGTGTGACTACATTATAACTATTGAAACTATGTATCCTAGTTATAAACAAAGTAACTAATTCAAATGTTGCGTCACGGAATTGCGTACAAGACATATTTGTAAGAAGTTGTTGTGCATTCTTCATTCGCATTTGACGACCGATGTGGCGCGGTGGGCGAAGGTCCGCCTGCGACGCAGGAGGATGCGGGTTCGATTCCCGCCTCGGAACAATTGTGTGTACGATCTGCAGATATTTGTTCCGGGTGGTCGTTTTCTATGTATAACAAACAATATATATCTATGTAATGTATTGTATTAGGTATATCAGTCATCTAGTACCCATAACACAAGCTCTGCTTAGCTTGGGGCTAGATGATGCTGTGTGAATTGTCCAGCATTATTTATTTATATTTATTTATTTATTCTAAGAAATGTAATAATGTAGGTACCAAAGTAATAAATTTCTTAGAAATTACCCTCAGTGGGAGGCTTACGCACTATACTAACAAATACCTTGTCGCACGTTGCCATACTTTTGGTCCGTACCCAATGTTTTTTGTTCGATCAAGCATACATAAACTTGCTTTGAATGGATTGAGAGTCAAGGTTATTACTAAATAAAGATTAGACACTAAAAAATTATTGTAATATTTATTAGTATCTCTGTTTACAGTACACTACATAACTTGTAAACCACAAATAAATCAAAAAATGTATTTGTTAGTATTTGTTAGTGTCTTTTCAAAATACATACCTCTTAATTGTACACCACAAAATTAAAGAAAACATATAGACATTAGCATGAGACATAAAAGTACAATGGGTGACATTATCGCGAGCGGCCCTAGGCTGATCATCAGCGCTGACAGCTCAGCCAGCGCCGACGGTCAGCGCGGGTCGTTTTAGTATTCTGCTGATCGCCTATATCGCAAGTCGAAAATGATTGTACGCAACCGGCGGTGCGATCGTAAAATGCTCACTGAAGACAGAAGCGCGCGGGCGCTGGTCGGCTCGACCGCTCAGCGACGCTGATGAGCGCGTACTGTCAGCGCTGAACGGTCGGCGTTATTCTAAAAGGTTTCTATAGCGTCCATACAGATTGCAACGCGCTGAGCTCTCAGCGCCGATGGTCAGCGTGACACTAAAATCAGCCTTATAGAAGCGATTTATTTTAGCGATTTTACCTTTGGACAGATAGAAACTTGATAATTTAAGAGAGTCAGAGGTGTATACAACATAAAATTATTAAATAAACCGTTTACTTAACATAATTGTTTGTTTCCAGGCGGCTATAGTACGGATCATGAAGACCCGCAAGACCCTGAAGCATCAGCACCTGGTGGTGGAGGTTCTGAACCAGCTGTCTTCGCGGTTCAAGCCTAGAGTGCCGGTTATCAAGGTCAGTGTTATTTAAAGATAGATAATACTTTATAGCACAGTTAGTTTATAAGAACAATGTAAACTAAAAAAAACAAGATATAATTGACGGTCTTATCGCTCTTGAGCGATCTCTACCAGACAACCATGGATGGATAGGATCGTGGAAAGTACCGGATATAATATAATATATAATAGTGTGCTATTTTATTATATTCTGCTAGCTGCGCCACGCGGCTTCGCCCGCGTGGAAATTTCTTTGCATTTTTTTTTCTTTTGAAGCTGTCATGGTTATCAACACTTAAAGTCACTTGTAGTGTCTTCAGTTATTCCGTGATCATGGCGCATGAAACTGTGACGATATATTGGAAAATTCAAAAATCAAATCATGGTAAATATCCCGTTTCGAATGTCTTTAAATTTTTTTATTTGTTCCAGAAATGCATCGACATTCTGATCGAGAAGGAGTACCTAGAGCGTACGGAAGGCGAAAAGGACACATATAGCTACTTAGCCTGATAACTCACTAACGTCGAATAAATATATACTGTACACTAGATTATTGGTTTCTTTCTATACGAAGGCCCCGATCGCCCTGCCAATAAATATGCTAGACATATAATGCTGGACAATACACACAGCATTATCTAGCCCCATGGTAAGCAGAGCTTGTGTTATGGGTACTAGATAACTGATATACAAATACAATACATTACAAAGATAGATATTTTTTTTATTATAAGTACACAGAAAACGACCAGAACACCGGGGAAAAGTATCTGCAGATCGTACACACAATAGTTCCGAGGCGGGAATCGAAACCGCAACCTCCTGTATCGGTCGTCATGTAAAAGCTATCCACATATTTAGCTTATAGATTTGTACTTAACACTTCACGGAATTCTGAAAAGAAAATAAAACTATTTATTAGACACATACTGAATAAACTTAGTTACACGATTATAAGACTAGGTAATTAGTACAAGACAGTAGAGTCTGTGCAAAAAGAGAACCGTCGTGGCTTTACGGTGCACTAACATTTTAAGGATATATTTTGATGAGGATCAAAAATTAGGATATTAGTTAGTATGTTACGGGAGTCGAAACACGATTGACTAAACTTAACTCGATAGAAAAAAATGGCAAAGTTTCCTCTAAATCTTAATTTTTACAGAGATCTCTCTACGGAAAAACCAGTTTTATTTGCTAGTTATTTAATATTATTGTAATAAAATGTCTTCTACGTGTTCCCTAATAAATACTTTAGACGATTATCGTTTTATTTTTTGAGAAACAGTAATATTTTAGAGCAATAAGAAATTTAAAAATAAAAGCCACTGAAATTGCGCGCGGGCCGATCATTCTGCCGCTCTTGCCTCCCTTTCTCGCCTTCCCCGCTCGGCGTTCGTTCGTCCTTGTCTCGAAAAAGCTAACTTATTTCGCCTTAACGCAACAAAAGTAGTACATTGTCACACGGGCGCCCTCAATTCCAGAGACGCTTCTCTTTTTGACTTTAATAGATAATAAGATAACAGGTAATATAGACAAAACAAAAAAGTTAACACATGTGTAGGTACTAATACAAGTAACATTGCGTTGGTACTAACTAGCCTCACAGCAAGCAGTCGAGTGCGCGTGTGTAGGTCTTGAGCTGTATATTTAGCTCATACATTTAATTACACGGCACGGTAGCCGCCGGGTAGGTAGACTAATGGATCCGTTCCAAAACTTCCAAACATACTACCCTACCATTATCTAACATACTAAAATTAAAGCTTTTTTGGAACTTGGACATTCCTGATTCTAAAGACGAATTGAGGATATTAGGTGGATACTGCCGCCAAATCTCGGCTGTAACTCCCGAGTACCTCATCCAATCGCCCCGTGACCACGATCGCTGTGACGGGATGAAAACAGGGTAAATAATAAAAGGTAAATACCCCGAAAAATAAGAATCGTTAGATTATAAGTGTTAGCCACTTAACTAAATACTGCCGTGCCTTGGGCACTCCTAGCAGGGTGCATACATGACATGTTAGCACTAAAAATATTTATTATTGAAAATTACGTTAACAAATTGATACGATAATTAGACATGATAATTACCAGAAGCAAAACCGTTTTACACTTTCGTAAAAAGTTTTTATTCTGGTAATTCTCTTCTTTACTAATTAGTTACTTCTTTATTTGCCTAGCCTGGCCGCATTTAAACCGAACAACGGACAATCTAATCGTGCTAAGATAAAAATAATAAAAGTAGGTACCAAAGCCTCAGTAATAGCTCTCAACCGGACCTGCTTATTACAGAAGTTACGTAACAAGTAAATTTCACCAAACTTTAACAACATTTTGGTCACTTGAGCGGATGTCGCGAACCGGACAATACTTTCGATTTTGGCAAAAAAAATAAGACCAAATCGTTCGGCATCTTTTCGAATTAGAACTGCATTTAAACTCTTTGTGCAAAGACTCGTTAGAGTTCGCATAATATTGAAAAAAGAACGGTCTTATGAAAACTTAAATTTAGAATACGTTTATTTGAATAGCAGGTATACAGGTTGTTGTAAAAATGATGCATAGGAAAATATTTTTTCTTACAAAAGTGATAATTTTATTGCATTTATCAAACCTCAGTGCTGTGACATGTGATTTAGAAAATACGATTTCCGAAGCTTTAGAATTAGACCCAAAAACGGTAAAAACTAAGTTTGTGAATGAAAAGTTCGAAGAAATAACAGTATTGGATGACAGTGGACGAATAAAAACTGTTAAAATAAAGGCAGTGAAACCGAAAGTGAAGAAAGTGATTGATAAAGTGCCGAGTCAAGTGGAAGTACCAGTGATAGTGTATGATAAGCCAGTGAAGCACAGGAATAAGTCGAAGTTTTTCGATGAGTTAGAGGAAAGTAAGTACCTCAGTCTATAGATCAAGACCTACTTAAGTAGATTTCTTATATTAATGTTTCTTTCACACCACAACTTAAAAATAACAATAAAATATAATTTTACTACTAAGCTACAGTCGGCGTCCTTATCGCTAAAAACGTTGTCTTTCTTCCAGACTAGTTAGATTTATCGTTTTTAATGTGAACATAATTTAGCATCTGACGTTAACGTATGTAGGTACTTAAATAACTACGTTTCGAATTATAGTCTTACATACATATATTACTATATATATATTACTTTGGTTTGGACGGACTAAATTTTTTATTAAGTCACTAAAGTATAGACTCAAACCTACCCAAATTCTTAAGTAGATAGAAATAGATACTTTCAAAATATCACAAAAGCGAAAATGAGTCAAAAATGCATCAATCATTGCGTAAGATAATAATTATTCGTGTTACGTCAAGCCGTTTGAAGGTTGACGCGGGAGAAAGCAAATTGTATGTAGTGCTAGTACATAGGGCGTGGCTATAATAAGTCTCTTGATAAATGGTACTTGATTCTGTGTTTAGGCGGGTAAATACTGGTAACTACGTCGCGTCGTACTATCTTTTTAACAGTTGTGATTATAAATCAGGGCCAGCCTGTATAAAAACTTTTTGAACACCGATCGTTAATTTGGTATACAACCTACTTCGTCCTTCCTTCCTCGTAGAGACTGGATTTCGCCCGGACGATGTTTGAGATCCAATCATAGAGTTAGTTTGAGTATTGAGATCCAATCATAGAGTTAGAATAGTAGGAACTCTTTGGTTCCAATCCAACCCAAAGAGTTTGAATAGTGTTCATGAAATTCGTTTAAAAAACGAAATAAATTATAAGCGGCCTTGAAAACACCTAAAATGAAATAGGTAGAATAATGTAGGACAACATAGCATCATTTAGGGCAGCAGAACGCACAAACATTTGTCCCAAGGCGGGAATTGAACCCACAAACTTCTGCGTCGCAGGACCTCCTCCGCCCACGGCACCACATCAGTCGTCAAAAAAATTGGTACCTGATGAGGGATTTTTATCTCTTATTGCTAAATTATCTAAAATTTTAGTGAACATCCCTGTAATACCTGTGTACCACAATAATAAATTAACTTATGATCGACTAGCGGACCTTCCCGGCTTCACACGATTTTAGTACGGAACCCTAACTTTTTTGAAAATATAATTTCACCGGGATAGTGTAGCTTCCCAAAGGTGAAAGAATTTTTCAAATCGTTCCAGTACTTTCGGAGCCTATTCATTACAAACAAACAAAAAATCACACCTTTTCCTCTTTATAATATTAGTATAGATAATTAAAGCACAATTTCTATACAAATAGGTGACTTAAATATGCAATAGAAAGGTATAAAATTATTTTAGGTCAAACTATTTTCTACACAAACGCTAGACGCGATACCTACGTAACACCACAGAGCACAGACTTCTTCGAACACATAGACACCTAGAGCAAGTTTTTAAACCATTCAAATCGAATGCAAAGACCCAATAATTATTCAAATCTAATATCGAACGTTGGAAACGTGACCTTACGATGACTAATAAACTGTAGACTTTCTCCGGAACGTATTACAAAATACTACGCATCACGATCTGTTATTTACTGTTATGTAATAGATGAGTGTTTTTCCTTGTAGCTTGTAAGTTGTTGTATTGTTTACAAGCGTGTAATTTGTTCCATTCATAGCGCAACATGCAAATTCATAAGAGTTACGTGTGATAAAAAAATATCGGTAGAGAATATTTTCAGAATTTTGAAGGATTTTTTTTTAAACTAGCTTAATTTGAGAAATGTATACCTTATTCATTTCTCAAATTACGCAATTATAAAACTTAAAGTCAAAGTAAAAAAAAAAATTTACATAGTAACTCTTCTTCGCCTCGCACTTGCCTTAAAGAAGAAAAAGGTCTTAAGCTATTACGAACAAAGTAACAAATTTATTTATATATTTAAATATGTAGGTATGTACCATTATATCTTTCCTAAAGGGCACATCCAATGCATCGGAGTACCTTTTTATAGTTAAATTGAGTGAATATGTATGTACGCAAATCATTATAATCGTTATTTTATGATACTACTAGATCAAAGGAAGTTGACATTCTAAATATAAAAATTAAAAAGTTAAACCGGAGGTAGCTTTCCCGCGCTCTCGCTGACACCTCTCTCTGGCGCCAGCTGGGGTGGTCAACATTTATTTTAAGGGCTAAAGGTTTAACGGTCATAATCTGCAAATAAATCGTTTAAAACTGCTGTCAACACTTTTGTCAATAATTGTATGTTGGGAAAAAATATTCAAACTATTGGGAGCCGTACTTTTTTACCGTCGAAATTTACCCTAAGCTTATTTAAACATCTTAATCACGGCAAAAATCCCGTTTAAGTAATCTTATTGTTACATCAACAAGCGACATCAAAAAGCACTCTACCTCTTAAGCAACCGGTTGTTCACTGGAAAGGTGTTACAATAAACGTTACTAATCGATTTAATCGGAATTTTATACGAATCAAAAACTTAGAAATATACTCTCATTGTAAGTACTATCCCATGCTTATGTACCTTAGTCTTTATGATTTTTAACAACATTCAAAGTTCCAATCCAAACAATTTTGTAAGCTTGTTATTGATGCTTCGAGTTTACTTCATTCATCTGACCCACCCCTTTCAAGGTAAATAGTATACATGTAATAAGCATAAAGTACATACTTTATGCTGTAACCTACTTCTACTACATAGTTATTGAAGTCATACATAAGTTTTCACTTAAAGTAAAATGTTTATCTCCCCACACTCTTGGTGGCATGTCTTCTGACATATGCACAGTGCCGCGTCGCTGCTAAAAACTAAAGCACGCGTAAAAAAACAAACCCCGATCGGAAAAAAGAACGAAATTTAAATTTTTGTTCAGTTAAAACTGTTAAAAGTAGGTTTTCTATTACAAAATTTAGGGTAAGTAGGCAACCAATCGAAAGTGTGCGTGACAAATTTTTAAGGTGTTTTCATGTGACTAAGAAAATTAGGAAAGGGATAAAATAATTAATAATAATAATAGGTAGATAAATTAAATAGGTATGTACTGGCTTTGGCACCATCAATAAAAGTTCACTATCTCTACAATTTACAGCTTATGAAAGAGCAAGTAAAAAATAATAACTATCTATAACTATTTATAAAAAATAATAACTATATATTTTAATTGTTGATGATTTGGTTGATAGGCAGTAAATGTTATGTTATTCACGTAACTACTGCTCTGGAAATTAATTTCTCAAACCATTTAAAGTTCCCATATAATATGAAGTTTTTATCTATATTCTGATGATCAACTGAATATAATAATAATAAAAGGTAAGATACATAAATGCTTTATTATATTAGCCTTATACATTCGGAACCTAGGTACTTAATTCAATTTTGGATTTTAACATTGAAAGGTGCTGAATATGTGCCTTAAATAAGACAAATTCTATTTTTATTTGTATTCTTGTTGATTTTATTTATATTAGTGCGTTTTTGTTTGTTTGTATAGCGGTAGTGAGTAGTCAGTCCTTAACGCCAACAAGTTGCTTTGCCGGAAGCCCAGCGTTGGTTGCTAGCATGCTAGTCATCCAACTCATGATGAGGCAAAACCATTTTGTTACAGGACTTACATGATTACCAACACGTTTAGTTTACCTTTAAGTTTAAGTTTATTTATGTTCTGTGTAAGTCTTTTAACAAATAAATTCATTTCATTTTTTTTTACAAAAACCAACCTGTAAAAATACATTTCTTCCATAAAAGTATTTGTTATCTGTATGGATTCGGTCATCGTTAGACTAACGAGCTGTATTATTTAAAGAAACGCGCGTGTATTATTTATTTGTAGAAAATACAAACTACAAAAAAAACACATTATTCGCCGCTCTTTGCCTGCAAAAGAAAATTATCAAATGAGCGGCAAAAAATTATTAATATACTCACGAATACATCCAAATTGGCTTGCTAGCAGCAGCGCTAACATGAATAATCGATAGATAAGATATATTACACTTACATACAATACAACAATTATAATAGCACACTAGTAAAAACAAACACGAATAAAACACAGTTACTCGGTAAAATGTATGTGTGTGCTGTAGTACGTCAAAAAGTAACTAAAATATCCAATCATGGTAAATATCCCGTTTTAAGTGACTTTACGTCAAAAAGGCTTAACGTTATAATTTTACAAAAAGCAAAAGTACTGATTTCATGAAAGCAACCCAAAGCATAGTTAAAGATGAGGTCAATGTAGGGTTCCATCTTTGACCTTCTTTTGTTATCAGTACACCACATAAATTCACTGATAAATCTACCTCCCCAAAACCCCTCATGTTTTGGGGAGGTAGGTTTAGCTGTGAACTTTGGATATTGCCAGTACAACACTTATCCCACAGGAAAGACGTTGCCCTGCTTCGGGTAGGTTCCGTTAGTTGAAAATTTTTGACCATTTCCCTGGTATTTTGGCATGATGACACTTAACCTTGTAGCTAGATTCTTCGTTCAAATACACGATTTTACACATCCATGTCACATCTTCAGCATTTCACAATATCACCCATTTCATATCCCATTGTCATACATATACATCCGGTTCACACAATTCATTGCAAAATCTTAGTTTTGTTAAAAACACAGACTTACGAAATACAAAAGATCTTGCGCATGCATAATCATCGGTTACGACCTGTTTCCTCCGAGATGGGTGGTGACATAGTTTGTACGTGGCCTTAATTTTGGGGAAGACGTGAGTTTTCAATTGGTTACACTGAGACATAGTGTGTTTGTTGCTTTAATTTTGGAAAATACGTGAGCTTTCAATTGGTAACACTGGGACAGAGTCTATCATGTTCTATTGGACATAGTGTATTCGTTGCCGTAATGTTGGGGAAGAAGTGAGCTTTCAATTAGTAACTGTAATAGACAGAGGGTATTCCTTGCATTAATATCGGGTAGACGAAAGTTTAAATTGGCAGGTAATAAAGGTATAGGAATAAGGAAAATAGGTCGCTACCTATTAATAAATAAGCCCCAGCGGAATACTGTTTATTCAACATTATTTCATATTTAGGTACGACTAAATGGAAGGTTCTATTATTAAAAATAAAAGTTGTTGGGCATTCATGCGTTCTTAACGAAACGAAAAGAAAAATAAATGAACCTCACTAACAATCTTGTAATTGGTAAAATAAACGACCAAACTTTTCACCAAATTACTTTCTCGTAGAAGTAAATTCAACTTATTCGATGAATCATTCGATTCTTTCGTAATCGATGTTTTATAATGCGTTTAATTATGGCGCGTACCAAATTTGAATTTCACTGCGCGCGAACGAAAGTGAAAACCGCGGGAAAGACGGCCGGTCAAACTGTTACGTTCCGATTTACTTTCAGTTTTACACTTTTCCTCTTAAGTTTATTGTAAAATCTATTGAATTAATTAATTAACCGCTAAATTATATTTAAAGATTATAAACTCCCAAAAAATAAGCGAAATAGGTAATATAATAAAGTATTGGTGGTGTTTTTCTAATTAAAGAGTGCTACAGCGTGAACAATGTTTTTAATATTTTTTTGGATAAATTAGATTGTTTTTAAACAAAAAAAGGTGTTAAAATAATATGGGTTATTCCATCTTGCTACTATTGAGTAGTAAGATGAAATAACCCATATTAGTTTGGTAAATTAATAGCGGAATCTACATTTAACACTACCTATGGTCATTATTTCGAGCTACTTCGTATTGTGTCGTGAGAAACCGTTCTCTTTCCTTACAATACAAAATACTCGGAAGTCCAATCTAAAACGTATTAGATACGAATTAGTCGCAGATTTAACGCACCGCTTCCTCTTGGAGTATACTAGGAGATTAACCTTAGATTGCCATTAGCAAAGAAAGCAACTGACAATTCGAGCAAATTACTGACCACTCAAATCGCACTCAAATCTGAACTCTACCACGTCACACTAAAGACTGAATTTTGCAATCAGCCTTTACGTCATTCTCATTTCATTTTTTTAAACAAAACTCCATGAAAAAATCAAAGTAAATCATACTTTATAACAACCAATTTAAGGTACAGAATTGGTTCAACAAGTTTCCAAGTTATGCTCTTGCTCGATTTGTGCGTAGGTTTTGGAAAGCTGAAGCGAAAGTCAGTACGACTCGAGTGTGACCACTTAGTCTTGATACTTTGTGGACGAGACCTTACGTTCCTAGGACGAGAACTATTGAATTTATAAGTAGGGACACTGGAAGCTAAAGCTGGTGACTTGTACTGTTGCGAGTGTTGCAACTTAGTAACAGATGTCGGTAAATGTTTTTAGAAAGTTCAAGTATATATTATTATATGTATATTACCCACCAACACCATCACTTTGTAGTGTCACTCTTTTTAATCCTTCTGAGTCACATTTATTTTTGACCCTAAAACCTATCAATGATATTAAAGTAAAAAGGTTAATGGTGTATAGATAAAGTCCTCTAAAAGCAAATATCAAAACTTCTTGTTCCATGTTTTCATGCCACTTAACGCAATTAGGCTGTTTCTGATTTTGTCAAAATCTGTCATGGTCAATCTAACAATAGTTTCATTACCGTTAAACATTATTTTACTTATAAATTATTGGTGTCGTAGGATATAATTTGTCACGCATACTTTCTTGTAGATGATTATTTGATTCGGGAGCTAAGAGTTCTGTTCTGATAAGCAGACTACTACTTACAGAAAGAACAAATGGATAGATTTATAATTAATGTGTTTTTAATAAGGAAAATATTAATACAGAAAACGGAACATAACTTTCTCCTTAACCCAAATACATACCTAATTACTTTTTTACTTTATTCATTAAATTGCAGATACCTACGGTTACCGTAATACCCAATTACCTAACTCGTGAGTCACAGATTTGGAAAATGTAAACAGCGTACAAAGTGAAACGGAACGTCTTACGGCGCGGACGTCTCTAGTTCCGAATACAAAATAAAAAAAAGCGCGCCGAAAAAAATGAACTGTCAAAACACAATGTGTCAAAAGTGAAATTAAAAAGTGCGATGTGCGTAAACGAGAACAGACTAAATGGAGCGGAGGGAAAAATCACGAGCAATTTCAAAATTCGAAGAAGAAGTGACATGCTCTTTCGATGTTTTCAATTGACTGTTATTTTTTGTTGTTTTAATTTTGGGGTGTGTTCAGAAAGCAATGATGTTTTGACATTACAAGACAGCTTGGATATAAGTGACGATGAAGTTTCTGATCGGCGCAGACCTTCAAATACGCAGGAGAAAGATATTCTCCTGTTAGATGCATTGGGGAGGAGAAAGGGGCAGTACCATAGTTCGTATGGTTCATCACAAGAAGATGACTCTATCATGCACCTTTTGGGGAAAAGTGAGTATTTGTTGCTGTAGACAGATTTATGAGATAAAGTATGTCAAAGATTTATGAATGCATATAAATAAATATGCTATAAGGTACAGAGCCAACATCTTTTTTCCATTTTTAGGAATTAGCCAATCAGTGTTTTGTTTTTGTAGAAATAAAATTATATTTATTTATAATTTCATTTCTTTCAATTTTCTATGTATTTTAATTATTAAATATATTATGTAAGTACTTTATATTATTTAGAGAACTTAGTATACGTAAGTACATAATATTATGTATATTGCTACCATTTCGTTTGTTCACCATTTTATGTGTAAAAAAACTTGAGTTAGCCTGAAAATTAGGCCTCACAAATTTCGAGCCAGCAAAAGCAAGGAACTAATGAGCGAAACATTAAAATGCGTCTTTTTCACACATCACGTACAAATAATCTTAACACTTTGACTACCGACGCACACGAACATATATAATCTCATACCGACATATAAAATAGCACCGTGCACTGCGACGTGACGCGCTCCTCTGGGTCGTAGCGCAAAAGCTTGGCAGCGAACGCGTTAAGACTTAATAGGTACCTACATACATATATCATGTTTGCTTATATATTTTTCTCCATCCCTAGGTTGCCTGGGAGAAATCGCTGTCAGCGATAAGGCCGCCTATTGTACTTTTAATATGTAATGCTTTTAATAAGTACAATAAAGAGTTCATTCATTCATTCATATATCTAGAAATGTTGATGTATAACGTAAATAGCATTTTTATCTTATTATTAAGTAAGCTATTTAGGAAGGTACTAATATTTTATTTGTACTATACTTCTTCCACTGGTGGACAAAAAATTTAAGTGAACATAAAAATAATATTATTAACAGTATAAAATATGACTTGTCTAAGTGCTTATTTTTAAGCCTAAAGAAACACAGGTACAAATTGAAAAAAAACTTTTCAATTTGTACCTCACAGTAAAAAAGTAGCCTATGTTTGATTTCAGCCTTAAAACTACATCTGTGCAAAATTTCAGCCTGATCCGTTCAGTAGTTTTTGCCCCAGGAGTTAACAAACATCCATTCATCCAAACAGAGTATTTCAAATAGGGCTTGTTACATACTGCTCTACATTTTTATAGAAGGTTATCTAAATACCTATCAGGAAATTCCATTTCGCTATTGTAATTAATCAAACTGGCCCAGTTTAATTAGTCTAATTACAAACAAAAGACCTAAGAATTTTACTTTATTTACCAATTTTTCCCGACTATTTAAGAGACAGCTGCAGAGACTTGACTACGGTTTTTTTTTTGGCTTTTAATGCCATTACTAAGCAAAGTTTTACTCCGATACAACATTTGCATAGATGTAGCTCTAGCCTGGAAACCAATATGGGTTAAGTTTGTTCCATGAATCAGTTTCAATAGAAACAAAGTGCGAAGCCGCGGGAAGAAACTATACTCTCCGATTTAGAAACGAAGATATTTTATGTCGACAAAGACTGCATGAAAACTTAACAAAAACTGATAATAATAACAGAAAACAACAGCACAACTTATAATCTAACATATGGAGCGAAAACTGATTATATTTGAAAACGATCGGGAGATCAACACATACACACACGCATACACACACCCTCTCACACACACACACACACCCTCACACACACTCATAGGCAGCTCCTGTTGCACGGACTGTGAGACCGGTGTCCTCAGGAGCAGCCGCCAGACACAGAAAATAAGGTATCAGTGCTATCTATTAAATTAAATAAAAAGTCCATAGAGTTATTTTTGTACGTCCAGTTAATAATAGTAAGTAATCATTAATAGTAATTATCAATTTAATTAATTTTATATTTGTATTTAAAAATTATATTTAATTTAGTTTATTGTAAAATCTATGTATTTGTAATGAAGAGCAGGACATCCTGGCACAAGTATATTTACATACTTAAAAGGATGTCCTAACAACTGTCTAGCATGTAAGATACTTTTTTCTACAAATAAACAATTTTCAATTTTCAATCAATCGAACGATGCGCGAAAGCATAACACAAGCTCTGCTTACCATGGGGCTAGTTAATGCTGTGTGAATTGTGTCCAGCATTATTATTATTAATAAAGCTTTCAAAATCAAAAATTGTTTCGAGCTTACGATACGAGCTTTGCTTCAATGATACCATGTCGTTAAAGATTTTCCACCTATATTCCTTCAGTTTTGTACAGAAACAGGTTTTTGAATGGTAGTAAAGTTGTAGATGATTTGACCCGTCTTTCATCATCACATTTCATTTTCCAAATAAGTATAATGACCACTCAGTTGTCCCTAATAAGTACCTATGATTATCATAATTCTCAAGATAGCCTTCATAGTAATAATTATATCTCTATAATAAATCTGATCTCCGACCTCACTTTCATAGAAAGCGTAGGGCGTGTAATCTAATGGTGATCTTATGGTCTGACGTCATCGTACGAGGTCTATGGTCTATGGTCTGACAGTTTTAATATGGAATTTAGAATAATGTACGAATTTGGAATTATTCAAAACATTATATCTAGTAAAATAGCAGTATAGTCCTTGCAGAATTAAATATGGAGGGAACCTTGTCAAAAAATATTTTACCCCACATTTATGTACTCTGTTTTAGAGTGTACTAGCTGCGCCCCGCGAGGAAATCTATGTGACAAATTGTTTTTAACCTTCCACTTGAATCACTCTATCTATTTAAGAAAATCGCATCAAAATCCGTTGCGTAGTTTTAAAGATCTATGCATACATAGGGACAGACAGGCAGCGGGAAGCGACATTGTTTTATACTATGTAGTGAACTTACTTTATGTCAACAATCACAAGAATTTTGTTTAGGACGAGTTTTGCTACAACTCGAACAACCTAACAACCTAAACAATAAAATTATCTTATAAATTAATAATAATAGCAACTATGTACGTTTTTGAAAAAAATATTATCAAAGTAGGACTTAAAAACCGAGTTTAGAATATACATACATGTCTTATTGCAAACAAATGATAGGTCAGTGAACTAATAAATTGACGACCCATGTGGCGCGGTGGGCGAAGGTCCGCCTGCGACGCAGGAGGTTGCGGGTTCGATTCCCGCCTCGGAACGATTGTGTGTACGATCTGCAGATATTTGTTCCGGGTGTTCTGGTTGTTTTCTATGTATTATAAAAAATATCTATCTATGTAATGTATTGTATTATGTATACCAGTTATCTAGTACCCATAACACAAGCTCTGCTTACCATGGGGCTAGATAACGCTGTGTGAATTGTCTAGCATTATTTATTTATTATTATTTAATTATCTCATATATGAATAAATATGAAATTAAATACCTAGATCAAGCAATATACATATGTATATTTACGTGCAGTAAAGATAGTAAAACGACAAACTAGCTGAGATCTATTTACAAGTCCAATAAATTATGTCATACAAGTAAAAACGATAGTAAAAACGAATTACATAAATTATGGATCTGAGCCGACGCGAGGCGATTAGCTGAGTGCTAGGGTTGTCCCACAGATATCAATGATGAATCATGAAAGATCGTAGAATATGTCATCATCATCAGCCTATAGCAGTCCACTGCTGGACATAGGCCTCCCCCAATGAGCGCCATAACGCCCTGTCTTCAGCTTGCCGCATCCAGCATCTACCTGCAGTATTCCGCAGGTCATCATCCCACCTAGTTGGAGGGCGTCCAACACTATGTTTACCGAGTCGTGTAGAATATGTAAATTAATCTAATAGGCCCCAGCAGAGAACCAGCACAGGTATTTTTACTAACACCTGCATAAGCTGATTTGGGACCATTTTGTAGCTAAAATTAAGTTAAAGAATATTATATCATCTTCGTTCTTTATTCTATCTAGTTCTTTATTAATAAGAATATTCTTATTCGTCAAACATAATAATAAAAATAAATAAATAATGCTGGACAATTCACACAGCATTATCTAGCCACGTGGTAAGCAAAGCTTGTGTTATGGGTACTAGATAACTGATATACATAATACAATACATTACATAGATAGATATTTTTTATTATACATAGAAAACGACCAGAACACCCGGAACAAATATCTGCAGTACATAGGTAACAAAAAAAAACATAACCAAATAACAATTGAAATACATAATAGTTTAAAATCTAAGTACATGAGTTTCTAATCAATAATTTTATGTTTTCTTTAGTAATTTTGCTTATTATTTATTATAATATGTCAGAGATTACTCCGAGTGCGAGGATTTACACACTATAATAACAAAAACCTTACGTAGGTATAAATTATTTAAACTGTCGATTTTCCGAAAAAAGTAAAGACCGAGCATGCGCATGACGAGTTCAGGCGGATTAGAAATATAATATAAAAGTATTCTAACGAATGTGCATTTTCGGCAAGTGGCAACCCTAACACCTTCGAACTGAGACACCAGTGAACGACCGTTTCACTTTTACATCGTGAATCAATACGTAAATAGCTTATTACTAATGTAATGGCCATTCCGGAGCCGTTAGGCAAATTATATGATAATGTTTACTAAAATAGCACAAGGAATATTGCACCTTATATGCGTTATCATCATCCAACTATATAGTTGCAGAAGTGTGCTATTCGTGAACCTGCAACCTCCTGCGTCGCAGGCGGACCTTCGCCCACCGCGCCACAGAGGTCGTCGAATAAATAATTTGATAGTAATTTTCTCTTGGACTACGCGTATTAGTTTTTATTACTTCCCACAACCTGTAACCTTAGAAGCGGAAATTACTGACTGGAATATGACTGACATTACCTTGATGATGATGATAATTCTTTGTTAATGGCAAGTGTGTCAGTTTGGACACTTTTCTGCCTGTGTCAAGTATTATCTGAGTCATCAAATCATTGTATGATATTTTCACCAGAGCCTAGTTCGTTATCTAGCAGGGTGCACCACGTGCAGGTTAGGTTGACTTGGGAGACGAGATGTTGGAATCCCCCTTACAACCCTGACATTACCTTGTCTCCTTGTTGTCACCTTGTTATTTTCTGTTATTCTTATCAGTTGGCTCTATTGGCTAACGCAGAGTCATGGCGCAAGAAGTTGAAGTCTCTATTGACGTAGATATTTCATTCTAGAACTGAGAATAGTAAAATGTTGCTGACAGTGTAATCATCAAGTAGAAAAAGCTATTTCAATGCCAATCTAAGTCGAACATGACACCAATACTAATTACCCACTCTCACGCCATTCAGTTCACTGTCTAGTTCACTCTTGTGATGTGTTGCGTGTATGGAATGCCCTTGGTAATCTATGTAACGGAGTAGGTACTTTATTTGTCTCACTTGTGGGCAAATTGGGTAATGGTAGTTGAAAATAGGGCTTTGAAACACAGTCGGCAGGGCAACACCTCTGGCTACAGAAATCGCGAGACTGTTTCTACATGAAGTCATTTAAAACGGGATATTTACCATGATTTGATTTTTTCCAATATTATATTATCCAATATCCCGGTTTAAATGACTTTAGTGTTAATAAACATGATAGTTGCATGGTTTCTACGAAGTCTTTCATCTTCCGTGATGGAACAAGAATTCCATTTATTGTCCTCTTTGTAGAATTGGTCTAACTTTAAAATGAAAAAAATGAAATGAAATGAATGAAATGATTGCATTGCAAGCTAAATAAGGAAGATGTATAAGGACCCTTAGACCATCAAAGTGCGCACAGCGTCGCGTCGCATTGCGTCTCGGTGTGATCTGACCCTAAGGCTTCCTCAATTTAATTTACGCCATAAAACTGGCATTTAGCAGAATGCATTTTTTTATGTAAATAAATCTAATTAGATGGTCTCGATAGGTATAAAACTTAAAATATCTTCATGGCTATGTACAGAATAAAATAAAAAAACGTTTACTTTCCACAATGTCTGAAAATACATACACTCTTAAAATACCACAGTTCATTGATATGCGTGACATAAAATCTCATGTCGATAATTATCTCACAAATCGACATTTCATGCCAAAACTTCTAAGATTCAAGTCGTTTTGCGTGTAAATAGTTGTGCTAGATTTACGCAAAATGTATAATACTTTGTATTTGACAAACAACTACTAAAATAAGTGTCAAGTGATTTGCTGGAGTGAATAACTTGAGACGTTATCTAGTGATTAGGGTGGGAACCACAGGGTTCTTATTAGGATGAACTGGTTCAAAATATGCCTGATGGAACTTTATGTTTTACACAGTGGTATGTGACTATTTGAGGACCTTTGTGGCGTGGTGGGCTAAGCTTCGCCTGCGACGCAGGGTTCGAATTCCGCTTCGGGACAGATATTTGTACGATCTGTAATTATTTGTTCCGGGTGTTCTGTGTGTTTTTTTTTATTTATTTTTATACTTTATTGCACTACAAAGAGTACAAAGGGTGGGCTTAATGCCGAGGCATTTTCTACCTGCCGACCAGGAAACATATGTTTTATATAAGAGGGTTGGCGTGCTAACATTACATATTTAGTTTACTATAATAAAAAAATATCTATCTATGTAATGTAATGTATTATGTATATCAGTTATCTAGTACCCATAACACAAGCTCTGCTTACCATGGGGCTAGATAAGCTGTGTGAATTGTCCAGCATTATTTATTTATTTTATTTTTACACTATCTGCATACTGTTTACGAGCTTTAAGTAATTCCAGTGTGTGTAGAACACAATGGAATTACTTAAAGCGCGTTTATGTCTTTTCTATCGAAGTTTGTACAGAAAAAATTATTAATTCAATGTCTCGATTTTACTAATATTAACCGTTTAATAAACGACCGACCGATGTGGCGCGGTGGACGAAGGTCCGCCTGCGACGCAGGAGGTTGCGTTTGATTCCCGCCTCGGAACAATTGTGTGTACGATCTGCAGATATTTGTTCCGGGTGTTCTGGTCGTTTTCTATGTATAATAAATAAATATCTATCTATGTTATGCATTGTATTATGTATATCAATTATCTAGTACCCATAACACAAGCTCTGCTTATCATGGGGCTAGAATATGCTGTGTGAATTGTCCAGCATTATTTATTATTTATTTATTTATTAATAAAACGTTAACCCCGATCTCATGAAGCGCGTTTATGTCTTTTGTATGGGCATTTTAATTTTAGAACAGAATCTTTATGATTTTATTCCAACATCAATACATAAAAAAATTAAACAGAGCATAATACCAAATATCTAGTGCGGCACGACGGTTCAGCAATATGAGTTTCCATTTCGATCTTTTTAGTAAACCTGAGAAAAAAAGGTACCCTTTATTTAGAAACCTAGTTTTGGTAATAATAGATAAATAATTATTAATTCATGTTAAAATTTATTGGCAAAGAAAGTTAAATACAAGTACATATGTACATACAAATAAATTAATTGAAAGGTAAAAAAAATATAGGTCAAAGCTTTTAGAGCACTTTAAGCGCGTTTATATCCGATTTATTCAATACCAGTATAAGTAAGCTTAGACGCTTACTTAGTGACCAATTCTTTAATATGTAAACTACAGTATGTTATCTGTTTAAACTAGTTTTCTTATTTTCATTATTTTTCTATACTTATGTCTATATTTATTATCTTCATAAAGTCGTCAACCTACTTAGCTTCGTTAAAAAAAAAACACAAAAAAAATCAAAAAAGAAAAAAAAACAAACAAACAAAAAGAGGCCCCTCTGTGCCCCCACCAGGGCCGGAAAGAAATTTACAGAGATACAGACTTAGCTTCGTAACTTAATTTTTTTAAATTATCTATCAGCGGAAATTTTTAATTAGCCGTCAGCAAACATGCACTGGGTCTTTCCAGGCCTGTTCTGTAGGTATATGTAGCTCATTTGTAAACCTAGCTGTAAGTTTCTCCAAAATTTTGTAAATAAATAAATCTATTTGTATGGACGAACTGAATTAAATTGTCTAATAGAAAGAGTCGATTAAAATCTTTGAATTTAATAAATAAATAATGCTAGACAATTCACACAGCGTTATCTAGCCCCATGGTAAGCAGAGCTTGTGTTATGGGTACTAGATAACTGATATATATAATACAATACATTACATAGATAGATATTTTTTATTATACATAGAAAACGACCAGAACACCCTGAACAAATATCTGTAAATATCTATTTGAATTTAATCATTTATTATAGAAATTTTTAAAACTAAAGCCGTGCGCTCATTAGACCAACGCTGTTACCGCGCAGCACGAAAATGTGCATTTAATATACTTGTTATTTTTACAAACATTTTACAATAAAATGGCTTCCCAGAAGCCATTAACTAGTGGCCCGTGAGTTGTCTGTCATCTAAAAAGATTAAAAGTAAAAATAAAAGATTTTTTTAACTCGTACATACTCGTATAGATTAAACTTAATAAATCTGATACGGTCAATATGAAATCCATGTAAATATTACGAGTGAAAGTCAATATTTGAATGTAAATTTTTGTGCTGTGCGGTAGCATCAGTGGCGCACTGATCTGCGACAACCTTTAAAGTCTTAATAAATAGTTTATTTTTCTTCCTCAGTGATACCCCAAACCTGTCGGTACCGCGGCGCTCGCTACCCTTGCGGCCTCAGCATATCCTGCGTGATGAGCGGAGGGAAACCCATGGATCTCTGTTCAGGAGGCATGATCTGGGCTTGCTGTGTGGAGCGGGAAACTACCGAGCGACCAGTGGAGACAGCGCCGGTCGTTCATAACGCGAGTGAGTCATTGAACGAATGAGTGAATGATAGAATGCACCAGTGGAGGTAAGCCCGTGGACTTATTCAGGGCTTGCTGCATGGAGCGGGGCACCACCGAGCAACTAGTCGAGACCGCACTGGTCGTCCATAACGCGGGTGAGTCATTGAATGTATGCGTGAATGATAGAATATATCATTGGAGGAAAGCACATGGACATCTGGTCAGGACTTGCTGCGTGGAGCGAAACACTACTGAGGAACCAGTCGAGACCGCACTGGTCGTCCATAGCGCGAGTGAGTAATTGAATGAATGAGTGAATGATAGAGTACATCCGTGGAAGCAATCCATGGACTTCTGCTGAGGAGGCATGATTTGAACTTGCTGCGTGGAGCAATACTCCACCGAGACGAGTAGAAACCGCACCCGTCGTTTATAACGCGAGTGAGTCATTGAATGAATGAGTTAAATCGCTACCCTTGGGCGCTAGTAAACTCGAATGACTGAAATTATTTTTATCTGATGCACACTGAAACGGAGTGTTAGAATTCGTTTTTTTCGACTGCCAAATTACAAATAAATATTATAATAATAAATAAGCTGGAAAATTCACACAGCATTATCCAGCCCCAAGCTAAGCAGAACTTATGATATGGGTACCAGATAACATAATACAATAGATAGATAGATATTTTTATTTATTTGTTTTTTATTATTATATTTTTTTAGTTTCAACAAAATCAACAGCCTTTAATCTAAATAATTTTAACCTTAATAATCTACCTTACGGCCAATAAGAGATATATATAAAACGTCCAGAACACCCGAAACGCAAATATTTTTTGGAATAACTGCAAATTCCATTTCCTTTGTACGATGTTGCAATAAATGTTAGACACGCACCGCATGAAGGCTACACAATTTTCGTGACATTGAGTGTACTTACGAAATATTACGCACTCTCTCTTGTGTACCACCTTTATAAGGGTGCGGACACACGAGCCCAGCATACTAGGTGTACCATACATAAGTATAGAGTGAGTTTTAATACTGGGAAGATCCGGAATCGGAAGATATTAAATCGAAATTGTATGAAATAAAATTATTATTCTTACTTCTGCTACTCGAAATTTTTCTGTGCCCGTTTTATTATGTCAGTTCATTTTATGCGATTTAATGAGTTTTAAATAAAAATAAAATTGCTGCAGGTACTTTCCTTCAGTCCTTTGTGTGTATTAAACATAAAAATTACTTTAAAACAAAACAAAACTAGACATATAACTATAATAGACGAAATAAAAATAAAATAGTACTCCCTGATACAACCCTAACAACTGTTAGCAAAAGCCCCAAATTTAGATTAATTAAAATGTTTAATAAACTACCTGAAATCCTGAAATGCGAACCAAAAGATAAAAAGATATTTATGAAGCGCTTGAAAACTTTACTACTACAAAAATTGTGGAGTCTGACTAAGTCGCTGGTTGGTAAAAAAATATATCGAAGGACCTTAGATGAAATTGAATGAAGTGATTAATGCTGTACGACGAGTAGATACCTAACCACAGTAATAAGGGAATATATAGATCTTTGCTCGTTACACAGGGTAGATAAAATAGCTAGACCACTGACCTGAATTCCCAAAACCATGTGAGGATCCAACTTCCAGAACAGCCACAGCACTACACTCGCGAGTGATTAATAAAGTTTTAAAGTTATTGCACGGCAATACACAATATTCCAAGAAATGGAAGAAATGTTCAGATTATAAGATTTTGCGTAAATATGTCCACCTCGTACGACGGTTATGCTTGAACAGGAGTGGGGCAAAGTCCTTTTCCTTCACTCGTTCTTTCGCAGGTCGTTATCTCCAAACAGAGGGTAGGAGAAGTCGGCTGACAGCCTAACTAAATTAAACTACCCTATATTTTTTGAGCAAAGATCGAACATACCCCCCACAGAAATTATCATGATAATTTCCCAATGTACCTAACCTAACCGTGAATAGGTACAGCATTATAAGGTGGAAGAAGTGGAAGGAATATCGCCAATAGGGCGGAAATAATAAATTTAAACAAGTTTTATAAATAAGCTTTCATTATTAAATTTAAGAACCTACTCAATGAATCTTAAGCAGGTTTATGATTTGTTCGTTAAGTTTAATTTAAATAAGGAAGAGGACACAGTTTATTAACCGGTCTTTTTATAAGTCCCTTTTGCGTCCTCAGAGTGACAACTCTAACTATTTTGTCTGGACCTTCGTGAATCTGTTCTACCTTAGCGCGAGCCCAGTTTAACGGACGAGATAACTCGGATTTGATAAGAACTAAATCACCGATTTTCAAATTGGGAGGAGACGTGAACCACTTTGCTCTTTGTTGCAAAGTATGCAAATAGTCGTCAGACCATTTCTTCCAAAACGTTTGGGAGATTTTTTGCAAACACTGCCAACGTGACAGTCGGTTCATACCTACATCGTTAAAATCGTATTCAGGCACGGCAAGAAGACTTTGTCCTATCAAAAAATGAGCCGGTGTTAAAACATCAAACTCATTAGGATTATCAGATAAGCAGCAGAGGGGCCGCGAATTCTCTTCAAAGGTTAATGCCCTTTCGCCTACTGCACGGAGTAGGTGATGCTTAGCCGATTTAATGCCCGCTTCCCATAATCCGCCCATTGAAGCTGCCGTTGGCGGAATATTTTTCCACTCAATAGAACGGTTGGAGCAGCCTTCAGCAATTACATTGTTATTTAAATTGAAAAAATTGCAAACTTCTTTTAGGTGTTTCGCAGCGGCGACAAAATTTGTACCATTATCCGAATGTAGGCAAAAACATAAGCCGCGTCGCGCCACGAACCTGTCAAGCGAGGCGAGAAAACAATCAGCTGATAGGTCGCTAAGAACTTCAATGTGAACAGCCTTTGTGGAAAAACACACAAAAAGGCACATGTAACATTTAAGAATTTTTGCATTACGATTTAAACTGGCCTTTATGTGCAACGGACCTCCTAGATCGCAGCCAACATCATTGAATACTTTGTTAATTTTTAATCGTTCACTGGGTAACGTACTCATTACTGGCTGTATTGACGTAGGGCGGCATTTAAAGCAAGTGATGCATTTAGACAACACACTTCGAATCATACTGCGTGCAGATAAGATCCAATATCGCATGCACAAAATTCCTTGTAGGGAACGAGGTCCTACATGTAGGTACATTTTGTGATAATGTTCAATTAATAAAATTGTCAAATGACATTTTTTAGGCAACAGGAAGGGATGCTTTCTGTTGTAGGGTAGGTCAGCTTCACTGATCCTACCCCCCACCCTGAGGAAATCATGTGCATCCACGAAGGGTGAAAGTTTCCTTAGAGAAGGAACAAATTTATTATTTTTAATATTATTCAGTTCGCTAGAAAAATATTGTTGTTGTGTTGTTTTTATTAAAATGTCATGAGAAGCTTTCAACTCATGAGTTGATAACGGACCGACCGAACGTTGCGATGCTTTGCAATTTTTTATAAACCGCAAACACCAAGCAATGACGCGTTGTAATTTATTAAACGAAGAAAATTTTTCAAACATCATGACTGAATTTTCATTTTTTATCTTTTGAGAAGTGAAATTGAAAGCATCAGTGTTGGTTTTAAGTTCTAAAATTTCTGTTTTTTCATTTATGTAAAATGTACTGATCGGCCACAGATGAACGTCATCCTTGAGCCACGAAGGGCCGCTTGACCAGCGCTCATACTCAGCTACGATCTGAGTAGGTAACGCGCCGCGTGAGCATAAGTCAGCGGCATTGTTTTCACTTCGTACATGAAACCAGCAGTTCGACGGAACTACCTCCACTACTTGTGCGACACGACTTGATACAAATGTTTTTAGCTTGTAGGGAGGTGTTTGCAACCAGGCTAGCGCTACACTTGAATCCGTCAAGGCAGTAATTTTATGTATGTAACTCATATGTGGATAGCGTTGTGGGCTACATTTTGAATATAGCTCAACTTTACATTGTAAAGTACTAACACAAATGTATAATAAGTTAAATGTAGTCGTTTGTTATTCCTCAATAAATAAATAAATAAATAATTTTAAATGAAATGTTTTGAATGTTTTGTTTGACAAATAAAACCAGCTTAGAAAGCAACACCGCAGACATCAATTCGCCCCTTGGAATCGAAAGCGGCTTTATCGGAGAGACCTTGCTTTTACTGATAAGCAAACGGGTCTTCACCTCATTGTTTTGATTAACACTGCGTAAATAAATTACTGAAGCATAACCACGGGTCGATGCGTCACAAAATGCAACTAAGTGCACATCACAAAATTTAGGTATAAGCATGTGTCGCTCAATCTTTAGTGATGAGAGGCAAGACAATGAAGTGATGAATGTATACCACTTATCGCGTAAATCAGAAGGTAGCGGATCATCCCAACCAAGGCTTAACTTCCACAAGTCTTGCATTATGCATTTTGCTAAAAATGTACATGGGGATAAAAATCCCACAGGATCAAAAATGCTAGCAAGCAATTTTAGTACGGATCGCTTAGTATAGGTATTATCCGTCATATTGTAATCGAATGAAAAACAATCATCGATAGGTAGCCATTTGAGACCTAATACCTTTAATGACGAGCACACGGTGTCATCACTAAAGTTTATAGCTACTGCTTGATCTGCGTCAATCCTTGCAAGCAATTCAGAGTTATTGCTTGCCCATTTACGAAGGTCAAAGCCACCAAGCCTTAACAGAGCTACGAGCTCGTCCTGTAACGTACAGGCTTCGTTAAGGTCCTGCGTAGACCATAGCAGGTCGTCTACAAAAAAACCATTCATAAGTATTTCAGCCGCGCGAGGATAGCGTGCACCTTCATCGGCAGCTAGTTGATGTAGGGAACGTACAGCTACATACCCAGACGAGCGCAAGCCGTAGGTATTCGTCACAAGCTCAAATGTTTTTATTTTATCAGTTGGCTTTTCCCGCCACAGAATATGCTGATAACAGCGTTCAATAGGGTTGATATGAACCATCCTGTAGAATTTGGCTATGTCAGCTGTGAAACAAATTGGATATAAACGGAAATTAAATATTATTTTCAAAATATCATGGTGAAGTTTTTTGCCTGTAAGTAGGTTATCATTTAATGACACGCCGTTAGATGTTCCTGCTGAGCCATCAAATACTACTCGCACGGGAGTAGTTGTACTAGAACTCTTTACCACACAGTGGTGTGGTATAACGTACCTACTTGGCTCTGTACCGGTGTATAGTTGCATGTGCCCCATCTGCTCGTATTCGCGCATAAATTCTATGTAGGGCTCACGCAACTCGGGTGAACGAGTAAAACGTCGCTCCAAGTGATGTAACCGACGCACGGCATGGTTATAAGATTCACCTAGAGGAGTTTGATTAGGGTTCAGTAAGATAGGTGAAACGTACCTACCGGTCTCGTCCCTATAGTGAGACTCTGAATAAATCTCGTCGGCTAGTTTATCGAGTGGGTTCATAGGGATGTCGCACGGCGCCTCCTCTATTTCCCAAAATGATTTTAATTGGTTGTTGATGGTGTCGCTGTCATTAGTGTACGACACTAAATTGCAAGACGTTGCAATATTAGCGACATCATCAGAAGTACACGGTACTTCAATTTTGCCACACAATACGTACCCAAAGATGCTACTTAGCGCAGTGGGCAATGTGGAACTTATTGTTATTTTATTTCCATCATAAATATGAGGAAATACATCACCTGCGAGTATGATGTCCACAGGTGACCTTTTATGGAAGTAAGGATCCGCTAACAATAGATTTTTATATTGTTGGGATATTTCTTCAGAAATTTCTACCGTAGGCAAGTCCGAGGTAATTTTTTGTAAAATTATTGCATCTATTTTTAAAGTAGGCTTATTACAATACCGCGGTGTAATTGTGCATGACGTCATGCCGAAATTCTTTACTGCGTTTCCGCCTAGACCTACAATATTGAACGGACATCTTTGACGTGACAACCCTAGCCGCTCTAAGCAATTCAAGGTTATGAAGTTTGACTGGGCGCCTGAGTCGATAAGAACGCGGCAAGCATGCGAGTTCCCGAATGAGTCACTTACATTAACTATGGCGGTACCTAATAACACCGTATGACTTTTGTTTACGCTGCTGGAGTTAGTGTCATGCGCTGTGCAAGCATTTATCGGTTCAACACTGCCACTGTTGGCGGGCACGGCTCGCGAAGTAGCAGGTTTGATTTCCGAATCAATGTGCAGTAATGCATGATGACGTTGATTGCATGTAAAACATTTGTATTCACTTCGGCAGTTAGAAGTCGAATGATTTTGCTTGAGGCAGTTGTGACAAAGTTTCAATTCATCAGCACGGCTGATTCTTTGCGCAGGAGACAATTCACGGAATTGCATACAGCGAAAAATCATATGATTTTTGTCACAATGACAACAAGTGAGTTTATTGTCATTCGATTGTGTTTGCGAAGCAAATACCTTCCTATTGTTGTTATCACTTGGTTTCCGGTTTTGATTCGTTGGCGTAGAAATTTTATTTTGCGAGATAGTGGGACTAGGATAGGCCTGTGAATGCTCTAAGATTTTTATTTGATTATGTACATGGGACATCAGCTGTTCATAGGTAGGTATCGTCGTTTGATCAAGAGATTGTTCAAATGTTTTTCTTGTACTTGGATCTAACCCTCTCAAAGCTATGTGGCACAGTACATAGCTAGATAAGTGCTCAATATTAAGAGCATTAATAGCTCGGTACGAGTGATCAAACGTTTCGATAAAATTGTTTAAGTTTGTAGGATACTCTGATTTTAGCGCGGGAAAGTTAAGCATCTTATCTAGGTATTTACCCACGAGCATTCTATTATCTTGATATTTATCTAACAAGGATTGCCAGACTACCTCATAGTTACTAGCAGTTATAGGTACACTTTTTACGATGCTAAGCGCGGAACCTTTTGTGCATGACAACAGGTAATGAAATTTGTCTATGTTTGAAATTCCAGTATGATTGTGCACCAAAGAACAAAATGTTTCATAAAATGTAGTGAAACTCTCAATATTACCATCAAACGTGAATAACTCGAGTTTGGGCAAACGCGGACGAATTTCACCGTTATGATTTTTATTGGAGGCACTTGGTGACACGTCAGCCATCTTGTATTGGCCGGCACACAGTTTTACGTGAAAGAATAAGTCATCAAAGCTTTTTAAGTCGTTCTCAGAGAATTCTGTTTCGGGATTTAATATTAATTGCAGTTCATATACGTCTAAGCAAATGGCTTCAAATGATTCCCGCAATGACTGTACCTCTGAGGCACGCAATAGAAACATATCTTTTATGTTAGGTTGAGTATCAAGTTTTTTCGACAAATCATAAACCTGCTGCATTTGCGAAAACAAACGTTGTTTTTTAGCTATTGACTTGTTTAAATTTCTAACAGCTTCTAGCTCTTTCCTTGATGGAGCCTTTTCTGTTTCGGTAGACATATTATGGAAGCGTAAAGACTAATAGGGGGAAGTGCCTAGGTATTCAATTAGAATTAAATTTTTAGAAACAAGCACGGCTTGTGAATTTGACAAAGGTTTGTGCACACGGTACGCAAAGTCTTTGTCGCTGTTCAAAATGGCGTTTCACAAAGAAAATTACCAACGTGGTAATTATGTGTAGTATGACAAATTTACGCAAGAATAAGGAATGAAATGGATGATTTTACGAAAATCTATATATTTTAATTGTTATAGCCGGCTCGAATGACCAAAATGTGGAGTCTGACTAAGTCGCTGGTTGGTAAAAAAATATATCGAAGGACCTTAGATGAAATTGAATGAAGTGATTAATGCTGTACGACGAGTGTACCTAACCACAGTAATAAGGGAATATATAGATCTTTGCTCGTTACACAGGGTAGATAAAATAGCTAGACCACTGACCTGAATTCCCAAAACCATGTGAGGATCCAACTTCCAGAACAGCCACAGCACTACACTCGCGAGTGATTAATAAAGTTTTAAAGTTATTGCACGGCAATACACAATATTCCAAGAAATGGAAGAAATGTTCAGATTATAAGATTTTGCGTAAATATGTCCACCTCGTACGACGGTTATGCTTGAACAGGAGTGGGGCAAAGTCCTTTTCCTTCACTCGTTCTTTGGCAGGTCGTTATCTCCAAACAGAGGGTAGGAGAAGTCGGCTGACAGCCTAACTAAATTAAACTACCCTATATTTTTTGAGCAAAGATCGAACAAAAATGCTATTATTCAATCCACGAATTTTTCTCCGATGACAATTTACAAAAAACCGAAAGTGTACTAGCTGACATACAATACAATACAATACAAATATTCTTTATTGCACGCCATAAAAACAGATACACTGGACAGGAAAAAGACAAATAAAGAATGTGTTGTACAATGGGCGGCCTTATCGCTTAAAGCGATCTCTGCCAGGCAACCTTTGGATGGACATGAAGAGTTAGAACAAGTATAGACGGTGGCGTGTTATATAGAATAATATTTAATTGGGACATACTAACAAATACATATTGATAGCTAAAAAAATAAATATAAAATACACATATAAATATATAATATAGGTGTGATGTATATGAATTAACAGTTTGATGTTGAGGTAAGGAAGTGTTCATAGACCATAATGTTTGAATATAGGGAGAGACTTAGTTTGTCGAATCGAAATGGGTAGTGCATTCCACAGTTTTATGGCATGTACGGTAAAGGATGAGCTATAGGAATGGAAGGGGCGGGGAGTTTTCTAGTTTTCTAGTACCTACAGATTAAATTAGTAAGTCTATCTACCTAATCATGACATTCCTATATTAAATAATTTAGGCTAACATTTGATAAGAACACAATAATTATTGTGTGGGGTTTTTATGCATTGTCACAGATAATATAATACACATTGTGTACCTACCCACTAAGACTACACCTAAGAAACTACCTGTATGCATGAAATCACAATAAATGATATGGATATGAATAATAAAATTAGAATAAAATTTTATTACATGTTTCGTGGCACCCTGTATGATCCATTGTATGTACTTTCGATCTTTAATGTAGCCAATTACAAAGATTATCCAAGAGCATTGGACCTTAAAGTAACAGCTGAGTGAAAGAGCAAGTGAAAGTATTGTAAGCCATTGGAGCAGAAATACAATAGGTAAGGATGATTACAGTAGGTACCAAGGTATAATTTATATATTTATTTATTTATTATTTTATTTTAACTATATTTGGGAAATTAACAGCTAACTTAACACTTTGAGTGCTGAAATCACACGGTATGTGTTTTCTACAAGTGACTAATATGCGTAAATCCACACTAGCGCAGCGGCTGAGAAAATACAGATCTTTGTGACTCAGCACAGCCGTAATTTTTTTCGAACGAAACGCATCTGCGGCGCAACACAACCGCTGTGTAGAGCGGCAGCACGAATTTTTTAGGTTAAAAAAAAGATCGCAGTCGTCGAAAAAAAATCGCAGTCAAAGTGTTAATGAGTATAATGTGATTAAGTACTTAAGGCTACTTAAAAATTTCCACAAAAAGCTACTGACTCTAAATCTATAGAAAGTTAAAGGACGACTACTAACGGTTAAATTATTATAATCTAAAAAGTTGGTACTCAAAATCAAATAACAAATAATCAAGAAGATGTACCGAAAAATCTGCCGCTTAGTATTCTTTTCAGTTTAGTGGGAGGATTAATGAAAATATCAATATCTACGAGTACCTCTCTAGAAAGAACGTTAAAGCTGTATTTGTTTACTATAGTTAGATAATTAAGTTTTTTTGCTCTATCAGAATAAATATATTTTCATTTCATTTCATTTTTCATTTCATTTTTCATTTCATTTTTCATTTCATTTTCATTTCATTTCATTTCATTTATAAAACATCTGCATGATCTCGTCAAAAATGTGTTCTGCCTGTAGTTTGTTTTACATTACATAGTTTGTTTATCATATAATGTCTACTTACATGTCCAAAAAGTCTTCCAAGACTCTAAAAGGTTGGAAAGGCACGTGTAATAAATAAATATAAATATATAATAATATATTATTTCAAGATCTATATTTTGTTACTAAAAATATTATAGAAGACTTAAAATTTGACGACCGATGTGGCGCGGTGGGCGAAGGTCCGCCTGCGACGCAGGAGGTTGCGGGTTCGATTCCCGCCTCGGAACAATTGTGTGTACGATCTGCAGATATTTGTTCCGGGTGTTCTGGTCGTTTTATATGTATAATAAAAAATATCTATCTATGTAATGTATTGTATTGTTTTATATGTATAATAAAAAATATCTATCTATGTAATGTATTGTATTATGTATATCAGTCATCTAGTACCCATAACACAAGATCTGTTTAGCTTAGGGCTAGATGATGCTGTGTGGATGTCATCAAGCATTCTAATACCACTTTAGTAGTTAAGCGGTAAAATCATCAAATTTCAATACGGAGCTTAATTTCAATACGGAGAAATATACAATGTATAAATTCACGCACTGATTCCGACCGCGACTGTACTCGGTAATTACCGGCTTATTTCCGCGACTGTACCATTCAGATGCTGTGTCGTAATAAGTAACGATTCACACTTTCACGCGCATGCGCTTCGCTATTCTTTTTAACTTTAAACAACCAACTAAGTGAGGGGCTGTTGTCCAGCAGTGGACGTCTTTCTCTAGGATGATGATGTAATAGCACGATTAAAAAAATTGCTAGCTTAACAAGGTAAATAAACGCGATGAAACCCGTTACTTATGATTAATAGTAAGACTTTCGAACCGTGCACAAAACACATGATTCACTACATAGTATAAAACAAAGTCGCTTCCCGCTGTCTATCTGTCCCTATGTATGTTTAGATCTTTAAAACTACGCAACGGATTTTGATGCGGTTTTTTTATAGAGAGAGAGTGATTCAAGACAAACCGACGGCCGATGGGGCAAACGTGTTCTTGAGTGGAGACCACGACTCGGTAAACGTAGTGTAGGACGCCCTCCGACCAGGTGGGATGACGACATGCGAAAGACTGCAGGTAGATGCTGGATGCGGCAAGCTGAAGACAGGGCGCTATGGCGCTCTTTGGGGGAGGCCTATGTCCAGCAGTGGACTGCTATAGGCTGATGATGATGATGATGATGATTCAAGACAAAGGTTTTTAACATGGATTTGACACATAGATTTTTAGTATATCTAATATACTTTATATATTAGATATTGATTCTATTTGATACATAGATTTCCGAGCGAAGCTGCGGGGCGCAGCTAGTAAATAAATAAACGTGAACACATTATTTAAAAATTAGTACCTAAATAATGCTCAATGAGCCCTGGCTTACAAAATTATCACTTAGAAATAAATAAATAAAGTTAAAGCTAAGAAATAAAATTTTTGAAATTTGAAATCGACGTTAGTAACATCACTAATGCCCGAGTACTCAAACGCGATTTTTTTACAGTTTTCAATGAAAATCTGTCAGCGAATCGTCAATTGACTCGAATAGAATTTGACGACCGATGTGGCGCGGTGGGCGAAGGTCCGCTTGCAACGCAGGAGATTCCCGCCTTGGAACAATTGTGTGTACGATCTGCAGATTTGTTCAGGGTGTTCTGGTCGTTTTCTATGTATAATAAAAAATATCTATCTATGTACCGATTTTATTATGTACATATATCAGTTATCTAGTACCCATAACACAAGCTCTGCTTACCATGGGGCTAGATAATGCTGTTTGAATTGTCCAGCATTAAGTATATATTTATTTATTGAGACGAGCTTAAATTTGAGTTAACACCACACACATAACTAAAACTAACAAGATTACGTCTTCTTCGTAACTGTACTTAATTTATTACAACTTCCTAGAACTTCTGCGGAAATAAAGAGTTACGGCGCTCATGAATTTGTATTGAATACGTAAGAATGAGTGATGTATGTTACTTAAACGTGTGTTACGAGCAAGTTACGTTTATATGTATTAGCGGACCTTCCCAGCTTCGCACGGTTTTAGTACGGATCCTTAACTATATTGAAAATATAATATAGCCTACGTTCACCGGGGATAGTGTAGCTTCCCAACGGTGAAATAATTTTTCTAATCAGTCCAGTAGTTTCGGAGCTTATTCATTACAAACAAACAAAAAAATGGAACCTTTCCTCTTTATAATATTAGTATAGACTAGTTTCTGCTCGCGGCTTCGCACGCGTTTGATTCTATGGTAACGTTTTGAGGATATTTTTATCCCATGGGAGCTGATTTTTTAGAACAACTTGTATGCAAAATGACAGTGATATTTTTAGTAGTTTTGGCGTGATGAAGTAAGACACATCCATCCAAACATCACAACTTGTATTAATATTATTATTATTTCTATTATTTATAGTGTAAGTTCCCACTCGTCCCCCTTACTTTCCTTTTAGATTCAAATACATATTATTAAAAAAAAATTACATAAAGCCATTACATTAGATACAGATACTATATCCAAATCGTTATGCCTAGTACATTGAATAATTTCATCATTTTAAAAACTACATCAGAGAGGGACTAACTAAACTAACTAAAGGGGAAAGTTCTGGAATACGAATCGAAGCCCAACCCTTACTTATATATAATTTACTTACCTACATACATAAAATTTTACTTTTTACATAAAACCATGTCAATAACACAGTAACTAACACAAATATACTGCAGGTGATCTAATCGAACTAATCGGAACGTTCCCTCACGAATATGACTACACCACCAACCAATTCGAAGCACCAGTCGTCATCTACACAGACCAGCATCGTCCCACACAATCCCACCCGTGGGACCAGAACTACTATCATGTCAAACCGTCTTATAGCGAGAAACCTTATGAGACACCGTATGAGAAACCATATGAGAAACCGTATGAGAAACCATATGAGAAACCATATGAGAAACCGTATGAGAAACCATATGACACACAACCAAATACGCAGGGCAGTGATGATTACGGTTCTACTAAGCCCCAAGGGCCTAGTTATCCGGGTGAGATTTTCTTTGTGTAATTTCTGGCGATAGAACTCGAGCTTTTACACGAAATTTTCGTAGCACTGCGCTTTTTTACACATTTTTAAGGTTTATCTAGGATGCATTTTTGGCGAACAACAGATTTTTTTACGTAAGAAACAGCTTTTAAAAATGCACAGTCACTAAAAGGTCGTGAAGAAGTGTCAAAGTGTTGCTTTCGCTTACGCTTCTATCGAAATTGCAACTCTATAGAAACGGAAGAGAAATCAGAGGAAATCCGACTCAAGTATATTCAAATTTTTCTGGCTTAACCAGCTTCGTGTGTTGGCACTGGCCAACATGGTGGTATGTTTAGATATGAACAATGTTCTCCACCTGCCAACTTATGAACACTTCTTCGTAGCATTCTTTGCTTACCTGTCCTGCCCATGTGGCTAGTCTAAAAAAAACAAAATGTCTGTATTTACGTACATGCACTTTTAAATTATTTTGGAAACAGTACGTAAAACAGCTCAGTCTTTCTCGCAGCAGTTTCACCCAAGGAGATTGCGGTAGCTTTGAACTTCGTTCAAGTATTCAAAAAGTATTATCTGAGCTTTCATGCATGAAAACGAACATACACCATTTCTTGTCAGGCTCTAAACAGTGTTTAGCCGAGTTCCATCGTCATATGTCTGTACTCGCTTCCACTCGCACAGCGTTTCTACAATCATCACTGCACCTATGTTTTATAGCACCATGCGTTTCTGCAATCATGACTGCACCTATGATTGCACAGCCCCATGCGATTCTGCAATCATCATTGCACCTATGTTTGTACAGCACCATGACTGCACTATACACGCTTTTGCATTTTACAGCTAATTGTTTTGTATGTTTCTTGTTTTAGCACATTTGACCATAGAATTGAGACGTGATCGTGATTTGCTTACCCACGAATACTCAAACGCAACTCAGATTTAAGCCGGTCTCAAGTGACGATTTTTTACAGATTTTCATTGAAAACTGTCAAAAAATGGCTACTTGAGACGTGCATAAATCTGAGATGTATTGATGTGAGTATTTGAGCGTCAGTTTCCGATCCCCACGATAGCAGCGCTGTGCCAAAATCGACAAATGGACTCGCGGCTCGGTCAAAATGGGGTAGTTCCATAATAAAACGTGGTACTGGGCTAATATGTGTTGTATTAATTAGTATTTATTAGTACCGTTTGATATTATTTGAAAGTAGTCAACCAGGTAATTAGACTGTGTTTGGACTATCCTCTCCAGACTTCTATGTAAAGTTACAATCACTCAAGACAAAACAATCAACAACAATGTCGACATAACACTACCCAAAGTGAGGTATTCCGCATTCGTCCAAAGTACACACCAACACGGAAAATCAAATTTAACGCTGATTTAATTCACATTCACAGATATCCCAAAGGGATATCCTTATAATGATCGATGAATCTACTACGAGTCAAAACTGTCGTATTATAAGTGGAAACAGCTTTATTTGCTCTAAATCTGTGATTCTTGTTACCTAAATATAAGCTTTTTGTTTCAAATAAATAAAATAAGGACTTTTGTATGCCTAGCTTAATGACCAATGGTCATTTCTAATCAAAGCCATCTCCGCCATTCCAGGTTGCGGTGAGCACTACACCCGCTCAAACCGCATCGTCGGCGGTCACTCCACAGGTTTCGGTTCACATCCGTGGCAAGCAGCCCTCATCAAGTCCTCTATCTTCAGCAAGAAGCTGGCCTGTGGTGGTGCTCTGGTGTCTGATCGATGGGTGATAACCGCTGCACATTGCGTTGCCAAGTAAGTTGACACGTAATGCTTGAAATGTATGCACGTAATGTGAAATGCTCTTAGCCTTAACTAGCCGAATTTTGGCCAAGGCGGCCAGTCGCAACGATGACTAGCCAGGTTGACACTCTAACTCTAAGACAAACGATGTGGCGCGGTGGGTGAAGGCGGGGTAGCTGCGACGCAGGAGGTTGCGGGTTTGAGTCCCGCCTCGTGACAACTGTTTGTACGATCTGTCGATATTTGTTCCGGATGTTCCGGGTCTTTTGTATGTATATTGAAAACCATCTATCTATGTAATGTATTCGACACGAAAACAGTAAAACCTATTTTGATAGATGATAATATCAAAACAATCGCCTGCATTCCCGGAGTTTATTACTACGTTTGAAAAAATTCAAAAGCGTGGACCGAATCAGAATCGGCCGGGGGATTATGTAACTCGCGACCGGTTTGCGACAGGCGTAAATTAAGCAATCAGTGCTGTCAAACGTCAATTTTGTATTATTTTGACAGCAGCTACAACGTCAAAATTGGTCAAAATTGGCGTTTGACAGCACTGATTGCTTAATTTACGCCTGTCGCAAACCGGTCGCGAGTTACATAATCACCATACGGGCTACTTTTGAGTTTTCATTTTCAATTTATTTCTTGTTTTAAAATAATTATTGTTTGACACAGGTATTTATTTTGCTTCAAAGGAAATCTCAAACACTGTTACATCGTTAAAGAAATAAATTCTTTGTATTTCTGTAATTAAACCTCTTTTTTCCATTGCAGCACTCCAAACTCCCAACTCCTAGTCCGCCTCGGCGAATGGGACGTACGAGACGTGGGAGAGAGATACTCGCACGAAGAATTCACAGTTCAGAGGAAGGAAGTCCATCCTTCGTATGAACCAGCGGACTTTAGGAATGACGTCGCTCTTGTACAGCTAGAGAGAGGGGTGGTTTTCAAACAGCATATACTGCCGGTAAGTTTCTTTTAGATTGTTCTAGAAGCTGAATGAGAGTTTGTAGTGAAAAGAAAGGCAGTCAATCCTTCGTTCGTACGAACCAGCAGACTTTAGGATTGACGTCGCTCTTGTACAGCTAGAGAGAGGGGTGGTTTTCAAACAGCATATACTGCCGGTAAGTTTCTTTGAGATTGTTCTAGAAGCTTCTAGAATGAGAGTTTGTAGTGAAAAGAAAGGCAGCCAATCCTTCGTTCGTACGAACCAGCAGACTTTAGGATTGACGTCGCTCTTGTACAGCTAGAGAGAGAGGTGGTTTTCAAACAGCATATACTGCCGGTAAGTTTCTTTTAGATTGTTCTAGAAGCTTCTAGAATGAGAGTTTGTAGTGAAAAGAAAGGCAGCCAATCCTTCGTTCGTACGAACCAGCAGACTTTAGGAATGACGTCGCTCTTGTACAGCTAGAGAGAGGTGGTTTTCAAACAGCATATACTGCCGGTAAGTTTCTTTTAGATTGTTCTAGAAGCTTCTAGAATGAGAGTTTGTATTGAAAAGAAAGGCAGTCAATCCTTTGTTCGTACGAACCAGCAGACTTTAGGATTGACGTCGCTCTTGTACAGCTAGAGAGAGGGGTGGTTTTCAAACAGCATATACTGCCGGTAAGTTTCTTTTAGATTGTTCTAGAAGCTTCTAGAATGAGAGTTTGTAGTGAAAAGAAAGGCAGCCAATCCTTCGTTCGTACGAACCAGCAGACTTTAGGATTGACGTCGCTCTTGTACAGCTAGAGAGAGGGGTGGTTTTCAAACAGCATATACTGCCGGTAAGTTTCTTTTAGATTGTTCTAGAAGCTTCTAGAATGAGAGTTTGTAGTGAAAAGAAAGGCAGCCAATCCTTCGTTCGTACGAACCAGCAGACTTTAGGAATGACGTCGCTCTTGTACAGCTAGAGAGAGGTGGTTTTCAAACAGCATATACTGCCGGTAAGTTTCTTTTAGATTGTTCTAGAAGCTTCTAGAATGAGAGTTTGTATTGAAAAGAAAGGCAGTCAATCCTTTGTTCGTACGAACCAGCAGACTTTAGGATTGACGTCGCTCTTGTACAGCTAGAGAGAGGGGTGGTTTCCAAACAGCATATACTGCCGGTAAGTTTCTTTTAGATTGTTCAAGAAGCTTCTAGAATGAGAGTTTGTATTGAAAAGAAAGGCAGCCAATCCTTTGTTCGTACGAACCAGCAGACTTTAGGATTGACGTCGCTCTTGTACAGCTAGAGAGAGGGGTGGTTTCCAAACAGCATATACTGCCGGTAAGTTTCTTTTAGATTGTTCAAGAAGCTTCTAGAATGAGAGTTTGTATTGAAAAGAAAGGCAGTCAATCCTTTGTTCGTACGAACCAGCAGACTTTAGGATTGACGTCGCTCTTGTACAACTAGAGAGAGGGGTGGTTTTCAAACAGCATATACTGCCGGTAAATTTCTTTTAGATTGTTCTAGAAGCTTCTAGAATGAGAGTTTGTAGTGAAAAGACAGGCAGTCAATCCTTCGTTCGTACGAACCAGCAGACTTTAGGAATGACGTCGCTCTTGTACAGCTAGAGAGAGAGGTGGTTTTCAAACAGTATATACTGCCGGTAAGTTTCTTTTAGATTGTTCTAGAAGCTTCTAGAATGAGAGTTTGTAGTGAAAAGAGGAATGACGTGAATGATCCTCGAATGATAGATTTGACTTGTCTAAGTGCTTATTTTGAAAGCCTAAAGAAACAAATATATTTTGAATTTGAATTTAAGATACTCCCACGAAGAATTCATAGTGCAGAGGAAGGCACGATACATTATCGTATTTAACAGTTAATATAAAATAATGTGTCACAAAAATTAATGAAACTTTTAAATGCTGAACTTATGTACCTCTGTCAAATGCTAATCATTAGATAAAATTGGTTGTATACCTACTGATTTAGATGTATTTCCTTTCCAGGTCTGTCTACCCGCAAAGCAAATGAAACTGGCCGGCAAGATGGCGACCGTAGCCGGTTGGGGGCGCACGCGGCACGGACAGAGCACTGCCCCTTCAGTTCTACAGGTCAATTATAATTAATTATGACATCCTTTTTAGGGTTAGGCATCCCGTACCCATGAAAGGGTGAAATGGGACCCTATTACTAAGATTCCGCTGTCCGTCCGTCTGTCAGCTGTATCTCACGAACCGTGATAGTTAGACAATTTAAATTTTCACAGATGATGTATTTCTGCTGCCGCTATAACACTAAAATAAGTACATATTTAAGGGGGCTCCCATACAAACATACAAACGTGATTTTCTTGCTCATTTTTATAGATAATTGGCACGGGACCCTTCGTGCGCGAGTCCGACTCATACTTGGCCGTTTTCTTGTATAGAGCTCCAGTCTCCTTTAACTAATAATTCGTAGCCTCTATAAAGCTCTGCGCACATTAATCCACCGCCGCTACTGAACATACATGTTTGGCAGTTAAATGTGCTCTATAAGGGCTTAAACTCCACTGTACAGTCAGCTGCGAAAATATGTATACACTCCCAAGGTTTCAATTTGATTAAATAAGTGTAAAACCATTGTAATTTATATATACCGCATTCTTATAAACGTATACGATGACGTCTTTATACGAAAAATGTGTGCGTGGACTTTTATTTGAAAAGTACCTAGTAAAATAAAAGTGAAAACTTGAAAACTGAGTGTATACATATTTTCACAGCTGACTGTACATCTCTATTCATACATTTATCAGTGACAGAATAGAAGTAAGGGTCAGTTCACACAGAAAAGTGACGCAACGCGACGTTGGTTCTTAAAAATATAACTTTATTTATTACGCAAACAGATACTTTTTGACTCAAGCGTGACACTGCGAGAGTTTTCGTGTTATATTATATCAATAAAATTTGTACCTTTTGCGCAGTAAATAAAGTTATATTTTGAATAAATGTACGCGCAGCGTCGCATCGCTATCTATACTAATATTATAAAGAGGAAGGGTTTGATTTTTTGTTTGATTGTTTGTTTGTATTGAATAGGCTCCGAAACTACTGGACCGATTTGAAAAGTTATTTCACCGTTGGGAAGCTACACTATCCAAGAACCGTGAACATAGGCTATTTTATATTTTGTTAGGTATCCTTACTAAAACTCCAATAATGTAATCCAAAGTGTAAAAATCACCTAATAAAGTAAAATTCGAGTTTAACGCGGGTGAAACCGCTTGGAACAGCTAGTCGATAAATAAAGTTATATTGCGCGCAACGTCGCATCGCTTCATGTATCGGTGTGAGCTGACTCTTAGTTTGCATTGACGTTGAATTTTTTAGTATTATTTGTACTAATGTATGTTTATTTATTTCCAGGAAGTCGACGTAGAAGTGATTCCCAACGAGAGATGCCAGAGATGGTTCAGAGCGGCCGGCAGGCGAGAGACTATCCATGATGTGTTCCTATGTGCTGGCTATAAAGAGGTTAGTTACTTTAAATAAATAAATAAATAATGCTGGACATTCCACACAGCATTATCTAGCTCCATGGTAAGCAGAGCTTGTGTTATGGGTACTAGATAACTGGTATACATAATACAATATATTACATAGATAGATATTTTTTATTGTACATAGAAAACGACCAGAACACCCGGAACAAATATCTGCAGATCGTACACACAATTGTTCCGAGGCGGGAATCGAACCCGCAACATCCTGCGTTGCAGGCGGACCTTCGCCCATCGCGTCACATCGGTCGATCGGTCTTTATTTTTGGTGTCGAGTTAGCACCACCTCAACTCTTCCCGCTGGTGTCGTAAGAGGTGATTAAGGGATATCCACACGGGGGCGGGCAGCAGCGCCGAGTGCAGAACAGATCCCCATGGAACTGCCATCCCCAACCTGCATACCCAGCGTGGGGCTCATGGGCATGGGCATATGGCCTCGCATACAATAAAAACTAAGTAGGGCACTGATCTAAGCCTGCGTCCTGCAGTGGACCAGAATAGATTTTATAATAAGATTAATTTGCCATTTTAAAAATAAAAAATAACTTAATTAAGTACATAAAAAGTACATGGCGCTTAGTTAGGAATCTCATTACCAATATATAAGTTATTCTTAGAATAACTTGTGGTAGTGAGTGTTTAATAATAGAATTTAATATAATTGTAGAAAACTTGTGAATTATTAAAAAAATATATTTATAATATAATTCTGGACGATTCGTACAGCATCAACTAGATAGATATTAACACTAGCAAAACAGAACATAACTTACTAAATCTTTCCCCCAGGGCGGGCGAGACTCCTGCCAAGGCGACAGCGGAGGCCCACTCACCATGAAGCTGGAGGGGCGCAGCACCCTCGTAGGCCTGGTCTCATGGGGCATCGGCTGCGGCCGGGAGCATCTGCCAGGAGTCTATACTAACATACAGAAGTTTGTACCTTGGATCAACAAGGTGCTGAACCCTTAGAATAAACTCAACCCTTAGTATGAACTCAACCCTTAAATAATGCTGACTACTCAACACAGTGTTTTTGAACATCATCTAGCCCGAAGCTTAGTAGACCTCTTGTGTTTTAGTACGAGAAATGGAAAAAATATGTACCGCTCGCGGAGCCTACACCAACATACAGAAATTCGTGCCTTAGATCAACAAGGTGCTGAACCCTTAGAATAAACTCAAACCTTAAAACAAACTCATGCTTTAAAATAAACTCAACCTCAAAATAAACTCAACCCTTAAATAATGCTGGACTACACACTCAAAATCACAGCCCGAAGCTTAGCAGAGCTGTGTTTTAGTACCAGAAAAGGAAAAAAGATCGGCAAACACCAATCAGAGACGCGATTAAAAAAACAGAGCGGCGCGCTTCGCTCGCAACTCTCCGTTATAAATTACGGCTCGCTTTGAACGCCGTAAAAATACAGCATCTTTTTCAAATCATCCCTAATCTTGAGTTGCTAGCTCGGCATCTAATAACAGCATGGCCCGTTTAAAAAAAACTTTGCCCTCATGTTTTATTGAAAAAATTGAATAAAGTTTATTTGAAAATATGATGAAATTGAATTTTATGAAGAGATTTTATCAAATAATAAAACCTTTAAGGGACTGCACAAAACTCGTAAATATATAAGCTTTTACGTTTTAGAATGTTGTGTATTTTTACTATATACATTACATAGATATCATTTTCATTTGGCTTGATTTTCATAAAAATTCTAAATACTTTTGTTTATATAATAATAATAATAGCCCTAGTCACCGGCCGCTTGAGTCCAGCTTCGCGGTCGGTGATCTACCGTTTTGATATATTTTTTACTGTACAATAGTTTTACAATATTTTATTGTATTTTCTATAGTAAAAAATGTATTTTATACGATAAATGAGTGAATAATAATAATAATATTCGTTTATTTCAGGCAAAAAACCCATATCACAAAATATATATATATATATATATCACAAAATATATATATATATTGTGATACTACTATATGGATACCTAAATTTTTACTACTGGTTGCATTCGGTGTTTGTCTTTTAATTTGAAAAACACTTACTCATTTTAAAGGTTATTATTTATCATTGTTACCATTTCTATTTATTTAATTATATTTTAGCGTTTTTTTATTTTAGATTTTATAACTTTAATATTATTTTAATGTTATAATTCATCGACAAGTCATTTTGTATTCATATCATTGTAAATTATCATCATTTGTTTAAATATCATTAGATTTTATGAAATTTAAATATTTTGTGTTTAAATATATATTAGTTTTAAATGTTTAATTTTAAGTTATTAAGGTGCTTAGAAAGTCTTAAATTAGGATGGACTATGTGGTCCAGTTATTTATTTCTTAGGTTATTTTTGTAAAACTTTTTTACTTTTGTATATTTTTTAATAAATTAATTTGAACTTTAGTGTTTAGTTTTTATTGATTACTAGCTGCGCCCCGCGGCTTCGCCCGCGTGGAAATTTCTGCGCGATTTTACGATGTTTTCTCACCGTTTAAACATTCCCTGGACTACGACAAATATTTCAAAACCAAAATCAGCTAAATCGGTGCAGCCGTTCTCGAGTTTTAGCGAGACTAACGAACAGCAATTGATTTTTATATATACATAAGAACAAACTGATTAATTTCAAAAACTATGGAATCTTAAAATTTCATAATAAGTACTCAATAGAATATTACTTTATAACTCACGAAGAACCGACAAGCGCTGTGGTAAATGTGTTCTCAAGTGGGGACCACGACTTGGCAAATGTAGTGTAGGACGCCCTCCAACCAGGTGGGTTGACAATCTGCGAAATACTGCAGGCAGATGCTGGATGCGGCTAGCTGAAGACAGGGCGCTATGGCGCACATTAGGGGAGGCCTATGTCCAACAGTGGCAATACAGAATGATGTTCAAGAAATGACTACCTAAAGGTTTCTCCGATAGCAAGTTTTCTTTGTAAATGTCAAAAAACTCTTGATTTAGACTAAAAACGTTTTAGCTTGATTCTAAGCTTATATAAACTAAAGCACAACGTTAAAGGGTCCATTCCGACCCCTTTCCCCCACTTATTTCTTTGACCTTCTAACAGTCTGTATAATAAAATGAATCGATTCCGTTTTATGGCGCCATCTATTCGTTATCCATTATACTACAATCCTAACTCGAGCGCCATAGGTAACGTTGGCGTTATAGTGAAAGAGGTCCAAGCGCGCAAAAAGACAAAGATACGCACGAGGTCAATAATTTCCATCGTGTTGCTGAGTTCTTAGGCTTATGCATATAGATAGCGCTTTTTACAAACAGGCCTAGAAGTTTAGGTACACGCAAAGTACGCGTTGAAGTCTTTTGTATTGACAATTTCAAAGAAGGGTTCTCGAAGCCAAACGTATCAACGCAGGTCTATTCCATCGTATCAGCTATCTGGGACGTAAGGGGGACTCCAACATCTCGTCTCCCAAGCCAATCTAACCTGCACTTAGTACATTCTGCAAGATAACGAACTAGGCTCTGGTGAAAATATCAATCCATCTTCGTAATTTGATTACTCATATAAATAAAATAAAATAAGTTTATAGCTATAGTTAAAATTTCAGTGTATAGAAAATAAATTTATCTATACAGTGAAATTTGAACGATTGCTCCGTGACAGTACCACTTAGAGTGGTGAAAGCCTCCTCCAGGTTCCGGTCCTTTCCATACCTCTCTATCCAAAGCCAGTCTGCTCCAAGTAACTCCAGCTACTTTGGCTATATCGTCTCTCCAACGTTTTGATGGTCTGCCTGGTCTGCGCTTTTTATCGAGTGGGTACCAGTTTGTTACCGTTTTGGTCCATCTATTATCCATCTATCGAATTTTGATTGAATGAATGAACGAAAAAGGTTTATTTGACACGACACATAACAATTTTAAAAACATAAAGGATAACTAAGTGCTAGGCACAGTGTATCAGTTTCAGTTTATTTATTTCCACCGTAGGTAGGTACACATGTTAAACTTGATGTCGTTAAATTCTATTTTAAAAGAACTTTTAATTACTAGAACTTACTTGCACAAATTTAATTACTAAAATAATATTTATCTTAGAGCATTAAAGTTTGGTTTAATGCTCTAAGATATTTATAGATAAGTGTTTTTAAGGTAATAAAGTAAGCAAAGCAAAACCCAACAAAACTATAGCCCCTCATTTCATTTAAAAGCCTGTAATGTAACGAAATGTGCAAACTGCAAAGCTCCGAAACATTTCGCAAAACAAAACTTCATCTTTTTCTGTCCCTCGCAGCAGGTTTCGAGGCATCCAAGATTTTTAACCTTGGACAGCATTATGTACCTTAAATTGCACTACTTACGACTTAAAATTAACTTTCCTTGTACATAATTTTGTAGATACAATAAAAATCTTGATTCTAGACTCTATATCCGTAAAGACAAAGTTAAAAATGTTTAATTGTGTTGCGAATGGAAGACATTTTGGATTGGATGAAGTTTTAATTTGTTATTTGCAATAAAGTTTATTTTGTTGTTAGGTTCAGAAATAACGAAGGTATATGTGGGAGGCTCTTAAAGGGCTGTTAACATATTGTAGAAGTTTTAAAAGGCCCTGTACCCAGAATGAATAAATAAATAATATCCATATATGCTAAAATAAATAAATTTATTAATTTCTAAAGTGAGCAGGGCTATATGCAAATATATTGTTTTAACCTGTAAGCTAACTGCTGTATTTTTTTTAATAAATAAATAATAAATAATCCATTTTAGCGCAGTCAGGTTAAAACATTTTAATAATATAAAAATTCCTATCAAAAGTTTTGTTACTCACGGGACTTGAACCCAAACCCCAGCTCGCAGATTTTTCTACTACGCAACTTAATAATAGAGATCGCTTCTAAGCGATAAGGCCGTCCATTGTACTTGTCGCATATAATGTATAAATAATTAAAAATAAATAATAACAATTAATAAATTGTATTGTAATATATGAGATAATACTCAGATGTATATTACATCTGCAAGACATAAAGTATTTATTTAGAAACTTCCAAAACGAGGAAAAACCTACGAAGTACAATATTTTCTTGTATTGGAATACCACTAATATTATAAACGCGAAATTTTGTAAGTATGGATGGATGGATGTTTGTTACTCTTTCACGTAAAAACGACGAATTGGATTTTAATGAAAATTTACAATAATATAGCTTATACATCAGAATAACACATAGGCTTCAATTTATAAAGATATATTGTATATTATCCAAAATACCTATCACCACGCGGGTGAAACCGCGGGGCGCAGCTTGTACTAAATATAACAATAAAAAAACACCCGTAAACTTTTAGTCTGGCCTTGGCTACATTAGCAAAAAATTTAATTCTAGAGCTGGCAAATGTTGGCTGCAGCGGAAGATATGGCGCTATGGCGGTCTTTAGGGGAGGCTTATGTCCAGCAGTGGGCCAGTGTGGGCTGATGAAGGCGCACATAGTTTGATATAGGTTATGTGAAGATCAGACACAACATTCAAGATAAAAATCATTAAGCGGTGAACTTTGTTCTTAGAATCAAGTCTTCTTAAAGACATACCTTATTACCAACCTACCAAACCAATAAAAAATCAAATGCCTTCGATAAAACCTCGCCCGTTACGGCAACTAGTTTCAAACCCCTGACATCATCCTCATATATATTCACTAATAAGGCTCATAATCGCTTAAAACCGATGTATACGACCTTTTTCCGAAGGCTGCGCCAGCGCAGCGCCAGTATCGGCAGTATCCAAGCGACTTTAGACCGCGCGGCCGCGATGCTACCGACACGAAAACGAAATTAAAAATCATAATTATAACAAATACGAATTATAAAACGTGTAAATAGAATTATAATTATAATTCGTGGTGTAAGATAATGTGATATAGTGCAATGGAATGTGGTTGTCCATGAGAAAAATAAGTGCCCTGTGATCTTTTTTGTTTTAATGTGCGTACAGGCTCTGTCGGACCGGATTTTTTATAAGGTAAAGTCGTAAGAATTATATATATATTGTTTATTAAGATGGTCGGTTTGTTTGTTGGTTGTATGGAGTATGTTAAGTAGCACTTTATTCATTTATTCTAGCACAATGTGTTCTTCCATGGTAGGGCAGCTATATGGTAATTATAACTTAAGGTGAAGCGAGTCCCAAAACCCACATTTCGACTGTAAGGAACATTTTAGTAAAACCAGAGACGAAGTTACCGATATAGCTCTAAGAAGTAGCAAGCTGAAGTGGCAGTGAGTCGGCCATATCTCGCGAAGAACCGACAACCGCTGGGGTAAACGTGTTCTTGAGTGGAGACCGCAACTCGGCAAACGTAGTGTCGGATGCCTCCGGCCAGGTGGGATGACGACTTGCGAAAGACTGCAGGCAGATGATGCGGCAAGCTGAAGACAGGGCGCTATGGCACTCATTAGGGGAGGCCTATGTCCAGCAGTGGTATATTATAGGTTGATGACGATGATGATGAAAACCAGAGACAGCTGTTAGTCATACACTGTAAAAAAAAATAGTTTTATGGTTAATGAGTAAAATAAGGTAAAGGTTGATTAACTTTTTGTAAGATTTGATTAGGTAGATTGCAAATTAGGAGTAAAATTACTAAATTGTTTTGACCATGAGGCAGACTGAGTTAAGAATAAGATTATAGGTGTATTGTCTGGCGTAACTTGGGTAGGGCTGTCAAATCTTTGAGTAATGATATCGAATAGGCCTGTTCATATAAATGAACAGCCACATAGAACCGAACGACAAAACATTACAACTTATGCACCTATATAATATCAGTTTCCTAAATATCCAAGCGTATATCTAAACCTACTCGTATGTATTTATTTATTTATTTTATTTGTTATTTTTCGTATATTAATTTTCGCACAAAAAGTTTCTTAAAGTTAACAGTTATATAGTTTTGTATAAACCAATCATGATGCCACTAATAGAAACATTATATTTAAAAAAAAAATAACAACGCTACAGACGCTAATTCGAAAAACTAATAATACAACAAATCAAAATAGACTACTGTATAATAAATATTTGAGGGCGAATTAAGTATGAAATGAACCTAGTTTGTATTGGAACAGCATCAAAGTTTCATACCTTATCACGGGATGAAAGAATAAAAAAAAAAAAAAAAAAAAAAAAAAAAACTTTTTTATTTTAGACGACCGATGTGGCACGGTGGGCGAAGGTCCGCCTGCGACGCAGTAGGTTGCGGGTTCGATTCCCGCCTCGGAACAATTGTGTGTACGATCTGCAGATATTTGTTCCGGGTGTTCTGGTCGTTTTCTATGTATAATAAAAAATATTTATATATGTAATGTATTGTATTATGTATATCAGTTATCTAGTACCCATAACACAAGCTCTGCTTACCATCGGGCTAGATAATGCTGTGTGGATTGTCCAGCATTATTTATTTATTATATTTTGTTTCTTTTTTCTTTATATTATTATTTTTCTATTCATTTTAATTTTTATTTAATAAATAATGCTGGACAATCCACACAGCATTATCTAGCCCCATGGTAAGCAAACTATACCTTGATATACTTTTATGGTTATGGTCTATAGGCATTCCACAAACCTATGTAACTAACCAAGATTTGAGGTGATTAAACAAGATTTAAACATTTCGTATCTAGCTACCAAACCTGGCTACGAGATGGGACTAAAGGGTTTTGTGTAGCGGCAAATAATCACATCACATACGCAACTGTGTCAAAATATTGGGAAACCGAAAACTCCATAATCACCCAATAAAAAAGTGTATAGCCGACGTCGTTATATACCTCTACTTTTTAAATGTATAACTGAATTATAACTAAGTTCCTATAAAAGGGATTTATAGGAAGTTATAATTCAATAAAAAAAGGCTTACCTCAGATCATACTAATTTTGCCTACATTATACGTACGAACCCTTTTTCTTATACAGGTAGTTAATCATTACTCTGTGAGAAACCTTGAGGTTTTAAACAATGACGCGAAACAGCGTCTACTATATTTCCTAGTTTTGTAATGTGAAGTCTAAATGCAATACTTTGACTATCTTGATATGACTAAACTCTACGGTTAGAACCTAGATTATTTCATTTATACATCCGATGCCATATTATCATTATATACAACTAGCTACCACCGGAGACCATGACTTGGTAAACGTTGTGTAGTCCTCCGCAGGTCGTCATCCCACCTAGTCCCTCCGACTAGGTGGGATGACGACCTGCGAAAGACTGCAGGTAGATGCTGGATGCGTCAAGCTGAAGACAGGGCGCTATGGCGCTCATTGGGGGAGGCCTATGTCCAGCAGTGGACTAAAATAGGCTGATGATGATGATGATACAACTAACTGCGCTCCGCGACTTCGTCCGCGTGGAAATCGATGTGTCAAATGGCTTATAAACCTTCGTCTGGAATCACTCTATCTATTTAAAAAAACCGCATCAACATCCGTTGGGTAGTTTTAAAGATCTAAGCATACATACGGACAGACAGACAGCGGGAAGCGACTTTGTTTTATACTATGTAGTGATGTATCGAAAAGAGTTTTAAAGCACATTTTGCTGCGTGGTAGCGGCTTTGGATTAACTTAATGCAGAGCTTCATCGAGATTGACCAATATAAAGACATTGGGTCGATACATATCTGACGCAAAATGCGTCGAGCGTATTATCGGTCGCGTCTATTCGGTCAAATAAGACCTGCCACATTACGTGTCTAGTCAGTTCGAACGGTCTTACACAAACGATCTCCGCCGATGCATCACACAAAATACCCGTTACGTTGACCGACTATGCGTTGATGGAAACGTAACAGACGCTGTACGCTCAACGCACTAACGCATCATCGGTTGAGTGTGTAAGGTTGAATGCTACATTATATATTTGCCTGTTCTAGCGTAATGCGACCGAAAATACACGACGCATTTTCCGTCAGATTATGTACCGACCCTTTTGTATGCTTTTGTTAAACGTTACATTTATTTATCCGGTATTTATCGCGTAAATCATTTTGTTTTATACAGGTAATAGTTGGCTGTAGGCTCAGAAATATTTTGAAGTAAAACCTTAAACCTCGAGTCTCTTTATAGAAATAAAAAGCTATTCACCCACAGTACCACAGAGGTTGAATCAGCTTTGTCAAGGGTGAGTTCCGGGTGACGTCACTGTGTGGGCTCAGCAGTGGGTGTTACCTTGACTTGGTATAAAGCCGTCATCACGTGAACATACGGCCTGTTATGTAGGCTTACACTTGTATCTATTAAGCTACAATACAAGCAACTTGAAGTAGAGACTTTTTCACATTCACATCCATTGGCTTTAGGCGGTACTCTAGGCACACTAGCGCCACCATTTATTTTATCGTATTATTACATTGGACAAAGGAAATATCCAAAATTTCATCGGACATTTTGTGATGCCTATTGTAAGCTGTTTTAATGCCTCTGTAATAGTTATATCTTGTAAAATTTAGGTAATGATGCGAAAATAGAGTTTGGTGGCCACCAAGGGCAACTTCGTATCTCTACTAACTAAATTAAACTGCTACAGAGTGTAAGTGGCCTGGAGTAAACTTCAGAAATAAATCCTTAATTTATTAAAAATATTTATTTGTAAGAAAAGGCTGATAAACACACATAAGTAAACTTATTGGTGTCTTGTATCACTTTGACTGCGATCTTTTTTTTAACCTAAAAAATTCGCGCTGCCACTCTACACAGCGGTTGTGTTACACTGCACATGCGTTTCGTTCGAAAAATATTACGACTTTGCTGAGTCACACAGATCTGTATTTTCTCAGCCGCTGCGCTAGTGTGGATTTACGCATATTAGTCACCTGTAGAAAACACATACCGTGTGATTTCAGCAGTCAAAGTGTTAACCTGAGGTAATAACATTTTGCAGTCGGTATTTCTACCCAATCCACTCATGGCTTGCCCACGGTCAAATCTGAATTCAATGAACCGATAAATATAGGCCTGAAACTATCGCGGTAACGAATAGTCAGCCGCCCGAGGTCCCATCCAAGGTGGCACCGGAGTTAGAAGCTGATCTCTTTGAACTAGATGCTCTAGCGAGAGTCAGGTTTTTTTTGTTTGTGTTAATGGCCTTATCACACTAGCCATTTGGAGGGACATTAGCGGGATCGCTGTGTACTCGTCTAACTTTGATCTACCTTGCAAATGGCCAATGTGATCGGCTAAACGTAACAGATAAACCCCCACCGTAAATCTCCAGTTATCGGCGAGCGGAGCGAGAAACATAGCTAAAAATGAATTTGTGGTGTAATTTTTTGTGTTGGCAGGTAAGGTCTTAAATCCCTCCCAAAAAACTGATAAACACATACTCCCCTTAGCAACGGCGAGCAGAAAGAGCTGCGAATGATTCAAAGATTATCCGAACCGCGTCTCAACCAAATACCAATCTCAAAGGGCAGTTTGGGGAACAACTATTAACATCTACTACAACCCTCAAATGTTACCCTTTTCACTTGTTGGAGGCCAAGATCCACAACAAGTCGTTATGTGACAGGAGTGAGTATGTCATAGTATACCAATCGTGACGTTAATGCGACCGGAAGCTAAGGATACCATGACTTTGAAGGGACCGGAAACCAGCCTTTAAAAACGGCATCACGATCGAATCGTGACAAAAAAGTCTACCACCTGTTATTTTCCTAACTAATAACCAAATAATGATACGTGTTCACCTGTCGATAAATAAAAATTTTTTTTTTTAACTAAATTTATAATTAAGTAATAAATTTCAAGATACATCGCACTAATATTATAGATGCTGATGTTTGGATGGATGTTTGTTACTTCTTCACGCTAAAACTACTGTATGGATCGGATTGAAATTTTATATAGATTCGACGGCCGATGTGGCGCGGTGGGCGAAGGTCCGCCTGCGACGCAGGAGGTTGCGGGTTCGATTCCCGCCTCGGTACAATTGTGTGTACGATCTGCAGATATTTGTTTCGGGTGATCTGGTCGTTTTCTATGTATAATAAAAAATATCTATCTATGTAATATATTGTATTATGTATATCAGTTATCTAGTACCCATAACACGAGCTCTGCTTACCATGGGGATAGATAATGCTGTGTGAATTGTCCAGCATTATAGTTATTATTTATTATTTAACATAAGCTTTTGCTTATAGCGTAAATTTTTATCCGATAAATAGTTCTCATGGGATATAAAAAAATTTAACGTCTCTGTATAACAACGCTTGCAAAAACGAGGGCAGAAACTAGTAAATAATTCCGGTCAAAATACACAGAACAACATCTATACCCAAGCTATGCAAAGAGATACCATAATGATGACGATTTAACGAGAATAGCTACGACAAGAAAAAATTCAAACAAATAAAATATTGTTAGAGGAAATACGACAGCAAAGAAATAAGTCGATTGTTTAAAAAACTAAAAACTGTCTTCAAATTCCTTAGTAGCTATTTACACAGGTATATGTTTCTCGGTACAAATAGTTATCCCTAAGGAATAAAATCGTTATAGGACCCACCTAAAGATTTTCCTAATCGGTTCGTAATAAACGAAAATTGACGAACTTGTATTATAATATAGGTACATACCCAACAAAAAAGTCCTCTTTTGTTTTTCGTTTGGTCGGTTAAAAATTCAGGAAAACAAGATTATTTGAGCTCATTATACCGATTTTTATATTCAAGCCCGTATTCGGGCGAGATATGCAGCTCTACTGTGTTATTCCACCAATGTATTATGTACCATGTCCTATGTGAATAAATATTACTGATTATTTAACGTTTGCTGATTATTTCTTGAAGATAATAAGGACAAAGTAAACTAAAACAAACACAGTTACGTAACTTACTTTTCCATTCTCTTGACCGGTGGCAATACCTTTCATATTGCAACAGAAGGTTTTACCTTCTTATATGCAATAAAACAAAGATTAAAGGTAGGTTTCGTTTCTATCTTCGGGTCTTTCATCATCATCATCAGCCTATAGCAGTCCACTGCTGGACATAGGCCTCCCCCAATGAGCGCCATAGCGCTCTGTCTTCAGCTTGCCGCAACCAGCATCTACCTGCAGTCCTTCGCAGGTCGTCATCCCACCTGGTCGGAGGGCGTCCTATACTACGTTTACCGAGTCGTGGTCTCCACTCAAGAACACGTTTGCCCCAGCGGCCGTCGGTTCTTCGCGAGATATGGCCGGCCCACTGCAACTTCAGCTTGCTAATTCTTAGAGCTATGTCGATAACTTCGGGTCTTTAAAGGTCATAAATCCAATCTAACAACACAAAATACTTGGTAAATCTGTCTGTAAAGAAAACCGACTGGATTTTAATGAAAAAAAAAAATTCTTTTTTAATTATATGTTAGGTTCTAGTTTGTAAAAACAGCGAAATTATAAAAAAACATTAACTACTTAAATATTATACATCGGTTTTTATTGATTTTTATATATTTACAGTAAGTACTTTATTTTTAGTATAAAATTAGTTACTTAATAAACTTCTACCGTTTACCTTTAAATAATAATAATAAATAATGCTGGACAATTCACACAGCATTATCTAGCCCCATGGTAAGCAGAGCTTGCGTTATGGGTACTAGATAACTGATATACATAATACAATACATTACATAGATAGATATTTTTTATTATACATAGAAAACGACCAGAACACCCGGAACAAATATCTGCAGATCGTACACACAATTGTTCCGAGGCGGGAATCGAACCCAACCTCCTGCGTCGCAGGCGGACCTTCGTCCACCGCGCCACATCGGTCTTTATATTGGCGAATTCCGTTAGAATACTAATATCTTTTAATATTAAACGAATGTAAAAAAGGTTCATTAGCTTTTCCCAAAACATGACAAATTACTGCCAAAAAGTCAATGCCTTGAAGAGAAGATTGGATATTTTTCAGTCACACCATCTACGGCATTTTTTTTCTATTGCCAACTTTGGTGGGATGATTATGATTATTTCTTAGATCATTTAACACTTTGACTGCTGAAATCACATGGTATGTGTTTTCTACAAGTGACTAATATGCGTAAATCCACACTAGCGCAGCGGCTGAGAAAATACAGATCTTTGTGACTCAGCACAGCCGTAATATTTTTCGAACGAAACGCATGTGCGGTGCAACACAACCGCTGTGTAGAGCGGCAGCACGAATTTTTTAGGTTAAAAAAAAGATCGCAGTCGTCGAAAAAAAACCGCAGTCAAAGTGTTAAAAAAGGCTTGATGAATCGGTCTAAACTAGAAAGATTTATTACTAACTTTAACACCAAAAACAGAAACATGACGACATTTAACTGTAAAGTTTTGTCCGAATCATATTCTCGTCCAAAATCGTGAAAGGCGTTATGATGGTGGTCATATTAAAATAACAATTAAACCATTAAAAAAACCATGAACAGAGTGCACTAAATTTGGACCAAACTTACTTTTAACTTCACTACATAGTATAAAAATTATATTTTAGTATGGTTCCTTACTATATTAGGCCACCTTGCGCACCACGGTCTCCACGGAAGACCAGCGCTATGGTACGATCTGCTCTACCATAGCACATGCTGAGTGGAGACCGATTTTTGTCAGTCTCTGTCGTCTGTTAATCTAAGTTTAGTTTATAAGAGTCTCTGTTCTGACAAAATAAAAATCTTTTTACTTTTTTTACGTTTAAAAAAAAAGTCGCTTCCCGCTGTCTGTCTGTCCCTATGCTTAGATCTTTAACTACGCAATGGATTTAGATGCGGTTTTTTTAATAGATGGAGTGATTCAAGAGGAAGGTTTACAAACCATTTACACATAGATTTCCACGCGGGCGAAGCCGCGGTGCGCAGCTAGTAACTTATAAAAATTTAAGTTCTTTGCAATTTTCTCGAACTGCACATACAAATTAAGTTCACTGTGTGTCCATTGCACTGTATAGACGTTACCTGGTATTTATCCAAAGACCTACTTCAAATACATAGATGAACTGAAATACCTACAGATAAACAAGTTACAGTAAATGTAGGCGTAAAATTGCCTCCTACGTGGGTTCTGCGAAAAAATGTTGCACCTTGGACATTTCCTTCTTAAGGTAGAATGTAGATTTGTCATTGCTACAGCTTTTGGCCTAAATGGTGACCAAAATGGGCAATCGTTATAATTAAAAATGCTACGTGACTGACGGACAGATCACATACTTGTAGTTATTCGATGCTTGGACCAGATGTAATTATATCTGGTCCAAGCCACAGAATAATTACATCTAGTACGAAGTTTTTTTTTATTTTGAAAGGAAGCTGTCAGAAAAAGGATAGCCCAATAATTTCGACGTGAGGACGAATAGTAGAGCCGTCTTAATATGTAGATATAGAAAACTTTATTGTACCACGCAAAGAAAAATACAGAATGTACAGAATGAAATTCAAATCGGGGAAGTACAAAATACGGCCTTATCGCTATGAGCGAAACCTAGCGAGTTAAGTACGGATTAGCTCATGGAGTGCGAAAAAGTTTACTTTATAATGCAAGTACTTTCCTTTCATCTAAATGGAGTATTTAGATGAAAGGAAAGTACTTGCATTATAAAATAAACTTTTTGCACATCAAAACTTAAGAATCGAAGTTGAAATCTTAAAAAACAGGTTTTAAGTATTGAGTACGTAGAGGTAGGCAGTCATGTGACCTCACGGCCCCATTGTCTGATGTCATACCGCAGACATCATTGAAGCACGTATGTTATTATCGCATAGACTCGTACATTGATAGGTTTTTGTAAATAATAATGATGGACAATCCACACAGCATCATCTAGCCCCAAGCTAAGCAGAGATTGTGTTATGGGTACTAGATAACTCATATACAATACGTTATATAGATAAATATTTTTTATAATACGTAGAAAACCGAGCAGGTTTCATCACTAAGGTCACCTTTACATGGCTGTGCAAGGGCGTCCGAGGGTGTAAGCATAAGCAGGTGGTACGCAACAGTTGCCTAATGATGATCACTTAACACCAATCCTACTGTTTCCGAGACACGTGTGGGCGGTCGGTTGATACAGCTCGGGGTTATGCGTTACATGTTGGTCTATCTTTACAAGCGATGCCACGATGAGCCAAGGAAACCTTAAAGAAGCTTTCAACTTTGAAAATCAGCGTTGTGGGGTTACTCGCAGCATGGTCTGAAATAAATGATTATTATTATTATACGTGTTCCTGCGCTATCAGAAATGGTTCATGCTCAGCTTCATGAACCATTTCTGATAGCGCAGGAACACGGCACTGACTATCACACACGGCTTGATCTACACATAATGAATTTAGAAATGTCTGTATTGTTAAAATCAATGTATATTATTAATAATTTAAAATTTTTAAATTAAAAAAAAAAAATTGTAATTTGTGACGTGCCCAAGAGTCTTCTAAGGTCTCAAGGATATAAAGCACTTTGATTTTTGATGCAGATCTGTACCTAAAGTTTGGACTGATAATGAATGAAGTTAAAAATGCCAAGAATACCAAAGTAAATAGCTCCGATCGCCTTGAGTCTCTTCCTCGTGGGCGTTTGAATGATTTCGGCGTAGTATCTGTAGGTCGTTTGGATTAGCGCGGTATTATGTCATACAGACTCATACAGTCATACAAGGCTCATACATAAGTTAGTAATCTATTGTGACGAAGGCGTTAGTAGTCTTTGCTCTTTGAGTTATCTGTGATAACTACTATAAACATAGAAAATAGAAATAGAAAATGTTTATTTGTGTTTCATATAAAATAATACAACTTAAGAACTAATAATAATAAAGATAAGAAATTAGGAACGAATAAAAGAATTAAAATACGAGAACACAGAAAGGCTATCGGCGCAGCATTAAATGCTACATTGACATAAGCCAGTGCAGCGCTGGTTTCCAGCGGCGCCAGGGTGCTGAGTGCAGCACACGACACAAATCACTAATGATTGAACAATTTGACACGCAAATCACAAATTAAAACAGTAATAACAACGATATAACAAAATAATTCCGTTTTTACAAAGGTAAGTTAAATAAAGAACAAAAATAAATTTACTAAGTAATCATAACAAAAGATGCGATCTTTATCTCATGCTTCATCTTTATGAAGAATACACAAATAGAAACATTAGATAAAACAAAGATTCGTTAGTGCACAGGTATCCTTAAAGATAGTGATATATTACTTTAGAGAGTGTATACATAAAATTCTATATTTAGTAATAAAATTAAAAAAAATCGATCCAAGAACGACAACAAGTCAATGTGGTTTTTGTAGATTTAACAGGTGATTTCTAAGTAAGTGTTTAAATGAGTACAGACTGGTAGTGGGCCGGCCATACCTCGCGAAGAACCGACGACGGCCGCTGGGGCAAACGTGTTCTTGAGTGGAGACCACGACTCGGTAAACGTAGTTCGGTAACGTAGTGTAGGACGCCCTCCGACCCAGGTCGGATGATGACCTGCGAAAGACTGCATGTAGGTGCTGGATGCGGCAAGCTGAAGACAGGGCGCTATGGCGCTCATTGTGGGAGGCCTATGTCCAGCAGTGGGCTGCTATAGGCTGATGATGATGATGTTGATGATGTGACTATAAATATTATAAATAAATAAATAATGCTGGACGATTCAGACAGCATTATCTAGCTCCAAGCTAAACAGAGCTTGTGTTATGGGTACTAGATGACTGATATTTCTTAGATAGATATTTTTTATTATACATAGAAAATAACCATAAGACCCGAAACAAATATTTGTAGTTTGTAAAAATAATTGTCTCAATGCAGGAATCGAACCCGCAATCTCCAACGTCGCAGGCGGGACCTTCGATGTCCTTTTCTTAGAGCTGTCGACATTTTGGTATTGCGATGTGACTTTACGAAATTCGACTATTACTTTTTTGAGCATTCACACAAATTGAAACAATTAGACATGAAATATTCTGAGTTTGTTGCTAGATTGAGTAGCAATAATTACTTTAATTTTTTTTATTACCAACAATTCAACATAATTATTCAGAATTTAATGCATTTTAAAAACAAAAAAGAATAAGAAACACTAAAATAGCTTCTAACGCCAATTTAAATAATATTTTCATCGAGCAGAAACTTTAGGCAAGTTACCTATTTTTATTTAAAACTAGTTTCTGCCTGTGGCTTCGTACACGTTGTTTCTATGGAAATGTAATGTTATTTTCCCATGGGAACTAAAGCTACATCTATGAAAAATGTAAGCCCGATCTGTTCAGTAGTTGTGGCGTGTAGAAGTAACAAATAAATAATGCTGGACAATTCACACAGTATTATCTAGCCCCATGGTAAGCAGAGCTTGTGTTATGGGTACTAGATAACTGATATACATAATACAATACATTACATAGATAGATATTTTTATTATACATAGAAAACGACCAGAACACCCGGAACAAATATCTGCAGATCGTACACACATTTGTTCCGAGGCGGGAATCGAACCCACAACCTCCTGCGTCGCAGGCGGACCTTCGCCCACCGCGCCACATCGGTCGTCAAACAAACATCCATCCATCCATATAAACATCCAAACTTTCGCATTTATAACGAGTGTCATAATGAGTATTTTAAGTACTACCTACCTTATTACTAATTTATCAAAAGGATGTTTTTTTTCGCTTACTGACAGGTTTTGGTAATGGCTGAAACCTACCTAAATACGACTGCGAATGAAAAACATTATGTAACTAACCTTTCAATTTTTTTATGTAATGTTTAACACGTTCACAATAGTGTCGTAATGACAGGGGAAGTCACGGTGTTTTGCTAGTTTTAACAAGTTTCAGGGTCACATTAACATCATGAAAAGCACGAATACAAAACAATTGAATTATGTTTTATTATCCTACTAATATTATAAACGCGAAAGTTTGTGAGGATGTTTGTTGCTCCTTCACGCAAAAACTACTGAAAGGATTTTGATGAAACCTCACAATAATATAGCTTACATATCAGAATAACACATAGGCTACAATTCAAAAAGATATTATTGTATATCATCCAAAATATCTAGGTTAGTAAGTACATAATATTTTTCCAGCAAGCTGAAGTGGCAGTGGGCCGGCCATATCTCGCGAAGAACCGACGGCCGCTGGGGCAAACGTGTTCTTGAGTGGAGACCACGACTCGGTAAACGTAGTGTAGGACGCCCTCCGACCAGGTGGGATGACGACCTGCGAAAGACTGCAGGTAGATGCTGGATGCGGCAAGCTGAAGACAGGGCGCTATGGCGCTCATTGGGGGAGGCCTATGTCCAGCTGTGGACTGTTATAGGCTGATGATGATGATGATGATGATGAATATTTTTCTGTTTTATCAAAAACTAGGTGACTTCAAATTGTTGAATAATTTTTTAAAGCGTTTTGTCGCAACAGGTGATCCCTCGGCAATGTTTTTCAACGGGATGACCCATAATAAAGTAAAGTAAATATTGATTGCATCAAATACATGTAAATAGGGTACATAAATAATAATAAATAAATAATAAATAATGCAGGACAATTCACACAGCATTATCTAGCCCCATGGTAAGCAGAGCTTGTGTTATGGGTACTAGATAACTGATATTCATAATACTATATATTACATAGATAGATATTTTTTATTATACATAGAAAACAACCAGAACACCCGGAACAAATATCTGCAGATCGTACACACAATTGTTCCGAGGCGGGAATCGAACCCGCAACCTCCTGCGTCGCAGGCGGACCTTCGCCCACCGCGCCACATCGGTCGACATAGGTGGTGTATGTTTAAATAAGACACAATGTATTTCTGCCTTTGTGGCGTGCAAAATATGGTAACAATAATTGTCACTTAATTTAAATTTGTACATACTTAGTAAATAAATCGAATATAATAATTAATAAATTTAAACAAAACTGATAAATAATGAAAAGCTAGAGATGTCACTTGCTTAAATCTAAAAAATGTTTGTCAGTCATGAAATCATTTAATGTATAGTAGCATTTAGCTTCCAAAGTGGCTTTTATCTTTCTCCGAAACAGTGTGGGAGGTAGTTCTCTCAGTGATTTTTGCAGTTTATTGTAAATATGATTTTAAAAACAGATGACAATACGTCAAATAATAAAATATGTATTATTTAATTCTATGAAGATGTGGAAAACCAAAGTTAAGTTATACTTCATCATCATCAGCCTGTATTAGTCCACTGCTGGATATAGGCCTCCCCCAATGAGCGCCATAGCGCCCTGTCTTCAGCATGACACATCCAGTATCGTATGGAGTCGTGGTCTCCACCCAAGAACACGTCTACCCCAGCGGTGGTCGGTTCTTCGCGAGATATGGCCGGCCCACTGCCACTTCAGCTTGCTTATTCTTAGAGCTATGTCGATAACTTTACTCTTATGTAGGTACATTGAAAGTGGAATTAAAAGTGTAATTTCAAGAGCTAATCAAGGAGCATTATTATTGCAAAAAGTTTATGTTTTTGCGATAGAGAAGAAACGTTGCAATGGGTTACAATGCCAACGCAGTAACTGTGTCAAGCGATCACAGAGATAATAAAAACAATACTTCATGATTATGTAATGGGCATGCAATCTTCTTACTTATTAATACTAATTTGCATGTCAATTGAAACTTGCATCAAACATAAGATAAGTGCGAATAATGTAGGCAAAGTACGCATTGCTAAAACTAATATAAATGCGTTCTGAAACCTTTTTTTGCGTAATTTTTGTTCAGATTTTTGGATATATAAGGATACTAGCCTTCGTTTGCGTGGAAATAATATGTCAAATAGTTTATTAACATTTCTCTTGAATTACTCTATTAAAAAAACCGCATTAAAATCCGATCAATAAATTTCTTTCCGGCCTTGGTGGGGGCACAGAGAGGGGCCTCGAGGCTTGGCCTCATTACCCCGGCGTCAACTCGAGGGGTGACGACCCCTCGGTCTTTGGGTTTTGTGGGAATATCTTTTTTTTTCCCCTTTTCAATGTTTTCTTTTTTTTGGCTGCATTTGGTTTGTATATATTTTTTTTTGTTTTGTGTTTTTTAAAAAAACCGCATCAAAATCCGTTGCATAGACTTAAAGATCTAAGCTGACATAGGGAAGACAGCGGGAAGCGACTTTGTTTTATACGATGAGTTTGTAAAGAGTATAAAAAATATGGGAATTTGCAAGGAGTATTCGTATTTATAAGGTTTTATGCAAGTTTAAAAATATATTTATTGTCCAAAAATATAATTATTTATTTATTTAAAGTTTTGTAGTAAAATTAAAGATCGTAATGGTTTTTTAAATACGTTTATTAGAACTCAATTCTCTCAAAAAACCAAAAGCCTGATAATGCTGGTTGCATTTTCAGGTATTAGTTGGTTCACGTGATAGGTAGAATAGACACTAGGTACATTTAGGTATCTACATGTAGATGTAATACTGGTCAACCAGCGAACTGTGACGCTCATGACCTCGCTAGGACCTTGCAGTGTCCTCTTATGTCATGTGTCCGACTAGCTTGGTCATAATTGGTCACCACTTCATTAAAATACATATCTGCGAGAGATTTATTATCACAGTAATGAGACGGCATAGATGACTATAAAGTTCTGCGCACATTCATCTATAGTTTGACCGAAACCGCTGTACCGCTCCTTAGGAAAGTGCGGCGAGGTGGGGGGCGAGGAAAAATGAGCAAGAGTACGCGTTGACGGCAGACTGATAGATCGGAGCGGCCGATATTTCCCCCCCGTCTCGCTGCTCGCATACCTCAGGCGCGGTACAGCGGTTTCGGTCAAACTGTAATACCTAACGCACAACACAAAAATGTACTTTCAAACATGTATTTTATTTTATTTATTTATATTAGAGGATCTTTCAGCATAGAAATACATATTCATCATCATCATCATCATCCTATAATAGTCCACTGCTGGACACAGGCCTCCCCTAATGAGCGCCATAGCGCCCCGTCTTCAGCTTGCTGCATCGAGCATCTGCAAGCAGTCTTTCGCAAGTCGTCATCCCACCTGGCCGGAGGACCTACACTACGTTTGCCGAGTTACCCGATAGATATTCATAACTCACACAGCATTATCTAGCCCCATGGTAAGCAAAGCTTGTGTTATGGGTACTAGATAACTGATATACCTACATACATAATACAGAACATTACACAGATAGATATTTAATTTTTTTTTTTTTTTAGTTTGACAGTCTTTCGGCATATCTAATAAATTAGCGGTCGGCAATGTTTTTAGAAAACATAAAGCTAGCAAAAGCTACATAAGAAAGAACAAAGTTGTAGAAGCGCAAATAATTTAGAATAAACAAATTTTTAAGTATTTTAATTTGATCACGAAACTGTGACGTTTTGTCATTTAGTATTCCGAACGGTATTTCGGACCGTTTTGAACTTTTGACCGTTATGCACTCACAAAAACTAGATATGTTTTGATGCAATCTCTAACACCATATTGGCCTGTTTTTAACAAGTCTTTTAAAGAATGTTTAGCCTTAAGCAGCATGGGCCTTATAGGGGAACCAGTATAAAAGAATTTGAGTCTTTGGTACGAGACCTTTATGGTAGGTAAGTAATAAATAACTTTAAACAAGAACAAAACACAATGAAATCAACAGAAATTAAGAATAAACTCGATTTAGGTCGATACTTTTGTACAGTTTTTTTCGTGTTTTCCAGTTTTTAGATACTGCAGTTATCATACGTATGATATCTAAAAACCTTTTTTATTTAATTTATATTGATTTCATCACGTTTTTTCTTTTTAGTTTAAAGTTATTTTATACCAACAGTTATTCCAAAAAATACATAAATAAGCACCCTTTTAAATCATAGATGCTTGCTATTAATTAAATTGTTTTTAATAAAACCTTATCTTTTCAAAAGCGTATTATCGGTTCTTATTATTGTTTCCTGACCCGATAACTAAAAGGCGCCTCTCTCTTTCCCTCATTCAAAATGTCAAACCAAATTTAAAAGCTATCTCTTTCACTCATTGGAAATGTCAGACATTTTAAAAGCTCCGCTGCCGAAATGTGTGACGTAATACAACCTTGTGCAACCGCCTGTACCGGTATTTCGTACTGGCGCGAAGACAATTCCTATCACAATAATGTTCGTAAGATTTGAATAGTGTGTTGTAAGAAATTTGTTTAGGTACTTGTACTTGACTTGTAATCACGGGTGAGACACAAAATAAGCTTATCTTTTGTTACTAGTTTGGTAGGACCCATATCACGTAAATAAAATAATATGGGTAGTTAGTTAAAATACTCTACAGAGCTTAATAAAAACTAATACAAACATTAAGAAGTTTGACATTGATCCGTTTCATACCAGCATTCACAAGGCAAGGCATCAAATGTCTCTTAACTTTTTTGGCACTTAACTTAGGTCTAGGTCGGTTCTTGATAATTGTTTTATATTCTGTTTTATGTTTTCTTTTATTTTTATCACTAGTTTAAGTACGAACACTTTATGGTTTCCCATAAAGTAGTTTCTTGTCACAATGTTGATAGTGTTCATACATAATTAGCATATTTAGATTCTATCAGTGAATACCTATTATTAGCTCTCTGTTGTCATTTTTAAGTCTATAGATATTATAGTAGCTGATGGTGTTCCGAAATAAATAAATAAATTAAGTACTATTTACTGATAAAACAAGGTATAATAAAAATACCTACAATTAAGTTACACCGACTTAAGTTAGGTATGTTATTGTTTATAAGAAAACCATACCAAAAAATCTATGTCATGCCTTTATTCCGATATTTATGCTTTTATTTTTTATCAAACACTTGTCTCGGCACCAGTACCCACTCCGAGTCCGGTCTGCATGAATGTCTGTGTATTATTTACTTGTGACATTGGCTTTGTGTGCGAGGCTGTACTAATAACACCTACATTTCGTAATATTGATCTATTTAGCGCAGTTTATATTGTTGCATAAGATTATTTAAGGCTCAAAGTAATAACAAGAAAACTTACATTAAGTATAAATGACTAGCTGCGCCCCGCGGTTTCACCCGCGTGGTGATAGATATTTTGGATAATATACAATAGTAAATAATAATATTTTTGTGTATGTTACTGTCAATTTGAATTTATTTTGCTCATTGATGTATTGAATTATTTTTATTGAGGACATTTGTGATTATATTTTATTTTATTTTGCTTATTGACATGTATATTGGATTACTTTTGGTCATTGACATGTGTATATTTGATTATTAGTTTTATTAAAGTCGATGCTAGCGATTAATTAAGTTGACTACACTATTGTATTAGGTGATACCTGTGAAAATATTTTTAATGCTTTGAATAAATACAATACAATATATCTTTATAAATTATAGCATATGTGTTATTCTGATGTATAAGCTATAATTATTGTAAAGTTTCATTAAAATCCATTCAGTAGTTTTTACGTGAAAGAGTAACAAACATCAATCCATATTGACAAACTCTCGCATTTATAATATTAGTAGGATGATAGAGGCAGGTAAAAGTAATATTTGAAAGGTTTTAAAAGGCTTCATAAGTTTAAACTTGTTTCTTATACATTGGATTCTTATTATAGAAACACATTGTTAAACAGTTGTAAGTACTAACCTGCAACACTCGCGACCTTACTGTACTCAGCCTGAAGAAATCTCTAGTTATAGGTATATAGCGTTGGTGTTCTTAAACACAAATATGGTTCTTTGTTATACCGCTTACATGCAATAGCTTTCAATCTAAAACGAAAGATAGAATGTACTTTACCCAATTGATTATTTGAAATTAATGAAATGAACGAAATGAATGAAATGGATGATGTTGTCCGACTGGAAATCTTTCTTTCGAATGGTGTGAAAAGTTTTTGGTCATTCAAAGAAATTCGCGATTTATTTTGTGTTTTAAAATTGGTAAATTTTTATGGGACACGTTTTCAGTTACGTGATTTGGCGATTCAAAGGAATATGTTGGTTTATTTGTTCGCGCTGCCAGAAAGGCAAATTAATTAAATATGAACTAGTAGTTCGCGGGCGAAGCCACGGGGCGCATCTAGTAGATGCACCCCGTGGCTTCGCCCGCGTTGAAATCTATGTGTCAAATCAAAAGTCAAAAGTCAAAAATCATTTATTTCTTTAGGCTTACAAAATAAGCACTTAGACAAGTCATATTTTATACATTAAATTATTATCAAAAAAAATATATTTTACTGTTCACTTCAATTTTTTGTCCACTAGTGGAAGAAGTGAAAAAGAAACCACTAGCATGTTCATATCTTATATGTCTAATAAAATGTTGTATAGACCTTCCTCTTGAATCCATTAAAAAAGCGAATCAAAATCCGTTGCGTAGTTTAAAGATCTAAGCATATATACATGACAGACAGACAGCGGGAAGCGACTTCGGTTTATGACTAGTGATTTAATCAAGGCATCAAGGCATCAAGCGAGGTCGCTAGAGAAGCTAAGCTAGTATTCCACCATTATTAACATTTAACAGACACTGTATCTTTGACCCAAGTTTTTTTTATCCACTCAATTCAATAAAGCCACAAATTACAGCACAACTTTTTGTCCCTATAACATTTGAGCATCTCAGTGTATACTACCCGGAACTGAGAACATATTTCGTCAAGCTCCGCGGAGCATGACATCAAATGACCGTGCGTCATCTTACCTCGTTTGGATAATTTCAGTACTGTACGAACTGTTTTTGTGCTAGTCATATACAATAAATAAATGATGGAAAGAATACTTAGATTATTTTACTAAGATACCTATATATCTGTAATCACTTAACAGCATTTACTAGTCCACTGCTGGACTGGTAAAGCCGACAACAGCTTGCCTTAACCGTAAAGGAAATATTTTTAAATTACGCAATAATAATTATTATTTATTGTTTTTTGTTTTTCAAAGTTCTTTATTCACCACAAATTTTTACTATACAATACAATATTTTTATTATACAATACGACGACCGATGTGGCGCGGTGGGCGAAGGTCCGCCTGCAACGCACTAGGTTGCGGGTTCGATTCCCGCCTCGGAACAATTGTGTGTACGATCTGCAGATATTTGTTACGGGTGTTCTGGTTGTTTTCTATGTATAATAAAAAAAAAACTATCTATGTAATATATTGTATTATGTATATCAGTTATCTAGTACCCATAACACAAGCTCTGCTTACCATGGGGCTAGATAATGCTGTGTGAATGGGGGATAGGGATTTCTTCCAGGCAATCTTTGGATGGACATGTAGCTATAGACGTTGGCGTAACCTCGGTCAAGATTCACGTATTTTCGCCTTTTCAATCGAGGGAAATTTTCGAGGGACTCCGCTTCTCTACTATATTGAAAAGATTGGGCGTGGTATGGCGTATGAAAAGCCTACCAGTCAACCCATATACAACCAACTGCTATGGGACACTTAATGGTTATTTAGCAAGGCATGTTTTACCTTTTATCGACGGCACAGATAAAACATGTCCTTCGTTACATCATCGCTGACATATTGACACACTTGCCGTACTCTTGATATCGTAATGAGCATGGTAGTGAACATTGACTTGCGCGTGAGTCGATTTGAATGGAAAACTTGAGCTAACTACATAATGTTTTGAAGTTATTATTACCTAGTAATTCCTAAAAATGTCTAGATAACTTGTAATTAACATGCGTATCAGGACATGGCAAAATTAATTTTTGTTTAAAGTGATATGTTTGGCTATACCGAGCTGAGGATTGTCCAGCATTATTTATATATGACCTGGATCTTTATGGTATCTTTAGGTTATGATATAATAATATTAAACTGCATAGCTTGCTAGTGATATGGAGAGCACAAATGGGTGACCGTATTTGCTCAAAACAGACAATGTTACTGCACTGTATCGAACAACATGGTTATTTCATGACTTTGTTCAAAGCCCAGCCTGGTGAATGGGCTAGTATTACGCAAGTTCCTGGCTTTCGCTGCATTGTGTCACATTAAGTCATTACGCTGCATTTAATGCAAGATTGTCTTGCCAATACGGTCTGTTACTTGGTCGAGCGGTTTGCATGGGACGTGACCTTAGGGACTACCTCGAATGTCTGGCTAGTCTATAGAAATCGATGAAATAATTACCGCTGCGATTATATCGACGTTGGGAGACATGGTTATGGAGCAGTTGTAATATTATGTTAGAAATTATCATCACCAGGCTCCAGTAGAGCTTGTTTTATAGGTAGAGGTTACTAGATAACGTAAGAGTTGACTGAGGGAACCTACCAGAGAAAGGCGCGTAACAATACTGCGGATCACCTGGCTGTATTAGATTCTAAAAACTTAAGCTATTTAATTATTTTTTTTAAGTAAAAAGTCTTTATTTGAAACATTTGTGCTAGAACAAAAATATGAAGCGATGCGACCTGCAGAAGTAAAATACTGTGTCGCAGTTCGCAACGCAATTTGTATGGTCTTATTTTTCTTTTCCTAAAACTTAACTGTATAATAATTATGTACTTTTAACTAAAAACTAAACTATTATAATACTATCTTTTCGGAGAGACGGATGACTAAAAAAATTATATATATATATAATGATAATGATTTTTTTTTGGCTGCATTCGGTTTATATATATATATACATAAATATAAACCAAATGCAGCCAAAAAAGAAATCATTGAGAAGAGGGGAAGAAAAAGAGATTCCCACTAACCCAAGGACCGAGGGGTCGTCACCCCTCGAGTTGACACCGGGGTAATGAGGCCAGGCCTCGAGGCCCCTCTCTGTGCCCCCACCAGGGCCGCAGAAATTTATTGATTGAGAGAGATGGGTTATAGTATTTATCCCAAAAAACTTAAAAAAACAGCGTATATAAATAAATAAATAATGCTGGACAATTCACACAGCATTATCTAGCCCCATGGTAAGCAGAGCTTGTGTTATGGGTACTAGATAACTGATATACATAATACAATACATTACATAGATAGATATTTTTTATTATACATTGAAAACGACCAGAACACCCGAAACAATTATCGGCAGATAATTGTTCCGAGGCGGGAATCGAACCCGCGACCTCCTGCGTCGCAGGCGGACCTTCGCCCACCGCGCCACAGAGGTCGTCGGAATATAGTACTAAGTACTCGTACATAGTACTAAGGAATTTTCGGTCGGTTTGTAGTTCTTTCAATAGTCTTTTGTTTCTTTGATTTTCTTTTGTTTCGTCTTTCTTAATCATTCGATATTAATCTAATGTTAATTTTTATAATTACGCTTTATTAGAAACTGTGCTTTATAACTGAAAGTGCCACCGTAACCCTCTAAGGGACGGAACGTACACGTAGAATAAGTTATATCAGTGATTTCACTGTCTGGCAGACCGTCACGAATAACGGAAATATCATGCTTCCGTTATATTTCTTATAGGTTTTGTCAGAGTTATGTGATTGTTTGTTTATTGAAGTTAGCAAAACAAGTTTTTAATAAAAATTAGGTGAAGAGTTATCAGTTTTATTAACAACTTGTTTGGTACGTGGTTTTGGATTAGGTTTTTAAGTCAGAAGTAATAATGCGGAAAATACCTTAGCGTTTATATTTCGACATATTAACAGAGCTTAATAACTAGAACGTGGTTTTTCGATTGTTGTATTAAGGTCCTGTCTTACCTGCTTTATCACCATCAGCCTATGTTAGTCCACTGCTGGACATAGGCCTCCCCTAATGAGCGCCATAGCGTCTTGTCTTTATCTTGACGCATCCAGCATCTGCCTGCAGTCTTTCGCAGCACATCATTTCACCTGGCCGAAGGGCTTACTACACTACTTTTACCGAGTCGTGGTCACACTCAAGGCCACATTTACCACAACGGTTGTCGGTTAATAAAAATAACCAGCTTCATTCCTCAGGAGCACCACACACACACACACATACACACAACACACACACACACACATACACACACCACACACACACACACACACACACTACACACATATATCTCTTTTTACATATATTTCTTTAAAGAAACATCCCTATTATTTTTGTTTGCGGAGGAAGGCGCTGACTCCGCTACACAGTTTCTTAACTTTTGCGGCAGTCAGCCCACAATTGTACCCTATACTATAAGTCTCTTGTTTCGAATAAAGATTTTTGTATTTTGACGACCGATGTGGCGCGGTGGGCGAAGGTCTGCTTGCGACGCAGGAGGTTGCGGTTTCGATTCCCGCCTCGGAACAATTGTGTGTAATCGTACACAGATATTTGTTTCGGATGTTCTGGTCGTTTTCTATATATATTAAAAAAAATATCTATCTATGTAATGTATTGTATTATGTATATCAGTTATCTAGTACCCATAACACAAGCTCTGCTTACGATGGGGCTAGATAATGCTGTGTGGATTGTCCAGCATTTTTTTTATTTTGTTTTTGTATCAGCCGTAACGTTTGTGCATATGTTTTCAAATTTACCGGCTTATATATTTACCTCCATATATAAAATCAATTTACTTATTCAGAGAATGTAGGCCGCACTTGTACTATCAGTTCAAACAGTTAGTCTATTGCACAATGACACGTTTTAGTCGTTTTAGACTGGCTATAGATTTGGCACTACAACACCTGTGCCAATATTACGTATCTCTGGGTATTACCCATTCAGTTAGGCATACAAGTTATTCTGTAGTTTCGTAATATTTGTACTTTTTCAGCTGTTGACCCATTTTGAATTAAGATCTCGGTAATTTGGGTTATTTTCAGCTGTTGACCCGATTTTAATTAAGATCTCGGTAATTTGGGTTATTTTCAGCTGTTGACCCGTTTTGAATTAAGATCTCGGTAATTTGGGTTATTTTCAACTGTTGACCCGTTTTTAATTAAGATCTCGGTAATTTGGGTTCTATTGTTAACTTTTATAAGTCTTCGTTCGAGAAATAGGACAGTCCTGAGCTTTGCAAGTGCTGATATAGGGGTTACGTTTGCGTGTCTACAAATATCTATTTCATAAGTTTAATACACTTATACAGACAAAAAAACACAAGGGAATATGAATTGTACCAACTCAAGTAGGTTGGTACTAAGTAGCCCTCTCAGCAAGCAGACGAGCGCGCTCGTATAGTCCTTACAGGTCCTTTTCGTATTTTTTCTGGGTAAAGGTACAAGTCCGAGATGGGCCGCAGACTGCAACCGCAGGTGACATTGCGGATAGCGGCTGCGGTTGACCGCAGTGCTGCCTACGGTCGCGGTTGCTTCTATTTCCGTTGACAACACCAGTGGCGCTGAGAGCCGCAGTGTCGCCGCGCTTGGAATTAAGATGTATAGAAAATAGTAGTGCCGCTTGCAGTCTGCGGCCTGCGGTCCATCTTGGAATTGCACCATTACGTTTGCGTGTCTTACATTTTTTCATATTTAATTTTGTTGGGTTACAAATATCTATTTCATAAGTTTAATATTCGTGATTATCTATAAGAGTTGCCCTGCGTTGACCTTGCACTGTCGCTCAACTGTCGGTTGTCTAAAATAGAAGGCAGGCAGGTATACAACAAGGTACCAATCTACTAATCATATTACTGACTCATATTTCATTATCATTTGTATATATTTATAGGCCTTAGTATCTAGATAATAAGAGACACAATGGTACCCAAGCAGGGCGTAGAAATAGGTAAGAGTGGAAGTAAGCTCTAGAAAATTCTTTAGTTAGGTTTCAGCAGTAAAATATAATCACTACATGTTATAAAACAAAGTCACTTCCCGCTGTCTGTCTGTCCCTAGGTATGCTTAGATCTCCCTCTCTCTCTCTCTCTATTAACCGCATTAAAATCCGTTGCGTAGTTTTAAAGATACATGACATACATAGGGACAGAGAGCGGGGACTTTGTTTTATACTATGTACGTACATAGTGATAATCTGCTAAAAATTACGTTATCTGCGATATTTTTCTTTATTTAGTACATGAATAAATATACTTAACACAGCGCGTGTAGATATTATAAAATTAGGGAACAGGTTAACTTTTCTACTTTTTTTTAATTCTTTTTTTTGAAGGACTTTATTCCCTTAGCGAATATACCAGTCCCGTTTTACAATCACACACTATTTACTTTATCTAATAATATAATATATCATTGTGTACAAAGCCTTAGCGGCCGTGCACAATGGGGTGGAGAGTAAAATATTCAGAAATACAGAAAAACAATTTATTGGTAAAATCTATTTACATGTGAGGTGCTATTTCCAATTGCTATTCTGCGAGATTCAAATTTAAATCATCGATTAATTGATTCCTCAGTGACTGAGTCCGAACACATTCCACCAAGAGATGGTGAATGTCTTCTATGACACTGCACGAAGTGCAATTAGAGGAGTCAACCTTCCTCATGAGGTGGTTGAACTTATTTTCTACTTCGTAAAGACATTAAGCAATATGTTTTATGTTGTTACAGACTGAACCATGTGGAGCACCCTCCTGATGACGGCGCTGCTCGCGACCGCGCGATCCAAGCAGATCCCAGCCAGCACAGGTAAGCCCACCGCTGGGACTGACTCATCCATCCAACAGTGATATTTCCACCAGAGGCTAGTTCGTTATCTAGCCGGGTGTAGTGTACCACGTACAGGTTAGGTTGGCTTGGGAGACAAGATGTTGGATTCCCCCTTACAGCCCCCTCAAGGCATGTTTTCTTCAAATTATCGAATTTTTCTACAGAAGTTGCCACTTAACAAAGTTCATCCGTCCACCCATCAGCATCAACATTAAAAATACCACTTCAGAACTGGGGGCTCTAGTTCTGGAATTTTTGGGGCTGATGGCTGGCATCATGCCCTTATTTTATGTTATCATATCATTAATGTTATCAAAAGCCTTATACCTTCTTTTGCTCGATTTTGTTCTTCCAACCTTTAAAAGGTTGGAAGAACAAAATCGAGCAAAAGAAGGTTTATTTTTCTTTTTTCGAATACGATCCTAATCTTGCCATTCATATATGCATAAAAGCATATTTTCTTCAAGGAAATAATGGGACAATTACTCTTCAATCAAAAATTTCGATCAAGTTTCCACTTAACAAAGTTTTAATTGTAATTGTCCGATTGTCTTTCGAAGAGCTCCTAATGATGTACCTAGTAAAGTATTCAACAAAATGAGGTATCTCCTGTAGATACCTCATTTTGTTGAATCCTTTACTAGGTAATGAGAGTGGAAACTTTCATTTTTAACATTAAACCTATTAATATTTTATGTAAAATTGTGTACAAAAAATTGTGTACTAACCTACTTCTTTGATTTTGATTATGCACTTACTCCTAGTAAAAGGATTCAACGAAATGAGGTACAAGCTTTTTTACATCAAATCATTTAAGAATTAATGTAAATTACCTATTTCTCTGATTTACAAATTAATTCAATATTAATTTTAAAATTTCACCAAACCAGGTTTAAAAGAGTCCTATATGCATTTAATTATAATATGTAATAGTTTTTTGTGTGTCCACCTTTTTATAGTGTATATATGTATATTACAACTTGTTTCACGCGATCGTTTAAAATAATTATAATGCTTGACGATTGATACAGCATTATCTAGCCCCATGGTAAGCAGCAAACGTGTTCATGAGTGGAGACCGCGACTCGGTAAACGTAGTGTAGGACGCCCTCCGACCAGGTGGGATGACGACTTGCGAAAGACTGCAGGTAGATGCTGGATGCGGCAAGCTGAAGACAGGGCGCTATGGCGCTCATTGGGGGAGGCCTATGTCCAGCAGTGGACTGCTATAGGCTGATGATGATGATGATGAAGCTAAGCAGAGCTTGTGTTATGGGTACTAGATGACTGATATACTAATACAATACATTACATAGATAGATATTTTTTATTATACATAAAAACAACCAGAACACCCGGAACAAATATATGCATATATGTACACACAATTGTTCCAAGGCGGAAATCGAACCCGCAACCTCCTGCGTCGCAGGTGGACCTTCGGCCACCGCGCCACATCGGTCGTCACTATCGTCTATACTAATATTAAAAAGAGGAAAGGTTTGATTTTTTGTTAGTTTGTTTGTAATGAATAGGCTCCGAAACTACTGTATCAATTTGAAAAATTCTTCACCGTTGGGAAGCTAGATAATCCCCGATGAACATAGTAGGATCACATTTTCAAAAAAGTTAGGGTTCCGTACTATAACCGTGCGAAGCCGGGAAGGTCCGCTAGTCGTCAATAAATATATAAATAAAGCTCTCCTTAATACACGTTAGGTACCAGTATCCGTCGGACAGGTATACCTGTGATGGCGGGGTCATTACCCGGACATACACCCGCCGAGACAGCGCCTTGGGGTCAAGACCCCACTGTCCAGTTTCAAGACTGTTGTGTTACCACGTTTTTGGGTCGAATAGTCAATGGCCTGGAAGGTATTTTGTATATTTTCGCTAAATTATGCTAATAGTAAGGAATTCATAAAGTTAGAATAGTAGAATAACAATTTATCAACTAGCTAGAATCGCGTGAAGATTTGTAGAGATTATTTTTGCAGGTAATTATAATATATTTATGTATATTAAATCAAGGAATTAGTTAAGGTATATGGGATGCGCCCTGCAAAATCAGCAAGACGTTAAAAATATTAAAATAATAAAGGATATAATAATAATAAGGTATTCGATAGAATTCGAAGTCGCGTTTCAGTTTTTTCAAAACAACAACTGATTTTGGTTCCAAAGATCGGTTTCAGAAGTGACTCCAAAATAATTTGAAAATTCTCGTGATTCTGCAGCTTGAAAAGCTATGTGTTAGTATCAAATTATATGGCGTAATTCGCCATGCGTAACGTTCCGCCATATGACTTAGCAGTTAAAATTAACCATGCTTTCTAATAAAACCTTCATTTAAAATAAAGGGTCGACTTCACTAAATAATTTAACTTATCCTCATGGTAATTAAATTTTGAATCAATATTGCCAACAATTTAGAACAAATAAACAATTTAATTTAGTCAAGTCCAAATTATCTTTTTAATACCAAAGCTGACATCACTTTGAAGGTGAGCCCAAAACATATTAGGGCAACTACACCTACATACACTACACTAAGCTGTACCTATGCACTTGTGAATCAATAAATGTATTTTGTTTCTTTCTTTCTTTCACTTATTTTCTACTTCTATACTAATATTATAAAGAGGAAAGGTTTGATTTTTTGTTTGTTTGTTATGAATAGGCTCTGAAACTACTGGACCGATTTGAAAAATTCTTTCACCGTTGGGAAGTTACATTATCCCCGGTGAAGATAAGCTATATTATATTTTCAAAAAGTTAGGGATCCTTACTTAAATCGTGCGACGCACGCCGGGAAGGTCCGCTAGTGTTCTTATATTTTGAGAACTTTACTTGGACTGTTTACTCCTGCTTTGATAGAAGCTAGCCTTTTGTACACATATAATCATCAGATAATACTCTGACATGCTTTCTGCCTTCGTTATAATAATTAAACGCGAAAATTGATAAATTATAACATAAAATCCATTTTTCGCACTCAACTGTGGCATGGTCTGTTTTTCATACAAAAGATTTGAACGCGCTCTTTCTACAATGGTGGTTAGCAAGGGAATAATTATTATATCTACATAATATGATTTATCCTTGAAACATACGAGTATTTAAGTTTATGCGTTATTCGGATTCGATGACGACCGATGTGGCGCGGTGGGCGAAGGTCCGCTTGCGACGCAGGAGGTTGCGGGTTCCATTCCCGCCTCGGAACAATTGTGTGTACGATCTGCAGATATTTGTTTCGGGAGTTCTGGTCGTTTTCTATATATAATAAAAAATATCTATCTATGTAATGTATTGTATTATGTATATTAGTTATCTAGTACCCATAACACAAGCTCTGCTTACCGTGGGGCTAGATAATGCTGTGTGAATTGTCCAGCAATATTTATTTATTTATTATTTATTTATTCTTAATAAATACCCTGGAATAAATATACTCCATAAATCTTCATTTAAGAATATAAATCCCTATAGCTTCTACATATTAAATTCAAGTCTTTAAACTTCTAACTGGGATACCATTTAAGCGAGGACTCCACAATTAATATTATAAACTGAAATTTAATGTATTCTAATATTCTAATTTGTAAGTTAAGAAATAAATTAATATGTACTATTAAATTACCAATTTACTCGTATGAAGGCAGGAAAATAAACAACTAGAGTCATTGATAACAGAACTATAATAGCATGTATTTTCGATTTCAGTTTAATCGAAAATACATGCTATTATAGTTCTGTTATCAATGACTCTAGTTGTTTATTTTCCTGCCTTCATACGAGTAAATTGGTAATCTCCTACTAATTGAAATCGCCGTAGCCAGATCGAAAAAGATGAACACCATTAAGGTGTTCATCTTTCTGGATTTGGCTACATCCTTTCTTATTATACTTCAAATATATTTTATTTTAATCCCTTTGTTTCAGAACTAGCAACCACAGCCATAGCAACCGTCACACCAGCCACGGAAGACACCACACCCCTCGACACGCTGTCAGTCCACTGCGGCAGAGAGTCCATGGATGTCACCATCACGCCCGCGCACCTACCACGCTCCAGGTAACACAACTAGTAACCACTGCCACTATAGGAGTACACATACTATAACCAACCACAGCCATAGCAATCACAGGAATAGCCATCACAGCCATAGCAACCGTCACACACTCCACTGAAGGCCCCACTCTCATTGATAAGCTGTCAGTCCACTGCTACCATATTGCACATAATTATAATGCAAAGCAATTGCTACTGGGTGATATCCAAAACATAAGTTAGATATATTTTAGTATTTCGTCAAAATCAGGAACAACTTTGTCTGTTCGTTTTGTAATATTTTGGGAAAGTAATATTTTGTGTAATCATTAATATTTAGTCGCATATGACATGGTACATAATATGTATATTGGTGGAATAACACAGTAGAGCTGCATATCTCGCCCGAATATAAAAATCAATAAAATAAAATTAAATGTCACTAATTAAAACAAAATAAACTCAAATATATATAAATTGTAAATGTGAATATAGGTAATACTTTGCTAATGGTAATATTATGAGAGCAAAGACTTTATAAATAAATAAATAAAATAAAATAAATAATGCTGGACAATTCACACAGCATTATCTAGCTCCATGGTAAGCAAAGCTTGTGTTATGGGTACTAGATAACTGATATACATAATACAATACATTACACAGATAGATATTTTTTATTAAACATAGAAAAGCAACCAGAACACCCGGAACAAATATCTGCAGATCGTACACACAATTGTTCCGAGGCGGGAATCGAACACGCAACCTCCTGCGTCGCAGGCCGACCTTCGCCCACCGCGCCACATCGGTCGTCTCTTTATGTTACGGTCTTTATTTTCCTCAGGGATGCCCGCTTCAACGGAATAGTGTACCCGACTGGACTGGGCAGCAACTCATCTTGTTTGCGGGAGTACGTGTCGAGAAGGGGAGATCTGCAGTACAGCGTGCCTTTGAGAGGGTGCAACACCATGTCGATTGATAATGTGAGTTGACTTTATCTATTTTTTTCGTTTTAAAATACATGTTTGTTCCTTAAAACGAAAAAAACGTTTGCAACAATCTTAACATTAATATTAGTATACACCAATCACGATGCCACTACTAGAAACATTATTTATAGAAAACAAAACACGTTACAGACGCTAATTTTGAAAATAGCAATAAAAACTATCATCCATATAGAACAAATCAAACATGCATCTATTGTAGTTTTACTATCATACATAAGTTGACACCCAAGACAACAAGCCTTGTGCTTAGTTTGGGTCTCACTAGAAATCTTTATGTAAGTATTTTTTTTTTTTTTTTTATATTATCCAGTATACTTATGTAAATGTTAAATACACTAGAGTATAATTACAATCTAGCCATAGAATTGGCTAATGGGTAATTTAGTTCTAACTTATTTTTATAACAACATATTACTAAGAACGTGTCCATTGGCAGTTTTCTTATTGTCTCTTTACTTAAGGTGAAGACACTTTGTTCATGTGTTCTTTAAGATAGTACTTCTGCACATACACTAATTATCACTACACTAACTCAAAAGGTTTTGTTCTTTTGAGCCTTCTCACTATATCCGTGTTGTCGAGGAGCTGGATCGCCTCGACGTTCACATGATGATGAAGCCTTTGTTCGTGAGCCTCTGCGTATTTTTTTATGACTGTGTCTACAAATTCAATGTTTAGGTAGGAAAATAAATGAATTATGAATTAGTTACCGATGTCCTGCTCTATGACCGGCCGGGTGATTATGTAAAGTAAGCAAGCAGTGCTGTCAAACGCCAATTTTGACCAATTTTGACGTTGTAGCTGGTGTCAAACTAGTACAAAATTGACGTTTGACAGCACTGATTGCTTAATTTATGCCTGTCGCAAACCGGTCGCGAGTTACATTATCACCATACGGATCTACTATAACCATTCAGTCAATGACTCAAATTTATTTACTGCTATCTGCGCTCCGCGGCTTCGCCCGCGTGGATAGAGTGCTATCTATAAAAAAAATTAAAACCATATCAAATCCGTTGAGTAGAAAGCGGGAAGCGACTTTGTTTTTTTGTGTAGTGATTTACGCCGCGTCGCTTATTTGCTGCATTATTCTGAATACTGCTGGTAGGAAAACAACTTATGAATGGCGAAAATATTATTGGCAAGGTCCTGGGTGTCGTCGATAGTTCAGATTTTTTTCTTGGATGTCTTTTAATTTCTTTTTCTCATCCAAACCCATAAAAAACCATACATATATTTAAACCATTACATTTCGAAGTAATACTAACCTTCACATCCGTTGCTATTGAAATAGCTTTACAACCTGTGTTATATTACTTATGTCGTGAGATCGTGCAACGCATTATGACTCAACGACATGCAACGCGGAAGAGCGTGGCGTGCGTGTTGAGTTTGAGAAGTATGATATAATTGACGCCATATAAATATGTTTTGTTTTAAAATAATTGTTGGTTGGTATAGATGAAATTATGGTTTCTTACCTCCATAAAGAAGGTAGGTATACCGATTAAAATATATTTTTTACGTACATAATTGCTGTAGGTACCTTTTTCGTTCTTCCGTTTAGAAGTTAATCCTACAATAATTGATTGTAGGTTACAATTATTAGAATAACTATAATAGAATCAAATTAGAACTAGTATTTACAATTGAAACTGTATAGACACAGCAGTTGCTTTAATTGGAAATACTATTTTTAATTTGTTTTTATAATTCGATTATAATATTATTTCTTATAAAAGATAAATATCATTTTGATGTTTAAGATATAAAAGGATGTATATAGTTCTTCCACTGATGGACAAAAAATTGAAGTGAACTATAAAATAATTTAATAGTATAAAATATGACCTGTCTAAGTGCTTATTTGTAAGCTTAAAGAAATAAAAACTTTTCATTTTCATTTCATTTTTATTTTATAAAGATAATTAGGTATGTTATTAATACCTGCATAGGACCTATATTATAACTAATGCATTAGATGAAATGGATATACATATGTGTATAAGTAATTATTGTTACACCAATAACAATTAAATATAAATTTTATTTCAAATCTTGCAAGCTTGCAATATAAAAAATAGTTCGATTCAGTAATTTTTATATTTAACGTCGGTATTTTTTATATATTATTTATCGTTTAATACCCCAAGGTAGATAAATACCAAGAAAACCAACAAAACAAACCAAACATCCAATATTAGCTTAGCATCACAAAAACCTTCACGTCAAATGCGGATAGGCTCATCCTAAACCAATAACGATGACGTTTTTCATAAACAGCTTCACAAAAGGTGTGAACGCAAACAATCACGTAAATTTGAACAGGTATGTGATAACCTAGTTTCTGACTTGCATTCTTGCAAATGATAAGAACTTAGATATTTTTTTTTTATAAACTTGCTGCTTAATTGCCTCGGAACAATTGTGTGTACGATCTGCAGATATTAGTTCCGGGTGTTCTGGTCGTTTTCTATTTATAATAACAAAATATCTATCTATGTAATGTATTGTATTATGTATATCAGTCATCTAGTACCCATAACACAAGCTCTGCTTAGCTTGGGGCTAGATGATGCTATGTAAATTGTCCAGCATTATTTATTTATTTATTTTTATATGTGGTTATAATAAAAAAAACATTTCTGTTATTTACTGTAACAATAAAATACAAAACAAATACGCTTTATTGCACATCATCACACATAAAGGAAAAATAGAAAAGAACAAACAAACACAGAAACAGATACATACACCACAAAGGGCGGCCTTATCGCTAAGAACGGTTTCTTCCAGGCAATCTTTGGACGAACACAACAAACGTAACAATTGTATAAGTATAGAATAGACGGTGGCGTATGTGCACTATTAACTCTTTCTCCTATATAATTTTTTCCATCACAAGGTTGCCTGGCGCTTTCAGCGATAAGGCTGCCTTTTGTACTTTGTTTTTTATTATCATCGAAAGATGGCCTATCTAGTTAATATCTTTAATCATTTTCTGTACTTAAGTTATAAAATCACCTTGATACTTATATTTTATTACTTCGTTATAGGTAAGTCACGAACATAAAAATAATCTTAAAGATGGCCGATCTCCTTGAAGATGAGATGAGTCGTGTCGTGACCAATCGATTTGAGTTATAATAATATATTCCTTTGAAAAACTAATTTGAAATGACGTCACTAATAATGCTGTGGTGATCTAGGACATTGCCGCAGTTTGGAACAGTTTAGGAAGTTACTAGAAGATAGATATGACCACTCAAACGTAGGCATTTATTTGAGACCACTTGATTATTTCTAAGACTTGGTCTATATCTTTATTGATTCCGTATAGTTTTCGTTTTTTTATGGTATATTGGTTTAGGGCGTAGGTATAGTAGATAGCGAGGTATAACGATTTATGTAAGAAATGGGACGCGCACGGGGCGCCGTGATTTTGGTCCGCGAAGCTCGAACATTTAGGGCTAAGTAATCGATTTGGCCGCGCGTTTGAGTGGTTATGAATGATTGAATGAATGAATGAACACTTTATTGCACTAAAAAATTAACAAAATAAAACCTTTTATCCAAATATTAACAGTACAATAGGCGGCGAAAGATTACAAGGCGAAGTCTAAAACTGTTTGTTTATAAAATATCCAATGAGACCAGATGGAGAAACTTGGCCTACATAGAAACATCCGAAATATTTTTTTTATTCGAATGGGCAATAATGCTGTTGACCTCAGATGGCCATGACAGCGTTACCGGACTTTTAGAGGGCGCAGAGGGCGCTTCGCCGGTAAAAATTAGGTTGGGGCAACACGCACAAGGGCCACCACTTAGGTGCGAGCCTCGGCTTGGGCTGTTGCCATATGCTATAAGAGGGTAGGGAGGTAACGCCTTAGGTGCACCTGAGGCTGGAAACGGGGAATTCCTCGACCCCGCATCCGGCGGGGTCGGTTATTGATCGGGTGAGTAGTGTGCGGAAGCTGAGTTGTTGCCGTCACGTCCGGGTTAGCGTCAGTGAGTGGGTCAACGGGGTCACCAAGAACGTGTCTCGGTCTACGGAGGAGAGAACTCGTGGGAGGGTCGTCTATACAATAATCGGGTATGGAGGGATACTGCAGGTAACCTGCATAACCTGCAGTATCCCTTATCCAGCAACTGCTGGATGCGTCAAGCTGAAGACAGGGCGCTGTGGCACTCATTGGGGGAGGCATATGTCCAGCAGTGGACTAACATAGGCTGATGATGTGTCGCTGGAGGACCTTTGCCTGTTGCGCCAAAGAGGTCGTCATAACCGCTTATTATCATCATCATCAGCCTTTATTAGTCATGGGCGCCTAATGAGCGCCACAGCGTCCTGTCTTCATATCGCCGCATCCAGCATCTACCTGCAGTCTTTCGCAGGTCGTCATCCCACTTGGTTGGAGGGCGTCCTATACTACGTTTATCGAGTCGTGTTCTCCACTCAAGAACACGTTTGCCCCAGCGGTTGTCGGTTCTTCGCGAGATATCGCCGGTCCACTGTCACTTCAGCTTGCTAATTCTTAAAGCTATGTCGATAACTTAGGTTCTCTGTCGGATGTATTCGTTAAGAATCCTATCCTTCAGAGAAACTCCGAGCAATAACCGCTTTGTTAGGTATTACTGCAACGCGGTACTTTGGCGGCAAACATTCCGGCCAGCACAAAAGCAAAACCTATTACAATAAAATTTAATTAAATTAGGAAATTTTCCTGCAATAAAGGTTTATAATCAAGTTTCTCATTTATTTTATGAGCACTTCTTATTTTATTGCGTAGTTTTATAGTTAGTGTATGTATGTAGTAGATATATAGTAGTTCAAAAGGTCAGTGAAGGAAAGGATATACACATTTTATTTGTTTGTTTAGTTATTTCCACCGTACAGCCAGCCAACCGCAGATTTGCAGTTATTATGGCCTGTGTGGCTAGCAGCGCTTACTGTTATAAATCCTACATATATACAACTGAAGGGTGCGCTGCTAGACACTTCTGGCTTGAATACCAAGTAACACTTACAAGTCAAAGTTTGCACTAGTGAACTGGTCAGCAGAGGTCTTGTCTCGCCTGCGCCCGCTATGTGGCCGGCGTAGGCGGCCAGCAGTGCCCCCTTCTCGGCGTACAGATGAGGCTTGAAGACGGCCGACTGCCACATCGAACGGCCGGGTGATTATGTAACTCGCGACCGGTTTGCGATAGGCGTAAATTAAGCAATCAGTGCTGTCAAACGTCAATTTTGTATTAGTTTGACACCAGCTACAACGTCAAAATTGGTCAAAATTGACGTTTGACAGCACTGATTGCTTAATTTACGCCTGTCGCAAACCGGTCGCGAGTCACATAATCACCATACGGATCTCCGCCCATCCACCGTCTGTGAAATATTTTAAAGTTGAAGTAGTAGATTATTTTAGTTGACTTTAGTTGTTGACACTTGCTGTCGTTAAGTTTTATACATTTTAAAGTTATATAAGTACAATACAATATATCTATATTGCACCATCAACACAGCAGACCAAAACCTATGTATCCTACTAATATTATAAGACCACCGATGTGGCGCGGTGGGCGAAGGTCCGCCTGCGATGCAGGAGGTTGCGGGTTCGATTCCCGCCTCGGAACAATTGTGTGTACGATCTGCAGATATTTGTTCCGTGTGGTCTGGTCGTTTTCTATGTATAATAAAAAATATCTATCTATGTAATATATTGTATTATGTATATCAGTTATCTAGTACCCATAACACAAGCTCTGCTTACCATGGGGCTAGATAATGCTGTGTGAATTGTCCAGCATTATTTATTTATTATAAACGTGAAAGTTTGTATGTATGGATGGATGTTTGTTACTCTTACACGCAAAAACTACTGAACGGATCGGGCTGAAATTTTGCATACAGGTAGTTCTGGGCCCAGAATAAAACATAGGCTTATTATCCCATAAATCAGTTCCCATAGGATATAAATAATCTTAAACGTTTCCATAGAAACAACGCGTGCGAAGCCGCGGGCAGAAGCTAGTATATACATATATACTTAGCCTAAGAACCCTGTTCTCATGTAAGTTACTTAATTTAAATTGTATTTTTGAGAATAAATTTATATTAAACTTAACTTAAGTTTGAAGGAGCAAGTACAAATAGGTAATTGTTTGGAATTGGTTAGGGTAGATACTCAGATACATACGTACCTACCTACCTACCCACTCGTGGACTAAAGGTATACCATTACAATTCTATCTTCTCGATAACCTTAGGTCAGTGTCCAGTTAGTTTCGCAAATCATAAACATTGCACGGGTATTGAACCTGCGATCTTGGGGTTGGATAGCAGTTGATAGGTTCTGTGGTTCCGTTAGACTCTTTGCTGTTTCGTCATTATTATTATTAGAATGACGAAGACTTGAAGTGAACCTATCACTTACGATCTAATAATATAAGTATACATAAATATGTTAAATCTAGTAACATATTTATGTATACAGTATTTAATTTATTTCCACCCCGTAGGTATTATACATCTATAAAATGAAGTCGTAAATGAATGAATGAATGAATGAACTCTTTATTGCACTTAAAACTATAAAATAACACCTTATATCTAAACATTACATATTAAAAGTACAATAGGCGGCCTTATCGCTGATAGCGATTTCTCCCAGGCAACCTAGGGATGGAGAAAAAGATATAAGCAAACTAAGAGTTGGTACATCACAAACAAACAGATGGAGAAGTATCAAAAACAAGAAATAAAAAAAGAATACAAACTATATACATTGCATGCAATGCAAAGCTACTTAAATTAGAAAATAACCTAAAAGATAAACAATAAAAAAAAACTGAATACTATATATAGCAAGGTACCACAGAGATAAATTTACACTATTTATAATTCAAGAACGGCTGAACTGATTTGGTTGAAAATTGGTGGGCAGGTAGCTAAGAACCAGGAGACTATATAATACTGTTTATCCTTTTTCCGTGGCTTAACGTGGTTTCCATATATGCAACGCGTGCGAAGCCTCGGGCAAAAACTAGTACATTATATAGCCCGGTCACAATATCTGTGGTCCACGCACCAAACTTAAAGTTTTTTCTATCTGTCTATTTAAATAGTACTTAATATTTAATGGAAAAAAAATCAAATCACCTTCTTATTTGATAATAATTTATAATATAAAATTTTTAATGCCTAAATGCTTGTTTTTTAAGCCTATGGAAATAAATTATTTTGACTTTTGACTACAAAATTCGAGATAACCGGATATTCAAACAGGTCATCAAAAGATGCAAATTGATGCATGACCGGAATTCGAACCCACATTTCTAACATTGACACCTATTACACAACGTAACATCATATGTTACAGAGGCTGAATTCATTAACAAGTCACAACATAACCAGTAATATGATCTACATAGTTCTACAAAGATATCTGTGAACTGAACACGCTTTCATTGCTCCGTTCCTACTAATTCTTCTGTAACCTGTAGTTTCAGTTTCAGTTTATTTATTTAAAAACAATTTACATTGTGTATGAAAAAATACTTTATAGCTACAAAAAATTCTTACAGGTATCTAATAGTGACAACTTAACTTAAGATTGACCGCGGGGCGCAGCTAGTTTTAAATAAAATTCAAAATAGGTAAAGTTAATAAAAAGCAAAATAGGTCTTTGAAATCCGTAAACTTATTCAGGAAGGATTTTTGTCTGATGATTGCTCGACATGATGCTGCCATGCCATAAGCCTATTTATGTCTTGTCATTTATATGTTTAAAAAATCATAATAATATAATTATTATGTGTCCGCAACCGCAACAAGCATTCACGACAGCCATTTTTGGTTCCGGATTCCGCTTGCAAGATGAGTTGATAACATTGTCAAAGTCGCAGTAGCAGTTTGATGCGAGAAGCAATAGACAGACAGAGCGAAATAAGGCCCATACCAAGCACTGGGTAAGGTATACCTACGCTTAGCATGGGCCTTATTTCATTCGATAGACTATACTTATTACTAGAATATACATAAATAAATAGAAATAAATATATTTCATCAAAGTAAATTATGATAACAAACAAGATTCCCGGAATTTACTTTATAATTTTTTGTTTTATAAATGTCCATTAAAGAGTCATCCATCCATCTGTCAATTAATTGCTATGAACGTAACAACAACCTATTAGTAATGAGCGTCGAATGAAGATTCATTTTCGGCATATCACAGATATCTTTCTGGCACTATACCAGTAAATAACTTCATAATAAGTTACATAATTTCCGAAGAGAACATAATTTCCTTAGAAAACTGGTTTTTAGTAGCGTATTATACTTTGATGATTAGAGAGCTTCTTCCTACTTCCGACCTGACATGGCGGGTTCGTTTCCTGGCTCGTATTTATCTGTCAACTTGGATATTCTGAGAATAGGAACCGTGTAGAGTTATGTCAAAATGTTTCTTATGGCCAAAAGTTTTCTATTAATTAAAAACTTCGTGGACACCAAATGCTGAAGACACTTCGGCATTATTAAATTTTTTAAGTATTTAAACGAAGGTAACTAAAAAGCGTTTGAATATGAAAAATGGTATGTCATAGATTTTCTCATGAATAAATAAATAAAGAATAAAATAAATAAATAATGCTGGACAATTCACACAGCATTATCTAGCCCCATGGTAAGGAGAGCTTGTGTTATGGGTACTAGATAACTGATATACATAATACAATACATTACATAGATAGATATTTTTTATTATACATAGAAAACGACCAGAACACCCGGAACAAATATCTGCAGATCGTGCACACAATTGTTCCGAGGCGGGAATCGAACCCGCAACCTCCTGCGTCGCAGGCGGACCTTCGTCCACCGCGCCACATCGATCGTCATTACGAATAGATAGATTATTTGGCGCTAATAACGCACACATACAATTAACATCCTATTATGAATCCTGACATCAAATATTTTAGGGACCACTAACATCTATCCAACGAAAAAAAACTTTCGAAAAAACAAAACGTTATGTAGGTAGAACTATCATCACAGATTAGAAAGGTGTTACTGCGCTATCATTTACGAACTTCATCACCAGCCTATAAATAAATAAATAAATAATGCTGGACAATTCACACAGCATTATCTAGCCCCATGGTAAGCAGAGCTTGTGTTATGGGTACTAGATAACTGATATACATAATACAATACATTACATAGATAGATATTTTTTATTATACATAGAAAACGACCAGAACACCCGGAACAAATATCTGCTGATCGTACACACAATTGTTCCGAGGCGGGAATCGAACCCGCAACCTCCTGCGTCGCAGGCGGACCTTCGCCCACCGCGCCACATCGGCCTATATTAGTACACAGCTGGACAAATGCCACCCCTAATGAGCTCCATAGCGAGCCTTTACAAACATATTGTTGTTTGTTTGTTTGTATAGCTGTAGTGAATAGTCAGACCGTAACGCCAACAAGTTGCTTTGCCGGAAGCCCAGCGTTGGTTGCTAGCATGCTAGTCATCCAACTCATGCTGAGGCAAAGCCATTTTGTTACCGGACTTACATGATTACCAACACGTTTAGTTTACCTTTAAGTTTAAGTTTATTATGTTCTGTGTAAGTCTTTTAACAAATAAATTCATTTCATTTCCATTTTTTTTCATTTTCATATTCGAAGATTTAGATAGATAGAATATACTTTATTGCACAAAAAGTTGTACATAGGCGAGCATAATGCTAGATAGCATTGTCTACCTGCTAACCTTTGGGTAGTGTGGACAACAGTTTGGTAGGTAGTGCTATATAATAGAGATAATAAAATATACTACTCATAATGATACTAAGCTACTTATATTATACTTAAACAGTAATATATATACCTATATAAATAATTAATATATAATTATAATTACGTACCGAATTATTCTTGCGAAAGAAAATAGTTATAGACTCTAGATCTGAAGACATTTATCGAGGATGCCTCGCGATATTCAATGGGAAGACTGTTCCATACAAAATACAAAAATACAAAATACAAAATATTTGTTTCTTTAACTTAATGTACAATAAATATAACAGTGTTTGAGATTCCCTTTTAAGTAAAAGAAATGCCTGTGTTAGGGAATCTCGCTCTTCCCAAATAAATTAAATAAAAGTAGATTAAGTTACGTAAATTAGTTTTTTTTTTGCGCGTGATCGTGTATGTGTGTGTGGGTAATGTAGTGTGTGAGTGTGTGTAGTGTTGTAAGTGTACTTGGGTCTCCCGAGGATCCAGTCTCATAAGAGTCTGGGCAACAGGAGACTCAGATGTGTAAAGTTTTTGAGTGGGTCCATAGCCGAGTGGCCTTTACAACGATTTATTATATATAGAGATATTTATTTATTTATTTATTATTTAAGATTTGACTGGACATCAACAATTTATTTCTAAATACGTGGTTAATATATGTACATATCCACCACGAGTTGAGAAATACATTTTTGAGGTCCAGGCAAATCTTGTTATGAAAATTTCAACGGTCGTTTACTTTATTATCAGATACAGGAAGTAACAATTATAATTTGAAACTGTAAATTACTTTAATTGCATTATTTTTTCCAGAGATTTTACATATAGTGGTTTCTGAGATAAATCTATTTTATCTCGTTTGTTTGTTATTTGATCTTGAAAACGTAATTGTGGATGTGGCCACTTTGTTAGGTACCGGTAGGTAGTTATTATAGATATATCTTATTGCCGACAGCTGTAAGTCTTGACTACCTTCAGCACGCGATTCTCTTTGCCAAGGTAAATTATTTTCAAAAATGTGACACGAACACACACTCTCTCTACATATTGTAGTATTTTTGTCAAGAAACTGACATTAGATAGACATGGTATTAGATTAAGTAAAAGAAATAAACAATTTTTATTTTGAAACCATCCTTGATTTTTTTGGAAAAAGTTTTTTCGATTTATTATCATATAATCACATCGCTATCTTACAAATTTTCACTCTTTTACGGACAGACAAACACTCAAATCTTAGAGCTGTAAAGATGTTATCGTTCCAAGTTCTGCAAGGTCGACCCGTAGGCTGGCGTGGGTTGGACCTTGTGAACCATATAGGTAGGCTGTTTACGTACATAATCATTATGTATTGAGGTGCTGGGTCCAGCAGTACCGAAATTTAGCCATTTGGTTTTTGAGAAGATTATAATAATAATATCGTCAGGAAGTTCCTCTCTCTGCAGCCCTAGCCACTGGCCGCTTGAGCCTAGCTACAACACCAACAATAGATTTCTTTCCGGCCCTGGTGGGGGCAAAAAAAAACCACAAAAAATATAAACAAACCAAATGCAGCCAAAAAAAAAAAGAAAACATTGAGAAGGGGGAAAAAAAGATATTCCCACAAAACTCCTTGGGTTTTGTGGGAATATCTTTTTTTCCCCCCCGAGGGGTCGTCACCCCTCGAGTTGACGCCGGGGTAATGAGGCCAAGCCTCGAGGCCCCTCTCTGTGCCCCCACCAGGGCCGGAAAGAAATCTTTTGAGGGGGCACAGAGAGGGGCCTCGAGGCTTGCCCTCATTACCCCGGCGTCAACTCGAGGGGTGACGACCCCTCGGTCCTTGGGTTAGTGGGAATTTATTATTTTCCCCCTTCTCATCTCTTTTTTTTTGCTGCATTTGTTTTTTTTGGCTTCATTTGAGCCTAGCTTCGCGGTCGGTGATCGATAGTAGTTTTATAATATTTTATTGGTATATATTTTGACCCGCGACCCGTGCACCCACTGGCTTCACCCACCGGTGGGTGTAGGGGTAATTCTATAGTAAAAAAATATTTTCAGCGAAAATTTTAAATAAATGAGTGTATAATAATGTCTTTATTTCAGATATATATATATTATGATATCCACAATTTAAGTTACAAATACTTATCAATACATGGACTTAACTAAATCTAGGTTTAGGTGGCAATATCCACCGATTGTCTAAAAGTAATTGTTTGAATAAGTCTCTTTGCCAGACTCTTGACTTGACGATCTCTGTGGCGTGGTGGCCGAAGGCCTGCGACGCAGGATTCGGTTCCCGCCTCGGGACATTTTGTACGAACTGCAGAAATTTGTTACGAGTGTTCTGGTCGTTTTCTATGTATAAAAAATATATATCTACATATGTATGCATTGTATTAAGTATATATCAGTCATCTAATACCCAAAAAAACAAGATCTGCTTACCATGGGGCTAGATAATGCTGTGTGAATTGTCTGGCTTTTTTTTTATTATATATGCGAAAGTTTGGATGTTTAGATAGATGTTTGTTACTTTACGCCATAACTACGGAACGGATTGGGCTGACATTTTGCATACAGATACATTAGTTCTAAGCATGGAATAAAATATAGGCTTTTAAGAAAGTAAACCAAAAATTTGTTCCATAGTGCCTCTTGAATCACTCTATCTATTAAAATAGCCGCAGCAAATTCCGTTGCGTAGTTTTAAAGATCGAAGCATACATAGAGACAGATAGCAGGAAGCGACTTTGTTTTATCCTATGTAGGTAGTGATTTGTGTGTTTTGGCGTTACGCGACCGATAATACAGGCAATAAGTTGTGTCGAGTGCCAAGCAATTTTGATTGCGTGTAACAATGCGTAACACTCGTCTCGTCTCTATCCTGACTCGTGTCAAATCTGGATGAAATCGACTATAGTTTAACACGCAGTACAATTTTGCACACAAAATTGATATGCAAATATAGCGCGGCGGCGTAGCGAAAAAATAATTCTTTTCCGAATCATAATTTAATAGCACAACACAAATGTATATCTACATAGATAGATAGATAACACTTTATTACACCACACAGAACAGAAAATAATACAGAGATAAAAACTTAGAATAAAGGTATAAAGGGCGGCCTTATCGCTGAGAGCGATCTCTTCCAGGCAACCTTGGGATTGACTGGACATGAACAAACCATATAGACGGTCATCATCTTCAAATTTATTTATTAACTTACTACTATCTACTTGTCCAGCTATACTTAGTTACTGGCTGCGCCCTGCGGCTTCGCCCGCGTGGAAATCTATGTGTCTAATAATTTATAAACCTTCCTCTTGAATTACTCTATCTATTTCTAAAAACCGTCATCATCACAATCCGTTGCGTAGTTTTAAAGATCTAAGCATACATAGGGACAGACAGACAGCGAGAACCGGCTTTGTTTTATACTATAGTATATATATACAGGATATCGTAATCTGTGGCTTCTAAAGAACTTTTTAGAATCATCTCCGTTATATTATTTTTAGTGTCATCATCATCAGCCTATAGCAGTCCACTGCTGGACATAGGCCTCCCCCAATGAGCGCCATAGCGCCCTATCTTCAGCTCGCCGCATCCAGCATCTACCTGCAGTCTTTCACAGGTCGTCATCCCACCTGGTCGGAGGGCGTCCTACACTACGTTTACCGAGTCGCGGTCTCCACTCAAGAACACGTTTGCCCCAGAGGCCGTCGGTTCTTATGGCCGGCCCACTGCCACTTAATTTTTTTGTTTTTTTTTTGTGTAAAATAATCAAATTGGATTGAACAGAGCTATTTCGTCACACTATCGTCTTGCGCAGTAGAAGCGTGCATTAATTTTATTAACTGTAGCTCACAGAATTATCTTCACAAGAAAATGATTCTTTGTAATGTGACTTCATCAACAAATAAGGAAAATTAACTGATGAGTCAGAAACTGGCCACTACCACTCAGATGAAATAAGCTGTTGTATATCTACTCAATACAGAGCTGTTTTAGTTAAAGACATAATAATAAATAATGCTGGACAATTCACACAGCATTATCTAAGCCCCAAGCTAAGCAGATATTGTGTTATGGGTACTAGATGACTGATATATACTTAATACAATGCATTACATAGATAGATATTTTTTATTATACATAGAAAACGACCAGAACACCCGAAACAAATATCTGCAGATCGTACACACAATTGTTCCGAGGCGGGAATCGAACCCTCCTACGTCGCAGGTGGACCTTCGCCCACCGCGCCATATCGGTCGTCATAATATCAGTGTGATAATTTGACTTTGTTTGTTTTAACATATCAGAGTCCAATTCGTCACACTTTAGGGAAAATTTCATCAAACAATAGCGTGGCAAAGTTCCTTTCAATATTACGTAAACGAATCGAGGTCGGCCATTTTGGATTCTGAGATGCGTACGCGCATAATAAATTAGCAGCTCTTATGATGTTTTGTAATTATTATATTTGGTTTGATTTTGAAACTAGTGTGTGGGAACAGAGTAAGGAGGGTTTTTCGTAACTTGAAACTAGATGTGCTAAAGTGCAATGTTTACCAACCTGCATAAAAAGTTGGTTAATGTAGGTGGTGATTATTGCAATTATCTCTGTGTTATTCATATTGAAATACATACTGAAAATGTATATTATTTATACATATAATATTTTATACCAGACTGTTTTTAATTTAGTTTTATTATGTATATGTTCAGTTTCATCATCATCATCATCAGCCTATATTAGTCCACTGCTGGACATAGGCCTCCCCCAATGAGCGCCATAGCGCCCTGTCTTCAGCTTGACGCATCCAGCATCTACGTACAGTCTTTCGCAGGTCGTCATCCTACCTGGTCGGAGGGCGTCCTACACTACGTTTACCGAGTCGTGTTCTCCACTCAAGAACACGTTTGCCCCAGCGGCCGTCGGTTCTTCGCGAGATATGACCAGCCCTGCCACTTCGGCTTGCTAATTCTCATAGCTATGTCGATAACTTTGGTTCTCTGTCGGATGTATTCGTTGCGAATCCTATCCTTCAGAGAAACTCCGAGCATAACTCTTTCCATTGCTGCTCGCTGAGCGACTTTGAATAATCAATTTATTGGTATCAAGTCAAACTTGTATTATTTCATTTAAGCCTCTGTTGACGGTACGGTTTCTAAACTGTGCGGTAGCCTGTGCCTCTTGTTCACGACACGTTTTACGCTAAGCTGAGTCAGCGCTGATCCAAGGGTAAAGCGGGCAAAGCGGGCGCTAGGTGCCAGATGGCAAAGAGTGCCATAACGAGACCTATCCTTAGATCAAAAAGTAATAGTGTAATGGGCCCTGTGGTGACTTCTGAGAGGGATGGGCTGCACAACTGAGCGTGGTAGGTGAATCGTCACCAACCACTGTTACTTTTCGCTCTACAAGTAAATTGATTGCTTACACCACCGATCGCCACAAATTCTCAAAATTTTTGGTCACTTACGGTACGGCTATGGCGCCGTATGGTTCAAAAACCGTGTCGTAAATAAGAGCCCGTCATGTACAGAAAAATCGCGGTTTCGCATTTCAACTTTTTAAGCCGCCATTTCGAACGCAATACCTTTAAAAGACAGATATTTATACCAGTTAAACGCACGTTTAAACCGAAAATTTATCTATAGGTACTCTTATTTGACAACCTCTGTGACACTACGTCACAGAGGTTGTCAAATAAGAGTACCTATAGGGCAAAGGCTCGCCTGCAACGTTACGGGTTCGATTACCACCTCGGGATAAATGTTTGTACGATCTGCAGATATTTGTTCAGAGAGTTCTGGTCGTTTTCTATTTATAATTTAAAAATGAATCGCTGAATGTGTTGCTAAGCGATAATCTCAAGTGCAGCTGAACTGATTTCGCTTATTCTTTTTTTAGAATATTCCTTAAAGTACGAGGATGGTTTTTACGGAGAGAAAAAAGAGAAAAATTTAAAAACAAATGTCCACCCGGGCGAAGCCGGGACGGGCCGCTATTATATATTAAAAAATAGAGCACCGACCCAGACATCCTTTCGTTTATCCGCAGAGTTACCAAAAAAGTGCAAAAACCCACAGAGATAATAAAGTTATTTAAAATCACAACAGGTAGCCACGTATAGCAAGACAGGTGACCTTTATACAGCCTTGTGCGACGATTGGGACATGCGGTCATAATGAGGCGGTTTTCTCTTTAGAACTGATCTACACCCTTTTGTGTATACATAAATAAATAATGCAGGACAACGCCCTCCGACCAGGTGGGATGACGACCTGCGAAAGACTGCAGGTATCTACAGCATCTGCTGGATGCGTCGAGCTGAAGACAGGGCGCTATGGCGCTTATTGGGGGAGGCCTATGTCCAGCAGTGGTCTAACATAGGCTGCTGATGATGATGATGAAGCAGCGCTTGTGAAATGGGTACTTACTTATATACTTAATACAATACATGACATAGATAGCTACCTCTGTAGCTCGGTCCGCGAAAATCCTGCGATGCAGGAGGTTGCGGGTTCGATTCCCGTGTTGGAACAATTGTGTGTGAGCTCCAGCATTATTTATAAATTTATTCTCCACCTATTTATTTATTTATACTTATTGCACTATTGCACGATAAATTATATACAAAACTGATTATTTCTCTAATACAAAGGCGAACTTAACCCTAAAAAGAGTTCTCTTCCAGCAAACCTCATTGGGAGAGAGAAAGAGAGAGAGAGAGACAAAGTGAAGAGAGAAGTGGGTACATGTGCACCTACTTTTCAATATCAAAAATACAAGAACGATGACAGTTAATAAATATATCAAGCACTACCACTCATAATTCTTATTCCAAACTGTTCCATTTCCTTCCAAATTACACGTTACATGCGCCCGCGCCGCCGGATATGACGTCACGTCCCCTCATTGTTATGTACCACAACCCCTGGTATTTTGTCGTTACAGTCGTCATGTTGAAGTGGTAATGACAGACCAATAAATACATGGCAGCAGATTTTTTTCGCTATTTAAATTTGAGATGGGCGCATATAGGTTCAGCTCACTCAAGCAACGCGCACTTTATTTACTACGCAAAAAGATACAAATTGGTACAAGCGCTAGGAGATTTACTTTCTAACATTAAATTTCTACTTTTATCCGTAGTAAATCAATAGATAGTAAAATAAAGTCGCTTCCCGCTGCCTGTCTGTCCCTATGTATGCTTAGATTAAAACTACGCAACGGATTTTGATGTCGTTTTTTTTAAATAGATAGAGTGATTCAAAACGGAGGTTTATAAACCATTTGACACATATATTTCTACGTGGACAAGCCGCGGAGCGCCGCTAGTAAGTTCATAAATAAATATGTAGGTAACTTGAAGACGAATTCTAAATGATATGATGATGTTTGGGCTACATAAGGTCACTTGTGTAACTTGACATTCATCGCTGCCAAATCTGCACTCGTTAACCTCAATCTGTATGCCATGTATGCCGCTTCTATGCCATCCATCTCATGCACTCGAATTATATCATTTGTCAATTTTGGTTACTCAAGAGGCTCGATTTTGCGTGGTTTTAATGTCTGTTATTTGTACATCGGCTGATGGATATGAATGAAATCTAGCTGTTTACGATATAGCGTGATATTTTGCTTTAGTGGTGCATTGCATTGCTGGAATTGCAGCACATAATTTATTATTATAATGCGAAAGTTATAACTTTCGCATTTATAATATTAGTATGAGATTTAAAATTTGACGACCGATGTGGCGCGGTGGGCGAAGGTCCGCCTGCGACGCAGGAGGTTGCGGGTTCGATTCCCGCCTCGGAACAATTGTGTGTACGATCTGCAGATATTTGTTCCGGGTGTTCTGGTTATTTACTATGTGTAATAAAAAAATATCTATCTATGTAATGTATTGTATTATGTATATCAGTTATCTAGTACCCATAACACAAGCTCTGCTTACCATGGGGCTAGATAATGCTGTGTGAATTGTCCAGCATTATTTATTTATTTATTTACTTAGGAAGCTAAATGTTGCTATACATTAAATGATTTCATGACTGACAAACATTTTTTAGATTTAAGCAAGTGACATCTCTAGCTTTTCATTATTTATCAGTTTTGTTTAAATTTATTAATTATTATATTCGATTTATTTACTAAGTATGTACAAATTTAAATTAAGTGACAATTATTGTAACCAGATTTAGCACGCCACAACACACGTCTTATTTAAACATACACCACCTATGTACCCTATTTACATGTATTTGATGCAATGAATATTTACTTTACTTTACTTTACTATAATTTAAAGCATAATTTTGACTTGGGCTTGCTGCTTATGGCCCCGGTCCACAAAAGTCTGGTTGTACCAGGGTTCAATTGCACCTACGTCAAAATGTGCAACGGACATTTTGTAAGCCTAAAAAAAATAAAGCAATTTCAATTTGAATTGATGCCAAAACTACTGAACGGATTTGCGTTCAGGTAGTTCTGGGCCTGGGAAAAACAGGCTACTTTTTATTGAATTCGTTGCTTGTGTTTATTATATTGACTACACTATTGTATTAGATAATACCTGTAAAATAGATATTATAATGCTTTAAGTAATTAAATAAAGATATAGCCTAGGAAAAACCTGGTCGCTCACCTGACACCTAGGTGACTCAGAGGATTTCTCAAGAATAATTTTATGCGTCTACGTGCGTGGTGATGACGCGACTCCTCGTAAATACTCTAAAAGGAGTTCTGGTGGGCAGGGTGAACGGCCTTGAGGGTCTTGACGAGAGGTGGCCTTCGGCTACTTTTCATATTTTAATTTATTTATTTTATTTATTTATACTTTTTGCACGAAAAACATAACTTAAGATACGAATGAGAATTGAAATTTGGCCACACGGACCCATTTGACTCAAATGGGTCCGTGTGGCCCACGGTGTGGCCAAATCTCACTTAGTTTTACGTTCGGTCAAATGATTTGACAGAATGTAAAACTAAGTATCTACTATAGTTTGACCGAAACCGCTGTACCGCGCCTGAGGTATGCGAGCGGCGAGACGAGGGAAAATATCGGCCGCTCCGATCCATCAGTCTGCCGTCAACTCTTGCTCTTTTTTCCTCGCCCCCCACCTCGGCACACTTTCCTAAGGAGCGGTACAGCGGTTTCAGTCAAACTATAGTAATCGTATTTGATCAGTCTTTTCATATGAACGTTCGAAAGTGGCCTATTCCAAAAAAATATCATTCTGCATTGTGTACTATGATTTTTAATTAAAAATAATTTTCATAAATGGCCTCTATGCTGTTGGCCTCAGCCCCACGCATTCCTCCCAAAGGACCGGGTGGCCCCTGATCATGAGATCATGGCCATGCATGATTTATTTCCATGATCTCAGGAAGAGAGGAGGTTTCGCATTTCAAATGAGAAACAAAATAATAATAATAAAAACGGGACTACGTAGCATCAATTAGCCCCAATAATTCGACACAAACCGGTTGTTTTAACACATCTTACCCCAAGGTGCGAAGGCTTACGCACTATCCTTCTAATATTATAAACGCGAAAGTTTGTAAGTATGGATGGATGGATGGATGTTTGTTACTCTTTCACGTAAAAACTATTGAATGGATTTTGATGAAACTTCACAATAATATAGCTTACATATCAGAATAACACATAGGCTACAATACATAAAGATATATTGTATATTATCCAAAATATCTATCACCACGCGTGTGAAACCGCGGGGCGCGGCTAGTAATAACATAAACCTCAACGCATCTTCTCCAATTTGGTAATAATTTTGCCTTTGGCGTTGTATAATTGGAAGTCAACGCCAACGTCTGTTCGTTCCCAGGAAACTTAGATAGCTAATTTATTTATCTTTAAAACTGTTGGATCTATCATTGTTTTTCATTGACACAAATGTCACTTATGTTCCGGAATAAACTCAAAAATCAAATCATGGTAAATATCCCGTTATCTAGTACCCATAACACAAGCTCTGCTTACCATGGAGCTAGATAATGCTGTTATTTATTTATTGATAAGGATTTTTATTTCTCTTTGTTACAGGACGATGACACAATAGAATACTATAACAACATCATAGTCCAACCTCACCTTAAGCTGGTGACGGGTCAGGGTAGAGGGTACCACGTTCGCTGCCGGTACCGACGGCGCGACCTGTCGCAGTTCCATGTATACCCTAAAGCGGCAAGGCTTACCAGTGGGGACACTAACAGGTACAGCACATACAGCCCAAAACTCAGCCGATAGCAGGATGTTTCCTAGCGTCAGAAATAGACAAGAAAGATGGCCTTAGCGGTCTTAAATGAAATCTTCATAGCCTTTTTTTAACCAAATAGAAATACAGAAATACAATTGATTGGTAAAATCAATTAACATGTCAGGTGTTTATAAAAATAGGTAATAATAATTATAATACTAAGTAAGTATTATAATAGTAAGTAAGGAAGTTCCTTTCTCTGCAGCCCTAGTCACCGGCCGCTTGAGCCTAGCTTCGCGGTCGGTGATCTACCGTTTTGATATATTTTTTACTTATACTTTTTTGATATATTGTATTTTCTATAGTAAAAAATGTATTTTATACGAGAATTTAAATAAATGAGTGAATAATAATACTAATAATAATAATTGTGTAGCCATCGCCTTTAGATTAACTCTCTCAAAGGGCCTCTGTGCTGTTGGCTTCGGCCCCACGCAAGCCTTCCAAAGGACCGGGTCACTTTATAGCCCGAGATCATGGTAAATAAGAGACATTATAATACAAATAGTATTTTTACAACCTAAGCATGATTTAAATTTAAAAACATAAATGAAAACAAATAAATAGCTGAAAAAATTTATATAAAAAATTAAATACGGAAATATTGTCACATTGAATTTAATTTTCTAGTAGTTCGTTCAATGAATAGAAATATGTGAGAATACACAAATTTCTCACCACTCACCACTTTATCATTTACTTTTATTTATGACGACCGATGTGGCGCGGTGGGCGAAGGTCCGCCTGCGACGCAGGAGGTTGCGGGGTCGATTCCCGCCTCGGAACAATTGTGTGTACGATCTGCAGATATTTGTTCCGGGTGTTCTGGTCGTTTTCTATGTATAATAAAAAATATCTATCTATGTAATGTATTGTATTATGTATATCAGTTATCTAGTACCCATAACACAAGCTCTGCTTACCATGGGGCTAGATAATGCTGTGTGAATTGTCCAGCATTATTTATTTATTAGAAACTGTTTATTTTCAGTATCGACGAGGCTTACGACCTGGAGTCCGGGTGGATGCCTTCTGTATCTATGAAGATTTACAAGGGAGACCCTAAGGATAAACATGTGAGTTATACCTAAATAAGTAGGATAATTATATACAGAATGGTCTTTTGAGAAGGGCGGTGATGGCCAAGTCCGAAACTACGAGAGTAAAGTTGTGAAAGGAGCCATGCCCTCGATTTATAAGAAAACAATACTAATAACAAAACAAATAAGTTAATATCAAATGTACGTATGTACGTATGTGTGAACCGACGGCCGCTGGGGCAAACGTGTTCTTGAGCGGAGACCACGACTCGGTAAACGTAGTGTAGGACGCCCTCCGACCAGGAGGGATGACGACCTGCGAAAGACTGCAGGTAGATGCTGGATGCGGCAAGCTGAAGACAGGGCGCTATGGCGCTCATTGGGGGAGGCCTATGTCCAGCAGTGGACTGCTATAGGCTGCTGATGATGATGTATGTACTACATTGGATATTCACTTTTTTAAAGACTATTTAGTACCTAATAGATAACACGTACATAACATAGACGAAACAAAAAGTGAATATCAAATGTAACCATTTGCAAAAATTATCAATAAATAAATTTAAAAAAATTGTTAAACATATTCTTTGTAAAAAAGCTTATTACAAAATATCAGATTACTTAGAAGATAAAAAAGCTTGGAACGAGTTTTGCTCCAACTCAAAATCTAACAACTTACAGATAAGCAAATCATAATAATAGACACATAAGTTTTTTACATACTAGTGGTTTCTTGTCACTTCTTCCACTAGTCGACAAAAAATTTAAGTGAACTATAAAATATGACCTGTCTAAGTGCTTATTTGTAAGCTTAAAGAAATAAAAAACTTTTCATTTTCATTAGATATAAGTAGTATTTTATTCGTCGTCGTTATATGTCTAATTTTCTCTCTTTCTTTCAATGTGTTAGTGAGGAATTTTTACAGCCCCATGTTCCAACGAATTAATTTCTTACGCACTTTCTCCATAAACTTCACCCTAAAAAGCTTTATCTTGTGCGTAAGTACTTATAAGGAACCGAACACGTAAAAATAATCGTTTTAGTCAGTCACTAGCAACAAAGTTCTTGTTTTTTTGTTTCAGGTGGCATCCGAGGTTCAGATAGGCGACTCCCTGACCATGGTGGTATCTCTAGAGAAGCAGCAGCAGTACGGGCTTTTAGTGTCGGAGTGCACAGCGGCGGATGGACTGGGCGCCGATGTGTCTCTTATTGCGAATGATGGGTAAGTGTTCACACCCAAAGACATACCTCTATCTGATTATTTTATAAGGGACAACCAAAGAGATTTTACATATAGAGACGTCATACTCATTGTAAAGAAAAAAAAACATTGCGTTATTTTACTATAGCTACATACCTAGCGTCGACGTTCGAACATACAACGCCGCATGGCATTATCTCTGTCACTCATAAACTTAACGCATTGCTTGTTTCGTTCGTGTTGGTGGCAAAGCGGCAACGCAGCGCGGCAATGATTGTTGAGTAAAATAAAATTCTCCATTTTACATTTTAACATATTAAACAGTATTTACGTATGAAAAGAAACACCCTTTCTGGTTTTTATAGTCCTTGTGTAGTTATTGCACTTTCGGAACACACAACTTGGCATTTTCGAGGTTTATTTAAGTATATTCCGTAAGTAACCTCGTGTTCAACGAACGTGCGCGTCGCGGCCAGGAGCAGGACGGACTGAGTTCAATTAGGATACGTACCTTATTTTCGTTTTGTAAGGCAGACCTCGATACAACGTATCTACGTATATATAACATCATTGGGGACAACCTTATAATTTCCCTGTGCTTTTTGCATAAAGGCGGTTCACACTGGGAGCATTCGTCTAAAATAAATTAATAATGCCGGACAATTCACACAGCATTATCTAGCCCCAAAGTAAACGCAGATTGTGTATGGGTACTAGATAACTGATATACATAATACAATACATTACATAGATATTTTTTATTACATATAGATACGACAAGAACACCCGAAAGCGAGACAAACGAACAGCAATTGATTTTTATAAATATGCTTACCCCGCAAACTTCGTTCCGCGTTTAGTTTTATTTATTATTTATTTATTTAAGAAGATTAGAGGAGTTAATAAATAAAATTCCGTCTCCTGGTTCTAAGCTAACAAAGCCCACAAATTTTCAGCCAAGTTGGTTCAACCTTCTGGAGTTATAAATAGTGTAATTAACACGACTTTCTTTTATTTATATATGTATATAAATAAATGTTATAGTAAAGTATTTAATAAAAGCCTTTACTTCCAGATGCCCACTAGACGGCGAGATAATGGGAATGTTCCAGTACTCTACCGAGAAGCAACAAGCCAGCGTCTCCTTCGGGGCTTACCGGTTCCCTCACTCAGCGAGTGTGTACTTTACTTGCGAGGTCAAACTGTGCCAGCTGAACCATCCCACGGACTGTGTGAGTGAACTAGCTGATTCAGACGTCACTGTGGCTATCGACATGCACTAGTGCTCATTTTGACTTGCTCCTAGCATACACCCTGCTAGATAACGAACTAGGCTCTGCTGAAAATATCAAACTATCTCCATAATTTTATAACTCATTGATTCTACGATTATTTTCCATTAGGTACTTGACACTGAACAAAGAATCATCATCCCGCAACTTGCGGGTATGTTGATTCTTTGTTAATGGCAACTGAACTGTGTCTGGTTGGACACTTTTCTGCCAGTGTCAAGTAATGGACGGTTGTATTTCAGAACCCGGTAGAACCCGGTGCATGCCCTACTTCTGAAGCTAAGTGGTCTATTTCACTATTCCGGTGTGAACTTAACTTAATATTTAATGCATAATATTTCAGGAGCCATGCACCCACAAGACGCGCTCCCGCCGCGACACCGACGACGAAGGTCAACCAGCCACTGTGGAGGTGTTCTCAGGACTCTTTGTCAACGAGGCGGATTCGCAGGAGAGCGATGACGTCACTAGCGAAAAGGTAAGGATTTATTCTGTTTTATAAGCAGCCAGTATTTTTAACGCCATCCTCTCGTCGCGTTCATATCTGTTATACCGAAATGTATGGGAAAAGTATTTCGCGATTTCTGACATTTCTAGTACTCAAACCTCAGTCGGTTCAGTAGGGACTTTTGATCCTTATGAGAAACAGGATCGACTGGCATCAAAAAAAGTTTTTGTGTAAAATGACCATTTTCCTGCTGACTGTATTTTTTTCCAAAATCTGTAAACGCAGTTCAGAATATCTTAAAAATTTATGGATAGTCTCCTAAAAGCGTTTTCCTGTAACTATAACGGTTAAGGTAGCAGCACTTAGCGTCTCAAAAATTCACCCTGTATACAAGAGGTTAAAGCTCTAGCGCTATAAAAAAGTTAATAGAGATGAAGGCCAAGAATAAAGGTAATCAACTGTAGATAATAAATATATGATGTTAGTGAGTGCGGTTTAAATGTTGCTGCTGATGCACTGACTTCCTTCCGTAGGCGCTCGCAGCACGAGGACCTGCTAAGAAATATTATTTGTAAGAAAATCTACAATCCATGTTTTGGTATACATAGGTACCTATACTGCGTTAGTGCAATTTTTAATAAATAAATACTTTGTCTCTACTCCCAACACTAAGAGGCAATGTTTCAACGTTGCTGGATGGTACGGCCCAGGATGAGATAGCGTGACGAGCTCGAGGCACATCTTCTATCGTGGCATGTTGCAGCGTTGGATCGCGAGGAGTGGAAGGAGAAAAGGGAGGCTTTTGCCCAGCAGCAGTGGGACAATAATTGCTAAAAATAAATTTTATTTATTTATTTATTTATTTACAAACGTACCTCTATTTTAACGGGAACACCCAATGCAATAGAGTGCATATTTAAATTTAATATTAAAATTAGAAATAATTTTATACTACAGAAAAACAACACAAAAATCATAGAGATACACCTTACTTTAAGTTTACATTACAAAATCATAATCAAATATATTTTTTTAATAATAAATAAATTGTCCCTACTTACCGCCCTGTTTATTATTCACAGAAAGAAGATGAGATCTGCATATCCCAGCGAAACTTCGCGATTGGAATCTGCATTGCCGGCATCATCCTTATGATCTGCGTGATAGCTGCTATAGCGTGTATCTTGGCTCGCAGGCGGAACCCTAAGACTTACTCTAGGACCGGCAGTTCGTTGTACAGCGGCCCTTATACTAATACTGGGTACTCTCATACTAGTTAGGATAATTTCTTCTCTCGCAAAATGAATTACTGAATGTTCTGAAAAAGCTGGTTTTAGAATGTCGGACGTTGTACGTGTTAAGAAAAAGCTAAATACAAAATATGTAATTTTAAGAGTTTCTAGACTCTAGAAACTCTTTTAAGACTTTTAACTCTTCTAGAATCTAGAGAATTTGGTTAAAATGTTTTAACACGTTCACGGTCCTTGACTTTTTTGTTCGTACGTAGGAACGTTAAGACGCATTGGACGAATGGCGCAAGCTTCGATTTTGGTATTCTTTCCAAGAAATTAATAAAAAAATTGCGTTCTTAATAATTAAAGGTCTCAGCAAAAATTACTGTCTAATTTTTATATCAAAATTAAAGATCAGTATATTTTTTTCAGTATTTTGAATATGTTGCGACAGTGATTTTTAATTAAAGTTTTCGTACTTTTTTCAAAAGATATCAACATCTTTGATATCTTGTGAAAAAAATGGCCGCCGCGTTTTTAACTTTGTGTAAATGACACTGCCCTAACATCATCACAGCCATTTTATATTATTTTTATTAGTATTGATATTAGACCAGTTATTTTAAGTATTTTAGCGAAACTAAAGTTGTGTATGTAGCACAACATTGAGTCATAATTAGTAAGAATATACTTAATTCTAGTGATTTACCAATTATGTTTTATGAACAAAACATAGGAAATAGATGGGATGAATAAAAATAGTACATACATAATATGAAACAAGAGTAGAAAATATAATATTTTACATAAACTTAAGATTTTTGTACAAAAAGACACATTTAATAAACAACTCCGTCAAAATTATGTTTATTCATCTCGCTATTTAAGCAATATTTTGTGTTTGTGTGATAATTTCGTGCGTAGCATCCGTCCAGCGAATATAATATTATTTTAAATAAGTAAATGGTTGCCTTGCATTACGTAATTTTGTAAATGATCAACAGTAGAGTGATTTTGCTGATCTTCAGAATATTTTAAGAGTTTTTTTTTGTGTTTTGTTTAGACTGGCTAAAAAACCTAATATCCTTCAATTATTTTCATTTTTCTTTTGTAATAGGTAATTAGCTTTCTAACTATGTAATCTTTAACTCTTGTATTGTATTTATAGTAGTGTTGTAACTTCTTCACTCGCTTAAGGACAGATCTGAACGCCTCAACTTTTAGGCATTTTTTTTTATGAAAAAGAAATCGTTAATCCGCGACGTTTTTTTATAATAACAATGCCGGTCTAAACATCCTTTGTAACTTTTCTTCAGGTGGCGGGTACAAGCTACTCTCCTATTTCTTATATTTTGCAATTGGATGCCATATTTTAAGTTAATTTAGTTTATATATTTTTAGTATTGCCAACTCCGTCCGATATCGGTGCTATTTTGGGTATTTTAAGTTGCTTTTTAAGTCGTGACAACGAATTATTTGGTACTCGTTTCACACTGCCCCATTGGTTTTAGTTTTTATTTTCGACATTTAGTTTTCTAATTGTGTTTTAGTTTTTGAACTAATTATTTTAATACAATGGGGGTCTGGAACAGTATCATTGTAAACAGTGTACGAATTTTTTAACAAATATACTGACTATAAAGAAAACAATGTTTTATTTTACTTCCCAACACAACATAAAGGCGATAACGATCGAGATGTCATCGTGAAGTCTCATTTTTGGGACTGAGTACCTACAGCGCTTCTAGCGGGCAGGAATGGAAAAACGCAAATCATCCATTCAAAAATCAGGCGTCATCATGATACTGCATCGTACGTCATCATGACGTTTCGATACTATCACGTCAAAGCGATCTCAGGCTTTTTTATAAGGCTTGCTGGACATAATTATAGTACTACCTCGGCATTTTTTAAAAAGACCAACCTGGATCCCAGGAGCTTTTCAGAAGAAAAATTATCAAATCAGTAGATTCATCAAAATCGGTCCTCAATTGACATAGAAATAGGTACAGGACATAAAAACATAGTTTGAGCCGATCATAGAAACTCCAGCTTTTTCGATTTTTTTTTACAGTATAAAAATATCCAGCAGTGTACTGCTATAGGCCGATGATAAAAAAAAACAAAAATATTACAATGAGCATTAATGATTGGGCTACGCCTAGCCTAGGTGATTCAATAAAATACAGTAAGTAGGTATATGAAAATGTATATTTATCATAATTTTGTGATGTAATCTTAAAAATAAGCAGTGGTTGAAACAAGAATTACACAACTCTAAAGCATAAAAACAAGAATGAAATGTGATTCCATTTTCAAAATTATCTTAAATCTTTTGAATTTATATTTATTCTACTCTTTTGAGGACGTATTTTTACTACTAAACAATTGAGGGTTATCATAAATAATTTAATTTTACTAATAATATGTATAAGTCGCGAATATTATCAGAGTTAAATTATCTAAATGGGACAACATGAGAAAGGATGTCGTTTTTAATCCCTAGCTTTGACTACGCAACTTATACCTACTACTTTACACATATTTGAATCTCACTATTTAACCAAAACCTATTCCAAATAATTTATCTTTCAAAGGTACATTAATAAAAAGAAATTACAGCTAAATAGGTAATAAAAACAAAAAATAACTAGTATTTACAATTCAAACAGTTGAGCTAACTGCAGACTGCTGAAAAAGTCTACAGGTAAGTCAACTTTCAAAACAGAAGTAATTTAATTTTCACATATATTTCCCATTAAAGCACTGGCTTTGTATTAATTAAAAAAAACCTGTAATAGAACATAAATCAAAATTGAGGTCATAATTACCCCAAATGACGTAGCACGAATTGAATTTGGGCTAGACATTCAACGTGTTAATGAAAAATACGAAAATATTTCGCGTTGCTGTGAAAAATAATACATTTCGAAAACCATTACTAAAAACTCTCAGTCTTGCTAAAGCACATTTTTACTTACAAACTACGAATAACATAAATGTACTAAAAACGCCTTTAATCACAGATTCCCTTAGTAATAAATACTTTAACATTCATCATCATCATCATCAGCCTATAGCAGTCCACTGCTGGACATAGGCCTCCCCCAATGAGCGCCATAGCGCCCTGTCTTCAGCTTGCCGCATCCAGCATCTACCTGCAGTTTTTCGCAAGTCGTCATCCCACCTGGTCGGAGGGCGTCATACACTACTACACTTTAACATTAGCAGTATCCAAATTTATCAAATACCTGCTCTGCTCTCGTGGAACTTAGATAAAAAATAGCACAAAACACAGGAATAATGTATCCCTTTGATTCTTAAGGCGGTACCCCGAGGCACACTAGCGCCACCTATATCTTATAATTGCGTTGAATAAAGGAAATTTCAAAATTTTCATTGGGCATTTTGTGATAGGTACCTATTATAAGCATTGTTAATGCCTCTGTAATAGTTTTACTTTGTATAGTTTATGCAGAGATGCGAAAACAGAGTTTGGTGGTCACCAATGGCAACTTCGTATGGTTGCCTTGCTTTGCACTGCGACGCCCTCTATTAATAATCAAAATTCAATAAAACTTGTGAAACTATAATGTTTATTAACACTAAAGTTATTTAAAACGGGATATTTACCATGATAATAGTGAGTCGTTCGATAATAGTGAGACCGGTGGTAGTGGCAACGTTCGTAGCAAAAGACAAAAAATGAGGGTAGATCGGTATGTTTTCCCATATAAAACTAGCAGTGCCTTCAGTTACTCCGTGATCATGGCGCAGGAAACTGTGCCCAAATATTGGATAACTCAAAAATCTAATCATGGTAAATATCCCGTTTTAAATGACTTCAGTATCAAAATTCAAACCTACCAGAGAAATAATTAAAAAAAGCAGTTCCGTTGATTACAAACTTTCCCTCAATCATATTAATATAGATATAAAATAAAATAAATAAATAATGCTGGACAATTCACACAGCATTATCTAGTCCCATGGTAAGCAGACCTTGTGTTATGGGTACTAGATAACTGATATACATTAAATAAATAGATATTTTTTATTATACATAGAAAACGACCAGAACACTCGGAACAAATATCTGCAGATCGTATACACAATTGTTCCGAGGCGGGAATCGAACCCGCAACCTCTTGCGTCGCAGGCGGACCTTCGCCCACCGCGCCACAGAGGTCGTCAAATATCTATATATATCATCATCATTGATATGAGGTACAGATAGCGCCCCTACGTAAATGCTTAACAATAAAATGCTTAACATCATAAACAACTACACAGATCTCGTGCACTTGTTATGTGTCGACGTGGGCGTGGCTTAAGAAAATGTCTATATAACACTAAAGTTGCTAACGTTGTATCAATATTTCTTCTGTAAATCGCCTTATTCAACTAAATGGGGAAAGCTGGCCTGTGAATACCTTAACCTCTATAGCATGGGCCTGCAGCCCATATATTGGTCCACTGATAGACATATGAGCGCCATAGCGCCCTGTATTCAGCTTCCCGCATCCAGCATCTACTTGCAGTCTTTCGCAGGTCGTCATCCCACCTGGCCAGAGGGAGGCCTTCACTACATTTGCCATGTCGCGGTCTCCACTTACGAATATGTTTCACACATCAGTGGTCAGTTCTTCGCGAGATATGGCCCACTTAAAACACAATGTAAATCGATTTGAAGTCAGCGAATGTCCAAGTCGACTTCAAATCAATTTACATTGGGTTTTTTCGGGTCAGCGCTGACTCGTCTCGCATTCGAAGTCAGTCACTGACCCTGTCTAAATCTGCCTTAATGCTAACAATTATGTATATCAAACTCGACTCCAAAACAAGAACTTATAATCGGTTTGTGAGTGGTTCCGACCTTGAAATGGCTTGAGTATAGTTATTCATCTACAGATTACATAAAGTCCTATGTTAGATCAATTCTGTAACATCAGTGGTGAAGTTCATCGTCCATCTGTACGGTCATCAGCGAGTCTTCCGGTAGTATCTCTAGCATTGCTTTGGTGCCGTCGTTGAAAGGGAATGACACGCTGCCGTCGATTACTAGACCTGCAAAGAAAATCATACATGAACAGCTGAAGAGACTGATGTTCTCATGGGATCCATGACATCGCAAATGCTAATGGAATATTATATATGTATGTACATCATTACATAGTATATAACAAAGTCGATTCCCGCTGTCTGTCTGTCCCTATGTATGTTTAGATATTTAAAACTACGCAACGGATTTTAATGCGGTTTTTAATAGATAGTGATTCAAGAGAAAGGTTTATAAACCATTTGATACATAGATTTGCCGCGGGCGGTTAGGGCGCTTATAAGGGGAGACCGACGTCCAGCAGTGGACTAGCGTGGGCTATACCTGCGTCGGTGCAGTGGGACTTGACCGCGACGGTGGCTGCCTTGTCCCTGACTCTCAGGCCGCGCGGAGTCGGCCATTCCTCGAAGGTTATGTACTCGCGGACTGAGTATGCTAGCTGCTCTGAATCTAGAAACAACATTTTTAAATTGAGCAATAACATAGCAATATAGCTGAAATCAAAGTGGAAAGGGTAAGTTAAAACTTTTGAAACGTACATGGTTATCAACACAAAAGTCCAACATTTTTATTTTTTTTTATGTAATGATGGTAAATTTATATCGGGAAATTTACCATCATTCGATTTTTTAGTTTTTAAATTAGACCAGGCACAGTAAAGAGTTTTTGTTAAACACAGCGCCATCTAAAGACGCTCGTGTGGCACTACGTTCTCATCTTAGATCGATCGCTTCTTGTGTGGTTCGGGCAATCGCCGAGGCGGCGCTGTTGCACGACGTTGTAATTTAATTTGAAGAGGGAATGTCCAAATGTTTTTTGAGAGTAATTATCTCGATACAGATAAGTTTTAGAAAGGTGTCAATTCAGATATAGCCACAACTAAATAAAAAATTTAAAAAAATAATGCTGGACAATCCACACAGCATTATCTAGCTCCATGGTAAGCAAAGCTTGTATTATGGGTACTAGATAACTGATATATTTTAGATATTTTTTATTATACATAGATAACGACCAGAATACCCGGAACAAATATCTGCAGATCGTACACACAATTGTTCCGAGGCGGGAATCGAACCCGCAACCTCCTACGTCGCAGGCGGACCTTCGCCCACCGCGCCACATCGGTCGTCAAACTAACCGACTAAACTTTAAAACTTTTGGAACTATCATGTTTATTAACACTGAAGTCATTATTTAAAACGGAATATTTACCGATATATTGGAAAACTCAAATATCAAATCATGCTAAATATCCCATTTAAAATTACTCGAACCGAAAATAGTTTGACAGAAGTAGAAATAAAAAGACGGCGTAATTTTTATCTAGCTCTAGCGACATCTGAATAGACACCGAAGCCTTCAAAAAGTTCACTGTACTCAAGCAACTTTATTAGGTGCAAGCAAAATCATTTATTTGTTTTATTTTTGAAAAAAAAATACAAAAAAAAATTGTTTGATCTTTTTCCAATAATCCAAGGATATTTTTTGTACCTGGTGGGAACATAAGCCGTTGGTTGTACATCTCGGCGATCTCCCGCGCCGTTTCCAGCCGTGTGTCCACTTTTATTCTCATGTCCTCTGATAGAATCTTCATTAGTTCCAGCACCGAGTGTGTTCGTAGACAGTTTATACTGGAACAAAATAAAATATGTTATAATAATGTCAAATAACATTAAATGCCGCTGGCAACATTTGGAGAAAGTGTGTGGTAATGGTCTACATGTCTTCCATCGTATTTTGTTTATTTTTACATAAAGCTTTAGAAACTATCATGGTTATTAACACAAAAGTAAAAAGTTCTATATTACATCTGTGCTATTCCCCCATAAAATCACACTGCGAGTTAGGTGACCGTGTGTATTTGCGTAATAAGCATTTAGCGCTGTCGGAAGGTCAGTTGTCTTGATTAGCTCCCGTAACGCGTACGTAAAACTAGATAATTTTGATTTGGTTTTTTTAATATGTTCTTTGAAGTTCAAGTGAGTGTCTATAGTAATGCCAAGTAGTGAAAAACTGTTTACGCATTCTAAAAATGTATTGTTAAATTTGAATCTTATATCGAGAGATTTTTTTTGAAAAGGTCTAAATTCCATAAGTTTTGTTTTGTCATAATTGATTACTAAGCCGTTGTCCGCCATCCAAGTGGCTACTTCAGTGAGAGCATGTCGCGCGACATTAATAACATTTTCGCTACTAGTGCATGGCATTATTAAGGAAATATCGTCTGCAAATAGAACACAAGGTGTATTTACGTGTTTGGGCAGGTCGTTTATAAAAATCAAAAACAACAAACATCCTAAAACACTGCCCTGTGGGATCGAGCTTGTGACGTGATGTGCCTTGGATTATATATTATTATTAAAGCCACCGACGGCTGATGGGGCAAACGTGTTCTTGAGTGGAGACCACGACTCGGTAAACGTAGTGTAGGACGCCCTCCGACCAGGTGGGATGACGACCTGCGAAAGACTGCAGATAGATGCTGGATGCGGCAAGCTGAAGACAGGGCGCTATGGCGCTCTTTGGGGGAGGCCTATGTCCAGCAGTGGACTGCTATAGGCTGATGATGATGATGATGATGATTAAAGCCTCATCGATTTCCATGACGGCGACCCTAGACATTATAGATAGAGGCGACTCAGGGTCAATATTTGTGACGTCGTCGGTCGTCTGGGAGACCTATATCCAGCTGTGGACGTGTATTGGCTGATATATGACGTACCTATAATGCCAGGAGGTGCTGCCAGTCCCGGTGGTGACACATAGTCCGGAACTCTTCGTGTGCGTCCATTTGCCGTTGTCTATCTGTAGTCGGAGGAGGCCTATATCCAGCAGTTGACGTGTGTGGGCTGATATTGACGTACCTATAATGCCAGGAGGTGCTGCCAGTCCCGGTGGTGACACAGAGTCCGGAACTCTTCGTGTGCGTCCATTTGCCGTTGTCTATCTGTAGTCGGAGGAGGCCTATATCCAGCAGTTGACGTGTGTGGGCTGATATTGACGTACCTATAATGCCAGGAGGTACTCCCCGTCCCGGTGGTGACACAGAGTCCGGAACTCTTCGTGTGTGTCCATTTGCCGTTGTCTATCTGTAGTCGGAGGAGGCCTATATCCAGCAGTTGACGTGTGTGGGCTGATATTGACGTACCTATAATGCCAGGAGGTACTCCCCGTCCCGGTGGTGACACAGAGTCCGGAACTCTTCGTGTGCGTCCATTTGCCGTTGTCTATCTGTAGTCGGAGGAGGCCTATATCCAGCAGTTGACGTGTGTGGGCTGATATTGACGTACCTATAATGCCAGGAGGTACTCCCCGTCCCGGTGGTGACACAGAGTCCGGAACTCTTCGTGTGTGTCCATTTGCCGTTGTCTATCTGTAGTCGGAGGAGGCCTATATCCAGCAGTTGACGTGTGTGGGCTGATATTGACGTACCTATAATGCCAGGAGGTACTCCCCGTCCCGGTGGTGACACAGAGTCCGGAACTCTTCGTGTGCGTCCATTTGCCGTTGTCTATCTGTAGTCGGAGGAGGCCTATATCCAGCAGTTGACGTGTGTGGGCTGATATTGACGTACCTATAATGCCAGGAGGTACTCCCCGTCCCGGTGGTGACACAGAGTCCGGAACTCTTCGTGTGCGTCCATTTGCCGTTGTCTATCTGTAGTCGGAGGAGGCCTATATCCAGCAGTTGACGTGTGTGGGCTGATATTGACGTACCTATAATGCCAGGAGGTGCTGCCAGTCCCGGTGGTGACACAGAGTCCGGAACTCTTCGTGTGCGTCCATTTGCCGTTGTCTATCTGTAGTCGGAGGAGGCCTATATCCAGCAGTTGACGTGTGTGGGCTGATATTGACGTACCTATAATGCCAGGAGGTACTCCCCGTCCCGGTGGTGACACAGAGTCCGGAACTCTTCGTGTGTGTCCATTTGCCGTTGTCTATCTGTAGTCGGAGGAGGCCTATATCCAGCAGTTGACGTGTGTGGGCTGATATTGACGTACCTATAATGCCAGGAGGTACTCCCCGTCCCGGTGGTGACACAGAGTCCGGAACTCTTCGTGTGCATCCATTTGCCGTTGTCTATCTGTAGTCGGAGGAGGCCTATATCCAGCAGTTGACGTGTGTGGGCTGATATTGACGTACCTATAATGCCAGGAGGTGCTGCCAGTCCCGGTGGTGACACAGAGTCCGGAACTCTTCGTGTGCGTCCATTTGCCGTTGTCTATCTGTAGTCGGAGGAGGCCTATATCCAGCAGTTGACGTGTGTGGGCTGATATTGACGAACCTATAATGCCAGGAGGTGCTGCCAGTCCCGGTGGTGACACAGAGTCCGGAACTCTTCGTGTGCGTCCATTTGCCGTTGTCTATCTGTAGTCGGAGGAGGCCTATATCCAGCAGTTGACGTGTGTGGGCTGATATTGACGTACCTATAATGCCAGGAGGTGCTGCCAGTCCCGGTGGTGACACAGAGTCCGGAACTCTTCGTGTGCGTCCATTTGCCGTTGTCTATCTGTAGTCGGAGGAGGCCTATATCCAGCAGTTGACGTGTGTGGGCTGATATTGACGTACCTATAATGCCAGGAGGTGCTGCCAGTCCCGGTGGTGACACAGAGTCCGGAACTCTTCGTGTGCGTCCATTTGCCGTTGTCTATCTGTAGTCGGAGGAGGCCTATATCCAGCAGTTGACGTGTGTGGGCTGATATTGACGTACCTATAATGCCAGGAGGTGCTGCCAGTCCCGGTGGTGACACAGAGTCCGGAACTCTTCGTGTGCGTCCATTTGCCGTTGTCTATCTGTAGTCGGAGGAGGCCTATATCCAGCAGTTGACGTGTGTGGGCTGATATTGACGTACCTATAATGCCAGGAGGTGCTGCCAGTCCCGGTGGTGACACAGAGTCCGGAACTCTTCGTGTGCGTCCATTTGCCGTTGTCTATCTGTAGTCGGAGGAGGCCTATATCCAGCAGTTGACGTGTGTGGGCTGATATTGACGTACCTATAATGCCAGGAGGTGCTGCCAGTCCCGGTGGTGACACAGAGTCCGGAACTCTTCGTGTGCGTCCATTTGCCGTTGTCTATCTGTAGTCGGAGGAGGCCTATATCCAGCAGTTGACGTGTGTGGGCTGATATTGACGTACCTATAATGCCAGGAGGTGCTGCCAGTCCCGGTGGTGACACAGAGTCCGGAACTCTTCGTGTGCGTCCATTTGCCGTTGTCTATCTGTAGTCGGAGGAGGCCTATATCCAGCAGTTGACGTGTGTGGGCTGATATTGACGTACCTATAATGCCAGGAGGTGCTGCCAGTCCCGGTGGTGACACAGAGTCCGGAACTCTTCGTGTGCGTCCATTTGCCGTTGTCTATCTGTAGTCGGAGGAGGCCTATATCCAGCAGTTGACGTGTGTGGGCTGATATTGACGTACCTATAATGCCAGGAGGTGCTGCCAGTCCCGGTGGTGACACAGAGTCCGGAACTCTTCGTGTGCGTCCATTTGCCGTTGTCTATCTGTAGTCGGAGGAGGCCTATATCCAGCAGTTGACGTGTGTGGGCTGATATTGACGTACCTATAATGCCAGGAGGTACTCCCCGTCCCGGTGGTGACACAGAGTCCGGAACTCTTCGTGTGCGTCCATTTGCCGTTGTCTATCTGTAGTCGGAGGAGGCCTATATCCAGCAGTTGACGTGTGTGGGCTGATATTGACGTACCTATAATGCCAGGAGGTACTCCCCGTCCCGGTGGTGACACAGAGTCCGGAACTCTTCGTGTGCGTCCATTTGCCGTTGTCTATCTGTAGTCGGAGGAGGCCTATATCCAGCAGTTGACGTGTGTGGGCTGATATTGACGTACCTATAATGCCAGGAGGTACTCCCCGTCCCGGTGGTGACACAGAGTCCGGAACTCTTCGTGTGCGTCCATTTGCCGTTGTCTATCTGTAGTCGGAGGAGGCCTATATCCAGCAGTTGACGTGTGTGGGCTGATATTGACGTACCTATAATGCCAGGAGGTACTCCCCGTCCCGGTGGTGACACAGAGTCCGGAACTCTTCGTGTGCGTCCATTTGCCGTTGTCTATCTGTAGTCGGAGGAGGCCTATATCCAGCAGTTGACGTGTGTGGGCTGATATTGACGTACCTATAATGCCAGGAGGTGCTGCCAGTCCCGGTGGTGACACAGAGTCCGGAACTCTTCGTGTGCGTCCATTTGCCGTTGTCTATCTGTAGTCGGAGGAGGCCTATATCCAGCAGTTGACGTGTGTGGGCTGATATTGACGTACCTATAATGCCAGGAGGTGCTGCCAGTCCCGGTGGTGACACAGAGTCCGGAACTCTTCGTGTGCGTCCATTTGCCGTTGTCTATCTGTAGTCGGAGGAGGCCTATATCCAGCAGTTGACGTGTGTGGGCTGATATTGACGTACCTATAATGCCAGGAGGTACTCCCCGTCCCGGTGGTGACACAGAGTCCGGAACTCTTCGTGTGCGTCCATTTGCCGTTGTCTATCTGTAGTCGGAGGAGGCCTATATCCAGCAGTTGACGTGTGTGGGCTGATATTGACGTACCTATAATGCCAGGAGGTGCTGCCAGTCCCGGTGGTGACACAGAGTCCGGAACTCTTCGTGTGCGTCCATTTGCCGTTGTCTATCTGTAGTCGGAGGAGGCCTATATCCAGCAGTTGACGTGTGTGGGCTGATATTGACGTACCTATAATGCCAGGAGGTGCTGCCAGTCCCGGTGGTGACACAGAGTCCGGAACTCTTCGTGTGCGTCCATTTGCCGTTGTCTATCTGTAGTCGGAGGAGGCCTATATCCAGCAGTTGACGTGTGTGGGCTGATATTGACGTACCTATAATGCCAGGAGGTGCTGCCAGTCCCGGTGGTGACACAGAGTCCGGAACTCTTCGTGTGCGTCCATTTGCCGTTGTCTATCTGTAGTCGGAGGAGGCCTATATCCAGCAGTTGACGTGTGTGGGCTGATATTGACGTACCTATAATGCCAGGAGGTACTCCCCGTCCCGGTGGTGACACAGAGTCCGGAACTCTTCGTGTGCGTCCATTTGCCGTTGTCTATCTGTAGTCGGAGGAGGCCTATATCCAGCAGTTGACGTGTGTGGGCTGATATTGACGTACCTATAATGCCAGGAGGTACTCCCCGTCCCGGTGGTGACACAGAGTCCGGAACTCTTCGTGTGCGTCCATTTGCCGTTGTCTATCTGTAGTCGGAGGAGGCCTATATCCAGCAGTTGACGTGTGTGGGCTGATATTGACGTACCTATAATGCCAGGAGGTGCTGCCAGTCCCGGTGGTGACACAGAGTCCGGAACTCTTCGTGTGCGTCCATTTGCCGTTGTCTATCTGTAGTCGGAGGAGGCCTATATCCAGCAGTTGACGTGTGTGGGCTGATATTGACGTACCTATAATGCCAGGAGGTACTCCCCGTCCCGGTGGTGACACAGAGTCCGGAACTCTTCGTGTGCGTCCATTTGCCGTTGTCTATCTGTAGTCGGAGGAGGCCTATATCCAGCAGTTGACGTGTGTGGGCTGATATTGACGTACCTATAATGCCAGGAGGTACTCCCCGTCCCGGTGGTGACACAGAGTCCGGAACTCTTCGTGTGCGTCCATTTGCCGTTGTCTATCTGTAGTCGGAGGAGGCCTATATCCAGCAGTTGACGTGTGTGGGCTGATATTGACGTACCTATAATGCCAGGAGGTGCTGCCAGTCCCGGTGGTGACACAGAGTCCGGAACTCTTCGTGTGCGTCCATTTGCCGTTGTCTATCTGTAGTCGGAGGAGGCCTATATCCAGCAGTTGACGTGTGTGGGCTGATATTGACGTACCTATAATGCCAGGAGGTGCTGCCAGTCCCGGTGGTGACACAGAGTCCGGAACTCTTCGTGTGCGTCCATTTGCCGTTGTCTATCTGTAGTCGGAGGAGGCCTATATCCAGCAGTTGACGTGTGTGGGCTGATATTGACGTACCTATAATGCCAGGAGGTGCTGCCAGTCCCGGTGGTGACACAGAGTCCGGAACTCTTCGTGTGCGTCCATTTGCCGTTGTCTATCTGTAGTCGGAGGAGGCCTATATCCAGCAGTTGACGTGTGTGGGCTGATATTGACGTACCTATAATGCCAGGAGGTACTCCCCGTCCCGGTGGTGACACAGAGTCCGGAACTCTTCGTGTGCGTCCATTTGCCGTTGTCTATCTGTAGTCGGAGGAGGCCTATATCCAGCAGTTGACGTGTGTGGGCTGATATTGACGTACCTATAATGCCAGGAGGTACTCCCCGTCCCGGTGGTGACACAGAGTCCGGAACTCTTCGTGTGCGTCCATTTGCCGTTGTCTATCTGTAGTCGGAGGAGGCCTATATCCAGCAGTTGACGTGTGTGGGCTGATATTGACGTACCTATAATGCCAGGAGGTACTCCCCGTCCCGGTGGTGACACAGAGTCCGGAACTCTTCGTGTGCGTCCATTTGCCGTTGTCTATCTGTAGTCGGAGGAGGCCTATATCCAGCAGTTGACGTGTGTGGGCTGATATTGACGTACCTATAATGCCAGGAGGTACTCCCCGTCCCGGTGGTGACACAGAGTCCGGAACTCTTCGTGTGCGTCCATTTGCCGTTGTCTATCTGTAGTCGGAGGAGGCCTATATCCAGCAGTTGACGTGTGTGGGCTGATATTGACGTACCTATAATGCCAGGAGGTACTCCCCGTCCCGGTGGTGACACAGAGTCCGGAACTCTTCGTGTGCGTCCATTTGCCGTTGTCTATCTGTAGTCGGAGGAGGCCTATATCCAGCAGTTGACGTGTGTGGGCTGATATTGACGTACCTATAATGCCAGGAGGTGCTGCCAGTCCCGGTGGTGACACATAGTCCGGAACTCTTCGTGTGCGTCCATTTGCCGTTGTCTATCTGTAGTCGGAGGAGGCCTATATCCAGCAGTTGACGTGTGTGGGCTGATATTGACGTACCTATAATGCCAGGAGGTGCTGCCAGTCCCGGTGGTGACACAGAGTCCGGAACTCTTCGTGTGCGTCCATTTGCCGTTGTCTATCTGTAGCCGTAGGAGAGATACTCGGGATGTCACTGATTCGCCTATAAATACCTGAAAAAATGACAATCTGTTAGTATGTGTATCTTGTTATGTTTAAAAATGTTTTAATAATGTTAATTTATCACGTAGGGATTCTCTGGGACCCATATTATAGATCGCACGAACAGCCCTTTTCTGCAACACAAATACGGTGTTTATATCTGCAGCGTTCCCCCACAGTAGTATGCCATAAGACATAATACTATGGAAGTTGCTGAAATAGACTAGTCTAGAAGTATCAATGTATGTAAAATGAAGGATTTTTTTGACTGCATACGCTGCAGAAGTCGTCATCATCATCAGCTTATACTAGTCCACTGCTGGACATAGACCTCCCCCAATGAGCACCAAAGCGCCACGTTTGCTCCAGCGGCCGTCGGTTCTTCGCGACATATGGCCGGCCCACTGCCACTTCAGCTTGCTAATTCTCAGAGCTATATCGATAGCTTTGGTTCTCTGTCGGATGTATTCGTTACGAATCCTATCCTTCAGATAAACTCCGAGCATAGCTCTTTCCATAGCTCGCTGAGCGACTTTGAACTGGTGGACCAGCCCTAGCGTGAGTGTCCACGTCTCAGCTCCGTAGGTCATTACGGGTAGGACGCACTGGTTGAAAACATAAGTTTTCAAGCATTACGGTATGGATGAAGAGAAGACTCGACGTAGTTTCCCAAACGCTGCATAAGTAAGTCTTTGAGAAGTAAGTCTTTCTATCTATTCTATTCTATCTATCTATCTATAATTACCTCGTTTAAAGCTAGAAACGGCAGTACTTTAGTGGTTAACTTGTGGTTCGTTTCCACATCTGTGTTGATTGTATTCTGTGGCACCGCGTCTTCTTGGTCACTTCTCATCTCTTGATACCTGTAAATAAATTTAAAAAAAAACATTTTATTTCGAACTGGGATCCATAATTTGTTAGTATATTGAGACACATAAACCATTCATCCTATTTTAATGCATTGTGTACTTACTAAGACTACCTACACCTAAGAAAAATATCTATACAGATATTATATTTATTGTGATTTTTGTTAACAAAAATCACAATAAATGATACGTTATGTGATGTGATATATGATATAATAATAATAAAATCATTTATTTCAGACCATAGAAAAGTATGGGATCTTATTTATATTATAACTAGCATACATAAAATTAAAAAAAGACTAAATTAATAACAAGCTTTTTTGTGATCACGGCGACAGCGTGTAGATGACGTAATCAGGTTGTCAGGTGCACGGCGATATGCTGAGATGTGATATGATATACCGTTACCTCATGATCATCAGCCTATGTTAGTCCACAGCTGGACATAGGCCTCCCCCAATGAGCGCCATAGATGCGTCAAGCTGAAGACAGGGCGCCAGTTGTCGGTTCTTCGCAAGATATGGCCGGCCCATTGCCACTTCTGTTTGCTAATTCTTTGAGCTATGTCGATAACTTTGGTTCTCTGTCGGATGTATTCATTAATCCTAAACTTCGGAGAACCCGAGCATAGCTCTTATCATAGCTTGCTGAGCGAATAAAATTATAATATTACTATTAATAATTTATAGAACTGAATAAACAAACAATATGATATGGTGTGATGTGATATGATGCGTTGTGATATACCGTTACCTGCAGTACTGCAAAGTGAGCAGATCAATAGGTGTGATTCTGTCCAGCAAGCTCTGCTCACCCGTCATTGTGATTATGGCGACAGGGTGTAGATGACGTAATCAGGGTGTCAGCTGACGTCGGTGCATGGCGGTATGATGTGATGTGATGTGATATATCGTTACCTGCAGTACTGCAAAGTGTGCAGATCAATTGGTGTGATTCTGTTCAGCAAGCTCGGCTCTCCCGTCATTGTGATTACGACGACAACTTGTAGATGATGTAATCAGGGTGTCAGCAGACGTCGGTGCATGGCGGTATGATATGATGTGATATGATATGATGTGATTTGATATACCGTTACCTGCAGTACTGCAAAGTGTGCAGATCAATAGGTGTGATTCTGTCCAGCAAGCTCGGCTCTCCCGTCATTGTGGTGCGTATTCTAGACCGGCGCATCCATCGGAACTTACCCTGAAAAATACATTATTATTAATAATGTTTAAAAAAAAATGATTGTAAATTCGTAAATTAATAATGTTTGTTTTGCATAAATGTAAATATTACTAGCTGCGCCCTGCGGTTACACCCGCGTGGTGATAGATATTCTGGATATTATATAATATATCTTTATAAATTGTAGCATAGTGTTATTCTGATGTATAAGTTACATATATTATTGTAAAGTTTCATTAAAATTCATTCTGTAATTTTTACGTGAAAGAGTAACAAACATTCATCCATCCATCCATCCATACTTACAAACTTTCGCGTTTATCTATCTAAATGTCATGCAGAAATGTATCGGAAAGGAGTTCGTATACAGAATAATACCTAACTTTACTTAAAACTTATAAATTATAAACTATAATATTAGTAGGATATTGATATTTTTTGTTATCTTGTTTGTTTTATTTTTAAGTGTGCAATGAAAGAAATGTAGCCCACCCTTTGTACTCTTAATAGTGCAATAATAAAGTTTTTAAATAAATAAAAGAATCACTACATAGTATAAAACATAGTCGCTTCCCGCTGTCTGTCTGTCCCTATGTATGCTTAGATCTCTAAATTACGCAACGTATTTTGATGCGGTTTTTTTAATAGATAGAGTGATTCAAGAGGACGGTTTTTAAACCATTTGACACATAGATATGATAATAAGAAAGGTAGACTACAGTTAGATGCTAGATGCGTCAAGTTCAGCTTGACGCATCTAGCATTTACCTGACAGGGCGTTGTGGCGCTTATTGGGGGAGGCCTATGTCCAGCTGTGGACTAACATAGGATGATGATGATGAATGAGATAGGAGTCCACGTACCTCCTTTAGGGCTTGGAACGCACCCTTCACATCGTTAGAGCACCAGGTGGGCAGGCAGAGGCGTCCCACAGACTTGTGCGGAGCGCTGTTGAATCCAATCACTGGTTTCCTACAACAAAACTTAAGGTTATTTTAATAGTCTAAAACGCCCAAATACTCAAACGCATCTCAGCACGTCTCAAGTCGTTTTCTGACGTATTTCAATCAAAAACTGTCAGAATCACTTGACGGGCTTAAATCGTAGATGCGTTTGAGTATTCGGGGTAAATCTAGCAAATGAGCTTCAGTCTGTCTGTGATTGTTCTTATTCATATTCATTAAGATGAAATGTGTCCCAAAACCCACGTTCTGACTTTACGACAAATCAATTTTAAGGGAACAAAACACCTATTTTTCCAATATATTTTGATGAGCATCAAAAGTTTAGGATAGTATGTTACGGGAGTCGAAACACGATTGATTAAACTTGAATCGATAGAAAAAAATGGCAGTTTCCTCTAAATCTTAATTTTTACAGAGATATCTCTACGGAAGAACCAGTTTTATTTGCTAGTTATTTAATATTATTGTAATAAAATTTCTTATTCGTGTTCCCTAATAAATACTTTAGACGATTATGGTTTTAATTTTTGAGAAACAGTATTATTTTAGAGCAATAACAAATTTAAAAATAAAAAACAGTGAGATTGCGCGCGGGCCGGTGCCTTGTCCCGAAAAAGCGAACTCATTTCGCCTTAATTTATTGCATACACATTCTCACATAATTTTATCTTAGATGTTATTAGCTTAGAGGTAAGTAGGACATGTACCCTGTAAGGGCGCAGCAATTTATTTATAAATAATAAATAAATAATGCTGGACAATTCACACAGTATTATCTAGCCCCATGGTAAGCAGAGCTTGTGTTATGGGTACTAGATAACTGATATACATAATACAATACATTACATAGATAGATATTTTTTATTATACATAGAAAACAACCAGAACACCCGGAACAAATATCTGCAGATCGTACACACAATTGTTCCGAGGCGGGAATCGAACCCGCAATCTCCTGCGTCGCAGGCGGACCTTCGCCCACCGCGCCACATCGGTCGTCAAACATATACAATAACATATGTAACTAGTATTTATAGGTAGTAACATAGTAATCGGGTAATTTATACATACAATATTATGCACAAAAACCTTGTTTTGGTCTAGGCAGAAAAACAGCGCCTTCTGTTTATATCAGTTGGCATTATGCTGAGCCTTAGCCTAATTGCTACTGCAACACTTACTTATTTTCTACATATTGTTATTTAGTTTTTTAATGTATTGCATTCTTTATTGTGTCATTAATAATGAAGTAATCAATTGTTAATTTATATAGTGTGTACATGTAGTGGCAATTAAATAATTGTCGACGACCGATGTGGCGCGGTGGGCGAAGGTCTGCTTGCGACGCAGGAGGTTGCGGGTTCGATTCCCGCCTCGGAACATTGTGTGTACGATCTGCGGATATTTGTTCCGGGTGTTCTGGTCTTTTTCTATGTATAATAAAAAAAAACTATCTAGAAAGGCTGCCATGTAGAAAACTACCTGTAGATTGAATGATAAATGCTAGTTCTAATTTGTCTCAAGATGTTGAATTCGTTGAAGAACACCAACCCTAGAATAATTCTAGTAGTTCAAAGGAATACTTTATAACTTACGTATTATCCCTTACTCTAGAAGCTGCTAGAAGAAACGTGCCATCTCCTCCACACGGCACGACCACGTCGCACCATTTTATCAACTCTTCGTTGTATGTTAGTCTGAAAAGAAAAAAATAATCACTACATAGTATAAAACAAAGCCACTTCCCGCTGTCTGTCTGTTCCTCCCTATGTATGCTTATGTCTTTAAAACTACGCAACGGATTTTACAGATGTTTTTGGCAGAAGTTAGTGACATAACATTATTAAATCATCTTGAATAGAGACACTATAGTTGCCTCTGCTACGGTTTTGTCCTGTATCTAAGCTGAGACTGACGTTTTGTCCTGTATCTAAGATGTGTCTGTGTGTGTGTGGTGTACAGATCAAATATCTATTTTCCTGCTTCAGCTACCGAGCGATTGCTTGAGACTTTAACTAATAAATATCAAATACAAAACCGATGTTACCAATGTGCGATAAACTTTATGAAAGATCTCGCTGGACCATTGGAAAATAAATAGTAAAACATGCTTCTCAGATATCTTACCCGTCAATCGTAGTATACCTCAAGGTTCTATTTTGGGTCTCACTCTCTTCATTTTGTACATTGGTGATATAACCACACAAATAAATTATTCTTACAATCTACAAATCACCTAGTATAGACACAAAGGTATAATACCTGCTGGCCATTTCCACGTTCCGTCCCATACCCCGCAGCGTGTCTGCGACTCTCTGCTCGAACGCCTTCTGCTCGCAGTGGCTCGCCAGCATGGCTTCATAGTCAGAGCCGCGCGTGCGCAGGATGGACTCTAACTCACAGTCTGATATGCCTTCGTGGCTGTGTCTGGAAGAAAAACAATTTGGCGTGTTTTAAAAAACTAAAAACCGACTTCAAATTTTAAACTATAAATATAATATATAGCAAAATGCTACGTGTCCAGGAGTCCTGTCTGATGAGTGCATGTTGAGTGTTTTTCGAATATTTGTTCCGGTTGTTCTGGTCGTTGTCTATGTATAATAAAAAATTATAAATAAATAAATAATGCTGGAAAATTCACACAGCATTATCTAGCCCCATGGTAAGCAGAGCTTGGGTTATGGGTACTAGATAACTGATATACATAATACAATATATTACATATTATATTTTTTATTATACATAGAAAACGACCAGAACACCCGGAACAAATATTTGCAAATCGTACACACAATTGTTCCGAGGCGGGAATCGAACCCGCAACCTCCTGCGTCGCAGGCGGACCTTCGCCCACCGCGCCACATCGGTCGTCAAAATCGTCAATATATCAATGTTATGTATTTAGTATATCAGTCTAGTACCCATAACACAAGCTCTACTTAGCTTGGGGCTAGAGAATGCTGTGTGAATTGTCCAGCATAATATATCATTAAAAAAACAAACAGGGCAATTATTATTGATATCAGAGGGGCCAACAGCTTGCTCCGCCAATAAGAAAATAGCAAATGTTATTCACATCGCTGATGTATTGTAAACAGGGAAAACCGATAAAATCTATTCCTGATCTTATCTTAATAATTATTTACTGCATAAGTTATTATAAGATAACAACTGATAAGCCCGGAATGTTTTGGAACCTTTGTTTTTATATTATAGTGCGTAAGCCCTAGCATTCGATCTTCGTCCGCTGCGCCCATAGGTCGTCAATGATGACGATGTCAATGTTGATACTTTATAATAGACTAGCTGTTCCACGAGGTTTCACCCGCGTTAAACTCGAATTTCACTTTATTAGGTGATTTTTTACACCATTATTGGAGTTTTAGTAAGGATGCCTAACTTTTTTGAAAAATGTATATAGCCTATGTTCACCGGGGATAGGCTATATACTTATATATATAGTTTCGGAGCCTATTCAATACAAACAGACCAACAAAAAAATCAAACCTTTCCTCTTTATAATATTAGTATAGATAGTAGAGTGATTCCCTACTTACACCCCCTTTTTCTATGACAAATCTTTCATTGTGCAAGCTATGGTTTAAAAGAAAATACATTTATTTCACAGCATACATAACACATAACACGACACACTACATAATATGTGTAATATAAATAATGTGTTAAATCTAACTGCCCGCGATCGTAGCTATCAATTTAACATGAATCCAAACACCAATTATTTCCAGTTCCTTAGTATTGACCAAATTCTTGACCTTAGATATGATAACGTAATGCGTCCTGTACACGTTGGGCCAACTGATCGGATTGCGTTCACACATACGTACGATATAAAAAAAATCTCTGAGTAAATCTCACACGCACGCAACACGACTGTCTTTGCTGATTAACGGAATAAGACACCAACGTGTGAGCACTGTTTGCGGAGCGCGCCAAGATCCTTTGATGTGTGCACGAAAAACCGAGTAGTCGGTTTGCGAGCCAATGTTGGCCGCCAACTGCCAACATACGCCAAGTAGGTCTCTACACGTTGGCCCAACACATGGGCCCAACGCGTACAGGACGCATGATGACGAATGAAGTTACTTACGGAAACTTCTAGTGTTTTTATACTCTAATTAGAAAACCCGGTTAAATTTGTCAAGGCGTTGTTTTGCTCAAATATTTTTTATGTACGTGTTAGCTCAGCACATTATCTGAATTCTGATAACATTGAAGATAAAATGCTTTCTAAATGTTTACAATCACAGATCGTTAAGTAGATTATTCGTGCCCATTTCATTTTGACGACCGATGTGGCGCGGTGGGCGAAGGTCCGCCTGCGACGCAGGAGGTTGCGGGTTCGATTCCCGCCTCGGAACAATTGTGTGTACGATCTGCAGATTTGTTTCGGGTGTTCTGGTTGTTTTCTATGTATAATAAAAAATATCTATCTATGTAATGTATTGTATTATGTATATCAGTTATCTAGTACCCATAACACAAGCTCTGCTTACCATGGGGCTAGATAATGCTGTGTGAATTGTCCAGCATTATTTATTTATTTATTTCAGATTTATAAAAACTAGCTTGTGCCGGCGGGTTCGCTTACGAGAATACAATAGAGAATACAGCATAGAACTCGATCGTAAGATAATGTACTCCAAGATAATGTTGTCAAGGTACAAGGGCAGTAATTGATGGTAGGTAGGTAGGTAAGGTTCGAGCCACGAAAATTTTGTGGTTGCGTTACATTTTTTTTGTTATATTTTGTATATTGACCTGAAACAAGAGTTGAGTAAAGCCCGGACCACAGTCAGAAGGCAAAAAATATGTTATCGGCGAGAAAAGCGTGCAGCGAAGTGTGTTGGATTTTTTGCAGTTTAGCAAAACGATTTCAAACGCGAGAAAAGCCCAACACCAGTGGAAAAGTTTTTGGTTTTCGTTAGATTTTGTGTTATTTTTTTTTTGTCAATTTTACAAAGTGACCTAAAGTGGGGCGAACTCTCGACTTATAGCTTTACACTTTTTTGTAGTGCGACTTTTATTACCACTTCCTACAAAGAAAATATATAAAAACTAGCTGCACCCCGCGGCTTCGCCCGCAGTTTATGAGGCGTATGCTGGAATAGCTCGCAGATAACAGATTTTTTCTGACTCTCCTGAAACTTATTTATATTTTGGATAATATACAATATATCTTTATGAATTGTAGCCTGTGTTATTCTGATATGTAAGCTATATTAATGTGAAGTTTCATCAAAATCCATTCTGTAGTTTTTGCGTGAAAGAGCAACAAAAATACTTACATACATAGTAACAAACTTTCGCGTTTATAATATTAGTAGGATAATTTAGGTGCCTCACTATTCACTTACTTCTCATGTTCGTATCTAGTGACCTTCGATACGAGAAGGCACTTCTCCATCTTCAGCTGGCCGCCATCTTTGATGGAGCTGCCTTTCCTCTTTGCGGATTTTGTGAACTTCTCTGTCAGACCTGTCAAGTCTGAGTCACGCAGTCCTGAAAATAGATAGATAGATAGATTATTTATTAAAACATATAGGTTACAAAATTTAGTTATTAGTGCCTTAAAGCGTATGTTAGGTTAATCTTAGCACTAGTTATCACTTAATGTAAAAAATAAATTTATAATATCTACTGTAGTTTAACATACGATCTGACAACAATTACAAGTTAACCTATAAATAATTTAACGAATTTAAGGTCGATTTTTTTATTCAAGATCGACGCACCTAAATACCTCCATAAATATAATCGTATATGACATGTAACTTTCTTAAAGCTTAACTTTTTTTAAATTATTTTCTTTGTGTAGCTTGTGTCTCACTGCGGCCATCCATGGTAAGAATATTGTGGTGATCGCCACTTTATTCGTTCAGCCCCGAAGCTGTAGCGTCTATAATTCGCCACTAACCCTTGCAGCTGCTAGGAACTATTGCTTTAGATGGTAAAGCTCAGTTTCTCTGCCCTCATTATGGCATGTCACAATAAACCCTGAATACTCAAACGCCACTCTGATTTAACGTGCGTTACTAAGAAAGCTTGCGATGCTATCATGAGACGGACACTGGCAGAATTGCGCCAATCCAGACGCAGAGCCATCTAAGAAGAAGTTGAAGTCGCGTTTTATTAAAACGTGACTTCAACTTCTTCGTGTTCATGACCACTAGCCAAATACAAAAATAAAAAAAACTTTATTCACAAAAAGCTTATTTTTGTAAGCTTTTTTGTGAATAAAGTTTTTAAGGTCTTTGATTTGAGTGGTTACTAGTTTAGGTGGGTATAAATAATGTACAATTTACAATGACCCCCACATTAGGCTAGGCCTGTTTCGCGGCGTATCGAATACATTGTCATGAATATGGAAAAGGTAGTACACTAACAGATTGCGTAAAAAATAAAACCAAAGCTAATGAAACAAAGTAAGTTCTACAATAATACGTAATACGAACCTATTAAAAGAAAAAGATAAAAATAATGGATACTACCAAGTAATTAATGTTATTTTTATGTTAACACTTGATTGCTGAAATCACACGGTATGTGTTTTCTACAAGTCACTAATGTGCGTAAATCCACACTAGCGCAGCGGCTGAGAAAATACAGATCTGTGTGACTCAGCACAGCCGTAATATGTTTCGAACGAAACGCATGTGCGCCAAACACAACGGCTGTGTAGAGCGGTAGCACGAATTTTTTAGGTTAAAAAAAAAGATCGCAGTCGTCGAAAAAAAATCGCAGTCAAAGTGTAACATAAGTTAGGCGAACCAAGAAGTGCTCAAGTCAAACTGAAACATTTAATTCATCAAATTCTTTCTGCAGGGTGCTACCAAAAACAGTGTCTCTGAGCCAAACTCGTTATAGAATGTTGGTAAACAAACATTCTATATTTACCAATGTATATGTTATTTGTGTCGTGGTTTGTTTACAAAAAAAATACAATCTGAAATGAACTGAACTCGAGTTTGGCTGTTGTAGTGTGTCATCATCATCATCATCATCAGCCTATAACAGTCCACTGCTGGACATAGGCCTCCCCCAATGAGCGCCATAGCGCCCTGTCTTCAGCTTACCGCATCCAGCATCTACCTGCAGTCTTTCGCAGGTCGTCATCCCACCTGGTCGGAAGGTGTGTAGTGTGTAGTGCCTAAAAATGGTGCAATTACGACAATTGCACATAAAACTTAAGTTTTTTTGTTATTATAGTGCGTAAGCCCTCGCACTCAGGGTAATCTCAAAGAAATTACCACTTTGACTGCGATTTTTTTTCGACGACTGTGATCTTTTTTTTAACCTAAAAAATTCGTGCTGCCGCTCTACACAGCGGTTGTGTTGCGCCGCACATGCGTTTCGTTCGAAAAATATTACGGCTGTGCTGAGTCACAAAGATCTGTATTTTCTCAGCCGCTGCGCTAGAGTGGATTTACGCATATTAGTCACTTTTAGAAAACACATACCGTGAGATTTCAGCAGTCAGTGTTAAATCTCCTAAAAATATTTGATTTCGGTGGGACTTGAACTCGCGGTCTTCTCTTAGTACAAAAATGCTTTATCCAACTGAGCTACGAAATCTTATTAGGTATAATTATATTATAGTGCGTGAATTCATAATATAATTTCTTAGTGGCCATTCAAGTATTACGTAAGCACATTAATTACAATTATTTACCCCTCCCCTTACCCCTGACACATAACTTGAGCGAGTTCGCAAGGGCTATACTATTCAATTTATGTTATTGTAAATAATAATATTTTTGTGTATGCTACTGACAATTTAATTTATTTTGCTCACTAATGTATTGAATAATTTTTCTTGAGGACATTTGTCGATTGTATTCTATTTTTGCTTATTGACATGTATATTGGATTATTTTTGCTCATTGACATATGTATATTGGATTATTCGTTTTGTTAAATTCTATGCTAGTGATTAATTAGGTTGACTACATTATTGCATTAGGTAAATACCTGTAAAAATAGTTGTAATGCTTTAAATAAATAAATAAAACTTAGTACATATACGTAAAATAGTACGACGTACGAGTGAGATGGGTTTATGCCGGGCATTTATCGGGCGTATTGAGTAAATGCCCAATAAATTTCTTTTTATGCCCTTAAAATGTCCAATCACAGGGCAGATATTATAATTTGTGTTATTCATGTTATTGCTTTTATAAATGACATAAAAATGTTTTTTTTAACATAGCAAAAAAATATGTAGACTGAGGAAAAGTAAGTAGGACGTACCTATATCATATACTTAGGCTAGCACAAACCAATACAGATAAACGAAAACTCACTTTTATTTACTTTATCTAGTATATAGTTGTATAAGAAATAGGTACGTCCTACTTACTTTTCCTCAGCCTACACATTATTTTTAGCTATGTTAAAAAACAACATTTTTATGTAAGTTATAAAAGCAATAACATGGATAACACAATTATAATAACTGCCCTGTGATTGGACATTTATTGGGCATTTACTCAATACGCCCGTTAGTAGGTATTAAGCTAGTAGCTTTAGTAGGTATAAAGCTTTTAGTATAAGGTATAATCTTGTTTCTTTTTTATATGATTCTTATGAGTGATTACTTGATTAGATATAATATACTTAATTGGTTAATAATTTTAACTTGAAATGGTAAATTAAGCATATTATTAACTTTACTGTATAGCCACCTAGCATTTAACTTTAAATTTATGTTGCAATACCCTTGCAGGGTGCATGTTGGACTTTTATATATTTTTTAAGAACTTTTATACACATGTAAGCAATAAACCATTGAGTATTGATATATACCCGGCATAAACCCATCTCTAGTACGACTTAAAATATCTCAATCAACGCCAGTAGAATCCAGTCTCTAAAGATAATTATTAATTAGGTACAATCATTATAATAATATTACTGAACCCACTATTTCCTACACGAGTGCAATTATTGTTATCGTAATGATGATTCTCGAGCAAACTCATACATAGTTCGTTTGTTTAAATATTGCTATAACTTATCTCTTATCAGTTCCGCGTGCTTATTACGCAATGAATATCTATACTTAAGGTTAAACGAGTCGCTCATATTTATTAACTTTAACTAAGGGTAATTTTATTGGCTGTTAGAGATATTTATAAGATAAGTTAATTTATAATTCGACGACCGATGTGGCGCGATGGGCGAAGGTCCGCCTGCGGCGCAAGAGGTTGGGTTCGATTCCCGCCTCGGAACAATTGTGTAACAATTGTCTGCAGATATTTGTTCCGGGTGTTCTGGTCGTTTTCTATGTATAATATAATAACATAAAAAATATCTATCTATGTAATGTATTGTATTATGTATATCAGTTATCTAGTACCCACAAACACAAGCTTTGCTTACCATGGGGCTAGATAATGCTGTGTGAATTGACCGCATTATTGTGGCATTATTTATTTATTTTATTTATTTATAATTAAGAGCTGTGGATTTTGTTCATAAATAAAATAAAATAAATACTTAAATAATAATGATGAAATAAATTAGTATCCTTATTTTTGGATGATCATTGATCTACATCAAACATCGTAGAAGTTATATGTATACATTTATTTTAATTTTTTAAAGAAGGCTGTCTGCTTTTTTTTTGCACAATGTCCTATGGTGTTTCCTTTGTCAAAAGTTAGTGTGTGTTACAATAAAAATGTAATTTGTCTTTTAAAATAGTATTTAACGACATCAAGTGTAACATTGTGTACCTACGGTGGAAATAAATAAATAAATAAATACAAACCGGAATAAGTATAGTTTTGAAAAATACATGCTAAAAAAACGTTTTATTCTTTAGGCTTACAAAAAAGCACTTAGACAAGTCATATTTTATAGTTCACTTCAATTTGTCCACCAGTGTAAGAAGTGAAAAAGAAACCACTAGTATGTTCATCTATGTGTCTAATACATAAACTAAACTGTCGTATTTCAACACGAATATTAGCCCAACTTTGGGCAAAATTATAATTAATATACGGAGAAAGAAAACTCTAAAGTAAAGTACATTCGGACATAGTTATTCAAAAAGTTGGAAAAAAAATTATTATGAAAAGACACTCAATAGTTTTTCTATAAGTTATAACTTTAATAAGCCTTTAGTTTTAAGAAAGTTGGTATTCTACCAACATAACATGGAATATTTTCATGTTGACTCATTTAATCTTTGAGCATTAATGGTTGAATGCTCAAAGCATTTAATAGAAACAGATTAGTGTCTTAAAAAAATCGAATAAGTCCGTCAGTTAGATTGTTAGAAGATATTGGACCCGTGTTTTTTCTTTTGTCAATTAAACAAAAAAATATGATGATATAGCCAGTTAAAGTTCCGCGTGACGTCACGTCTTGCTACACTTTTTAGCAAGTTGTGACGTCACGAGCCCCCACTCCTAAACTTTGACGCGCTTTATTTTTGTAAGTATTTGTTTGATTGACAAAAGAAAAAATACGTGTCCAATATCTTCTGATAATCTAACTAACAGACTAAATGGAAAAATATAGTTTTTACCCAGGACACTACCCTATTCTTGAAAAACAACTGAATATATTTAAAAAAATCAAACAAAACATTAATAACAAAAAGAAAACACCTGTTGAAGACATTTCGAACTGTTTATTTTATAAAATAAAACAGTTTTTTTGGAACCCTGTTATCAAGCTTACCTATTACGAGTTATTTATGTGCCCCGGTTTGGTGTCAATTCTAAAAGAGAAAAGCCGACTCACGCTTGGATATGGTTATCTCGGAAGGTCGGCCCATACAGAAATAACAATAACATACCGACATTAATAATAAATGCTGCAATAAATCTAAATATATCGAGGAATATTTCCATTCAAAACAATATTTTATCAGGGACCCCGACTTTGGATCAATTATTCCGACCGACATGACAGTCATACGCGATTGTGTCGAATTCGATATTCTTAGTTAGACCACAGATAATATAATACTATCCTACTAATATTATAAACGCGAAAGTTTGTAAGTATGGATGGATGGATTTTTGTTACTCTTTCACGTAAAAACTACTAAATGGATTTTAATGAAACTTTACAATAATATAGCTTATACATCAGAATAACACATAGGCTACAATTTATAAAGATATATTGTATATTATCCAAAATATCTATCACCACGCGGGTGAAACCGCGGGGCGCAGCTAGTAATATATAAATTTATGCAAAACAAACATGTATTAGACACATAAGTGATATATACAAGTGGTTTGTTTTTCACTTCACTTTGATAAAATGACATGTCTAAGTGCTTATAATTTTTTCTTGAGGCTATAAGGGAATAAAACTAGTGGCAAACGAATTCCATGCAAATCGTAAACCAATTCCTATGAACAACATGGGTTCCTAAAAAAATTTTACAAAATAAACTTCATCGGATCTTCATTCTTCATATCGGATTTTCATTATCATTCAATCATCGTCGGTTTCATCATTTCATTGATTTATCGGTTACTCTCATATCGCATGTGGATACAGAGGGCCTAACAGTAAAATCGAAGTTTCGTACTAGTTTTCTTAGAGCATACGATAAATTTATTAAATATATTTATTTACTAAATGTTACAATGAAAATAATAAATAAGTCCAGCAAGGCTACTCACGCGTTATCCGCGTTATTATGCTAATTTTAGCGCGAATAACTCGTGTTAAGGCGCATTTTTACGTAAATACGCCTTTTTACGCGTTATTCGCGTTAAAATGCGCCTTAATACGAGTTATTCGCGCTAATATTAGCATAATAACGCGGATAACGCGTGAGTTAAATAGCATGGTAGCCTTGCAGTTATATTCTATCTAACATAGGAATGCAAACATAAATTTATTAAAACCAAAACAATATTAAAATTTCTATTTTTAAATTCTAAATCAATATAAATCAATCTCAAGGAATATATTCCTTGTATATTCGCTTTTCTGAGTAGGCCCCCATGTTATTGAGTTACGGCTAAGTGGTGTAAGATGATAATAATGCAAAAACATGTAATCGCTACCTACTTCTGTAGGTGGTCGCTCGCTATATCATGTAACTTCTCTAGAAAATTTATTTTCTTATCTATTTCAAGGAAGTCCTGTTTATATAATGATAACAATTAAACACGTGTCAGGTGTGGTGTACCTTTGGCTTAAAATGTAACTTTCGTTTTTTCTTTGACCATTTTCTCCAATAACTTTAAACAAAATCAACTCTCCTTGGCTCAGTTTAATGAAAGCTGCATATGATTATTATAAATCAATAAATGTTGGACAATCCGCAAATCATCATCTAGCCCCAAGCTTAGCAGAGCTTGTGTTATGTGTACTAGAAATAAACATGGTTCCGGGTGTCCTGGTCGTCATACCAGTATGACGACCAGGACACCCGTCTAATAAAAATATGTATAATAAAAAATATATATATACATTATGTGATACATTATATTTGTATTAAGTATCTAAATAAATCAGTTATCTAGTAGCATTAACACAAGCTCTGCTTAGCTTGGAGCAAGATGGTGCCATGTCGATTGTCCAGCAATTTAATTATTAAGTATAATTTTTTTGTAAACTCCTGAACTTATAGTCTAATCCTAAAAAATGTTTCACTCATAGCAAGATTATCCATTAATTAATCTGAGTACCGGCGAAGACGCGGGCAAAAGCAAGTCTACTTTGCTTCAATCATTCGCAAACATGTTTGTTCAACAATGTAATTATTATTTTATCAGGCCGCCAATTGAACATAACTGACGAAGGCGTGACGTAAAACTATGACAATAATATTATCTAATCTAGTTTAGATAGCAAAGTGAATATCATTGCTGTACATTCCGGGGCTGAATTCCGGTAACCAATCGCTTTTCTATGACTTAGACTTAGGTATCGTCACAGAATCCTACATAGATGATAGATTCTAATTATTGGGTGCGGTGCTATTCTCACGGAGATGTTAATTAAATGGTTTTCAATCCTTACACTTTAGACACACATTCTGAAGTAGTGTGCCTTTGCCACAGTTTCGTACGACTCACTGGTCAACTGACGCATGTCGGGCCGCGTCGCGAGAGTATGGATGTGGACTCATTGATAGTGGACTGGACTTGCCTAATATATACGTACAGCCGGCTATTTTAGCTCTTTAATAATATGAAACAGAGATGTAGCAATGAACGGTTTCAATCCTTTTTGTTTTTTTTTCAATCCTTACACTTTTGACACAAATTCTGAAGTAGTGTGCCTTTGCCACAGTTTCGTACGACTCACTGGTCAACTGTCGCATGACGGGTCGCGTCGCGAGAGTATGGATGTGGACTCATTGATAGTGGACTGGACTTGCCTAATATATACGTACAGCCGGCTATTTTAGCTCTTTAATAATATGAAACAGAGATGTAGCAATGAAATGGTTTCAATCATTTTTGTTTTTTTTTTCAATCCTTACACTTTCGACACAAATTCTGAAGTAGTGTGCCTTTGCCACAGTTTCGTACGACTCACTGGTCAACTGTCGCATGACGGGTCGCGTCGCGAGAGCATGGATGTGGACTCCTTGATAGTGGACTGGACTTGCCTAATATACAGCCTGTTTAGCTCTTTAATATGGAACAGAGATAATGTAGCACGTTTGCATCCCTCCATCTACAGTTGTTTTCATTAAAAATTAAATACCAAAATGTGTTCTTCTGAGCTAAATAAATAAATAATAAATAATGCTGGACAGGTATTTAAAAGGCCGCGATTCCACTAAATTAAATGGCGAAAGTGTTAAGATTGAAACCATTTTATCAATATCTTGTGTGAACTGTACGCACTATCTAGAATTTCTTTCATCTATGGACGACTCTGCTACAATACCACTGTCATAGAAAAGCGATTGGTTAGCTGAATTCAGCCCCAGAATGTGTAACGATGCTATCAAAACCAGATTAGAAAATTAAACATGCGAAATAATTGTGTGCCTACACTTTGTTATCTAGAAGGTCAATAGATTGACATTGAAATATTAAAAATAATGTCACTAAATGTGAGATTCGTTTAGTCTCTTAATGTTTGATAGTGTTATTTTAAAGTAATGTTTCTGATTTAAAACAGATACAACTAATATTGGTGTAATAAAGAAAGGTGCACAGTTCACCTTAATTTACACTAATATTATAAATGCGACGGTTTATTTTGGATGTTTGGATGTATGTAGAGATTGATAGATATGTCCTCTTCACGCAAAATTTACTAAATGTATCAGGCTGAAATTTTGCATACAGGTTGTTCCAGGCCTGAAATATAACATAGGCAACTTTTACCATGAAACAGTTCCCATGGGATAGAAATAACCTTTAACACTGAGTGCTGAAATCACATGGTATGTATTTTCTACAAGTGACTAATATGCGTAAATCCACACTAGCGCAGCGGCTGAGAAAATACAGATCTTTGTGACTCAGCACAGCCGTACTATTTTTCGAACGAAACGCATGTGCGGCGCAACACAGCCGCTGTGTAGAGCGGCAGCACGAATTTTTTAGGTTAAAAAAAGATCGCAGTCGTCGAAAAAAAATCGCAGTCAAAGTGTTAAACGGTTCCATAGACACAATGTGAGTGAAACCGCAGGCAGAAATTAGCACTTTACATGATTTGAAAACAAAACAACCACTAAGTACAGAATTACTCAAATAAAATTAACTAATAATTTCATCAACTTCATCATCAGCCTATACCAGTCCACAGCTGGAAATAATGAGTGCCATCATAGCACCCTGTCTTCTACGTCTATTACAGGTTGTTATGTCACCTATCGATTATAATTAACTAGCTGCGCCCCACGATTTCACCCGCATAGAGCTAGATATTTCGGATAATATACAATATATCTTTATGAATTCTAGAGCTATATTATTATAAAGTTTCATCACAATTCATTCAGCAGATTTTTGCGTGAAAGAGCAACAAACGTACTTACATACATCCTAACAAACGTTCACGTTTATAATATTAGTTGGATTTGATCCTATTGGTGCCACAGAATTAATTTGAGGAATCTGAGGTACTAAAGCACACCTGCAAGCACACAGATCCCCTGGTACTGTCCACGATCCTATCCATCCATGGTTGTCTGGTAGAGATCGCTCTTGAGCGATAAGACCGCCAATTGTATCTAGTTTTTTTAAGTTTTTAATTTACATTCTCATGTTATACTTAGTGTGCAATAAAGAATTATCTATCTATCTAAAGTCTTGAAGTGGACGATACAGTAGCAATTTAATATGTTACGTTTTGAACAACATGAACCATTCTGTAGATTTATGATCAAAGGTACTTAACTTGGCTAAAATTATTAGTACCAGAAGACCACATGCATAGACATGCAAGACATTATATCAGCCACATCAATAGCCACTTCAAGAACAAACTCGACAACTGTTTATGAGACAAAAATAAAAAACTAAAAAGTGACCCAATGAATAAATTCTACACTGATATAGACACATCAGCCACAGGCTGCTTGTCTATTAAAAAATAAATATGTAGGTACTTTAACAAATAATAACTTAGGTAAGGGTAGACCTTACCTTATTAGCATTCTTACCGTAGATGCATAATAGGAGAAATATTCTTACCTACTTGTTATGTTGTTTGTATCCTTCATTTATCTATTGAATACAATCTATTGCTTCAAGTTCACGTATAATGTAAACATTTATTGATTTTGATAAGTATTATAACCAACTTCTAATTTAGAAAAGTTTATTTCTCATAATGCAACATTACAGCTATAATTATGTTAAAGTGAAAAAGTACCTACACAGGGAAACTTAAAAAGATAGAAAGTGCAAAGAATTACAATTATTTGCCCAGTCACATTGAAACTTTCTAGAAGATATGATTGATTTATTCAACCACTCACAGTGATTGGAAGGTTTTGTAGTAAAAGAAATAAAAACAAGATAAAATACAAATTTTACGAAAAGGTTACTTACGCCTCAAACCTTTCCCAATAGTCACTGAAAAGTTGTTCAGCACAGACATTGTATTCCAAGTTTGAAACTTCCACAAAAGTTCGTTCAACTCTCTCAAGTTTATTCAAACCCACGCCTTCTCCAGCAGCAGTTTTATCAATAAAATACGCACTGATAGAGATTAATAACACGTTATCACGATCCGACGATACGAACAACACTGGAAATAAGGTTCATCAAGTCTTGTTCAAGTGGTGCAATGAGTTCAACAGGTTTTATCAGAGGCAGGCGTGGCGATTACACGTCTTCATACAAGCGCTCGATACGTGAGCGTTGATAACATACAGCGCTATTTATAGAAGTCACCTTGCAATGCCTGGATTCAGCATGCACACAATCTTTTCAGTTTCTCATTCGTTTATGCTGTGCACCGTGTTCGAGAGTTGGTTTTTGCGAAATTTTTGTTGTATTGCTTGGCAAAGCAGCTGATTGTGTTGACATTTGAAAGCCGGTCGACAGATGACATCGACATTTCAAAACATTACGGCGAGGCAGCGCAATTGAGAGAAGCCACTGTCAATCAAAATGTCAATTTTATGTCAAATCTATTCGGTCAAAAATTTCGTTCGTTTTTCGTTGATTCGTTGTCTGTCGTCCATATTCGAAGAGAATGTATCTTTGTGTACCGTTTATTTCGAGTTTTCTAGCCATTTACAAGTAAAATTGACTTGAACCCTACGTTATTGCATAAATTAGGGTGCTACAATAAAGGCGCGTCGCTATAAAGTCCGTATATTTTGAATAACAGCGGCATTTTAGGTTATACATTTGCTATTACTTCGTCATCAATATCGGTGATGCCAAACCGCGACTTATTTTTAGATTTGAAATACTTTCGGCGGGTTTGATTTGAGTAACTAGTGCTTTACATTAATTATAAACGTGTGTCTAGTGCCCACAATTGGAAAATGGGTCTCCTTATATCCAGATTTCGAGTGAGTACATTCGTTAGTTTATGATTGATTTCCACCGTATGTTTTGTGTGTTAGCCAAGACTATTTTGATAAGATGTGTCTGATATGTTTTTGGCGGCAATTCAATATTTCGCCCATGACCTGGGTTGCTTAATTGTGGTGTACGAGAGGTATTTATCAAGATGGTGATAAATGTCTACCCACGAGCCTGGCTACCATTGTGTTTCATCACCTTAGTCATCATGATCTCATAACCAAGGTACTATTATTTAAGAAACATGGGGAGCAATGGTATTATGAACTACGTAAGTCTATATTTTTCAGATTTTTGTCCCAATCTATCTAAGAATAATAAACCTGATTTTTCTGTTATTAAACTAATATCTTAGTACAAACATATTGGTAGTTAATATAACAGAAAGTTTATCAGTCCTTGAGCTTATGATGAATGAAAGATATGACAAGATGATTAGTATAATATATACATAAAAGTTACCTTATGAAATTGTGACAAATGTTTAAACTCTTAACCTATTTAATTCTACTGTAAGTTGCAGCCTTCTGCCTAGCCTTTTAACACATTCACTGCCCAGGTGCCCACCTGCTCTGCAGCAACCAGACGCTTGGGCTGTAAAAGTTAAAAAAAGACATTTTATATATTACATATTTATATTAATTTTTTTAGAAGTATGACTGGTGGGAGATAGCGCGTGACCGCACTGAGTGGAAAGATTTGTGGGAGGCCTTTGCTCAGCAGTGAGACGAATCAGGCTAAATAAAAGAAGATTTTTTTTTTGTAAGCCTATGTTGTGTTGTGGCTATGTTATAACTACATAAACTAACTTATTTATTGAGTCCAATGTACGTACATACACCATATACACTATACTATTTAATTTATAAATGTTTATATACCACACTCATAAAATAAAATCCAACTAGTGTCCTATTAGCATGTTTAAAAGTTCACTACCATAACCTTGAAATCTATATTGATCGAATACAATCCACATTACATTTGGTACCTGTTTTATAGTGATATGGTCTATAGAACTACATTAAACCTGCTACAATGCAACTCTTTGACAATGTATTGTTGAGATCATTCAACCAAACATACATAAAGACAAGTATTGCTCTGCTAGACGTATTCTCTGTTAAGAGACTAGCGGAGGACGAATTCCCCATACAAACGTAATACCAAAATTATTTCTAATTAAAGCATATTTCCACTATATTATTTTATGATTTATATTTGAATAGTATTTATCTAAGTTCCTAGATCGTTTTTAATTTCAATTTACATACCCAAAATTCAACGAAAACCAATCGCCTTTTGCACATTTTTATGTGAAAATGGACAAGTTTTCTTCCTATTTGTTTCGTATTCAAAACAATAATATCTTACGCGTTGTTTATTAAGGAACATAGCTTATATCGTCTAGTAACAGAATAACGATAATATGTGAAGTATAAAAACGTTTTCAGTGATAATTTTTGGTATTACGGAACAAAACCAAATTCATACCAAATTTTGAATGGCTAATATTGCTATCGCGCACGCATGGGGCGGTGCGCAAGGGTTAAACATGGACAGTGATATTCGGAGCGATTTTTGCAAGCGCCTCGAATTGAAGTTGGGAGCGAGCGTCGCCTGACTCTTAACTAACTATTAACTGTGATGGAGGCTTAATCTAAAAACGAATAGTTTTTTTCTGTTTGATATTCAAAAATGTGGCAAGTATCCTGGTTTCTGTTTTCAATTTATTTAAACTGTGTTAATTTTAATAATCTATCTATAATATAAAAATGAATCGCTGAATGTGTTGCTAAGCGCAAATCTCGAGAGCAGCTGAACCGATTTCGCTAATTCTTTTTTTTAGAATATTCCTTGAAGTATGAGGATGGTTCTTACGGAGAGAAAAAACAGGAAAATTAAAAAAATTGCCTGTAACAAATGACCAGCCGGGCAAAGCCGGGACAGGCCGCTAGTGTTTAATATTTAAAGTCCAATGTTAGAGGCATAGTATGCTTGTAACAATAGAGACACATATTTTATGAATAAATATAATACATCATCGCGCAATTCTAGGCATAACTAGGTCTTATAAAATGATATTACTCATACATTATATGCATGTGTGTGTATGTGGTTTATGTAATTGGAGCTCATACATACTCATACAATACAATAGATGGATATTCGTAAAACAATGCACTGCTATGCATGTGGTCAACATTAAGTACTGCAATGTAATTGTTCTAGCTAGGTTCTAATAGGTGTATTTTTATTAGAGATGCCACGAATATTCGGCCATTATTCGGTATTCGGCCTAGTCGGCCACTTTTTTGATTATTCGGTATTCGGCCGAATAGTGTCTACTATTCGGCCGAATACCGAATATCCATCTATTGTATTATCTAGTCGGCCACTTTTTTGATTATTCGGTATTCGGCCGAATAGTAGACACTATTCGGCCGAATACCGAATAATCAAAAAAGTGGCCGACTAGGCCGAATACCGAATAATGGCCGAATATTCGTGGCATCTCTAATAAAAATACACCTATTAGAACCTAGCTAGAACAATTACATTGCAGTACTTAATGTTGCATGCATGCAGTACCGAATAATACAAAATGGAAAATAAAAAACCACATATTATTAAAAAATGCAATACTTTAGTCATAAATGACAATATTAATACTTAAAATCTACCAATGGTAAGTTAAGATAAATAAAAACAATTTTTTCAGCATTTGTTGAAAGTAAACGATTGCGCTTTTCTTCATAAATAATACCCGCTTCTTAAAAAAGTCTCTTACTATAGACACTGCTGCCAGGAGACGATAGATAAATCTTTGCGAATTTCGTCAGTACTGGGTATGATTTGGCGCTTGCTGACCACCATTTGTATGAGTCTGCTGTACGATTTAGGCGAGCAGTTTTCAAATAAAAATAAAATCATGTGGCCAAATGTTCGGCCGCCGAATATTCGGCCATTCGGCCGAGGGGGAAGCCGAATGTTCGTTATTCGGTTATTCGGCCAAATCATTATTCGTGCCAACTCTAATTTTTATGTGGTCACTATGTGCGGTCTTTGCTTGGTTTAACAGACCTTTTTATACAAACTTTAATACCCTTGATGACATACTTCTATAGACTAGTCAAACACGTTGTAGAATGTTTGTAAGCAAACCTCCTAAATCATCAACATCATCGACCTAAAATTCATTCGTTTGCCGCCTCTTTTTAATACGAAATTTTTATGCTGGTCGCTTTAGTATGTAGTAAGTAAAGAAGCTATAAAGGAACCTTTAGTCTGTTAATTGTTTCGTAGCAAAAGACAGAAAATGAGGGTAGATCGGTATATCTGCTCATAAAAACGAACTCGCAGTGTCTTCAGTTATTCCATGATCATGGCACATGAAACTGTGCCGAAATATTGGAAAACTCAAAAATCAAATCATGGTAAATATCCAGTTTTAAATGACTTTAGTGTTAATTGTTATTTTTAGAGTTAGAGCAAAACCTCATTCCCAAGCTTTTTTATTTATACCTGACATCGATCCAACAGTAAACGATTGACACCTTCTTTATCAAAGTCGGATAATTCGTTCGTGGGTTTTTACGCTAATAGAACTTAACGACATCAAGTGTTACATGTGTTACGGTGGAAATGAATAAACAATAAACTCGCTCCGATAATACCAGTGTCATCAAATAATGTAAAATATTATCAAAACAACATTTCATTGCTTTTGTAAGGTCTTTGTTCACAAAAATATTTAGAAATCTAGAACCCGAGTATAGAATATGTACCACAAGATCTACTATAGTTTGATCGAAACCGCTGTACCGCTCCTTAAGAGTGTATACTACCTCAAACTGCTAATTTTCAACTCCGCCGGATGTCCATATCGTCTAAACTACTGAATATTTAACTTTGAAATTGATATATGGTAAAGTTCAGGACTTAATCTATCGATCATATGTTTCGAAAACACGATTCCATAAAATTTTCTCGATAGAAAAAAATAGCAAGTTACCTCTAAATTTTTACTAAAACCTAAATTTCTCAATAAATACAGAAGTTCAGATCTTGACAATAAGCGTGGTAATAGAATTAAGTATAAATAAAAATGTTATATGTTTCGGTTTTTTTCAAATAATGTCCTAATTAATAGGTAATAAATAAGCTAAAACTTGATTTTTGGACTTGCGTTGCAATGCCCTGTCCCGCTCTTATGAACGCAAAATCATATGTCTAGCCTTTTCACACAAAGTTGAGGTTGTATGGGCCCTTAATTCTTAATTACTCGCGTGGGGTGTTTAACACCCCAGCGACTGTTTGATCGTCTCTAGTTATTGGCGTTTCGAATTTACAACGCTAATTTTTAAATCTTAATCATAAATGAAAGTCTGATTTTGTATGTTTTTGGTAGTTTTTTTCTAATTCTAAAATTGGGGTGGAAAGCATGTCACGCGAGTACTTATGTATGTTTTTATGCGCGAGTAACTAAGGGTTCAGAAAGTGCGGCGAGGTGGGGGCCGAGGAAGAAAGAGCAAGAGTACGCGTTGACGGCAGACTGATGGATCGAAATGGCCGATACTTCCCCCCCGTCTCGCCGCTCGCATACCTCAGGCGCGGTACAGCGGTTTCGGTCAGACTATAGCTAGCATGTACCTACTGAAAACATTACTCTTTAGACTGCTTTCTTAGGTTAAAAAAAGGAAAAGCAAATAATCACCAAGACAACATTTAAGCATTAACCATAGGACATTCACTTTAAGGTTGTTATTGTAATTTGAACTTTATCACCTTGGACTTAGTTCCGTAAACGAATACAATGGAGCTCGTCACGCTCTGGTAAGATACTTTCGGAATTTAATATCTTCTAAAAAGTTACTGAAACCTTAATATTTAGATATTATGTTTAATATTACGCTTCGTTCGTGGTTGGATATTATTTTTTATATTAATAAACAAATACTCTCTACCCTCCATACAATGGTGTTTCCTTCCCATAAAAAAAACGGAAATGGAATAAGATTTCCGCCTAGATTCTGTAAACAAAGGGGTCACAAAAACAAAAAATATTACTGGAATATATGTATTTCACGACATTACTGGTATCTTCAGAGCAGATCGCGGAAGTTCGTAACAATTTTTAGTTTTAACGATTTCATTCATCTACCTGTTTTGGAACTCGAATTTGCGGCTTTTTCGCTGCGCGTGTGCCATAATTGCACACGATGTTGTTTTTGTTTTTCGTTTTTTCTTTTTTTAGGTAGAAAAAAAACAGCTTATAATTAGTAAATGAATAGAAAACGTGGTTATATATAATTAAAGCTTTAATTTTAAGTGGTTACAAGGGAATTTAAAAAACTTACGTTACCTAGTTGTTTTCCGTCATTGATATCAGTTAAGTTTTCATACATAACATATCTCGGATTTTTAGCCCAGCGTAGCGCGGTCCGACATACCCCTACCAATTTAATTGTAGCCCACACTCTAATTCCATTTTTCTTCTTTTCCAGCGCAAAAAAACCACCTCGGAAATCCTCGAACGACTCGAAACAAAGATCAAATCCATCGAGCAAGATGGCGAATGCCAGAAGCAGTCGCGTAAGCGGATCATCGGCTACGTAATCTCATACTCCGTAGGGATCTACGTGTTGTTCGCTATACTGTACTACTTTATGTACGTGGGGAAGAGTCATAGCTGGCTGCATTCGGTTTTACACGCATCGCCGCTGCTGGTTTTGCCTATACTGTGAGTATTTTGCATCTAAAGTATTATTTTTAGTAGTATTTTATGTCTTTTTCACCTCGTAGCGTGGTTTAGCAAGAGTTAGCGGATAGACAGGCAGATTTACTCCTAGGTACCTACTGTGTATATAAAATGGTGAATGCCAGAAGCAGTCGCGTAAGCGGATCATCGGCTACGTTATCTCGTAATCCTTAGGGATCTACGTGTTGTTCGCTATACTGTACTACTTTATGTACGTGGGGAAGAGTCACAGCTGGCTGCATTCGGTTTTACACGCATCGCCGCTGCTGGTTTTGCCTATACTGTGAGTATTTTGCATCTAAAGTATTATTTTTAGTAGTATTTTATGTCTTTTTCACCTCGTAGCGTGGTTTAGCAAGAGTTAGCGGATAGACAGGCAGATTTACTCCTAGGTACCTACTGTGTATATAAAATGGTGAATGCCAGAAGCAGTCGCGTAAGCGGATCATCGGCTACGTTATCTCGTAATCCTTAGGGATCTACGTGTTGTTCGTACTGTACTACTTTATGTACGTGGGGAAGAGTCATAGATAGCATTCGGTTTTACACGCCTCGCGAGGCTTACAGTATACTGGGAGTATTTTGCCGCAAATTCAAAAATACCATTGTTTTATTAGCTACTGCCCCGGAATCCCCACCGCACGCGCAGCACTTAGGTATTAATAAATAACTATTGGTTTACGCGACGCATTACGGAGGAGTTAAAAGTTTCCATACAAGTGACGAAACGACCAGCCATCGCTATAAGAAGAAAAACATTATAGAAAAAGAGTAACTTAAAACACCTAAGAATGCAGTTAATGAGTTTACAAATAGCAGAGACGTGTACATACGAGTATATACATAGGTATTATTAACTGCTTTAAGCCAGCATCATGTAAAAAGTAAATAAGAAATAAAAATCATGGTACAATACTATAAATATATGTAAGCAACAATCTAAATAATAATGCTGGACGATTCACATAGCATTATCTAGCCCCATGGTAAGCAGAGCTTGTGTTATGGGTATTAGATAACTGATATACATAATACAGTATATTACATAAATATATTTTTTATTATACATAGAAAACGACCAGAACACCCCAAATATCTGCAGATCGTACACACAATTGTTCCGAGGCGGGAATTCAGCCCGGAACCTCCTGCGTCGCAGGCGGACTTTCGCCCACCGCGCCACATCGGTCATCAATCTAAGAAAGATCTGAAGAAGAATATTCACATTCATATATTCTTGTTTAAGTTTTAGTTTGTTTACAGTGCGATATTCCTCCGTTCGGCTGTACTGTGGTACTACAACTGGTCCATCGACAAGAACCGGATAAAACTCGCTGAGATGAGGGCAGAGAAGAAAAAACTACTCGAAGAAGTTATGAACACTGAAACTTACAAGGTGCGTTTCATCACCAGCACAGTAGCCTGGTCATGCCTGTCCAATACATTACATAAATAGAAAACGACCAGAACACCCGAAACAAATATCTGCAGATCGTACAAACATCGCATCGCAGGCGGACCTTCCCGGCTTCGCACGGTTTCAGTACGGATCCCGGAACTTTAAAAAAAAATGTCTATGTTCACCGGGGATAGTGTAGCTTCCTAACGTTTTTCAAAGTAGTTTCGGAGCCTTTTTTTACAAACAAACAAACAAAAAATCAATCTTTATAATATTAGTATAGATATCCGACCCCGGTAATACCATCTACATCTGACAAATTCCATTCCCTTCAGCCGTTAGGCTTGATAAATAAATACAATACAAGATTTAAATGTTTTCATTTGAATTGCAGGTAGCCAAAGAAATCCTAGACAAGTACGGGGGCGCCGACGACCACTCGAAAGCCCTGCGCCCCTTCGTGCCATCAGCAAACGTGCCCGGTAACGGCAATATGTCCCACGCCATACTGCCCTCCTCGCCTCTCTCAGGTAGCTCCTTGTATATACCTCCTGCGTAGTTATCAATATACTAGCTAATATAACGAAAATCCTCCGAGATGTACTCCAAGCCTTCGGCCGCATACGAAACCGAAGGTTCGTAACCAGTAGCGTTAGAAGAAAAACTCTTCTTTTTCAAGCGGCCGGTGACTAGGGCTGCAGAGACAGGAATTGCTTGACGATGCGTGCCGAGTCCAGGAGTACCGCCGTTTGGATCTGGCCCTTGATCCAACTTCCTAGCGATATTCTCTTCAGATTTCGATCAACGCTCTTCTCTGGTATTATTTTTATTATTCCATATTTTGATGGAATGAAGTAACACTACTAAAATGTTACTATTTAAGTATCAATCAAGCGTCTGCGGATCGAAGCGATCGACCTCTATGTCCCAGATTTCATTAATTGGGACCAGAGTGCGTCATGCCTTTTTTTGATAATATATTAGCTATTTTATTGATAACTTAGCTTATTAGTAAACCTTTACTCATTCGTATGAATTAGAATAGAGTCCCATTTCGTCCTTTCCATCCATATTTACATAATGTTGATGCATTTGTTGAGTCCTTTCATCAAATTTAACTTTTTGTTTAAAAAATGAGCATTCGTGAATCATAATCATACTTAGTTAAACTAAGTCATCATCATCAGCCTGTAGCAGTCCACTGCTGGACATAGGCCTCCCCCAATGAGCGCCGTAGCGCCCTGTCTTCAGCTTGCCGCATCCAGCATCTACCTGCAGTCTTTCGGAGGTTGTCATTCCACCTGGTCGGAGGGCGTCCTACAATACGTTTACCGAGTCGTGGTCTCCACTCAAGAACACGTTTGCCCCAGCGGCCGTCGGTTCTTCGCAAGATATGGCCGGCCCACTGCCACTTAAGCTTGCTAATTCTTAGAGCTATGTCGATAACCTTGGTTCTCTGTCGGATGTACTTATTACGAATCCTATCCTTCAGAGAAACTCCGAGCATAGCTCTTTCCATAGCTCGCTGAGCACACTACCATAAGAATAATTCCCAATGCATGCAACCTCCAACCCCAACCTTCTTGCAGCCACCCCCGGACAGCTGAGACAGCGGCAGCAAACCGCACTGGCGACGTCAACTCCTAAGAATTACAACAACGCGTTGGCTCTGAACAACATGCCGAGTTTGAAAACGACACGGTTGAGGGTAAGTTTTATTAATAAACTAGCTGTACCCTGTTTACCCGCGTTAAATTCGAATTTCACATTTCTAGGGCGATAAAAAGGTATTTTTTCCAATTCAAAAGTCAAAAAGTCAAAAAATCATTTATTTCTTTAGGCTTACAAAAAAAGCACTTAGACAAGTCTCATATTTTATACATTAAATTATTATCAAATAAAATTATTTTACTGTTAACTTAAATTTTTTGTCCACTAGTGGAAGAAGTTAAAAAGAAACCACTAGCATGTTCATCTCTTATATGTCTAATACATGGTTATTTGCCTATTTAAGTCTAAATATAATATGATTCGATACATGTCAATATTCAAGTAAAGCTATGCACAACAACAAATTACTTACATACTATTGTCGGTGCGAAACTGAGCGACATCTGGCCAAGCATTAAGAGTGTATACTACCTCAAACTGCTAATTTTCAACTCAGCCGGATGTCCATATCGTCTGAACTACTGAATATTTAACTTTGAAATTAATATATGGTAAAGTTCAGGACTTAATCTATCGATCATATGTTTCGAAAACACGATTCCATAAAATTTTCTCGATAGAAAAAAATCGCAAAGTTACCTCTAAATTTTTACTAAAACCTAAATTTCTCAATAAATACAGAAGTTCAGATCTTGACAATAAGCGTGGTAATAGAATTAGGTATAAATAAAAATGTTATATGTTTCGGTTTTTTCAAATAATGTCCTAATTAATAGGTAATAAGCTAAAACTAGATTTTTGGACTTGCGTTGCAATGCCCTGTCCCGCTCTTATGAACGCAAAATCATATGTCTAGCCTTTTCACACAAAGTTGAGGTTGTATGGGCCCTTAACATCATTGAGATTTCAATTACTCAGTAGAGAATTCAGTAGTTTGTCGTGAATTGAGAATCTCCTTATAGTTCTTTACGGATATTCCTGTAAATCTCCCCTGGGAATTTGATGGTTTACCAGGACGAAAATTAGCCTATGTTACTCTGCATCCTTTTAACTACTCTATGCCAGAAATCAAGTCGATTGGTTGCTTTGTAAGAGCGTGAAGGAAAACACACACACTTACAAACACACTACGCATTTAAATAAATTAATAAATAATGAATAAGTAATGCTGGACAATTCACACAGCATTATCTAGCCCAATGGTAAGTAGATCTTGTGTTATGGGTACTAGATAACTGATATACATAATACAATATATTATATACTATAGATTTACCTTTAATTTTATTATAATTAATTCCTTATTTAGTTATTCGATATGCTCTTAAATAAAATGCATCTCTATTCTCTTATCTTATCGGTTGTTACAGTAATCCGCAATCCATGTTGTTTTAATAAATAAAATTTAATTCTATTTTCTTTATTTCTAAAGGTAGTAGGTACTTATTCGTCGTTGAGCGACGTCATACTTTAGGTATGTACCTACACTACACCTTAACCCTAATGGCTCTTGCCTATAGACAGATGTTTGCGCTGCAAAGACATCAATCCGAATATTACTTTTTCAAATTCTGAATTAAATGAATAATTTATTATTATGTCAAGATAATCATAACCAGTTGTGAAAATCATTACTTCCAGTCGGACCAGCTACCTCGGCCACTGCTGGATAAAAACCGCTCTGCACTAGACAAAGTAGTGGACTATTTGCTGAAGGACGGACCCAACCACCGTATGGCGCTTATATGCACACAGTGCTCATCACATAACGGTAAGTAATCAGGCTACCACGCTATTTAACACATAATGTAACGCGCGTTAACAGCGTTATTACGCTTATTTTAGCGCGAATAACGCGTGTTAGGACGCATTTTAGCATGAATGCCTTTTCGCGCTAAGAGCGCTATCATCCAATCTATTTTCAATCCTATTGGGTCCTTCCTAAAGTACATTCTCCCTTGTCGACAATAGAGTGAAGGAAAGTATCAAAGAGCGCTATCATCCAGTCTATTTTCAATCCTATTGTGTCCGTCCTAAAGTACATTCTCCCTTGTCGACAGTAGAGTGAAGGAAAGTATATCAAGAGCGCTATCATCCACTCTATTTTCAATCCTATTGTGTCCGTTCCTACCTTGCCGACAGTAGAGTGTAGGAAGGCATCCCAAGAGCGCTACCATGCACTCTATTTTAAATCCTATTGGTCCGTCCTACAATACATTCTCCCTTGCCGACAGTTGAGTGAAGGAAGGCATCCCAAGAGCGCTACCATGCACTCTATTTTCAATCCTATTGTGTCCAAGTACATTCTCCCTTGTCGACAGTAGAGTGAAGGAAGGCATCCCAAGAGCGCTATCATGCACTCTATTTTCAATCCTATTGTGTCCGTCCTAAAGTACATTCTCCCTTTCAGGCATGGCGATGGTAGAAGAGTTCGACTACGTGTCATACATTTGCGCGTACTGCGGCAAACTAAACCCTTCGAGAAAGCAGCGCCCCGCCGCGCCGCTTCTGTCCCCGCGCGCGTTACTCGCGCCTAAAGGTGAGGGTAGCTTGAAATTAACTGTTAATATGCTAGCTATATTCGATTGTTTTGTACCCTGCAATAATTGAACGTCTTGTGTTGCCGTAGGTATGTCTCATCAATGCCCCAATTCTGCTAACCAATTGCTTTAAGATGGTGGCCGCGCGCGTTACTCAATAAAACACTTCACAAGGTCTTTGGTCCGCAATGAAAGCCCTTGCTGGCCACGCTAAGATGGCCTCAAGCGAAGCTTGCAATGGCCTCAAACATCTGCGGCCTGCGACGCGCTGCGCTTTGGGCCATCATCATTTATTTCTTTATTTAATTTAAGGAAGGCCTACAGTTTAAATACATGCAAAAGTTATATTAAACCTAGCAACAGAAAAGCTATTGACCACGGCTAAATGACAGCGTGAATATTAAATACGCTATGCAATCAGATTAGAAGATTTTTTGTTAATAATAATGTAGTTGAAATAATGATGATTCAAATGAAATGAATCATCCCAGCCAGTACTGACAGCGTTATCTTAGGTTTATGTAAGTTTATTATAATGATTATAATGTAGAAATGAAATGAAATGAAAAGGAGTAGGAATTATGGTATGTAGTGTATTTGTTTACTTTTATTTATCTATATATTTACCAACGTGCCACCGTCTATATTCTTCCTTCATGTCCAGTCCATCCTAAGGTTGCCTGGAAGAGATCGTTCTCAGCGATAAGGCCGCCCTTTATACCTTCTTTATTCTATTGTTTATTTCTGTTTTGTGTGGTATAATAAAATGTTTTCTATCTATCTAACATCGTCAGTAATATACTATTATCGTTGTTATCAGTGAAATTCAGTGGCGCAGGCGACGACTCGTCCGTCGCTAGTTCCGGCTCCGACAGCGACGAAGACAAGAAGTCACACCTGAACAATGTATCGTCATCCAATGTGGTGTCTCCTACTAGTAAGTAGAGCACTTCTCTTTATCACTGCACTCAGTACTCTGGCGCTGCTTAAAACCAGCGCTGCATTGGCACTTGTGTCAATGTAGCCTTTAATGCTGAGCCGGTAGCCTTTCTGTGTTCTCGCATTCAAATGACGACCGATGTGGCGCGGTGGGCGAACGTCCGCCTGCGACGCAGGATGACGTTCGATGAGAAGGACCATGGGGACAATTCACACAGCATTATCTAGCCCCATGGTAAGCAGAGCTTGTGTTATGGGTGCTAAATAACTGATATACATAATACAATATATTACATAGATAGATATTTTTTTTTATTATACATAGAAAACGACCAGAACACCCGGAACAAATATCTGCAGATCGTACACACAATTGTTCCGAGGCGGAAATCGAACCCGCAACCTCCTGCGTCGCAGGCGGACCTTCGCCCACCGCGCCGCATCGGTCGTCAGTTGTTATAAGTAATAGATGTCACAGTGTATTTAATTATATTTTCAGGTTCAGAATCGGATCGGTCTGCGTCGCCAGTCGCCGCGGTCCCGAAATCCGGAAGCGAGAAGAAACAAGACTGAACTTATCGTCAATTATAACGAAATAGGAATAAAAGACCTCTATTGGAAATGTGATTCAAAGGGTTACCTAACGGATGGGTAAACAAACATAATTTTTATTACGAAATAGGAATAGAACGACCCTATTGGAAATGTGACCTAATGGGTTAACCTAGCAGATGGATAACCATATTGTTACGAATTGGGAATAGAACGAGCGCTATTGAAAATGTGATTCCAAGGGTTAAGCTAACAGATGGGTAAATAAACATATTGTTATTACGAAATAGGAATAAAACGACCCTATTGAAAATGTGACCCAATGGTTTAACTTAACAGATGGGTAACCATATTATTACGAATTGGGAATAAAGACTCCAATTGAAAATGTTACCCAATAGGATAGGTAACCATATTGTTACGAAGTGAGAATAGGACGACCCTATTGGAAATATGACCCAAAGGGTTAACTTAATAGATGGATAACCACATTGTTATTGTTACGAATTGCGAATAGAACGACCCTATTGGAAATGTGACCCAAAGGGTTAACTGAACAGATAGGTTACCATATTGTTACGAATTGTGAATAAAAGGACCCTTATTGGAACTGTGATTCAAAGGGATAAGCTAACAGGTAGGTAACCGTATTGTTACGAATTGGAAAATGAATGACCCTATTGGAAATGTGACCCAATGGGTTAACCTAGCAGATATGTAACAAATTAATTCAAAAACTAATAGTCATATTTCCTGTCCTATTTGGTCCCATATTTTGACCAAGTTATACTACCCATATTAGGATAAAAAATATTTATAAAACGACTAAAAAACCTGGATATTTATTGTATACAAAGAGGTTGCAAAACCCAAAGAAAATTGGTGGAAAATATTTAACGACATTGGTATCACCAAAGCAAAGTACAGAAGCTCGAAACAATTTTTGGATTCATCATTTAATTGATCTCTCGTTCGTTTTCGAATTAAAATTTTAACAAAATTTAAACGCTCTAGATCATCCATTGTTGACGTTTGTATTTTACTTTTTAGTGATAACTCTCTGGTACCATGTTGTTTTCTGTTATTGTTATCAATTTTTGTTAAGTTTACATTTATTAGTCTTTGATGACATAAAATATCTTGGATTCTAAATCGGAGTATAGTAACAATTCCGCGTAAAACGATTGTCATTAAATATTTTTGATCCTAATATTTCGCGATGGATTTCCGTACAGTAACGCCAATATCTAGTTTTATCTTTTAACATACAAGTAGTCAAAAAAAATCAGAGGGCCTAACAGTCTCTAGGGTAAACCTAGAGATCAGTTTAGGTGATCCCACGTGTGGACTAGATACCTTTATAAACTACCCATTTTAGGGGCAATTACACAAATGTTAATCCCTCACACAATATGGGTAAATCTCTCGTACAATATGGGTAAAATTCCCATCATGATGTGTACCCACAGTTAGAGTCATTATACATCACTTTTTTAAAGCTAGCGCGATCTCCTTTTTGTCTTACGTACCCGAGGCCAGGATATGTGGCGGTATGGATTATTGTATGAAACAACAAAAGAAAATCGAACCAGCTTTCATTTTTTAAAATGTATCTATACCACGATTAGAGAATAGAGTGCTTTTTACGAAATAAGTAATTAGGCTGTAGGCAGTGCGACAGAAAGAAATAAGTCAAGTTAGCTTTGGAAAAAAAATTGTTCTATAAATTGAATTATTCCACTCTGCCCCACCAAGGCTCCCCACTGGTGGGGCACAGTAGACAGGCTTAAATTTTACCGTGTAATCTGCCCCACTAACTCGCCGTAGTGGGGTCTTAAATGTAGGTGGACCCTGCCCCACTAGGACGTAGGACTCTTTCGTGAAAAGCACTCTATTAATAATTGCTGTCGTAATGATGTCAAAACCCAAAGCGGGATTGTGCCAAACAAAAATGCTTTTTGCTATTTTACTCTGAAAGACTAGAATGCTCTGTTATTTTTACTACCATTTTATTGTTGAAAGCGCCATCTGTTTTTCAGTCTGAACAACTCTCTTGCATATCGCTCTTAATAACTATATATTATATTGGAATTTGTTCGTTGAATATCTATCAAAGCTTTTCTATTTAACGACACACAATATTTAATTCCTTTAACATCAAAATTAAAGGAATGAAATACTTTGCAATAAAGTTAACGTCAAGTTAAAAGAATAAAATAACTTGCAAAAAAGGTTATCGCATATAAAGTACCGTAAAAAGCATTTTTGTAGCAAAAGGCGAGTGAAATACAAATTTTGCAAATAATACAGTGATTCGTAATTTTTAAGGTACGGCAGTTTATGCTAAAATGTGCCTTGTTAGCTTTAAAGAAAGTCTGCATTGGAATAAAGAGATGAATAATCGGCTTGTTGTGATGGCATTTACAATAATTGGTTAAAATAAAGCAATAATATGAATAAAGATTTTCAACTTCGAAAAACTATATTTATAAAACTAATTTACAATTAAAAAAGAAGACGACGCAATCTTTTGTCTTATCAATTGATTATTATATACATTTCAAATTATAATTATTAGCCTGTTATTTTTAATAATCTGTCAATTTGACGTCATCTAATACGCTATCTCGCTCAGATCTTATTCGAACTGCGGTACTATTACGCTATATTCATGGGAAAATGAATGGGAGACTGGGCATTAACCATTTCGATTACCATGGATGAGACACATTGAGTTACATACAATTTTATGATTGGATAGTCTGTCAATGGGAGTTAATGAGGGGGATTCCCCATTGTACGTTTCGTTTTTCCTAAAATTATGTTATACAAAAGTACCTACTGGAATTCTGATTTATATAATACTAATACTAATGAAAAGTAATCGATAGTGATTCTGTTACTGACACTTCGTACCTTATTCCTCTAACTCTAAGTTTATTGTACAAAACACTCATTCATCCATGGACTTCAATTACCGCTGGGAATGGCAGTGATAGTTATTAATTTGACTGGACCTTGTTCAAAACTTATTGATGAGATAGGCCCTATGTTTCCCGCCAGAATATTCAATTTTTACTGGAAATAGCATTGACTTCCGCTAGATGTCACCAATCAGGTGTCTCCCCGCCACCTCGTAGGCGCGCTAGTGGCGCCGAATAGTTTGTACTTTTGAGCGCCATGATCTTTTATTTCATTGCGTCTAATATCACCACACCAGACAAGATTTAAAATGTAAGTTTTGAACAAGGTAAGTAAATTAATATGCGTTTTATTTTATGTATAATGCTTCTATTGTATTTGCAATTGAAGAAGGGAGAAGTTAGCGCACTAAAACTGCTATGCAAGACAGCATGACAGATGACGTCATCCTCAACGCCCATTCTTTATGTAAGTTAGTGTTTTTTCTCTTTCTTACGTATGTAAACTGAAGAAAACAAACTACATTAAACTCAGTTAAGAAAGGATTTTATGTAAGAGGCAGATTAATTTATTTTAGTTTATTTATTATTAAAACTAAATATTGTATTGATTTAATTTTCATGTTATCATTTATTTATTTACGGGCTGGTACTTAAGTTACATAAAGAGGAAACTTCGAAATAATATACTCATTATGTAGGTCATGTATTTTTTAAATAATAATCGTCACCCATTTTTTTTCATTACGAACAATAATTGAGTGAAACTATTCTTTTAATTTAACGTTATCTTTTGTTTTTTAGAAATTATTTTGGTTAAATACACTAATCTTTGTATAAAGAAAATTGAAAAAATATTGTAATAATATTTGGAACATTATGTGAAAATTGGCTTGTCTTCTATTCTTTGATTCCTGAATTTAAATTAAAAAGCTTCTAGTCAAAACTAACAAACCAATGTATTTTTTGTCAATAACAATGCATTTAAAAAACTTTGTTAATCACAATACAAAATAATTTGAGTTTCCTTAACCTTTTCTAATAGTTTTTCAATGATATCTTCTGCTTTTAAATATTTTTAAACCTACGCGATCTGAACACAATTATAAGTATTGATACAACGGGTATTTATCGCGTTTATTTAAAAAAAATTCCCGACGTTTCAACAGGTTTACACTCTGTCGTGGTCACGGGATGACGACAGATTGTAAACCTGTTGAAACGTCGGAAAAAAAGGTAAATAAACGCGATAAATACCCGTTCTTCTGCTTTTCTTTCGTTGCAAACTTGCAATCAGAACTAATCTTTCTAATTTATAATAATAAATATAAAGATATTTATTTTCAAATGAGAAATAAATAATTATTAATTATCAGCACTGCCAGGTAACATTCTAATATTATCCCTAATTAATATGAATTGTTCAAACTTTTTGTTTTTGTGTAGATTATTTTCATCTGCTTGGCAATGTATCGGCAAGCCGTAGGCGTTAGTGGTAAACCTCAATTTTAAGAGATATTTTTGTACCCGATAAATTATAAATCGCGTAAATAAAGAAAAGGTCCAGATCTATAAACCTATGATATAACACACTTATACATCGCGTAAAAAAATAATGGAAAATGACAATCTATATCCGTCCCGCATATATCATGTTCAATCAATATAACCAAGCGAGACAGGAGCGTGAGACAGGCTGCCATTTTAAACCCAATCTTTATAAACGCGACTTATAGTGTAGTCTGGCTAACAAAAGGTGAAAAAGTCTTAATGCTCAAGTCAACTTTGAAAGTTTAATTGCTGGTGTAAACCTTGCTTTATTTATACATAATATTATATTATCTCTCAATATTACATACCAAAATCTAAACTATTGACAAATCTTTAAGGACATCTGTTTTGAAACCTACTCTTATATGAGTAATCTCACATAAGAGTATGTATCAGAACAGTTAAAAAATTATGTTAAAATATTCCTAAAGTTGAGGACTACAAAATACTCGGTCGACTTTTGGAAAACTATGTGATGAGAATGAAAAATTATGAGTGTGGATTAGCTCATGCCGCGCGCACTTTGATTAAAAATATAACTATTTACTACGCAAAAAGACACAAATTTGCGCAATCGTCGCGTCGCGGGGAGTTTTCGTATAATGTTAATAAAATTTGTACCTTTTTGCATAGTAAATAAAGTTATTTTTTGAATCACAGTGCGCGCAGCTTCGCATCTAGGTGTGGGCTAATTCGAAGAATTTTCATGGAAATATTTTGATTGTAAATAATGTGAGTCAAGTAAATAGTGATTGTTCTAGTTATTTATTGCTTGTATCGTTGATTAGCTATTTTATATTGTAACTAATATACAAGTACGCAGTTAATTGTTTTTTTTTATGTTACCCTAGAATCACATTGCAGCTGCACTAAAAACTTCTTGCAAGACAAAAAAGTGTGGGCGCAAGAAGTTTTTAATGCTGCTGCAGTGTGACTAACATAGGCTGATGATGATGTTTTGTTGCCGCGATATTATTAATTTTTTGTGGTTCTTAGTAATTATTTTCAGAGTTCTACAAGGAAAAGTAATTTGCAGCAGATCGTAAACTTCTAACATGTCAGCCACCCCTCCGTGTAACAGGACAGTGCAGTGACATCCACAGACTCCCTTTCAGTCTGCCGTCCGTCGGAGTCCACACAACGACAGAGTCCGCGGCGTGACTGGATCCTTCTGTAGTTGCCGTTACTGCAGCAGACGGGCTGCTCCGTGGATGAAGACATGATGAGAGAGGTTTGAGCACATTCTGGAAAGAAAGAAAATACATTTGAATGTATAGAGTTTTTTTTATGGTCCGGGAGACGGGTACAAATTTGGTCAATTGTTTCCTCCCGAGCGAAAATTCGTAAATTGCATTTGGGATTAATATTATGAATACTCGTGACCGTCAGCTGCGATTCCGTGGGTGGGTTGGGCAGTGGCCGAGTATTCATAATATGAATCTCTAATGCATATTACGAAGTTTGCTTGGGAGGGACTTGGTCTCCCGGACCATTACCTGAACAAATGCAGCAATATAAAGAATAGAATAGAAGTTGGAAACTCGTGCCAACAAACTCTGTTGATAAAATCTCCCACCAGAGGGCTCCGACACTGTTTTTGAGACTTAGAGATCTGCTACGAATCACTAGGTGGCTCTGTAATTAGTTTTGCTATTCAATACTAGATGGCGTTAGGCTTACTGCAATCCATAGTTTCATATTCAGCTGTATTTGGCTTTGCTTCGTAATCTTCAATTTGTTGCCCACGCTCGTCCACACAGATTTTTCTGCAATAACATAAAACAATGGTAAGTTATCCTAATTATAACATAACAAGGCGACCCCTTCCGCGGGACCTGATCCCTGCGGAACCACCATAGAGTCCTTGGGTTTACCGAATGCAGCCAAAAAAAAACATTGAGAAGTAGGGAAAAAAAAAGAAGACTTCCCACAAAACCCAAGGACCGAGGGGTCGTCACCACTCGAGTTGACGCCGGGGTAATGAGGCAAAGCCTCGAGGCCCCTCTCTGCGCCCCCACCAGGGCCGGAAAGAAATTGATTGAAAGTAAAAAAAAACAACAAAACACTAACATAACTTTCAATACAATCAAAATGGGAAACAGACTGTGAGCTTTAGGTTTTTGCTGAAGAAGTCAACAATATATCCGTCTCTCTCGCTCTCCCGTAGCTACTATATCTTCCACTCTGTTAGAATAGATGCAACAACTTACTCGCCAGTCCTCTTCTTTTCAACTCGTCCATACGTCCCGTCAGGTTTGCATTCAGGATAATCGCTGAAGAAGTCTACAATATATCCGTCTCTCTCGCTTTCCTGAAGGAACTGTATCTTCTCTCCAATGCTCTCGAAGCAAGGGGTTGTGTAGTTGTAAGGGGGAGAACCGATGCTTAGGTGAGGGAATAGGTCTAGAGATGGGTCGTCTGAAAAATGGTGGTAAAAATCAATAATCTACTTACCTTGATTTTTAGTATAAGCAAAATTAACTAGGGGCTAAAACTACCTCGTTAATTTTGCTTATACTAGGTCTGCCATCAACACAGCTTAAAAGTGATTCGGCCATATCTATCGAAGACCCGACAACCGCTGAGGCAAGCTGAAGACAGGGTGCTATGGCGCTCATTGGGGGAGGCCTATGTCCAGCAGTGGACTGATATAGGCTGACGATGATGATGTATAAGAAACACAATGGTACCCAAGCAGGGCGTGGTACTGAGAGTGGTAGTGAGTCGGGTTTCTAGAAAATTCTGTTATTAGATAAGAGATAGAAAGATTATGGGCGGCCACTATTCTATTTTCAGCAGTGGGCTACTATTTTATTATTTTACTCACAACAAGCCAACTCGGTAATCGGCAGTTCATCCAAATCCACCTCCCGTCCAACCCCCGTTTGTATCTGGCCCGTGACACGGTTCACGCAATAGCAGTGTCTATCCAAACACTGCACAGGGTTGAAATTCCCATCTGACGTGCAGCGGGGTCCTATGACTGGGAGGGATACCCCGGGGGATATGGTTGTTCTGATGGTCTCGTGGAGGCGGGAACAGCCTGGAGCAGGAAATTGGGTTTTAGTATAAGAGTTTTAGAACACCCTCAAACCAGGTGGGATGACGACCTGCGAAAAACTGCAGGTAGATGCTGGATGCGGCAAGCTGAAGACAGGGCGCTATGGCGCTCATTGGGGGAGGCCTATGTCCAGCAGTGGACTAACATAGGCTGATGATGATGATAAGAGTTTTAAATATTTTTAAACTTACGCGATCTAAACACAATTATAAAGTACTATTAAAATATATACGTACGTTCAAGATGAAGGTTTATGAACAAATTGACAGGTAGATTCAATTTGTTTATAAAACATCATCTTGAATCACTCCATCTATTAAAAAACCGCATTAAAATAACGGATTTTGATATAGTTTCGTAGTTTTAAAAAGGCATACATGGACAGACAGACAGTAGGAAGCGACTTTATTTTATACTATGTAGTGATAGTAAGAAACGCCATAGAATATTTGTTAAATAGATAGATAACACTTTATTACACCACAAAAAACAGAAAACAATACAGAGATAAAATCTTAGAATAAAGGTATAAAGGGCGGCCTTATCGCTGAGAGCGATCTCTTCCAGGCAACCTTGGGATGGACTGGACATGAACGAACAATATAGACGTAAGTATAAATAGTACCTACTTATCATTTAAAAGAATTTTAGTCATGTTGGATTTAAAGGAAGCTTAAAGAAAGTACACCGTATATAACAAAAAATTGTAAGTCGCGATGAATATTTAATAGTACTTATAGTTATAAGAGTTTAAGTCATGTTGTATTTTATTTATTTAGTTAGCTTAACGAAAATACACCGTATATAACAAAAAACTATATTAACAGTAGGTATGCACGTCGTAGTATGTAAAGAGTATGACTACGACGACGTTTATAGAGGAATGCGTTACCATAGAGACAAACAAGGTAATGAGTTTATACCATAGCCTCGTAACGTCGTAAAGCCATAGACTCTATATGGCGATACAACGATAGGGGGCGTAGTATCTGCTTGATATCGAAATAATTTTTTAAATCATGCAAATACTACGCCTTGGCGTCGCCTTTTGGCTTCTACTTTGCCGTGACGACGTCTATATTATTTTCAACGACTAATTATATCGTCTAAGTTCAGTTATAATCTTACCACAGTGCATGTTTTGTTCAGTAACAGCACCCAAGTTCAGCACTTCTCCAAACAGCCGTTCACCTTCTTCAGATTGGCAGAAGCACCTAAAACAGAATATATTTCATAAAAAATCAGATTTACAACATGTGTATGTATGAATCGTCATCATCATCAGCCTATGTTAGTCCAGTGTTGGTCATAGGCCTGCCTCAAAGAGCGCCACAGCGCCCTCTTCAGCTTGACGCATCCAGCATCTGCCCGCAGTCCTTCGCAGGTCGTCATCCCACCTGGCCGGAGGGCGTCGCTGTCTCCACCCAGGAACACGTTTACCCCAACGGTTGTGGCTATGACTAAATTATTTTTATTATTTTTAAAAAACCTCAAATTATAATTCTTACGTCTGTGCAGGCACGCAGTCGAAGACATCGTATTGTCCTTTCCCATCACACCGTGGTCTGCCTTCCATTGCCCCAACCTCTCCGATCGCTTGCCGCGCATCGAAAGAATCCTGCGCATCATGGCATTTTGATGACACTGAAAATGTAACAGAGACTAAAATAAGCTTTTTATATATTGTTGTTAGGGCGTTAATTAAGCAAATGGCGATCGCGTCAGCTCTGGCAGCATCGATTGTTTTGGAAATAAATTAAAATATAGCAGCGTATCAGCATTGTCATACAGCGGGGCAATGCAGCCGGGCGTCTTGTTTGCGCTTCCAACTGGCGTTTATATGGATCAGTTTAGCTACCTGTAGATTATTTGCTTACAGTGTTAGCTCAATTCTAAATACTAGTTCTAATTTCTTTCTATTATTTGATATCCATAAAATTTAAGTGGGTACACTCTTGGGAATAAATCTTATCGTACAAATTAAGAACGATACAAATGGCAATTTCGTGACAAATTGCCGATGCCATATACCTAATATAGCAGCTATTCAGTGTTTTGGCGCTAGAAAAGTGGCTTTCAAGACCTTGTTTTTTCTCGGAAACTGCTTTTCGCAAGATTATTCTCTACTCAAGGTCCTATATATACAAAGCTTTAGGTATGTAATGCGACCGAAATTGTCAAAATCTCTTTTATTATTATATGTAAAGGACTTAAGCTCCTACTTCTCTCGCAGTAGCTATGTCCATCATCAGCATCAGGCACACAGGTCAGTCCGGGCCCGCAGCGGCCCACCGTGAAGCCAGTGCCTGGACCACCGGTGCTGCAGTGTTGCCCCTCTCCTGGAATTCAAGGAATGACAAATATAGAGTAAAGGTGTACATACAAGCCCGAGATGGGCTGCAGTCTGCAACCGCAAGCGGCATTGGGGCTAGCGGCTGCGGTTGACCGCTGTGCTACCTGCGTTCGCGGTTGCTTCTATTTCCAAGCACAGTTCACGACACCACTGGTCTGCGGTTGCTGCTCGCCGCGGCCGCAGGCCGCAGTGTCGCCATATGTGCAATCAATTTCATAGAGATGCATAGAAACAAGGTATGTCGCTTGCAGCCTGCAGCTGCAGTTTGCGGCCTGCGGTCCAATTTTGGTACAACCAGATTCCGTTTACGGGGGGGACGTGCGTGATACCTATATGGATTCTTGAATGAAATCTTCGATCAGATATCAAAATGCAATAAATTAAATAATGCCGGACAATTCACACAGCATTATCTAGCCCCATGGTTAGCATAGCTTGTATTATGGGTACTAGATAACTGATATACATTAAATAGATAGATATTTTTTATTATACATAGAAAACGACCAGAACACCCGGAACAAATATCTGCAGATCGTACACACAATTGTTCCGAGGCGGGAATCGAACCCGCAACCTCCTGCGTCGCAGGCGGACCTTCGCCCACCGCGCCACATCGGTCGTCAAAGTCAATAAGTCACTCTAAATCGATCGAAAACTATAATCGAGTCGGTATGAAACAATTGGATCGCTATCATACTATGAAAAGCAGTTTCTCTCAGTTTACGGTAGGTGCGCAAGGTATGCAAGGCGCTTAATGGCAGGAAGGAAACGAAAACTTTTATAAATTCAAATATATTGCGTCAAAAAACACGGGATAAAGGTGGTTTAAGTCTAAATAATGCCATCATGTCTCAATATATTCTAGCATTCTAATAATGAATCCCTTAAGGTCCCTAAGACCTAGATATAAAAAAAACATTTACAATATAAAAATTCCTATCATTCCTGTTCATATAGTTTTCCTAAACTATGCAAAAATCTAGTGCAAAACGCATGCTAAGCCTAGCTTAACAAACTAATTTACCTACCATAATTGGGCAGACAGAATTCGCAACAGTTGCATATGGTTGGCGACGGCAACAGAAGACCACTGTAGGTTTCATTGTTGATGCTGCAGTCAAGGGCTGGTGACGCGCAAGTCTCGTCCGAGTTCTGGAGTAAAAGTTACTTTGCTAAGCGATTTGTAAAAGAATTAGAAATACAGAAATACAATTTATCGGTAAAAACACTTTACAAGTAAAATTTTATTATATACAATTACATTTTGTTAAAATTCAAAATACAAATAAATCATATAAGATTCCTTTGATAAGTTCCTAATTTGTTATCTTTATTAGTTCTTAATTTGTATTATTTTATATGAAACGCAAATAAATATTTTATTTCTATCAGATCAAATAATATGAAAATAAAGTCAGGTTTACAGTTGTAATAGTTCGTTCACAGAATAGAAATTCTGCTCGATAAGCCAACGTTTAAGATTGTTATTTTGCCAGAACAATTAACAGAGAAACTGACAAAATCGGACTCCACTCAGCATGTGCTATGGTAGAGCAGATCATACCATAGCGCTGGTCTTCCACGGTGCGTAAGGTAGCCTCAAACACGCAAAAACAATTTGCTTACATAATTGGTCGTTTTGTGAGCATTAATTAAGAATTCAGGTTGATTTATCGTTATTTAAATACTGCGGTCCCGCTCTACCTAAATAAAATATACAGTACCTCCTAAAATCTAGGCCATTCTACGGCCATTTAATTTGTCAAAGAACCACGGGTTTCCCAACGAATTACAGTACATATTCAAATAATTACATACCGCACAAAACCCTAACTCGCAGATCACATCAGCCCGCACAAAGACAAACAAACACAGAAATAAACAAACTTTCAGCACGGCCATTGTGACAAACTCAACTAGCATTGATTAGCGCCAATTAAATTATCGGTGATTATCGTTATCATTCATTATCAAGATAATCTGATGACGAAGTTTTGATTGCAGTGTATCTGGTCTGATATTTTTTCATTCGCTACTAAAGCAGTCAGTGTAGGTGTAGGTACCATGACAGACAGACAGTACTGTCTGTCTGTCAAAAACATAAAAATAATGATGTTGGACTCCAACATCTCGTCTCCCAAGCCAACCTAACCTGCACGTGGTACACCCTGCTAGATAACGAACTAGGCTCTGGTGAAAATATCAAAAAATCTTCATAATTTGATAACTCAGCTAATTTACCATTTTTTTCCACTAGCTACGCCCCGCGAATTCGCCCGCGTGGAAATATATATGTCAAATGGTTTATAAACCTTCCTCTCGAATCACTCTATCTATGAAAAAACCTCATCATTATCCGTTGCGTAGTTTTAAAGATCTAAGCATACATAGGGACAGACAGACAGCGGGAAGCGATTTTGTTTTTTTAGGTACTATGTAGATGGGTTAGGTACTGATGATAAGGCTGATGTGTCCAACCAGACACCATTGCCATTTACAAAGAATCACCATCAGCGATCTCAAAATGCAAGTTTTTGAGTAAATGAAATGAAATATATTTATTCTGATAGCTGAGACTTAATTATCTAACTATAGTAACAAGTACACGAATTAAAGAGACTTAAAAGTAAATAATAATTAATATACAATGACGACCGATGTGGCGCGGTGGGAGAAGGTCCGCCTGCGACGCAGGAGGTTGCAGGTTCGATTCCCGCCTCGGAACAATTGTGTTTTGTGTGAACGATCTGCAGATATTTGTTCCGGGTGTTCTGGTCGTTTTGTATAATAAAAAATATCTATCTATGTAATATATTATATTATGTATATCAGTTATCTCGTACCCGTAACACAAGCTCTGCTTACCATGGGGCTAGATAATGCTGTGTGAATTGTCCAGCATTATTTATTATTATTTATTTATTATTATTAAACACAAAAGAGACATTTCTAAATTAATGTTGTGTAGATCAAGCCGTGTGTGAAGGTCAGTGCCGTGTTCCTGCGCTATCAGAACAGGTTCATGCTCAGCTGAATGTTGCGAGTAGCCCCACAACGCTGATTTTCAGCATGTACCATTGTGATGATGACGTACGAGGCTTTAAAAGCTAAGATTTAAGAGGCCTCCGGAGGGACGAATTCTTCATACAAACGTAACACCAAAATTATTTCCAATTCATGCATATTTCCACTATAATATTGTATTATTTGTATTTGAATAGTATTTATCTAGGTTCCTAAATAGTTTTTTTTTTAAATACTTACCTAAAATTAAATGAAAGCCTATCGCATTTTGCACATTTTTATGCGAAAATGGACAAGTTTTCTTCCTATTTGTTTCGTATTAAAAACAACAATATCTTACGTGTTATTTATTAAGGAACATAGCTTATATTGTTTAGTTACAGAATAACAATACTTTGTAAAGAATATAAAAAGTTTTCAGTCATAATTTTTGGTATTACGGAACAAACCAGATTTTGAACGGCTAATATTGGTATCGCGCACGCATGGGGCGCGGCGCAAGGGTTAAACAGGGACAGCGATATTCGGAGCGATTTTTGCGAACGAGGATCGCCGGACCCTTATTTAAAGACGTTAGTCTCGACAATTTCAAGATCTACCTACTTATCTAACAGTTCCTTAGGTAGATACACTTACCAACTTCACAACGATAACACGTAATCTACCCGTCTTATCACTGATAATGATAACGCCGGAATTTTATGAACACATATTTGTAAGTCAGAGGACTTGTTTGAACAAGAATTATAAGATCTAGAGCTTAGAACCTATTTTTATGATAGTCTTCTTACTTGGGTTCTGGCCTCTAAATTCTTAAAATACCTAAATTTTTTTAACTGTTCATTTATTTATTTGACGACCTTTGTGGTGCGGGCGCTGATCCGCATGCGTTGCGGGTTCGACTTCCGCCTCGGAGCAAATATTAATATCTGCAGATACATATATGTTGCGCGTGTTCTAGGTGTTTTCTATAAAAAAACGAATGTTAAAATATTTCACACGAAATATAACAAAAATATTTGGCACTACTAGATTTTTCGCGAATTTTTAGCGATAAGCGCGCCAATTCGTGTACATTTTTTAACAAAACTGTTTTAGATATAAGTTAATAAATAAAGGATTTATCTATATATATATTTCAAAAACAAGAAAGTCATAGAAACCATACAAGTATTATATAATGATGCTATGTAATTGTTGAAGTATTTATCCGTTTGTAATGTATGTGTTTCATCTTGATTTCGCCGGTTACAATTTTACGATTTTTATCTATTGTATTTTAATTTTTGTATATGAAATAAAACGCAAACTTACTTATCTGTCTAAATTTTATTCTATGTAGAACCGCTATCCGTTGTCATAGTTTATATATTATTGTTTTAGTTATCTTGTCTTTTTTTATATATTGTCTTGTGTTATCTTTATACTAAAATATGACTTGTCTAAGTGCTTATTTTGTAAGCCTAAAGAAATAAATGATTTTTTACTTAACTTCTTACTTTACTTTACTTTCGTGACGTCACCAAACGGCTCTATCGGAAGACCAGCGCTGGTCGTAACATGCTTACAACTAACTCAAGCTGAGATAGAGTCCGTTTTGTGGCTCAATTACAAAAATCTGTTTAGTCCTTTATTTTTTTTTATCATGTTTGTTTTATGTTTTTGTTTATTGAATAAACTATTCTATTCTATTCTATTCCATTCTATTCCGTTCTATTCTATTCTATTCCATTCTATTCCATCCTATTCCATCCTATTCCATCCTATTCTATTATCCTATTCTATACTATTTTATTTTCATATTTTTTTAAAGGAGGCTGTCTCGCAGAGTCCTAAATACAAGCTGATGATGATGAAACAATTTAAGAACTCAAAATACAAAACAAATAGACATTCTGATGGATGGAAATGTAAATAATGTGAGAATAAGATAAGTTTATTTGATATCGTAATCAAATGTGGGTCTCTACATAAGACAGCATGACAGAGATAAAGTACACAAGAACAAATAAAGTAACTTGTGTTATAAACGTAGACTATAGAATAGGATAGAATAGAAAATACTTATTACTCTCCGCGGTACTCTATGTATATAGATAGATAGAATATACCTTATTATCCTTATACATCCGACAGAGAACCAAAGTTAGCATAGCTTAAACATAGCTCTGAGAATTAGCAAGCTAAGGCAAACGTGTTCTTGAGTGGAGACCACGATTCGGTAAACGTAGACGCCCTCCGACCAGGTGGGATGACGACCTGCGAAAGACTGCAGGTAGATTCTGGATGCGCCAAGCTGAAGACAGGGCGCTATGGCGCTCATTCGGGGAGGCCTATGTCCGTCCAGCTGTGGAATAATATGGCTGATGATGAATATTCCTTATTGCACAAAAGTTGTAATGAGCATAATGCTAGATAGCATTCTCTTCCTGCTAACCTTTGGGTAGTGTGGACAACAATTTAGTTTCTCTTGAGATAACGAACAGTCAGTAACACTTAAATATTAACTTTATAAACTTAGATCAACTTATTTCTACAAGTGAACCAGCCCCCATTATCCACAATCATGTTACTATACAAAGGGGTAGTGTTAGTTTAGTTTTAGTTATTTGACTCTAGCTAGAGGTATACAGAGTTAAAACTTTTGAAACTATCATGGTAATTAATACTAAAGTCATATAAAACGGGATATTTACCATGATTTGATCGTTCGTCGCAAAAGACATAAAATGTGGGTAGATCGGTATGTCTGCCCATAAAAACTCGCAGTGCCTTCAGTTACTCCGTGATCATGGCGCATGCAACTGTGCCGAAATATTGGATAACTCAACAATCAAAACATGGTAAATATCCCGTTTCAAATGACTTTAGTATACAGAATGAATGAATGAATGAATGAACACTTTATTGTACCCAAAATAACAAAATAACACCTTATATCTAAATCTTACATAATAACAGTACAATAGGCGGCCTTATCGCTTAAAGCGATTTCTTCCAGGCAACCAGGGATGGAGAAAAAGATATATTATACAAAAGTAGGTAGAGCACAAACAGTAACAGAGAAGTAAAAAACAAAGAATACAAACAGAACAGAGTTGGTAACAAAAAAATTGCATAAAGAATATTGAGTACAATGAGTAATTTTGAATGGATAGGATCGGTACAATGTCCAATGTTTATTTTGTCTTTTAATTCAATTTGTATATTAAATATCAAAGTGATTTATTTCCTTTAGACCTTACAAGACTCTTGGACACGTAGCATCTTGCTTCTTCTTCTATTCTTCTTCCCTTCTTCTTCTCTTCGTCTTTTCATCTTCTTATCATCTTCTTCCCTTCTTCTTCTCTTCTTCTCTTCTATTCTGTAGAGCCAGCAACCGTTCATAAAGAGAGCAACTCCATGACAGTGTTTAATGGCAATACTGTCGACGGATAGCTCTCTTCATTAACAGATTATAGGCATCTTCCGCTCTTCTATCTTCTTCTGACGACCAGTCTCCTCTTTTTTGGCTTCTGAAATTAGACATTAATGGAGTAAATGTTAGAGAGACAGCTTTTTAGGGACTGCTTCTAGTTTTCTTTCTAACATCCGGAATAAATAAAAACAATAGTTATGGTACAGTTAGAATACCTTTACCATACCAACTAAACAAATAAGTACCTACCTAAATTAATAAATAAAAAACTGCACGATATCCGAAGATCTCGAATGGAAAGTTTTGATTGTTTCGTTCGACTTGGCGCGATAAGTATTAAATTTTTAACCGACTTTGATAAATGAGAAGGTGAGGAAAGAATTTCAGCTGTATGTAGTATGTTTAGTATGTTTTTTCATCAATAAATGCTAAAATTAATTTCTTCAACCGTCTCTACAAGTCCTGTCAAACTATTTTCTGTGAAGCTTTAATAATATTTTTTTTTACGATTTAAAAAAGTATAACCGCATGCTAACCTTTTTTAAATCGTAGTAACTGACAGGTTCTACAATTTTTATGATAACATTAACATACGAGGAATGACTATATACTAGTTTCTGCCCGTGGCTATGCACGCGTTGTATCTATTGAAACGTTTAACACTTTGACTGCGGTTTTTTTTCGACGACTGCGATCTTTTTTTTACCTAAAAAATTCGTGCAGCGGTTGTGTTGCGCCGCACATGCGTTTCGTTCGAAAAATATTACGGCTGTGCTGAGTCACAAAGATCTGTATTTTCTCAGCCGCTGCGCTAGTGTGGATTTACGCATATTAGTCACTTGTAGAAAACACATACCGTGTGATTTCAGCACTCAAAGTGTTAAAGGTTATTTCTATTCCATGGCAACAGTTTTACGAGATATAATATAGATAGATAGATAGATAGACAATACGTTTATTGCACACTTAAAAATAAAACAAACAAGGTAAACAATAATAATACAAGATATGTGACAATTTGGCGGTCTTATCGCTCAAGAGCGATCTCTACCAGACAACCGTGGATGGATAGGATCGTTGGATTGAAAAAGGGGATAGCCTTATGGGTTAAAAAATTCTTTATTGGATAATAAATAATAATAATTTTATGCATAATTTTCCAGGCTTGTGGCTGCATGTACCTATGCAAAATTGTATCCAAATTCGTGCAGTAGTTTTAGCGTGAAGAAACTTTCGCATTTACAATATATATGTATGTATATAAAGCAAATCAAATGTACTAGACACATAAGTTATGAACATACTAGTGCTTTCTTTTTCACTTCTTCCACTGGTGGACAAAACATTGAAGTGAACTATAAAATAATTTTAATTGATAATAATGAATAGTATAAAATATGACCTGTCTACAAGCGAAATAATTGGATTCATCGTAGTTTTAAGCAAGAAATAAAGACTTTTCATTTTAATTTTCATATAAGTTTGATTAGAGAAGCTAATAATTATAAATGCGTTATTTAGATGGATGGATGGATGTTTGTCACTATCCTGCCTGTGATAGTAGTAGGTAAGTTCCTACACTAAAGGAAACCTGTCCCAGTTTGCCCTGATAAATTCATGTTTGTGTTTACCCTTGGCTTCCTGAGGTGAACGTCCTTTGAAAGCTCTAGTTAAGTAAATAGATAAGTTACGGCTTCCATGGTGTATTGGCGTGGCTGCGAGTTAGGTTCGTTGCCCGGTAATGATAAAGAGACAGGATAAAATCGTACTATAATATAAACGCGAAAGTTTGTACGTATGGATGGACGGATGGATGGTTGTTTGTTACTCTTTCACGTATAAACTATTAATTGGATTTTAATGAAAATTCAGAATAATATAGCTTACATATCAGAATAACACATAGGCAATTCATAAAGATATATAGTATATTATCTAAAATACCTATCACCACGCGAGCGAAGCCGCAGGGCGCAGCTAGTAATAGTATAAAACAAAGTCGCTTCCCGCTGTCTATCTGCCCCTATGTATGCTTAGATCTTTAAAACTACGCAACGGATTTTGATGCGGTTTTTTTAAATAGATAGAGTTATTCCATAGGAAGGTTTATAAACCAGTTGACACATACATTTCTACTCGAGCGAAGCCGCGGGGTGCAGCTAGTCCCACTAATATTATAAACGTGAAAGTTTGTAAGTATGGATGGATGGATGGATGTTTGTTACTCTTTCACGTAAAAACTACTGAATGTATTTTAATGAAACTTCACAATAATATAGCTTACATATCAGAATAACACATAGGCTTATAATTCATAAAGCTATATAGTATTATATATTATCTAAAATATCTATCACCACGCGGGTGAAACCGCGGGGCGCAGCTAGTAACAAATAAGACTACAACTTGTCATTTTCCGTTACTCCAATTTGTGTGACAAGTCAACACGGCAAAGGTCTAATAGACCGTGGAAAACTAATTCACACCTACCTACGTAGGAGCATTCTACTCGCAAATAGCTTTGGAACGTTTTAACGGACGGCTAGGAAGTTTCTCTTTTGAAGAATCTTTTGAGACAATTGTTGATAATTAGAGTTTTTCGACCACGACTCGGTAAACGTAGTGTAGGACGTCCTCCGACCAGGTGGGATGACGACCTGCGAAAGACTGCAGATGCTGGATGCGGCAAGCTAAAGACAGAGAGCTATGGCGCTCATTGGGGGAGGCCTATGTCCAGGAGTGGACTGCTATAGGCTGATGATGATGATGATGAGGATTTATTTTGTTTGAAACTGTAGAAAGGCTTATTATAGAATTAAATTTATTTTATTCTTATTCACAACAGTCGAAGTCAAAATACTTAGGTAATTTATGAAATTACCTAAGTATATTGACCTGAACTGTACTAGTTAACATATAAAACAGTTTAGATATTTAAATCAGCAAAGGTAACTGAAATATGCGAGTTCCAATTAAAACATGTGAACAACTTAAAGTAGATCACAGTAAATATTACTGTGATCTACATCACATATAATTATTAATACAACATAATTTCCGGTCGATCCATTCGGTAGTTTTAGCGTGTAGAAGGAACATACGTCCATCCATCGAAACTTTATCATCTACCTATAGGTATATTACCTATAGGACCTATAGGTAATATACCTATAGGTAGATGATGAGATGATAAAGTTCAAATCATCTACCTATAGTATAGGTAGATGATTTGAACTTTATCATCTACCTATAGGTAGTAGATTTGAACTTTATCATCTACCTATAGGTAATATACCTATAGGTAGATGGTAATAGACCTATAGGTAATATACCTATAGGTAGATGATTTGAACTTTATCATCGGTAGATGATAAAGTTTAGATGGATAACTTTATCATCTAGATGATAAAGTTTAGATGGATAACTTTATTATCAACCTATAGGTATATTATATTATTACCATATCTCAAAGAACAGTTCCCGTTCTTTCAGATATGGCATAGAAATAAACTTTAAACGTATCCATAGAAACAGCGCGTACGAAGCGGGCACAAACTAACACGTATTACTCGTAGGTACATATAACTAAACTTAACTTGTTACTACACTACACTACACCCCATGTCCCTCCCCACCTTTGTTCCACAGGTCGAAGCTAATGATAATAATAGTTAGTCAAGACAAAACCTCCCTTTTATCACACCTCCTCAGACGTGTAACAGAAGTTGTCTCCAAAGAATTCATATTCAAATTCAAATGCCTCTGCAAGTTGTCTGTCTCATTTACATTACTTTAGTCTATGCCCCGTCTATTGTTTACTACTTGGTTGTGTTAAGGTGAGAATAGTAATGAATTTACTTATGACGCGACCTATTTTAAAATAGAATAATTCTGACCGCAAATGAAGCCTAAGCATTGTAAAATATAGGTACCTATTTTTTTATTTTATTTAAACGCACAAAACATAAAAAAATCACAAAATATACAGAAATTGAATAATAAAGGGTTTAGAACTTGATCATTTCACAAATTATGTGCATACTGAGAATCATAAGAACAAAACGTGTAGAGCAAAACGTATGATAGTAAAAGCTTGAAATAGAAAAAAACAATAAACCGGATAGGTACCTAAATCTAAATATAAGTAAACTTACATAATGTGCTCATGCACCCACGTACCTATGCTTGATGCTTGTGCAACGCCAAAAACTACGAAACAGATCGTGCTTAAATATTGCATTTTATACCTAGTTCTTAGTCTGGTATGACATAGGATTTTCGAAAATATAAATTTTGGATAATTCAAGACTTGAAATCGCATTAAAGCCTCATTTCATCGTATTTGTAGCGTTTCGCTCGCTACTAAGTGTTCTAGAAGAGTCAAACCATACTTTTTCTTTCTATTGCTTGCTACAATCAATGTATTATAACAATCAATACCTAATAATTGCTTACTAAAATCCTATCAACTCGTGCAAACAAACTTATAACTTCAACGTCACATCGTAGATATATACAATTAAAAGTACCGGTGTAAGTGTAGCGCCTTGAGCGACTCCGACAATCAAATTAGTCGACATTCGTGAGTACGCGGTTCGCAGTTTAGATATACGACGATAATTGAAATATGGCGGTCGAAGATGACATACACGATCATATCGATCCAAGACATAGATCCAAGTCATCGGTCCGAATCGGAAGGAGTAAAAATGGATATTTGGCGTGTTATAAAAAACTATAAACTGACTTCAAATTCCTAAATAATGACAATGGGTTTAAAAAGTTAAAACTTAGTTTTAAAAAGAACCATGGAAATCGGTTGGCGAGTTATTCGTCCATTTGTCGCGCATATACTCGAACTTAATGTAAATTTAACTTATATGGTTTTATCATGGATGCCATTCTCAGAAGTAGACCAAATTGAAACGAGACCACACGGAAAGCATCAGCATTCAAATAAAAAAAGAATCGTCAAAATCGGTTCACCCAGTCGAAAGTTCCGGTGAATAGTTTGGATGGAAGGAGATATACTGAACGCTGGTGCAAACATGTTCTTGAGTGGAGACCACGACTCGGTAAACGTAGTGTAGGACGCCCTCCGACCAGGTGGGATGACGACCTGCTAAAGACTGCAGGTAGATGCTGGATGCGTCAAGCCGAAGACAGGGCGCTATGGCGCTCATTGGGGGAGGCCTATGTCCAGCTGTGGACTGCTATAGGCTGATGATGATGATGATGATAGAAATAAACCGTAAGAAATCCACGGAAAGAAGCTGGTATTGTATTATACCATAGAGCCCTTTTCGCAAGAATTGTGAATTGTGAGCAGTGTTGCAAGTATATGAAAATCAATAAATAAACAAATAAACCATCAAGTTTATGTTCCGTGGATGAATTATTTGCGATTGTTTCAGTCTATTGTTACATAAATCATTCGTATTTTGTTGCACTTTGTCTTTGTATCCATATAATAACCCAGCTTAGAAGGATGAATATACTCTCGGTTTTTATATTTATTTTAGGGTTTTTACAATCCACGCATATCAGGCATTTGCACAAGAATTCTAATTGAGAAAAAAATTGTCAAACATATCCTTTGTAAAAAGGCTTATTACAAAATATCAGATTATCTAGACTAGACGATCAAAAAGCTTGGGATGAGTTTTGCGGCAACTTGAAAACTATGTAATACTTGCAGTGGATGCTACTATACGGTAATATAATAACAAAATGAAAATTGCAACTAAGTATAATAGAAACTAATTAGAATTAAATTTACAAATAAAATTGTTGAGCTATCTGGGAAACTGTTGCAAATAATCTAGACTAGAGGCAGCTCTAAAAATATTCTAAAATCACGTCTTGTCTTGTATGAACTACAATACTAATTTAACAGGTTCACTGCCCACAGCGGGTATATGGGCTGTTTGCAGAAAGCACTAACCAATCTACAGCCCATATGCGGGATGTGAGTCTATACATTTTGTAACCACGCTTTGCTTTGTAAAAAATTACTAAGGTATATTTCATTTAGACTTTCAATTTTGACGAAATAATTCTTGATTTGGACAGATTTACTCTCTTAAGCTTGGACAGCAAACATGTTAAGATAGCGATTTGGATCGAGTGGAGTTATAAGATATAGATAATATGATTTATTTACAAAAACGTGTTAACAAAGATGGCAAGTTTATGTATGACATGTTTGAAAATGATCAAACAAATTTTGTTTTTTAACCTTTTTCAATTTGTCCGACTAATACGTTTCGGTGCACGCATATACAGATACAGTCCAATCCTCAAATGAATCATTAATGACTCGAAATGAATCAAAAATACCAACGAACCCAATCACCTTAATTTGAACTCTATGTTTTAGCCACTAGTGGTTGTTTCACAAAAGCTACTGTACCATCAGCTGGTTAAACAAAAGTAGGCAGACGGTATAATTTCCATTATTTTGATGTTAGTTTAGTCTGAGAATTCGGATGTTGAATGAAAAAGTTGGTAATTATTTGTATTGGATTCCTTTGAACTTTATATTTTATGGAAGCTTCTCTTGACTTAGGTTAACCGTCTCCATGAAAATAGATAAAAGAGATCCTAATATCCGAAGTTATTTGATCAGTGGTTATTAAATCGGTTCGACTAGTTGGAGTCGCGACACAATGATTCTAACCCCTATATTTTTAGATAATTCTTCAATTGATCCTTTACTCAAACTCGTTTGACGTGCCTTGAGTATTCCTTCAAAACACACACACTCGTTTTCAATCGAACCAGACACATATTACCAAATTAAAGAAGTCAACAACTTCAACTTCTTCCTAGATGGCTCTGCGTCTGGATTGACGATAAAAGACGTCAAGTCATACATATTAGGCTTCATAGTCGTAAATGTCATTGAGACAGTATGTCAGATTTCGGCGGGACTTGAAACCGCGATCTTTCCTTTGTTTGGGTTTTTTTAGTTTTTTCAAAACAATAAAACTACTTTTTTTTATAAACTTACGCGATCTGAACACATTATTATAAGTATTGAAACAACGGGTATTTATCGAGTCATCCCGTGACCACGACAGAGTGTAAACCTGTTGAAACGTCGTGAAAATAAGTAAATAAACGCGATAAATACCCGTTGTATCAATACTTATAATAAAACTACACTTAAGTGAAAATAGTTCACTCTATAAATAATAGTTAGGTACTCATTTGATTATGAATATGTGTATTAAGCATAATTAAGGTATATATATATATATTATATTGTACACTTTTATGTAAGAATTATGACAATAAAGAAATCTGAATCTATTTGTGTATGTTTTAACAATATTTCTGAGGTGGCCAAAACTGGACATAGCTTTTAAGTATTTTGCTATTTAAAAAAAACTATTTCGCAATCAAAAAGTAACCTTTTGTGGAAGTACATATCTGTATATGTACTTTTCAATTATAGCAACTGTGTAAAGTAGTGCGTTACAAAATAACAAATAACATATTGTAATGAAACGTACGAAGGACGTTTGTTACGTGTAAACTGTAGGTAACTGAGATTGTCCAGTCACGAATCTATTACAAAGCCTAGGTTCTGAGTATCTAGGTTTATGTTCAAGACCTATGTGGGTGAAGGTCCACCTGCGACGCAGGAGGTTCGATTTGCGCCTTGGGATAAATTATTGTAACATCTGGAAATATTTGTTTCGAAGAAGCCTCTGATTTTATTTGTTTAATTAAAATATCTGTCAATGTAACGTATTCTGTATATTAGTCATCTAGCAGCCCTAGCAAAAGCTCTGCTTAGCTTGCTGTGTTAGTCAATTTATTGATAATATTATGTTAGCCAAACGCCCTAGTCAATTTGTTCCAGTTTCTGAAAGAACCGATAAAGACCAAAATGTGCACTACTCCAATACTGTTTTAAAGCGTAATAAAACCAAACTCCCCTACAAAAGACTTCAACGCGCTCTTTAAAATTCGTCACTTTTTACCTTAGTCCTAGTCAGCTTGCGATCAGAATGGCAATGGGATAGGACCATATCGAACTGAAACAAAGGTTATAGGTACTCTACTTTAACAAGGTTCCATCTATTTTGACAAAGCGTGGATTGTATGAGAAACGAGACGTAATAAATACAAAATATGTATATTGTGTAAGTTTTTGTTATCAATTAAATCTGTACAATGCGATCTTATTCAAATTAACCTCTATAGAGAAGGTGGAATGAAAAAATAAAGCCGCGAAACCAAACTGTTCCTATTTGCTCGCAAAAAGACATACGCAGTTAGATATTGTATTCTCTTTGGCAGAAAGCGTACAAAGTAGAGTATTCTCCTTGTGCATAAAACTGTCTTCGCAGTCAGGATTCTAGTAACTCGCTTCGCTCGTGAGTTATTCTAAAATTCTAAGTTGCGCTCGAGGTTCAATGACGCCCGTGACGTAAGATACTGCTTTACATAATAAATTGGTATATTTTTTTCAATTAGTATAGTTTTTTGCCCTCTGTACATAATCAATTAGTATATAATCCTACTTCCTACTAATATTATAAACGCGAAAGTTTGCGAGTATGGATGGATGTTTGTTACTCTTTCACGTAAAAACTACTGAATGGATTTTAATGAAACTTTTCAATAATATAGCTTATACATCAGAATAACACAAAGGCTGTAATTTATAAAGATATATTGTATATTATCCAAAATATCTATCACCACGCGGGTGAAACCGCGGGGCGCAGCTAGTTTGTACTATTTGATTATGACCTACGAAGCTGAGACGTGGACACTGACGGTAGGGCTGGTCTACCAGTTCAAAGTCGCTCAGCGAGCTATGGAAAGAGCTATGCTTGGAGTTTCTCTGAAGGATAGGATTCGTAACGAATACATCCGACAGAGAACCAAAGTTATCGACATAGAATTAGCAAGCTGAAGTGGCATATCGTGGGCCGGCCATATCTCGCGAAGAACCGACGGCCGCGCTGGGGCAAACGTGTTCATGAGTGGAGACCACTCGGTTAACGTAGTGTAGGACGTCCTTCGTCCAGGTGGTATGACAACCTACGAAAGACTGCAGGTCGATGCTGGATGCGTCAAGCTGAAGACAGGGCGCTATGGCGCCAATTAGGGGAGGCATATGTCTAGTGGTGGGCTATCATAGGTTGGTGATAATGACCCGAAAAAATAAAGCCCAGGGAGTAGGTTTTTGTAAAATTAGCTCGTTCTGTTAGGAAGGTTGTAATAGGGAACGGCTACAGTAACCAAAACATAGTATCTGGAAAGTTCCATAAACTCACAAGTAGGTAAAATTTCCTATTAAACATGAGTTGATAAGCTATCAAGTAGAGGTAAGTGTTCTCGCAATCTCAAGATAGGGTTTTATTTGATAAATGACCCCGCGTTGTGGGAAACACCATAAGCAAACTGTGTGTTTTACCTTTACACAGAAATACGTTTTTTTGCTACTTGTAGATGAATAATGATATTTTTTAACCGACGAAATGAATAAAAAAACTTGATTATGTTAACAGCTTCGCAAGTTTTATTTTTTAATTATCGTTACCTTAAATATAACTAGTACTCAAAAGTCATTTAAGTTAGTCTCCGCAACAGGCTTACCTACAGGTTTTGCCTCATTCAAAGACCCCAGGGAAACTGTGGGTTATTATTTTAAGTTATATATTTTCAGGTATATACAGGTTCAACACTATTTCAAGATCTACTACCGACTATCTATGTATTCTACATAGATAGTCGGTAGTAGAAACCTACACGCGAGGTACATAGATAAATTTGATGTAAGAAAACTTTTAAAAATACGAATATACAGTTTAGGAAACAACCTGTAGAAAACTTTTGATTTTATTCTTATTTTAATAGGTACCTTTACCTAGTCACATAAAATAATCTCAAGTTATTAAATCATATTTCTAAATAACTATATTTTTCAATAATAAACGAAAGAAAACTCTTACCACTGAAATCAGCCATCTTGAATCACATGTTTATCTCTAAGTCAAATTCATTACTTACTCCTTATCATGTGATCACACTTAAAGATACTAATTTCTCCCCCTTTTTTCTAAAAAAAAGGAAAATCCTTTGATTCATAAAATTAAATAGTTTTTAAACGTCCCATTAATTTTTCACTAAAACAAAATTTAAAAAAATGCAAACATCACATTTCAAACACTTCCTGAAGTAAACCAAGCTAAAATTAAATTTTATTTACAATTCAAATTAAATTAAAGTTATTTTTAAACTAATTTATAGTTAAACGTTTCAAATTCTAGATAATAACGTTAAAAAGCCTGAAAACGTTCAATAAGTATGGCGGCTAAATGAAAATGGCGGCTCATTTTCGTAGAAGTGTGTTTTATACAGGTGCTACCTGTTACGTCATAACTTCAGACGTGTTCTTATCGTGGTTATAGGAAAATAGGCCTTACATACCACATGCGGCGAACAAACAGGTGCAATGCGTAGACCATCCTCCTTTTCAACCAATTTTAAAAAGAAGGTTCTATTTAGATGTGTGTTTCAGTTCTTGGTATCCAATTTTGCGATTTGACGACCTCTGTGGCGCGGCGGGCGAAGGTCCGCCTGCGACGCAGGAGGTTGCGGGTTCGATTCCCGCCTCAGTGAAATTCAAATTCCTAAGAAGTCAAAATAAAGTTTTATACGGACCAACAACACCTAGGTACCAACTTAGGGTACCAATTACCTATGTACAATTTACTAGGTAGGTAGATACGTAACATTTTGTTTTCATTATTACAGAAGAGAGGTCTTAGAACGAATCATTTGTTTCCGGATTCTAAGGGCGCGCTCACACTTTACAAAACAATAAAGAAAAAAAACAATCGCACACAATATAATACATAAAGGTGTTAACACTACGACGACCCCCGTATTAACAAAACGGTGAAACTTTTATACTAAACGATCAATGACTATGAAACAATTGGAAATAACATGAGAACCTGTTCTATAATTAAATTCAATTTGTGAAATCAACCCATAATTAAAAGTTATATTTTTTAATGCAGTATCAGCCTTTTATATTTTAAGTAATATATGTATTTATGTAAGTAAAAAGCTATTTTTCAAATCGGTTCAGTAGTTTCCGAGCCAATTCATTACAACCAAACAAACAAAAAATCAAACCTTTCCTCTTTATAATATTAGTATAGACAATTGTCTTACTAAGTAAGTAAAAAGCTTTGTAGCTTTTTACTTACATAAACAAAAAATCAAACCTTTCCTCTTTATAATATTAATGAAGGAAACTGAACCGATTTGAAAAATTCTTTCACCATTGGGAAGCCACACTATCCCCGGTAAACATAGGCTATATCATATTTTCAAAAAGTTAGGGATCCGTACTAAAACCGTGCGAAGCCGGGAAGGTCCGCTAGTTGCTTTTATATAGATGCATACGTAGTTAATTTTTTTTTATTTCTTTCTGTTCTTATTTACTTATTGATTATTATTATTTAGTAACAAGCTGTACCTTATTGTGAATCAATACTTTCTTTTCTTTCTTTCTTAAAATTTTAATTTAATTATAAATTTTCTTCTAAGCAGAATTTTAAAATAATTTATAACTATAAGATAGGTAAATTTATCTTTTTGAATCGTGTGTTCAACACACGATTCAAAAAGATAAATTTACCTACCTAGAAAGAAAATATATTTATTGATTCACTGTAGGCACAACTTGTTACTACATAGTTCTTATAAAATAATAAGTAATAAAATAAAAAATGAATGATAAAAAGTGTGCTGTGTTTGTTACTCTCGTCTAAAATCGTCGAAGTCTCTAATAAAAGCCTTCGATAGTCGGTATACCAACCGAATCCTAGCCCTTAGCAGAGGTAACCTTCGCATCATGACAAGAGCCCTAACTGGACACTGTCGCCTTAACAAGCACATGTTCAAACTAGGGCTAAGCGACACACAATCCTGCAGATTTTGTGAGGAGGCGGATGAAACGCCCCTCCATCTGCTAAGTGAGTGTGGAGCACTGATGCACAAACGCAGCATCCATCTGGGCAAGCATCTGCATAGCCCAGACGAGCTGCAAGACATCACCCCGAAGAAAATCCTACAGTTCCTAGCAGCTGCAAGGGTTAGTGGCGAACTATGAACGCCACGGCTTCGGGGCTGAAACGTAAAATTGGCGATTACATAGGCCTATCATGGCCGCCGTGATACGAAAGCCACTTCAAGCTAAAAAATAAAAATACTCGAGTCTAGCTATACTTTCCTATACCAGTATACCTGTATCTGTCAGAATAAAATATTTTCGTTTCATTTTCATGTCACTCAGAAACAGTGTAAAACCGGCCTTTCGTTTAAAAGTCGATTTGCATGTTGACAAAAGTTAACAAAGCTTGGCATAACTGCTTTGGAAATCCGTATTGTAAGCGCCGTTAGGTTCACGGAAAGAAATTAACTTAGACCAGGTATGTTACGTAAAAATATAATAAAATATTTTGGTACCCACTTGGTAAACTACAGTGTTCCGAGGCGGAATAGATTTTCGAATTTAAATTTTATGAGACTAGCAAAGGGTGGATTGCAAAGCACACGTAACCTCCTCCAGGTTACGTGTGCTTTGCAATCCACCCTCTCAATCTTGACTTATTTTTACTGCTTTGTAATTGGCTGTTTTGGCGGCGGTCATATCATTATTTCAATTTTAACATCTCCATCGTAGCTGTGTAGTGCCGGCTTCGAATTTGCACCACCCCAACTCTTCCCGCGGATGTCTATAGAGGCGACTGAGGGATACCCACCGGGGGGCGGGCAGCAGCGCCGAGTGCACAACTAATTACCACCGAATTGCGATCCCCAACCCGCATGCCCAGTGTGGGGATTATGCCCATTACCCTACGTCCTATATAAACTACGTCTGCCAAATCGCGGACTCTACTCAAGAACACGTTTACTCCAGCTGTTATCGGTTCTTCAAAAGATGTGTTCGGCCCGCTGCCACTTGCCAGCTTGCTTATTTTTTTAGTTATGTCGATAACTTTGGTTCTCTGTCGGATGTAATCGAGTGTACCTAATAAAAATACACACACTTTATCGATGCTTATTCTCTACAATAATAATATCAAAGTCTATTGAGAGGAGTCATTAACGACGACGACTAGTGGCGCGGTGGGCGAAGGTCCGCTTGCGACGCAGGAGGTTCCGGGTTCGATTCGCGCCTCGGAATAATTGTGTGTACGATCTGCAGATATTTGTTCCGGGTGTTCTGGTCGTTTTCTATATATAATAAAAAATATCTATCTATGTAATGTATTGTATTAGTTATATCAGTTATCAGTACCCATAACACAAGCTCTGCTTACCATGGGCACAGATAATAAAATACATGCCATGGGGATATGTGAATTGTCCTGCATTATTTTTTCATTAAAATTTAATTATATAATTAAGTGTATATAAACTTACTGCAATAAAAATATCAAGTATAATCAACATATAAGTCTATTGAGAGGAGTCATTAAAGAAAGACCCTTAATTTTTTATACATTTTGATAGAAAAAAAAGAAAAACACGCTGCTGTCACACCAGATGGATAGTGTCATTCAACAAATTTTATTGATTCTGCAACCAAAAAATGTACTAGTTGACAAGCGTACCTATAACTTCAGTGCTTTGACCATGAAGAAATTACAGGGAATTATTATTCTATAAGGCTCCGTGGCTTTGACACACGAGTGCACGTATACGAATAGGAAATTGAGACTAAGGGTTAATCTCGCCCATGTAGGCTCGCCTACGTACGTACGCCCTATTTAAATAAGTAAGTAATTTTTATGTATTATTGTGTGTACAATAAAGAATTAAAGAATTTTTTTGGCAACACCTCATTTGTGTCTAGGTAACATCATTCTATGCCTATCAAGCCTTTTTCTATATTTTGGTACCTTTCCTACAGATTTTTCATCTCGTAGAAGTTAGGTTTGTAGCCAAATTTATCTTGTTTATTAGTGTTAATTAGGTACGTGTGCATGACAAAGTATTTCAGCATCTCATGTCCTCATTACGTATCAGTTTAATATCTCACAGATAACAGAAGCAAACTAACCGTTTGTGTGCTTAGAGTGTCTTGTCTGCCTTTTATTTGGTACCTTGGAAAATAATCTTAAAATCTGCGATCACGTTGAAATTATTATGGGTTACGATAACGTAAAGTAAGGTTGCAATTATTACGTACGTTTTAAGTTGAGGGAGGATGTACTAAGCAATTAGTAATTCATAACGTTTCGAAAATTAAAGCAAAGCCTAGGTAAAGTGATTGTAGAGAAAATCTACATCCACAAAAGCATAAAGCGCTATCTATGTTCGCGTAGAAAGACTATTATTCCGAAAATAATGTTAAAAATTACGAGTAGGTCTCTCTGTTGTAGGTATCTATCTGTTGTACAAACAAACTAAATTAGCGGGTGGCACTAAAAACCGTAGAAAGATCTTAAAAACCCATGTGCCATTATGAAAAACCTAATTGGTGTTGTTATGTTGGATGGATTGATTCGTGTTACCAGCTCTCATATGAACTGAACCTAACGTTCAATTTTGTAAAGTGAAAAAATGAGCCGATATTTGACTATATTTGACGTGAATTCTAGGTACAACCTCTCTGAGCTGGTTAATAAATAAGACCAGAATTCCTGACGTTGAGAGCCACTCTCTCAATTGCCCTTCTCATCTCTCTCTAATCTTACCCAAGACAAACGAATATGATGAATTGATGAATGATACAAGTTGGCAGACTGGGACAGGGACAGTCTGTGCCGATGCTGCATTAAAAGTGCAGGTAATGGAGTATTTATTCCCAACACTGATACTTCGATCCTCCGACAGCACTTCGCATTGGTTTAGCTTCGCGATTAAAAGTAAGAGCTCGTTCCCACTATGTCGTCTGTCGGGACGATTTTTTATCGTGTGTCGTAGCGGCAGAAAATTTTATATGAAGCTATTCACACATGTCCAACAACGATTTTGTGTCGGATCCGACAAAAATTATCGTGTGTTTTGTCAGCCCTCCCGTTCGGAATATAAACGTGTCGGATCAACGCTCGCATATGAACGCAAATGGCGCTGTTCACATTTGTCGGATGTCGGGACGACCCCGCCCGCGCCGCAACCCCGCGCGGGCCGCCGCCGCGCCGCCGCCCGCGCGTCGTTGCCGCTCGCATCGCGCATACACATTTTGGTGCGCAAGCAGAGTTGTTGTGTTTTAAGGTAAATCTTTCCCTCAGAATTGGGTGCACCCAATATCTTCTATTTTCAGCTGTCTTTCGTTTCCTCCACAAATAATACATCACAACAAAAGCTTTGTCGACGTCCATCGTGTACAGAAGCCTCTTTTTGACTGTTGTTTAATGGCACCAGCTGCGGTCGTGGCCGACAGCCGACTAGTGTGAACAGAGGCGCCGACACCCGATTAAAATCGGAATCCGACAGACGACATAGTGGGAACGAGCTCTAATACGTCATATTGAGTTACTGTGGTACACTTAATTTTTATATTTACATTGGTTTCTTCTAATACTTTTTCATGGGAAAATTTGCTAGAATAATCTTTGCTACATACTTTGTTGGCTAGATCTACTGCCAACATATCAACGCGAAAATGTGACAACTGACAGCTCCTTTTGACACCTTTTTGACAGATTTTGGAAGTGCCTGACATTTATTGCATGATTTATTGAAATTCTAAAATTCTACTTCTGTCTGCCTAGAATTTTCTTTCACTCCGCGGCAGTCAGCACCTGCAAGTACGTATTCGAAAAAAAATAGAAATTTACGGAAGTAATCGCATTAATCAATATAACTCTCGGCTAAAAATAACTAGTGTTCTATCAGTTCGTTTTACAAACATTATTCGTGACTTTCAGGGTAAACAAAATATTTATACAATATAGGTTATGTAAAGTGCAACTGCAGTTTAATTTTTCGATTTTATTCTGAACTTGCGGTTTATTATTGCAGTACACTCCGGTTTGGACACAATGCGAACAACACAAATTGCCCAGTACGCCCTGAGACTCTCATATTCGCAGGTAAGTCTTCTAAATTCTTTATTTTACTATAAAATTTGTGCAACTTTATTCGGGTGTGGTAATCGAGTATAGTAACACCGAATAACTGAAAACAATCGTGGGATGCTACTCTATAAAGAACTTTATAAATAGAAACAGGTGGATCATTCAGAACTCTCTTAAAATACCAAAATGTCAGTGTAGGCTGCAACTTTCCATTCCTAGATTTATAGATAGGTAGGACAATGAACAATCTGTGAAATAATTTCCAAAATCGGTCTAGTCAATCCAGAGATGTAGGCACATACAGAATTACAAATATGTGCCTCCTACTGACAAGATTTGACAAATGTTCCTCTACTTATCTAGTTTCAATGCTTACCATAATTTGTACTACTAGAAACCTCACACTGATCTTATTGCCTGTCCACTTGTGGATAAATAACGACAGTGTGGAGAAAATCAAACAACACTTTATTTCATATTTGATAATAATAAAGATAGAAAGAAAATAATTTTATTTGGCCAAAAAACAGGTTTCTAAAAAATAACACATTAAAACAGTAAAACACAAAATTAAATTAAATAAACCTACAGGGAAACAATAATAATAATACATGTGCTAACCCGCTGACCAAAAAGGGTCAAACTCAGCTATAATAATATAACAATAAAATTAAACATGACTTTAAGCTTATTTTGTAAGCCGAAATAATTTAACTTTATTGATATAATATATCATAATATATATAATATATTGGATATCATATTATGATATCCAACCTTAAGAACCCTTTCTATGATCATAATTTTTATTTATTTCTTCTAATTGGAATTTAATATCCATTAGCTGTTTTACTTTCTAGACAAAACTTAAAGCCACCAAAAAATTTTAATTGGTGGATTTTTCTAATTGGATATTCATTAAAATCTATATTATAAAGAAAGTTACAATGGAATAATAGAAACAAATCAGAACTAGTATTTATAGTTGAAACAATTATTGAGGTAATAGCAGACTATTGCAAACTACGAGTATCTACAGTAGCTCAACTGATCTAAATCAATAGCAGTCAGAAGCGTCCCCAAGATGCTGGCTGCATTGCCTCACTGTTTGTTTTAATTGGTCCATAACTTCCAAAATTATATTTTTGTTTTTATATATTTCTTCAAATTTATACCAAACAAAAATGCTTTATTGTACACCATAATTATGCAGATCATTACAAAAAGACAACATGTGATAAGTACCTACAATGGGCGTCCTTATTGCTAGTGATCTCTTCCACCACCTTTGGATAGAAAGAATTATGTGAATTTAAGAAAGGCAGGCAAATTTATTTTCCACAAGATTTGTTATTGTTGGTCAGCTGACTGAATTATCTTGGCAATGTGCCTATTAGAAATGGGTGTCGCGGAAATTGTGTTACTTCTTTATCTGTTACAAAAGAAGTATACTTGCATCTTGTGTTTATAGATTTTGGAGTAAACAATAGATCACATTCACTTATGTATATTCACATATAAATTATTTTTCTATTCTATTCTATATATCAATACAATTACTCTTTATTGCACACCAAATAAACACAGATACATAAGACAGGAAAAAACAAATACAGAATGTGTCGTACAATGGGCGGCCTTATCGCTATAAGCGATCTCTGCCAGGCAACCTTTGGATGGACATGAAGTGTTAGAACAAGTATAGAAGGTGGCAGATTATTGATATAGATATATTATAGATACAGATTAATAATAGATTTCATTTCATGTCCTTTTTCAAGTGCCGATAAAAATACCTACTCAAGCGGTCCCATTTCATGTAATTTTAAATAAATTTATGACAAGTGTCCTACGACACTTCCAACATACATTAATTAAATAAATAAATAAATAATGCTGGACAATTCACACAGCATTATCTAGCCCCATGGTAAGCAGAGCTTGTGTTATGGGTACTAGATAACTGATATACATAATACAATACATTACATAGATAGATATTTTTTTATTATACATAGAAAACGACCAGAACACCCGGAACAAAAATCTGCAGATCGTACACACAATTGTTCCGAGGCGGGAATCGAACCCGCAACCTCCTGCATCGCAGGCGGACCTTCGCCCACCGCGCCACGTCGGTCGTCAAATTCAATTATCTTAGGTCTATAGCTAAGAATGCTGCTAATCTGGCAAAGATTTGATAAAGAAAATTATGTTTTACAATATAATTCCATATTTAGAGATAAAGATGGAACAGGTGCATGACTTAGGTCCTATTTATAGAACTTAGTGCTTCCTACAGCGCTGGGTGGTAGATAAACTGCAATCTCATTATGAATCACATGGACAGGCACATTGCACTGCATGTCTGAAGCCATAGGTAGGCAGTGATTGAGTTAGTTTGTATACATCATGATTACTATCTCTGGATGTATCATCATCATCATCAGCCTATGTTAGTCAACTCCAGGACATTGGCCTACCCCAATGAGCGCCACAGCGCCCTGTCTTCAGCTTGCCGCATCCAGCATCTACCTGCAGTTTTCCGCAGGTCGTCATCCCACCTGGTCGGAGGGCGTCCTACACTACGTTTAGTACCGAGTCGTGGTCTTCACCTAGTGTGGGATAAGGCCTAGAAAATGATGACAGGTCCATTGCTGGACATAGGCCTCCCCCATAGCGGTTCAGGTTTTAGGTACGTAGGTGTACTACTTAACTTAAAAAATACTCTAAAGGTGCTCACCGGCTTTACGGGGCGTAATGTAACTTGTTACGTTCGCGTTTACGTAGTCAGTATGGGAAAGAAGGCACTCGCAATGAACAACCACGAGCACCTCCACAACATCGCCCCGCCCCAGGCCCGGCCCCAGGAAGACGACCGCCCATGGCGACCCCTTCCGCGGGACCTGATCCCTGCGGAACCACCATAGAGTCCTTGGGTTTATTTAAAAAAAAATAAAAACAAAAAGATTATTAACCGAATGCTGCCAAAAAAAAACATTGATAATAAGGGAAAAAAAAAGATATTCCCACAAAACCCAAGGACCGAGGGGTCGTCACCCCTCGAGTTGACGCCGGGGTAATGAGGCCAAGCCTCGAGGCCCCTCTCGGTGCCCCCACCAGGGCCGGAAAGAAATCTATTGATTGATTGCAATGAACAATGAGACGGGCACACGGGGCGAAACGTAACATGCTCGCTGCGAATGGTACATTACGCGCCGTAACACCAGTCAGTACCTACCCACGTGGTAGGTTCTTATCAGAAACCTAAAAGTTAAAATAAACTAGCTGCCAATATAACGCATTTATCCGTGAACTGACCTTACTACATTCAGTTATTTTATCTGTTGGGGTTGGGAGCTATAAATACTTTCCTAGTGATATTATAATAACCTTCATTTATTACCTTACCTACCTAGGTAAGGTATAAAATACCTCAATAATATGGTCGCGATGATGATAGCTTAAAAATTCACAGCGCAGGCAGCAACGCATCCATTGATGAACAAACTGAAATGAAGACTGCAATGCTGACCAAGCTTGAAGGCCGAGACCATAGCAAGCTTAAGTTAAGGCCACCATAGCATCAGCAGGGCAGTCGCTGCGAGCGAACCAAGGCTTTTATAGTGCTTTCCTCAAACAATGCCAATAATGTGACAGTTGAACTGACCTCTCACCCCTTATAAGATCAAATGGGAAAAATAATATCAAACGATCAGATGAGAATTGACCATTTAACACGAAAGAGACTAGGAACAAACCGCGAATTCCTTGCCATCCGTGTCTCAAGGACAACCAGTAACATTTCAATCCATCCGTCTAGATACGAGGCCGCGGGCTGTGCCGCGGGCCGGTGAACTTTCAGTGTGTTGCTATGCTCGGATTCTCGATCTACGTTGCTATGCTGATGGAATATCGTAGCTAGGTAGACTAGCTTTTACGCGTAACTTGTCTTATATTCAAATATGCGTATAAATAATGTTTTCGGACAATTAATACTTACTCGACTATAGTTTCTAGAATAATTTAAATAAAACACAATTATACATTAAAAAATATAAACGAGCTAGGCATTTAAAAAAAAATGCCTAGCTCGTTTATATTTTTTTAGCTTGATTGATAAAATGTCAATCACATGTCATTTCCCTGTAGGCTCCGAATTTATGATGCTCAGTTTTTTTAAACACTTTTTTTTGTAAAAGCAACAGTCAAGTAACAATTTATGTCTCGTAAATATAGTTAACACTTTAACTGCTGAACCGGTATGTGTTTTCTACAAGTGACTAATATGCGTAAATCCATACTAGCGCAGCGGCTGAGAAAATACAGATCTTTGTGACTCAGCAGAGCTGTAATATTTTTCGAACGAAACGCATGTGCGGCGCAACACAACCGCTGTGTAGAGCGGCAGCACGAATTTTTTGGGTTAAAAAAAAGATCGCTGTCGTCGAAAAAAAATCGCAGTCACTTTGAATGCGATTTTTTTTTCGACGACTTCGTTAACTGTTAGTATGATTATATGTATTTATGGACGTAGGTGCTATTTATTATTAGAATATTTTTCCCCATCATATTCAGAATTAGTCAGAATTCGGTCATAAATTAATACGAACCACAGATTCTTCTAGAAGTGAATCAACTCAAGTATATTGTTTTCTTTAGTCATTGCTATGCAGCATCATAATAAGTAGATTTCTTCTGAGTAAATCCATAACATCGCTACGTGGCGAATTCTGCTAACCAAACGGTTTACTATGATAATGGTATCGTCGCTGAATCGTCCATAGATTAAATATTTACGGAGAAATTGATTTATACTTAAGGTTTAAGTCGCTGATCTTCCAAATAAACGTAGAAGGGTTCTACACTGTATTAAAACTAAGAATAATATCAATTTACTATTAAATTAATTAATTATTATTGATGTTATCAATTAAATACTTTAAAATGAAACCCATTCTGACATGGTTTAGTTATTCAAAAGTTGTTAATTATTTTGAAACGGTTTTTCTATAATCAACCCTTGTGCAGCAGACTTATAATCTTCACATTTTTTTACGCGGTCGTTTTAGGAATAAATCATAGTGCATTTCATTCTAGCGCGCCTTTTCGCACACTATGTCAGCTGAGATAGCATACATTTAGGCCTCACCTTAAGACGAATTCGTGTCGTTAACTTGTTTAGCCTTAATTGTTTCAATTCAACCTTGACACTTTTGACACGCATCCCTCCATCTGAAGTTTCATTAAACAGGTAAAATGCCAAAAACATGACATTCTGAGACAATACCATTGTTATAGCAATAACAATGGTATTGCCTTCAATTGGACTGACACGTTCCACTACAGGTCCGCCTGCGACGCAGGAGATTGCAGGTTCGATTCCCGCCTCTGAATAAATGTTTGTACGATCTGCAGATATTTGTTCCGGGGTGTTCTAGCCGTTTTCTCTTTATAATAAAAAATATCTATCTATGTAATGTATTGTATTAAGTATATCAGTCATCTAGCCACCCAATTACATAACACAAGCTCTGCTTAGCTTTGGGCTTCATAATGCTGTGTGAATCATCCAGCATTATTTATTTATTTACTTTACCTGCATTCTCCCAAATTAAAGTCACGGCCAAATATTTTGAATGCAAGCCAAGTCTTCCTGCATGCTTTACGAAGCTTAATACCCCATGTTGTGCTATATGTATGTTTGTACGCGCTGGGCCGGAAGAAGGAAGAAATTCTCAACAATTCTATAAATAAGACTCGTGCATTAGGAAATAACCTTGATTATAATGCTGATTACGGTCCTTTGTCTAGTACAATCTATAGTAAATTCATTTACACACTTCACGCCCTGTTTAAAAACATATAACCTTAACAAAGACGTCAAATTATTAAAAAGGTAAAATAGGTTTTAAGTAAAGTAAAGTAAAAAATCATTTATTTCTTTAGGCTTACAAAATAAGCACTTAGACAAGTCATATTTTATACATTAAATTATTATCAAATAAAATTATTTTACTGTTCACTTCAATTTTTTGTCTACTAGTGGAAGAAGTGAAAAAGAAACCACTAGCATGTTCAATTGTTCATCTCTTATATGTCTAATACATGGTTATTTGCCTATTTAAGTCTAAATTTAATATGATTCGATACATGTCAATATTTAAGTAAAGCTATGCACAACAACAAATTGCTTACATACTATTGTCGGTGCGAAACTGAGCGACATCTGGCCAAGCATTAACATCATTGAGATAATCATTTATGGAGTAGAAAGGTTCTACGATTTACCATTACCTTAGCCCTAATCTCAGATCTCTAATAAATCAGATATGGTAAAACCATGGTAAAACGCGTGCAGAAGTTAGTAATGCTATAAATACAGTTAATGTAAAATTTCCCAGCATATTTTTCATGTTTATTTAGGTAGGTTAAATATCAATCAATCTAAAAAGGCTCGTAACTGAAAACAAACAGAATGATTGATCAAGCGGTTCCAAAGTCTGACCAGCTCGAGTTAAAAACGTGCGACATAACACTCAATCTTGCGCAGTTGGGTAAAAATACGACGCACTACGCCATTTAACATATCCTGACTGACATACCCATTCCATTGTAAGTACCTACTGTCAATTTAGATTGATACAAATGAATGTAATTTATCCATTTAAATGAGTCGCTGGTGCTTTCGTTGCACTTACGTCCTGACTCATCCATACTATCCTAACTAATAATATAAATGCGAACGTGTGTTTGTTAGTTTGGATGTTCATCCTTCCTTTACGCGCCCTAAGCAACCAATCGACATGATTAAGCATATAGTTAATTGAAAGGATAGAGGAGAGTAACATAGGTTACTTTTTGTCCTGGTAAAACATAAATTCCCATGGAAGATAAACGTGAATATTAGTATTCATCATCAGCCTATATTAGACCACTGCTGGACATAGGCCTCCCCCAATGAGCACCATAGCGTCCTGTCTTCAGCTAGACGCATCCAGCATCTACCTACAGTCTTTCGTATACGAAATTCTTCCTTCATTCTCGTCCTTACAATAGAACCAATCGTCTTATTACATCATTATTGCGGCCTTTCAAATAACCATTCTGGATGGAGATAGAGGCCTCATCCAATATCCTCTAGTCCAGAAGTCTAGACAGCCTTGAGCCATCGACATCCAATCATAAATCTAAATCATCATACCAAAAGCTCTGCTTAGCTTGGAGCTAGATGATACTGTGATTGGCTAGCACTATTTATTTACCAGCCACATATATATGCACTGTTGGACATAGGATCCATACATCGCATCGTCGTCACAATCCTGAGTCGCCTATATCCATCGACTACCTGCGACCGCTACAAAGTCGTCGGTCCATCGAGTGGATCTAACTCATACCTTATGATAATTTGTAGAAACTTGTAGATCAGACAGTCCAAATTGTCCAATCCACACGTTTTCTTCTCTAAACTCGATAAAGATTTTGTCTCCGCTACCCAACTACCCATCTGCTACCGGCTTAGGGAACTAACTCATACTACGTAACCCGTTCAGGGGGGAGGGGGCTCTTTAAAATACCGCGTTTGATCACAGAGGGGAGCTGTATTAAAATTTTGAAGCTTTTACATAAATGCATATATATGCGCACTATTGATTCACGTGGTAAGCGCCGTATTAATAAAAACAAATAAAGATAAAAAATTCACGTTCTGTTTGTAAAAAATGATTTAACCATATTTATGAATTACTACGTGAAAACAGAGGTTAAGTGACGCGCGAAGCAAGCCCCAAAAAATATGATTTTACAATTACCGTTCATTTTGTCAATAATGGCTCCTTTGTTTCGGTAATAAACTTTTATACACTTGCCGAAACCATTGACAAATGGCATCAAGCCAATACTGCGACGAATTTAGCACAAGAATCTGGTAAAAATACCCGAGTAAATTATTTTTGGCGTTTATATCTTCAGAATTAAAGTTTTTAATGCAGGTTGATATATTTGCTTAACATTTTCATACATGACCCATGACGCAGATAAAACAAACGAGAAGCACCATCTTTCAAATAAAAATTCATTCGTTCTTTCATCAAAATCGGTTCACCCAGTCAGAAGTCCTGAGGTAACAAACATAAAAAAATACAGTCGAATTGAGTACCTCCTCCTTTTTTTGAAGTCGTTTAAAAAGACTAAAACCAATCTGAAATTATCTATAACTTTCACCGAATCTCGGAAATTCCATCTATAACATATCAATATCAACGAACTATCCACAATTTCAGTTTATCATCTATCTATATCAACGACCTATCCACAATTTTATCAGCTGCCCCTTAGGTACCTATAAGTCGTAATCATAACTGATTATTTGTCTGCGTCGATTTGATTGTGTCAGGTGGCGTTTATTTGGCCCATCTATTACATATTTTCGGCAGCGATACGTATGCCAAGTTTTGCAAATACCTATTATTGCATTGTATGTTTTGTTTTATTGTATGTAAGTTTAGTTTTATAGTGGTATCCAGTCTTCACATCTTCCATCATGGCCTGTTGCAGCGTTGGATTGCGAGGAGTGGAAGGAGAAAAGGGAGGCCTTTGCCCAGCAGTGGGACAATAATGGCACAAAATAAATAATAATTAATAATCAAAGGGCCTCTGTGCTGTTGGCTTCGGCCCCACGCAAGCCTTCCAAAGGACCGAGTCACTTTATGGCCCGAGATCATGCTAAATGAGAGACATAATAATAAATATATCCATATTAGTATAGATAATTTTGAAAAGCAAGCACGAGCTCCTATTGTGTTTCGATTTTTTCCAAGCTGACGTCATAAATCCAGGCATTCGGGTAGGTCTGTTTTCGTCAGCACGTCATCATTATGTCAGCGTGGATTGCGTACAATTGTATGAAAAAACAAAAAAAATACGACGATTTTTAAACATTTACCTTTACCATTGCTTAACTTTGTATAGCGTTTGTTTTGGTCCAGTAAGTCAGCCCTTAATTTGTTAATCTCGATTTAACTTCGCAGTTTCAATTTTAAAATATACTTCTTGATTTATTACACTGTCTAACAATAAAATTGTGGTTGTTTGAAAATTGTCTATTAAAGTCCGGTTATTGACCTGAGAATCTGTAATCTTTTGACTGTCACATATTATATAACAAAATGTGACGTCAATCCAAGGTTGTATATGTGACGTAGCGAGTGGAATCAACCTTTTAGATTAGTATCACAATGCGATGCCCATAGTTACAGTACAGGGGCTGAATTCTGCTAACCAATCGCTTTACTATGACAATAGTATCGTCGCAGAATTATCCATAGCACAGCTGCATAAATAACAGACTTTTCAGTCTAGTTTAGACAACAAATTAATTGTTATGTGATTGTAATGATTCGTTAGGAATCTTTTTTTTTATATTTATTATAGATGAAAGGAATTGAATGATTGAAGGTTTCAACCTTGACACGCGTCCCTTCATCTGTAGTTTTTTTTTTATAAGTCGCGTAGACAAAGAATAGGATTGTAAATCACGGACAGCACGCGCTATCCTCTTCAATCCCTTTCTTTATCTACACGACTTAAACCGTTTTAATGTTAGGTCATACAACTCCTTGATATTTACCAGCGTATCACAACCAAGATCATAAATCAACATTTTTCTTTGGAAACCATCACAAATGTTGTGTTATGAAAATATGGTGAGAAACCCGACTGTTCTCATGATTGCAATGTTTTTCTCGTTTTTATATCCGGTTTACACATATAAACCTTTTCATCATACATAAATGAACTTGCCTAATAGAAAGTTGAACTAACGAGATCACTGTTGTCCAGAAAGTTCAACTTTACAAAAAAATATCAAAGTTGAATTAACTGGTACATTTTGGTGCTATTAGTTCAACTGGTTGAACTTAGTGGAAAAATCAAAGATTGTAAGAACCTAGTTAGTTCTTTGTAACCTACGTTAACCTGTTTAAGCTGAAGACAGGGCGTAAATAGGCAAATAACCATGTATTAGACATATAAGAGATGAACAAGTGAAAAAGTGAAAAAGAAACCACTAGCATAGTGGTTTCTTTTTCACTTTTTCCACTAGTGGACAAAAAATTGAAGTAAACAGTAAAATAATTTAATTTGATAATAATTTAATGTATAAAATATGACTTGTCTAAGTGCTTATTTTGTAAGCCTAAAGAAATAAATGATACTTGACTTGACTTTGGCGCTATGGCGCTTATTGCGGGAGGCCTATGTCCAGCAGTGGACTGCTATAGGCTGATGATGAATCTAGGTTACTTTATTTAGCAAAGCACCCGAGGAATTTCAGTTCATCCGGTATACATAATATGATTCACCTGATAATTTCCACGTCTATTCGTCTTGGCCCGTCTAGATAGGTCGCCAACCTATTTCATTTACTAACTAGTAGGTAGGTACTAGAGAGATTTTGGCAGATGCCAAAATGGTTACATAATTCAACCTTGCCCAATGTCTCTTAGCTAAAAAAATAGTAGGCAAGGCAGGTATGAAATACAAAACTACTTTATTGTGCAGATGCTGGCAGATCGTTACGACACAGGAGATTGCGGGTTCGAATCCCGTCTCGGGACAATTGTTTGTACGATCTGCAGATATTTGTTCCGGGTGTCTGGTCGTTATAATATGTATAATAAGGGGGGGAGGCTAGATGATGCTGTGTGCATTGACCAGCATTATTTTATTATTAATTTATTACAAAAAAAAATACAATGGGCGGCCCTATCACTTAGAACCGGGCTCTTCCAGGCAAGCTTTTCATGGAAAGAATTATGTGAATTTAAGAAAGTTTACAACTGCTACCTTATACCGTTTTCTCATAAATGAATCATTCCACTAATTATAATTGCGAAAGTATTGATGTTTAGATGGATGGATGGATGTTTGTTACTTCTAGAACTACTGAACGGTTCGGTTTGAAATTTTGCAGGTAGCTAGCTCTAGGCATCAAATAAAACATGGCTACTTTTTATACCATAAATCAGTTCCCGTGGGGTAGAAATAAACTAATAAAATTTCCATAGAAACAAAGTCTGTGAAGCCGCGAGCAGAAACTCGTTATAAATATTTATTTTTAACTACATTATCTTCTACAGACAGACCTATTGTCTGTAGAAGATAATGTAGTTAATATAGAGTATGTTAAGTTCACGGTAATTCTGCAATACGAACACTTTAAGTCGTCACGACTTCAAGGCGAGACTTTACTGGTAAAAACTGGGTCAGATAACCTGCCAATGTTTTAACACTCAAAGTGTTAAAACATTGGCAGGTTATCTGACCCTGCGATTTTTTTTCGATGACCGCGATCTTTTTTTTAACCTAAAAAATTCGTGCTGCTCTACACAGCGGTTGTGTTGCGCCGCACATGCGTTTCGTTCGAAAAATATTACGGCTGTGCTGAGTCACAAAGATCTGTATTTTCTCAGCCGCTGCGCTAGTGTGGATTTACGCCTATTAGTCACTTGTAGAAAACACATACCGTGTGATTTCAGCAGTCAAAGTGTTAAGCCCAGACATACATTAAGTTCCTTTTTAATATTTAAAGGGCCTGTGTGCTGTTGGCTTCGGCCCCACACAATCCTTCCAAAGGACCAGGTCACTTTATGGCCCGAGATCATGGAAATGAAAAACGCATAACAATAATAACTGTTTATTTCGATGATTAATATCTAACAAACATAGGTGACATTTTATAGACCTCTCACATTGTCACTGCCAAAATAGTGAATATTGGTACTTACTATTTATTTATTTATGTATTTAAGTAGTATATTATTAGTTTGGTATTTGTAACATTGATTTATTATTTGTTTTATAAGTATTAATGTTATGTTCATATTAGATTATCTTTGGTACACCCGCCTTTCCTAAATTCACATAATTCTTTCCATCCAAAGGTTGCCTGGAAGAGGTCGCTTCTAAGCGATAATGCCGCCCATTGTACTTGCCGCATGTACCTAATGTCTTTTGTAATAATCTGTATCTGGTGTACAATAAAGTATATTTCTTTTGTACTGTATTAGGATTGCAAAATAAACACTTGAAATACGCTTTTTCTTAAAATTTACTATTTCATGTGATGAAGAAATACCTATACTATATCGCCAAAATGAAGACTACTAAAGCGCCATTTGCCACGAGTTGCACATCCAAACAAATGCATTTTTGAAAGGCATACCTATACTATATCGCCAAAATGAAGACTACTATCTAAAGCGCCATTTGCCACGAGTTGCACATCCAAACAAATGCATTTTTGAAAGGCATACCTATACTATATCGCCAAAATGAAGTCCACTATCTAAAGCGCCATTTGCCACGAGTTGCACATCGAAACAAATGCATTTTTGAAAGGCATACCTATACTATATCGCCAAAATGAAGTCCACTATCTAAAGCGCCACTTGGCAAGAGTTGCACATCCAAACAAATGCATTTTTGAAAGGCATACCTATACTATATCGCCAAAATGAAGTCCACTATCCAAAGCGCCACTTGGCAAGAGTTGCACATCCAAACAAATGCATTTTTTTATCAATTTATTCATTTCACGTCAATCAATCATCGGCTGATCTATAGCAGTCCACTGCTATACATAGGCCTACCCTAATGAGCGCCATAGCGCCCGGTCTTCAGCTTGCTGCATCCAGCATCTGCCTGCAGTCCTTCGCAGGTCGTCATCCCACCTGGCCGGATGACTTCCTACACTACGTCTCTCGGTCCGCATGTACAAATTATATTATTGTGAATGAAGAAATTTTATTTCTGATACAATTATATTATTGTGAACGAATAAAGATTATGAATTCGTCATTTCATGTGATAAAGACAGACTATACTATATCGCCAAAATTAAGACTACTATCTCAAGCAAGCGCCATTTGGCACGAGTCGCACATACCTACCCCACACGCTAGGTGTCATCCACACGTCAAATGCTATAAATAGAGCTCGAATGAAATTCACATGACCAAGTCCTACACAAACTGCGCACCGACTCGTTTAAGAGCTCTGTTATTCTTGACAGACTATTCCAAGGTTTGCAATTATATTTTTACACATTTTTTTACAACCTTTACACGTGTGTGTAAAATAAAAGAACATAATTATAAATATAAATAATTAATTTAATGCTTCGTTGTTACTTATTTACATAACTTTACAATCAAATAGTAGAAACAAATTAAAATATATCAGTCGGAAGCGTCTCCTAGACGCCGCGCTATATACATACTTACATAAAAATATTATTTGTCTTTCCTAGGCAGTGTCAAGATTATAAAAATTTAAGTATTAACCTTTATTTTGTCTGAAAGTGAAGGTAATTTCTCCCTGTGGTTGTATGTGTGTATGTTTGCAGAGTTCTTACAATAATGAAATAAAACATATTTTGTAATATTGAAATATCTACCCAATACATTCCACGGAGTAGGTAATCAATCTCTGATTGATAAGATAAACGAATATACAAAGAAAGTCCAAAGTACCTGTACCTACCTCCGACGATTGATTAATATTATCTAAGAAATTACCCTATTATCTTTTTTATCAGACTTTGGAGAAAAGGGGGCCTTCAAAGCAAGTAACGCCGCGAGACGCCAAGCCCAATGACCTTTCCCATTACTTTATTGTGCATTATCTTATCCCTCTAAGGAAATTGCGATCTGCACTGACAAAGACCTCTCGCACGAGAGTATTATTCATATTATATCACCCCGCCTAACTCCTTGAAGTTGCGGAGTCATCGACCTATCTGAGTAGGACTTTACTCAAACACTATGCAAAGTCGGTCTTACCTACTGACAGTAATGAAACCGTATTCAAGAGCTGCAATGCTTACTGCGCTGTGATGGCCTGGAACTGCGCTACGCTATGCTTTCAGCCAACATCATCATCGCGGCCAATAACCAACCCATTACTGACCTCGTCAAAATTGGTGTAAGGCTGCTGCGTTTCAGCATCTTAGTAGCTTTAGATCAAGTGTAACGAGTTTTTGCCTCAATATTAGACGAATAATCTTTATTGCACATCAAGGCAGAGAAAAAAATAGTAAAGAACAAACAAACAAAGATACAGATGGACACGTAGCTAGGAGTCAATGAGTCTCTTCCTGGTCGAGGGTCATCAATCAAGATATTATATTTCTTTAGTGATGTTTTACTGATTTGTCGTTTTCTTTGTCCACAGCCCGCGAACCGAGAGCGAATGATGTCCCGTTCGGCGGTGCTGCTAGCAGCGCTCGGTTTCGGCCTTTCCTCATTCAGCGTTCGTCAAATGGTTCTGCACCAGACCCGGCGAATCTAGCCTCCAACGAAACCATAGGAGCTCCCAGTTTCAAATCCATATCATCTCCAATATGTTTTCATTTCAGAGATATTGAAATGTGTGGAAGTTGTATGTAGTAACGGACTCGCGAACCCATTTTCACAGAAACATGTTAAAAGGATTTAACTCGTGCAAAATGCCTTCAACAGTCTTTAGGGAGAGCGGATAAAAAAAATGTAAATGCGTAGTAAATTGTGTGGAACCGTGTAAATTATTTAACGTTTTCGAGTGACTCTATACTCCTTTAATTTTTAAGATAGTTTTGTATGATGAATTTCAAATGAATGTTGGATGTATAGTTAGGTTATTATTATACTTTACCGTCTACTTTGTGATGAACGCCAAATAAAAATACACTGAAAACACCTTTCTTTCATTTAATATTCAGAAATTTCCCATTTGATCAAATTTTCTCACCCATTCCTGTGTTCAATTTGTTTTATCTACAGAAAGGATTAAATTTTTACGTCGAAGAAAATATACTAAAAGCCATTTTAGAAATCTTACATTATTGAACATAATAAAATTGTTCCTAAAAACACACTAAAACTTAGCATTTCCTGTTCAAAACTTGTTTATCTGTCAGAAAGGGTTAAAATTTTAGGGTCGAAATAGTACTATTTCGACCCTAAAATAGTATTAGTAAATAAAACCCCATTTTAGAAATCTTATATTATTATTTATTAGAAGAAAGTGTACCTACAAACACTTAAACTTAAAGGCTGAAGACTGAAGATATCTCTTAGTAGTGGATGAGAAATAGTCAAATTATTGTATTGCTACTAACGAAGTACAAGTTAAAATAATTAGGCCCGTGTTTTGAAAGCTTACTTAGTCATCAATCTATGCTTGAGCAACGCGTATGCAAAAGCGTTTCTCAAGCATAGATTGAAGACTGAGTAAGTTCTCATATTACGGGCCCAAGTACACTAAAACCTTCAAGACTTTTCTGCTCTTCAATATAATTTGTCGAACTGTCCAAATTTATATAAAAAACCTTCATTTACTGCCAGGAGACCCGTCCACCAAAGCGGAGAGGTGCGCAAATCCATACAAACAAAAAATCAAATAAAGGGTAATGTTTGTAGCGAGACGACAAGAGGCGTTTTTCAGCTAGGGTGTCTCCAAATTGAGCTGAGACGAGATGAGCGAATAACGAAGTTCTATTGGTTGGTTAACATGTCTCTTCTCAGATCAGTTTTGGTGGAGCCTAGCCCTTACAATGAACCAGCACATTTAGTTGAAACAGTAACAATTTCAATCACACCAAGTAGAATAGTTTCAATATTTTGTTCTACAATGTCAGTTCAAGTGGATTAATTAGTTTTTTCTTTCAATTGTAATTTTCTTTGTTAATAAAGTCATTGTCTCAATCATTTGTTTATAATAAACAATATAACATTACAGAGTACTACAACGCGTCTAGGATCGTGTCTAGATTGTCCGGCGACGCAGTTAGAACGCCGCGACGATGCAGCTAGAACGCAGCTGCTGCCCTCTAGGGGCCTGTGTTCAAAACGCAGATCACGCTGCGTGATCGCTGCGCATTCGTATCGCTTTGCAATCGCTTGCAAATCGCTACTGTGACAACAGTGATAAGGTTCCTAACACCTACCACAGTCAATTAAACAATGTGCCTTGTATATAACTGGGTGGTAAAACCATAAACGTTGGTTGCTATTGAATAAAACTAGTTCTATAACCATTTTGCTGAAAAAATACTAAGTATTATAATAAAATAGAGATTCAGGCTCATATTATGAAAGCTTGCTCAGTCAGATCTATGCTTGAGTGAAGGTTTGCCATAGAAAAGCCTTACTTAAGTATATATGTATCGATGACTGAGCAAGATTTTATAATACAGGCCTTAGTTTTGAAAGCAAAATTCTTATCTCTTGACCGTAACCAAAGCATAAAAGCAAATTTATTATTGAATTAAAGATGTATATTTTAAAGAACTTAGGCTGCATTCCCGATGACGTCGAGCGTACCTGAATCGCCCAATCAGAATCAAGTAAGAGAATTTGTTATACCTATGTGATTGGTTGATTCCACTCTATGTGAACGCTACACACCAAACATTCTTTCCAGTCACTATGTACAATACAAGGTAATGTCTTAGCTAGTCCTATCGTCTCTTGCTGCTTTTGTGCACTTTCGAGGGTCCCTTGACGAAGCACCAGTCGACTGAGATGGCTTGCCCGAGGATGTCCGCGCCGTCTAGGGCTTCGCGAGCGCTCTGGGAATGAGTAAAGATATGTGTAAAGCTTCGGTAAACGTGCGCGTCAAACATGGAGAAAGCGGGAACGTCAACAACGCGAAACGTACCAGTAACATTTATTAGTACATAAAACATTGGTACATAAGTCATGACGCTCATTGGGGGAGGCCTATGTCCAGCAGTGGACTAACATAGGCTGGTGATGATGATGAATAACATTGGTGGAATAACTCTGTAGAGCTACATATCTCGCTCGAATACAGGCATTTGAATATAAAAATCAGTAAATTTAACCCTAGCTCACTAACCATATTTTCTAGTAACGTTGTCACAAACCATTAGTTTCTCAGACTACGAAATAAAACTTCAATAAAAAATCAATCAAGTCCGTGAGGCGACGATTGTATCCCAATCAGAGCAGCGTGCATCCGCAATGAGTGTTTGCGGGTCACTAATTATGCGAATAAGGAAGGTACTAGAAATGGGCGGGACGGCAGGGGCCGGGAACTTTCCACAACAACAAATGCGCGGGGTACGCGTAGTCTAATACACGAATGGTTAGTGATCTAGGGTTAAATTAGATGTCATTAATTAAATCAAATAAACGCAAATATAAATAAATTTTTGTAAGAAAACGTCCAACGTGATAACGAAATCTCGCATTTTAAAGGTATCTTTATTATCCGAAAGAAAGGTACATATACAGTAAGTACTTGGTTTACAACAAGGGACTAAGACAGATTTAGGGTTAACTGTGTTCTACCTTAATAACAAACCGAACAATTAAAAAACCACCTTATTCTTATAACAACAGATGACGAATTAGCACTTACCGCAGCCTGCTTATAAGTTTCATATTCGACCAGCGCGTAACCCTTGAGGAAGCCAGTACGCCGATCCAAGTTCAAATGTATGTTCTTGATCTCTCCAAACTCGGAGAATTGGTTCTGTGAAGCGAAAAAATTAAAGTTTTTATCAAGGTGGATGCCATTTTCACGGTGCCTTTTTTACGATTTCTAAGATCGCGGCAAAGCAGTTTTTCGGAAGACGGATCTATGACTTCTATTATTCCATTAGAATTTTCCAAGGCCAAGGCGGCCAGTGTACAATAGCTGTTTGGTTATCAGTTATTCTTTCATAAATGTCTGTGTTGACATAAAATAACTTACTTTTTTTTTTTATGCTGGACAATTCACACAGCATTATAGTAAGCAAGCCCCATGGTAAGCAGAGCTTGTGTTATGGGTACTAGTTAATTGATATACATAATACAATACATTACATAGATATTTTTATTGTACATAGAAAACGACCAGAACACCCGGAACAAATAAATATCTGCAGATCGTACACACAATCGAACCCTGCGTCCTGCGTCGAAGGCGGACCTTCACCCACCGCGCCACAACGGTCGTCACCTTGGATTCTAAATCAGAGTAGTCTACTAGCGGACCTTCCCGGCTTCGAACGGTTTCTGTACGGATCCCTAACTTTTTGAAAATATACGTATAATATAGCCTATGTTCACCGGGGATAGTGTAGCTTCCCAAAGTTTCGGAGCCTATTCATTACAAACAAACAAAAAATCAATCCTTTCCTCTTTATAATATTAGTACAGACAAGTGTAACTGTGTACTTACTGACGGCGATCGCGTGTCACGCAAGCGCTGTCACTCAGTGCGGCGGATCTGCCGGGGACCGGGGCCGTTTTCAATAGTATCTATCATATATTATGGGGGTTTTGTCATAATTCACAGATTCAACTTGGTCCAATTTACATACGCATGTATTTCACACAGCCATGGCAGTCCTAAGAATCGCCGACGCAACCCGTGGATGACGTAACAGTCTACTTAGGGAACCAGAGGAACAGAGGAAGCTTTCTCTATATACTTTTAACATCTCTACTCCTATGACGTGTTCTTGAGTGGAGACCACGACTCGGTAAACGTAGTGTGACTACCTGCGTAAGACTGCTGGTAGATGCTGGATGCGTCAAGCTGAAGACAGGGCGCTATGGCAGCCCTTGGCAGAGGCCTATTTCCAGCAGTGGACTGCTATAGGCTGATGATGATGACTCCGATGACGTCATAATATGATTCCCATTGTGTGCATCTGTATGTCCTCCAGCCTATTAGTGCGGAAATGTTACCCCGTGTTACGCCGTCTTTTGCAATAAAGCGGTGCAAAGTATGGATTAACGTGTTGCGCCGTTTACTTTGCCCATCTCTAATTTCTACTTAGCGCTATTAACACCTCTACTGCTGTCAGTAATCCGTTTGACAAGCATGGTGGAGTCAGCAGTGGAGGTATATGTGCTGATACTGATGCTGATCTGATGGTATAGTGGGAAATAGAACTGATGTAACTATATACCTGAATATCTTCCTCCTGAGCCTCTTCATGCACATTGCTGACGAACAGGATCCATCCCTCAACGGACCGCTGCGGGCCAGGAGTGCTGCCATCGCCTTCTGGAGCTAGGCTGTCATACCTGGAGTAGTAAGCAATGGGATAAGTGTAATAATAATATAGCCTCTTTTATTTCCAAACATTTCATCCAAATAAATTATATTAAGTTATATAGTTTCTTGGTTCAGAACCCCATTTTGGGTATAGGGCTCCTCTAGCATGTTCCAAGCTTCTCTGTCCTTGGCTTTGGTCATCCATCGCTGGGATAAGTATGCTAGCATTTAACTATAAATTTATATTGCAATGCCCTTGCAAGGTGCATATTGGACTACTATTATATTATTTAAAGACCTATTTGTACACATGTAGGCAATAACACGTTGGCCATTATTACCATGTGTAAATGTGTCCGTTCCTTCCCCTACCATTCACCCAAATCCGAACATGGATAAAGCTCAGAACCAACGAAACGCATACCGAGCGATGGTCAAGCCTACAGGAGTACTGCCAATCTAGAGCGACACCCCCAGCTGCATCACCAAGACTAACTAAACTCCTATTACAATACAATATAATACAAACTTTATTGCACCACCAATACAAAAAAAATACAAAAAATACTTAAGGATCTTAATACTAATTATAACTAGTGGCACAATCGGTGGCCTTATCGCTAAAAGCGATCTCTTCAAGGCAACCTTTGGATGGATAGGATCCATCCAAAGGTTGCCTTTTGTGCCTGTCTAGTTTGCCACATTTCTGACAGTGTCCAGTTCTTAGATATTTCATAGTCATGGAAGTTACAATAATACACGTTACTATGATGAGTTACTATGAAATTGTATAGGAACCTATATAGTTTTAGAAATATTTGCATGCCATGTGTTTTGGTGACGTATGTGACACTACCTATTTTAATGTTTAAGACCTTCAGGTCAGGTTCAGGTTCAGGTGGGGGTACTCCATTTCCGCATTTGGACTCCAGTTCCTTGTATTATGACCATATTTCTTGCAATAAATGAATTGAATTTAATAAAATGAGCGGTAAACTTTGGAAAAACAAACATAATATCTGGTCACTGTGATGACTTGTATGTTTATGTCAAGATACAAATGGAGTAAGTTAAATCTTCCGTTCCTATTATTAGCCCGACAATATTTAACTAAAAGATTTAAAAGCTTCGAGACTTACCTTCCTCTATTCCCCCGCTCTGAACCTCCGCCAGATTCGCCTCCGAAGCCACGACCTTTGCGTTTACGCGCTTTTTCCTTCAATCTTTCGATACCACCTGAAATGAAAAGTTTTTATTTCTTTAAGCTTACAAAAGAGCACTTAGGTCATATTATATACTATTCATTATTATCAATTTGAATTATTTTATAGTTCACTTCAGTTTTTTGTCCACCAGTGGAAGAAGTGAGAAGAAACCCCTAGTATGTTCATAACTTATGTGTCTAGTACATTTGATTTGCTTATCTGTAAGTATAATGATATCACAAGTGTGTAAAAACCACTGATAGCGCAATTAATACTTATAAAAAAGGTATATGATATAAATACTTAAGAAGTTAGACTTTCACAGCGGTCATAGATATTATTTGGTCGAGTTTTTCTAGCAAGCTGTAGTCCTAACCTAAAATCGGATGATAAACAATGTAAAATGCAGTTTAACGATCAGAAAAATACGTTGTCTTGGCTAATACAACAAAAGAAAGAAAAAGTTAGCCAATTGGATGCAAATGAGCTGTGAATGTATCATTAAAATAGGGTCAAAATACGTACGTTCGCCATCTTCGTCAACTTCAAATTCCTCAGAGTTTTCGATATCTAACACATCAGCCATGGTTCTTACTGGTTTGCTATCGTAAAAATCACCTCAAGGATCTACCAATAGCAGAAAAATTTCAATGTTTTTCAAAAAATAGAAAGGAAAGCGGAATAGCGTTGCCTTGCGTGTCTCCAACAACAAACTTTTTTTTTTAGAATAGATAGAATAGAGATGGGATGCGTTCATTCACGCGCATGCATGACATGCTTGATGGATCGCGTAACAGGCAAACCAACGAGAAATAAAAACTGATCGAAGGAGGCGATCTGCGATGCATTAGCAAGCCTTTGTGACGAACCGTCGTTAGTAGTTCTATATTAAACTAAATAAGTAAGTAGTAGCACTAATAAGTCCTTACTATATATAACTAATATTTAAGTAATATGGTCGTCGTTGTGGGTGGTTTTATAATTTATTTAGGACATTCTTCTAACAGTCTAAAATGATGGTCAAAATCATTTTTATTTAAGGATCCAATAGCTAGAAGCTTCTTGGTCAAAATTCAAAGAGCCTGTCGAATTGATTAGACGCAATGCCTGTCAATATCATTACAAATAGGTAGAGAAGTAGATACCTACATTCATAGCTAAACAAAATTATGAATACTTGAAAATTCACCTAAAAATGTAAAAATTACACAAAATGTTGGTCGAATAGTTTGGCTTTGAATAGAGTTTTGAGCAGTAGTTTATTAGTACCTATCTGTCTGATTTTCTTCATAACAATGAGTATGACAAACTTTTGGAACAGGAATGAAAGAGACGTTTCAAGTAATAAAAACCCTATCCCTGCATCGCAATGGACAGCTCAATCTGTATCAGAAACAGCGGCGGGTCATTCATCATCCCCAGGATCAGAATCCCCGTGTAAAACTGAAGATTCCAAATTATGCAACAAATACATTGAAATCATTAATTCCAAACCAAACCTGACTGCAGAAGATGAAAAATCCTCCGAAATACCCGAAAAACCTTTTGATTTTTGTGATGATGATGAGTTTGCTTTCGGGATAAATTTATTGAACAATAATGTTGCTTGTGTCGGTGAAAATATGTCGACGCTTGTTCAAATGGGTAAGTACCTATTATAAAAAAATCATGTCATCTAATTAGGAGATAATTAAAACTTTTAAGGTCAGTACCTACTAACCTTAAAGTAACCTTACACCCCCCTTGTTTGGGGGAGGCATGTTCGTTTGTGTGCTGAAGGGGAGGTTACTAAAAATAGGAACTTAGCAGATTAATTTATATTCATCAACACGCACTTAGGCGATCAACACATAGCCACGGACCACGCTACATGTTGCGTGAATGCGTGTTCCAACGTGCGTTGATTGTAACTCTCCGTTTCTATCTCCGTTTGTAGGTATAGAAAACACGCACGGTCAACGTCCAACACATAGAAAATGCATCCACGTGCGTAGCGCGTTGGTGCATCGTCGGTCGTTGACACGCAACATGCAGCGTGGCAGTGTGTTAAACACCTTAAAGTTTAAGATAGGTAGGTATGTACCTACTTACCTATGTTGCCTATTGGAAATGGTTGACAAAAAAGGTCTCGGCAACCTTGATACATAGCTAGCTTAGTAACTCTTTTTTAGAGGTGAATTGTATAAAGTTATTAGATACCTATTTATTTAGTATTCTAAATAAATAGGTATCTATAATAACTTTATAGTATATATCTTTAGTATACATTTAAAAATACAGCAGAAGTTATTTTGTGGCATTACACCCACAAACAAAAAATATATGATGATTTAAGGACGAGACTTAAGTGATGTTCGTGTAAAACTTAAAAAATTATATCTCAGCAACACTTGACATAGAGTCATTCATGATGAGCAATTTACCAAAAACAATTTGACAAAAAAATATGTCGGCTTCGATACCCTCAACTGTATATCTAGAGCCTTATTAGCTTTTTAGCTTAGGAACTTTTTGAAACAAGCAATCAAACTTTTGTTATTTGTATGATTTGTAGCTACACTATTGTGACAGATATTGAATTCACCTGTCAAAAGTTAGTGTCAAATGAATTAAATTCTGTCAAATCTTACCGTCTCGTCTGTCTGTCACCCACCACGCAACTTCATTGCAATTAGGTAGAATCATAAACTACACTAAATTATTTTGGAATTTAGTTTCCTGATTTCCTCGTGGGTTTTCGTTTCGCGAGTGTATATTAAATACAAATAATGCCGGAATTCCATTTAGCGGATTCCATCATAACTTCACTGAACGGTGAGCGTACTATCCTACGAAGGTATTCGTGATGGTGTTTTCAAATCGTTACATAATTTCTGTTTGCAGGGTTTATTATGTTTTTTATGACATAATGCAATAATTTTAGACGTGAGACGTACTACATAATTAATATTATTAGCTTAGCATCGTTGTTCGTAGAATTGGCATCAGTTATTATAGAAATATGAATGGAGAAGCGCTTCTTTTTGGTACCTATTTCTATTATTATCAGTCAGGGTTTGAATACAGTGTTTTTTGTGATCAGAGTGACTAAAACATAGATTGTTTCTGTACCTAATTTTTAGGCATCTGTGTAATTTCCAATTTATGAGTGGACACACAAAGCCAATTAGTATTTCTAGTTCTAATAAATATTTTATTGGAATGCCATAACTTCAATTGAGTTGATTTGAAAATCATTAATAACACATGTGTTACTCCTTCACTCTGTATATTTTCTTACTCTTGATTACTGTTTTAACCCGCAGAATCATACAAAAAACGTCAGAATGATGGATTCCTAAAAAAAAATTATGGTGATTCTGTGGGTTAGGTTCTCCCCCATACCCTATTTAAGCATGTATTCCTTTGTCTAAAAAGTTTAAACATATAAAAAGTTTTTAATAGTTTTGTTGTGGGATTGATATTGAATGAATTAAACTTTAGTTTTCAGGCAATTTTGTGGATAAATGTATGTGTGTTGTCAAATTGTCACATATTTTATATTTTTTATCGTGTTTGTTGTTTGGTTAAGAGTGCAATGAAGAATTTTCAATCAATCTGTGTTTCAGCTCAGGAGCCATGGCCCGACAATGTGAAACTATATCAACCTTACGAGGTCGAGCAGATCTTGCTCCCTGATAATGCTAGCTGTCTCGCTGTGCAAGCATTTTTGAAGGTTGGTTAATGTATTCGCAAAAATGATTTCATGAACTTCTTAGATGTAACTGGAATAGAATATGAAAAGATAACTTCAACATTGTTAGATCGCAACTTAAACATATATGTACATATTAGATTCTGTTTAACATAAAGACATTATGCAAGACAAAACTTTTGAAACTATCATGGCTTTTACCAGAAAAGCAATCAAGTGCATTGGATAATGAAACCTGTGGCAGTGGTAACATTTAATTCATAAATAAAAGATATTTTTTTATACATAGAAAATACCCAGGACACCCGGCACAAGTATTTGCTGATCCTACAAACATTTCTCCCAAGGCGGGAATCGAACCCACAACCTCCTGTGACGCAGGCGGGCCATCGTCCGCTGCGCCATATTGGTCGTCGAAGCTACGCCATAATGACACCCTTCTTGAGCAAAACAAGCTGCGATCACAAATACTATCTAGATGTCGGATGTCGGATGTCGGCGCAAAAAATCCGTCTCCGTAAATAAGAGCGCACTTGTAATGTGAGCTCTTATTTTGTTTAGTTCTAATGAAACAGCAAACGTAAACACGTGTCACAATGCCGCAATGTTTATTCAAAAGAAGCAAAAAAACAAAGATTTGTTATATAGTTTAAACTTTAAACTACATTTTTTTATTTTATTTAGCCTGTTTCGTCCCATTGCTGGGCAAAGGCCTCCCCCAAATCTTTCCACTCAGTGCGGTCACGTGCGATCTCCCACCAATCTTAGAGGAAGGCGTTAAGGTCGTCTCGCCAGCGCTTTCTTGGCCGACCTCGCCCGCGGCTTCCTTCCGGGACCCAGGGTGTTGCAGCGTTAGCCCACCTCTCGGGGTGCATTCGGCTAATGTGCCCCGCCCACTTCCATTTCAGTGTGGCGGTCTTAACTCCCACATCGACAATACCTGTCAAAGAGCGTAGCATCGTATTCCTAACGCATATATAACAAATCATATTTATTTTTAAACTTTAAAGCTAAAAATATAACTTATTCTACATTAACTTACCTAAAAATACAAATGGTACGCTTTATTGCACATCAAGACAGAAAAAAGAACAAAGATGCACAATGGGCGGCCTTATCCCTAAGACGGATTTCTTCCAAGCAACTTTGGATGGACACTTAGCTATTGTAGAGGTATAAACGGTGGCGTATTATAAGTAGACAAATTATAGAAAAATATATATTATTTTAACTTACACAATCAGAACACAAGACATATTCCGGTGACCACGACAGCGTGTAAACCTGTTGAAACCACGGGGGAAATAAATAACTTTAAAATAGTACTTGTGACATATTTATTATTATTTTCTAGATGTCCAACCTTCCATTTGAAGTCGAGATGCGTTGGAACGCCGAATTCATGTCACCATCAGGCCGCGTCCCGTTCATCAAATGTGGTGCATTCGTGGTCTCCGAGTTGGAGCCCATAGTCCAGTTCGCAGCCAACAAGGGCGTGACGCTATGCACTAAGCTTTCGACTGAGGAGAAGGCGGAAATGAGAGCTTATATGAGTTTGATAACTAATGTTCTGGTTAATGCTGAGGTAAGACTTTCTATGTTTCTTTCTATTTAGTTATTTATTTGTAGATACTAGCTGGCCTTGGCTCGTGTGGAAATCTATGTGTCAAATGGTTTATAAACATTCCTCTTGAATCACTCTATATATAAAAAATGATCGCATCAAAGTTCTTTGCATAGTTATAAAGATCTAAGCATACATAGGGACTGATAGACAGCGGAAAGTGACTTTGTTTTATACTATGTAGTAATAGTAAATACCCAGAACCCCCAGAACAAATATTTACAGATTTACATATAATTGCTCCCAAGGTGGGAATAAAACCTGCAACCTCCTACGTCGCGAGCAAATCTTCGCTGCGCCACATCGGTCGTCAACAAAATACCACAAATACCTCGTTATCTATTTCAGCTCTACATCTCCTGGTTAGACAACGACACGTACAACGCAGTGACCAAAGTGCGGAACTCGTCGGTCTACCCGTGGCCTCTAGGCTGGCTGCAGACCAGGTCCAAGCGCAACACGGTCGCCAAGCGGCTGAAAGCACTGCATTGGCACGACAAGACGCTCGACCAAGTCCTGGCAGATGTAAGTATTCCTCATTATCAGCTGTTAATGGATGCAATGTAACAACTTCTCGTCTACTCGAGGCCTCTAGGCTGGCTGCAGACCAGGTCCAAGCGCAACGCGGTCGCCAAGCGGCTGAAAGCACTGCATTGGCACGACAAGACGCTCGACCAAGTCCTGGCAGATGTGAGTATTCCTCATTATCAGCTGTTAATGGATGCAATGAAACAACTTCTCGGTCTACCCGTGGCCTCTAGGCTGGCTGCAGACCAGGTCCAAGCGCAACGCGGTCGCCAAGCGGCTGAAAGCACTGCATTGGCACGACAAGACACTCGACCAGATCCTGGCAGATGTAAGTATTCACATGTCGCGTCACACGAATTTCATATTTTTTGAACCCAGTTCCTTGTCACAGCTGGTCACATTTGTGACACCGGGCTCCCTAGTGTGTCGTAACAGTTCAAAGTTCGTGTTTTACTTAACACTTAGATTAAAATGGATTTTGAAATGTGACGTCAAGAAATTAAGGACCCGTGGATGGCCCCTTCATCATCATCATCATCATCATCAGCCTATATCAGTCCACTGCTGGACATAGGCCTCCCCCAATGATCGCCATTGCGCCCTGTCTTCAGCTTGCCGCATCCAGCATCTACCTGCAGTCTTTCCGTCTTCGTCTTAGTCTTTCTTCGTCATCCCATCTGGTCGGAGGGCGTCCTACACTACGTTTACCGAGTCGATGGCCCCTTATCAGCTGTTAATGGATAATAATAACTTCTCTGTCTAATTAATGACGAACCAAGTGCAATGCGGTTGTTTGAGTGGTTTGCTATAATCACAACGCTGGGCTGTTAGATTGGCGAGCAGTTAGTTGATGAGTTAATAATTTGATTTTTATGCTCGTTTTTAAAGATAACTAGCGGCCCGTCCCGGCTTCGCCCGGGTGGTCATTTATTTAAGGCAATTTTTTTAAATTTTCTCTTTTTTTCTCTCCGTAAGAACCATTCTCGTACTTCAAGGAATATTCTAAAAAAGGAATAAGCGAAATCGGTTCAGCTGCTCTCGAGATTTGCGCTTAGCAACACATTTAGCGATTCATTTTTATATTATAGATGGTGAGGAACCCTTCGTGCGCGAGTTCGACTCGCACTAGACCCGTTTTATTTTAATTTATTAAAATAAAACCGGCCACCCAATGATTTGTCATACCTCTTTCTATGACAAATAATTCACTGTACAAGCTACCCGTCTATGCAATGCTCTCCCTCTGGACATCCGACGTGCAAAATCACTCCCTATCTTCAAAAAACTGCTGCATCAGTATTATTTATCCTTATCTTATGTCTATGTAAGTTTATTATAATGTTTGTAATGTAGGTATTTAGTGTATTTGTTACCAATTATTTATTAAAGTGCCACCATCTATATTGTTCGTTCATGTCCAGTCCAACCCAAGGTTGCCTGGAAGAGATCGCTCTCAGCGATAAGGCCGCCCTGTATACATATTCTAAGTTTTTATCTCTGTATTATTTTCTGTTTTGTGTGGTGTAATAAAGTGTTATCTATCTATTTATTTTCAGGTGGAACAGTGCTGCAACTCGCTGAGCCAACGACTTGGTGACAGAGATTTCTTTTTCGGAAATACGTAAGTTACCTTTTCATTTAACATCTGTAATTTCGCACAACAACCAGTGATATCCTTAATATACCCTGAGCAAAACTATCGCCAACTAATTGATAGAAATGAAAATATGCAAAGAAATAACGGATGCTGGATGCGGCAAGCTCTACAGCTTACTATAGCGCATTGTCTACAAGGCGCTGTAGTAAGCTATGGGACCACACGGGAAGCACCAGCTTTCTCGCGAATCGTCAAAATCTGTTCATACAGTCGAAAGTTCTAAGCTCTAAGGTCCAAACTTAAAAAAAAAACGATTTGAGGACCTTTTTTGAAGTCTGCTAATAATAATAATTGGTGGCATTAGTTTTGCGCAGTCTGAACTAACCTACTAAGTTTCATATATTCATTCCCTATCCGTTTTCAGTCCCACAGCCCTAGACGCGCTAGTGTTCGGTCACGTGCGAGCCCTGCTCTCTCCAAACGGCCCTAAAGCGGCCCTTATGATTAGACCTATTAGAATTCATTAATATAGGAAGTAATTATAAAAAAGACAACATATTATAACACTACCAATTGCAAAATCAAAATGTAAAGCAGGTAGGTAGGTGGTAGGAGTAGGACGCCCTCCGACCAGGTGGGATGACGATCTGCGAAAGACTGCAGGTAGATGCTGGATGTGTCTAGCTGAAGACAGGGCGCTGTGGCGCTCATTGGGGAGGCCTATGTCCAGCCGTGGACTAACATAGGCTGATGATTAGTTTCCCGTGGTCCCCTGAACCAACCTACTAACCTTCATATATTCCCTATCCCATTCTCTCAGTCACCTTCAAATTCCTCATCCCACCCTTTCAGTCCCACTGCCCTAGACGCGCTAGTATTCGGCCACGTGCGAGCCCTGCTGTCCGCAAACGGCCCTAAAGCGGCACTTATGATAAGGCCTATTACTACGCCTCTTTTGCGACATACTGTGAATATGGTTGCTGTTACGGGGATGAATTTGCAGGTTTGAAATTTTCAAATATTAAGTCTAATTATAATTTATGAGAAATTTCAAATGTGTAGAAAAAATTGCTTTATAAGTGCTGTCGATGGGAATGGAATTAAAGATGATAACTGCAGGACGGTGCATGAAAGAAAAAATGTGCCTTAAAACTATAGGCAATAGACTTAGTACTACGCTAATGAATACTACATCAAAACATATGTTTAAAAAAATTGTGCGTAGCAGTGTTCATGGCCAATATGGCATGAACACTGCCACCCGGCTCGCTGATTTTCAGTTACATTACCTGTCAATAAAATATTGTTTCCAATTATATCTGAAACTCGACGCCAAACAAGTTTATTTCAGTTATTTGTACCGTGGTTTGTTTACAAACATTCTACATCGAGTTTGTCTAGTGTATAGAGTTGATACCATATATTTTGAGACTTCAATACAATACAAAAATTCTTTATTTGTACACCATAATCAAATCATTACAAAAATACATTACATGCGACAGTACAAGAGTTCGAGAGTTGGTAGTTTAGTTATTTATTTATTTGTTAACACTTTGACTGCGATCTTTTTTTTATTTATTTAATTGATTATCTAAGCCATTCGTGCTGCCGCTCTACACAGCGGTTGTGTTGCGCCGCACATGCGTTTCGTTCGAAAAACATTACAGCTGTGCTGAGTCACACAGATCTGGATTTTCTCAGCCGCTGCGCTAATTTGGATTTACGCATATTAGTCACTTGTAGAAAACACATACGGTGTGATTTCAGCACTCGAAGTGTTAATAGATGAACAGTGGCTGATGTGCCAGCGTTGAATCATTGCGTCGCTTTTTTTAGTTTGTCATATTTTATCGTAACCAGTTAATACTTTCTCCCTGTTAGGTTCAAGAAGATTATCTGATAAGGCAAGCTTTCCTTGTGACCGGTCGACGTCTCGCGCCCGAACCTGTCTATGAGAGAAACACGAGGGTCAAAAAGTCAAAGCTTTGTCTGAGCAACAGAAATGTCAATAACGTGACGTATAATCGAGATACTTTTGGTGAATATTGCTTTCATGAAGCGTTTTACATTAAATAAAACGCATAGATAGATAGATAGAAAACGCTTTACCATACCACAGAAAACAATACAGAAATAAACAATAGAATAAATAAACTTTTGAAACTATCATGGTTATTAATACTAAAGTAATTTAAAACGGGATATTTACTCCGTGATCATGGCGCATGCAACTGTGCCGAAATATTGGATAACTCAAAAATCAAATCATGGTAAATATCCCGTTTTAAATGACTTTAGTAATAGAATAAAGAAAGTATAAAGGGCTGCTTCATCGCATATTAATTTACTTAACTTGTTCAAGGCTATCGTAATGGCTTTGAACAAGGACAGTATTAAATATAACGTAGAATGTCTCTACTATGAGTAGAGAAATGAGATTGTTTAAGGTTGACCGCACATTAGCTATTATCGCTTGAGCAATTGGGTCGAATTCTGCTGACCAATCACTTAAGGTGAAATACATCCCAAAACCCACGTTTTGACTAAACGGAAAATCAATTTTAAGGGAACATAACACCTATTTTTCGAATATATTTTGATGAGGATCAAAAGTTTAGGATATTAGTTAGTAAGTTATGGGAGCCGAAACACGATTGACTAAACTTGACTCGATAGAAAAAAATGGCAAGTTTCCTCTAAATCTTCATTTGTACAGAGATATCTCTACGGAAAATCCAGTTTTATTTGCTAGTTATTTGATATTATTGTAATGAAATTTCTTCTACGTGCTCCCTAATAAATACTTTAGACGATTATGATTTTAATTTTTTGCGAAACAGTATTATTTTAGAGAAATAACAAATTTAAAAAAAAAACCAGTGACATTGCACGCGGGCCGGTCTTTCCGCCGCTCTTGCTTCCCTTTCTCGCCTTCCCCACGCCGCGGCGTTCGTTCGTCCTTGTCTCGAAAAAGCGAACTTACTTCGCCTTAACTATGACAATGGTATCGTCGCAGAATCGAGATAGAGATAAAATATCTTTTACTTTGAGACGCTACCATTGGTGAAGCGTTCAATTTGGAACTATAAAGGCACTGGTCGATGTCGATGAGTTAGCCGCTTGGTAGCTCAAGCAAACGGCCATTGGAGGTAGATTAACACTGAGTGGCCACGACACGTCTTGCTGGGCAGTGCGCCTTATACAGCAAAACTATTGCTCAAGCGAAATTAGCTAATGTAAAATGTAGATTGATTGATAGACAGTAGAAATATTTAGAAATTCAATAAATTTTTAAGTAAAGAAGCTGAACATTCCCACAGTTAATGTGAGAATATAGTAGAAGTAGCTAATGTAAAATGTGGATTGATTGATAGGCAGTAGAAATATTTAGAAATTCTATAAATTTTAAAGTAAAGATTATCCTTATAGTTAATGTGAGGATATTAAACAATAATAATATAAAGTAGCTAATGTAAAATGTAGATTGACAAAGATAGTAGAAATATTTAGAAATTCAATAAATTTTGATTAATAATTTGCTAGATAATTGACAAACAATTTTATCGCAGGTTTCAAACCGTTTGCTTCAAAGCAAATAATAATAATGTCTTCCAACGAAGGCGTTACTTGCACATATGACGACAGTAATAACCCTCCGATGAGTAAAATTTCTGATACCAACTTCGCTTTCGAAATAGTCGAGACGATCCTCGAAAAAGTCGAAGAAACGGCGTTTATCGAAGACAATAAAATTATCGAAAAAATCAGAGATCACGATTTCGAAAAACACGATAAAATTATCGAAAGAATCGAAGATCACAATTTCGAAAAAAACGATAAAATTATCGAAAGAATCGAAGAACACGATTTCGAAATGGTCTACCCGAATCAAAACGACGGCGATGCGAAATTCGGGAGTGTTATCGTGAAGATCAATGAGTTCTTAGACACTATCGAAGAGAATGCTGATTCTATCGAGGCTGTGGACACTGCGGACTCAGTTGACCAGAGATCGATAGATACCAGTGAGATTTTCCAGATAATCCATGATGAGGATACAGATTTGATTGAAGATAGCGATGGAATGGTCAACGATAAACATCTAGGCTCTGACTCGCAAGTCTGTAGCGACAATAATATTTGCGTTGATTCCTCTGAAATATCGGAGGTTACTGACTCGATTAGGTAACGGTTTTTCTTAAAATTTTGATGAAGAATATATGTATTTATTGAAAAATTGTGTAAAACATCCATAGGTCTTAAAATCATAATTTCGTAATAACTCTTTTATCCATTTCGGACATACAATATTTATAAACGCTAAGAACCTATAAAGTGGCCGGTACGGGGCGTAATGTCGACCGATATGGCGCAGTGGGTGGGTTGTTTCGAGTTCGATTCTCGCCTTGGGAGAAATGTTTCTACTATCTATGAGACCCAGATTTTAAAATTATCTTCGGGGTATATATTGGCTGATCGATTAATGATTTTATTGATTTTTTTTAATAGTGAATCTAGCCTCACTTTTTATTAATTTTTTTCGTACCTACAGCAAAAATGACGAAATAACAGCGAATACAGGGAGCTTCTCTACGACAGTCACATTAGCGAGCAGCGATGATGAAATGAAATCATCATTAAAGTATGATGATAATGATGAGGAGCATTCACCTGATAGCATCGGGTCTTCAGGTGTTTGTTATTATTTATTTTATTACTAGCTGCTGCCAGCGGCTTCGACGCTCTTTTTCGAGATAGATAGTAGCCTACATAGGTATGTCCATCCCCGGAATAACACGCATTTCCATGCCAAATTTTATTGAAGTCGATTCAGCTGTTATTGGCGTAAAAACGTGATAGACAGGTTATTTTGGAACTTAAATATTGGTATGGATTTTTGCAATAAAATTATTAGGTAAAGTATGGGGACAATACAATAATTGTTTATTGAATTTAGTCGAAGGGTATGTCGCACTTATTATTTGGCCCTATATTTAGCGATTGTTCAAAACGATTCGAAAAATCACCAGTGAGATAAAGCTGTTTTTTTATATGTGCCTGTTTCGTCCCACCGCTGGGCAAAGGCCTCCCCCAAGTCTTTCCACTCAGTGCGGTCACGCGTGATGTCCCACCAATCTCTGAGGAAGGCGTTAAGGTCGTCCCGCCAGCGCTTTCGTAGCCGACCTCGCCCGCCGCGACTTCCTTCCGGGACCCAGGGTGTTGGTTGAATGGGTTTGACAATAATTTGGTGTTGTTGATAAAGCTGTTAGGATTAAAAAAAATGAAATACATTTCAATAATTAATTAATTTCGCTTTAATTGCGTTGGATCGCGAGGAGTGGAAGGAGAAAAGGGTGGCCTTTGCCCAGCAGTGGGACAATATTGGCTCAAAATAAAATAAATAATACATTTCAGACTCAAAAGGAACAATAAAAATGCCGAGCGACGAAGAGATAAGCGTTGAATCTTTGCTCAAATACCTGCGCGAGCGCAACGCAGCTTATTCAAAAAACGTTGTAGTTGCGGATGTCGATTAACCCATTTAATTACTTTTTCTAATTGATTTTGAACCTTTTTATAGCTTATTGGGCAAATAAAAATTGTATTATGTTTTAAAATGGTAAATTTACTAAATAGGGAACCCTGGATGGCTGTGTAAGTCAATTTTGTCCAATAATTTACGTGCAGGTATTTAGAGAAACATTTGTTGATTAAGCTCAGTTACAGCCTTGAACAAATGAGGTAATAGTTATAAAGACTTATTTATTAGTTATAGGCAGATTATGATTAATTACATAGAACATAGTATAAGAAATATGTACCTATGTATATAATATTTAGTATCGTTTGGTAATTTTTTAGAGTTGCATTGTAAGGGTTGTCTTTTCCTTACCTTTCCTCAATCCATTTACTTAGTTGTATAAATCATAGCTAGTTTTTGACTTTTTTATTCTACTATCTAGTTGGTATATAGCTGTAACCGTTGCAAAAATCCTCCCCGCCTCTAGAAACTTCCGGTAGAGGTGCTGCAATGCTCCAATAATTAATTAATGAACTTTAAAAAAATCCTTTAAAGGAAATACTATGTGGCTTAAGCAAGCGAAGGAATATGTTAAACTTAACGATTAGCAATCCTATTAGAATAACCGTCATTCCTCTTGGCCTCGTCCATAAATCGTTTAAACCTGAAATTCCTGAACTTTTATCGAGATCGTATGAAACTATTCCATTGCTGTCAAACCACGAAAAGTAGGTAGTTCCTCTAATTCCGTAGTAGGTATAGTTAACCATTCACAAGGTAATAAATGGTACAAAATCACTAAAATGTCTAACTTTCTTCCACAGCCCATCAGAACTAGACGCACTAGTCTTCGGCCACGTGTTCACTATCATCACCACCCGACTTCCCTGCCGTCGCCTTGCCGATATCGTGCGTCGGTACGACACGCTAGTGGCTCTCGCTAAGCGAATAGACGAGCAGTACTTCAAGAGAGCATAGCATCAGATATTCAAGGATATCTCCACGGCGTTTCAGAGTCCTTGAATTTTATATAAACGACTTAGTGAAGTGTGAAGTCTTCTAAGACATAGGACCTTTTTTGTGGAAAGTTTTGTCACTAGACACTAGAATGACGTTTTATTATGCCTTCCATGTTCTTTCTTATGCTCAGTGCTTTGATCCAGCTAGTAATACCGGTGGTGAAGTGTGAAGTCTTCTAAGACGTAGGACCTTTTTTGTGGAAAGTTTTGTCACTAGACACTAGAATGACGTTTATTATGCCTCCCAAGTTCTTTCTTATGCTCAGTGCTTTGATCCAGCTAGTAATACCGGTGGTGAAGTGTGAAGTCTTCTAAGACGTAGGACCTTTTTTATGGGAAGTTTTGTCACTAGACACTAGAATGACGTTTATTATGCCTCCCATGTTCTTCAATAAGTTCGTATGCCCGGTGCTTTGATCCAGCTAGTAATAGCGGTGACTTAGTGAAGTGTGAAGTCTTCTAAGACATAGGACCTTTTTTGTGGAAAGTTTTGTCACTAGACACTAGAATGAAGTTTATTATGCCTCATAATGTTCTTTTAATAAGTTCTTTCTTATGCTCAGTGCTTTGATCCAGCTAGTAATACCGGTAACTTGGTGAAGTGTGAAGTCTTCTAAGACATAGGACCCTATGTGTGGGAAGTTTGTCTAGTGAATATTGTTGCTTATGCCTCCATGTTCTGTTAATAACTTCTTTCTTATGCTCGGTGCTTTGATCTAGTAATACCTGTTTCTTATTTCTTTGATGTATGACACTTGCGATTATGAATATGGTCAGTGGGAAACTAAGTACAATCTAAATTATTAGGGTTAAGTTACATAAGTATCTAACTTATCTGATTTTACTTCATGTACATATGTAGTTACTTGTTTGCCTAAATCAGAGTGAGTAGGTAAATTATTTTGACAGAAAATTCCTACGCTTTGATAGCTGGTCACCCTTTTTATAGAATAGTTATTGTATTAAGCAAAATGAGGATTTTTATGTATAAAATACTTATCTACAAATAGTTTTAAAGCTTTTAGTATTATCTAAGCATTATTGGTATTACTATACCTGTTTCTTATTTCTTTGATGTATGACACTTGCGATTATGAATATGGTCAGTGGGAAACTAAGTACAATCTAAATTATTAGGGTTAAGTTACATAAGTATCTAACTTATCTGATTTTACTTCATGTACATATGTAGTTACTTGTTTGCCTAAATCAGAGTGAGTAGGTAAATTATTTTGACAGAAAATTCCTACGCTTTGATAGCTGGTCACCCTTTTTATAGAATAGTTATTGTATTAAGCAAAATGAGGATTTTTATGTATAAAATACTTATCTACAAATAGTTTTAAAGCTTTTAGTATTATCTAAGCATTATTGGTATTACTATACCTGTTTCTTATTTCTTTGATGTATGACACTTGCGATTATGAATATGGTCAGTGGGAAACTAAGTACAATCTAAATTATTAGGGTTAAGTTACATAAGTATCTAACTTATCTGATTTTACTTCATGTACATATGTAGTTACTTGTTTGCCTAAATCAGAGTGAGTAGGTAAATTATTTTGACAGAAAATTCCTACGCTTTGATAGCTGGTCACCCTTTTTATAGAATAGTTATTGTATTAAGCAAAATGAGGATTTTTATGTATAAAATACTTATCTACAAATAGTTTTAAAGCTTTTAGTATTATCTAAGCCACTGCCTTCTAGTTTGAGAATACGAGATATCCTTGTCAGACCAATTCCCATCTGCCCTAATGAAAAGGAACTTTTGGGTTATAATAATCCAAAATAATGATTGATTTGTATTGTTTTTCGTTTTTCTAAACATAATAAGAGTACCTAAGTACAATACCTACGCATAATGTAGGATAATATTGTTTGTTCTTTGTATTGTTAACTGCCTTTTATTGAATTGTTCTGTTTGTTATTTTCATTTGTATTTTTGTTGCTATAGATTATAATTAGAGACTAATTAATTAGGATAGCAAAAGGCGGTTAATGTACTTTCTTTAGTATATAAAGCATTTTAACACAATTTAAATATAGGTAATATCATGATAATAAATTGTTTAATTGATCAAGACGGAATGTAGTTTTAATATTTCTGTATCCAGCCCTAATAGAGCAAAGAGAATACAATAGGTACTTAAACTTCTTTCATAGATTCGTTTTCGTTCGTTTTAAGTTTGAAAGAGGTTTATACCATTACTACCCTCCATGGTTGTTTGTTCTCTAAAAGAGGTTGACCTAGTCTGATATCCAACCTCTTTCATAAATTACGAAGTATTTTCTCATAAGTAATAAAATAACTTATGATTTTTTATCGAGGTAAACTGAGCAAACGAATTTCGGTGTTTACTCACAAATGCTTTCCCAAATAAAACAAACTTTTTAGCAGTTTTAAGAAAGTCTTAACTTTATTTTACAAAATAGACCACAACAACAATCACTTCATATGAATCATGTGTGCGAGCGACCAGTTAGGTTTGACCTCCGCGATGTCTTCTATTACCACACCCTCAGCCGTGACGACGCCCAACTGGTAGCGTTGGAAAGCGCGCGCGTCGCGGTAGTATAGAACCTCCATGCATTTGCGGACCAGAGCCCTGGGGAAATAAACAACTTAAGTTTAGCCAGCATACATCAAAACATTTTTTTTATTTCTGGCACAGAGGATCCATATCATGTTTAGTACAATCTTATACTATGTATATATACGTGTGTGTATTTAGAATAAGATAATGAATGTTGTCATCTCTGATGCTGACCTGTCTTGCTCATTAAGAATAATTCTAGTGTTTATATGCAACCATACCGCGCCTTCGTAGTATACCAGTGTATCCATTGTTAATTAGCTTGAGTGAACTTTATTTGTTACAAAAAAACCTTACTTCACCTCAGTGAACCGTAATGGCAGCAGTGAGTAAACATTACCCAGGAAGAGTAAACCCTGGCATGAGTGAACCTAACTTGACACTAGCAAAGCGTAGTTTGCATAAGGAAACCTGACTTGACACAAGCAAAGCTTAGTTGGCATGAGTGAATCTTACTTGGCACGGGCCTCGTTGAGCGGCCCGCCCTGCTCAGTGGCAGATCGCAGCAGCGGAGTCGCCATGTAAGCACCAAGTCCGGTCGCGATCGCCGCGTCTTCGTATGCTGTGCCTAGCTTGTCGACTGCTCCCAGGAAAGGTTCACCGTCCTGTACAGATAAATGTTTAATTAGGTGTAAACCAATTACAGGATGAACAAAATCAGTGACCAGTGGTTAAAAAAAAGGGTTGGCTTTTCTGGGGATGCAGCACCCTTCACGCCAAAAGCTTACATGCTTATTCTTAAATAATAGCACTAAGAAACCCTGAACACTCCAATGCACCTTAGTTATGGGCACATCAGAAACATTCATTTAATGTATTTTTAGCACTGTAGAGTTTGGCATAAAGTTAGTATCAATGCTAAGATTTATATTCAAATATATTATAAATATTATTAATGAATAAATAATTTACCTATGATTGATTTGATTATACAACTTAATAAAGTTAAATATAGACCTGGAGGCCAGCAACAATGTAGTTGCTCCAGAGGGGATCCATCTTGCTGCGCTTGTTGTACAGCACGCGGGTCAGCCAGCAGTGCAGCGAGCGGGGTTTGAGTTGGAGGCCGTCGCCGATGCATTGTTCATCAATACTGAAAAATAAATTGGTTTATTCATTATAAATCCCATTATATGCCCATTATTTAAAAAAAAACAAGAGCTAAATGAGATGTCAATGTGAATTGACAACCCAATATTAGTGATATTGTAATGGTGAATAAATTAAGATAGAATCAAAGGTCACTAAGTGCCATACATTATGTATGGCACTTAGTGACCTTTGATTCTATACGCCTCTTAATATTAGCTTAGGTGTCATTTAGCGTAGAGGTAGGTACATGTACCCTGTAGCACGCAGCAATCCATTTATAGATAATAACAATAGTAGTTAGTATTTATAGGTAGGTAACATAGTAATTAGAGCATTTTACTGAGAGCCAAGTTCAATATGGTATAATGCCTTGGTTGACTTGAACAACAAAAGAAGTAGGATCTAAATGGGTGCTAAGTTCAATGGTTAGTCCAGTAAGTTAGTTAAAACAACTCAAAATATTATTTATTCTTATAACTTAGGATAATATATTGAAGCCTAAGGTCTGACTTGGCTACTTTTTGTATACGAATGGAGGGATGCCACGCAGTGGAAATCAATGGGCACTTCCTTTTAGTCCAGAAAGTTCCTTTTATTGTCATTTTCTACTCACAGACCAGGCAGTCTGGATCTACTCCATACAAGGACAGAGATAAAAAAATAGACCAATGGTTTTAAACAAGGTGAGCTGATTTTTCCTGAAAAACTTGATCATAATTTGTGGGCAGTCATACTTCTTAGTCATCGTTTTGTTGATACTAAACTTACATCTTTTGGTCAATAATATCTTTCAAGTACTGATAATCAGCATAATCCCCAGTTGAACCCAGCAGGATGAGGTCGTTGACTTTGGTCACTCGAGGACAGTCTCTGAAGCGAGCCAGGGAGCCGTAGGAACCGAGTGTATCTCCCGCAATCACGCAGCCTTTGTCAAACTTCACTCCAATTACTGTTGTGGTGGTTGTGATCGGTGTGGCTGAACTGGAAGAGAGAAAATAATTTTGAAATGTTTTACGAGGTTACAATGCTAGCACTACTTAAAAAATAATAATCTTTTATTGCAGGAAAGTTGTACAGTTTTTAGTATAGTTCTTTTTCTTCGCTACACTCTTGATAGAGTGGTTGTGTTCAACATATAAGGAAGGGTGGCACGCTTCACAATCCAGTGGCATTCTTCTTGCACCACTGCTGGCCTGGTACATTCATGTAGGGAATGTTTCGAACAGCTTTAATTTGATTTGTCCAGGGCATAGAGGATTTACTGAGTTCTTGTGCCGTCAACTTTCCTTTATAACACAAACCATTCCAATGACGCGTCTTCAGATGATGGAAGAAAGACGCTGCTTGACACAGCATTCAATATAGTTGGTAAAGTAATGTTATTTAAAAAACTAACTTTAGTATCCAGCAATTGCTGCTCTTAACCTCTGCAGGACTTTCTTCCAGACGATCATATGACAAGAGACATTATATCTACGGCTACCAATAACAGCAATAGTTGTTCACTATCCTCAAATTGCTGACCAGATGATGTTTGTCTAATACTCTTACTGTGCTCTGAAATCCTGTGCTGGGTGGTTGATGGGCCCAAAATTTGATGGATTTGCGGGAAAGTTGTAGAATGCCCCTGGAGCGGGCCCATTTTGCCAGAGAGGGGCTGGATTCATCGTATCACCCATAAAAGCCATGTTTTACACAGAAAAAATATAAATTACAACAAATTAACTCCTTTTTGAAGAATGACAAGCGGCAACGAATTTGACAGATAATGACAAACAATTTTTGGATAACGTTTCAGTACACGTAAAATAGTCATAACTGATTTAAATAGAGAAACCTGACGGAAAGCTAAAATCTTATATGTTTTCGCACTACGCGCTGCCCCTTTTTAAAAAAAGATATGGTGCGGTGGCGGCGCGGCGGCTGATGCGTTGCGTGGATACTTACAATCAACTCAACTGGAATTATGGTGGACTGTATCAATTTAAGAGTGCTTAAAATAGTGTCGGAAATGGAACGTTATGTACTTTTGTTCGGAAATCATCATTTCACCAACCTTTGTATTATTATTTTTTTTTGTGCTGAGTTTTTGATAGATTAATGATTCATGTGAGATTCATTACAATTCGTATTTTTAGATTAGGTATTTCACACAAGTGAAAGCATGATGAAGTGACACAGTGGGTTGCTGAAAAAACTTTCTTGCTTGCCGAAGTCTGCTACTTACTTCATGTTGTTAAAAATGACGTCAAAACTGTCAGTGTCAAAAATTTCTGAACGATATTGATGTCGCAATACGCTGCTAACTTAAGGTTCTTTTGAAGTTCTCTCAAAATTTGACACAACAAAATGTCTAAAAGAGGTTCGTGAAATTACAGAAAATCCGTTCTAATCATGTTAATTTGTGCCACAATGTATGATATAAAATGCGCGCTATCCTTCTATATATTGAGCAGCCATAAAACCGCTCATATTTTGTGATTTACCGGGAAACTTAGCGCAAACAGTGATGTGATTCCGATTGTGATGAAGATGAATAAATTGTGGTTTTTCTGTTTCAAGGACGTGGTGGTTCCGCGGGAGCGAAGTTCCGCATCTCGCTGGGTCTCCCAGTGGGAGCAGTCATCAACTGCGCAGACAACACAGGTAAAAAAAACATCTTATTTATTACGACCAAAACATAACCTCAAACACACGTTCGACTGAACACCTATGATGATTTCAATAACTAGAGCACTAAATGTGTTTTGAATCATAATGATTTCTTCCTTGGCTGTGTCTGAGGCTGTTCAGATCGACTTTTTCTTAAATAAGAGTCTACACAAGTTGTCCCTCCATCACAACAGGAAAACCAATTCTTGTCTTTTTTTATCAAATTCTACTACACTAATATTCAAACACCTAAAACTTTGAAGTTCAGATTGTCATTTTGGACAAATCTAAATGTTTTCTTGGTCATTTTCAGGAGCCAAGAACCTGTATGTGATTGCTGTCCAAGGTATCAAGGGTCGCCTGAACAGGCTCCCTGCTGCCGGTTCCGGAGACATGATCGTAGCCACAGTCAAGAAAGGCAAACCTGAACTCAGGAAAAAGGTAAAATGACGAGACAGTAGGTTTCATCATGACTCAAGAGGTATATTTCACTATATGACCTTCAGTTTCTGTTGATCAAGCTTGCCCTGTCTAGATTAATTATAAAAAATGATAATTTGGTATTAGTACCAAAAAAATTACCTACATTTAACTCTTCCTGAGATCTTGGTGAAGTCTTTACCAAATTAGAGGATTTTGGACACTAGCCCAGCGGTGGAAAACAAACTGATGAAAAGAAAGTGGACAGCATCACTATTACAACATTATTGTTTTTGGTTTCCATTATAAGGTAAAGCTTATGAGTTGCGATGATGATATTCCAAAGGTTTCGCTAATTTTTACATCTGAAGTGTAAACAGTGTTGATACGCCTTGGCTGACTGAGCAACTCTCACTTAAATTGTTATTATTTTTTTCCGTAACTTAGTTTGGAAGATGTTGTTAAGTTATCGAGGCTAATGATTGATTGAAGCAACAGTATCTTGTAGGGCCTAAATTCCACACCATTGTTAACTGTGACTATACACAAATAAAATCATTTAACTAATAAAACTTGGAAATCTTTTCTATACATATTAATGTCTTTGTCACCACCGAATATTAGAATCAACCCTGTAGAATGGCTAGGCTGCTTAAAAAACTAAAGCTGATTTGTTGGGCTACTTAATTAATTTCATTCAACAATAATGCTAATTAGTTTTAGCCATAGTGTTAAATATTGATTGTTCTTCAATTGGCATAGGCAATTTACCAAATGAAATGGTGCCTGTTTGTGAACCGTTTATGTAGCCATTCTATAGAATGGCTTCTTCTGCAGGTTAAGAATCAAATGACCCTGTAGACTGCAAGTGAGCCCTAAGCTACTCATCGATTACCCAAACATTTTGATTACAGTGTGTTTGGAAATTCACTCTAAGATCATCTTTAGCCTAATGCACAGACAATTTTAATCAATAGAATAAAAAGAAAAGTTTTGATCTCATTATAGGAAAGTTTCTACAATCCTGAAACATGTATATTATTATTTAGTTATCGACAAGCAGCTGCTCAGAGCTTTTGTTTTTGCTACACTTGTTTCTCTTATAATGGTCACAATGTGCGTGCGTATCCAGTTGTTGAGTCTGTTTTTATGAGAGGGGAGATATTAACCATCTCTTTTTCTTCCAGGTAATGCCTGCAGTGGTGATCCGGCAGCGGAAACCATTCCGCAGGCGGGACGGTGTCTTCATATACTTTGAAGACAATGCGGGTGTTATAGTGAACAACAAGGGTGAAATGAAGGGATCGGCTATCACAGGCCCCGTTGCTAAGGAGTGCGCAGACTTGTGGCCCCGTATCGCATCCAATGCTAGTTCTATAGCCTGAATATATTGTTAAGATGAATTCTGTCTTTTATTACTAGAATAAGTTTAGTAAACATTCCCAAGTATGTTGAATAACTTGAAGCGCCTTTTCAAAGTGTGAAACTATGATGACAAAAGCATGAAGAGGCAGATGCTGGCAAGCTAAAGATAATAGATAGGGTGCTATGGCTTCGACGACCGATGTGGCGCGGTGAGCGAAGGCCTGCGACGCAGGAGGTTGCGGGTTCGATTCCCGCCTCGGAACAATTGTGTGTACGATCTGCAGATATTTGTTCCGGGTGTTCTGGTCGTTTTCTATGTATAATAAAAAATATCTATCTATGTAATATATTGTATTATGTATATCAGTTATCTAGTACCCATAACACAAGCTCTGCTTACCATGGGGCTAGATAATGCTGTGTGGAATGTCCAACATTATTTATGTGATGGCTATATCTGATTAACAGCCATGAGGTCACTTTAATTTAAAGCCTTTTTTATTAAAGTCATTACTATCTGTCTTCCTCTAAGATCTTCCTGGATATTATCTACATATCTCCAACTTGAGATCTGTGGTCATGAAAATACGAGAAACAAATTTCTTATGGATTTAAGCAGCACAACTCGAAACTATGGTGGACTTGTGTTTTGAAAAGAAAGGATATTCAGAAAATTAGGATAGGTAATCAAATAAATAACATTGATGTTCACACCTCGAACGAAGGAAATCACTCTTCACTAAGAACGATAACTTGATAAGGCTCTGTGTTGTATTAGGAAGTAGGAAATACTACAGGAAAATTGCTCGAAACACCCTTTCTGTCTGACAAATATGTATGTAGATGTGGGATCACGCACACATTCACAATAAACATTTTTTGTGTTGATAGCACGTTTGTATGTATTTTGCGGAGGGGTACCGAATTAGTAAAATATTTCTCTGCCATATAATGGACACCACACCACAAGTCCACAGTGTTTTGTACATATTATACTGAGACACGTCGGAGTCAACAGTAAACGAAACTTCATTGGAAAAACACTGACGAAACACGAAACTGTCGTTTGTACTGAGGTCTGACGGACGAGATTTAAATCGAGGTAAATAATTTGATGTTCTTCAATAGGTACAATAGTTATCAATTCATAAGTAACACAATTATAGGAACATTCTAATTAAATTAATCTACGAAATGATATTATCATTTATCAATTAGTATGTATCTGTTTAGTCCACAAATTGAGCAAGAAATCTGTAATAAAATAATAAACGTTAGTACCTATCTACATAAAGTCGTACTTTACCTATCCTATTTTAAAGTCTGTTTGAAAGAAGGCAATATACCTACGGTCTAGGAACTAAGAAAGAGTAGCTAGTCGTGAAAGTACAAACTAATTTCAGAGACAATTTCAATAAAATGTATATTACAGCAAGGCTTGCTTGTTTTATTCATACAGGCTTCATGACATGAGAGGAGAACAGATGAGAAGCTTTACGATCGCCGCCGCCGCCGCGCCGCCCCGGGGCGTCGTCGTCGGCAAGGTCAATACCTGCGGTGGAAGGCGACATAGGTGAGGATCAAAAAAATTAATTTCCTTCCTAAAAATCAAATTCATGCAAAAAAAGGTCTTGGAAGGTTTCGATTTCGAATTGTTATTATGGGGTGACTTTTCAAGCTTTCGCAATCTTTTAGAGGGCGCTGCTATCGTCGTCGTCTCCACAAAAATTATTCAGTACTTTACGTTTCGTCTAGGTACTTAGATTTACTTTGTCATTATGAAAACTATAAATTATAATTTAACTATTGTTAATTATAATAATGATTATAAATAAATATTGGAAATGCGTTGTCCATTGTCCTCTTCTTTTAATTTAATCTGTCTCCTAGTGACGAGTGGTTCATATGCTTCGAATAGAGATGGCGCTACTGAGACGTTGTAACAATATTTTTGAAACTTTTTGCTTTTTCTTATAAAATACTCTCTAAAATCAACAAAACAGATTATAATGAACTAAATTCTGTATAAGAAAATTATACAAACTACAAAAAGTGTATTATGTTACATAAATATCGAAATATCATCAAAAGCTCTAGATCGCACAAACGGTTTTTTGGTAGGGATGAGATCTTATACAATCAAAATTCCGTTACAAATGTACTTGCTTCGGCAGTACATATACTAAAATTGAGCTGTGTGAACCTAGCAACTGACTTTGAGATATTCATGATTTTTTGATCCTATTCGATTGTACCGGGTTTGTACCCGATTGTACCGGCAAAATTTTCGTTTGTACCCTAAGGGTGTAAAAGTTATGGGGAGGGGGAGGTTTTCCAATAGTGGTTTTTGACCGAAGTGGGTAAAGTGAGTAATTTGATATCAAAGTTAAATATTTTATAGCACTTAGCCACAGATTTCGTAAGACCTTAAAATTGTCAATATATTCAACGTATAACAATTCGTTTTAAGGCTGAAAACAAACGGGTAAAATCAAAAAACATTGACTTGAAACAACGAAACTGTTAAAAAGTAGCCGATTTTTGGAAATTCACTTAATTTCTTCAGAAAATGTAAGCAAAGGTTCTACATAGGCACAGATGCTGATAGGTATTGAATTAATTAACATGATTTGAGTGTAATTTGGAGGGTACAAACGGGTACAAACGAAAAACTTTGACTTGAAATAACGAAATCGTTAAAAAGTTGCCGTTCTTTAGATATTGCAAAAGTTTCTTGAGTAAATCATAAGAAAAGTACAAGAAAAGCACAGATAATGATAGGTATTGAATCAAGTAACAAGATTTAAGCAAAATCTGGACGGTACAAACGGGTACAAACAAAACACATTGACTTGAAATGTCAAAATCGTTAAAAAATTGCCAATTTTTGGATATTGACCTAGTTTCTTGAGAAAAAGTAAGCTGAGGTTCTACAAAGGCACATATAATGATAGCTACTAAATCAACTCACATGATTTGAGTCAAATTTGGAGGGTACAAACGAAAAACTTTGACTTGAAACAACGAAATCGTTGAAAAGTTGCCGTTCTTTAGATATTGCAAAAGTTTCTTGAGTAAATCATAAGAAAAGTACAAGAAAAGCACAGATAATGATAGGTATTGAATCAAGTAACAAGATTTAAGCAAAATCTGGACGGTACAAACGGGTACAAACAAAACACATTGACTTGAAATGTCAAAATCGTTAAAAAGTTGCCAATTTTTGGATATTGACCTAGTTTCTTGAGAAAAAGTAAGCTGAGGTTCTACAAAGGCACATATAATGATAGCTACTAAATCAACTGACATGATTTGAGTCAAATTTGGGGGGTACAAACGGGTACAAACGAAAAACTTTGACTTGAAACAACGAAATCGTTGAAAAGTTGCCGTTCTTTAGATATTGCAAAAGTTTCTTGAGTAAATCATAAGAAAAGTACAAGAAAAGCAGAGATAATGATAGGTATAGAATCAAGTAACAAGATTTAAGCAAAATCTGGACGGTACAAACGGGTACAAACAAAACACATTGACTTGAAATATCCAAATCGTTAAAAAGTTGCCGATTTTTGGATATTGACATAGTTTCTTGAGAAAAAGTAAGCTGAGGTTCTACAAAGGCACATATAATGATAGCTACTAAATCAACTGACATGATTTGAGTCAAATCTGGAGGGTACAAACGGGTACAAACGAAAAACTTTGACTTGAAACAACAAAATCGTTAAAAAGTTGCCGTTCTTTAGATATTGCAAAAGTTTCTTAAGTAAATCATAAGAAAAGTATAAGAAAAGCACAGATAATGATAGGTATTGAATCAAGTAACAAGATTTAAGCAAAATCTGGACGGTACAAACTTATTTTACTCAAGAAACTTTTGCAATATCTAAAGAACGGCAACTTTTCAACGATTTCGTTGTTTCAAGTCAAAGTTTTTCGTTTGTACCCGTTTGTACCCCCCAAATTTGACTCAAATCATGTCAGTTGATTTAGTAGCTATCATTATATGTGCCTTTGTAGAACCTCAGCTTACTTTTTCTCAAGAAACTAGGTCAATATCCAAAAATTGGCAACTTTTTAACGATTTTGACATTTCAAGTCAATGTGTTTTGTTTGTACCCGTTTGTACCGTCCAGATTTTGCTTAAATCTTGTTACTTGATTCAATACCTATCATTATCTGTGCTTTTCTTGTACTTTTCTTATGATTTACTCAAGAAACTTTTGCAATATCTAAAGAACGGCAACTTTTCAACGATTTCGTTGTTTCAAGTCAAAGTTTTTCGTTTGTACCCTCCAAATTTGACTCAAATCATGTGAGTTGATTTAGTAGCTATCATTATATGTGCCTTTGTAGAACCTCAGCTTACTTTTTCTCAAGAAACTAGGTCAATATCCAAAAATTGGCAATTTTTTAACGATTTTGACATTTCAAGTCAATGTGTTTTGTTTGTACCCGTTTGTACCGTCCAGATTTTGCTTAAATCTTGTTACTTGATTCAATACCTATCATTATCTGTGCTTTTCTTGTACTTTTCTTATGATTTACTCAAGAAACTTTTGCAATATCTAAAGAACGGCAACTTTTTAACGATTTCGTTATTTCAAGTCAAAGTTTTTCGTTTGTACCCGTTTGTACCCTCCAAATTACACTCAAATCATGTTAATTAATTCAATACCTATCAGCATCTGTGCCTATGTAGAACCTTTGCTTACATTTTCTGAAGAAATTAAGTGAATTTCCAAAAATCGGCTACTTTTTAACAGTTTCGTTGTTTCAAGTCAAGGTTTTTTGTTTTTATCCGTTTGTTTTCAGCCTTAAAACGAATTGTTATACGTTGAATATATTGACAATTTTAAGGTCTTACAAAATCTGTGGCTAAGTGCTATAAAATATTTAACTTTGATATCAAATTACTCACTTTACCCACTTCGGTCAAAAACCACTATTGGAAAACCTCCCCCTCCCCATAACTTTTACACCCTTAGGGTACAAACGAAAATTTTGCCGGTACAATCGGGTACAAACCCGGTACAATCGAATAGGATCAAAAAATCATGAATATCTCAAAGTCAGTTGCTAGGTTCACACAGCTCTAAAATTGGAACGATACAGAGAAGATTAGCATGGCCCCTGCGCAAGGATGACACGCAAAATCGTGAAGCGTTCCACATTTTTGGAGTTTTGTACTTGCATACATTCTATACGTTTTGAAGTGAAGTGGCCAGCTTGATGTCTAATTTTTACCTTAATTTTTTGGTATGTTTCGCTTCCTCTTGAATCTCTATCTATTAAAAAACCGCATCAAAATCCGTTGCGTAGTTTAAGCATAGGTACATTATATAGGCCCTGATAGACAGCGGGAAGCTACTTTGCTTTATACTATGTAGTGATTTGTATGGCATGCAAATCACTATATAGATTTCCATGAGAGCGAAGCCCTGGGCGCAGCGAGTGTAAGGGTAAAAAATATTTAAATTCGTGTTGGTAGCTAACACAAATAATATGAGGTAAAGAGGTCGCAATACAAAACCTGTTCAAAAGAAGCACTATCTCTCGCAGTGTTTGCGCAAGATAAGCTCTCTTCTTTTGAGCTTAGAAGGCTGTTATAAGAAGGCTTATTTGTAACTAGGTTCTGTCCGCGGCTTCGCACGCTTATTTTCGTCTAATAATTTGATTAGTTTGAAAAAACTAAAATAAAGAAACCCATTCTGAAAAATTTAGTTTCTTACTGTTTTTTTTATTTTGCGGGATAGTAGGTTTGTAATATACTTACTATACTCGGCTATATATAATGTTTAAGAGAAAATCGAGTCTAAGAATCCATGATTTTAATGACGATGTAAGTCTGATTTGTAAGAACTTTTTATAACTTTAAACTTCTTCATATTAAATTAACTTTATACTTCAAACTCATCTCACCTCACCACAACAGCCTTTATTGGTCCACAGCTGGACGCAGGCCTCCTATAAGCGCCATGGCTTTTATCTAATGGTAGGGTAATGCCCATAATCCCCACGCTGGGCATGCGAGTTAGGGATCGCAGTTCGGTGGTAGATTTGTTCTGCGCTCGATTTAAGTATGAGTGGTTAATTCACGAATACATTTGAATGGATAAGTGGCCTAGTCCAAAGTCAAAGATCTATATTGAACTCTGGCCTCCAGTAACTTTCTTCAATGACGTCATAATAAATCTTATAAGGACATTTGGCATTCTTCCGGCTGACGATGACGCTTTCTTTCTCTGACCAAAGCTCCACGGAAAAAATACAAGTTGACCGGAATCAGTGCATCGAAGCGAAAAGTAACTGTTGGGAAAGTAATTTACATTGCTTGGCGAGCGCAGCAAGGCAGTATACTCAGTGAGACCGCAGTCGCCTAGCGGTCAAGGCGAACGCCGTGTGCCTACAGCTTTTATTAAAAAAAAAGAAAAAAGCGCGCGCCCGCGAACTGTCAAAAAAGGTTCTTTATGTCGCACGATCGAAACTCAACCTTTTTTAATTAGAAAAGTATCGAAAGTTCATCAACGTCTTTTAGCACAAATAACAGTTATTCTTCAGTGTCGGATAATGAGTTCAATGTGATTGTGAGAGTACCTTACCTACTGGCCGTTAGACAGGTGAATATAAAAATCAATCAATTTGTTTTAATATGCGCTCTGCTTCCTGCCAACTTTTTCGTTGCGTTCCATATTCAAATTTACGGATACGCTTTTGTTTTTACCGTTATATTTTTCGCGTAGCCTGAATAGTTATTAAAACCAGTAAAGTGTGGGTAAATACGAGTTTTTCTGCAAGCTATCAGTGCGCACGAGACGATCGGGAATAACGGCCTGTAATCATAGGTTGTTGCTCTTCCTACTGCGCCAGCGCAGGCTGACTGGCGGAGGAAAGCTGTCGCCATAATTAACAAATGCCGAGGAACTATTAAAGCTAACTAACGTGAACATTTCTTGTGCTTTATACAAGACCTAACCGTCCGAAAAGCCTTATAGTCTCTAAATTGCATATAATAGCGATTTGAAACATAAAAACAATAACTTTGAGCATAAACTTTAAAATGATACGTAGGCATTAATTTATTGTAGCTAACTTTGTTTAGATTTTTCCTGGTCCGTAAGCCATATTACCATAGCCATATTATTACTCTTACGGCCTACATCAACCACATACATAACTCTACCAAAAGTAAGTACTATCTTTATATCCAAATCACAAAGAGTTTAAAACCACATATTTCAAACAACAAAAACTCTGCAAACAAAGAAGGCTAATCTAAACAGTTTATCTGCAAGGATGTAAAACTTAGAAATGCTTAGAGCGTTATCTAAAGTCGAAATGTAGTTTCTACGCGTCCGTCTTGTAGGTGACCGAATGTAGGTCAGTGAAATGATCGAAACAAGGTCCCGTTCGGAATCCGACCCGACGTCCACGACTGACCGATTTTGTCGTCACCGAACGGCTGACATTCTTTTTATTATTACCTACAGATTTGATTTACGAAAACTTTCTTTTTGGATCAGTTTCAATTCCAGTTGGCTGGGTATTTTTTGAATTTGAAATAGGTTCGTTGGCCTACTTGGGTTGGTAGCGAAATACATATATTGCGAAGTAATTTTTAATTTTGCGTTTTTTTTTGAGAACTAGGGAGACCCTAAGCGTCTGAACACGCCCTATTCAAATAACTTCTCATAATCGACTTTTATTATTCTTGTAGTTCCTGTGTAACTCTTTCTTTTTGTATGAATCAGTGTTCAAATTATGAATCATCTTACTTAAAGCCAGATTCTCAGAAATTAAAATTACATAAAGCTCTGCAAACTGTAAAACCTCATAAAAGTACTGTATTTATTTGAAGTTCAATTAGTAACAGTTCGTTACATAACGGAAAAATGCAAAAATAAACAATCATCGCATAAAAAAAACCCAAACTGCATTTCTTTTTAATTAAACATCAACGGTAGTAATTGGCGATCGCATTCTACCATCATTTATTTTTATATTATTGGCTGAATGATCCTTGCATTATTCTGCCAGGCAATACTTTATGGTTTTATTTGAATTTGGAATACATGTAGGAATTTAATTGGGCTGGAAGATGTAAGATAAGCTGGTTTCGAGGTCATTGACTCTATGTAGAGCTTTCTTTGGCGAGAAAGTAGGGATTTGCGTTTTTTAAATGTAGGTTGAAATAATAGTGTTGCTACATCTGATAACCATTATTTGGTAGATCAAGGAAATTGAACTATATCCTAAAAAAACGATTTCGGAAAAAAATGTTATTGTGATTAAGGAATGTCAGGAGTCTAGTTTTCAGGGTTCCGTACCCAAAGGGTAAAACGGGACCATTACTAAAATTCCGCTGTCCGTCCATCTGTCTGTCTGTCAGTCACCAGGCTGTAACTCATGAACCGTAATAGTTAGACGGTTGAAATTTTCACAGATTATGTATTTGATGACCTCAACGAGACCTACAAGATACTCACTCACCAATACAACTGCCATCCTTACAAAACATCTACCTACATAAAGAAAGAAGAACGTTCTACCCGTGGGCACCACCTTAGATTGTCCCGTGACTCTACGGAATCCCTTGCCGCGCACCATTTTATTAGCAATAGAGTGGTGCACAATTGGAACCTATTACCAGAAGATATTATATCAGCCACATCAATAAAACGCCTTCAAGAATAAACTCGACAACTGGTTACGAGACACAAATAACAAACTAAAATAAATAACGCAATAAATAAATTCAACACTGTGTGATATAGACATATCAGCCCGAAGCTGCTCGTCTATTAACTATAAATAAATGTATGTTGCTGCTATAACAACGAATAAGTGCTAAAGCAGAATCAAATAAAATAAATAAATAATGCCGGACAACTCACACAGCATTATCTAGCCCCATGGTAAGCAGAGCTCGTGTTATGGGTACTAGATAACTGAGATACATAATACAATACATTACATAGATAGATATTTTTTATTATACATAGAAAACGACCAGAACACCCGGAACAAATATCTTCAGATCGTACACACAATTGTTCCGAGGCGGGAATCGAACCCACCGCGCCACATCGGTCGTAATAAATATTTAAGAGTGCTAACCATCAATACATAAAAACCGGCAAAGTGCGAGTCGGACTCGCGCACGAAGGGTTTCGTACCATTATTTATAAAAACGAGCAAAATATCACTTTTGTTGTAGATATGGGATCTACAACAAAAGTGATATTTTGCTCGTTTAAACCTTCGTGCGCGAGTCCGACTCGCACTTTGCCGGTTTTTATGTATTGATGGTTCAATACAGAAATATTCTATTATATTCTTCCTACGCAGATATTCAATAATAAATAAAAAAGAAGAAGAAATCATTCAATAAATAAAGAGAACTTCGATAAGTGCTGATACAATACAATTACTCTTTATGAGATCGCTCATAGCGATAAGACCGCCCATTGTACAACATATTTTGTATTTGTTTTTTTTTCTTTTACAAAATATGTTGTACAATGGGCGGCCTAATCGCTATGAGCGATCTCTGCCAGGCAACCTTTGGATGGACATGAAGTGCTAGAACAAGTATTGGTTGCCCAGACATTAATTTTCGCAAGCAATAACAGACAAATCTTACATTTCCGTGTTCTTATAATAGTTTCCTTTATGGGCCATAAAATCTGTATTTTACTGGCATTGCCGCATTAACAACTATCTGATACTCGTATTTTATATATATATATATATATATATATATTATTGTTTATGCAAACGCCCGCATGGTTACTGTTCTGTTAAACGGTTATCAGAGAAACGCTTTGTGATATTTCCTATTGTGTAATAAACTGGCTCGTGTACTACATGCGGTAATACAAAATCAATTATAAATAAATAAATAAATAAATAATGCTGGACAATTCACACAGGATTATCTAGCCCTATGGTAAGCAGAGCTTGTGTTATGGGTACTAGATAACTGTTATACATAATACAATATACTACATAGATAGATATTTTTTATTATACATAGAAAACGACCAGAACACCCGGAACAATCTGCAGATCGTACACACAATTGTTCCGAGGCGGGAATGTAACCCGCAACCTCTTGCGTCGCAAGCGGACCTTCGCCCACCGCGCCACAGAGGTCGTCGAATATATACATTTTCTCAAACTCCTCCGTAACGGCTTCACCGATTCTTATGAAATTTTGAGTGTTTTTTCAGTAAGGTCTGAGAATAGGACGTAAACTATTTTTCATTATCTCATATTTTTCAAATTTCCACGCGGGCGAAACCGCCGCGCGCAGCTAGTATACAAATATATTAAATTTACAGATCGTATATTAACTAAAGTAAACGGTTAGATTATTTAGATAAAACTAAATAGGGACTAACTTCGAACATTCCTTATTCTTAATTGTTTTTTTTTTAAGTTTTGTGTGAAAAATACTTGTCCCTCGGGAGTCAAATTGATTTTTTTTTCAATGATTCTCTTACATTCATTTATGTGATCATCTAGAGACCATCCTCTGTACAACGGAAAAATAATGTGCCAAATCGGTTTATTGAATATCAAAAGACAAATCGATGGACAGGGGTACATAAAAAAAACATATAATATACAACCGAACAATATTGTCTGCTCGTTTTTCAAATTTCGTAAAAACATACAAACACTAATACAGCTTTGTTAAAAAATTATTTAGAACTTATTTATTTTTAAATAAAAAACCAAAGAGAACAGCACAATGATTTTCGTGTTTATTGACCTCAAAGTTCGAGAGCTTATCCATCAATTATTTCTAATCTAAAAACAATCTTATTTCAAGGCAGATGATTTCGCACTTCGATTCTTGAGATAATTGGTGCAAAAAAAATTTATGGTAGTTCCGTTCTTATTTTGAATTGAGATGAGTTTTTGAATTAAGAACCAACCAAGCTCCAAAAAGGTCGTGCGATTATTTTTGCAAACCTATTCTAAGAACGTTGTATTCGATATTTTGATACTTTCCCCTGACTAATAAATGAAAATACAAATGTCGAACACCGGCTTTCGAGTTTGGGCATAATTCGTTAATTTACTTAAAACAACGAATTATTTTAATAAAACTCTATTATAAAAGATAAGTTTACTTTATCGAGGAAAAGATTTCAACGCGCTCTAACAACAACAATATACGATTTTTTGAAATTGTAATTTTTTTCAAGCTTTTGTTTAGGTACTAATGGAACAAACATCTGCAGATCGTACACACAATTGTTCCGAGGCGGGAATCGAACCCGCAACCTCCTGCGTCGCAGGCGGACCTTCGCCCACCGCGCCACATCGGTCGTCAAAGTATAATTTGACTCAATGAAACAATAATTATTTCTATAATAACCTCCGACATAAACTTTCACGATTTATCTTTCCTAGAATATAAATAACGGTGTACCGGCGCACATTTAACTCTGAACGCAACAAAGCATTTTCATTCTAATTTCTTTATCCATAAAGCATAAGCGAGCGTGATCCGGGAAGCGTTTCAAACTTTAACATAAGAAAAGTAAACGAAACATTCCTCAAGGACTATGATCTCTATTTGAATGCTGATAAGGGTATAAATGTCTTGTACAGTGATTTTTTCTTCGATTAGAAAATATGATGTCGAATTCGAATATCGAATCACTTTCTTTCGAATATCGATAACGTTCAAAGAGGTGACAGTTTTAAGGTTGACTATGAAATTTGTGAGGTTGATATTATGTCTATGTCGATAGCATCATAGACAAACAATGTCTATGATGCTATCGATATAGCTCTAAGAATTAGCAAGATGAAGGCAGTGGGCGGCAATATCTCGCGAAGAACCGACAACCGCTGGGGCAAACGTGTTATCGAGTGCAGACCGCGACTCGTCAATCGAAAGAGCGCGAAGCGACCAGCGAAAGACCGCAGGCAGATGCTGGGTACGGCAAGCTAAAGACAGGGCGCTATGGGGATGGGGGCTCATTAGGGGAGGCATATGTCCAGCAGTGGACGATTATAGCTTATATATTGATGATGATTATTATCAGTCTTCCATTCCAACTTTGAATAATTTGAACTGGTTGAGCGTCGAATAGATTTTTATTATAAAAAAAAAGAATTTCTCACTTTGTTTAAAATTCTACTAACGTCCCTCATTGCGCGTCTTTCGTAAAACAAGATGTTCCCTTCGATCTGCTACTAATACAAGCTATCCAACTGGTCACACCGGCTGTAACTGTATTCCGACTTCCTATGCCTACATACCTACATACTAGGTAAGATGTAGGTGACAGACAGTAGGAAATAATTAGTAGTTACCGTTGGTTTAGAAACACACACGCACACCTGCGCACTTAGGTATTCTTCCAATCTAAAGTTGCGTGCGGTTTCAGGGCATTTACGCACTAAAATCATATTTCAAAGAAACTGAGTGGGATTTTTTGCATGTGCATTCTTAGCCACTAAAGTTAATAAATAATGTTGGACAATCCACACAGCATCATCTAGCCCCAAACTAAGTAGAAGCCGAGCTTGTGTTATGGGTACTAGATGACTGATATACTTAATACAATACATTACATAGATATTTTTATTAAACAGAAAACGTAGCCCTTTTTATCGCAGAAACGGGGTGATTAATTTAGTATAGATTTTGCTATGTGGGTTTCGATTGAGTTCTCTAATGTCAATGTCTAGCGTTACAAACGACTCTACCTATGCTAGGAATCTTTTTTTTTGTTATATTTAGCAAAACTCTTGTAAAAAAACAACACAAAAAAATGCATTAATTTCATTAAATAAACGTTCTTTATTAAAAAAGAAATAACAGTCAAAAACTAATGCTAATATTTACTAACTATCTAAGAGCAAACTGTTGCAAACAATCTATAGGCAGCTCAGCAAAGTTTAAATAAACAATATAATTAAACTGCGGAATATTTAGTTTCTATCTAATATATCTACCGGTCTGCTTCCAGCAGTGGATCAATATAGGCTGTTGAGGTTGAGGTAATCTATTTGAACTATTTTATTAACAAAACCTTTTCTTTGCAGGTCATCCAACAATGCACCTTCAGCAGTCATAGCACAATACACACCATGGGTCCCCCTCTAACCTGGCCCGACAGCCGGGCAGCCAGACAGAGTGACTATAGATATCGAAGTGTACTTCAAGTTATTGACAGTTGTCGAGCGTTGTGCGTGAAGTTTGCGTTCGCTTTAGTTTTTGTTCAATTTATGTTAAGTTTGCAATATGTTAGTGCTGGACCTGTGGTTTTTAATATGGAGTACTCGCAAGGTAAGACGCCATTTTTTATTAATATTAAATTATCATCCTGCATTGAATAACTCTCTGAACCGACCAGCAGAAGTAAAATGTATAAATATATTTTAAAAAATCTCACAAAATTAAGAAAACGCCTTCCGTTTGGGACCAATATTATTTTTACTAACCTTGTAAAAAACATGCAACAAATTAGAACTAGTATTTACAATTGAAACAATTGAGCTAACTGCAGACTGATGCAAGAATTCTAAAGGTAGCTCAACTATCAATACCAGTCGTCACGCGTCCCCGCCACTGCATTGCCCCGCTGTATGACAATGCTGATGCGCTGCGCCAGATACTTACCAGCTCTAGGGTCACGCGTCCCCGCGACGCTGGCTGCATTGCCTCGCTGTATGACAATGCTGATGCGCTGCGCCAGATACTCACCAGTTCTCGGGTCACGTGTCCCCGCGACGCTGGCTGCATTGCCCCGCTTTATGACAATGCTGACGCGCTGCGCCAGATACTCACCAGCTCTCGGGTCACGCGTCCCCGCGACGCTGGCTGCATTGCCCCGCTGTATGACAATGCAGATACGCTGCGGCAGATACTCACCAGCTCTCGGGTCACGCGTCCCCGCGACGCTGGCTGCATTGCCCCGCTGTATGACATTGCTGATGCGCTGCGCCAGATACTCACCAGCTCTCGGGGCACGCGTCCCCGCGACGCTGGCTGCATTGCCCCGCTGTATGACAATGCAGATGCGCTGCGGCAGATACTCACCAGCTCTCGGGGCACGCGTCCCCGCGACGCTGGCTGCATTGCCCCGCTGTATGACAATGCTGACGCGCTGCGCCAGATACTCACCAGCTCTCGGGTCACGCGTCCCCGCGACGCTGGCTGCATTGCCCCGCTGTATGACAATGCAGATGCGTTGCGGCAGATACTCACCAGCTCTCGGGTCACGCGTCCCCGCGACGCTGGCTGCATTGCCCCGCTGTATGACAATGTTGATGCGCTGCGCCAGATACTCACAAGCTCTCGGGTCACGCGTCGCTTTGACCGGACGCAATTTTTTTTATAACCTTGAGAACCACAGTATGGTAACCCTCGGACCTATGTCATTAATTCGGTCTCTGAGTACATCTATCCTATAGTCATATAAAATGTTTAAAAATAATAAAAACTCACCTTCGAAGATTTTAAGTATTGCATGTTTGAGAGGTGTTTTCACTTTTATAATTTCACAGATTTAGCATTTCGTTTTACACTAGTCTTAGTCACGCTCCATCTATTGTCAAATTATTAACACGTTTGTTTTCCACTTTCTTTTTAAAGCTAAATTTAGTCATGTGTCGCGAGGGGTTAAGCGACTCAAGTGTTTTGACGTATCGATGAGTCAAAAAGTAGCTGTTGACAAATACTGATATTTGTTTATTTTTATTTTGCTAGAACAGAGATGAATGGTGGCCTAATATACGCATAAAAACATGAAACAAAACTAAAAATTAAAACTAAAACTATGAAAACAATTCTATATATATTATTATAATTGCTTAACATTTACGAAAAAACGTATAAATTCTTTAAATTGTCTTTGTACATTTCAAAATAAAATAAAATGTCATATCTCGCGAAGAACCGACGGCCGCTCGGGCAAACGTGTTGTCGAGTGAAGACCACGACTCGGTAAACGTAGTGTAGGACGCCCTCCGACCGTATACATAGGTACATTCACATCCGGAACAAATATCTCCAGACTGACATTTATCTCGAGGAAAAGATTTTGTAAGTCAAACCTTAAGCCATTTCCGAGCCAAGTGAGCCGTAAACTGAAACAACATACAGCTGGGTGTGTGACCCAGATTAATGTCAAGTGAAAGTATGGAGACAATGCCTAAACGTTCGTAGCTAAGTGGAAAGCTGAGTCTAGACGAGCCTTTATGTCCTTACCGTGCTAAATTTTAAGTAGTTATATGTATGTCCTTAAAAGACAGTGACTGTTAAAACATGTGTCTTTGGTCGGCAGGTAGAAAATGCTGAGGCATTAAGCCCACCCTTTGAATCCTAATGCAATAAAATTTTAAAATAACTACATAGTATAATAAATAATAATAATAATAATAATCATTTATTTCAGACCATAGAAAAGTAACAGATTATAATTAACTTATTCTACGGTCCATAGTAATATATACCTTAAAACTAGCATACATAAAATATAAAAGGACTAATAAAGTCGCTTCCCGATGTCTGTTTGTCCCTATGTATGCTTAGATCCTTAAAACTACGCAAACGCAACGAATCTTGATGCGGTTTGTTTTAATAGATAGAGTGATTCAAGAGGAAGGTTTATACATATGCATAATAAATAATACATGCATTCGCACCCGTGCGAAGCCGGGGCGGGTCGTTGTTAAATATATAAATATATTTGAAAATAATATCCACTTTTGACACTGCGATCGAAGAATATTAAATTTTCCAATCCCAACATTTTGTCACCGACTTGTATTCTAACGAGAAGCATCATTAAAATATTTTAATGATGCTCGAAAAGCAAAGTAGGCAATAAGTTGAATGACCCATGAGTTATATTCTCCGTGAGTCAGATCTGTCACCTTATGACATGTGGACTGTTATATAAACTGACGCACTGGGTCAGTCATGCTGTTTAAATAAGCTTCTTGGGTTCCGTAGTCAAGTGAATTCTTAACTCTAGCTTAACGGAGGCATCTATGTATTTTATTTTATTACTAGCTGCGCCCCGCGTCTTCGCCCGCGTTGATATATAAATATTTTCTCACCGTTTAAACCTTCCCTGGACTAAGACAAACATTGCGAAATGAAAATCAGCAAAATCGGCCCAGCCATTCTCGAGTTTTAGCGAGACTATATACCTCTATAATACATAAGAAGATTATGTTGAAAAAATCAAATTGACGACCTCTGTGGCGCGGTGGGCGGAAGTCCGCCTGCGACGCAGGAGTATGCGGGTTCGATTCCCGCCTCGGGACAATTGCGCGTACGATCTGCAGGTATTTGTCCCAGGTGTTCTGGTCGTTTTTCTATGTATAATAAATAATAACTATGTAATGTATTGTATTATGTATATCAGTCATCTAGTACCATAATACAAGGTATGCTTAGCTTGGGGCTAGATAATGTGTGAATTGTCCAAGATTATTTATTATTTTTAAAAATATAGCTTACACAAACATGTTAGTATAATAAATTAATCAATAATGCTGGACAATTCACACAGCATCATCTAGCCAACTATACAGAGGTCGACATCATATCCACATAGTCCACTGCTGGGCATAGCTTAGGTATTTTACATAAAAAGAATATGAACATTTCATGACACTTAGTCGAAAAAATAAAAAATGGTTTCCACTCCAATTCTCATTCCTTATTACTTACTAGATGCGCCCTGTGGCTTCGCCCGCGTGGAAATCTATGTGTCAAATGGTTTATAAACCTTCCGCTTGAATCACTCTATCTATTAAACAAAACCGAATCTAAATCCGTTGCGTAGTTTTAAAGATATAAGCATACATAGGGACAGACAGACAGCGGGAAGCGACTTTGTTTTATACTATTTAGTGATAAGGGTTCCATATCCAACAGGACCCTAATATTTTTCACCCGGTACCCTAAAAGTTCAAAATAACCAAATATGTAAACAAAACTATAACTCAATTAGTTTGAAATGTCAAACGGCTCATAACAACTGACTCATCGACTTTCTATCAACGAGTTATGTTATCTCCTAGTCTAATTAGTGACTCATGCATGATAGTCATACAAGATACCCAAGAATATTCTTGTATTCTGACTTTCCTTACGAATTTCTCCGAATTGAAAATTTCACGCTTTATTACTAGGTACTAGCTGCACCCCGCGGTTTCAACCGCGTGGTGATAGATTTTTTGGATAATATACAATATATCTTTATAAATTGACTATGTGTTATTCTGATGTATAAGCTATATTATTGTAAAGTTTCATTAAAATCCATTAAGTAGTTTTTGCGTGAAAGAGTAACAAACATCCATCCATCCATACTTACAAACTTTCGCGTTTATAATATTAGTAGTATAATTGAAATTGAAAATTGGTTTATTCAGATTAACGCCTTCGCCCTATCTCCGCAGGACACTGCGGCTTCGATTGCCGCCTAAAGACAAATATTTACAATCTGAAAATATTTGTTCCTTAGCTTGAGACTAAATAATGCTGAGTGAACTGTCCAGCATTACCTACTTTTTTATTTTTACCGCCAACCGGACTCTGGCTTCTTATTGGTAACGACCTGATTTCAAACCTTCGTTCGTGAATCAATAGATCTATGAAATCAATGGATCTCGACTAATATCAATCAATCAATAAGTTATGTGTGTCACGTCTGTTCTACAGCCTTGAGGTAACGGTACTCGATGACGTCACACGTTTCGGTATACCGACCATAGACAATTAATTTTAGAGAGTTATTATAAAGGAGTTCGAATTTTATTAAACGTCTCAAAAGAGGTCCATGTACCGTAAAAATTATAGAGATAATTAGTCCATGGAAAAGTAAATAAACAGATATGTACATGGTTGAACAAAAAAGAGATTCGATTTTTGCGAAATAAATAATTTCGCCATACAAAAGACATGAACGCGCTCTACCGATTTTGAAATTTTTAAAATGGAAAACAAATGAAATGAATTCTTTTTTTATGATTAATAATTAAATTTAGAGAATGGCCTTGCGAAAATTAATTGAAGCCTCATTATATTACGAAGCTTTTCACGCGTAGTTTTAGTTTAAGAATTAGGCAGGTATGTTGTTTAGTTAGAGATCAAACTTCCATAGAAATAATAAAATTACAAGGAAAATTAAAAAAAGCTCTAATTGGGTACAATTTCCTTAAACATTATTTTTAGAGGTTTCTACAAGGTTCCGGAAAAATCCTACATAATCATAAATAAGTACTTGTGTACTTGATGTTCGTTTACTTACAAAATATTTTTTTAAATCTCAGCCTATTTAGTCTCACTTTGTACCACGCGCTAGTAGAAGCTGACTTCTATACTACAAAATAAATGAATAGTGAAGTAAAAACTATAAACGTTTGAAAATAATTACAGACGCCATCTATTGTCAACTCTCTGAATCACTTATCAGCTAGCAAGGATAGCTTTAGCAAGGATGCTATTAGCTTTTTGAGGTTCTGTGACTCAAACGGCGATATGTAGATGTCACTAGTTGTACCAAACTGCTCATGAGATAAAAATCGATAAAAACTCTACTAACTACCTATCTAGGTACAAGTTAGTTTTTCTGTAACAAAAATAAATAAATATAAATAAATAATGCTGGACAAGCAACACAGCATAATCTAGACCAAAGCTAATCAGAGCTTGTGTTATGGGTACTGATATACGTATCCTTATTACAATATACAATACTCGTAGTTAGCTACTTTTATCAAAGAGATACCCAAAACATCCGGAACAAATATATTCAGATCATACAAATATTTGACACAAGGCGGGAGTCGACCCCGCAACCTCCTGCGTCGGTTTTGTTTTAAATACTAAATAATGTAAATACTAAAAAGACGACAATGTGGCGCGGTGGGCGAAGATCCGCTTGCGACGCAGGAGGTTGCGGGTTCGATTCCCGCCTCGGAACAATTGTGTGTACGATCTGCAGATATTTGTTCCGGGTGTTCTGGTCGTTTTCTATATATAATAAAAAAAATATCTATCTATGTAATGTATTGTATTATGTATATCAGTCATCTAGTACCCATAACACAAGCTCTGCTTAGCTTGGGGCTAGATGATGCTGTGTGAATTGTTCAGCATTATTTATTATTTATTTTATTATTTAATACGTTTAGTTTTTAGTTCTTTTACATCGTTTGGCAGTTTGTTGTGAATTTTGATCGCCATATCAAACATTTTCGTTTTGTGAATTTAGTGAGTGTACCTATTCGTTTTAGGTAATATCTTGACTAGATAAGGATTTTGTTATAATAATTCGTAAGACCTCGCACTCGGGGTAATCTCTAAGAAATTAAATAATATCCCAAAAAACAAAAAAATACGGCGCAAGGGGTTGGTAGTCCCGCCAAAATCGAAGATTTTTGGGATGTTATTTCATTTCTTAGAAACTAGATAAGGTAATAATTATGTTGGATAAATTAATGACATATTGTTTCTATCTTTTCAGGTCCGGTACCTCTGGCTAGGAATATAAGACATTTGCCCTGCATATCCAGACGAACAGGCCAAGAAGGTCTGTGCATGTTCGCCATAGACTGCCTCAAAGCCAACGGCACCCATCTTGGTACCTGCATCGATCGATTCTACTTTGGATCCTGCTGCCAGATCGCTGACAAAACCATTTTACCGATCCTAACTAATCATATTGACGATAACTCAATAGATGGCGCTAGTTTCGTCCATCCGCAGACTGACAAAATCAACTTCGAGTTTAGAAAGACGACAACTGAAAAGGCTGTCACTAAAACGGAAGTGGAAACTAAGTCTGATGAAACAACTATTGATAATAAGATTGAGAAAGTTACTGCTGATCCTAAGGTGACAGAAATGCCGGTCAGACTATCGACTTTCCAAACAGTTTCAGCTGAAGTCAGCAGTATAGCAACAGAAAAGGTAGAAACGGAAAAAGTTTCGGAGGGAACCACTATTTCAACAACCCAAACTACCCCTGTAACTCTAAAACCAAAGCCGACTAGAAAACCAACAAGACCCTCTACATTTTCAAGACCGACATACAAACCTTATAATATAACCCGTCCACAATATACACAGTCAACCTTCAGACCAAAACCAACGAAACCAGTTGTAAACACAACTAGAAAACCACCGTACAGACCGCCACCTAAACGACCATCGACTAAAAAACCCTTACCACTACCACCGAGGTTGAATATCACTATCCTACCCCAATCAACGAGTTCCAAACCTCTTTTCACTAGACCACAATCAGTTATTACATACATCAACACAACAAATGTTAAGGATGAGGCTAATGAAATAACAACAGCCAAAGAAGTCATTACTACAGAAAATATTGCTGTAACTACTGAAAAAATTGCAACAACTGAAAGACTTCCAGCAACAGAGTATGTTGCAACAACAGAAAAATTGTTAACAACAGAAAAAATTGCGACAACAGAAAAGGTGTTAACGACAGAAAAGTTACCAACTACAGAAAAACTAGCAGAAACTGAACCTACAACAGTATTCCTAGAACCAATTACAGAGAAAATTGAAAAAACAACTGAAGCTATAAAACCTACGGAAGAAATCAATGAAACAACCCTCGAAGTCACAGAAAAAGAGACCGTAAGACCGGTGACTGAGGCTGATATTCCTGAGCCAGAAATAACGACGACATCAACTGAGTATCCACCGTTTGCAACATGGTCTTCGAACTCCGATGCCACTAAGATGCCTGAGAGAGTTACTGAAGCTTCTACAACAACTACCGAAGGTAAGAAACATACATACTTTGCTGATTTCAGTTAACCGCGATACTATATCCAAACTGCATGCGAAAAGCTAGCCAAAGTACTCAAGTAGAAACTTTTTATGGTTGAAACAAATTAATTTTGATATTAGCACGGACTAGTTTTCATTTCATCATGTATAGAATTCATAATTTCATGCTCAAATTCGGTAAGGAAACATGTGCGGTTTTTTTTTATTAAATCTGTGGAACATTGGTTTTTATCTATACAACGACCTTAAATTTTTTATGGATTATATTTGAAAAGAATTTCTGACAAGTTTTGCCGTATTTCCAATTCCAAGATTTGGCAAGGATATAAAATCTTTCCATTATTAATTAAAGCTATCAATGACCTCAGTATTCCAAATTCAAAATTACAGAATCTAGACAAGATTCCACGTTTGAAATTCCATTAGTTACCAATCAAATTCAAAACTTTAGTGGAGATTCTATACTTCAACTTCTAGATTCCACAACCTTGTGAACTTGTTCTTTGTGAAAATATTGATACCAATGATTAATGTTCAGTTATTTTGTGCACCAAAATGTATGTCATTTTTCATTATAAACGCCTACAGACAGTTCATCGACTTATGCCACGAGTTATAAGGTTAAAAGTGGCTATTACTCGTAATTTGAGAGTGTGAAAAATTATCATAACAACTCGGTGAGTCATAATGTATTTAGAATGGAGTTCAATGATTTGTTGACAAAAACTAAATAAAGTAGATTTTTATTTGGACAGTTGTCGGTTTTGTCTCCTTTTTGAGTCATTCGAAATGAGATATTGGTGTCGATGTCAGAACGATAAGAGAAATATTATTCTTCTTACTACTAGTAATTGGCCGTCCTTATATATATATATATACTTAATCTTTCTTGTTTTATATAGCCGTAAGTTTTTCGAAAATTATATAAATAAATATTTAATCTAAGGTCTAATCTAAGGTCAGAGTTGGAAAATATACTCGTAGATAGGTTAGTCTCGATTATTTTCTGTTTTCTGTTGGTTTCTACATTATCAGAGTATAGGTACTCAAAAACTAAACAACATCTTTCAACTACAAATACAAATTTATTTATTCATAAAGCTGTTAGGTTTCTAATGTCGAGTCTAATCGATAAGTTTTTTAAATTTATTTATTTACCAACTTAAAGATATTGTTACATAAAAAAGCTTCAAAATAACACGAAGGAAACCACAAAGGTTTGTATAGATGTGTTAGTAGCTGAGAGTCAGCTGGAATAAAATCTCATAGGTTTAATTAAACAATAAAATTATTAAATCAAAATTATTAAATCATCATCAATCATATCTCTCGGGTCGGTCGCAGTGTGTCCGCTTCGATGAGTCTCACTCAGACTGGTGCGACATTACTGCTGGCGTACCGCAGGGAGGTATTCTATCACCTCTACTCTTTTCCCTCTTTATTAACTCTATCACTCTTGTCATTTCCTCCAAGTATCACCTGTATGCTGACGACCTGCAAATTTACTGTCACTTCAAGGCCGATGAGATATCCATGGGTGTAGACCAAATTAACTCTGACCTCAACAGTATTCACGTATGGGCAAAGGCCTTTGGCCTTTTGGTCAACCCAACTAAGTCTCAGGCCTTAATCTGTGGCAGCCCTTACATGCTGAACAAAGTTCGGCAAACACTCACTTCCCCTCTCTTCTACAGCGACTCTCCTATTACCTTCTCAGCTTCTGCCAGGAATTTAGGAGTCATCTTTGAGCCTACACTATCCTGGCAAAAGCACGTCAACGCAATCAGCCAGCGAGTCCACTACTCATTTCATTCCCTCAAACGTTTTCAAAAGTTCCTTCCTTTAGAAACCAAAATTACATTAGCCCAATCACTCCTTCTTCCCCTATTAGATTATGCTGACTCCTGTTTTCTTGATGCCACGGAGGAAATGCTCAACAAATTGGAACGTCTGCAAAATTTATGCATCCGTTTTATTTTCGGTTTGCGTAAATATGATCACGTCTCTATGTTCAGAGATCAGTTAAAATGGCTTCCGATCCGCCGCCGGCGTGATTTGCATGTTCTCTCACTTCTGTATAACATTCTGAACAATCCTCTTTCCCCTTCTTACCTCCGTGAGCGTTTTGAATTTCTTTACCCTCGTGATAGACCGTGTAGATCCTCTTTGTCCCTTCTCCTTAAATTTCCTGCTCACTCATCCAGCCGCTACGGTGGCTCCTTTACTGTTGAATCGGTCAGGATGTGGAATTCTCTTCCACACAATATTCGTGCTAGCCCCTCACTCTCCATTTTCAAGCGTAAAGTCAAAGAGCACTATCTATCTTCATGATTCTGTTGTAATCTATGTATTTAATATATGTATCTATTAAGTATATGTATTATATGTAAGTATAGAATTTAGGTTAAATAGTATTTTATTATAGTATTTAGTAGTATGTATAGAATTTAGCAGTATATATAGTATTTAGTAGTATATTGAATAAGTAAGTTAAAATTTAATCTTCTGTCTATTTATAATTTTATTTATGCACATGTACCCACTTCTCTCTTTACTTTATCTCTCTCTCCCAATAAGGTTTGCTGGAAGAGAACTCTTTTTAGGGTTAAGTTCACCTTTGTATACATTTTCTAGAATAGGTTTTATATATAGTTTAACGTGCAAAAAGTATAAAATAAATAAAATAAAATTATTCAATTTCAGGCTTTAAGATTATAAATTGGAATTAGGTAAGTAAAATTGATCAGTAACTGAATCAAACCCCCTGATAGATAGATAGATAATTCTTTATTGCACACTAAGTATAAAATGACAATGTAAAATAAAAACTTAAAAAAACTAGATACAATTGGCGGTCTTATCGCTCAAGAGCGGACAACCATGGATGGATAGGATTGTGGACAGTAATACTTACATGGAAATATACTACATACATATCATAAAATATATATACTTATTTATATACATAGGGACTCGGTTATGCGTTAGTGACAGCAGGACAAATAGTTTTAAAGGTTGGTAGCGACTTAGCACGCCTCACCGAAACTGGTAATGCGTTCCATAGTTGTACAGCCCGGGCAGTAAAGGAATGGGCGAAGAAATAAGTAGAGTGAGCTAGTACTTGAAGCATAAGGGTTGCCGAAGAGCGCAGAGAAAGAGTGTGAGAAAGATGAAGAAAGGTGAAACGCTCTTTGAGATAATGATGTAGGTTCGGTAAGAAGTGCGATCTAAGTTTATATTTTATGTTATTACCTAGATACCTTATTAGTTAGATACCTATTAGTTACCCTAGGGGCGTATGAATGAATATGTCCAGTTATATTTAGCGAGGCATATAATTAAGGTATATTATAATGTTATGAGAAGTTATACAGATTCAAGGTCTTAAGACATTTTTACACTTCATAAATGAAATGTAAAAATTTCTATACAGGTTTTTTTGAGAAGGGCGGTGATGGTCAAGTCCTAATCCACAAGAGATAAAAGTCGAAGGAGTCATGCGCTCGATTTTTTGATTTTTTTTATCCTGTATTAGAAATATTACTGTATGTAATATAGTCAATTTTTTAATATTATTATAATGTATCACTAAATTATCAAATATATTAGAAATTTAATTATAATGAAAGATACCTAATTATTATTTACAATGGACGTGTAAAATGCTATTTTTATTAGGTAATAAATTCTTGTATTCACTAACTGTTTGGCCTGACTAACTAGACCTCTTTCGTTTCATGACCTATTTGGCTTAACTAAATGAAGACCTCTTTCGCATCATGACCTCCTTCGCGAATGTCAAAAAAAGTAAATTAAGATAACACTATCAATCAAAAGCTCATCTGCTGTCATCAATGGTGGAAGAAAGTGCGCAGGTCTGTAATTTCACTACCTTGACCTGGCATAGAGACGTGATTGGCATGGCAATCGTATCTACGTAGGTACTTTAGTTCTGTAGGTTCAAACTTATAGGTTACTAGCTGCGCCCCGCGGCTTCGCCCTTGTGGATATGTATGTGTGAAATGGTTTAGAAACCATTAATTTTTCGTTGTTTTCCTGCCTAGGCTGAGCCTGTATCGAGAAAATCAGACAGGATAGTATTTCTTATGTAATCCAAATGTTAAACGATCAACGTTTAACAATATCATGTATTATATTATCTGTGACAATATGCAGTGGCGTAACTAGCGTGGCAAGTTTGCAAAATGCCACGGGCCCGTTTTGGCTTTCATTTTTTTAAGTTACCTTTGTACTAAGTTGCATACACAAGTAACAAATCACTTTTTTGACATTCGTAGTTTGCGATTTTCAAATACGCGATGAGAAGCATTATTTTAAATATAAATTCCGATGAATTTGCCACGGGCCTGGAACCGAACGGTATAGTCAAGGACAATAATGCAAAAATGCTAAACGACACCTAATCATCTCGTCGATTGAAATGAATATTTAAAACAATGCAAAACAAAACCGAATTCGTTTTTAAGGCACGCATGTACATTCTAAGATCCGGCGGTGACATTTCTATAGCCTCAGATAATAATAAAGCTGTACAAAGACAATCTGCCCCTGATCTGAGCTGCCCCGTTATCACTTTCAATGCCCAAGTGGACCAAGACAGTCACGGAATGACGTGACAGAGAGAAATGAGTTCATCGTAAGGAGGATCGTTGTGTTAGACTGATTTATCTGTCGTGCATAGCGAAACTTGCCAGGACTTAAAATAGAATTTATGCGTGTGGCAATACATATTATTTTGTACATGATAAAATAAATACAAAACATTTTGGAAGGATTCAGTTTATTTATCATGCACAAAGAATAATATCGGTAAACGTAGTGTACGACGCCCTTCGACCAGGTGGGATGACGACCTGCGAAAGACTGCAGGTAGATGCTGGATGCGTCTAGCTGAAAACAGGGCGCTATGGCGTTCATTGTGGGGAGGCCTATGTCCAGCTGTGGACTAACATAGGCTGATGGCAATTATGATGACGAAATGCTCATTTTTATTTTACTTTTAATTTTGACTAAACCTGAGTACGTTTTTAAAATAAGTTAAGAATATTATATCTGTAGGTAGAAATAATTTTAAGAATTAATGATTGTTGAATAAAAAATGTTAAGTATTGATTTTGCTCATTTTATTACAATTTACAGAGACCTGGTCACCAATAACACCACCAGAAGGCTGGATCCTCCTCTCAACCATCGCACCGAAACCAGAAACAACGGTTTCAAACCCAGAAACAAACCAAACCCCAACCACAGAGAACGATGAAACCACACCACAAATAACTGAAACCGAACCAAGCGTCATCGAGACCTTAGCACCCGAGCCAACAACACAAGCTACTAAAATCACAACCTTTACGTCTATCTCTGAAGTTGTCACACCAACCACAGCTAAAGTGACGACCACAACCACTGAAGCACAACCAACTGTTAAAGTGACAGAATCACCATCTACTTCAGTGACTAAAGCACCTACAAAAGTGACAGAAGCACCTACAAAAGTGACTGAAGCACCTACAATAGTGACTGAAGCGCCTACCACTAAACTGACAGAAGCACCTACTACTAAAGTCACAGAAGCTCCTACAACCACTGAAGTGACATCCCCGACCACTGTAACAACTCTTAGTCCTACCACTACTGAAGTAACCACTACTAAATTGGAAGAGAAGCCAGAAGTAACGAAGCCGATACAAGAGTTCACGGTTAACGTTACTCTGTCTCCTACAGTTCCTACTTCTACGTTTACCAGTGTTAGTAATGAAACGAAGGGAAATGAGACTTCAACTGAGAGTAGTATGATTGGTAAGTTTGGTTTTATTTGTAACTAGCTGCGCCCCGCGGCTTCGCCCCCGTGGAAATCTATGTGTCAAATAGTTTAAATGATAAAAAGTATCCTATGTTAGACTCCTGGTTCTAAGCTACCTCTCCACCAATTTTCAGCTAAATCGGTCCAGCCGTTCTCGAGTTATAAGTGTTGTAACAAACACGACTTTCTTTTATATATATAGATTTGAGGGTAGTACGACTGGTAAGTTAGGTTTTATTGACGACATGTTTCTGCCGACAGCTTTGCACATGTTGTGTCTATGGAACCGTTTTAAGTTTATTTATATACCATGGAAACTGATTTATGGCTTCGCACGCTTTGTTTGTATGGAAACGTTTTTAGGTTATTCCTCTCTCTAGGAACTCATTTATGGGATAAAAAGTATCCTATATTTTATTCTAGGTCGAGAACTATCTGAATGTAAAAATTCAGCCTAATGCGTTCAGTAGTTTTGGCGTGAGGAGGTAACAAAGATCCATGCATCAAAACGTACGCATTTATAATATTGGTGTGATATTGTCTTTTATACAAAGAGCCATGGCACAGTTTTAACATCATTCAGACATCAAAGACACATGGACACACACACACACATGTGGACACTCACGATAGGGCTGGTCCACCAGTTCAAAGTCTCTCAGCGAGCTATGGAAAGAGCTATGCTCGGAGTCTCTCTGAAGGATAGGATTCGCAACGAATACATCCGACAGAGAACCAACCAAAGTTATCGACATAGCTCAAAGAATTAGCAAGCTGAAGTGGCAGTGGGCCGGCCATATCTCGCGAAGAACCGACGGCCGCTGTTGTGATGTTCTGATCGTTTTCTATGTATAATAAAAAATATCTATCTATATAATGTATTGTATTATGTATATCAGTTATCTAGTACCCATAACACGAGCTCTGCTTACATGGGGCTAGATAACGCTGTGTGAATTGTCCAGCATTATTTATTTATTTATGTGTTATAAATAGACATGTTTTAAAAGACAGTGTTCTAATCTACAATCGAATTTTAGCGGTGGAAACCTCAACGAATGCTACGACGACGGTGGAAACCACCACAGAGTTTGTCAACATGTCCGATTATAAAAATGGTAATTTTTTTTTTATTTTACTACAATTGCATCAAGAAGGTAATATAGTACTCTACCTACAATGTGCCTCTCTGTACAGAGGTGGAGAGAGGAGAAGACGACCGATGTGGCGCGGTGGGCGAAGCTCCGCCTGCGACGCAGGAGATTGCGGGTTCGATTCCCGCCTCGGAACAATTGTGTGTACGATTTGCAGATATTTGTTTCGGGTGTTCTGGTCGTTTTCTATGTATAATAAAAAATATCTATCTATGTAATGTATTGTATTATGTATATCAGTTATCTAGTACCCATAACACAAGCACTGCTTACCATGGGGCTGGATAATGTTGTGTGAATTGTCTGATATTAAAAGAAAAGAAAAAATCTATGCTTTGGTACCTACCTACCTATTTAATTTTAGAATTTCCAGAATTAAAAAATAGTGTTGTGCTTAATCCAAAAACTCGTAAAGTCCGGATAATTTTAGCTCTCTTTCCTGTCTGTAAAAATAATTTGAGTCTCTTTTGTTCTCTACCCCTAACTCTAACTGCGCTAATACGTAATACTACCTAAATATTTGAGTATTTTTTTTAAACTAACATACCTATTTATTAGTATTATGTTACTTTTGTTCACAAACTTTTGTAAATTACATTGTGTTTGAATCCATTATCCATAACTTTACAAAAATATTGCAAGAAAACATTGTGCCGCGATCCGTAACCCTGAAATACAAATCACAATTGTCTATATTCATATCTTGGAACCAATTCACCGGTTACCGTTGCTAAAGCCACAAAACCTACAAACTATTCTAAATAATAAGGAAGTGTTCGAATCGCTACTTCTACTAGATTGCCTCGTAAATAATTATTTTAATAATACCTTTACGTCTACAATTGTTTGAGTAATTGTGTGAGTTTGAGGAATTAAAACGTGAATTGATTATGCAGTCAGCTGATGAGTTCCTAAGTCGCCATTTTGAAATGTGTTATATATAGAGTTTTGGTTAATAAAGTGCGTAAGCCCTCGCAATCGTGGTAATCAAATAAACAAAAATATTTATTTACAAAATAGAGATACCAACAAAAAAAAACTTACATTAAAACTTCTATGTAGATATCAATTTATACATAGTATCCATTTTAGAGTGGAGCGTCAATGTATGAAAAAAATAAAGTAATGTAATCGATTTCGAATACCTGCGAAAAGTTGCATAGGGCCAAGGCAATAACAAGTGTATATTTATTTTATTTTTTAAATATATTTTTTAGCCCTCTACCGCCGTTTGAAATTTGATATTTTTTCTTTTAACGCATCTTTCGAAAAAAATTCTACTGCTGAACTCAATGATAAATTACGATTTATTTTAAAGGGATAGGGTAAATAAAACATCAATATAATGATTATACATATAATAGATCTTGATAAAGTATGTTCTCGAATCTTGCTCTACATATAATTTCGGTTCCGCTTATTCAATTTCTTAGGTTCTTCTTATTCTAAAAACAAAATGTTTTTACAAAGAATGGTTACCAAATTGTTTTAAACATAAATAACAAAAGTACGTACCTTACCAATTCTTAATAGTAAATACAATCATCATCATCGTATAGCAGTCCACTGCTGGACATAGACCTCCCCCAATGAGCGCCATAGCGCCCTGTCTTCAGCTCGCCGCATCCAGCATCTACCTGCAGTCTTTCGCAGGTCGTCATCCCACCTGGTCGGAGGGCGTCCTACACTACGTTTATCGAGTCGCGGTCTCCACTCAAGAACACGTTTGCCCCAGCTTTTGTAAATGCAATAATAACATAAAAATCTAAAAGTCTTCGTGAATGGAGGGTTGCCTAATTTTTATTAACCTTTAACTCAATAAAAACAATAAAACAATTTAAACGAATTATCAACAATTTTTAGTTACATAATTTATTAAACAGACAAAAGATTTAATTAGTTACGTGATAATAATTGCAGTTGATAGCGTGAATAGTTGAAATGTTGCTGGTTAAGGTTGATTTAATTTCGAGGATGTTTTTTCTTAATCGCTTATAATCGATTGTTTCTACATGACTTTTGATGTCAAGTGTTTAATCATTTCTATATTCTACCAAAACTGGGCAAACAGATGCAATAAATAATTCTTGTAGTGTGTGTAGTGTCTTAACACTTTGACTGCGATTTTTTTTCGACGACTGCGATCTTTTTCTTAACCTAAAAAATTCGTGCTGCCGCTCTACACAGCGGTTGTGTTGCGCCGCACATGCGTTTCGTTGTCGTTCGAAAAATATTACGGCCGTGCTGAGTCACAAGATCTGTATTTTCTCAGCCGCTGCGCTAGTGTGGATTTACGCATATTAGTTACTTGTAAAAAACACATACCGTGTGATTTCAGCACTCAAAGTGTTAATAGTCTAATTTTAAGCATATGATATTGTAAACTTAGCTTAAAGTACCACTTACTACCTACTTTGTTCAGATAACTTAGTTGAATGTATCTGTATTAAGGCTTTATTATTATGTCTCTCATTTACCATGATCTCGGGCTATAAAGTGACCCGGTCCTTTGGAAGGCTTGCGTGGGGCCGAAGCCAACAGCACAGAGACCCTTTGAGAAGTTAATCTAAAGGCGAAGGCTACACATAGCGGGTATCATCCTCGGGTGCACAATATGATACACCCGAAGATGGTATCCGCCAGGTGTAGAGACTATTGCAAAGAAAAATTTAAGAAATAAAACCAGGCTATTGTGATGGATGGATGGACTGGGTATATTATTATTATTATTATATTCTTATCTACATTGTTTAGGGTGGCGTTCACCGGAAGATAATCGAAAAGTTAGTTAGCAGATTCATCAGTTAACTTTGACTTAAAATATATGACATCTTATGAACATCAAAAACAATAGCTAAGTAGGTATGTTTTTTTTAAGTTGGTTACGATGGTTATGGGTTATTAAGGCCTTTTTGAAGAAAACATTTATTATTTATAATAGGTATTTTTAATTCAAAATTTAACTTGTCGAATTCAACTTTTGAATTCTTATCTTAATAAAACTTCTTATAATAATTATGTCGTCTTGGTATCGTAGCAAATTAATTTAAAAAGTACATCTTTACGTTTAAAATAAGTAACTTAAGATAAGCCCTTCAAGTAGGTATAATACAAATTTAAAAAATATAAAGTAGGGTCTGAATTATCGTACCTAAGTAGAACAATTTTCCTTACAAGCTAAGCACTAAAGGCCCTTGAGACCGCATAAACGACGTTCCCAGGTTAAAAACCGAGGTTAAAGACCTTTTGACAAATGTATCTTTAGTCCATCTTTAGCCGCATATTAAACAATGATAAAAAAAGTAAAAAAGAACTCCGTTCGGAATTCAAACAAAGAGTTGACAGCGCACGATGCGCACGGCCAAGGCAAGAGCAAGGACGTTGGTGGTTGAAAACTATTATTAAATTACTATACGTTGTATTTTCAGCTTTATAGTTATTGGCATAAAATCATTAATCATTTTTGCTGTGGAATTCCTGGGATTTCTGATAAATAAGTGCCGTATTAAAGTTTAAATGTCACGTGTTGTTTTCCTGATATGTGTTAAAGTGCAGTGTTGTGATTATCGATCGTAAAAAACGTTACAAAGTTTTTTAAAACATCGTTATATTTTATTAAATCGGGCTATTACTAATTTTCCAAAATTAATAAAGTGCAGCACATTAAAACCAAAATCAATCGTGTAATATAAAAAGTGTTGGTTCATTCAATAAACATATCCAAGAGGACATTGATATTCAAAGTGACATTGATTAACACTATTCAAAAACCGATCGGCAATAAAAAACAACAAAAACTAAATGACTGACACATTAAGTCCAAAAAAACAAGCGCTCCTTTAAAACTACATAGATTGGCTGTAGGTATAATTTACAACCATAATGCAGTTGCCATTCATTCTAGAAAAAACTAGAACCTGACTTTTTAAAAACGTGTTCTTATTTTAAAATAAAACCGCTCTTCAATAAAGTGAACTTCATAAACAAAGAACGATTTCAAGCTATGAACGTGAGCGCTATTCCAAGTTCAAAATATCTTCAAAAAACTAGTGATGCGTACACATTCTTGTAACAATTTCATCCGGTCTTTCTGAATCTTAACATTTTCTAAGTGCACGTTGATCAAGACCATTATGTTTAAATAGCTAACGTGTAACGAAGAAGAATAAATAGCTAAAATTCTATTATACTCGACGCTCCTTGAAAAACATTTAAACTAGTGATGTGGTCTATTTATTTAACATTTTAAGCCGGACTTTTAAACATGAACTTATCATCAAAAGCAAAACCATCTAAACTAGTGATGTGACCTATAACATTTTCATCCGGACTTTTCAACATACGTTCCTAAAACCATGATAATATACGTGTACTCAATGTTTCCCCAAAAGAAAAACTATCTCCTTAATAACTGATGCGACCAAACATTTCTATAACATCTTTATCCGGACTTTCCGATAGAACTTTCTAAAAAATGATGATATATTCAACGCTAAAGAAAAACTATCACCTAATTTAGTGATGCGACTAAACATCCCTGTATCATTTTTATCCGGACTTTCCGATACAACTTTCTAAAAAATGATAATAAACTCAACGCTCCTGTTGCTGGCAGTTTGCGGACGCAGGTTGTGGCAGGCCCCGACCGGCAGGATCGTCGGCGGCCAGAAGTCTGGCTTCGGGATGTGGCCTTGGCAGATATCCCTGCGACAGTATCGGACCTCGACGTATCTGCACAAGTGTGGGGCAGCGCTGTTGAATGAGAACTGGGCGATTACGGCTGCGCATTGTGTTGAACAGTAAGTTTTTTTTTCAAATAAGGTTTCCCTGTTGTGCTAAGTACGCTTGTACAAAATAACGGCTATTTATTTATGTAACAGTATCTGTCTTTCAAGGATTCATAATTCATTTATTGTTTGTGAGTCAGGTAATGTATAGTCATATAGATTTAAATTCAATACTATCTCAACGACTTTATTCATAGCGGATGCTGGTCACATTAGTTGCAAAGCAGTTGAACAAACACAATGTTTAGAACGAGCTTTCATTAGAAAGGGAGCGAAACAAGCCACTAATATTATAACTGACCATAGTTCACCATTCAATTCATTTATTTCAGCTTCACAATAATGTAAGTACATGTTACAGCCATAGTTATAAGAAGGAACTTACATAATTTAAAAATGAAAATATAAACATTGCAAGCGAAAGAGACGCATCCTGCGTTTACAAACTCATGGCATTATGTGTGTGCGTCCAGTACCATTGCCAAACCTGAAACCTACCTGTACAATTAGTACTAGTTATTCAAAATATTGTATGTCCGAAATGTATTGTATGTCAGAGATAAATTGTTGTTACTGTGTTATTGATTTAAAGACTTTTCCTATGGATGTTTTTCACAATTTTACTATAAATATATTCTTATTCTATGATTTTTTTTCCAGTGTCCCACCATCTGAGCTGTTAGTCCGTCTCGGCGAACACGACCTAGCGAACGAGGACGAACCGTACGGGTTCGCGGAGCGTCGCGTACAGATCGTGGCTAGCCACCCGCACTTCGATCCGGCCACTTTCGAGTACGACCTGGCTTTGTTGAGGTAAGATACTGCCATCTCATGATCACCATCACTATTTTAGTCCACTGCTGGACAAAGGCCTCCCCCAATGAGCGCCATAGCGCCCTGTTTGCCATCTATCTACATATGTATATCCAAAATACATTTAGAACGGGATATTTACCATGATTTTATTTGGTAGTGGTAACGTTCGTAGGAAAAACGAATCGGGGTAGATCGGTATCATCATCATTAGCCTAGGTTAGTCCACTGCTGGACAAAGGCCTCCCCAATGAACGCCATAACGCCCTGTCTTCAGCTTGACGCATCCAGCGTCTGCCTGCAGTCCTTTGCAGGTCGTCATCCCACCTGGCCGGAGAACTGCCTGCACTATACTGTCCTCCTCAAATGTATCTTAATCGGAGTAAAATAGGTCAGACTTGATCCGGCTGTTTAAAGTTGAAAAGAGAACCGGTAATTCGTTATCGTAAATACCCGGATAAAAAAGCAAGGCCCATCCCTATTTTATCATGAATTTTTCAGATAAGATACGAGATCACCCTCAAAACTCCACTTGTAGAACCAACCTACTTAAGTTTGCCCCTATGTCACTCGCTATATATTATATTTACTCAATGTTCTGTCCAAAAACAGCTTAGACATATTTTACGAAAACCTGCCGAAAGCCATGAAAAAGGCACAAAATGTTATTGAAACAAAATTATAAATTATTTAGTATTGTGTGTATGTACAAAAATATGTAATTTTTAGTATAAGTAGTTATAACATCGCCTTAGGGCTTAATAAAAAAACCTGCTACGTTATTATCTCAATAAATAAATAAAATATAACTTACACTAAACCATACGACGACCGATGCGGCGCGGTGAGCGAAGGTCCGCCGGCGACGCAGAAGGTCGCAGGTTCGATTCCCGCCTCGGGAAAAATGTTTGTATGATCTACAGATAGAGATAGATTTGTTTCGGGTGTTCTAGTCGTTTTCTATGTATAGTAAAAAATATCTATCTAGGTATGTCATGAATTGTAATGTATATCAGTTATCTAGTACCCATAACACAAGCTCTGCTTACCATGGGGCTAGATAATGCTGTGTGAATTGTCCAGCATTATTTATAATTAGTAGGTACAGTAAATCAATTGATTACCTTTGAAAATTAATTATTTACATCGCCAAAGTTTGCGTTTTGTAGTTTTATTTAAATAATTAATGAATTATCATCAGCAAGTAATATAGCAACTTTAAACAAGTTGCTATATTACTTGCCGAAGGTGTTATATTATAGCACCTTCGATACTTTAGTTTTGTTTTTTATATCAATAACATCCCATGATAAAAATAATGATAAAAAAGTATAACGATGAAAAATGATAGCGATAAAAAACAATAAAACTTACTTTTAAAATTCTGCGCTTAACGAAGTTGCTAATCTCTGTTTTATTATCATAAAACAAGTTGCTGAACCGTTTTTGATGAACTTAGCTAAGGTCAAGTGCAGTGGTGAGTGACCGAGTGCGGAATTATTCGCGTGGGATCGCGAAAACATGTATTTAAACGAATATCTTTCATAATAAAGGTTGCCTGAAAGAGATTGCTTTGAGTGATAAGGCCGTCAATTATATATAATTGTATCTACTTAATTGTCATAGTTAAATAGATACAGATATAAAACAGATTATTATACAGGAAACAATTCAGAATTAAATACTTGGAATAGAGGAAATATTAAGGGTGGCCTTATAGCTGAGAGCGATCTCTTCTAGGCAACCTTACTTTGATGGACTAGAGGAATAATATAGATGATGGCACTTGCATATATATATTAAGAGAATTCACTTATACATTATAGGTACCTACATAATTAAACTTATACGTGGATAATAACTTATTTAATATAATAATGAATAGTAAAATATATATATATATATATACATAGAATGCTTGATAGATATATTTGCATAGAATGCGCTTCCGTTGTCTGTTCGCTTCGATCTTTTAAACTACTCGGCGGATTTTGATGCAGTTTTCAGAAATAGATAGAATGATTCAAGAGGAAGGTTTATAAACCATTTGACACATAAATTTCTACGCGGGCGAATCCGCGAGCCCAATTAGAATAGAATAAAATATATCGTTACTGCACCATCAAATAAAAAAAAAATTATAAAGCTTCATTTGCATCACGTTCAAACCCGAACGAAGTCGCGGACGGAAGCAATAAAAGCTCTGACCGTGAAATATACAAAACATAAAATAAAATCCCAAACTGTCTAACGACTGGTTTGTGACCCGCGCTGCATACTAATTGATATCATCAGTATCAGCAGGAAGATCTAGCGAGGTTAGGGGCAAAAACCTGTTTCGTCTAGCTTTAAGTAGAGTTTAAAATTAAATTAAAAATGGGTTAGAAGCTTTAGGACTACATATTGATTTGTCTAGATAGCAGATAGGAGTAAATCGCTTTCTGACTAAATCTCGATATGACCACATCGCGTTAGGATGAAATTCCTAAAATTACAAAAAAAATAAAGAAAGAAAGAAAATATTTTTATTTATCTTAAAAACTAGCATACACAACAAACTTAAAACTACGCAAATTAATACTATATATATTACAAATTATTGTGCGTAGCAGTGTTCATGGCAAATATGGCCTTCACTCAGCATTGTGCTGGATGCCCACTAATGTGTCAGCCCAGCGCTGATTTTCAGTGAAGACCAGAGGGATCGTGTCACGTCACGGTCCTCAGGTGCGTGATTTATACATAAAAATAGTAAAAAAAATTGCATTACATTATTAGTTATACATTATACAATACTTATTTAAAAATTCTATCCTTTTTCATTCTAACAAACATATAAGACCGGTGGCTGTGGCTTGCTTAGTCAGGCCGAACAAATTACACTGTATACGAACTAAAAACTGCGAATAAGTCTGATTGATGGGTCGAATAGTTATGAACTTAGTTCTTTTATATTGATTATTAGTAAGTAGAAAACTTCTCAAATTTCATAGTACTAAGGTAGGTAAAAAAAATAAAGTGTTTTCCTCTTCACAATCAAGGGGCTTGATTTCATCATCAACCTATGTTAGTCCACTGCTGGACATAGGTATTTACGACCGATTTGGAGCGGTGGGCAAAGGTCATCCTGCAACGCAGGAGTAACTAACTTAGTTGGTGTTTTGCGAGTTTGTCACTTTACAAACTTGGTACTTTGCCAAGTTGGAGTTTTGCGTATTTGGACATATGCGTGCGTTGGCACTTTGCGAATTTGGTACTACGCGTCGAAATGAGTGTTGTGGGTTCGATTCCAGCCCCAGGGAAATATTTGTACGATCTGCATGTTTGTTTCCTTATGAATATCTAATAAAAATAGGTATCTATCAACGTAATGTATTGTATTATGTATATCAATTATCTACCTATAGCACAAGCTCTGCTTAGTTTGGGGCTAGATGATGATGTGTTGATTGTCCAGCATTAAAAAAAAATAGGCCTCCCAAGCCTAATTATTATTTTTATATGAGTACCTACTTTTTGGGTGAACAAAAAGCGTGAAACTCGCGTCATTGTCCCCGAACGCTTCCCAATATACAATTACTTAGTTTTCACTGTGGTTTTCACTTCTATCGGTAGTCCCCAAAGACTGCCCCGCATGTTTTTTCTTTTAACACTTTGACTGCGGTTTTTTTTCGACGACTGCGATCTTTTTTTTTACCTAAAAAATTCGTGCTGCCGCTCTACACTGCGGTTGTGTTGCGCCGCACATACGTTTCGTTCGAAAAATATTGCTGAGTCACAAAGATCTGTATTTTCTCAGCCGCTGCGCTAGTGTGGATTTACGCATATTAGTCACTTGTAGAAAACACATACCGTGTGATTTCAGCAGTCAAAGTGTTAATATTATATTTTTTTATAAATGTTCTCCTTGCAGGTTCTACGAGCCAGTGACGTTCCAACCCAACATCCTGCCCGTCTGCGTGCCTGACAATGATGATGACTATGTGGGCAGGAGTGCTTACGTCACGGGCTGGGGAAGACTCTTTGATGGTAAGAGAATAACAGTCTCTACATAGTATAAAATGAAGTCGCTTCCGCTGTCTGTTCGCTTAGATCTTTTAAACTACTCAACGGATTTTAATGCAGTTTTCAGCATAGATAGAGTAATTCAAGAGGAAGGTTTAGGTATAAATTTGATAAGTATGACACATAGATTCCCATGTGGTCGCCCAGAGGCCCACATGCCGAAAAGCCGCGGGGCGCAGCTAGTTAAAATTAAATTATTAAATTATTCTGGACAATTCACATAGCATGCGCTATGGCGCTATGGCGCCCATTGGGGGAGGCCTATGTCCAGCACTGGACTAATATATGCTGATGATGATGATGAAGAAATTCACATAAAGGCTTATTCAGACTAGGCGAGTGCAAAATTAATTAGGCATTCTACTTACTAACACCAATATCTTGTATTACGGAAGGTCCGATCCCAGGCGTCCTGTAAGAGGTCATATGCCCTCAAACCGTCCTTAGAGGCTTGTTCAAACTAGGCGAGTGCAAACTTAATTATTACTCTACTTACTGTCCTCTAAGATGACACAGGCCTTCAAACCCTCTATAAAGGCTTGTTCAGACTAGGCGAGTGCAAACTTAATTATATATTCCTGACACCAATATTTTGTATTACAGAGGGTCCGCTGCCAAGCGTGCTGCAAGAGGTGATGGTCCCGGTGATCAACAACTCGGCCTGTGAGGCGATGTACCAAGCAGCGGGCTACAACGAGCACATACCCAATATATTCATTTGCGCTGGACGGAGCAAAGGGGGCACTGACAGCTGTGAAGGTGGGTTGATGGTTTGAATTTAGATTCTGGGATGTTGAAAATTGAATGAGGAATTTAGAAATTCGAATTATGATTGTTAAATTGCCAGCTTTAAAGTAGCTACTGGAATTCTACATATAAAAACTACAGTGTTTTACTACAATCTCTAAATATTCGATTTTTTATGTTGAATCCGTAGGTACATTTGAATTTGTATGAGGGAACTCGAGTTTGGAATGTCGAATTTAGAGAATTTAATAATCTTATGAATGTTTTATTCTGCAGTTTTAAATGTAGAAAGGGTATTTTGAATGTGAAACTGCAATCTTGTGTGTAATATAGAGAATTTAATACATAGGTAAGTATGAATGTGTAATACGGGAATTTCAAGTGTAGAAAGGGTAATTTGCATGTGGAAACTTTTGAATATGCTCTGAGCTTATAAATAGGTATAAGAGCCCATGAGCCCATGAGGTCAATATGCGAAAGGTGTAAGGGCTTTTGCCATCTGCATCTGTGAGTGGCCATACAACCACTCACAGATGATAGTATTATCGTTACAGAAACCACAAAAACTGCTATGAAAATTGATTTTCATGACGAGAAAAACGTGATAGCGTGAATATGATACTAAAATGTATTATAGTTTTTATATCCTCCATTTTATAATTATCGTAATAATTACGCAACCAGTGCGTCCTACCCGTTATGACCCACGGAGCTGAGACGTGGACACTCACGATAGGGCTGGTCCACCAGTTCAAAGTCGCTCAGCGAGCTATGGGAAGAGCTATGCTCGGAGTTTCTCTGAAGGATAGGATTCGCAACGAATACATCCGACAGAGAACCAAGGTTATCGACATAGCTCTGAGAATTAGCAAGCTGAAGTGACAGTGCCGGCCATATCTCGCGAAGAACCGACGGCTGCTGGGGCAAACGTGTTCTTTAGTGGAAACCACGACTCGGTAAACGTAGTAGGTGTAGGACGCCCTCCGACCAGGTGGGATGACGACCTGCGAAAGACTGCAGGTAGATGCTGGATGCGTCAAGCTGAAGACAGGGCGCTATGGCACTCATTGGGGGAGGCCTATGTCCAGCAGTGGACTAATATAGGCTGATGATGAATATGATGATGATGATGAATAATTACGAATGGTTAGCTTATTAAGGTAGTTTAGGAACGTTAGCTATCTAGGGTTAACAAAGGCCCTTAGGAGAGGGAAGTTTTCGTCTATATGAATAAATATGATGAAACCGAAAAAGCCTAGGACATGAATTATAAGTAAATAAATATTGCTGGACAACTCACACAGCATCTAGCCCCAAGCTAAGCAGAGCTTGTGTTATGGGTACTAGATGACTGATATAATAAAACAATACATTACATAGATAGATGTTTTTTATTACACATAAAAAACGACCAGAACACCCGGAACTCTCATCTCAATCTGCAGATCATACAAACATTTGTCCCGAGGTGGTAATCGTACTCGCAACCTCCTGCGTCACAGGCGGACCCACCGCGCCACAGAGGTCGTCGAATTGTAGTATATGTAGGTACTCCAAGTTCAATTTGTTTTATCTTTGCAGGTGACAGTGGCGGGCCAATGGTTCTGCCGCGTGAAAGAGACGGTAGATACGTGCTCGGTGGTGTCATCTCGTGGGGAATCGGCTGCGCGGAGCCGAACCAGCCCGGCGTCTACACGCGCATCTCCGAGTTCAGAGACTGGATCAATCAGATACTGCAGTTTTAGTTTCGTCAAATAGATACATTAGCAAGGCTACCACACTATTTAATACCTACATTATATTTTAGCCGGAATAACGCGTGTTAAGGCGCATTTTACCGTGAATAACGCCTTTTCACGAGTTATTTACGCTAAAATGCCCCTAACACGCGTTATTCCCACTAAAATGCGTCTTCACACGCGTTATTCGCGCTAAAATTAGCGTAATAACGCCGATAACGTTCGTTACGTTATGTGTTAAATAGCGTGGTTAGTTTTGTCCAGTTTTAAGTTTACGCGTAGACTGTATCTGAATTGCAGCGTACGGAAGGATTTGTTGTTTTGTATTGATTTCTATGGCACAGCGTCCACTGGATCGGTATATCTGTGAATACCATTGAGAGACCAGTATTGCGGATGACGTCAACGACTAACTCGAGAAAAAAAAACTAAAAAATACTTAGATTGCCTATACAAGATCTAAACGCACTGGACGCACCCTAGCTTGTAAATACCGGTGACGATGACGCCGCTGCGTGCGCTGCGTACGCTTTGATATCGATAGACGTTAGACGCACGATATAGTTTGAACAATCAGATACAACCGTTTATTAGACAATAATTTAAAGCATGCAGTTTTAGTTTAAAAAAATATATTTTGCATTATACAATAATGTTTGATCAATCTATGAATAGGTTATTGCGCCTGGAGCCTTATCCAAACCAACCAGTGTCTCAATGGGATGCAAATGTGACGCAATTTAATCTGACACATTTGCGACCAATTATTATTCAGAAATGAATTTCAGATAATGATCATGTTGTCAAACAAAATGTTGTTGCAAATGAGTTGGTCCTAAACGTTATACTGTAATAGGACAATGACTTTTATTCTACAATTTAAGTAGATCTATAGAACATTATCGAATTTAAAATACTAAAGTAAACAAATAAGTTAATATATGTAACAACGATTCCGTCCTCCCATTATTTATTTTTAGACAAATTAGATAGGTAGCAACGTATTGTAAATAAAATACTTCTAGTTACATAACTGAGTGCATTTATTAATATTATTTATGAATTAGCCATAAAGATATCCAATTGATACGATTTCAATAAATATTTTAGGAAGTAATTTGTCTTTAATTTAACATCACCTTTGTGGGTTGGTTCTGGACTTCAAACCCTAAAAAGTCCAGAAACGATGCTGTCACGTTTCAATCTAAAAAATCGAATCTCTTACCTACGCAGCAAATACTTGATTCTCGCGACAATCAACCATTTCCGTTCAGCCATAAAATAAGATCCCAAAGCCACGCCGTTTTTAAATAGGCATTTCATCTTAAAAATGTAGCATCGACGAAAACTGCATCTTGCGTGTCTTATGTTTGGAGTTTTGAAGTTTAAGTCACCATCGTATGTTTACGAGAAATTGTCATGGTTGTCTAGCTCAAGATCTTGCGGCTTTGACCAGTGCTCGATGCAGCTCGAGATACAGCGGCACAGCTCTGCCTGCTTCAGAGGCATCTTCCGCTATGCGGCCTCGAAGTGCTGGAACAATATTTCGCCACAGGAACCTGTATACATGGTTTTAGATAAACTTTTCTTCACAAAGTATTGTTATTCTGTAACTAGACAATATAAGCTATGTTCCTTAATAAATTAAACGTAAGATATTGATGTTTTTAATACGAAACAAATAGTAAGAAAACTTGTCCATTTTCGCATAAAAATTTGCAAAATGCGATTGTCTTTCATTTAATTTTAGGTAAGTATTTTGAAAAAAAAAACTATTTAGGAACCTAGATAAATACTATTCAAATACAAATAATACAATATTATAGTGGAAATATGCTTGAATTGGAAATCATTTTGGTATTACGTTTGTATGAAGAATTCGTCCCTCCGGAGGCCTCTTAACACATTATTTTCTATTTTTCACATTTTATTTTGAATTGTATTCTTGTTGATTTTATTTATATTAGAGTGTTTTTGTTTGTTTGTATAACGGTAGTAGTCCGTAACGCCAACAAGTTGCTTTGCCGGAAGACCAGCGTTGGTTGCTAGCATGCTAGTCATCCAACTCATACTGAGGCAAAGCCATTTTGTTACTGGACTTACGCGATTACCAACACGTTTGGTTTACCTTTAAGTTTATTATGTTCTGTGTAAGTCTTTTAACAAATAAATTCATTTCATTTTCATTTCAAAGTTCAGCACATTTTACCGACATAAAGTTGATCCGTTGAAGCGCTTTAATAGGTATTAAGAATATTGAATTGAGTTTTGCACATCTTAGTTTTGGCAGCAAACTGTGAAATGGGACTTAAGGGGGTATTCTAGTGAAGAATTTTAAAAAAATCGTTTTTTTTTTTATATTTTCAAAGTTTAACTATTTAAGAATATGTCTACGAGAGGATTTTTGAAAATTTAAATTATTTTCGGAGCTATAGACATTTTACTGACCCGGCCTCCAAACTGGTTCGGTTGGGTCTAGTCGGACAAATGACATTAGGGATTCTCCGTCTACCTGAATCTGGCCAGAACTGCTCGATTGGAAGAGAGAAACGCAGAAAATAGTTTTTTTGAAGTAGAAGAAGGTCTGATGTATAAAGCAGGAATGGCAGATTGAATAAAAGTAAGTATAATATATCATTTCATGACTTTGACAGCGAAAAACTTTACTCGAAACTTTAAATGCGTTTTTCTCAGAACAGACTTTTTCAATATATTTGTCACGATTTCTCGAGTTCTACTGGACCGATTCACTTGAAATTTTCAGGGAATCTTCTTTATAGACCTCTCAAGAATTGGAACTAGCCTCATCCCCAAATATAAATTTGGACTATTTTTAAAAAATTCGAGAAACTCAAAAAAATGGTAAAAAAAATCGTCTTTTTTTTCAAACAGTCGCCATTTTGTCAAAAAATTTTTTTTTCACTCATCGCTAGTTCTGATTCTTGCGAGATCATTGCAGATTAATAATCTTTTTTATTTTTTCATTTCAGATTACTAGGAGGGTAGAAATCATGTCAAAACTCATCTGCCAATTTTTTGACGCCCCCCACTTCATCGGCTGCCAGATTTTTAAATTTTCGACTTTTTTTTTTTTTTTTTTTTCTGTACTCTTGAAACGTTAATAAATAACTGATAAAAAAATGGATGCTAAAAATATTGATTGCTTTTTTTTTACGACACTTTCAAAATGACCTAAAATTCATGTCTCTACACTAGAATACCCCCTTAAATCGCTAGCTTAGTGCAAACAAGGCTTTGCTGACTTATTTTGATATTTCGTTCATCCATGGCTTGATTGTCTTGATGCTTGACGTATCAGGTAGGTAAGGTATGTCATAGCGACCTCAATGACATTTGGATTTTTTTCTCTGTCAAGTTGTCAAAAATGAAAGTGTCATTGAAAACAACACCATTTTAAAAAATCTAGCAAAAAACAGGCATTTAATTGAAATTTATAGATTACCACATGTATTTGGAAGAAGGCAAGAGAAAATAAAACTATGCAAAAAAGTTACCTACAAACGAAAATAAATAGTATTAAATAAATTTTAGAAGAATCCCTGAAGTAAGTATGTTTTACCATGTTTAGAGCGATTTCTTGGCCACAAATACACGTGCATTGCACGGTTTCTGAACTGTATGACTGAAACACTACACGTGCCCATAACAGTACAAAGTAAACGCATCTCATAAATCTAAATAATTCATGCAATCACTACTCTAGACAAAATATAACCTATAATCATCATTTATATATGACACCTATAAATTATATTTTTATTACTAGAACCTTGTTATACCTATGTAATTTAATAAATAAATTTTAATTTTTGCAGAATGGTGAAACAAACAATGGAAACTGTTTTGGCAAAGAACCTTAAACGCAAGTGGCCCACGGATGTTTCACTTAAAACCATTAAAAAGGCCACAACTAAATCTACCTCTCCCTCAAAACCAGACAGTCCCACAAAAAAGAGAAAAAAAACAATAAGAACCAATAAAAAACCAGATGTAAATATATCATCAAAAACTAAAACTTTAAAAAAAAAGAAAAGAGCAAAAGAGACAACTGCGCAGCAAGACAAAGAAATGAATGAAGTAAATGTTGCAATGACCGATATTTTGCAAAATGAGGAATTGGTGAAAAGATTTCGTAGTGTACCAATGTCTAATAACCAAAAAGGTATGTAGGTATTTCTTAGTAGCTAGACAAAATAAGGCAAAATAAGTAAGCATTCAGATTGCATAGCTAAAACAGAGATGGGCAGGACATTTGGTAAGGAGAGAGGATCTCCGATGAACCAAAGCTAGAGATATGCGGTGGCATCAGATGACTTGAGGCTGTAGGGAAGCCATGGATCCAACTGGCACAGGACCGCCAAGGGTACAGAGACCTGTACTGAGCAGTGGGCTCCGGCTGATTAGCTAGATAAATAGATATTATATGGAGATAAAAATTCTCCAAATGTAATATTGAATTTGCTTCAACATGATTTTGGATTGGTATCTTGCATATCAACAGACAGTATAAAAAAAATGCAAAGAATTCATATCATTTATTGTGACCCACTCACAATAAATGATATGAATTCTTTGCATTTGTATAACCACAAGGGTCGTATTCAACTTGAGGCAGAAGCCCATTTCAATAGCGGGACGATAGCGTCCCTTTCCTCGATTGCATCTCTGACGAGACACCTAACAAACCAACCGACAACGGGTAACCAGTCCGTCGACGGCGGTACATAGCGGCATAGACCGAACTCAGAACAGCAACTGCGGATTAGAATCGCGCTCATTAACTGACCATCACTTGAATGCAGGTACTTAGGTACACACCACGTACACACACAATGCATAAAAACCCTGTCAGGGCACAACAATTTTTGGGTTCTTTCTTGTTAGATGTTAGCTTATTATATTCATGTGTTTGTAGAATGTCGATAATTGAATAATTTAAATTAGTAGTTCAATTGAATAATCATTGTATTGCATGAGAATAAGTTATTGTATTCTCTGACAATTACCAAAAGGCCCATTTCTGTCTGTCACGACTTAACACTTGGGCTCAAATAACAGTGTCCTCCTAAGATGGGGTCTGGGGCACGCAGAAATCAACGGCAATGAGTGTGCTGACGAACTCGCGCGCTCCGGGGCTAAGGGGACTCAGCTAGGCCCCGAGCCGTTCTGTGGCATACCTAAAAGCCTGGCGGACAGAACACTGCTGGGATCCTGCTTCGAGGAATCGTACAAGCTCTGGAGTAACTCCTTGGGCGTGGATTACTCAAAATCTTTGATAAAAGCCTTCGATAAATCGGTATACCAACCGAATCCTAGCGCTAAGCAGAGGCAACCTTCGCATCATGACAAGAGCCCTAACTGGACACTGTCGCCTTAACAAGCACATGTTCAAACTAGGGCTAGCGACACACAATCCTGCAGATTCTGCGAGGAGGCGGGTGAAACGCTCCTCCATCTGCTAAGTTAGTGTGGAGCACTGATGCACAAACGCAGCATCCATCTGGGCAAGCATATGCATAGCCCAGATGAGCTGCAAGACATCACCACGAAGAAAATCCTACAGTTCCTAGCAGCTGCAACGATTAGTGGCGAACTATGTATGAACGCTACGGCTTCGGGGCTGAACGTATAAGTGGCAATCACAATAGGCCTATCATGGCCGCCGTGATACCAAAACCACCCAAAGCAAATAAAAAAAAGGCTCATTTTGTGCATTTCTCTAAATTTGACGACCGATGTGGCGCGGTGGGCGAAGGTCCGCCTGCGACGCAGGAGGTTGCGGGTTCGATTCCCGCCTCGGAACAAATGTGTGTACGATCTGCAGATATTTGTTTCGGGTGTTCTGGTTGTTTTCTATGTATAATAAAAAATATCTATCTATGTAATGTATTGTATTATGTATATCAGTTATCTAGTACCCATAACACAAGCTCTGCTTACCATGGGGCTAGATAATGCTGTGTGAATTGTCCAGTATTATTTATTTATTTAATTCCAGGACGTATTCGACAAGCCCTCAGAAACCAGCTCTTGGGCTCCGACAACAACATTTCAACTGAGCTCATCAGCGGCAAGATCCAGGCCATACTTAAAAGCGGGGAAAATCTTAAAGATTCCGATTTGAGAAAAATAAGGATATTGTACAACATGTTTCGCAGTGCAACAAACCCAGAGCTTCATGAAGAGAAAAAAAAGGAATCGAAAAAAGAGCCCAAAGAAAAAAAAGAGCTTAAAGAAAAAAAAGAGCCTAAAGAGAAGAAGGAAGATGGAGATCATAATAAAAATGAGAATGATTCAAAAACTCCTAAAAAGAAAGGACCAAAGAGATATGTTGTCTTTCTGGGAAACCTACCTTTGGAAATCACTAAGGGAAGGGTAAGCATACGCACATTATGTATGTTGATTGTAGTTTATCTCTACTTAACGCATTATAATTATATATAATATTTCATAACCTTCATGCACACAAATCCCCTGGTACTGTCCAGGATCCTATCCATCCCTGGTTGTCCGTAATGTATTGTATTATGTATATCAGTTATCTAGTACCCATAACACAAGCTCTGCTTACCATGGGGCTAGATAATGCTGTGTGAATTGTCCAGCATTATTATTTATTGCTTTTTAGATACAGCAGCATTTTGCGGAAATCAGCAGCAATATCAAAGATGTCCGAGTACCGAAGCTGGTAGAAAAAGATGGTAAGAAAAGGAAGAGTGCTATTGCTTTCATGGAATTATCCAACAAAATCACTTATGAGGTAAGCACATTATTTCAATTTTTTACCACATTTTTTGACAACAGATCTGGCGCAGCGAGCGAAGTTCCGCCTGCGACGCAAGAGCTTGCGGGTTTTATTCCCGCCTCGTGACAATCTTTTCTAATCTGCCGATTATTCCTGGTGTTCTTGGTTTATTTATTTATTTGGCAAAACAGAATACAATAAAATATACAAATAGAAGCACACAATATTTAAAACTATTCCTAAATATGTGTGCACTTACACAGCATGTTCAAAGAGCAGTTCTATGTGAATCAAATACTAAATGAATTTGAAAGTAATAATTAAAATTAATAATAATTGATCTTTCTGTGTATACCAGTTATCGACCCATGACACTAGTTCTTAGCTTGAAGCTAGAGTAGAGGATACAACGTCCAGCATTATTTATTTATTTGTTTATTTTCAGGCGGCCTTGTCTAAGCACCACTCAATGCTAGATAATAAACGCATAAACGTCACCTTCACACTGCAGGAAAACAGCAAACTTTCTAAGAGTGAAGCTAAGGTCAGTAACTTCGAAAATGTCATGTGGAAGAAATTGCTATTATCAAATCTAACCTCAAAATGGAAACACTTTATTTTAGGGAGATACATGTATTATATTATTATCAAGATTTCTAGAACCCTTCCTGAGTATTCGGGCTATAATACTTGGTTCTTGAAATCTTGCAAACAAATGTATTTGTATTTCAATGGTTACATTTTATACACTCATTTTTAAATAATGACATTGTTAATGTAAAGAAGGTTATTCTAGTCTAGATGATTTTTCCATAAAAAAGTATTGAAAATAGTACAAAAATTCTAGTTTACCACAGTAGCAATAAATTGATCTACTTTTTATCAAATACACGTGTAATGCTGCGCGCAGAAGCAAATAAAACGGCAAATATGATACAATTTTATTCTATTGAATATTCTGACTGTTTGGCCCTTACGGTAAGAAAAATGTGGATTATTTTCAGGGCAAATCCGCTAAACTAGTAGCCCTTCAGAAGGCGGGTAAGCTAGCGGGCAGCACCCAGTTATCAAAGAAGCGAAGCCACCGACGTAACATCATGAAGAGGGCAAGGGCCAAGGAGACTGCCCTGGAGAACGCCTGATATGCTTATTGATATAGAAAATTGTAGTGTATGACAAAAATAAATATTTTACTGATTATTTGCGTTGATTTATTAAATGAACAAGGTAGATGAGTAAGATTATTGTTTGAGAGGCAAAAAAAAAAACAAATTACTAGATCTCTAGCTTGCGTGTTCACGGTAAGGGCAGAGAATACGAGGTGGTGGGGAGGTTAGGCTTTCCTCGACTTTAGGTTCCATAATACAAAATAATTTACCAAATAATCTAGGCAAAATCTAACTACATATATTAACTAAAACAACAATAATTGATGTCCACATCACAATGCGTGCTATAATAGGAGATGCACTATTTTGCAAATTTAAATTTATAGAAATACCTCCTACATAGCTCAAAAATATGAGTAGATGATAGTATGCTTTGTACGTGTGGTCTATGACGGAATAAGAAAACCTGTAAATAAGTTTTGTTTGCAAAAAATAAAACAACGTTTGAGGTATCATAATTATCAATGTTATTTATTTATTAAGATTTAAGTAACTGCAATTTGCGGTTGGATTGCAGTTGAAATGCGGTCCGTCTGTCTAGTCTAGAGCCTAAGTTAAATCATAGGTACCTAAAAGTAAAACTGGTTTATTCCTCTCTCGGGAGTCATCCCTCGTGTCGTGTGAGTATGATGTCAATAAAAAATATAGTTAGTAGGTAAATATGCGCCAGGCGTTTGAGCCATAAGTAAATTGGAACGATAATTCAAATACAAAGTACTAGCTGCAGCTGCGCCCCGCGGTTTCACCCGCGTGGTGATAAATATTTTGGATAATATACTATAAATCTTTATGAATTGTAGCCTATGTGTTATTCTGATATGTAAGCTATATTATTGTGAAGTTTCATTAAAATCCATTCAGTAGTTTTTACGTGAAAGAGTAACAAACATCTATCCATGCCATCCATCCATACTTACAAACTTTGATATTATTAGGAAGAAATCAGAACTTGCTATTTCATTTTAGTTAAACTGAGGAGTAGATATTTACCTAGTTACTCTTGCGTGGTTGTGTTTGAACTGGATTGCTTTTCTCTTGCACTTCTGTACACAAAATGTTCATATTCCAGAGAATTCATAGGTTTTTATATTAAATGTCTCAAATTAAACATACAAGCAATATAATAATAAAATAGCCGTTCTCAATTCCTCAACCCTTGCCATAAAAAAGCATTTGTTTTAAAGTTGGTAGATAAAATAACCCAAAATTCTTAAAATTTCGCGGCTCGCTCCGCTCACCGGCAATATCTTCCGCTTCTTGTCCTGGCAAGTGCTCGCATTAATATAATTTTGCCAAACACAAAAACTTGCAAGTTTTCCCCCCGTATCTCATTTAATTAGTAATTTTAAAAGATATTATTTTGCAGAAGTATGGCTTTGCAGAACTATTAGCCCGAAGTTCTCACCTTAAGTGAATTATTGTAATTCTCATGAGAATAAATTTATTATTATCTTGTACCCATTAAGATAACTGATATACCTACTCGTATTATGGTTATTTATATTGCTTATAAAGGCCAGAAAATACTCTGTGGATTATGCAGCATAATCCACAGAGTATTTTCAAAGAAACATTAATTTAGTAACTGTCTTGAAACGAAAGAAAATATATAACTTTTCTAATTGAAATTTTCATTGTCAAAGACAAGACAAAAGACAAGTCAAGAAAAATCAACAAACACTTTTTATCTTATATATATTGTATTACAGTCCGTTCTAGGCAACATAGAAATAGGGGATCAAGGTTGGTAATCTATCTGTTGGTAAACTAGAGACGGCTGTATTCACACTTGCATAATTTATTATCATAAATGTTAATGTCCATTATTTTCTATTCCAGCTTGCATGAATATTGCAGCAACACTACCTAAAAAACCAAGGGGAAGGCCTAAAACATTCGAAAAGAACCCCGCAAAAACACTTCCCAAAAGTAAAAATTTCAGTGCAAAAGAAATACAAGCAGCAGCCTCGATTTTGGAACACGCTTTGGGAATTGCGTCACAACCTAACAGCCGCTCTCACTCCGTAATGAGTAACAAATCAAATTTATCATGGGCTAGAGACATATCTTCTGAATCTAGATTTTTATCCCTACCCTGATTTGACCTATTATATGACTGGAATAACATCCAACGACATTGTAATATTCAACAAAAAACTGCCTCAAGTAGGTATCTTCTGAATCTAGATTTATATCCCTACCCTGGTTTGACCTATTATATGACTGGAATAACATCCAACGACATTGTAATTTTCAACAAAAAACTGCCTCAAGTACGGTTGGATAAGTGTGAGCTACCAAAGGTGAATGTCACTTCTACACCCTCAAGTAAAATGCCATGGGTAAATAGTGTTACAAAAGACTGCCTGCCGCCAAGTGTCCTGTTAAATGATGAAAGCTCGCTCTGCATCTGACTCTGAGTCTAGTTCATCATTATCCTCAGACCCGGAGCTAAACCTTAGCACTTCTTCCTTGACATAATATAATTATACCAATATCTGACATAAAGATAGACCAATGTTTATTAAACATGAAAAAAACTGGAATGTACGCATTCCGCTAGTACACTTCCGTAAATCCGCGCGCGGCATACGTCGCCCAATTCTACTAAGAGCCAGTCCACACGGCGCGTTGCGTCAGCGTTGCGTCGACGCAGCGCTACCGTTGCGTTGTTTTACATACAAATAACCTCAGAATACAGAAAGTCCAGAAACCGCGTTCAACTGTAATTGCAAGCTACACGCTGTGTCCAAAAACAAAACAACGTCCCCCGCCCGCCTCACCTTCCCACCCGCGTAATGTTGTTAGCTCAGGCATTATTTGCCCGTTTTTGGGGTAAATTTTGGGAGTATTGGAATTAAGATAATAATAGAATAAAAATTGTCCTTTTCTATATAACTATGTACCTACCTGATTATCTCAAGAAATAGATAGGTTCATCAAATAAAACACGGTTAAGATTAAAAAAAAAAAAAACCTTTTTGCTGGGTAGGCTTTCTAAAATATTGTCTCTTGTAGTTTGAACTAATTAACAAAGATTTACATTTAGATAAATTATATTTTTTTATATTACATAAACGACCAGAAAACCCTGAACAAATATTATTTGCAGATCGTACAAACATTTGTCCCGAGGCGGGAATCGAACCCGCAACCTCCTGCGTCGCAGGCGGACCGTCGCCCACCGCGCCACAGAGGTCGTCACAACTTATTAATATTCTACAACGAATAAAAGCCCTTAAAAGGTAATAAAGAGAAGGGTAAATCAAAACTCTTATATTGGCAACACTAACAAGATGGACGCATCACTTCTCTATGACAATTGAAAACAGAGAAATTAATTCATTATTTAAATAAGACGATACCTAAATGCGATACTTACACGTGAAATGTGATCCCATCCTGTTTCTTTTTTAGACCCGCTGCATTTTTACAGGTAGGAACGACACAGGACGGCATAATTTAGTTAAATTGGTCATCGCTAAAATACGTCACGCGATACGACGTTCACAAAGTAACTGATCAGTTGCGCGTCAAACTACTCTATTTAAGAGTAGTTTTTGTAGCGTCAGTATTAGGCGCGCTCACGGTTTCTGGACTTTCTGTATTCTGAGCAAATAACCAAGGTGTTCACGCGGCGCGCTGCGTCGTCGCAACGCACACATGACGGACAGCAGCCCCCGAGACGAAGCGGGAGGGGGTGTACTCATTGCGACGTCGTCGGAGCGGCAGCGCTCAACCAGTAATGCCAACTTAGCCCTTTCGGGGCTAGATCTAGCCCTTTTTTGGCTTATTCAGCCCTTAAAATGATGATTTAGCCCCTAGCCCTATTTCTAGCCCCGAAACCGTGTAAGAAAACTTTATTCTGGCACACAGTACAAATATTTAAAAATGCGATACAATGAGAAAGAAATTTAAACATAACAAAGCATTAACTAAACGCACTCAAGCTGAGCGGGCAACATACAACGTCACGTCAAGTCAGACTACCTGTCTCTTTTCCTTTTACATAAATCGCAGGTGGTAGCCGCTTGCTTGGCTTTATCAGGGAGTTCCCCGAAAATCCAACTACGATTTTACTACCCAATAGATGTCTTAAAAAAGATTGGATCTAAAGAAAAATTTAAGTTTATTCTAAACAAGGCCCCTGCTGGAACTGAAAATGTATCTCTTCAACCATCAACTTCACAAAGTACAAGTGAATTGTACGGCGAAGAATCCTCCTCCGATGAGGAGATTGAGTTTTAAGGTGTATTTTTAATTTAAAAAGTTGATTTTTTTTGTTCATATTAAATAAACAATTGTTAAAAAATTACTAATTTTATTTGATTTCAATAAAAAAAAACTAATTTATCCTATTTTAATTTTTTTTTGCCAAATCTGGCCCCCATCTAGCCCTTTTTAGAACTCCATTTAGCCCCAAAACCTGACACCGGGTTGGCAACACTGCGCTCAACGCACAGCTCAGTTGCTTGTGCGTTGATAGGGAGGATACACGCAAGCTCATTTCATTTTTTACGTACTTTTGTATTCAGTTTTATTTGCAGGGTAAAATGAGTACCATTGAAGAAATTGACTTAGATTACTTCATTAGGGTCACCTGTTCAACAATTAGCCAGTTGGACACATTTAACCACCATCTTTTGTTCGAAAACGCGACGTTGCCACTCCGTGCTACTAAGCTAGTAAAGAACCGCACTGCCCAACCGCCATTCTCCCCAGTTGGCAGCGAGCTAGCGCGTGCAACGGTCACGTTACGAGTAATTTTCAATAAAAACGTGCTCAAAGTTGGAAAAAAAAGTAAGTAATTTTTGGTTTCACCGCTTTTAGTAGATAGCTATTGATTTCTTGTTTGTTCATTTCAATACCGTCAATCGTGGCATCTTTACCTTTCCTTGGTAACTTTACCTAGGACTGACTAGCAATAAAAAATATCATTTTTATCAGAAAATACAATTAGTAGAAATTTTATAAATTATTTGGTAGATTTTTAATGAACTAATGGTCATACATTTTTTTTTCATACTGGTAACACAGTCTAATGTCAAGTTATTAGCGTCTGTGAACAATAACGGGACATTTGTCGCTGCGAGTTTAGAGCAAACTTTTATTTGTTGTTTAGAATTTACTTAGTGGAGGTACGTAAAATTTATATATTTGTTCCTCCTGCCTAATTATAGTGGACTGTATCTTGCTTGGGTAGGGTGCGGGCGAGAAATGAAAGAACTTCTTTACAACTTGAAAGGGCGCGGCAGAGGTACAAAGCTTCGATCCGTTACTTGTGAGAACGCGTGGCCGACTGACTGTACAAAGCTTCGGTCCGTTACTTGAGAACACGTGGCCGACCGAAGGTACAAGCTTCGGTCCGTTACTTGAACACGTGTTCGACAAATGTGTCGGTTTACAAATACTTCTTTGTCCCGCGCCGTTATGCACATTGAGCAAATTTTATTCATAAAGTGGTATACATACATAGCTATTGTTTCTTAATTTGTCTATCTTATACAAAGCTATAGGTTATAATACTATCTTAATACTATGTCGTGCACATTTCTCCCGCCGTCGCCGTCGTCGGCGCCTCCGCCGTCGCGCGATCCACTGGTAGCACGACGATCTTCTTGGTGGGCCGCCGCAGGACTCGTCCACTGCTGGTGATCACGTCCACGACGCGTGTCTCTCCATCCCGCCCTGGGTGTAGAGATATGACTCTAGCCCTAGGCTAAGTGTTGCGTGGTTGTGTTTCGTCGCAGAGGAGTACGAGGTCCCCGGGCTGGGGGGCCTCGCCGACGGTGTGGGGCTCCCGCCGGTGTTGGAGTAAGGATAGATACTCCAGCATCCACCGACGCCAGAACTCGTCCGCTAGGTACTGCACGCGTCGCCAGAGAGCGTGCGCGCGCTCATCCTTCTCGGTGAATGCTCCCGGGGTGGGGACACTGCTGTTCGGGCCCAACAGTAGGTGGTTGGGTGTGAGTGCTTCTGGTGCATCCGGGGTGACCGCGACATGCGTCAGCGGTCGTGAGTTGACCGAGTATTCCACCTCCGCCAGCAGAGTTGTGAGCGTGTCGTCGCTCGGGTATCGCTCGTGCAGGGTAGTACGGAGCGCTTCCTTGACTGAGCGCACCATGCGCTCCCATGCGCCCCCCATGAAGGGAGCGGCTGGCGGTATGTAGCGCCACTGGATCCGCTTGTTTGTAGCGGCGTCTGCGACGCTATCCTTGGCGGCCGCTTTCAGCTCGCGGTCAGCGGCCTTGAAGCACGTGGCGTTGTCGCTGTGTAGCTCGCGTGGGCATCCGCGCCTTGAGATGAATCTCCTTAGGGCGTTGATGGCAGCATCAGCGCTCAGGTTCGGCACGATTTCGAGATGGATGGCCCTGGAAGTCATACAAGTAAAAAGCGCTACATATCTCTTTTCTCTATGTCGTCCGACTGTAACTTCGAGTGGACCGAAGTAATCTAATCCTGTGTGAGTGAAGGCCCTCTCATGATGGGCTAGGCGGGATTCTGGCAGGTCCCCAGTCGCTGGAGCTCCCGGCTTCGCTTTCTCGATGCGGCAGTACATACACTTCTTGATAACGTCCTTTACTATGGGTCTTATTCGAATTATCCACAATCGTTGACGCAGCTCGTTCACGACTGTCTCTACGCCGCCGTGGTGTAGCTTCTCGTGTACGTACTGTATGTATAATTTAGTGTAGGCGTGCCTACCGTCTAGGATGATCGGGCTAGCGACCTCTGGTGCTAGGTCGGGCGTCTTGTCGATGCGCCCGCGTAGTCGCAGCGTTTGGTCCGTCCCCACGACGACGCTCAGTGCTGATAGTTTTCCTCCTTTGGATATACCTTTATGTGAGTGAATGCGATCGATTTCTTTGCTGAAGCTTTCACGTTGGCTGCTCAGCACCCACAGCTGCTCAGCTTTGATGAGATAGTGGGCTTCGAGGCCGATGTACTTTATTGCCGTCTCTCTCTGGCACCTACTGGTTTCCGCGCTAACCTTCTTTTGGTGTTTCGCTTTTCTCCAGTCTGGATCACTATCTGCGTTTTTCTTAGTTCTCTTTCGCAGTGCGGCCACCGTCTCGTGCTTTTTCGCTCTGCAGAGTGCCACGAACTGCAGGACCCTTGCTGTCACTCTTATCAATCGGAGCCACCGTGAGAATCTATGTATCTCTGGAAGGTGGCCCGTTGTACTGACCTGAGTGACTGTAGTCGTGTAGCACATCTCTCTTTCCTCGCCGGTGATTACGGCCGGCGTGGGTGTCTCTCTTGGCCAGCTTTCTTCATCTCTGCGTAGGAAAGCCGGTCCTGTGTACTGTGGTTAGTATCAAAATTTACCGGTGTGGATCTCGTAGCGTCGTCTGCGACGTTCTCTGCTGACGGCACCCATCGCCACTCGGTTTTCTTCGTGGTGTCCTCGATCTCGGCTAGTCTATGAGCTACGAAGGTTTTAAAGGTTCGCGGCTCGGCCCGTATCCATGCTAGGGCTGTCCTTGAGTCGCTCCAGTATACCTTTTTCTCGGCTTCGAAGTCGTGCTCGCGTGCTACCGTATCTGCGAGGCGCGCTCCCAGCAATGCCGCTTGTAGCTCCAGTCGCGGGATCGAAACGGGTTTTAAGGGATTTACCCGACTTTTAGCTGCCGCTAGTGCCACGCTCACTTCGCCGTTGGCCTTTGCAGTCCGCCAATACACGGCCGCAGCGTAGGCCTCCTCGCTCGCGTCGACGAATGGGTGTAGTTGTCTCGTGGCAGCCGGTTCGATCTCGTAACACCTAGGGATTCGTACCTTGTCGAGGTTTTGAAGTGTTTCGGTCCATTCACGCCATTTCTCTTGTAGCGCTTCGGGCAGGGGCTCGTCCCAGCTCGTCCCGAACTTCCATGCGTCCTGCATCAGTCTCTTCGCCGGCGTGGTGATGGGCGAAATGAGTCCCAGTGGATCGAATAGTGACATAATCACGCTGAGTGCCTCTCGCTTGGTTGGTGGCTTACCTCCGTTCATCAGGGAAGGCGGGGCCTTCCGCTCATTTACCCGGAAGCATATCCGATCGCTGCGTACATCCCAGTAGAGTCCCAGCGCCTTCTCCACCTCGCTGCCACCGATGGCGACCTTGGCGTCTCCGGTGCGTGCTGCGAGGCTCTGAATGGTCCGCGGCTCATTGGATGTCCATCCCCGCAGCTCAAAGTGTGCCTGCCGGTTCACGTGGTCTACCTGTTGATTGACGCTCTCCGCCTCTAGAATCGTCGGGTAACTGGAAAGATAGTCATCCATGTACATATTTCGAGTTATAGTTTTGGTGGCGGCTGGGAACTCGTTCTCGTAATCCTGTGCGTTCTTATTCTTGATGAATAGCGCTGTGCACGGCGATGATGAAGCTCCAAAAACCACCGAAGTCATACGGTACTCGTCCGGCTTTGCTTCGCCTCGTCGGTCATCTCTCCACAGGAACCTGAGTGCGTCTCTGTCGGCAGGATCTATTTTCACTTGCATGAACATCTCCTTTATGTCGGCCGAAACGGCGTATGCGTGTTGACGAAAACGCATAACCACTCCCGGCAGCGACTGCAGCAGATCTGGGCCGGTTAGTAACCTATCATTCAAACTCTTACCCGCTGACTTAGCCGCTGCGTCATGAACCATCCTTATCTTCGGTTTTGTTGGTGTCACGACTGCGAAGTGTGGTAGGTACCATGTCTTGTTTTCTTTGCCTGGCCCTTCTGCTCTTTCTGCATAGCCGGAAGTCAGCAGGTTCTCCATCCGTTCTTTGTACTTGGCCTTGAGTTCCACGTTTCGATCCAGCTTCCGTTCTAAGCTGTGTAGCCGCTTCAGTGTATCGCTGTAATTATTAAGCAGATGTACCTCGTTATCCTTCCACAGCAGTCCGGTCTGGAATCTACCGTCGGGCAGGCGTCGACTTTTCTCTTCCAATGTTCGTAGAGCTCTTTGTTCCGGGTCGCTCGCCTGTTTTCGTGGAGCTATTCCTAGCGCTTCTAGTTTGAAAAAGTCCTTCATTGTTTCTTCAAAGTTGTCTGGGTGTAATGCCGCTCCGACGTAACCACAAAAGCTCTTCTGTGGCCGTCCGTCTAGGCGGCAGCCGTGTAACACCCAACCTAACTGTGTGAGTGAGGCGACCGGTAGATCTCTCCGTCCCTCTCGCACCTCTCTTGAAATTATCAGGTCCCAATTGTTTTGACCTATTACTATCTTGGGGTGAGCTTTCGTGTAGATCAGATCCTCCGCTATATCTAGTAAGTGTGGGCAATCTTCTATCTCGTGTCTCGTGATGGCTTGTGTGATAAAGTCTAGCTTCTTCACTGTCTGAGCGTTGCGAAGTACGTGTTCCTGACGTTGGTTTCTCCCTCTGATGCGTATGCTCACCGTCTTACTATGCTCGTGCTTGACTTCACCTCCGTTAGCATCTCTGATCCACAGCGTATCCGTGGGGCCGTCGATGCCTAGCAGCTCGGTGATAGATTCCTCCACGAACGTGCACGTACTGCCATCATCGAGTAGGGCATAGGTACTTATCTTTGCTCTAGGTCCGATTAGTTCTATCGGTGCGATCTTTAGGTACGCTCGGCGTGGGCGGCCTGGTTGGGCATCTTTTCCTGTGACGCAAGCGGATATCTCTGCGCGGCGCTCCTCTGGTGCTGGCTGGGTCCCAACTGGTTCACTATGTAGTAATATGTGGTGTTTCTTACCGCAGCCTTCCTTAGCGCACGCTTTCGCTTGGCACTTGAAGCGACGATGTTTTTCCTTGAGACAAAGGAAACAGACGCCATATTTCTTAGTCATTGCCCATCTGGTCGCCACGTCCGCCTCTAGGAAGTCCGCACAATCTAATAGCTTATGTGACCTGTGGCAGTGTTGACAGTTATTATTGCTCGTTCCTATTGCCGCGTAGGTCCTCTCTATCTTTTTCTTAGCTCTTCGTTCCTCTTCGGCGACCTCCGGTAGTGCGTAGGCTCCGCACTTGTCGGCCTCTGAGTTTAAAAAGGTAGCTAATCTTACCATCTCTGGTGTTTCCTCCTTTTTAATGGCGAAATAATCGTACCATTTACTGCGCAGGATCGAGGTCAGCTTGTCTAGGACACTGCGCACCATCTCGGGGTTCTGTAGGTACTCTTTACGACCAAGGGCCTCCACGGTAGCCACTATGTTGGCTACCTTCCCGGCGAAAATACACAAATCTCTAGGATTATCGCTCACCTTGGTCAATGTCCGTAGCTTCTCCATCTCCGCGATCACTAGTGCCTCCGGGCGCCCGAACCTCCTCTCGAGAGCCTCCATGATGGCCCTGGGTTCAGGTTGGCTGATGAGGAGACTGCTCACGGACTCGTACGCTACACCCTTGAGACTACGCCTAATTCTCATGACGTTCTCAATGTTTGAGAATGACTGTTCGCTGTCTCTGTATGCGGCCCGATACACTAGCCAACCACTAACCTGTCCTCCGAAAGTAGGTAGCTCCTGCGTGTACCTTGGAGACTCCCTTCTCGCCGCGATCTGCGACAACGCCGCCGCCAGCGCCTCCACGCCGACGGTTGACCCCTGCACGGTGGGCTGGTTCGTAGCCCGCCCAGACTTATGTCCTGTCTGGTCCTCCCGCACTCCTTGGTCCTCTCCCGGCGCCTCTGGAGCCTCCTTGGTGGCCTTGGGTGGCAGCGGCTCCCGCCGCTGCTGTAGCCACGATGTCACCCTCACTGACGCCATCTCGTCCTGGACTTCGTTCTCGTCCGAGGAGTCATCCTGAATTTGTTGCAGTTGCGCCTCCGCGAGCTCACGGGCAGCCTCGGCTGCCTTCGCCTTGATCTGTAGCTCTGCGGAGCGCAACTCCGCCAGTTTGAGCTGTGCTTGAAGCACGGCCCTCTTCCGCGCGGTCGCCTTAGTTGACCGCGCTGCCACCGCCGCTGGCCTCGCGGTGGTCTTGCCGGTGTCCTCACTGTCGCTCGTGGCTTCGGTCCTTGTGACTGCCGACGTAGTGGCGGTGCCTCCACACTCCTGCGTCCACGTAGAATCCGTCGCGGACGTGGAGGTGGAGTGATCCTTTTCTTCCGCCGCTTGTCGTTGGTCACCCTCTCCGCTCTCCTCGGCGCCGACTCGCGAAGCCTCTTCCTTTCCTTGTCCGCTCCTTGTGACTGGCATTTTCTCTTAGGTTCGCTGATCTTCTATCCGGTTCGATGCGACCAATGTTCCTCCTGCCTAATTATAGTGGACTGTATCTTGCTTGGGTAGGGTGCGGGCGAGAAATGAAAGAACTTCTTTACAACTTGAAAGGGCGCGGCAGAGGTACAAAGCTTCGATCCGTTACTTGTGAGAACGCGTGGCCGACTGACTGTACAAAGCTTCGGTCCGTTACTTGAGAACACGTGGCCGACCGAAGGTACAAGCTTCGGTCCGTTACTTGAACACGTGTTCGACAAATGTGTCGGTTTACAAATACTTCTTTGTCCCGCGCCGTTATGCACATTGAGCAAATTTTATTCATAAAGTGGTATACATACATAGCTATTGTTTCTTAATTTGTCTATCTTATACAAAGCTATAGGTTATAATACTATCTTAATACTATGTCGTGCACAATATTACTAATAAAACATCCTTGACAAGACGTTGAAACTATTATTAAGGGCTTTCATAAACTATTTCAAGAGAAATTTGCATAGGTAATGATAGTTGAGGTTAGGTATAGTTGCCACAGTTCTTGTATTGGCATCCATCTTTACCTGAGGCTAGGGTTGCCACTATTACTTAACCGATTACGTACGAAAAAGGGAGGGGACATTCGGTGAAATTATGTAGGTAGGTATTTTTTTGCACTTTAAGTTATTTTGAATAGTTGTGTTGGTTGTAAAAACACAGTTTTATCTAAGCGAAGCTCGGTATTTATAACTAACAAAACTGTTTTAACCGGATTCATCGCGTTTAGTTTAACAAACTAATACTATTTACTAATGTAAATTTACAATTTGGTATTAGTGTGGTAATCGGTTTCTTTTTTCAGACCAATTAAGTATGGGTCCTCCTAAACCTAAAAGAAACCGAAGAAGGATAGGAGCAAGGACCAACAAAAATTATTCTGAAGAAATGCTCAGCCTTGCAGTTGAAATGGTTCGGAACAAAAACGTGACATCATATGATGCGGAGAAGCAATTTGGAATACCACGCCGCACGATAGAAAAAAGGGTCAATAATTTACACACTAACAAACCTGGCCCACGGTACCGATTTTCTGAGGAAGAGGAGCTCCAGTTCGTAAAAGTACTTATTGTTGCATCTGAATTTGGATGTCCGTTGACACAATTTGATTTCCGGTTGATTGTATTTTATTTTTTTAAGAAAAATAATAAAGCCGACATTTTTAATGGGAATCCTCCAGGTGACTGGTGGGTCAAGAAGTACGACATCAGGAAAAGCTGACCGTAAGGTCTACACAGAACATTAAAAAAGCGAGAGCCGAAAAAACCCTTGAAGACTTTCAGACATATTTCGAAAATTTGAAGAATTCTGTTGAAGGTTTGCCAGCCACTCATATACTAAATTACGACGAAAAAAACGTCAGTGACGACCCGGGAGCAGCCAAAGGCATATTTCGCAGAGGAGTTAAATATCCCGAAAGAATTGTCAACCACTCGAAAGGTTGTATTTCTATAATGTTCTCAGGAACAGCCAGTGGTGATCTTTTAGCTCCTTACGTCGTTTATAAATCCGAGAATATGTGGACGCAATGGTGCAATGGAGGCCCAGAAGGGACTCGTTATAACCGAACGAAAAGTGGGTGGTTCGACTCCGCTATGCTCATGGATTGGTTCACAACAATCATAATATCATGGGCTGAAAGTCTAGAAGGTCCTAAGGTGATTATTGGAGACAACCTTTCAAGTCACATCAACATAAATGTCATAGAACTTTGTGAGCGTCACAATATTAGGTTCGTGTTATTTCCACCCAATTCAACGCAATTAACCCAGCCTCTCGACGTTGCATTTTTTGCCCCACTCAAAAGAACGTGGAGAAAGATACTTCTGAAATACAAAATTGAAAACCCAAAAGAAAGTGGATTTTATTGAGAGACGTCTGGTCTCTCAATAAAATCCACTTTCCTTTGCTTTTGAAGCAATTGAAGACGCGAGCCTAAATAAGAAAGACAACCTGATCAGTGGATTTAGAGCCACTGGCATATCTCCGTACAATCCACGAAAAGTATACTCGAAAATTCCGGAATATTATGAGGAGTTTACCCATGACGTAGATAAATCCTTGCTTGACTATCTTTAAGAGAACCGGAACCCAAATCCTATAAAAAGAAATACAAATAAAAAAATGTGTGTTCCAGCTGGAAAATCCAACCCAATCGTTCCTGATACTGCAGGGTTACAGAAAAAAGATATTAAGTACATATTGCCAGAACCTAAAATCATTGGTACCACCCGTAGACATGCCTCATTCTCGTTTGGGGTTGACATGTCTAAATTGAAACTGCGTTAAGTTGTGACGAACTACCTAATTGTAGTACAGAGTGGTGATTACTGTGCCAGTTTGATTGTCATGTTACAAATTGTGTTGATTAAGAGATTTTGCCCTCTAAAAGTTAGCAAACTGTTTGTCTTGTTTCGAAACCTGCATTTTTACACGCGTTAAAACAAAAAAAACAGTTTGCTATGTTGCAGAGCTTTAGCAAATTAATAAAATGATTAGAGCATAAGGGAGTAGCTTAGAAGAAGACTGTTAATTATGTAGTTTTATTAAGAATTCTTGTTATTTGATTAATTTGTGATACCTAATTTAATTATTAAAGGAAACGAAACTTTGAGACTGTTGAGATATGTCAATTATTTAGTTATAATATAACAATGGATCTCATCTTTGTTCAGACGCTAACTATTAGGGTAAGATAGACGATAACATGGAAACAACAAAGAAAAACATTATTTTATTTTTATACCTACCATTACAAAATATAAAAACTATTGTGTCATGTGATTCTTTCAAATAAGGACTGAAAATTATGTTGTTATTAGTTGTTAAGATTCCATTACTTCTCAATTAAACTTCCATTTTGTATTATACGGTGTTTTCTTTTTTGTTAAATAATAATATCATTAAATTATTAGAAGTCTTGCCTCATATCAGAGGCATGGTTAAATGTGTACAACCATGATCAACTGTTGCATACCCCCCTGGTTAAATGAGTAATATGAACTCCGTTGACAGTGACAAGTGAAAACAGGCGTTGTCAAAACTGAGATCAGATCTTTTACTTTTCATTTCAATTACAATGTCTACGTTGATTCTTTTAGTTGAATAAAGCATAATTCCATCCAGTCATCGTATCTTTTTATATGTATCAATTTATTCAACTAAAGTTTCTACACGCGTACATACAAATCGCATCAACATGCCCGACAAAGAGGCGAAGTCTCCTCCGTCGAACTTGGCACGTTATCTCCGACCAGACCGGTTCGACACAGAACCATCATCAACGAGTGCGGACTTAAAGTGGGAGCACTGGCGCAAGTCTTTCGAAAGCTTCTTACAAATAGAAGCGGCTTCTGCTATAGACGAGACAAAACTACTATTGCTAATAAATCACGTAGCACCTACTATATACAATATCATCCGTGACTGTACTCAATACTCTGAAGCTATAACCCGTCTTAACACCACCTTCGAGAAGAGGAGAAATGTGATCTTAGCACGTCATCTCCTAGTGACCCGCAAACAACAACCTGGTGAGACTATAGCTGAATACTCAAGAGCTCTTGCCACTCTCGCTCACGACTGCGATTACAAACAAGTAACAGCCGACGAGCACCAGAGCCAGTCCATTCGAGGAGCGCTAATTTCCAGCATTTCCAACCAGAGAATACGTGAGAGTGTGCTCGAAAATTCAGACAAGTCGCTAGAAGAGACTTTGAAGCTCGCTCTGTCCCTAGAAACGGCAGAAAACTCTTGTCAAACTATTCAATCTCCGACAAGTCACAATGTAACATCCCTCAATGCTGTAGCAGACGATTCTCAAGTTTGTCACAACGCTGCTGCTGCCAACACCAACAGACCTCGTCGACGCTGCTTCTTGTGGAGGAAATCTACATCAGCGGACGAGCTGCCCAGCGCGCTCCGCTGAGTGCCAGTTTTGCTCACGGAAGGGTCACTACGCTAGTGTCTGCGCAGCTCCGGGAAACCACGCCACAATGCTGCCATGATTGCTGAAGATGAGCCCCAAGGCACAGCGACCACCTCATCTTACCCAGAAGAAGCATGTGCTGCTGCTCCACCTAGCTTACGTAAGGCAACCACACCTATTACAATTAATGATCAAAAAGTCGACGCTTTAATTGACACAGGGAGCTCCATAAGCTTTATAGACCTAGACCTAGCACAATCAATGAAACTTAAGATGAGAACATGCTATCAGACAATAACCCTTGCCTCAGCGAGCAATGTATCACACGTAAATGGAGTATGCCATGCTACTAAAAAAATCAATGAACATACCTACAAGCAACAACCTTTGTTCGTCATCAACAATCTTTGTGCCGACGTTATAGTAGGCCATGACATCTTGAAAACGCATTCTTGTTTGGAATTGCAGTTTGGTGGAGATAGAGGAGACGGAGGAGATGGAGGCGCTGCGGATCTGCAACGTACTTCAAGCGTCCATACCTCCTGCGTCTGTCTTCACCAATCTGTCATCATCCATCAAACCCATCGCCATCCCATCGAGACGCCATTCAGAAGAAGATCAACAATTTATCGCCAAGAGATATCAAGCCTTTTGGAAAACAAAATTATTGAGCCTAGCGTGTCTCCGTGGAGGGCACAAGTACTAATAGCAGGAGGCAACCACAAGAAAAGAATGGTAATCGATTACTCTCGGACAATTAATCGATACACTGAACTAGATGCCTACCCCATTCCTAACCTCGACTCCATTGTAACACGAGTAGCTAAAAATAACTATTTTAGCCAAATCGACCTTGAAAGTGCATCAGGTCCGGAAAACGAAAAGATCTACAACGCCTTCGAAGCCTGTGGAAATTTATACCAATTTACACGTATTCCATTTGGTATTACAAACGGCGTAGCTGCTTTCCAAAGAACCCTTCACTATGTTATTAACACGGAAAAACTGAAAGGCACGCGTATTTAGACGACGTGACCGTCTGCGGAAAAGACAAAGTGGAGCATGATGAAAATTTACACAATTTCATGGAAGCCGCGAAAAAGTATAACCTTACGTTGAATTTGAACAAGTGCATATTTGAAACGGACTCAATTAACCTCCTAGGCTATTCGATACACGGTAACTCAATTAAACCTGATAAATCACGCCTAGAGCCTCTCGTCAACCTTCCTGTTCCTTCTGATCCAGCTTCGTTAAAATGAACCCTCGGTTTATTCGCTCATTACTCAAAATGGATTCACAACTTCTCCGCCAAAGTAAAACCATTAGCAGAATCAAAATTACCCCTCTCGCCTGAAGCGATTGAGTGCTTCTCCAAACTGAAATTACAAAATCCGCTTTGGCAAGTAGGCTTTGGGAAGCCAGTAAGTTGGACACTGAAAAATACATCAGAATTTCTATCATTTATGGATGATTTAATCGATAGTGTGAATGGAGCTGCCATCATCGATAAAAAATAAGAAATCTAAATGTCTTCGTAGGGCTGTCAACTCAATATCAAGGCATCACAGTTTTTGGACAGATGCTATTAAAAAACTAAGTAATATGAAATTTATTACAAAAGACAAAAAATATAAAAGTGTTCCATCATTAAAAAATTGGGTTGTAACTCTGAAAAGTTTCAGAAGGGTCTGGAGATATTTAAGCCAGAAAAAAAAATGAGAGCTCGCTACTTCAATTCCGACCCAATAGAAAACTTTTTTGGCCAAGTCAGAGCATACAATTATCGGTGTAATGACCCCAGTGTATATGCTTTTAAATCTTTGTTAATAACGAGATACATTAAGTTCCATTCCGACAGCTATAATTCTGAAGATGATACAGGTCAAGAATTATCTTCAATTCAGTCACTGTTCAACACAAATAATGATGATAACAATGCACCAAATAGTGAAAGCAATACGGAACCAACCGTGACCCAACAACTTTCAAATAATATTGAAAATATTCAGGTCCAAGCCAGACGTGAGAGGATCAGCATACACTCGAGGGCATATACGGTAGGATGGGTAACAAGAAAAATATTACAAAAAATTCAATGCATGAAATGTAAAGAAAATTTAATAACATTTGATGAAGAAAGCAATGTTCACGAATGGATAAAGGCACGTTAGTGCATGGATACCGGTATTCGGTATTACCGAAAAACCGGTAATACCGTAATATTTAAGGCACTTCCGAATACCGGTATTGAAATTGCAAATCCCGGTATTTCGGTATTTTGAATAATAAGTTTAAATTAATCCGCTATACGTTCTTACACGATTAATCCACATTAAAAGGATGATATCACTAAAGTTCAAGCAGTAGTGAAGTTGTTCACGAAGTCTCCCACAAAAAACGACGAACAAAAGTATGTGAAACAACAAGAAAACAAAAAAACTTGCTTTAGTTTTAGACTGAAAGACTCGCTGGTCCAGCATGACAAACATGGTAGAAAGATTTAACCGTCTCAGACCATGTATCGTTAAAGAACTCCCTGATGTGGACTCTAATATTTCATTTTCGGAAGAACTTCTTATTGACAGTATACAAAACTCGTAAAATTTTCGTTCAAAAAATTAGAAAAACAAAATACCACCCTCGCAACACAACTGGCAGAGTCAATGCGTAGACGCGTGTTACAAAGACGTACTCCTTTGACATCTATACTACAATATTTACATAACTCTGAAGCTTATTTTGAAGATCAAATGTCCCGTACAGAAGAAGGGTTAACTTGGAAAATGAAAAGCGATGAACTGCTTTCAAATTTAACAAGTCTCATAAACCGTTTTCAGCCAACTCAACTCCGTAACCAATCGGCAATATCAGTAGATAGTGGTAAAACTAGTAGCAACGACGATGAGGGTGCCGGAAAAATACATCTAAGGACTTTTTACACCATAGTATAGAAAACGAATCCGATACTATTGATGATGATACATTATTGACAGTTTTACGCATGGAAATGAAACTATACGAAAATGGCGGAGAGATTTTAAAAATTCATTAATATGTAAGAAGGACGGGTCTCCTCGGACATAATTATAATTAAATATATAAATTTAACCGTCCTTTACATATTAATAAAGCTTGTTAATTATTTTGAATTTTTATCGTGTTAGAAGAAAAAAACTTGAGTTTGAACATTTTAATTGTCTCTTTGATTTAATCGTGATTATTTTGATGTTTGGAAGTACTTTCGAGTTTGTGTGATTCAAAAATAATGCTTTTTAAGAACCTTTTTTATTATAAGTTAGGAACTTATATTAATTCAGTCTGAAAAAATATTACATGAAGTAGAAAATATGTATATTATTCTACTATATTAATATCTATAGTGAAATACCGAAACAATACCGAAATACCGGGATCCCGGTTTTAAAAATATTAATACCGAAAAAATACCGGTATTGCCAATAGGTCCAATACCGCCATGCCCTAGCACGTGAATACTTAACGGTAAAAAAAAGAAAATTAAACTATCCAACCGAATCTGCCGTGAGACATTTTGGAATTATAATGAATGTGACAAATGAATATTTAGGAGAAAAAGCGTATCATAACAATATCTGCAAAAACATTAAACAAAAAGTTATGTCTGAATATCCATTTGATTTCCTCGATTGTGAATCTCATAGAGAGGTTGTACTTGAATATTTTCTAAATATATCTATAAAGCTTTTCATTTTCAATTGGTGCAATGTTATAGGTAAATAAAATATTAAAAGGAGTTGACATAATTCGCCATGAAAGGTCATCTTTACCACAAACGCAAAATAAGGCCTTAAGTAAGTACAAAAAGAAATTAAAAATTAAAAAACTTAATAAGTAAAGTAATTTGCTTTTTATTGTTAATATGTACTACCTACATTATTACTAATTTATTAGAAAGGGACAACCTACCGAGAAGAGTTATAATAAATTATAAGTTAAACTATTTCCAATACTTTGCTACTACTAGTACTTACCTACTACTAGTAGCTAAATATTGGGAATTATCATTTTTAAAGTTGAAGATTAAACTGGTAGGTATATAATACATACCTACTACCTATGTACCTACCTATTTATTCTGTAACTTGACACTGACATAATGCGCAACCGTGCTACGCTGCAGGAAAGCGAACTGTCGAAACGAAATTTAACTATCATCTTCTAAGTTTGCAACCGTACATCGATGTTTGACAGATGACCGTCTGATACGTTAGTATCCCTGAGTAGTCTGTGGTTCTGTGTACAACCAATACAATAAACTTTATCCGATTTCATACAAAAAAAAAACTCTTTGATTTCGTTTATAAGTCCATAACCCATCAGGTTATGGGCCCATTATGGGTCGTCGTATTCTGCACTCTGCGACGTAAATATTGTAATTGGAAAACAATTCGCGATTTGTAAAATCAACTCCATACAAATCAAAACCTACACGAACTACCTAAGCGAACCTGCACGAGGACGACGAGGACGGCGAATGACGGCGCTGCTGCTCGCCTCTCAGACCATGGCAACGGGTATCTCGATTGGTCTTCCAGTCTAAAAACTGAAGGGTATCGAAGATTACAACCAGTGGAAATTCTTCACGAAGATGCTTCTCATGCACGAAGACCTGTACATGTGTATCGAGAGAATGGTTGCACCGATGAAAAGAAAATGCAGAAAGCATTGGCAAAAATATGCTTGTCTGTTGGAGCGACAGCATTACAACATGTACGGAACGCGAAAACACCTTACGAGGCATCAACCAATTTACAGCGTGCCTACGAGGATAAGGGATTGTGTCGGCGTTTGGGGCTATTGCGGTCACTGTTCGGTGTCAAACACATTGTCTACAGGAAGCAGAGAGCATACATCTCACATTTCCAAAGGCAGTTTTTTGTTGAACATTACAATGTCGTTGGATGTTATTCCAGTCATATACATAGGTCAAATCAGGGTAGGAATAAAAAGCTAGATTCAGAAGATATGTCTCTAGCCCATGATAAATTTGATTTGTTACTCATTACGGATTGAGAGCGGCTGTTAGGTTGTGACGCAATTATACCCAAAGCGTGTTCCAACATCGAGGCTGCAGCTTGTATTTCTTTTGCACTGAAATTTTTACTTTCGGGAAGTGTTTTTTTCGAATTTTTTAGGGTTTTCCCTTGGTTTTTTAGGTAGTGTTGCTGCAATATTCATGCAAGCTGGAATAGAAAATAATGGACATTACCATTTATGATGATAAAATATGCGAGTATGAATAAAGCCATCTCTAGTTTACCAACAGATAGTTTACTAACCTTGATCCCCTAGTTCTCTGTGCCTAGAACATCACCAAAGTTAGCAATAATAGATTTCAGCTGTCTCTTCCTCTTAGATGTATTCTTTTGCTGTGTGTGTGTGAGCTTTGTAGTGCTGGAATTCATTCCTCCTCCAATGCGTGCTGTAAAAAGAATTTATATCTTTAAAGATATACAGAGATATATACGAAAGCACTTAAAGAACAACTACTCCGTGCTCAAATTAACAGCCAGTGTCCAGTTCATCTGGCATCAATATAAACAGCTCCAATCTAATCATTCATATATCACAAATGATCTCATTTATACTAGTTTCTGCCCGTGGCTTCGCACGCGTTGTTTCTATGGAAATGTTTAAGATTATTTCTATCCTATGAGAACTGATTTATAGGAGTATAAAGAGCCTATGTTTTATTCTAGGCCCAGAACTACCTGTATGCAAAACCCTGATCCGTTCAGTAGTTTTTGCGTGAAAGAGTAACAAACATCCATTACTACATACAAACTTTCACGTTTATAATATTAGTAGGGAATTCAATTAACTTTTACACATTTTTCAATTAATAAATTATATAATTTCCAATTGTTTATTTAAATTTTAATTCAACTTTTACTTTTGTTTATTTTTCTCCGATTATTGTAAGATTTCTCCGTAGAGTTTCTCCGTGTCCGTAGAGAGGGGGAGGACACCGTAACCCTAGACTCGGGCCATCTTCTCTACTTTCGCGAGGGTGATAAAACATCCCAGGGTGGCGTAGGCTTCCTCGTCAATAAGGCCCTCTCTAGCAACGTCCAAGAAATCTCCAGTGTGTCGACCAGGGTAGCGTACCTGATCCTTCGGCTGTCCAAGCGGTACAGCATGAAGGTCATCCAGGTCTATGCACCGACCTCGGCACACTTGGATGATGAAGTGGAGGATATGTATGAAGACATATCCAAAGCCTTACATAACACCACTAAGGCCCACTTCAACGTTGTTATGGGGGACTTTAACGGCAAGGTGGGAACCCAGACTGGCAACGAATCCCGAATAGGCCCGCATGGTTATGGGGTCAGAAATCACAGGGGGCAAATGCTTGTCAACTTCCTTGAGAAGGAGGGGCTGTTCTTGATGAACTCTTTCTTTAAGAAACAGCCTCAAAGGAAGTGGACATGGCAAAGCCCCGACACTGTGACTAAAAATGAGATCGACTTCATCATGACGGATAGCAAGCACATATTCAGAGATGTCTCAGTGATCAACAGGTTCAATACCGGATCTGATCACCGACTCCTCCGAGGCTCTCTGAATATCAACTTGAAGCTTGAAAGAAACCGTCTGATGAAGTCCACGCTCCGACCTGACCCAATCCAAATCATGGCGGGCACCGAGAAGTTTCAGCAGCTTCTCGGGAATAGATTTGTTGCCTTGGAACCCACTGATGACGCTGACGAGACCCTACACAATCTGGTTGAAACGTTGAGGGATGAGGGCATCAAATTCTGTAGAAAGCAGCGTACTGGCAAGAAGTCCAAACTCTCGGATGAGACTCTTGGGCTGATGACAAAAAGACGGGAGACCACCCAAGCGACTTTGTCAGAGAGGTCAGACCTGAACAAGCGGATTGCGAAGATGGTACGGCACGACCTTCGGAGCTTCAACACGCGCCTCATTCAAGAGGCGATAGAGCGAAACCGAGGGTCCAAAGTATTCACTCAGCAGCTTGGCAGGAGCCACCTGACAAAGCTTAAAACGCACGACGGGAGGACCGTATTGTCAAAGCCGGAGATATCCGCCGAGATAGAGGATTTCTATGGCCGATTATACGCTGCACATGCCCCTCGTTACCGACGAGATGACCAAGATTCCAGAGCCACCCTGACACGCCACTATACCGACGAACTGCCTGAAATCAGTCAAGACGAGATCGTGTTAGCTCTAAGGCAGCTTAAAAATGGAAAAGCCCCCGGCGAGGACGGTATTACTTCAGAGCTTCTTAAAGCCGGAGGAGCCCCTGTAATACAGGAGCTACGGAACCTCTTTAATACCGTCCTTGACAGTGGGAGAACTCCAAAGGCGTGGAGCGGGAGTTTGGTGGTGCTCTTTTTTAAGAAGGGAGATAAAACCCTTCTTAAGAATTACAGACCCATCTCACTCTTGAGCCACGTCTATAAGCTGTTCTCACGAGTGGTCACGAACCGTCTCGCCAGGAGACTCGACGAGTTCCAGCCACCGGAACAGGCTGGGTTCCGCGGAGGATATGGCACCATAGACCACATACACACAGTGAGGCAGATTATACAGAAGTCCGAAGAGTATAATCAGCCCCTGTGTCTGGCTTTTGTGGACTATGAGAAGGCATTTGACTCCGTCGAAACCTGGGCTGTTCTGGATTCTTTACAGCGATGCCAAGTAGACTATCGTTATATCCAGGTGCTGAGTTGTCTCTACGAGGCCGCCACCATGAGTGTCCAAGTACAGGGTCAGCAGTCTAAACCCATCCAATTGCGTAGAGGAGTGAGGCAGGGGGATGTCATATCCCCGAAACTGTTCACGTGCGCATTGGAAGATATGTTTAGGTTGCTGGACTGGAAAGGAAAGGGCATTAATATAAACGGCGAGTACATCTCACACCTGCGGTTCGCTGATGACATAGTCTTAATGGCGGAGTCGCTTGAGGAACTGAACCAGATGCTGGACGGCCTAGCTTCAGCCTCCCGATGTATCGGTCTTGGCATGAATTTGGATAAAACCAAAGTCATGATCAATGGTCACATTGATCCAAGGCCGGTGGTCGTACATGGTCACCTTCTCGAAACTGTTTCCAAGTACACTTACCTTGGGCAGATTCTGCAGTTGGGTAAAAACAGTTTCGAGAAGGAGGCCAAAAGGAGGATCCAGCTGGGCTGGGCAGCATTTGGGAAACTACGTCAAGTCTTCACGTCATCCATACCGCAATGCTTGAAAACGAAAGTTTTCAATCAGTGTGTCCTACCCGTTATGACCTACGGAGCTGAGACGTGGACACTCACGATAGGGCTGGTCCACCAGTTCAAAGTCGCTCAGCGAGCTATGGAAAGAGCTATGCTCGGAGTTTCTCTGAAGGATAGGATTCGTAACGAATACATCCGACAGAGAACCAAGGTTATCGACATAGCTCAAAGAATTAGCAAGCTGAAGTGGCAGTGGGCCGGCCATATCTCGCGAACAACCGACGGCCGATGGGGCAAACGTGTTCTTGAGTGGAGACCACGACTCGGTAAACGTAGTGTAGGACGCCCTCCGACCAGGTGGGATGACGACCTGCGAAAGACTGCAGGTAGATGCTGGATGCGGCAAGCTGAAGACAGGGCGCTATGGCGCTCTTTGGGGGAGGCCTATGTCCAGCAGTGGACTGCTATAGGCTGATGATGATGATGATGATGATGATTGTAAGATTTACTTAAAATTAGACCTTATTTATTTCTTTATCATTTGATATGATCTAATTTACAATTTCACTTACCTGTTTTTTATGACCAGGAGGAATTAAGACAAACAACAGTAAATCTGTCCCCATCCTAGTATGACTTCCTTCACCAACACAACCAAACAACATACTACTTTATTCTTCTTCTTCTTTTTTCTCTTATGTCCAGCCCCACCTCCCTCTTCTCCCTCCCAAGAGGTATGCAGGAGGTATGCGTCTCCTGCAAGAGTTACTATTTATGTCAATACATGGCTTGGCTAACTATTGCAAAATACAAAATAGGAACTTAACTTTTTTATAGATTCTCTTACCTTTGATTCCTGTCACGAAATGAAATAGGTAGGGATTATCTCGTGTACAGAGCTGAAATAATCTCGGGATGCTTCGGGGTCGTCATCGCTTTGTTGATAATTTGTCTCGTCCGCTGCCCACTCAAAATACTACACAAATAAAAACACCAAATGCACTTCATAATCTTGGTAGGAACCACAATTTCTATTGATCTAGAATAGGTCATGTTTTACATACAATCAGTGCTATGCTAATGCTAGCTAGGTTAGGTAGGTTAGGTGTTATGGAGTTATTCTACTATAGTATAAAGCTAGATTACCACTCACTCACTGACTGACTGACTGACTGATTCACTGACTGATTGACATAATTGTTCGCCTTGATGGTGGATGGGAAGGTATGTTTTTTTTTACAGAATCGTATAGGGGAGGTAAAAGTCTCCTAGGGAAAATTCCGACTTTTTGACATTTGCCCCCCCAAGACCCCCCCCAGTGGGGGGGCTCCTACGTGGAGCCATATTGCTTAATTTTTTTATGGGGGTTGTATAGAGGGGGACAAGTGATTTTGATTGCATAGAAAATTTTGCCCCCCCCTGCCCCCCTGGACCCCCCTTTTGAGTGTGCTACCAGATGCCGTCGCGATAGAGGGGTTCTGATTGCTGGGTCGTATAGAGGGTTTCTATTCGTTTTGGAAGAAAAAAAAATTGGACCCCCTCTTTGACCCCCTTTTTTGCCCCCCCTTTCCATCTCCGAAACGGATAGACTTGGAAGAATTTTTTGTTCACAGTCATGTAGAGCAGGACAAATGGTTTTGAATCACAAAAAAAATTGCCCCCTTTTGCCCCCCAGACCCCCTTTTTTTAGGAAAAACCGAAAATTGGCCTATTTTTGACCTTTTTTTTCGGGTGGAGCATCGCGGCGAGCGAAGCGAGCCGCTATGCGACCGCGGGGAACAGCACGGCGAGCGAAGCGAGCCGTGCTGTGACCCCCCGACGACCCCCCAAGACCCCCTCAACTATAACCCGGGGGAGCATTGCGGCGAGCGAAGCGAGCCGTAATGTCACCAAGGGGAACGGCACGGCGAGCGAAGCGAGCCGTGCTGTGACCCTCCCAATGACCCCCCAAGACCCCCTCAACTATAACCCGAGCGAAGCGAGCCGCAATGCGACCAAGGGGAACAGCACGGCGAGCGAAGCGAGCCGTGCTGTGACCCCCCGACGACCCCCCATGACCCCCTCACCCTTAACCCAGGGGAGCATTGTGGCGAGCGAAGCGAGCCGCAATGCGACCAAGGGGAACGGCACAGTGAGCGAAGCGAGCCGTGCTGTGACCCCCCCAATGACCCCCCAAGACCCCCTCAACTAAAAATTTTTTCGGGTGGAGCATTGTGGCGAGCGAAGCGAGCCGCGATGCGACCTCGGGGAACAGCACGGCGAGCGAAGCGAGCCGTGCTGTGACCCCCCCGACGACCCCCTAAGACCCCCTCACTTATAACCCGGGGGAGCATTGTGGCGAGCGAAGCGAGCCACAATGCGACCAAGGGGAACGGCACGGCGAGCGAAGCGAGCCGTGCCGTGACCCCCCACGCCCCCAGCTCCCCTGAACTTCCTCCCCTATCAAAAAATCTGACATGGGTATCGTTTTCGAGTAACTTGAACTCGTAGATTACGAAAAAGATATCCATTTCCAAATCCAAGATGGCTGACATTTTTTCATCGCAAAATTTTCTTATGGATATCGATTTCACACAAAACAATCAAAGGTGTAGGTTACAAAAAGGGTCTTAATAAAAAATAACTGTTATACATAACCGCCGCGAGCTGCTTGCAGCTCGCGCACATCTAACAACTAGTTTATATTATATAGATAGATTAGAAAGAACATCCATAGACAATGTGTCGGAAATGAATGTCTGAATAAAAATTTATTTCTCTATAGATAAACTACTTGATTTGGCAATATGGGTTTTCCATAGACTATAAAAATTAATAATGAACGGGGAGCTAATTTCTGTCGGGAAGCAAACGGATTTTTTTGGGAGAGTTTTCAGCCTCTGGTTCCAGTTCCTTATTTCGTTGGTCAGTCAGATCTTTACGTGTTGTCGTACACATGTTATGAATCGCGATAAAGGCTTTAGTCATCTTGTCCTTGTGGCTAGTCATGTACCTACTGTTGTAACAAATGCGCCAAAAGGTCTTTATACGTCAAAAGGATCTCCAGGGTCGAAATGTCCTATAGATAATTAACTACTTCTATCGAAGATGTTCTAATACCGTAGTAGAGGGAAATCTTTCAACAATCCCATTTCCGTTAGGCGTATGGGGAGCTACTTTATGATGCTGGATTTTATGCATCTTATCGAATTCCGCAACAAGTTGGTTCGTGAATTCGGTAGCAACGTTATCTGTAACCATAGTGATCGGAATACCATTATGAGTACATGATGAGTACCTACAAAAGTTCAATAAGACCTGTACCACAGAACAATAATATCCTAGCCTGTACTAAACTTACGGCTGTACCGTCTCGTAGATAGTAAACCTGTGCGTATTTCGAAAATGAATCGACAATGGTCAAAAACTTAATGGTTAATAAATCTAAAATCATCATAACTCAAAGGGCTTACTAGCGGGCGGTACTACTTGGAACTGTTGTTTATTCGGTGACCGAAGAAATAGTAGGTGACCGGTCATATTTCGCTTGGCCACAGATAGTGCATTCATTAATAAACTAAGCAATTTGTTCTCTCATCTTAGGCCAGTAATATCTACATAATGTGATAACGCTAAGTAACACTCATTGATACCGCGATGATTGGTTTTACCATCGTGATATTTGTTGATGATTTCCTGTTGCCTTAAATATTCCCTAATGTTCTCTATTTCCGTTTTGGTTAGCGTAAGATTCATAGCCGAATTTTTGAAGGTTTTCTGTTTAATAGTATACCTACATAGCTAAGTAAGGATTAATGAATAGTCCTGTTTTGATCAGGACATATTCCTTAATCGCGTTTATTACGTCTTCCTCGAGGTTTGACTCGGATATATGTAGGTACCTACTGATATTCGGGTGTGCGTTTCAAAGGGCTGAGTGATTTGAGGCTTTCCTTTAATGTCACCGACGACATTTAAAATTACTTAGCTGTTTGGTGAACCTATTCAAGGGATCATCCGAAATAGGAATCTCTAAGATGGGGCTTTCGTTATTCTTATGAACGGTAGCGGTTCTAGAATCATCACGGTTCCATAGCTGTAATGGCTGTACCTACTCGTCTAACGCAGGATTTGTTTCGGATGCGTTCACGACTATCGACATAAGCTCTTCGTTATTGTCCTCTATACGTGATAGCGCGTCGGCATTAGAGTTGATTTTGCCTACAAAAGTTAGACACAGGGGCTGATTATACTCTTCAGACTTCTGTTTTCGAAATAATGTTGCAAAACCATTTTCTCATGGTTAAGAGTTGAAAAAAACCGTTCAAGCATGACCAATGGGTAAAAATTAATGTTTGAAGTACCAGGACATCATAAGTACCTATTGCAGAGGTATTTTCATTTAAGAAAGCAGATTACCATGCCTTGTACTCGACGATAGCGGCAGCTGATTGAAGCGCTTTCTATCAGGCCCAAGAGCCTAAGGAAGCTTTAGATTGTTTTTATGCTACCCTGAATGATAGGTATCTTTCACGAGTGTGTATGTGCACCTAAAAAACGTACCTACAGTAAAGGTTAACTAGGTATAGATAGTTACCCTAAGTATTGCCCTTATATAAGGTAGATATAATTCGGGAAATTGAACACAAGGAGAGACTGCATAAATCGTAAAAGACGAGTGCGTCCATGAAGACGTGAGTGCGTCCGATCAGAACTACCGGGCCTTTTCAGAATGTAGAGCGAGGGTCAAGGAAATGATACAAACAGCTAGATGATACTGGACTGTGTGGATTGTCCAGCGTTATTTATTTTATATTTGTAGGCACATTTTTGTGCTGTGTTGCAGCGTGCTATACAGGTGTGACAAGCTTTGTTTCAGCTAAAACTTGTATGTATGTCATGACATCGTCAATCAATCATCATAATTCAAACAACCAGATAAGTAGTAAATAATTTATTTAAAAATGTCTATGTATTTAAAAGCTGTTATTCTAAATTAATACTTTCTCTTAAATACTCCGTAGAAAATGTAGTTAAAAAGCATAATTGGTTTTTTCTTAGATAGTGTTGTACCACGCGCTTTTATCGATAGTCGATGTTTTTTAATTCAATCTCGGGCAGAGATTTTTAAGTAGACCATGCACAAATACTATCTAAGAAAAAATACATTAATAGTAAAACCAGAAATAGAATGCAAAATATAAGTACAAGGTAGTTTTCCGCAAATCACAAGATAACTACCGCAAACAGTGTAATAAATAAACAGTTATAAAATAAATAGAAATGGAGCCTATTATAAGTTTTACTTGACTGACATTATATTCATTATTTTACAACACTACTATTATTCGAGAAGAACATATTTTAAAAAATACCTAAAAACACAAATCACAAAATTTTAAAACAAATTTAGTCAAAGACATTACAAAAATAACTTAATTGCAAAACGTAAATTGGCTAAAAAAACTACGCTGTCGACGAAAAGTCTACACTATTATTGAAGGAAACTTGACATTTATTTATTGTCAATATAACTATTGTAACTCCTTGCGAGTAGGTATACCTAAAACTTATTAAAAAAAGCAGTAAAATCATCTATTGACACAAGACTATAGATTTACATTTATATTTTGATTAGACATTTCTATTATTAAACATTAAAATGTCGAACCGACGGAAAAATTACATGTCGAGAATTTATTTTAAAAACTAAGACCTACTATTTATTCCGAGGACTTAGGCCCTACTCTACACTTGACTCTAAAACCTTATAAGTACCAAAATTTTTAAGTATATATCTATTTTTACACATAAAAGTATACGAATTCCAATCTACTTTAAAAAACTGGCCACCAAATAATCGAGTATTCGAATTTACCAAATTAAAATTCAGGTTTAAATACTGTTTCGTTGCTACGCGCAAATTATTTAAAAAAAAATGACAATACCGAAATCTTTCTATGCTTAAATAGATCTCATCTAATACTTTTATCCTTAATACTATTATGTACAGTCCGCGAAATATTAAATACAACAACGATACTAATGTGCGTTGCCCACATTTCTTACAATCACCTAGTTTTTATAAACTGATGAGATTCTAGATGTCATATTCGAATGTGAAACCTATTTTCAAGGTCCTAAAGTCCATGATGGAATGTAATCGTCAAAAACATTTGACAAATGGAATGAATGTGACTGTCAAAAACTAATGTAACTATGACCCATAATTTTTGTATCGATGTTACATCATGCAAATTTCGATATCGTTATATTTAAGTGTCCCATCCCTATCAATCCGAAATAAACCAAAAATTTGACGCAACTGTGAAAAAAATACGACATTTTTACCTAATTCGGTAACCCACACAAATTACATCAGTAATATTTAGGTTCTAAATAATTTTTCGTTTCTAGAAAAGACTAGAATAGTTACAAGTTGCCTTTAGGAGTCAACACACAAATTGTTTCTTCGTATACACATTCACATTAATCTTTGTATGCATTAGGTAAAATTTTTTTCTACATTAGCAGCCATACCATATATGAATAGGATACCTATACCTCCCTATTCATTTTGAAACGTATTTACAAAACATTAAGGTAGACTTTGTATTGGCAAACAATATTTGACACATTATCATGAAGATATTCAAATTTGGGCCATCAAGCATACAATTTTTATATTTTAGAACTTATTCACTTTGAATAATGTGACCTTATCATTAAGGCCATGAATATGCATATAATATTTGCATTTAGACACTTATTAGGTTCAACTTAAGGTATTTCTCACTCACTAACCCAGAATGTCTATTAGGACATCATCGAAGGTGCATTTTCCACTTTAGGCCATCAATACACACAAATTCTGTGAATTTAGACATCTTTTGACACATTCCAGCTGATTAAGGTAGTATTTTTCACCTTGAGCCAACAATATATACAGAATGTTTGCATTTAGAGCCTTATTCATTTGATATAAGGTGTATAATATTTCACAATTTGACCAAATTTTAATGATCTGTCTTACGTTTTTTATATATATATATATATATATATATATAATGAATACAAGCAAAATATTTGTATTTAGACACTTATTTACATTGTTTAGGGTATATTTCCCTTGGGCCATTAATACACGCAACATTTTAGAATGACTTATTCCTTGCATCTAGATGTTTATTGTGTTCAAGTTAAACATCTTTCAGTTCAAGTTAGTCATCTTTCTTTTGACCCCTCAACACATTTTAGACATTTAAACACTTATTCATCCATTCCCATTTCAGCCCTTCATTTACAAAGAATCTTTTCATTATGTCACTTATCCTCGTTCATATAAGCATTTAGACACATATTTCTTGCAATTTGACTATCTCACTTCATAATAGTGTATTTTACAAGTAGATTAGCCCACAGGAAGTCAAAAAACTGCTATAAGCATATAATTAATGCATTAAGACACCTATTCACATTATTATGGTGTATATTCATGCATTTAGACACTTTATGATAGTGTATTTCACACCTTAGGCCACTAACACTTTAAAATCTTTGCAATTAGACACTTTAGAAATGTTACACTTTTAATGTGTATTTTTGATCATGGCCTCAGAATCATTGCATTTTAACACTTATTCACACATAGTTGTTTATAATTAAGGCAGTATTCAAACAGTAGCCCACCGGGTCTCGAAAAACTGCCTCATCTTGTGTCCGGCGCGGCCGACGGGGCTGTAGTCTTCGTTGAAAACCTCGCAGTTGCTGAAAATTAGGCGGACGTCCGAGGCAAACTCTTCTTTGCATTTGTACCTGAAACAATAAAAAAGATATGGTCAGTGGTAGAAATATACTAGTAATGCTGGTTAATCCTACTATTATAAACGTGAAAGTTTGTATGCAAGTATGTATGGATGTTACTTACTCTTTCACGCAAAAACTACTGAAAGGATCGGTCTGAAATTTTGCATACAGGAAGTTCCAGGCATTGGCCATTACTTGTCATTCCATAAATCAGTTCCCATGGGAGAGAAATAACCTTAAAACGTTTCCATAGATATAACGCGTGCGAAATCGCGTGCAGAAAATAGTATTGGATAAATCTCTGCTCTGCTGCCTCGGCTCCGCGTCTATGGAAAGGCAGCATTGGCTCACTAAAGACTTCTTCAAGTGTCAAGGCTATCACTTACGAGTTATCGTTGAGTTTCTTCTTGATGGTGGATAGATCCATAGCACACTTGATAACCTTCTTGTACTGCGGGAACAGCTTCGTGTTCACGGGCAGAAGGAACGGCCAAGCGTGCTCGTGCATTTCCATATCGTTGAGGAGCATTCTGGGGGAAATTACGAAATTAAATAAATAAATAAATACGTGTAAGTGACGTCACGCGGAATTTTAACGGGCTATATCTTCATATACGCAGGAGGTTGGAGGGTTCGATTCCCGCCTCGGAACAATTGTGTGTACGATCTGCAGATATTTGTTCCGGTTGTTCTGTTCGTTTTCTATGTATAGTAAAAAATATCTATCTATGTAATGTATTGTATTATGTATATCAGTTATCTAGTACCCATAACACAAGCTTTGCTTACCATGGGGCTAGATAATGCTGTGTGGATTGTCCAGCATTATTTATTTATTTTAATTTTTGTTTAATGACAAAAGAAAAAACACGGGTCCAATATCTTCTAATAATCTAACGGACTTAGTAGATTTTTTTAAGACACTAGCCTATTATATACTCCACGACATGTAGCACAGCTGTTCGTGGGGAGCATAGTAACAAACTTGTGTTCAAAACAATAATTATGATAATAATGATGATTCTTTGTTAATCGCAACTGTGTCTGGTTGGACACTTTTCTGCCAGTATCAAGTAATGGAAAATAATTATAAAAATATATATATATATATATATATTTTATTCATATTTTACAACCTTTTAACAATGTTTATGTCGGTTGAATGAGTTATCAAATTATGAACATTGTTTGATATTTCCACCAGAGCCTAGTTCGTTATCTAGTAGGGTGTACCACGTGCAGGTTAGGTTGGTTTGGATGGCGTAATGTTGGAGTCCCCCTTACACCCCAAAACAAATGTTTCCTAATGATGTTCATAATCGAGGCGTAATATCGGACATCGTATGTGTACAGGCCGTTTGAACTGACAAGACGCGTAGCAGGTCTAATTTGACCGAATAGACGCGACCGACGATACGCTCGACGCATTTTCCGTCAGGTATGTACCGACCTTAAAATGTGTATCACTTACTTGCAGAACTGCAAGTCCTTGGCTAGTTTCTTGGCGGATGTCTTCTCTTTCTTAGCGCGCGACAACAGCGGCACGTTCTCACTGTCTCTGTCGTCACCTGCAACAAACACATGATCTTAAAATGCGAATTTGTATAGACAATGATTTTATAATTAAATACAATTAAAAGACGAACGCCCGTGCCGTGTAGGACGCCCTCCGACCAGGTGGGATGACGACCTGCGAAAGACTGCAGGTAGATGGATGCGGCAAGCTGAAGACAGGGCGCTATGGCGCTCATTGGGGGAGGCCTATGTCCAGCAGTGGACTGCTATAGGCTGATGATGATGATGAAAAGACGAACGGAATCACATTGTACCCAAGCAGGGCATATAATGCATTACTTATACTAAGAACAACGAAAGAACCCACACCAAAGTTATTGAAATAGCTCAAAGAATTAGCAAGCGGAAGTAGCAGTGGGCCGGCCATATCTCGCGAAGAACCGACAACCGCTGGGTAAACGTGTTCTTGAGTGGAGACCGCTACTCGGTAAACGTAGTGTGGTACGCCGACCGTGTGGGATGTCGACCTGCGAAGGACTGCAGGTAGATGCTGGATGCGGCAAGCTGAAGAGAGGGCGCTATGGCGCTCATTGGGGAGACCTATGTGGCCTAGGCCCTAGCGGTTGTCGTTTCTTCGCGGGCTATGGCCGGCCCACTTCCAAATGCAGCAAATAAGAAATATAACGCCAGTTTATCAGCAGTAACTCCAGTCAGACTTGCAACTTATTCCTGCCCAGCACTGATAATCACTATAGTCAGTAGAGTGTATATAATCTCACCATCAATGCTTTGTTCGTTGTCGTCGTGTAGCGCGCCATTACCGACGTACGACAGAGCGCGACGCTTCTCCGGAGGACCCTCGTCGGTAAAATCAGGGGCTGGTACTGTAAAGGAATTAAATCCCATCACTATAGTATTAATAAATAAATAATGCTGGACAATCCAGCACAGCATCATCTGGCCCCAAGCTAAGCAGAGCATGTGCTATGGGTACTAGATGACTGATATACTTAATACAATAGATTGCATAGACAGATATTTTTTATTATACATAGATAACGACCAAATGACAAATGTCTGCAGATCGTACACACATTTGTCCCGAGGCGGGAATCGAACCTGCAACCTCCTGTAGCGCGGTGGGCCGAAGGGCAGGCAGACCTTCGGCCCACCGCGCGACAGAGGTCGTCCTAGTATAGTTACGCCACTGAATGAAGGGATAACTTACCTGGATGATGGTTGATTCCGTTGTTTTCCGTTTCCTGTCCGCTGTCATCCATCTTGTCAGGTATCTCTGACTTCTCTGGAGTGTGCAGGATGCTGGAGGAACAGTCCTCTGCCGTCGTGGAGGTTGATGCGTGAGATGGGGCGGGGCTGTGGAGATTATAAATAAATAAATCTAATAATACTTCTCTCTGAAATAATTAATTATTAATTATTTCAAGAAAGCGCTGGCGAGACGACCTTAACGCCTTCCTCGGAGATTGGTGGGAGATCGCACGTGACCGCACTGAGTGGAAAGATATGGGGGAGGCCTTTGCCCAGCAGTGGGACGAAACGGGCTAAATAAAAAAAAAAAAAAAAAAAGACTTCTCTCTTGACTTAGTCTTTCTATTCGTGAAAACCTTCAATATTCAATAATCTTTTTAGTATTAATAAATTTGTTAGTCTGTTATTTATAAACCTCTGGTTTTCCTTCAAATAAATATAAAATACTAGCTGCACCCTGCGGATTCGCCCCCGTGGAAATCTATGTATCAAATCGTTTATATGATACAATTTTGTTAATTTAAAATAAGCCGTTCTTGAGTTATAAATAGCGTAACTAACACGACTTTCTTTTATATATAGATAAATATACTAAAATCTATGTTAATGTAGACTTTAGACTTTAGATCAACAGTATCTTAATAAAAAAAATTGAAACTATCTTGGTTATTAACACTACAAAAAGTATCTTACCTAGGCACCATAGAGTTGTCTAGATCTACGCTGTCCTTCTGCTTGCTGTCCCGTTTCTTGGTGTTCCGGGGCTTCTTGGGCGGCGCGCGCGCTATGCACTGGTTGCAGTACCATTTGCCGCGGGGATTCTATACCGAACGAATAGAAATAATAAATACAATAATATTAAGTTAATAAATTAATATTTAAATAAGAACAGTAAGATACAAGGAATGACGTAAATAGTGCACTAGAGAGAGAGAGAGAGAGAGAGAGAGAGAGCGCATCAGCGCGGCACGGTAGATAATATACGAAACCCTTTTAATTTCTTATATTAAGCTTAGGACCGATTCGGATAATCGGCGTTCTACTGTATTCAATTAATATATAATTATTAAATTAATATTTAATAAATAAATAAATTAATATTTAATTAAAACATTATTTATGTTTGTTCACAAAAAAGACATTCAGTAAATTGTATAACACAACACATTGTATATGTTGACTACTCTATTGATTTTGATCATATCTGTAAAAATAGATGTTATTTGAATTAATACAAATACAAAATATCAACCATAGATTATAATGTAAAAATAAACACTATTAAATCCCAGCAAAATTGTATATCTATATCGTGTTTTGTCGATTATTTAAGTACCATTATTCCGAGATTTTTATTTGTATGAAGTATGACAGTAAATTATCTGAATCTAATGAATACATGAACGCTTTAAGCTTCGCCCAAACCTACGCATCAAACACGTGGGACGCGAAAAACTTATATTCAGCCGTTAACAAACAGAGACAGATAATATGAAAGTACCTTAGCGAGAGGAGGATAGTGGCAGTCCTGGTGGTACGCTCTGCGGGACGAAGGAGCGTCTGTACAACAGTAGATAAACAGAGATAGATAATATTACGATACCTTAGCGAGAGGAGGATAGTGGCAGTCCTGATGGTACGCCCGCACACAGAGTGCGCACGGGATGGTCCGTCCGCCGCTCGCGCCGCCGCAGACTATGCACACGCGCTCGCCCCTGACTTTGTTCACGCATTCCCAGCAGTACCTGTAATACACATACAATCATAAATAAAGTAATCTATAATGGTGGACAATTCACACAGCATTATCTAGCACTTTTGTCATTGTATAATGTATCTAAAGGTAACGAGTTTAAGCCCATATTTGAATGCCCTATTTCGTGCTGGGTGCTAGCGCTATTCGATTAATAAAAGAAGCAGTAGAATTAGACTGTTTAAAATTAGGCGCGTGTGTGCTAATACTACTACTTTTGTTGCGTTAATATGTTAGTTCACCGTTTCGCCACGAGACTTCTCTTTTTGCACAGACTCTAGTGGTGTTACCAATGGTTGAAATTTTTTACTCTTTTAATTTGTTTTTCATATTCATATTCATTTATTGCATACACATATATTGTCATATAATATTAGCTTAGGTGTCATTTAGCTTAGAGGTAGGTACATGTACCCTGTAAGGGCGCAGCAATCTATTTATAAATAATAACAATAAATAAATAAATAATGCTGGACAATACACACAGCATTATCTAGCCCCATGGTAAGCAAAGCTTGTGTTATGGGTACTAGATAACTGATATACATAATACAACACATTACATAGATAGATATTTTTTATGATACATAGAAAACGACCAGAACACCCGGAACAAATATCTGCAGATCGTACACACATTTGTCCCGAGGCGGGAATCGAACCCGCAACCTTCTGCGTCGCAGGCGGATCTTCGCCCACCGCGCCACATCGGTCGTCAATAGTACATAGTTAGTATTTATATATTACATTACATTATATTATAATTGTATATATAATATAAACGGTGGCTGTGTGGTGTCGGCCGTGATAGAATAGCACCACCCCAACTCTTCCCGTGGGTGTCGTAGAAGGCGACTAAGGGACATACACCGGGGGGCGGGCAGCAGCGTCCCTTGCAGCACACTCCCTATACTGCGATCCCCAACCCGCATGCCCAGCGTGGGGATTATGGGCATCAACCCCCCCATGGATAGACACGCCAAAAGAATGTGGCCCCCAGTTCCCGGCCGCCTCGCTATTCCTGGCCATGGTAGCGGCCACGGTAACGGCGGGGCAGGGGGTGCTAGGAATCCCCGGGCTACATCAGGCTACCAAACTCTACCTAAACTGACCCTGGCTACGTTTAACGGACGCACTCTGAGGCTTGACCATCATCTAGCGCAGTTGGAAGTGGAGTTAGAGAACATCAAATGGCATGTTCTGGGGTTATGTGAAGTCCGTAGAGAGGGGGAGGACACCGTAACCCTAGACTCGGGCCATCTTCTCTACTTTCGCGAGGGTGATAAAACATCCCAGGGTGGCGTAGGCTTCCTCGTCAATAAGGCCCTCTCTAGCAACGTCCAAGAAATCTCCAGTGTGTCGACCAGGGTAGCGTACCTGACCCTTCGGCTGTCCAAGCGGTACAGCATGAAGGTCATCCAGGTCTATGCACCGACCTCGGCACACTTGGATGATGAAGTGGAGGATATGTATGAAGACATATCCAAAGCCTTACATAACACCACTAAGGCCCACTTCAACGTTGTTATGGGGGACTTTAACGGCAAGGTGGGAACCCAGATTGGCAACGAATCCCGAATAGGCCCGCATGGTTATGGGGTCAGAAATCACAGGGGGCAAATGCTTGTCAACTTCCTTGAGAAGGAGGGGCTGTTCTTGATGAACTCTTTCTTTAAGAAACAGCCTCAAAGGAAGTGGACATGGCAAAGCCCCGACACTGTGACTAAAAATGAGATCGACTTCATCATGACGGATAGCAAGCACATATTCAGAGATGTCTCAGTGATCAACAGGTTCAATACCGGATCTGATCACCGACTCCTCCGAGGCTCTCTGAATATCAACTTGAAGCTTGAAAGAAACCGTCTGATGAAGTCCACGCTCCGACCTGACCCAATCCAAATCATGGCGGGCACCGAGAAGTTTCAGCAGCTTCTCGGGAATAGATTTGTTGCCTTGGAACCCACTGATGACGCTGACGAGACCCTACACAATCTGGTTGAAACGTTGAGGGATGAGGGCATCAAATTCTGTCGAAAGCAGCGTACTGGCAAGAAGTCCAAACTCTCGGATGAGACTCTTGGGCTGATGACAAAAAGACGGGAGACCACCCAAGCGACTTTGTCAGAGAGGTCAGACCTGAACAAGCGGATTGCGAAGATGGTACGGCACGACCTTCGGAGCTTCAACACGCGCCTCATTCAAGAGGCGATAGAGCGAAACCGAGGGTCCAAAGTATTCACTCAGCAGCTTGGCAGGAGCCACCTGACAAAGCTTAAAACGCACGACGGGAGGACCGTATTGTCAAAGCCGGAGATATCCGCCGAGATAGAGGATTTCTATGGCCGATTATACGCTGCACATGCCCCTCGTGACCGACGAGATGACCAAGATTCCAGAGCCACCCTGACACGCCACTATACCGACGAACTGCCTGAAATCAGTCAAGACGAGATCGTGTTAGCTCTAAGGCAGCTTAAAAATGGAAAAGCCCCCGGCGAGGACGGTATTACTTCAGAGCTTCTTAAAGCCGGAGGAGCCCCTGTAATACAGGAGCTACGGAACCTCTTTAATACCGTCCTTGACAGTGGGAGAACTCCAAAGGCGTGGAGCGGGAGTTTGGTGGTGCTCTTTTTTAAGAAGGGAGATAAAACCCTTCTTAAGAATTACAGACCCATCTCACTCTTGAGCCACGTCTATAAGCTGTTCTCACGAGTGGTCACGAACCGTCTCGCCAGGAGACTCGACGAGTTCCAGCCACCGGAACAGGCTGGGTTCCGCGGAGGATATGGCACCATAGACCACATACACACAGTGAGGCAGATTATACAGAAGTCCGAAGAGTATAATCAGCCCCTGTGTCTGGCTTTTGTGGACTATGAGAAGGCATTTGACTCCGTCGAAACCTGGGCTGTTCTGGATTCCTTACAGCGATGCCAAGTAGACTATCGTTATATCCAGGTGCTGAGTTGTCTCTACGAGGCCGCCACCATGAGTGTCCAAGTACAGGGTCAGCAGTCTAAACCCATCCAATTGCGCAGAGGAGTGAGGCAGGGGGATGTCATATCCCCGAAACTGTTCACGTGCGCATTGGAAGATATGTTTAGGTTGCTGGACTGGAAAGGAAAGGGCATTAATATAAACGGCGAGTACATCTCACACCTGCGATTCGCTGATGACATAGTCTTAATGGCGGAGTCGCTTGAGGAACTGAACCAGATGCTGGACGGCCTAGCTTCAGCCTCCCGATGTATCGGTCTTGGCATGAATTTGGATAAAACCAAAGTCATGATCAATGGTCACATTGATCCAAGGCCGGTGGTCGTACATGGTCACCTTCTCGAAACTGTTTCCGAGTACACTTACCTTGGGCAGATTCTGAAGTTGGGTAAAAACAGTTTCGAGAAGGAGGCCAAAAGGAGGATCCAGCTGGGCTGGGCAGCATTTGGGAAACTACGTCAAGTCTTCACGTCATCCATACCGCAATGCTTGAAAACGAAAGTTTTCAATCAGTGCGTCCTACCCGTTATGACCTACGGAGCTGAGACGTGGACACTCACGATAGGGCTGGTCCACCAGTTCAAAGTCGCTCAGCGAGCTATGGAAAGAGCTATGCTCGGAGTTTCTCTGAAGGATAGGATTCGTAACGAATACATCCGACAGAGAACCAAGGTTATCGACATAGCTCAAAGAATTAGCAAGCTGAAGTGGCAGTGGGCCGGCCATATCTCGCGAAGAACCGACGGCCGATGGGGCAAACGTGTTCTTGAGTGGAGACCACGACTCGGTAAACGTAGTGTAGGACGCCCTCCGACCAGGTGGGATGACGACCTGCGAAAGACTGCAGGTAGATGCTGGATGCGGCAAGCTGAAGACAGGGCGCTATGGCGCTCTTTGGGGGAGGCCTATGTCCAGCAGTGGACTGCTATAGGCTGATGATGATGATGATATTATAATTATAGTTTTAAACAATATATCCATACTTCGCAATATATTTCTGTATGCATAGTCTGAGGTTACTGTTCTACATGTTAATGTTATGTTTTTATTTAGCTGGATTACCCTGTACCTACATTTTAAATTAGTTATAAGATATCCATAATTGCTTAGACATAATTGTATATAAACATTAGTTGGAGAAGCCATTGGTTCCTGAAACACAGTTTTTTACTAGTTCAGGAGCCTTTGGACTCGTATTGCCTTTTTCACTGTCTATTTAGTCGATAAATAAAATTTTTACTTTACTTTTTACTATAGGTACATAGTAATCCGAGAATTTATACAATCATATTCACAATAATCAAAATTAATTTCATTAATAAGGAAGGTAGGTATGTCATGTCACTAATTTTATATAAAAAAAAATTTTTAAATGGTGTATTTACCAATCTCCATCGGGTATCTTGTCCATCCTCGGCTTGAAGCAGTAGGTGTGGTATCCCTTGTCGCAGCCGTCGCACAGCAACAGCTCTTCATCATTGTCACCGCTCAGGCAGAATTGGCATTTCTGGACATAATATTAAAGTTTATATTAGGTTTTTGGAGACAGGCAGTTTAAACTTTTGAAACTATCATGGTTATTCAATCAATAAATTTCTTTCCGGCCCTGGTGGGGGCACAGAGAGGGGCCTCGAGGCTTGGCCTCATTACCCCGGCGTCAACTCTAGGGATGACGACCCCTCGGTCCTTGGGTTTTGTGGGAATATCTTTTTTTTTTCCCTACTTCTCAATGTGGTTCATGGTTGTTAACACAAAATTCATTTAAAACGGTATATTTCTTCCTTCTATTGTTTTTTCTTTCCTATTGTTTCCCAATATTTCGTCACAGTTTCAAAAATGAAATCATGGCATATATCCCATTTTAAATGAGTTTTGAGGTAGCTTAAACTTAGCGTAATTAAGAAATATACATAATTAGTCCTAGTGAGAACGATTTTCGAGGTATGTAGATAGTTTAGGTTCTAGAATAACACATAGGGTAATCTAATTTTGAAAAATCGCCCTCTGGGGGGTTAAAAAGGGTCGTAAAGTTTGTATGGAAAAATATTATTCCTTATTTAAAGCAGTTTTTGCGCAAAAAAAAAAAAAAAAGTTTTTACAAAAATTATAAACTGACTTCAAATAACTGTCATAATATGACTTATTATAATTAATTTTTACGGGTAACTCATAGTTTTCTATAAGAAGCTCCGATTTTTATGACTCAAATGAGGTGTGACCACACACCTCATTTCTCAAAATCGGTCTAATGGTTATTAATGGATCACGAGAGCGTCTTGAATAAAACTTATAAAATGTACAAAAAAACAAAATGGTGACTGTTGAAATAATTTAAGTGAAGTTTTTTGTCGCTTTGCTTTGTAAACATACAAGACAGGCTGACGCCACGTCGACGTGCGTCGCTACACCTCGCGCCATGCCCTTTGTTTAACTATGTACTCACCGCCTTCATAACACTCTTGTCCCACGCCACGCACGCCTCCAGCGCACACAGACACATGGCGAGCTGAGCGGATGTGGAGCATCGCGAGACACCCTCGCGCCACGTCGCCAGACCTCGCGCCACGCCCTTTGTTTCAGCTATAACAATAAAAAAATATATATTAGAAAAGCCCTAACAGATTGTTAAAATGTGTACCTCAACAGCCTATTATTGTTACAATGCTACGCAAGCCTCCCCCTGAAAAGCGCCTTATTGGCTTTTATCATGTAAAAGATAATGCCTATGATTCCCAAGCTGGGCACGCGGGTTGGGGATCGCAATTTGTTAGTTGGCATTTTCTTCAGAGGATGCTGCTGCCCACCCCCGGTGTATGTCCCTTAGTCGCCTCCTATGACACCCTCAGGAAGAGTTAGAGTGGTGATGGTTTTTAAATTTTTTTTTTAAAGATAATGACATTACGCTTACGTTTCCCATCAGGACTGTTGGAGTTCTGCGGCGAGCTGGCGGAGGAGTTGGCGTGGTCCGCCTGCAGCGCGGCGCCGATGTTGGCCTCGGTTGTGCTGTGGGCAAACATCACAATCAGACTTCATCACGCATCGCAAATATCATCAAAGTGCTTTATTTCCTTTGGACCTTACAGCACTCTTGCTGCAGTTGCAATTCAAACAAATTATCAAACTTAAAAAAGGCTTATTACAAAATATCAGAGTTTATTCTAGACGATAAAAAAGCTTGGAATGAATTTTGCTCAAACTCGAAACCGTTCTTTGTGTGACCCATGTTTGCAAATAAATGATTTGATTTAGATTTTTTATGTTTGCCTTCAGCTAAGCCAGATCTAGGGGACTTCCAAAAGCACAAAATGAAATGACGTCTAGCTGAAAAGCAAGCAATTTCACCTACCAATATATGATCACCATACAAATATATTTTAATACAAACCAACCACCAAAAACACACAAGAAATGACATCTAGCCGAAAAGCAAGCAATTTCACCGACCAATACATGATCACCCACCATACATATATATTTTAATACAAAAGAACCACCAAAAACACACAAAGAATGAAATGACATGTAGCTGAAAAGCAAGCTATTTCACCCTTTACATAATCCATAAAATACATATATTTTTATACAAACCAACCACCAAAAACACAATGAAATGACATCTAGATGAAAAAAGCAACGATGTCATCTAGCAAACTATGACCACTTTATAAAATCCCACCACACGTAATCAAATTTCACTTTACCTAGCATACCTTTGTACCAAAGGCGGTTTGAGGTATCGTCTCTCTATATGTGCTTCCACTTGAGCGAGCTTGTGGCGACTTCTTGCCACTATTTCGGCGCCGGTCGCGTCGTCCGGCATTTGTAGGCGTGAGGGGCGCCACCCTTTCTCTTGCATTGCGGCGACGGCTACTCGTTCTTCTAAAGCTTCCACCTGAGGGTAGAAAAAAAATTGTACTGGTTATTTTACAGAGCGCCATCTAGCGTTAAATTATCAGCTTATATTATGGGTACCAGATGACTGAAACACAAATTAAATACATTACTTTGACGATAAACATCTTTCAAATCGATTAACTTGCGTTAATCGATTTGAAAGATGTTTATCGGGTTACCTTATTTAACGCAAATCTGAAATGGCAAGATCGCTCATTGATGATTACTCAACAAACATTAATTGATGCGAGTGAAGCGAGCCACGTTGTCTATCTTGACGTGCTGTGTCAGAGCGGCGAGGGAAGCGAGCTACGCTGTATACTGCTTTGGCAGAGATGAGCCGGTCGAGGTGAGATATTGATAGTTTACCATCGCCAGTAGTTGTAGATCGATCCTCCTGGCTGCGCCGGCCGAGAAGGACCCGGGCGGGTCGGCGGTGGCCCAGCCTCCGTTGGCAGAGATGACCCGGTCGAGATGAGATATTGATAGTTCGGTGGCGTTGACGTCGCCTTTGTCTATGTGAAGCTGTAAGAGAGATAAATTTAGTAAGCATTTTATATCTTATTAGCATAGAATAAAGTCGCTATTGGTTTAGTCTGTTTTTCATTATTCATTCGCATCATTGTAGAGTAAAAAACATCTCAATTTCTTCTAGTTTGATGCTGATATAAAAGAGTAGTAGTACAAAAAAGAGATATAAAATATTGAGTATAGAAACATTAGCATTTTGTATAAAACTATTGTTAATGCGTGCGGTTTGAATGGCTGCTGTTGATGCACTGATCTCCATAGGCACCCGGTCCGCGCTCGCGGCACTATAGGAACCTACTAAGGTAGAACTGCTGATGATGCTTATATATTTATTACCGTATATATCGATGTATATACATATACGCAACTTGACTACTGGTGGATGCTAGATGCGGCTTAAGACAGGGCCCTATAACGTTCATAGGAGACCGCCGCCGCCCCGCTGTGGACATAGTTTATGTCGTACCTTGTTGTTGACAGTGGGTAGATGCTGCACGAACGCCGCATGCAGCTCCCGTTCTCTAACTCCTCGTGGATGGAGAGCTTCCATTACTTCCTTCACTTGTTCAGCGTCCGTGATACGCCACCAGCCGTGTCTGATGGGGAAAATTAACAGGGTCAATTCCCTTCGTTCGTAGAGTCGTTTAACCTTAGAAAGTATTTTTAGAATCCAAATAAACTAAAAATTATTCCTTCTCTGAATTATTGTTCGTTTAATAATAGGTAATAGTAATTTGTATTAGCTACATAATAATGCATACAAATCCCCATCTTCAACCCAACGATCCTATCCATCCACGGTTGTTTACTGTGAGTTTTTTTACTGACAATTTGGCGGTCTTATTGCTCTTTAGCTTCTACGCTCTTGAGCGATAAGACCGTCAAATTTTCACTTTTGTATTTATATAACACATCATTTATATTTTATTTTTTCTTGTTTGTTTTATTTTTGTAGTTCGTTGTTTTTAGTAGTATAGTCAATATAAAACTATTTTCTATCTATCTGTCTATAAATTTAAGTGTAATAACCTCAGTTCTTTGGGTACGTATTGGTTTGCTTTCTTCTCGGGTAGACCGTTCAGCTTGCATTTCTTCAGCTGTTCCAATTCTTCTCTGGACGTCTGGATTGGCGGTGGGCTGGAAAAGCAATTATTTACTAAGCATGTTGTCTTATCCAATATTAATTCAACAAGTCTATGTTGACGTCGGGCTGATAACGAACTTCAGAGGACTGAATATAGCATAGGGTTGGTTCTTCGAGACGACCTCAGTGACGCAGCGGACGAACGTCCGCCTGCAGTCGATTCCCGCCTCGGGGCAAATAATTATACCAGGTACTCTAGGTGTTTTCTACATTATAATTAAAATATCTATCATTGTATTATAAATAATTCAGTATATCAACCCATGACATATGAATTGGCTGCCATTTGTTATGGAGGGGGCAAACAAAATAAGGGGTGATTTGTCGACAACATTGACCGCCTTAGTCACCGCCATTTATTTATTTATAAAAAATACAGCAGTTAGCTTACAGTCTAACACCAAAACACTAACTACTAGACTTAAAAAAGACAGAATATATTAAAAACAATATACCGTATATAATAATAAATTAAAAACAAGATTACAAATAGGTAGGGGCCATAGATGTATATGCTAAGGCAAGGCAAATTTTTGTTACTTATGCACGCAAAAACCCACAGAACGGAGTTGTAGTTACCTAATTATAAGTATAAATACTGTGGGTATTTATCGAATTTATTTACCTATTTTTCCCGACGTTTCAACAGATTTACACACTGTCGTGGTCACGGGATGATTTAATACTTATAATTATGTGTTCAGATCGCGTAATTTAAAAAATATTAATTGTAGTTACCTGTCACAAGTGACGTAAGTAGAAAGAGCGTTAAAGTTGAGAAGGCCGAGACTCGTGAGACTTTGTGCCTTCGCCTTCTGGACTGCCAGGTCGTGTTTCAACGAATCAGCTTGCAGTTCTTTCTCTAGGTCATTGTCCTGAAACAAAAGATATGACAATTTGATGGTGTGAAATAGATGGTACATTTTTAAAACAATCAAAATATTATAAACTAGCTGCGCCCCGCGGCTTCGCCCTCGTGGAAATCTATGTTTCAAATAGTTCATTCAAACTTTCCTCTTGAATCACTCTATCTATAAAAAAACCGAATCAAAATCCATTGCATAGTTTTAAAGAGTCTAAGTATACATAGGGACAGATAGACAGCGAGAATAGACAGCGTTTTATTTACTATGTAGTGATAAAACATGGTCTATTTTTTATCCCAAAAATCTGTTCCCATGGGAAAGAAATAACTTTATAACGTTTCCATAGAAACAAAACTTGTAAAGCCACTTGTGGAGCTATAAATCAATTAAGTATTTATAACAGGGCAATTGCCTTCTTCAATATTACCACACCCTCAGTACCAATACCACACAGAACAGCACTGAGTGCGAAAAATTGCTCTTCCATGGCTGTCAAAGTATATAATAAAATTCCTAGAGACATAAGAGAACTGCCTACTTGTAAATTTAAGACAAAACTCCGTATGTGGCTCATAGAGAAATGTTTTTATGACATCAAAGAACTATGACATTAAATATTATAATCATTAAATTACCTAGTTATATAAGTTTAATATTGTACGTCCATAATTAATGGATAAACTGTTGATTCACCTAGCTTTTAAGATCTTTCTGTACACAGTTTCTACAATAAATTTATTTCATTTCAAGTACTTCTCTAGTTGAAGGTAAGAATCTTCAGGTCAAAGGTTTGAAAGCAAGGTTACCTGTTCTTTGCTCTCTTCAACAATATCTTCCGTCCCTTTCTTGAGCGCCGTATCCACGACCTCTTGCTCTAGCCCTGACATGGTAAGACTTGAGTCAGTGTATACGTTGTTTGAAGGAACCTGCGATAAAGTAAATATAATGTAAGTAAGAGTAAAGATAATAATTATAAAACTTTTGAAATATATTATCCTGCGACGCAGGAGGTTGCAGGTTCCATTCTCGCCTCGGGAAATATAATCCTACAGACAACTCATACAGCATCATCTCTACCTATAATTAAAATAATTTGAATTTTCCTCTTATTTTCTTGTAAATAAATAACATTTAATAATAATTATAATTCTGGACATAATTCATACAGTATTATCTCGCCCCAAGCTGAACAGAGCTTGTGTAATGGGTACCAGATAACTGATATACTACAATAGATTACACAGACAGATATTTTTTATTATACATAGTAAACGACCAGAACACGCAACAAATATCTGTAGTTCGTACAAACATTTGTCCCGAGGCGGGAACCGAAACCGCAACCTCCCGCGTCGCAGGTCACCGCGCCACAGAGGTCGTCACTTATTTATATATTTCAAAACTCACCTGAACACTAGTGACCATACTGTTCAGCGTAAACAGACTAGGGTCGTTCAACAAATGCAGATTATTCGACACATCCCATTTATGTCCCTGGCACATCACTACTTGCTCACAACTGTACTCATTATCACAGAAGTCCGGCACATCACTAGTCACTTCATTAATGTTGTTGAGAAATGAGTCTTCGTGCCGTAGGATTGAGAACCATTTTCCCTCGAGCGTTTTTGTGTATAAGGTTGTGTTTGCGCAGTCCGTTTCGTTCTGTTCCTGTTTTATTTCTTTCGCTTGTTTTTCCTGTTCTTCTTTTATTTGGGCTTCTTTGCGTTCGGCATCTGTAGAGGATAATAAAAACATTAATAATCAATTACACTTAAATGTTTAGACGCGGCGAACGTAGTGTAGGACGCCCACTCGGCCAGGTGGAATGACGACCTGCGAAGGACTGCAGGCAGGTGCTGGATGCCGCAAGCTGAAGACAGGGCGCTATGGCATTCATTGGGGGAGGCCTATGTCCAGCAGTGGACTGACATAAGCTGATGATGATGATATTTAGACGGCTGGGAAACCTGCATAAGCTGAGTTGGGACCATTTTGTAGCTTAATCCAAGTTAAATAACATATTATCGTCGTATATCGTATTGCATTAATTAAATAACAGTTTTTTCTAATTGTACATATTTATGTTTAACTACAAATAAACGCATATTTGATTTGACTTGGAAGGTTTGTGGCAGGTTAGCCGGCAGTGGAATAAGATAGGCCAAAGAAAAACAAAGGAAATCTAAACCCAGATACTTCATTTCCTCTCGATTGTTATTATAGGGCATTTGGCATTGGCCATTATTATAGAGTAGGGATTTCTGCCAGGAAACTTTTAGACATTGTCTTCTCTCTCTTTGTATTATTTTTACCGTCGAATAAAATTAGCAATGATTTGCTTATTTTGTGGTAAGATTTTTATCGTTGTCTTACCAGGTTAAAAAAAGAGTTTTCTTACCAAGTTGCGAAGAAACAGCTTCCGCCATTTTCCTAAGTTCTTCCAGGTTATTTACTAAAGCGTCTTTACTTTCTTCTTCCTTTTCTTCAGTCTTCACTACGTTTTCAACCTGTGAAATATACGCGAAATCTTAGTCAAATTTCTACTGTATGATTATGTACATAAGTACATAAGTTTGTGCATAGGTTTCAGTGCTAAGAACGCAGTAGATATTCAACCTTATTTCATCGTCAATAAAGTACACATTACCTTGACAATCTCCTGTGGTTTGTCCACCGGTTCCGCTTGCGCTGCATACATAGGTTTGTGCGTAGGTTTCTGTACTAAGAACGCGGTTGGTATAGAGTCTTCGATGTCCAACATGTCTTGTTCGCTGTTCTGTTGGTGCTGGATGTATGTCTCTTCCATTTTTATTGATGAACCTGAGGTTTTATCGAAAAGTTGTTAGAAAATAAGTATAATATTAGAATTTTTCCTGAAATTAAAATTACTTATTGTGTACCTAACTTATTTAGAACATAATTTGTAGGTTTCAAATAAGTTGCAGGCTACATAATAAAATAAATAAAATCTGCAGGGATATATTGTTATGAAGGTAATTCTGCTAGAAGTAATTTGTCAAATCAAATAGCATTCTCAGTCACCAACAACTTCCATATATGTATTTTCTTTCTCAGATCGTTCTTACATCCCTTGTACATTCTGTATCTACGAGAGATCTAAGAACGCAATATGTATTTAAATTTCAAAAGAAACAATCTTTATACCAAGAAAATCAATGTCAACCTACCTTCAACCTTACACCCTCCCTGATTAGGTTCATATTTGATAATCTGCGTGTGATCACTCAGATTCAGTTCAGACTTAATGTTCTTCAGTTCTAACTCTGTCTTCAAAGCTTCTTCCTTCTTCTGCGCTTCAGTCTCTGGACTCTTTTCTTCTTCTTGCTCCTTCTTTTCTGCTTTACCTGTGGAGGAAACATCAGTTAATATGGATAAAACATTAGAGATAGGGTATTTTTTTAAATAAATCCTTTTACACCATATACTATTCAATAATCCTTTTTTTCTTTAGATTATTTTTTCATTTACGTATTTGTCTGTTTTTAGAGGATTTCTGCATAGTAAACTATTATATATAATCATCATCATCATCAGCCTATATCAGTCCACTGCTATATATAACTATTATAATAAAGTCTTTTATTTATTTATTTACAAACTTCCAGCTAGATTTAATAAAATTGTTGATAATATACCCCTCTGGTACTCTCCACGATCATATCCATCCATTGTGTTCTGGTAGAGAATGGACGGTCTTATCGCTCTTGAGCGATAAGACCGTCCATTATAACTAAATTTTTAAGTTTTTATTGTACTTAGATAATACTTCATTGCACATAAGAAACTAAGTACAATGAAAATTTAAAAATGTAGTTATAACTTATAATAGACGGTCTTATCGCTCAAGAGCGATCTCTATATATCTCGATCTTATTATCTATCTAATGAAGCACAGAATCCCACCTTTGTTCTTCTTAACCTCCGTCAGTTTCTGCGCGGCCGCTTCCTCCAAAGCCTCGTGGTAGTGCATGATCTCCGGCTGCGCGGATTCCATGCCTTCCACGAAAATGCCTCCGCATTTACCGAGGGACCAATATCGACGCCAATATCTGGAAAAAAAAAACAATATATTTATATATATATATATATATATATAAAAGTGAGGTTGTCTGACCTTTTGTAATAAGGCGGAAGGCATGGTGATGTTCTGCAAAGACAGGGCGATATGGCGCTCATTGGGGGCCTATCTTCAGCAGTGGACTAAAATAGGCTGATGTTGATGTTGATATCACTAATCCGCCAAGCGTCATGATAATGGCAAACATCCAGGCAAGCCACGTTCACCAGTGGACGTATGTATGCTTGAGGAAGCCAGTTACCTGTCCTGTCCATAGCAGGTGGCCCGTAGAGCTTGGGATCCAGCGATCAACTGCTGCAGCTGCTGTTCTGATTGTCGCGTTAGCTTCTCCAGCTTACGGGCTAATTCCTCGGAGGATAGGTTCTTGTCTTCGTCCTGGTGAAAGAAAATAAATATTATGGTAAAGTTTATTTTCGGTAAATATTTGTGAATTACATAATAAAAAACTATCGCATATAGATATATTTTACTTGCTATTGCCGAAATTCCGTAAAGGAGTTCATCTATGCGTTGCAATTGACTCATTCTGACTGAAAACCAGCGCTCTTTCACAAATGACCTTGAGTTATTGTGTTAGAGTAATAAGCTGAGTCAGGCTTGTTAGACCTACACACGCGCGCTTATCTGCTTGCTGTGGGTGCTTCTTACTAAGAATCCCCCACAGCAAGCAGATAAGCGTGTTTATTTTCACAAATGACCTTGAGTTATTGTGTTAGAGTAATAAGCTGAGTCAGACTTGTTAGACCTACACACGAGCGCTTATCTGCTTGCTGTGGGTGCTTCTTACTAAGAATCCCCCACAGCAAGCAGATAAGTGCGAACTACACAAGTAGCATTAGGTTGGTACTAAGAACTTCTTAGTACCAACCTAATGCTACTTGTGTTAGTTTAGTACCTACATTTGCATTCACTTTTTTGTTTTGTCTGTGTTACGTGTTATCTAGTACTAATTAGTCTTATATTCGTGGAACTAGTTTGTTTGTGTTTTATCTACTAAACAATTTTCTTTCTTTCTAGTTTACACTTGACTATAATCTCCTACGAACCTCTTCTGGCTGCGTTCCCTCGCTTTCCAAGTCGCTCGGCACATCGTCTCCCATAACGCTGTCCTTGTCTATCTTGTGCTCCGTCGGCGAGCATTCCTCCTTGTTGTTGTTAAGGCGGCGACTTGTAAGCTCTTTTATACTGGAAAAATATAATAACCAACATTATTATACGGTATCTCCTTTTTTACTTGAGAATAAATTTATTTATACCGTGAGAAATCTATGTCTCAATGCAAGTGTTTCTTTGCTTTGTAAAGTTCTTGTTAATAATTTATTTTTGTATTTATTTATTAACTTACTTAACTAGCACGATTACATTAGATTCAATTATACTAGTTAGTTACAATACGTATTTATGGTACTACTAATATTATAAAGAGGAAAGATTCGATTTTTTGTTTGTTTGCATTCAATAGGCTTCTGAAACTATTGGACCGATTTTTCAAAAGCCGTTGCGTATTTTTAAAGATCTTAGCCATCCGCATTATCCGCCAGCCGATCACTTTGTTTTGTACCATGCATTGATTTTTTTTCGCCTAAAATCATGTATATTTCCTTACCTAGACAACTCCTTGCTGGCCAAATCCTTGAGATCTTTAATCGGCGACATCTCCTTATCGCTTTCGTCGTTGTTGGGGTCTTTGAACGGAGATCCATCCTCGTGGTCGTCCTTCTTAGGCGTCTCGGATTTCTCAGATTGTTGTTCTGTTGGATAGAATAAAAAGTATTGTTGTAATCAATTGAACTTTATTCAAATGAAGACAAGGTTGATATTGATACATGGTTTTAATATAATAAGAGGCAAGACATTGCTGTAATGTATTGAACTTTATCCATATAAAGATAAGGTTGATATTGAAATATTGGTCTTAACATAGTAAGGGGCGATTCAAATGAGTGACTAACTTGATATTATGTATTTCGATTTTATTTAGTTAACTATGCAACTGTTGTAGTCCGACTGCACTCGATACTAAACTCTATGTACATATATTTAAAGTCTGTCTTACCATCATCAGGAATCGGCGAGGCCCTGAGATTGGCCGTGCTTTCTTCTACCAACTTCTGCATCCTCTCCAACGCTAACGCTTGCTGCTTCTCAGTCTGTTCTGTTCTTACTTTCCTCTGATGGAGGACTCTCACTCTGGAATGAACAAATAATATAATTATAAATAAAATAAAAATAAATAAAATAAAAACAGCTTTATTCCATATCTCAATAGTTATTAGTATGTACAATTTTAAAACAATAATAATAGTAAAAGAAAGAATTAATAGTCGTGTAGGTACATTATAATTTTAGAATTGAATTGAATTTAGAATTAATTATGTCAGATTTTTATTGTATCATGTCCTGATATGGACCGCCTTCGGCGGTGTATGCCTCCTCCAAGGACCTCAGGAATATAATTATAAGTATTGATAAATTGTAAAATACAATTTGTATTATAATTATTATAATTATTGACGACCAATGTGGCGCGGTGGGCGAAGGTCCGCCTGCGACGCAGGAGGTTGCGGGTTCGATTCCCGCCTCGGAACAATTGTGTGCACGATCTGCACATAATTGTTCCGAGTGTTCTGGTCGTTTTCTATGTATAATAAAAAATATCTATCTATGTAATGTATTGTATTATGTATATCAGTTATCTAGTACTCATAACACAAGCTCTGCTTACCATGGGGCTAGATAATGCTGTGTGAATTGTCCAGCATTTAATTTTAATTTAATTTAATTATAACTATTTTTACGAAAATTTGACAGGTAAATTGATTTTACCAATAAACTGTATTTCTGTATCCTATAAGTGGCTTTTGAGTCATTACTCACTTTCGTATCTTCATATCTAGCGTATATCGTTCCTTCTTGAGCTGAGCCAGGTGTTCCAGAGAGCCATCTATCTGCCTCAGCACGCCCTTGTTTTGCAGCAGTTCGTTGCAGACGAAAGACAAAATGGCCGCTTTCATTGTCGAGGAGAGAGCTAGGAAAGGCTTGTCTCGAAGGGCCTCTGAAAAACAATAAATAGATAATGAATTTTCTTTTCTATTGTGCTTTGATTGTTTCCCAATACATGTGTTAAAACGGCAGTACTACAACTCGTCGACTCGTCCAGCATTATTTACGACCTCTGTGGCGCGGTGGGCGAAGGTCCGTCTGTGACGCAGGAGATTGCGGGATCGATTCCCGCCTCGGGACAATTGTGTCCATTTGGAGTTATTTGTTCTGAGTGTTCTGGTCGTTATTTGTGTATAATAAAAAAATCGATCTTTGTAATCTATTGCATTAAGTATATCAGTCATCTTGTACCCATAGCACAAGCCCTGCGTAGCTTGGGGCTAGAAGATGCTGTGTGGATAGTCCATCATTCTTTATTTTCCATCCGCCTGCCTCATTAAATGCGAAATATAGTTGAAAATGCGTCTTTCTTTACCTGATAGTTTATAAGTGTGGTTATTCAGCAGATGTTCATAATAAGCCTGGTTCTTGGAGTTGGCGGTGGAGGCCAGTATCTCAGCATCGTTCTGATGATGATCTGCCACTCGTCGGTCGCGCTCCCGTTCCGCGGCCAGCCCTGTGAAGGAAGGAATAGGGTTTAGAATTGAATGAACGTGCTTTAGTATGTTGGGGTGTCTATGCTGCATACTCACACACATTAATATAATCAAAGAATATAAATGTATGTGAGTAGTTACTTAATGATGTGAGTAGTACTAAACTTAATTTTAAGACTTCGTATAATATTTTCACTAAAAAAAAAAAGATGTTATTCGAAATAAAATATTTTAGTTTTATTAAATTTTTATATTTATTTGAAGTAAAACTAGAGGATTATAAATAACAGACTAACAAATTATTACATAATTAAATTAAATTAATTAATAATGCCTTCGCATGCCGCGTTTGTCTGGATCAGGTCTGAGATAAGGTTTATTGTTAAACGATTTTGAACTACACTAAAGTTATTATTAACGTGATATTTGTTTTATTTTGTGTTCTCCATTATGTGCCATAATCACAGATAACTAAATAAATAAATAAATAAATAAATAAATAATGCTGGACAATTCACACAGCATTATCTAGCCCCATGGTAAGCAGAGCTTGTGTTATGGGTACTAGATAACTGATATACATAATACAATACATTACATAGATAGATATTTTTTATTATACATAGAAAACGACCAGAACACCCGGAACAAATATCTGCAGATCGTACACACAATTGTTCCGAGGCGGGAATCGAACCGAATCGAACTATCTATGTAATGTGCTGCATTATGTATATCAGTCATCTAGTATCCATAACACAAGCTCAGCTTAACTTTGGGATAAATGATGCAGCAGTGGATTGATATACAATGTAAATAGAGCTCTATTCTTACCAGTCAAAGCCTTGATTTCGCCGGTCGCGTTTGCGTACAGATATATCCGTAGGACCTCGCTTAGATTGGCGGGAGTTATATCGCCCATTCTTATCGCGTGGCCTAGAAGGGTGGTGTGTCGACCTGGGTGGGGTATCCCTGGGTCCTCTGTAAAGGGGAAAAGACACGATGTTAATATACAGATCATAGTTGTATCATGATTAAACTGGTTGTTTCATTTGTATCATGATAGTTTAACTTTAAAAAAAAAATTGTTTATTTCGAGCACAGGACTCATACAAAAGATAACATTAAAATTTACATACTCAATCACAAATCAATGACATAAAATAAAATAAAAATATGCGGACGCGAGAGACCATCAGTGACCGGGGCACCGCCCATTAAAAAGGGTTGCGTGTAAATTTATCCAGTGCCCCGTAAAAGGAGAGTCCCACCTGTCCGCCAATGTGCTTGGAATGGTGTTGGGGCTGGCACGCAGGCGCTTCAAGAGCGACGCACAACGCTTTCTTACGATGGCGTGAAAGCCATCAGTGTGCGCCTCACTGAACATACCCGATGCACTGCAGAAACGTGGCTTTTTTCATCTGCTTTGTTTTGTTATTTCTACGACGGCTAACATAGGCTGATGATGCATGGCAATAGATACATATATATTTTTATGAATACGTACCAATAGCAGTGATGAGTAGCTGCGTCAGCACCTGAACTAGTTCCTCTTCAGCATCAGCACTGCAATCCGGTAACAGCGCCATTTGTAGCGTGTTTAGTGTCGGCATAGACTCCAAATCTGTAGAAGAACAAACAAATATATATGTTGGAGTTTTCTCCTTGATGAGGGTACTCCAGTTATAGTTAAGTTTGTAGGTAAAATAGCAACATCAAACCACTGTTTATATTTATTAGATTTATTCACAAATAAAACTTTAATTAGGTAATTTGAACCGCACGTAATACTAAAGTCATTTAAAATGGGATATTTACCATGATTTGATTTTTGAGTTATCCAATATTTTAACACTTTGACTGCGATTTTTTTCCGACGACTGAGATCTTTTTTTTAACCTAAAAAATTCGTGCCGCCGCTCTACACAGCGGTTGTGTTGCGCCGCACATGCGTTTCGTTCGAAAAATATTACGGCTGTGCTGAGTCACAAAGATCTGTATTTTCTCAGCCGCTGCGCTAGTGTGGATTTACGCATATTAGTCACTTGTAGAAAACACATACCGTGTGATTTCAGCACTCAAAGTGTTAAATGACGTTTTAAATGACTTTAGTGTTAATAACCATGATATGTAGTTTCAAAAGTTTTACCGCCCGTAATGTTTATTCAGGCTGCCCTTTACACTTCCTTTATTCTATTGTTTATTCCTGTATTTTTTCTGTTTCGTGTGGTATAATAAAGTGTTTTCTATCTATCTATCTGATGAAGACCTCCACTTACCGAAGCCCAGCGTTTGTCCAAAGTTGTGTATAAACTCGTAGACTTGCAGTAAGTCCGCCATGGCCTGGCCGGGTAGTTTTAGACCGGGGATGCGGTTGAGGGTAGGCAGAGGTTTCTGGTCGGACAGTGTTGAGTCTTCTTGCGGTCGCCTGAGAGAAAATAACAGTCAAATTAAATTTTCGTCTAACCGACAGATACAATTGTTCAGTAAAAAAAATAGTCAAATATATGTAACACAAATGTGATAAAATTGAATTTTAGTATTGCTGTATCTATAATTTTACAGAGAGACGAGTAATGCGTCCGAAATGACAATTACTTATAAATGAATTGTTACCCTCCGACCAGGTGGGATGACGACCTGCGAAAGACAGCTGGTAGATGCTGGATGCGCCAAACTGAAGACAGAGCGCTATGGCACTAATTATAGGAGGTCTTTGTCTAACAAGTAGATGAATGCGTCAAGCTGAAGACAGGGAGCTATGGCGCTCATTGGGGGAGGCCTATGTCGAGCAGTGGACTAATATAGGCTGATGATGATGATGATGTCTAACAGTGGACTAACAAAGGTTTGATGATGATATATCTATCATTGTCCAGTCATTATTCCTTTCACCAGCTCAGCAAATACCTCCATCTCTTTCTTACCTCAACTCAGCCAGCAGCTCCATCTCTTTCCGCCTCTCCTGCAACTTCTTCTCCTTCACCAGAAGCCTGTCCAGCAAGTTCTGGTGTTTCCGTCTCTCTCTGTCCTCCCATCTCTTTCTCGAGTCGAGCTGACGAATGAAAGAGGTGTGTTGACGACGTCTTTCTCGTTCCTGGAGAAAAAAAAGAAAAAGTGAACCAATATTATATGAATCAATATATATATATAGGCCCCTCATCGATTTCGATGACAGCGACCCTAGATATCACGGATTGTTCTATCATGAGCTCTAATATGGCTCGCTAGACCGAACTTGGTCTTGAATACTGTACACGTATACAGGAACTCATCGGGACTCAATATTTAGTACTTAAATTAAAACTTTACATTATTTATCCATATGAAATATTGATAGCCTTATCTTATGTCTATGTAAGTTTATTATAATGTTTGTAATGTAGGTATTTAGTGTATTTGTTACCAATTATTTATTAAAGTGCCACCGTCTATATTGTTCGTTCATGTCCAGTCCATCCCAAGGTTGCCTGGAAGAGATCGCTCTCAGCGATAAGGCCGCCCTTTATTCTAAGTTTTTATCTCTGTATTATTTTCTGTTTTGTGTGGTGTAATAAAGTGTTATCTATCTATCTAACTTTATTAATTTTGTTTATAGTTAACGTTTCTTGAGTCTTCATCATTAGCCCGTACACGTCCACTGCTGAACATAGTACTGTAGATCCGACCTTATGTAAACCTGCTCTAAAGGATTATATTAAGCATGTAGTAGCTATTCATCAAAGACGACCGATGTGGCGCGGTGGGCGAAGGTCCGCCTGTGACGCAGGAGGTTGCGGGTTCGATTCCCGCCTCTGAACAATTGTGTGTACGATCTGCAGATATTTGTTCCGGGTGTTCTGGTCGTTTTCTATATTTAATAAAAAATATCTATCTATGTAATGTATTGTATTATGTATATCAGTTATCTAGTACCCATAACACAAGCTCTGCTTACAATGGGTTTAGATAATGCTGTGTGAATTGTCCAGCTTTATTTATTATTTATATTTATTCATATCGTTCTAAATACTTTGAGAAAAATGTTCACGTGGAATCGTCTAGGTACCAATAAAATTGTACAAAAATGCAAAGAAACTGGCAACAGTATCTACGAAGAAAACATGCTTTAAATTCATGCGCACCCATTCTAAACCTTATCTGTTAACAAAAAAGTTTAAAATTACCTCATTTATGTACTTTTGCTGCAAACCGAGCGCCATCAGCCGAAATTGTAAGAAAAACACACACAATGTAGTCACACACAAAAACAAAATAAACAAAAAACAGTTAATGAATGGAAACTCATTAGTTAATTAGAAAATATCTGGTTATAAAAGCAGCTCTAAAAATTTTTTTTAATATTGTATTTGATACCGTTTTAATGGGCTGTAAGGGAACAAAAAGCGAACTTTTATACCAGATCTTTAATAATTGACAATTTAATTTACAAACACAGAAAAGCCACAGAAACCACATAAAAAAACCTTTACAATTTAACCCTCTTAGAGCTTTTTGTTATTAATTAAAGACTTTATACCTCTGCAATAAGATCGGTTTTAATTCTGAAGTCAGCCATTTTGAATTCAATAAATAATCACCTGTTCTTTAAGTATCATTGCTTGCTGCCTTTTGATCTCTCTCTCCTGAAACAAGGCACGCTTTTAGGCGGCTTTCATGGCGTAGCTATGGAGCAGCCACCAACGCATAGCATTTTTCTGCTTAGAAACCCTTTCTATCCTAATCTTGGTACCCAGAAAGCACCATTTTTTATTTTGATTCGACTGAACATTCGTTACTTTAAAAAAAAAAGCTTGAAGAGTACGGTATACTATAATAAAATACAAGTTATTAAAGGTATTCATCGCGTTAACTCTTCGTCTGATAAGTTCCTATTCCGTGATTAACCGCCTTTTCCAAGCTATATGTAACTGAGTATATAGCATTTTAAATCCTCATTTATTTTTATTTTATATTTATTTAGGAAACTAAAATACATACCCGATATCGTCGCTGTAATTGGAAAATTTAATAACTAACACATTTTGCGAAATCTAAGTCAAGCTGCATCTTGTTCTTACTAACGTTAATCGCCTTTTCCTCGCGATTTTGATTTTGTGAATCGTTTAATTTTCCACGTACAACGACGATATACTAATTACAACTCAAAAAAAATGTGAAGTTAACGTGATAATTCAAACTTAACTAGCAAAACTAAAGATAACAATAGAAGTTAACGTGATAACCCAAACTTAACTAGGAAAACTAAAGATAAATATAGAAGTTAGCGTGATATGATAACCCAAAATTAACTAGCAAAACTAAAGATAACAATAGAAGTTAGCGTGATAACCCAAAATTAACTAGCAAAACTAAACATAACCAGCCAGCAAGCGAATACCAACCTGTTGCTTCTTCACTTGATCTTCATACTTCTGTTTCTCTATCTCTTCTTGTTTTCTCCGCTTTGCCTTCACAGAACAACATTGAAAGCGTACAGCAAATCATAATAATACAGCCAGAACATGGAACAAAATTATAGTTTTTTTTACATAATTTGCAAACTAAAATAAGCTTTTTGAAGTTGTTTTCAATATTCTCGTGAATAGGAAAGTTAAGTTGCGCGTATATTGCATCGGAAACTTAGCGTACGGAGCGTACAAAGGCTTGGTATAAAAATGCCGTTAGGATGCGTCTACGGTTGTCGGATTTTGCATCAGCAATATAGGTATTTCCGAGTTTTCCAATGACGTCATCCACAAGAATGTTCTCAAAGTGACAAAGATATTGTTGCAGATGATCAAGCAATCGAGTTTGACGATGACATCATATATTGCCGGTGCAAAATCGTTGCAAAAATCGATGCAAAATCGACAAATCGTCAAAAAGAACATCCTCGTCACTAAGAGGGTTTTGTTGCGGATGACTTCATACAGCATAAATATCGGTTTCTTGCATTGGTATCGGCAGATGTACCGATCCAAAGCACGCTGTATCATAGAAATCAATGAAAAAGCAACAAATCTTTTCGCTCCGTACGCCCTAATACCGATCCAGTGCACGAGTAACTTTATGGTCAAATTTCAAAAAGGACAATGATTGTCAAACTTTATAGAATCTGAAAACCCTGTAATAAACCTAACAGTTAAAAATATATAAAGCTTAACTTTTTAAAGCTGCTTTAAGAATTCATTTACTAGAAATTTATCGCTGATTTTTATATATATTTTGTCTTTTACCATATTATGTGTCTAAATCTAAAAGAAAACTCTACAAGCTTCTATCATGCAATGCAAAAATATAAGTTGTTAGTAACATTAAATATCACATTATGTACCCATGCAATACACCCAAAGATTATCTTTTTATAATATTTTATAACTTCTCTTATATTTTGATACCAAAACCAGATATTGATAAGAGAAGTAGGTTGTACAAAACTTTATGTCCAGTTTGAATCTCAGAAGTGTGTGTAGTCACTAAAACAATACGTCAATTTGGTAGTCCGACTAAATCCAATAGTTACGATACACTATCTACCCTGTCCTATATGGTGGTTTTGAATTTCATTACTTGACTTAATAACAGTTGCCGAGATCGTCCCTGTACTAAGGGGGAGGTCGCGGGTTGAAAACTCGTCGAATTCGATTTATTTTGGGATATTATTGAATTTCTTAGAGATTACCCTGAGTTCAAGGGCTTACGCACTATAATAACAATAACCTTATATAACAGTGCCTTCAGCTAAACACTTCTCTACCTCTAGATAGACGGACTGCATTTGAATTTGCAATTTGAATGTAGTTAATAAGACTACTACTAATATTCAAAATGCTCACCAACCGATTGCAGCTAGTGTGCAGCTCCAGCGTGCAGTCGTTGTTTTATTGCAGTCGTACTGCATGCAAATTCAGTGAAAATGCAGTCCGACTGTCGAGCTAGAGCCTTCGTTTTGTCGAATGCACTTTTATACAGTCGCATTATAGTAACCTTACAATAAAAATTGTTACCCAAATCGTTTCAACGAACTTCACTTTGAGATTCTCTAAAAGACATAAAACTGAGCACGAGGACAAGATAAAACGTCAGAAGGATCCATAGACGAACCATAGAGAAAATTAGTAAGTTAGTCATATTATAAACTTTTTAGTTAGTCTCGTCTTGAACGTACCGATCCGGTATTTTGCACTGATATCGACAATGCTCCGTCCTTCCCGACATTCAACGACCCTTTGCTTAGTTTCTTTCTTATTATATCTGTTAAATCATCTTCGCCTTCACTCAGGTCAATGACCTCTTCTTTCTTAGGTGTAACTTTAGGCATAAGCATTAGATTTTGCGACATGAACTCATTTTTCGCTTCAAGATACTTCTTTTCTAACTTCGGGTCGCGTTCGAGGGATTTCGGGTCGGGCTTTTCCGGCGATTTCGACCAATCGCAGCCGTTTATGAATTCGCTTATTCTGGAGTAGGACTCTATGAGCTTTTCCATGTTATTTCCTTTGTCAGGTTTAGAGAAGTCAAGTTTGCCTTTTCGTTTTGGAAGATCGAAGGCAGCTTTTTCGGCGAAATCTTTCATTTTGTCTAGAGCATTGTATTCTTCCTTTTCGTTCCAACCTCTTTCGAAATTTAAGTTTTTGTTTGGTAATTCTTTCGGGCCAGTGACAGGTATCAGAGACAAGCTTATTGGTGGCATTATACGCTCTTTTCTCTCTGGTTTCTGTTCTATTTTCAAGGGTTCTTTCGGCATCGGCAGAGCCTCGATGGTCAACTGCGTTCGGTTCTTGTTTATATGCTGCCCCCAAAATGTACGCGTTAATTTTCATATATTCGATTATTATCAATTTGTATTTGACAACATTGTCATACCCCATGTTAAAAGACCCAAAGATACATATATAGATACAGAGATATATTATACACGCACGTCTAAGAAGCTAAGAGATTCCAGCTAACTACGGAAAGCAAAAAGTGTCTTTATTCTTATCTAGCTTAGACAGTTTTTGCTTTGTTGTGAGCACAATGTTGCCAAGCGCCAAATTGATAATAAAATAATAGAAACACAAGCACATAATCAAACATATAACAAAAGAGAGTCAAGTAGTAGCTCCCATATTTTTGTTCCTAAAAACTTCTACATAATAAAATATCTACAAGCAGATGCAATGAAAACTGTCTTTTTAAACCAAATTATACAAATACAATACTGTCAATGTCACGTTTTTGACAAACGTGACATTGACAGTATTGTATTTGTTTAAGACAAGACAGTTTTCATAAGATTGGCATTTGTCAGATATGACTATTTGTCTGATACATAATTATATCAAACAAGTCACTTTTCCTGTGCCTCAAAACTAAATACGACATCAAGACTAAAATAACAGTATAAATTACGAGAATATGATATTTAAAATTATTACAAAAACATGAGAACTACAATCTACGACAACACAAAGTACATAAATAACTAACATGTTTAAAATGAGAGAGAATACCTCAACTAGAAATAAACAGTATATTTAAAAAGCTCTCATTTAAAACGCGTAGAGACGGGCAGACGTATTACGTAACCTATATGCTCTGTTGTAAATGTCGTTTATTTATTGTCACTAAAAAAAAATTATAAACAGTGCCGCCTGCAGTCTGCACTAACATAGACACTTTAGTAACTTGTCCCTCTAAAGATGTTTTTTTTATTTATTGTTGTATATTTATTTATTGTTATATGACGACCTCATTCAGTCCTATCGATAAGCGCCCTCTATAGTGACAGAGTACAGTACCCAGCGATAAACTTTGCACATCGACCTTTGGAAAGAGACAATCGGCTAATTTCGGCTTCGTAGAGCGTTATCTCTGTCGCACACTACATAATATGTGAAGTTTTGTCAGTCGTTATTCAAGTGCGATAGAGTGCGGTATTTTAAATCACGTTATTCAACTTTAATCTTTGTTGGCAACAGTCTACAGTTAGCTCAATTATAAATACTAGTTCTAATTTGTTTCTATTAGTTGATTGTAACTTTATAACTTTGTTTTTCATATATGAATTACTTTAATGTATCAAAAACGACTGCATCAATTATAGTTTTTTTTTAAACCTTGATCTTTTAATACAGCGTAGGCTAGTTAAGGTAGGAACTTACAGATTCAATACCAAAGAAGTAATACTTTAGTTTCTAATTGTTCAATCTAACTGACTGTAACATTGTATCCGTCTCAAAATAATATCTTTTATTTGCTCTTTTATTCCATTACTCTGTCTGCCCGCCTCACGCCCCCTCTACACAAACAAACCCACAAACAAACCAACAAACAATCAACATACCTCTAATAGCTGCTGGCTCCTGACCTCTTTCTCCCGTTTCACCAACTCCGCCTTTTCTGACCGCTCGAGCTCTCGCACTAGTCGCGCCTGAAACGACGACTTTACGGATGTAAAGTGTGAAAAGTTGGCTTTTATAGAGGGAATAAGGTTTAAAATGCAACAAAGTATAAAAAACGAATGAACAATGAGACTTCAATATAAAAAAACAACTAAATGAGACGATTCGACAAAAAACTGATAGTCATTATGATACATAACTATAATACCCTAATTTATCTCTTATTATAATGACCAAAGATTATCAAATAAGCTTCTACAGATAGATATATTCAAATCGAACAAACATCTCTAGAGCAGATTTTAGCGCCCCGTTTCGAGTATCTTACCCCTTGCTATTAAGGTTGAATTTAACTTACTCTCTATTTCACAACATTACTCAATTACACAACATTATTTCAACAAATAGATGAATTCAAAACGACAACCAATACAGCCTAATAGACAACCAATATAAACTATAGACAACCCACATGATCTCTAGACCGGTTGCTAGCGTCCCGCCTCGCGTCCCTCGCCGCTTGCTGCCGCCTCGCTAGTTCTATGCGTCGGTCCACAGGGGGCGGTGTCGGTCTTGGGCCGGTTAGAGCTGCTAATGCTCTAGCTTCTTCTAGCCTATAAATAATAAATCAATATCCATATATGTAATGTAATATGTCTATCTACTAGATGAGTAGGTAAAGTAGTAGTAACTCAAGCTCTGCTAAACTTGGGATTAGATGAAGCTGTAGCAATATTATTATATGCGTTTCTTATTTCCATGATCTCGGGCCGTAAATGCACAAACAGTTTACAGTAATATAGTTTTGTATACGCCAATCAAGATGCCACTAATAGAAACATCTATACTAATATTAAAAAGAGGAAAAGTTTGATTTTTTTGTTTGTTTGTTTGTAATGAACAGGCTCCGAAACTACTGGACCGATTTGAAAAATTCTTTCACCGTTGGGAAGCTAATTCCCGGTGAACATAGGCTATATTATATTTTCAGAAAAGTTAGGGATCCGTACTGAAACCGTGCGAAGCCGAGAAGGTCCGCTAGTTATTTATAAAAAAAAACACAACCACATTACAGACGCTAATTCGGAAAATAGTAATAAAACAAACAAATCAATATTACAAATCACAAATCAATAGAAAAATCATACATTAACCTAAGAGAGAAACTGGTTTTAAAATTTATTCTTAGAGAGTAAAATAAAAAATATGTCACATTCATAAAATTGTTCGTTGTGCAACCTACTTTAGCAATTAAAGAATTGAATTTACAATAAAGTATTTTTGTATTATATTGTATTATTTATAATATTTACCGTTTAGTGATTTCCGCCTCGTTGAATATAAGCGGATCGCTAGTGCCCTCTGGCGGCGGCTGCACGAACTCGCCAAGCACCAGCCGCGGGAGGAAGCTGAAGTTGTCTGCGGAGAGCGGCGGGCACGGGTTCGAGTCTAAAAACTGGGGACGACATTAACAATTATTAATAAATAGTTTCGCGCCTGGGAGTTAAGACCGCCACACTGAAATAGAAGTGGGCGGGGCACATTAGCCGAATGCACCCCGAGAGGTGGGCTAATGCTGCAACACCCTGGGTCCCGGAAGGAAGCCGCGGGCGAGGTCGGCCAAGAAAGCGCTGGCGAGACGACCTTAAGGCCTTCCTGAAGGATTGGTGGGAGATAGCACGTGACCGCACTGAATGGAAAGATTTGGGGGAGGCCTTTGCCCAGCAGTGGGACAAAACAGGCTAAATAAAAAAAAGAAGTCTAAGCGTTAGAAAAGGTTATAAAGTAAAATCTCACCGTCTGCAACTCCTGCGCATTAGATATCTTGTAGTTGGTATGCGGTTCCGGCGGCGCGTACGTCACGTCGCCCTTTATACTGCAGTTCCGTGATAGACCCTTGATTACGGTCACTCGTTTCCAACCTGAAATAACACACAGTTTATGTCTATTAAAGTTGGTGTTATTATAGTGCGTAAGCCCTCGCACTTTGTTATTTGACTTGGGGTAATCTAAGGCGAAGGTTGCGGGTTCAAGTCTTCACACAATGTGTCGAGCAAAGCGAGCCGCACGCTCTCATATAGTGTGGCGTATGAAGCCGTTCTGTTTATTTTGACATGTTGTCTAAATGCGGCGAGCGAGTTTTCATACGTTATTTAAGTGTGACGAGCGAAGCGGGCTGCAAGCACAGCGTGGCTAGCAAATCGAGCCGTAAACGCCTAGCACTGACTGCAGCTTGTCACATAGCGTGTCGAGCTAAGCAAGCCTTGGCATATAGTTAGCAGTACATGTTACCTAGTGCTAAGGGCAGCCGCAGCTGCGCCTCCTGCTCGCGGCGGTCCTCGCTGACGTCGGAGTCGGACGGACTGTCGGAGGAACACTCCGAGTTGGTGCTCGCTGCCTCGCCTAGCACTGACTTCAGCTTTTCCTAAGGACAAAGATACCATGAGACATGTTGACACATTATTGCAAGTAAAGTGAGCCGTTCTAACTCATCCACACACAGTTCTTTCGCACTGTACTGTGTGTCCTTACGGTGTAATGTATAACGACACGTAAATTTAGTGCGGCGAGCGCAGCGACCCGCAAATGCTCACACAAAGAGGCACGTACCAATCGTTTCCATTGCTGCTCGGCTGGGGTTGCGTCTCTAACACAGCCTTCTATGTTACTGAGGGTTGTATAAATAAACTGGCGACCCGCCCCGGCTTCGCACTATTTTCGATATGTATACATATAAACCTTCTTCTTGAGTCACTCTATCAATTAAAAAAAACCGCATCAAAATCCGTTACGTAGTTTTATAGATCTAAGCATAAAGGACAGACAGACAGCGGGAAGCGACTTTGTTTAATACTATGTATTGATAACGTTTTTAAATCCATACCAGATCAGCCTCTCCCAACAGCTGGTGTGCGAGCGCGGGGCGCAGGCCTAGGGCTCTGCTCTGCGCCAGGAGCGACGCCACGGTGTTCTTCTTGGGCTTGCTGACGCCGCGGCCGAGGTTGCGGGGCCGGCCTTCTCTGGACGGCCAGGGGGACACCGCTGGAAAGGAGGGGGGGTTTAGCTCTGGGACCACTCGTCTAGGACACGACTTTGTATCACCTGGGACAATCTAAACTAGCTCTTATCGTCAGTGAATATAACTTACATTCGCTGTCCTCGCTCCCGCTAGACCGAGGTCGTGGCGAGTCGGCTATGGTTGCATTTAACTCTGGGACCACCCGTCTAGGACGGCCGCCAGGCTTTCTGCGAGCTGAGGACAAAGAAATACATTAGATAGGTTTAAGATATTAATTGACTTCTCAAAAGATTAATAATCACTGTTGAGAAACAAAATAAGCTTATTAACTATTGTAAGTAGTTCGGTACGAGCTAATAATTAAAATGATGTGGGTAGTTAGCAAAAATACTGTACAGAGCAAAATAAAGGCGCGCACACACTAATACAATTTCTGAAGTATTAAATAACATGTAGGTAATATAAGGTTGACTATTTTTAGGCACAACTTTGTAAAATGTGGCATTTAAGGCGAGTTTTAAATTGAGAGTTTTTAGGTCTTAATATTTCTAGGTAGGCTGTTATATAAACTAGATAAATTATTATTATACGTTATAGAAAATTCTTTATAACTTTTATATGATATTGATGCGCTAGTGTGGATTTACGCATATTAGTTACTTGTAGAAAACACATACCATGTGATTTCAGCACTCAAAGTGTTAAAGTCTAGCATTTTAATATTGCACGCTTCAACGAGGCAGAATGTACTGGAAATACCGTTATTATTAGTAGCTTTTGTACCTACATTCCAGTGAATAAATGATTTGCTTTTATTTGATCCGAGGTGACGGATAGCTTACGACTATAGAAGCCAAATATGTGTTGTAAAATTGTGTTTTTTTTTAAAATAAATTAGCTTCTGTGTATTAAAAATATTATATTTAAACTTACATGTCCGGTCGCTATTCGCAGAGGCATTGAGTGAACTGCTTAGGGAAGTGAGCCTTGATAACGCGTCTGATGCTTGACTCGCCGCTGTAAACATACAATAAATATCTTAACTGTAGTTAAAACGCGTTAATACACGCGACACAGTTTTGTAACTACTGTGCGTATTATTTTCGAAGCCACAAATAGCGGTCTTGAGCCGCTCCATCTATTTGGAACGACTGTTTACTGATTTTATTTCTATGGTCTTTACAAATTCTCGGGTTTTCAGGTACAAGGTAATTGCAAACCAACATCTCTACTAAAGTTCATGTGTTTGAAAAAAAAAACAGAATTCAAATCCTTTGTTTCTTTAGAGTTACAAAATAAGCACTAAAAGCCAGGCGTGCGTGTTGTATCATACGAATTTACATGGAAGACTACACATACACCGCCGGGCGGTGGTGGCGCGGTGCACGTAAATTCGTATGATCCGGCCCGGCCACGGCTTCTACGTGTGGTGGATTTTAGACAAATCAAATTTTATACTATAAGATATTATTAAATAAGAAATAAATAAATAATGCTGGACAATCCACACAGCATTACCTAGCCCCATGGTAAGCAGAACTTGTATTATGGATACCAGATAACTCATATACATAATACAATACATTACATAGATAGATATTTTTTATTATACATAGAAAACGACCAGAGCACCCGGAACAAATATCTGCAGATCGTACACACAATTGTTCCGAGGCGGGAATCGAACCCGCAACTTTAAGCGTCGCAGGCATACCTTCGCCCACCGCGCCACATCGGTCGTCTGAAATAAGGTCAGAAATAAAGTCAAGCATTATTTATTAGTTCAACTTACGTGGTGTGGGCTTTAAAGAGAGATTAAGGGGTGCATCCTCGTCGTTCTTGACTCCGAGATCTAAGGGAGTTTCCTCCGCGCTTGCGTTCGACCTGGACAGGTTTAGGCCGGTGTCTGGAAACAACAATGTTTTAGACAATCTTTAACACTTCAAAAAGGAAACAAAAATATTTAGACAATCAGGTTAGCTATTTCAGACAATCATTAACAGTTCAAAAAGTAAACAAAAATGTTGTAGACTCTCAGGTTAGCTATTTTAGACGACCATTAACAGTTCAAAAAGGAAACAAAAATGTTGTACTCTCAGGTTAGCTATTTCAGAAAATCATTAAAAGTTCAAAAAGGAAACAAAAATGTTGTAGACTCTCAGGTTAGCTATTTTAGAAGACCATTAACAGTTCAAAAAGGAAACAAAAATGTTGTACTCTCAGGTTAGCTTTTTCAGACAATCATTAACAGTTCAAAAAGGAAACAAAAATGTTGTAGACTCAGGTTAGCTATTTCAGACAATCATTAACAGTTCAAAAAGGAAACAAAAATGTTGTAGACTCTCAGGTTAGCTATTTTAGACGACCATTAACAGTTCAAAAAGGAAACAAAAATGTTGTAGGTTAGCATATCAACCTTAATATTACAGTTTAAAAAATATATTTACCCACAACTACCAAAGCATCAGCACACATAATATGTGTGCCTTACCTACATACATTAGAAGTACTTAATATTGTCCCCCTCACAACAATTATCTTATATAACTTACAAGTACAATATTTAACTTATATAACTTATAAGTTACTTAAAGTTATGACTTAACTGTTGTTTCACCTAGCTTTTAAGATCTTTTTGTACACAGTTTCTACAATAAATTTGAATTCTATTCTAAGTAATTATTTCTGTATTATTTTCTGTTTCGTGTGGTATCATCATCATCATCAGCCTATATTAGTCCACTTCTGGACATAGGCCTCCCCCAATAAGCGCCATAGCGCCCTGTCTTCGGCTTGACGCATCCAGCATCTACCTGCAGTCTTTCGCAGGTCGTCATCCCACCTATCTATCTATCTAACCATGATTCAAATCTCCCGTTACTGAATAAGTACCTTTATAGTTTGACCGAAACCGCTATACCGCTCCTTAGGAAAGTGCGGCGAGGTGGGGGGTGAAGAAAGAAGATCAAGAGTACGCGTTGACGGCCGACTGATGGATCGGTATATTTCCCCCTCGTCTCGCCGCTCGCATACCTCAGGCGCGGTACAGCGGTTTCGGTCAAACTATAGTAACTAGTTAATAAGGAGATAGTAGATAAATATTTTTAAACTTACGCGATCTGAACACATAGCACTATAACAACTGGTATTTATCGCGTTTTTTACCTATAATAGGTAAATAAACGCGATAAATAGTTGCACTTTGTATTAGCGTTTATAATTAGGTATTAGATATGTACCTTTACTCCTGCCGGTGTTAGTGCCCGCTAGTTGCCGCTCCAGCGCCGCCAAGCTCACTCCGCTCTGACTAGCTATCGTCTGTAGTAGCTCCCGGGATATACCTAAACAAATTATCATCATTATCATTTAGTTCGGGAGAGTAACCACTAACTGGCTTCTAAGAGGCCAGGGGATAATAAAAAATAAATAAATTCATTAAAATAAAACAAATATTTAAGGGGACTCCCATACAACAGACATGATTTTTGCCGTTTTTATAGATACGTTATTCGTTTTTATAGTAAGGAACCCTTCGTGTGCGAGTCCGATTCGCACTTGGCCGGGCTTTTGAACAATAAAGTGTTTTTGTTTTGTATTGTAATAAAAAGGGTAATGGTTCAAACACACTATTGAAACGCCACGCGAACCAACGAAACGCGATGCCTGTTGAGTTGAATATCGTTCAATCATAATTGTATTTGACCAGCCAGGCTACGATACGCACCGCGTCGACTCATCATCATCAGCCTATAGCAGCCCATTGCTGGACATAGTCCTCCCCCAATGAGCGCCATAGCGCCCTATCTTCAGCTCGCCGCATCCACCATCTACCTGCAGTCTTTCGCAGGTCGTCATCCCATCTGGCCGGAGGGCGTCCTACACGTTTACCGAGTCGTGATCTTCAGCTCGCCGCATCCACCATCTACCTGCAGTCTTTCGCAGGTCGTCATCCCATCTGGCCGGAGGGCGTCCTACACGTTTACCGAGTCGTGATCTCCACTCAAGAACACGTTTGTCCCAGCGGCCATCGGTTCTTCGCAAGACATGCGATATACCGCGTCGATTGTTTGTCGTGAATCTGTTTCATATTTGCACCAATAAGAGCGAGACAAAACAGTCAAAAGTATTTTTTCGACAGTTTTGTCTCGCTCCTACACTAAGACTGCAAAGTCACCGTCTCAAATCAAGAACAGATACGTAGTTAGCTATAGTTACCTGCGTAGTCCGCTAGATTAGGCGAGGCGTCCGGTAGTCCAGCACGCTCCGCCTTGTTCGACAGACGGATCACTTCGACCGCTGAGCGGGAGCCGTAGTCATCCTGCTGTGTACAAACAGATAGACATTACAGTACAGGCTTAGGAGGTAACAGGAAAGTGTATAATTAGATTAATTATACACTTGTAACCTTACATAACACATGTCTTTGGCAAATAGAAATCTTTACTAAACTAAAAATAAGTAAACTTGGAATTACCATAGTATATTTATTTTAAGCCATTAGTGTCCCACTGCTGGGCAAAGGCCTTCCTTTTTTCCTTCCACTCCTCGCGATCCAACGCTGCATCAGGCCACGATGGAAGATGTGCCTAGAGCTCGTCACGCCATCTTATCCTGGGCCTTCCATGTCGCTTCTTAGCGTTTGGTGGGCTCCACTCTGTGGTGGTATTTGCCCACAAATCGCTAGTAGCATATACAGTTAGGGGTACATAAAATTAAATCTACCAGTACTTACTTGATTGCAATTTTCAGAAGACGGCACAGTCAGGCGGCGCCGCGCATGGTGTTTTCTTATTATGACAATAAAATTTGCACCTTATTGCGTAGTAAATAAGGTTATATTTCGAATTAAAGTGCGGGCAGCGTCGCGTCTCGGTGTGAACTAAATATTTTTGATTAAAAAAAAGAGGCTTTCTTGAAGAACTTACCACTTTCTGCCGTTTTGGTAGCGGAGTCCCTCTGGGCTCGTGCGTCGGATGCACCGACACTTGCGGCGGGTCCAGCGATATGGTCTTCTTCCTGCCTCTATTGGTGGAGCCGGGCGGGACCTAGAAACAGAGAGTATTGCGTTTGAGACTATCAATTGTCGAAGATAAAGTAGGTATCAAACATGTTTTACCGGTCCAAAGTGCTTTATTTCCACAAGACTCATTATCATCAACCTATAGTAGTCCACTGCTGGACATAGGCCTCCCGTTATGATCGCCATAGCGCCCTGTCTTCAGCTTGACGCATCCAGCATCTGCCTGGAGTCCTTTGCAGGTCGCATCCCACCTGGCCGTTGAGCGTCCTACACTAAGTTTGTAGAGCGGTCTCCACTCCAGAACCTTACTTCATTGCAGAGGTTGTCAGTTCTTCGTGATATATGGCGGGCCCACTGCCACTTCAGCTTCCTAATTATTAAACCTTAACCTTAACCTTATGGAACCTTTAGCTTCGAAAACTTTTCTTTTATTTATGTATGTTTGTGCATTCTAGAATTAAATTTACACTAGTATTGTACCAGTACAATGTTATTTAAGATTTTATTAAAGAATTTTTGAAATTGAATTGAATCTATCTAGCTAGGTTTACCTTTGGTCCCGTAAGCGCTGATGTGTATTTGATGATTTCAGTGTCCGGTGGTAGTCTTACACCGCCCAAAACTGAAGCCGGATCGCTGCGGACAAAACCATACCTTAGTACAAAGACATAGAGTTTATAATGATTGGATTCTTTCACGTTAACTATTTGTTTTTGTAAAAAAGTTTAGTAATAAACTTACCCTCCTTCCAAGGCCGCACTGACAAAACAATTATATATTGTTACAAGATATTAATTATAACATTTTACAAAAATAGACTATGAATATAAGTTTAGTATTAATTTTCTTGATAGTGATTTCTATGTATAATAAAAAAATATCTATCTATGTAATGTATTGTATTATGTATATTAGTTATCTAGTACCCATAACACAAGCTCTGCTTACCTTGGGCTAGTCCCAAGGTAAGCAGAGCTTGTGTTATGGGTGCTGTGTGAATTGTCCAGCATTATTTATTTATTTATTTATTTTCTATTAGACAACAGTGAAACCTCCTAACATAAAAGGGATTTCCAACGCAATTTAACCCGTCCAATGCAGATTGTATATTTATAGATTGTATATTTGCAGATTTGTATAGATAAAGCTAAATAAATACAAACTAATAAAATGTATATTTATTATAGATTTTCTTTATTAGCCTTTTCTTTCCCATTAGACGAAGTCATTCTCAATCCTAGTCTTTAATTACGCGGGCTATAACGTGATGGAAGTAGTTTATAAAATACCTTAGAATAGTATGCGGCAGTCCGGTTAACGCATCGATGCCGCCATGTCTGTCCTTATCTCCCGGCATACCGAAGGGGTACAGGGAAGACATGTTTTGGATGTTCTGAAACAAATGAACGGTATTTTCATCAGCCTATGCTAGTCCACCGCAGGTAGTGTCTAGCCGCGTATCCCCCCCCCTTATTTAAGGTATTCGCCACTAACTCCATCTAAGCAGTGTTTAACCGCGTAATATAAAACCTATCTTATGTCTTAAAGTACCAGACAACCATACCCTACAAAGAGATCTTTTCAACAAACAGTCAGTGATAAATCTTATTTTATTCGAGACTTTAGCGAAAAGGCAATAAGGTTACCTTTCCCTTAGCAGCGTGCGCGACGGCCGCATGGTAAGCGCCGTGAGCGGCCGCCTGAGCCAACATGAGGTCTCCTCTCAGTAACGCCAGTTCACGCTCTTTGCTTTTGGACGATGTTGATGATGTTGAGGATGATGACTGCTTTCCTGTGGACAAAGAATGAGATTATCATTAACATATTTCAGTTATGACTGTCCGTTAGTTTGTTGGAGTAATGTAAAGCAACGCCATCTCATGGCACTTTTTAGCAACTATGATAGTTGCTAAAAAGTGCCATGAGATGGCGTTAACAGATTATTCTTTTATTCTTGCTCTGGTGAGATTTATTTATAAAAAATACAGCAGTTAGCTTACAGTCTAACACCAAAACAGTAACTACTAGACTTAAAAAAGACGAGATGAGGACACGAGGCTGTTGAGCGGCGCCAACTATCTGTGTGCATCTTATAGCTAAAGAAATAAGGTTGAAACTTACTCGACTACAACATCAATGCTGCAATTTATGACACCGTCATTATACAGATAGAATCACATATCAGCCACTCTCGTATTTTGATCTCCCATTTTGACTTCGACTACATCAACCTATAAACAGCTCTAAATGTGTAAATATAGCGTTCAAACTCACTTGACTGCGACGGCTGCTGCGGCTTGCTGCTCTTGCTCTGGTGAGACGAAGACACGAGTCTGTTGAGAGAGGCCAAACTGTGTCTTATAGATACAGAGATAAGGTTGAAACGCACTTGACTGCGACGGCTGCTGCGGCTTGCTGCTCTTGTTCTGGTGAGACGAAGACACGAGTCTGTTGAGAGAGGCCAAACTGTGTCTTATAGATACAGAGATAAGGTTGAAACTCACTTGACTGCGACGGCTGCTGCGGCTTGCTGCTCTTGCTCTGGTGAGACGAAGACACGAGGCTGTTGAGAGAGGCCAAACTGTGTCTTATAGATACAGAGATAAGGTTGAAACTCACTTGACTGCGACGGCTGCTGCGGCTTGCTGCTCTTGCTCTGGTGAGACGAAGACACGAGGCTGTTGAGCGACGCCAAACTGGAGAGGGATTGGGAATGCATGGTGGATGGAGAGGACGTTTTGGGGAAGCCGTAAGTAGACGCTGCAAGGAGAAATAACAACAGGTTAATAACATTAAGAATGGGATGTCCGCAGCTCCAACAAAACACTTAAAGGGATTCATCACACCCGTTATTACATAGACAAACATTTATTTGCTGCTGCAGTAAAAAAAAAACTATATTTTGAATAAAACTTAATTAACTTAAGTCTGCCCTCGGGGTCTGCCAACGAGCCATGGAGCGTAGTATCTTAGGAGTCAAGCTGTCAGACCGCGTGCGGAACAGCATACTGCGCTCCAAAACACGCATCGTTGACGTTGGTCAGGCAACCGGAAGCCTGAAGTGGAACTGGGCCGGACACGTCTGCCGTATGTCCAGCGACTTGTGGGCAAAGACCACCACAGAGTGGAGCCCACCCAACGCGACGTGGAAGGCCCAGGATGAGATGGCGCGACGAGCTCTAGGTACATCTTCCATCATGGCCTGTTGCAGCGTTGGATCGCGAGGAGTGGAAGGAGAAAAGGGAGGCCTTTGCCCAGCAGTGGGACAATAACGGCTTAAAATAAATAAATAACTTGTTAACTATTAAAAACTGGTCTCTGCCCGCGGCTTCGCATGTTGTGTCTATCGAAACGTTTATTAGTTATTTATTGACGACCGATGTGGCGCGGTGGGCGAAGGTCCGCCTGCGACGCAGAAGGTTGCGGGTTCGATTCCCGCCTCGGAACAATTGTGTGTACGATCTGCAGATATTTGTTCCGGGTGTTCTGGTCGTTTTCTATGTATAATAAAAAATATCTATCTATGTAATGTATTGTATTATGTATATCTGTTATCTAGTACCCATAACACAAGCTCTGCTTAGCTTGGGGCTAGATGATGCTGTGTGAATTGTCCAGCATTTTTTTTTTTATTGCATTTGTAAGCAAAACCATATTTTTCTCAATGTTTTTAAGCAGAAAAGTCACCGTTTTTGAGCGGGAGTGGTGAGAAGGTTTTTTCTCTCCCATGGGAACTGATACATGGGAATAAAAACAAGATAAATTTAGCGAGGTTTAATTTCTCCAGTTTCTATCTCAACTAGGTTCAATTTTTATTCGTCTTCTTTACGTACCCCAATCACTAAGGTTTTGCTGTGCATTCGCGCTGCTGACTGAAGGACTCTTCTCCTTGTTGGAATTACTTGACGAGGTACTACTGCGACCGGACCTGCGGGAAATAATATGCTTTTTTAGAAATATGCTATTTTTAGAAAACTATAAGTTTTTCAAATCAAATCAGTTTCATGCCTATTCATAATCATAAAAAAAATACTCGTAAATGTCTGCAATGCAAAATTTTCATTGGGTAATTTTGTGTTCACCTATTTTAAGGTTTTTTAATGGCTTTGAAATATTTTTATTTTTGAGTTTGGTGGCCACCAAGGGTAACTTCGTATCAATCAATAGGTTTCTTTCCGGCCCTGGTGGGGGCACAGAGAGGGGCCTCGAGGCTTGGCCTCATTAACTTCGTATCCCTAAAACTATTACAGAGATATTAAAAAAAAGCTTACATTAGGTATCAAAAAATTAATTTTGATATTTCCTTTGTTCAACTTTATAATAACATAAAATAAGTGGCGGTGCTAGTTTGCCTCGGGGTACCGCCTTAAGTGGAGAATTCTACTCGGCAATCGCCCTAAACGAACGTAGGATACCCTGTGTCCAGGTGGGATGAGGATCTGCACTAGATTGTTGGTAAATGTTGGATGCAGCTGGCTCAGTAGAGGAAATTAGCAATGGACTTACACGTTTCCTCTTAGTTTAGGTTTATTATGTTCTGTGTACGTCTTATATATCTATTTATATATAAAAAGAAAGTCGTGTTAGTTACACTATTTATAACTCGAGAAAGGCTGAACCGATTTGGCTGACAATTAGTGAGGAGGTAGCTTAGAACCAGGAGACGGACATAGGATACTTTTTATCATCATCATCATCAGCCTATAGCAGTCCACTGCTGGACATAGGCCTCCACAATGAGCGCCATAACGCCCTGTCTTCAGCTTGCCGCATCTAGCATCTACCTACAGTCTTTCGCAGGTCGTCATCCCACCTGGTCGGAGGGCGTCCTACACTACGTTTACAGAGTCGATACGTTTTATACTTTTTTTTTATTGCCTCTTAGGCGGAACAATGATCGCGGGGTCAGCTAGTAACAAATAAAAATACATTAATTCATAGGCACCTCTCATTCCTACTGCTGGGCTTATTGTGCTTCTGCGGATGCTTCATGCCGCCAGACAGCGCTGAGAGCGTGGAGTAAGGATCGCCCATGGGTGGGAAGCCTTGGAGTCCAGCTGTTTGGATGCGCGCCAGGTAGTCCTGGGCCGCGAGGTGGGACGCCATTGACCACCATGCTGCACCTAGAAGAAGGAATAGAATAGAAAAAACATTTATTTGGACACAGATAAAATACTGGCATAGAATAACATACGGCAAATAATGTAGTTTATCATGGGGGTAAGTGACACAAAAATGGGTGATATTAAGAAAATAAATAATAATAAATAATGCTGGACAATCCACACAGCATCATCTAGCCCCAAGCTAAGCAGAGCGTGTGTTTTGGGTACTAGATGACTGATATACTTAATACATAGAAAACGGCCAGAACACTCGGAACAAATATCTGCAGATCTTACACACAATTGTTCCGAGGCGGGAATCGAACCCGCAACCTCCTACGTCGCAGGCAGACCTTTGCCCACCGCGCCACAGAGGTCGTCGAATCGACCAAAACACCCGGAACGATATAAGACCTTAAATCTACCCTTAAATACTAATTGAAGTTATGGACGACAATTCGGTGACGAAAAAGTGAAAATATTTTATACAAATTAACAAAAGTAGAATAATACGTGGTTGCAGGTTCGATTCCCGCCTCTGAACAATTGTGTGTACGATCTGTAGATATTTGTTGCGGGTGATCTGGTCGTTTTCTATGTATAATAAAAAATATCTATCTATGTAATGTATAACAGTTATCTAGTACCCATAACACAAGCTCTGCTTACCATGGAGCTAGATAATACTGTGTGAATTGTCCAGCATTATTTATTTATTTATGTGTATATATAATGTTAACTCACTTGCAGCAGGATGCAGGCCTAGCGAGGCGGCTTGGTTGGCAGCGACGCCGAGCGTGGTGGGCGGTGGGTAGCGGGATCCGAACCCGAACAGGGCCGCCTGCGCCTGCGCCTGCGCCGCCGCCGCGCCACCCGACCCGTCGCGGCCCATGCCGTAGTATGCTAGAATACAAACAAATATATATATTAATTAATATTATTTTTACGGTATCTGTGGCGCGGTGTACAAATACATAATTATATATTTGCCACTTCACTCATATTATGTACACATTAATGGCGGCCCCCGCACGAGGCAAGCCTAACTAGGTATGCGATGCTCCACCTGCGACCTATGTCAGAACAGAGCATAGGCTAGAAAAGAGCGTGCAAAGCCACGGGCTTACCTATAAAATTTTGATAATTGAGACAAACAGACAGAGAACCAAAGTTATCGACATAGCTCTAAGAATTAGCAAGCTGAAGTGGCAGTGGGCCGGCCATATCTGGCGAGGAACCGACACTGGCCTCCGACGACGTCCGTGGCGCGGTGGGCGAAGGTCCACCTGGACGACGCAGGAGATTGCAGATTCGATTCCCGCCTCGGGACTTGTGTATGAAGGCAGATACTTGTGCCGGGTGCAGAAATAGAAATACAATTTATTAATAAAACACTTTAAAAGTCAAAAGTTCGGTTACATTTTGTTAAAATTGCAAATTTATTTATAAAATTGCAAAATTGTGTTCTGGTTGATAAAATATATGTATGATAAAATACATAGCATAGCTCTTTCCATAGCTCAGCGAGCTATGGAAAGAGCTATGCTCGGAGTTTCTGAAGGATAGGATTCGCAACGAATACATCCAACAGAGAACCAAAGTTATCGACATAGCTCTAAGAATTAGCAAGCTGAATTGGCAGTGGGCCGGCCACATCTCGCGAAGAACCGAGACGGCCGCTGGGGCAAACGTGTTCTTGAGTGGAGACCACGATTCGGTAAACGTAGTGTAGGACGCCCTCTGACCAGGTGGGATGACGACCTGCGAAAGACTGCAGGTAGATGCTGGATGCGGCAAGCTGAAGACATGGCAGTGGACTAATATAGGCTGATGATGATGATAAAATATATCTATGTATGTTATGTATGTATATTTTATTATATACATCACTCATCTAGTACCCATAACACAAGCTCTGCTTAGTTTAAGGCTAAGTGATGTTGTGTGGATTGTCCAGCATTATTTATTTGCGGTCGTCAACGTACGACGTGCGTATACTAAATACCACGACAAATTTCCCAGATATTCCATCAAATATTCAACATTATGAAACCAATTTAATACCAGACCATAAATCCACTTGCACTTACTTATAAATCCATTATAAATAATACAGCGAAACTATACTCCGATTTATAATGCAAGATAATTTATGTCAACAAATACTTTGACGCTGTTATACTACTTATTGCTTGCTTTGACAATGTTATGCTTGCTTATTGCTTACAACTCGGAACACTTATCCTACTAATATTATAAACGCGAAAGTTTGTAAGTATGGATGGATGGATGAATGTTTGTTACTCTTTCACGTAAAAACTACTGAATGGATTTTAATGAAACTTTACAATAATATAGCTTATACATCAGAATAACACATAGGCTACAATTTATAAAGATATATTGTATATTATCCAAAATATCTATCACCACGCGGGTGAAACCGCGGGGCGCAGCTAGTAATTAATAAATGATCTATCTTTTATGAATGAAAACGTAACAATAACAGAAAACAAGGTAAGAGCAAGGTTATCACTAAATAGTAAAACACAAACTTTAAGGGCCCATACAACCTCAACTTTGTGTGAAAAGGCTAGACATATAATTTTGCGTTCATAAGAGCGGGACACGGCATTGCAACGCAAGTTCAAAAATCAAGTTTTAGCTTATTACCTATTAATTAGGACATTATTTGAAAAAAACCGAAACATATAACATTTTTATTTATACTTAATTCTATTACCACGCTTATTGTCAAGATCTGAACTTCTGTATATATTGAGAAATTTAGGTTTTATTAAAAATTTAGAGGTAACTTTGCGATTTTTTTCTATCGAGAAAATTTTATGGAATCGTGTTTTCGAAACATATGATCGATAGATTAAGTCCTGAACTTTACCATATATCAATTTCAAAGTTAAATATTCAGTAGTTTAGACGATATGGACATCCGGCGGAGTTGAAAATTAGCAGTTTGAGGTATTATACACACTTAACAACACATAATCTCATATGTGGAGCGAGAAATGTTTAAATGTGTGCCCGATAAGATAGATGTACATATTGTACATGTTTATAGATAAATAAATAAAAAAAATGAATAAAAATAAAGATTATCATCATCATCCGATGTTAGTCCACTGCTGATTAGAGGCCTCCCTCAATGAGCGTCAAGCTGAAAACAGGGCGCTATGGCGCATATTGGAACTAAAGATCAATTTCAATTAAATATGAATGATGAATGAATGCTTCCAAAACCATAATTGTTTCGAGCTTCTGTGCTTTGCTTCGATGATACAGACGTCGTTAAATAATTTGGATTTTGTAACACCTTTGTATACAAAAAATATCCAGGTTTTCGAATCGGAGTATAGACCTTAGCACACTACGATATGACTCAATCAGAACGAACGGCACTAAATACTGACAAATGTAGTAGCAGTTGACAGACAAAACTTTACTTTAATACCCATGATAACTTGCCCGCAGCTTCGCACGCGTTTTTGCCGGAAAAAAGTAACCTATGGCCTTACCCGGGTTACCATCTATTCTATTCTAGCTTAGTTTAATTAAGATCAATTCAGCCGTTTAGGCGTAAAAACAGACAGATTGATTTACTTTAGCATTTAAAATATTAGTATGGATAACTTGTTGTAGCTTAAGTAGTTGACAGAGGAAAGTGGACTTTACGACGTTGAGATAAGGCGAGAGAGGGCATCGACCTCTGCCGGTTTACTTATATGGTTTAATATCACGCGAGGTAGGGTTGTTCGAAAACTGAAATATGAGCTTAACATCTCAAGAGAGTTGGACGGAAGTTCAACCTCCTATTGATTCATGTTTGCCTGGTAGTTAGTGTTGGCTTTTGTATTGTTTTTACGGCATTCTTTTTGTTTCGTTTACTGCCACTGCTGGGCAATTGGGTTTGGTCAGACATACACAAGATAAAGGAATAGAAGTCTCAAGTACGGTTTCCAATGCAAGCGGAGCGGACCCATTCAGGACTCCGCTTAACTCACAAGAGTAAACAGTACTATGACGCTCATTAGAGGATAACTTGTATTTCCACCAGAAAATAGTCGAGCGGAAAGGACTGACCAAGCAGGAACGTTGAAACGAACTCGCTCAGTACTAGGAAGCGGAGCGGAGGCATCACTGAGTCCATTCAACTGTCAACGGCAAATAAAATAGCGCACCGCTCATTCCCATTTGCAGTAGAAATCGACAGATTAAACTCTTTGTTGATGGAAATTTTAACCTATCATTTAAAAGGAAGGTCCTTCCCGCCTAGCTATATTCCGCTCATTACCCTTTCGCGGTGGAAACACTGCTGAACAAAATCATAAAGTTGAGCGTCCCTTACAATACAGGTAAACTGCGATCTTCAACCCGCCTGCCAGTCAAGCGTGGTCATTTTGACGGAACCCCAAGAATATACCTTTGGGGAAGGCCTATGTCTAGAAGTGGACGTCTTTCGATGTGTATGCGTCCGCGATATGTATGCATCCGCTGAGTCAGCAACATCAATCAACTATAGATCTTATTTACTAAGCATCAAAGTAGATAATCACTATTGAACAGTCCAGCAGAGCATCGGGCGCCTATCCGTTGTTGGCAGCATCGTAACCATCGTAACACTTAAATATAGACCTTATTTTCTAAACAGTAAATTAGATAATCACCATTGAACAGTCCAGCTGCGTCGAGCGCCGAGAGAGCATCGGGCGCCTTTCCCGCCGAGTCGGCAGCATCGCCGCTCTCTTTGTCCATACCACGCCTGGAAAGAGAAAATTAAACTTTAGCTTTCATTAAATAGAGTATAAAATGACAATGTATATGAAATCCCGAGTATGCCAATCAATAGGGCTTGAATTTATTATATCGAACTGCATATTTAACTATTTTTCGTTTCGATCATTTTTGCTTGACACCAATTGATATCTCCGGTATCGATGTCTTAACATGATCACTGTAGAAAGCTATTTGTCTAGGGTAGATAAAAATTACATGGCATCTTATTATGAATTATATCTAATACTAGCTGCTCCCCGCGGCTTCGCCCCCGTGGAAATCTATGTGTCAAATTGTTTAAATGATAAAAAGTATCCTATGTTAGACTCCTGGTTCTAAGCTACCTCTCCACCAATTTTCAGCTAAATCGGTCCAGCCGTTCTCGAGTTATAAGTGTTGTAACAAACACGACTTTCTTTTATATATATAGATTATATTACCATACTACTGTCGGCCTGCGGCTTCACACGCGTTTCCATGGAAACGATAAAAGGCGATTTATATCTTTGGGCCAACACGTTTAGAGGTCAAAGGTCCTACAAAGGGGCCAAAGGGACCAAATTAGCTCCCAAGCAGGGAATTGCGAACTGATTTTTGGGATTAATATAGGTATGTAGTTTGAAGAAGATCCATATATCAAGCTGGTAGATAGTAGTAGGTAGGTGTATCATATATCATAAATATAGGTAATTTATGATATACCTACCCCACGTTTAACCACATATAATAGAAAGTAAGTATAGTAACGTAGTACGTTGCCACCCCCAAGTTACAATGGGGTGTAGGGGGCTCCATTCATACCCCACACCCCCGCACCCACGTGAATGAGAAGTTTTTTTAATGAATCATGCGTCTGGGTCCTACTTAAGGGGTCGAAACTGGGGTCAGGATATGACCCACTTTGAGATTTTACATAAGAGCTTTAAAATTTAAAAATCTGGATGGTAGAAAGGAAATTTATTTATTTCGGAACACCATCAGCTACAATAATGTCTAGAGAGTAATAAATCACAACAGAGAGCTAATCATAGGTATTCACTGATATAATCTAGTAGTGTAGACGATGATGGTTGAAATTACTTATACTCTCTAGATTTCATCATCCGCCTATAGCAGTCCACTGCTGGACATAGGCCTCCCCCAATGAGCGCCATAGCGCCCTGTCTTCAGCTTGCCGCATCCAGCATCTACCTGCAGTCATCGGTCGTCATCCCACCTAGTCGGAGGGCGTCCTACACTACGTTTACCGAGTCGCGGTCTCCATTCAAGAACACGTTTGCCCCAGGCGGCCGTCGGTTCTTCGCGAGATATGGCCGGCCCACTGCCACTTCAGCTTGCTAATTCTCAGAGCTATGTCGATAACCTTGGTTCTCTCTAGATTTACAATACAAAAATACGATTTAGTTATTTTGGTCTTATTTTCTTAGCAGTAATTGTATATTCTTTTTGTAATTTTGGTGTATGGTTTTTCCATGGACCTTTGTTGTCTAAAAATAAAGTATTTGAATTGAATTGTAAAGTCGTAGAACCAAAGTGTATTTCTAACAAACTTTCCCCTTGGGTTTGCAATTTTGAAATGTATTCTTCACACGTCCATTTACATTTAAAAACTTAACTAGCCGTAACAAGAACATAAAAGATAAGTGCATAGGTACATATTCTAATTTAATATGAGGTAAGTAACCTCAAGAGTAATTAACAATTTGACTGCGGTTTTTCGACGACTGCGATCTTTTTTTAACCTAAAAAATTCGTGCTGCCGCTCTACACAGCGGTTGTGTTGCGCCGCACATGCGTTTCGTTCGAAAAATATTACGGCTGAGTCACAAAGATCTGTATTTTCTCAGCCGCTGCGCTAGTGTGGATTTACGCATATTAGTCACTTGTAGAAAACACATACCGTGTGATTTCAGCAGTCAAAGTGTTAACTAAAAACCAAAGTTAGATTTGGAGAGAAAATAATTTAACAAAAATTATTTGATATTTAATAAAAATTTAAAAAAGACTTAAAGTTTCTTTTTACTGTTTCTTTAAGTTTTGCAAGACAAATACTACTCGCTTGAGAATAAATTGTGTGACCATCTCTGAATCATTCGCTATACAACTCTCTTTATACAACACTAGCGGACCTTCCCGGCTTCGCACGGTTTTAGTACGGATCCCTAACTCTTTTTTAAAATATAATATAGCCTATGTTCACCGGGGATAGTGTAGCTTCCCAACGGTGAAAGAATTTTTCAAATCGGCCCATTAGTTTCGGAGCCTGTTCATTACAAACAAACAAAAAATCAAACCTTTCCTTTTTATAATATTAGTATAGAAAATAATCATCCAAATCAGTCCACAAATGCCGGAGAAATCGACAAACATACCTAAAATACATACATAACATACAGACGAACATTATAGAACGTATGTGTGTAATATAGTCCAACCTTCCAGTTGGACTATCTTTCCACGTATAAAAAAAACACAAATTAGATCAGCCACATTTTCGATTCGATTCGATTCGACAATTTCAAGAAAAAAAATCCTACTCGACTCGAGATGATAGAAACTACTCGACTAAAGACCGAGATCAGCGAATATAATCTACAGATTTAGCCCTAATTCTGCTTTCTACATTATATTCAAATCGAAACATAATACGTAAAGTATGAATGAATGTATATGGTATAGTGATTGGCCTAGGTCAGGGTATGACGTCATACAAACCAGACAGGACATGATTTGTCATTTTGTCGAGACTTGAATAGAAAAAATTACATTTGGTGAGTGATTGCCGATGTTGTCGCATGTCTTTCGAAAAGCTGTTTCAGCCTGAATATATAGAATAGTATGAACATTATTATTTATTTTTATTTTTAGCCATTGTTGTCCCACTGCTGGGCAAAGGCCTCTCTTTTCTCCTTCCACTCCTCGCGATCCAACGCTGCAACATGCCACGATGGAAGATGTGCCTCGAGCTCGTCACGCTATCTCATCCTGGGCCTTCCACGTCGCCTCTTAGCGTTGGGTGGGCTCCATCACTAGTACGAATATACTAGTATCTAGGTATATAAGAATATATACCTAGAATCAAACGAAGAGGTTGTTTGGAGGTTCCAATCTGCAACGATGAACCCATGCCGTTTAGCGATTCCGTCTACAAGAGTTAGAGTTTATTTCGTAAACGATTGTTGACCTTATCGCCTTAAAAAATACCTCTCGATAGATGAAAGAAACTACTCGAGTAATTATAATTATGATAATATATACTGATAATCGCGACGAGCCAGAAATTCCAGATATTGCCTTAATTCTGTTTCTATCATCATTATCCGCAACCCGACTGGGAGGAGGCGGGCGGCGATGAGACTACACCGCAGTTTTTAACTTTTGTGGTCTCCTCGTTCAACATGTAACCTGATAAAACTGTTTACTTGTTCAAATAATCGATTTTTGTATTTTGTATTTTGACTTCACCAAATGCTGGGTATTTAACAGCCTCCGAACTCTTATCATCATCATCATCCTCCTATGTTAGTCCACAGCTGGACAAAGGCCTCCCCCAATGAGCGCCATAGCGCCCTGTCTTCAGCTTGCCGCATCCAGCATCTACCTGCAGTCTTTCGCAGGTCGTCATCCCTGTTGATCGGAGGGCGTCCTACAATACAAAAAACTCTTGTGCCTATATTAAAATCAACACATAATATAATACGTAACGTATGAATGAATGTGTATGGTATAGTGATTGGCCTAGGTCAGGGTGTGACGTCATACAAACCAGTCGGCTTCGGAATCAGGGGAGCTCGTGTTGTTGATAAGACTTTCATATTAGAGTTATATTTCTATGGTAGTACATAATGTAGAAAAGTTTCAATAATCCCTCTAGATTCTCAGGGTCTCAATAGAAATCCTTATGTAAATATATTTTTAGTAAATAAATGAATTATGAATTATTATTTTGAATTATGAATCTACGGTGGATCTAGTCAGGTAATATAGATTTTTTAGGGTTACGTACCCAAAGGGTGGAACGGGACCCTATTACTAAAACAATATTAATGGGGCTCCCATACAAAGACATGAATTGTTTGCCGTTTTTATTGATAATGGTACGGAACACTTCGTGCGCGAGTCCGACTCGCACTTGGCCGGTATTATCTTTACCACAGATAATATAATACATACTAATATTATAAAGAGGAAAGGTTTGATTTTTGATTGTTTGTATTGAATAGGCTCCGAACCTACTGGACCGATTTTAATAATTATTTCACCGTTGGAAAGCTACACTATCTCCGTGTGACATAGGCTATATTATATTTTAGAAATATGAAATTCGAATTCAACGCGGGTGAAAGCGCGGGATACAGCTAGTTTTAAGTAAAAGCAGAAAAACACTCGAAAAATGCTGCCTACCTAAATGAGATTTTTTGAAAAATACTTACTCTACTACAGTGGAGAAGAAGATGCTAGTCAAAAAAAAACTAAGACGCCCTTACCTTCAGCGGCAGTTAGCATTCACTTTCCATCATCAGCATCATCATCTGGAAGACATGTGCTCCCTTCACATCAGCACTGATCACCGGTACAGCATCCAACGAGACCTGCAACAATCGAGAGAGGAATTTAGTATTTCATAACTTTAAAGACTCTTTCATTAATGAACAACAAAAGTACTAAAGATTTTTATTTATAGGGTACTAGCAAACCTTTTCGGCTTCGCACGGTTTTTGTACCGATCCCTAACTTTTTTGAAAATATAATATAGCCTATGTTCACCGGGGATAGTGTAGCTTCCCAACGGTGAAAGAATTTTTCAAATCGGTCCAGTAGTTTCCGAGCCTATACATTACAAACAAAAATCAAACCTTTCCTCTTTATAATATTATAGATTTATCGCGTACCTTTGCTAAGCCAATGAATACATCGAAAATTGTCTACCGTTTGTCAAAGGTCGCCATAGTTATAGCAATGGCTTTCATCGAAAAATACAGAATATCAAATGGTATCTGCATTGTCGGTTTTGCGACTATAGACAGCTTAGAACCGAGATGTCTGGAGAAATCATGTGTCCCACTCCTAAGTAAAATTAGATTGCCGAACCACAGGAGTAAGCAAGCCAACTGCATGGCTATTTGCTTAATCGGCTTCATGTCTAGTTTCCTCAGGCAAACCTCGCACATGGTTGGTATGACCGGCTATGTCCGCCACAGAATGAAATTGAATTAGTTCGTGTTGTGTACAGTTAGCCGAGTTCGTACCAATAGATAGACCGACCAGCTCTATTGAACTGTAAACCAGGAGCCCAGTTCTGTTAACCCAATCGCTTAACTATGACAATGGTCATCATCATCATCAGCCTATAGCAGTCCACGGTTGGATATAGGCCTCCCCCAATGAGCGCCATAGCGCCCTCTCTATGACAATGGTATCCACGCAGAATCTTCACGTTTTGGAGCCTAAGATGAAAAAAACTCTAGACAGTGCGTGGAATGCTATTTATTTTGACAGACACAGAGATATTGATGAGATATGAGATGAGAACGTGAACGTAGTGTAGGACGCCCTCCGACCAGGTGGGATGACGAAAGATTGCAGGTAGATGCTGGATGCGGCATGCTGAAGACAGGGGGGAGGCTTATGTCCAGCAGTGGACTAATATAGGCTGATGATGATGATTAATGAGATATTGGTTGAAGCGATTCGTTCAGCCGAATAGAGCACCAGAACTAGTGTGAAAAACATTTGACAGAGGCTGCTTCGGCGGCAATTCTTTTATTTTTAACCGACTTCAAAAAAGACGGAGGTTCTCAGTTCGACTGTTTTTTTAGTTACCCCAGAACTTTCGACTGCGTGAACTCTATGTCTTGGTCGTGCTATTTATCTATTAATTATTTTCATGTGGAAGATCTATATGAAAATAATTCTGTCCGACACCTTTATTCACGCGAAGGTTAAACGAATTAACGGAATGAAGTTGTACAAGGAGATAAATAGGATCAAGGGGACGGACAATGTTTCTGGAAAAAAGCGAGCGAAGCCGCGAGTGGAAACTAGTAAAAAATATTGATCATGAAAATTTGATTCTATACAAAATAATCCTTCGTAAGGGTCCAAGATATTAGTACTACGGTAGTACCCCTATTTCCCACAACAGAAACGCATCAACATAAACATTCCTTATAAAAACGATAAAAATACCAAAGCGTTATTATTCCGACACTGATTCGTTGAAATAACCGTTTCGAATCGTTATCGTTAGGTTACGTTACGACCCCTATTGTTCGCTTCCTCACCCCATAACGCCGTCCCTCTCGCACTTACACAGATTTATATGGTTGTTTCATGACAGTTTAACACAGCTTGCTTTGCTTTTAATTGTTTTTACATTGGAGTTTTAAGGGCTTTTTGAGATTTTATTATTGTAACGAGGTTTTTTTTTACAGTTTTGATCAGTTTTTGTTATTAAAGTTTAATTTAGTATAGAAAACTCTTAATAATAATTGTCAACTGTCAATTTACCAATACAACACAATATAGCTTTATTGCACCATCAAATACAAAGGAAATAATAAAAATGAAGGATCTTAATACTAACGAAATCTAGTGGCACAATCGGCGGCCTTATCGCTAAATGAGATTTCTTTTCTACCAAATGTATAATTAGTTTTAAAAAGTTCGAACAGGTAGTTTTTATCCTATTTCTGTTAGTAGTTGTTGTTCCTATGGCACCCTGTATCTAAAATCTAAATCTAAAAAGGTTTCAATTTTTTTTTTTATGTTTTATGTTTTTGTTTCCGAATTATAGAAAAAATCAAAAAATCTCATAAATTATCGCTGTAAATATCCTGTTCCGAGATTTCTCGTAAACTTTTCTCCTAAAAATCGATATTCTCACAATTTTAATTCAACACATCAAATCAAATTAAAGCCCAGTCCACTAAATAACATATAAGTAAAACAGGAGCGATAAAATAAAACTAAACACCCTCGGTCAAAGCTAGGGGCGCCACCCCAACGGTCGAACGCGGTAGTTTTGGCATATTACGGCGAATGCTCTGATTCTATGATTTACAGCTGTATTGATCGGGGTTTTGAATGCTGTCGTGCTTTACCTCGAGACGGGCCGGGTGATTATGTAACTCGCGACCGGTTTGCGACAGGCGTAAATTAAGCAATCAGTGCTGTCAAACGTCAATTTTGTATTAGTTTGACACCAGCTACAACGTCAAAATTGGTCAAAATTGGCGTTTGACAGCACTGATTGCTTAATTTACGCCTGACGGAAACCGGTCGCGAGTTACATAATCACCAATACGGATTTAGCTCTAACTCGAAAAAAAAAACGATTATTTTATTGCCAAAAGAAATGATTCTTCGTCACTTCTTTATTTCCGTCATTTATTAGCTTGGGTCTAGTCTAGATGATGCTGTGTGAATTGTCCAACATTATTTATTTATTTATTTCTACTTCAGCCAACATAATATCGAAGCGACCGAAAACAAAAATATATCTTTTTTTTTCATGTTTTTATGACTTTTTAACAAGATCTTTACTTTTTCTTTTAGAAGATATTTACGGAAATATATTTTTTCACTTATTATGACCTGAGTGCTTTATATTCACTCAGATAAACATAAAATGAATAAACAATATTGTATCGATTATTATTATTGTAGTAGTCGAATGTTTTAGCATATTACGGCAAATACTGTGATTCTATATGATTTACTGACTTTGATAGTGGTTTTGCATGTTATCGCATGTTTTGGGACTGAAACTCTATTTCTATTCAGAAAAGGGGCAAAAAGTTGAAGAAAGTTACAAATCGATAAAGAATTTCTATGAAATTAAGCTAAAATTATAATTTGAATAAATCGTTGAACAAAAGTTAACCGAGAAGAGACTCACCCTTGGGGTAATTTTAGAGAAAATAGTTTTCGTTGCGTTTTTATTATTTTAACACTAACATGTTCTGTTCATGATCGATCAGTATGTCTTCTTCTTTTAGTTTCTTGTTATATCTACACATATTTTATGTTGTGGCATTTCTGTGAATGTTTTTATTCTAGATTCATAAGACGAATGCAAAATAGGATCAAAACTGAATCACAAAACATATCATAATGAAACAAGAGCATAGAAACCATCTACATACAAACATAATATATACCGTGACAATAGTAGAACGCGAACAACCAAGCCTTATACCTATGTAGAGTTTATACTAAGTCGTAGGCTTGTAAGCTTTCTATTTTACCCGAGTCCGTATCAAAATCTAAAATCACCACGCAATGCTGGCGAAGCTTACACGACTCGGAAGGACTGCACTGATCTCCAACAGAACCACGTTCCATAGTTTATAGGGCGTTACCCTTTATTAATGTGCACACAACTAAACATTACATCTCAAACGACTTCGCAAGAAACACCTGTCTCGTTCTATCGTAGCCTAGTCACCTGAGCGCGAATGGGATAGCGATTGAAGGGCAGAATCGATATGACATGACCGCTGTTTTATTTTGTTGAGGACATCTCTCTCTGGATGCTTTGGATTTGTAATTAATTCATTTGAGAGTCGTTTTGGGTGTTTATTATGTCCTGTATTATTTCTGTTTCCATCAATGTAAGATGGAGGTCTTAGTAGATTGTGAAGAAAGAGCATGGACGCTATACTTTTTCAGGTCAGGGAGGTTATGCAATGCAACGCCACCGCTTGGATTATTTAGCAGCAGTTTGTATACACTTCCGTGGAGAAGGCAAGGCGAGGCACGTTTGAATATCCATCTTGGGTAAAGTAAAGCTGGCTGGCATGACGAATTGTTCTTGAAGTAAACTACCTATAGCTATAGCGAAGACTTAGAATACGTAATGAAAACCAGAGACAAGTTAAGATATTTGGAGAGCAGGAATTACTTCTACCTACTGTTAATTTTTTAAATATGTAGGTTATTGTGTGTCAGACCTAGAAAGGAGGGAATATGCTTCATCTCAGAACATTCATTAGTGGCTTATAGTGAATTTCTTTAGTTATGTCTTCTTTAAATGAAACAGTCTCAAAATATCTAGAGTTAGATACAGAGACGATCATGCTGATTTATTTATTTCATTTAAACCGACGAAACTAATTTAATTAGTCATCATAATTATTGCATGCTAGAATATAGTGAGACATGAGTGCATTACTTAGAATTTAAGGCCTTTATACTATGTTTGAAGCAATAAATATATTTGAATTTGAACTTGAAAACAAAAGAGGATTAGGTTCTAGATAAGTATTTGATTATCGTTAATTTTATAAAATAGGAATATTGATTTTGAGTCAGACTTATGTATGTGAATGGAAAGTGATTCATCTCAGAATATTATCATCAGTGGGTATAGTGAACTTTCTTTAGACTTGCAATTATGTCGTCTTTAAATGAAGCAGTCTCAAAATTTCTAGAGTTCTAGAGACGATCATGCTGATTTATTTATTATATTTAACCGATGAAAAAACGAGGGTTAGTGTGCTAGGTAAGTTAAGTAATATTTGTCTCCAAAATTTAAATAAACACAGACACTTTGACTGCGGTTTTTTTTCGACGACAGCGATCTTTTTTTAACCTAAAAAATTCGTGCTGCCGCTCTACACAGCGGCTGTGTTGCGCCGCACATGCGTTTCGTTCGAAAAATATTACAGCTCTGCTGAGTCACAAAGATCTGTATTTTCTCAGCCGCTGCGCTAGTGTGCATTTACGCATATTAGTCACTTGTAGAAAACACATGCCGTGTGATTTCAGCAGTCAAATTGTTAAAAGGAAGATTAAGGAAAAAGGATTTGAAGTGGTTATGTAGATAATTCAAAATAATCGAATTTAAAATTAAAATTATTTATACCTTTCTATTAATCAAAGTTAGTCTTACACTCACAAACTTTGTAATAAATTCAAACTTACCACTATCTATAAATCTATGTGTAGTATAGATAGATGGTGGCACTATAGGAGTATAGATTCTACACCCTTAGGTATAGGTAGATTACGTGCAAGTTCTAAATTGGCATGCAAAGACAGAGAACAATAGATCGTCCAGTCAGCAAGGGGTGAATATGAACACACCCCAACAACCATTTAGGTGTACATAGGACAGACTAAAGGGTTCCAAAGCTGTTATTACCCGTTTGTAATCAATAACTGTTAGAAGAGAAATTAATCTGTGATCCATTATTTGGAAAGTTTACGGTGACGCGGCACGGCACGTCAAATAATAGGTTTAAATAGGTTTGACGATGATGTCAAGTTAGTTAAAACCTATTATTATAAATAATAGATAGGTAATGAAAACCATTCAATTTATGCTGCAAAAGATTAATAAGGTTAATAATAAGGATATATTTTTGTGATGGTCAAGCGCTTAGCCACAATTTCACTTACACAGTAAAGTTTTGGGCTAAGGTGGAGCACGCTTTGATAATACTAAAGTCATTTAAAACGGGATATTTACCATGATTTGATTTTTGAGTTATACCATGATTTGATTTTTGAGTTAAAAATCAAATCATGGTAAATATCCCGTTTTAAATGACTTTAGTATTAATAACCATGATAGTTTCAAAAGTTTGATAATATTTTAATTGTAACTCAATCAACAAAAACAAAAAAAAACATGATTTAAATACACAAATCCAGCATCTGCCTGCAGTCTTTCGCAAGTCGTCATCCCACCTGGCCGGAGGGCGTCCTACACTACGTTTGCCGAGTAACGATCTCCACTTAAGAACACGTTTACCGCAGCGGTTGTCGGTGGCTGTGGCCGGCCATTATATCGCGAAGAACCTCGCGGTATAATGGCCGGCCACAGCCACTTCACAAAAAAATTACATCTGCACGAGACAAAATGAAACATCGTACTAATTAATTATAATAAAACCACGAAACACAGTAAAGAGGCACATCGAGTGACGTTTGCACCCCCATATCCCCTCATTAAGGGGTGCCATGGGAACAGGGCCTGGTGTGTGTTGGGGTGACGAATCACACATTGTGCTTCTATTGTTCTGCGAAATTGTATGTCGCTCTTATTTAAGCAACAATTATAGTGCTTGGTCGATATTTGAAAATTCTGCACATAGTGTAGGACGCCCTCCGGTCAGGTAGGATGACGGCTTGCGAAAGACTGCAGATAGATGCTGGATGCGGCAAGCTGAAAACGACGCCTATGTCCAGCTGTGGAATATTATATGTTGATGATGATAAATTATGCAAAAAAATTGTGTTGATTATTTTGCAAATGTTCTATCGCCGCCGTTAGAATACCATCGCCGTTTTTTGAGTAGAAAAATTATTTTCTACACGGACAAAAATGATCCGCAAGGACCTTCGGCTTGATACCTGAATTTGGTCGATTAACATGCCTTGTTCACTTGTTTATATGGTAGAACTCTATGGCGCGGTGTGCGAATCGGTCCCCCTGCGACACAGGACGTTACGGGTTCGATTCCCGCATCGGAACAAATGTTTATTTGATCTGCAGATACAGAGTGTTCTGGTCGTTTTCTAAAAAAATATCTATGAATGTACTGTATTATCTAGTACCCATAACACAAGCTCTGCTTAGCTTGGGGCTAGATAATACTGTGTGAATTGAACAGCTTTATTTATTTATTGTATAACCTACCTATACAATCAATTATGGCATAAAATACGTTAACAGATTGTATAATATTATCTACCATCGTAATTATACACTCTGTAAGGTGTAAACCTCAGTGTAAATTGCAAACAGAAGTTAATAGACAGTTTGGAAAGTGCACAATACAAATTACAAACAGAAGAACAACATGAACAATAAGCTAAATTGCATAATAATACTATGGGAAGTCAAATGACCCATGGACAACGCTACTTTCTATTGCGTTGTGCAATCTGAGAGGCAATTTTGTCTCGAAAAGACAAAATACCTTGCTGTTACTTCAAGTTGTCTTCTAGGCCAGTTACCTTCTTCTAGACACAAAAATAGCGTGAGGTCGCAACTCTATACACTTCAAGGTTCTGATTTGCTGGGATGATGTTAGGCTAGATACCAATACCTAGTGTAAAACTAAGCTGATCGTGGTGGACGAAATATCTAGAAATTGCAGTTTTTTGCTTCTAAAAAAGGCATTGAAATGAAATGAGGGCTAGATATAGGGCTAGAATTTCCTCTATTGTCGCTATTTCTAATTTTAATGACTTGGAATAAGTTCCAAGGTCTGGTTTGTGAAATAATAAATTCTACGGCAAACTCATCTATGACACTATGAATGAAGACAAAATTAGCTACTAATAGTGTAAAACCAAGTATGCAACTTTGAAAGACTTGTGCTAACTTCGTGGTGCTCGAAAAACCTAGAAATTTTAGTTTCATGCACACAACTTCTAAAAAATGCATTCTACGGCAAATTCATCCAGGACACTGACAAAATTAGGTACAATTTGAGCGCAACCCCGGCTCTGTATGTCTTATAGATCTCAAGATACAACACTTCAAAAATGGGCCATGTTTGTAGTAAGCTTGTCTTTACTTTGAACAAAGACCGTCTAAAATACTCATTTTACGCACAAGCCATTTGAAATGCTTGTGTTATGGGTAGGTACTAGATAACTGATATATATACATAATACAATATATATTACAAAGATAGATATTTTTTATTATACATAGAAAACGACCAGAACACCCGGAACAAATATCTGCAGATCGTACACACAATTGTTCCTAGGCGGGAATCGAACCCGCAACCTCCTGCGTCGCAGGCGGACCTTCGCCCACCGCGCCACATCGGTCGTCAATAAAGTAGTATAACAGTTATTTCGCTTTGGTAGCCAGTAACATTACTTTACGTCACTTTTTTAACAGTGTAAATAAACTGTTGGTAAGTTAAGAATTTGGTCTTTCTATCCAATATAATTCGGCGAGAGAAGCCTCAATTCTTTGTACCAACAGACTCGACATCAAATCGATCACATGTCGTCTAAAAATAACAATATGGACGCCCGCATCCAGGTGTGAGGAAGCTTATCCTTATTTGCATACACCAATTTGCGAACATTCTCAACTTTACCCCAACGCGATAGAGCTCATAATAATAAATACACGTTCCACTCTCCAAAGGACTTTGGCTATATTTACTCGGGTAATAAGACTTCTTTTATACATCACGGTACTTGTACCTGGACTGATTTGCCACAGGATTTTGAGCTGTATTCGAAGGAGATAAGGTGGATGAGTGAAAGGTTTTTTTGTAGGGTATAATAAAATTGCATTATCGTAGTCACGCGCCCTCTTACTTTCCATTGTGGAAGACGGGGATGTTTAATTCGAAGGATGCGAAAAAAAAATTGTCCCCTTTACACAGATTAGGCAGTAGTATGTTCTGATGTGTCACCGTAAACAATTAATGCCAAAAATGGACCAGTAAGGCTAATCCCACGAATATTATAAAAGCTGTTGTTCGTGCTGTTGTTAATATACGTATTTATTCTCCATCTGTTAAGAGATAGTGTTAAACTAGGTAATCTTCAGTTTAGTCATCAGTTTTTTTTGCTAACACTACATCGTCCCCACAGCTGGGCAAAGCAGTCTTTCAATTTGAAACACTAAGACACCCGACAATCAAACTGAAATCAATCTGGATTATCTGTCTTACATCTTACCTATGTAGTATAACTCTTAACAGTTAAGAGTTAGTGTTATACTACATAGGTAGGATTATTAGATTATTTTTATTCACCTACAGTGTAGGTGAATAAAAATAATCTGATACCAATCTAAAAATCTGTCTACTTTCATATAGTAATTGCGAGTGGAGTCGCGAGCATTAGCTAGTAAAGTAACAAGCTCAACATGACAAACGAACATACAAAATCAGTCAGTTCGGCACGTGATGCAGCAGCTGATGTTACTTGTACATATTGTGAAATAAAAAGAAACAAGAAATAACAATTTCTTCCAGTATAGTGGAGCGAAGCCGCGAACTACTAGTGAGGTAACAAACTCAAAATGACAAACGAACATACAGAATACCATACCAGTTAACAGAAAAAATTCGCGACGTTTTTTAGTAACAAACAGCTGAGTAGACCCATTGGGGTTTTATTCTAACCGTTTGGCACGTGATGTAAGCAGATGGTGTTTCTCGTACATAATTTTTTTTCTAGTTGAGGTAGTTTTGTGTTTAAAATAGGGCAGTAAGACATTTTAAATTTGCTGTATCAAAACTGCTGCATTTTGATTCCGAATAAAAATTGTTTGATTGTTTTTTAAAGGGATGTATTCTACAACAAAACTCCAAGTGAGTTGCAAAAATTATCAATAAATAAATTCAAAAAGTAAAAAAAACGTAATAAGTTTTTTATTTTGTTAGAACAGAGACATAGACATTTGTTAGAATAGATAAATAAAACTTAGATTAACAGAAGACAGAAACTGACAAAATCGGTCTGACAAACTGTACATAGAAAATAAAAAATTCAACCCAATTGTCAAACATAATCCTTTGAAAAAGGCTATACAAAATATCAGATTATCTAGACGTTAAAAAAGCTTGGGATGAATTATGCTCCAAATCGAAAACTAACAACCTAACAACGTAAAGGTTTTTTGTTCGCTTCTTTACTTAACCTTAAAAATATTGAAGTTCACTTTATTTCCTAGTTCTACTTATGTAATTTGATGTTTGTGACGTGTCTAAGAGTCCTTAAATAAAGCAACTAGAATTTTGAAAAAAATAGAAACCGACTAAGACTGAAAAGTTTTGCAAGGTTCAACACGCTTGGCAGGTGGACGATCGCAGTAAATGTATTGATTTGTATTCTCTCGAATGCCGCCGCCAATACCCGTGAGAGATGCCTTTGTCGCCGTACTGGATATACATGAGCTGATGGCGTAGCTCTAGTGCAAGCCCACTTAGCACCAGGATTGTTCTCTAGGGTAGAACAGATAATAATTACATCGCATCGTCATTCATTGCGTATATTATTGAAGTTGAAGTAATGAATTTCAAATAATTACGCATTACGCAATGAAAATAAAATTAAATCAATGAATTACATAAAACAAATAATTTTATTGCAATGAAAAGCTAATAACTAAACTTGAATCCCTTAATTTTGAATATTTTCAAATTTTTTAATATTTATCACGGGCAACATCGCTCGGGAGCATTCTCTCACAGAACTGAACAAAACTCTATATATACGATTTTTCTAATCGGTCCATATTTGACCGAGAAACCTCCTTTTACGAAGTCGAAAAAAAAAGCAAATGAATCAATGAGCGGAGAAAATAGTATGAGTAATATTAAAATTAACGAATCCATCTGAATATCTGAATTTGCAGGGATGTATATACAACAAAAATGTTGATATTTCGAATTATACATTTCGTATACAGTTCAATATTTTGAACGAATTAAAAACTACTAATAGCCAAAGAATATTACGATTCCGTCCCCAATTGATAGTTAATCCTCCTGTTTAAGGCCACGTTATTCGAAATCATGCAATCTTAGATTCAGTTTTAAACCATCAAATATCCTTTGTTTTGATCGGAAAAAAATATATGTTGTAGTTGGATATATACTATAGAGCATTCTACGGTTCAAAACACGATATTTATCACTTCACCTGATGATAAAAAATCTCGAAAAAAGGTTAGTTTTTATTTGGTTTCTCGTTGTACTTCAAGTGTATAAACGTTGTACTCTCAAAAAATATGTCAGAAAATAGGCAACGAAGTTTAGAAGGGCATTCTCCGGTTAGTTTTTCTCAAAATAATTTTGTATTTTTTTAAAACGAATAATTATAGAATATAAGTACTCCGCGCTCAAGCGGCCTGCTTCAGTAGCCCGCCGGGCCTTGTTGAGGTAGGACCTGTGTCGCTCTTGCCGGCTCCCAGTACCCCCTGTGAATCGATCGATTTACCGTTTAAGAAAGAATTTAAAAATGGCAAATAAATATAAAAGTATCCAGACGAAAACTACGGAATCTTAAAATAGAAATAAGGTTATATATATATTACATATACTTATTTACTATCAACTACCTGAAACAGTCAACAAAAGGAGGGTAGCGTACAGACATAACAGTAGCGCAACTGTATGATCATTTTTGTTCAGTACATTTTTAACTTTGCAGCTCATCGATGCCAAGATACAAGGGCACGTTTAAAAAAAACAGCAAGTGAACAGTAATTAACTACCTACTAGGTACTCGATTAAATAAAAAGGTTCTAGGGCTTTACTATACAGGGTGCTACGGACAGGGTCTACTAAGCCGAAAAGGGGTGATTCTGGACATCGAGGGGGTCAATTTTTTGTTTGTTATAGGATTTTAAAAAAAATATAGTGTCGGTTTTTCTTCATTAGCTGGATTGCCTGTGACGTCACAACCTGTTTGACATAATTGTTCTCCTTGATGGTAAAGGGGGAGGTATATTTTTTTTTGCGGAATCATGTAGGTGGTGTCGGAATGACCTAGGATAAATTCCGACTTTTTGAGATTTGCCCCCCAGACCCCCCCCCCCCCCCCCATAGAGGGGACCCAAACGGAGTCATATTAACTACTATTTTACAAGGGGTTGTATAGAGGGGTACTAGTGATATTGATTGCAAAAAGTTGTTGCCCCCTTTGGCCCCCCAGAACCAAGGGGGGTTCTGGGGTTGAGGTTGCTACCAGATGCCGTCGTGATAGGGTGTTTATTGCGGTATAATATAAAGGGTTTCTTTTGTATTGGAGAAAAAAAAACCCTATCGCCCCTATTTTCACCCCCCCTTTTGATATCTCCCAAACGAAGCAACTTAGAAGACAATTTTTTTCACAATCATATAGAGAAAGTCGAGTAATTACGAATTCAAAAATAAATTTACGTCCCTTGCCCCTTTAGACCCCCCCCCCCCTTTTTATAAAAAAAAAACAAAATTTGGCCTATTTTTGAACTTTTTTTCGTGTGGAGGCGAGCCGCAATACGTCTATGGAGAACAGACTAATTTTTTTCGACTAATTTGAGGATGAGGATTTCGAATCTGACGTCGGCGGGGTCGAATTACGTTGAGCGAAGCGAACCGCAATTCGACACCGCTCGCCTTGCTATGTGACAGCACACACACCCACTGATATACATAACGAAACAAAAACGAAATATATTACATTTATTTTACCTAATGTTAAATAAGTTAAGGCTGATGTAAACGTAAAAGGAGAAACGTTAGAATCACCTTGGTTAGATAATAAACATAAATGGGACCCGCATATAGATAAGCTACCGAAGAGACTTAGTTCTGCGGCGTATACCGTCAAAAAAATCCGTCACCTTACAGACGCTGATATTTCTAGACTAGTCTATTTCAGCTACTTCCATAGTGTTATGTCTTATGGCATACTGCTGTGCGGGAACGCTGCAGATATTAACAGGGTCAGATCCGGCATTGAACCTGTTGATCACTGAGACATCTCTGAATATGTGCTTGCTATCTGCCATGATAAAGTCGATCTTATTTTTTGTCAGTTTCGGGCTTTTTTTATGTCTAAGTGGACACGGCTTACAGGGTAAACCGAAGTTTACTCTGTAAAACGATAAATGTGTTATTTTATTAAGAAACTATAAAACTGATTAAAATTCTTGATTTTATTTGAATAAAATTATGCTGCAATCAGACCAAACCCCAGTCTAGCTGCTGTTGTGTGTGTTGAATTGATATTGTATTATTTTCAATCAATGTTAAAAAAATATTCTAATATTTAGCGCTAAAAATATTAATTTTATCGAATAGTAAAATTAAACGAATAGTGCAAATACTTGTTCTACATTTTAAATAAAGCAATTTGTGTTATTCAATAAATGAATTTTAATTTTTATTACTATTACTTTTATTTATTTACTATTTATCTAAAGACTACAAACCTTAAAACAAAATTGGTCATTTGAAAAAACTATGTCATCTTACTTAAACTTGTTTTCATAATTTATAATTAATAAATTCGCATTTAGGGACTGGTACATTGGAGTTAAACTACTGTTACAAATTATACTGTGCACGACAGCGTGGCGCGAGCGGCGCGGCGCGAGGTCAGCGAGTTCATTTGAAGTTTGTATTCGCGCGACTTGCCACGCGGGGAGGGAAGTATCGTTAAATGCCTACTGCGCTCAAAGATCCTGGCCTTAAGTAGTCGGTTAAAAAACAAAAGCAAATCAATTGATGAGCGGAGAAAATAGTATTAATCATACTAGTATCTCCGCTTATTGATTCATTTAACTTGTTGTACACTCATAAAAACATTAATCGATTCATTAAAAAAAGCGATATACATAATGTAAATACTAGAAATAAGAATAAACTCGCTGTTCCCACAAATAGACTACATAAGATAAGTGCATCTTTTAAAGGGCAATGTATACGCTTCTACAACGAAATTCCAAGTGAGTTGCAAAAATTATCAATAAATAAATTAAAAAAAATTGTGAAGCATATTCTTTGTAAAAAGGCTTATTACAAAATATCAGATTATCTAGAAGATAAAAAAGCTTGGAACGAGTTTTGCTCCAACTCAAAATCTAACAACTTACAGATAAGCAAATCATATGTACTAGACACATAAGTTATGAAAATACTAGTGGTTTCTTCTCACTTCTTCCACTGGTGGACAAAAAATTGAAGTGAACATCAATATAATAATGAATAGTATAAAATATGACTTGTCTAAGTGCTTATTTGTAAGCCTAAAGAAATAAACTTTCATTTCATTTCATTAACTAAAATTCTGATATAGAATTATAAACGTAGGGCGTTTAATATTTTGTATGAATCGAAAACTACTCGGTCTTTAAAGACGAAATTTTACTGTGAAGATGTTTATTATTGTTTCTAGAACTGCTAAACATGATGTGATCATTTGACAAATATTGATGTTCGAAATAGCCCGGAATAGCTCGTTCTTAGTAATCTTGTAATCACTTCCGTTTTGAGTTTGTGCAAAATCACTAGCTATACCCGCAGCTTCGCTCGCGTAAAAGGTACAGTTGCGTTCATTGTTGCTGACTCTATCACCATTGAAGTCACTTTCTGTGAAGTTCAACGAAAGGACGAAACAGCTCTCCTTCGTTTTGTGCGATCCGACGACATCCGTAAATTTCGTATTAAATGTATCAATGTGATCAGTTGCCCGATTCAAAACATTCATTAGCTCAACTGATCCCGCGGGATAAGTTTCATCATCATCAGCCTATAGCAGTCCACTGCTGGACTTAGGCCTCCCCCCCCGGAGCGCCATAGCGCCCTGTTTCAGCTTGCCGCATCCAGCATCTACCTGCAGTCTTTCGCAGGTCGTCATCCCACCTGGTCGGAGGGCGTCCTACACATTATAAGAGGGATAAGTTTGAGCGGCCTCAATTGACTAAGGATCCCGTTTTTCAAAGTAGACCTCCAGAATCAATTTTCGTTTCTAAGTAAACCTTTATCCATCATCGTCCAGTATTATATATTATATTTACAGGAATATGTACGTTAATCCAGAGCTCATAAAGATAACTCCTTCGCCGATGACTAAGGCAACGCATTTGATTCTCGATTTCCTGGGAACACGATTACAGTGGATCAAATACATCTTACTTGGAAATATTATGTGATACAAACGGTGGGATATTCTTAAAAGCGTGGGTTGAAAGAGGTTTATTTTAACTTGAGTCTTTAAATTCTTTTTATACTTAACTAGCTGCGCCCCGCGGCTTCGCCCGTGTGGAAATCTATGAAAAGTTAAGTAAAAGTAAAAAGATTTTTATTTTGTCAAAACAGAGACTCTTATAAATTAAACTTAGATTAACAGAAGACAGAAACTGACAAAATCGGTCTCCACTCAGCATGTGCTATGATGTGTCAAATGGTGAATAAACCTCCCTCTTGAATAACTCTATCTTTTAAAAAACCGCATCAAAATCCGTTGCGTAGTTTTAAAGATCTAAGCATATGTACATAGGGACAGGCATACAGCGGGAAGCGACTTTGTTTTATACTATGTAGTGATAACTATCTAATGTATATCTATTCACATGCTGTTTACTTACATTGTTGATTCGTTACGATTGGAATGTGAATGAAAAATTGATTGAAATATTTTGCGATTGGAGTAATCAAGTGATCATACAGATCCCAAGTTTATAGAAGTAATACAATGTAATATAATGAAGGTAATCATTGACCGGGCATTCCCTATGACTGTATATACTTGGAATCCAATCGATGGCATTTAGAATGGGGGGGAAATAAACCATGTAATCACTTCCTATACTTCTAGTTTTATATTATTTCTTACATTTTCTTTGTACAGGTCGTAATTTGTAGTGACTAATACCTAATAATTACATATTAAAGGTTTAACTAAAGTTGTCGACTTAGCGCAAAGAATTAGCAAGCTAAAGTGGCAGTGGGCCGGCGGCGGTCATATGTTTTTCGCGAAGAACCGACAACCGCTGGGGTAAAATTGTTCTTGAGAGGACACCGCGTCTCCCAAACGCTAAACGTAGTGGACGCCCTCTGGCCAGGTGGGATAACGACTTACGAAAGACTGTAGGCCATCGACATCTTAGGGTAAGATGTCGATGCTGTAGCCAGATGCTGAATGCGGCAAGCTGAAGACAGGGCATGGCGCTCATTAGGGGACGCCTTTGTCCAGCAGCGGACTATTAAAGATAACGGGTTAACCATGTTTTCGACTTAGCACAAAGAATTAGGAAGCTAAAGTGGCAGTGGGCCGGCCATATCTCGCGAAGAACTGACAACCGCTAGCCGTTGACGTCAGCGGTTTCTCAAGGGACCGTTACGGTGTGTACTTGAGTGGAGATCGCGACTCGGCAGAGATTAAAAAAAAAACACTCAAATATCAAATTTTAAGCAAACTTAGTGTAGGACGCTATCTAGTATTTAACACTTAGAATGCCCGTGAGCGCCTCACCCGCCGCGCCCCGGTTCGCACTGCTCAGACCGGGCAGTAAATATGTTAATAATTATTAAAAATATCCGTACCGAGTTATCACTCGGCGTACAAAGATATAGTTTCTTCACGATACTAAATTACAACGACCTTGCACAGCCTCGTACCTACATAATTACAATTTGAACCTTTAAAGCACTTATTATGCTGGATATTACCACGGACATAATGGTTTATAACGATTATGCTGTTATGTAATTAAATAACATAATCATATGGAAGTACATATTAAGGTACAGGTTACATACAGCATTGTAGATTTTTTTTATTATTGAGTGACGTCACGACTGACATGTCAGACGACTGACTGTCCACAGATACGACATAGGCCTCCCCCAATGAGCGCCATAGCGTCCTGTCTTCAGCTTGACGCATCCAGCATCTACATACCTGCAGTCTTTCGCAGGTCGTCGTCCCACCCGGTCGGAGGGCGTCCTACACTACATTAACCGAGTCGCGGTCTCTACTCAAGAACACGTTTGCCCCAGCGGCCGTCGGTTCTTCGCGAGATATGGCCGGCCCACTGCCACTTCAGCTTGCTAATTCTTACAGCTATATCGATAACTTTGGTTCCCTGTCGGATGTATTCGTTACGAATCTTATCCTTCAGAGAACCTCCGAGCATAGCTCTTTCCGCTCGCTGAGCGACTTTGCTGGATGCGGCAAGCTGAAGACAGGGCGCTATGGTGCTCATTGGGGAAGGCCTATGTCCAGCAGTGGACTGATATAGGCTGATGATGATGATTAATTTATTTCAATTTCTATTAAATTCAAACAAATTCATTTTGTGTTAAGAACGATGAGTTTTAGCTACCTATGTCATAGATTGTTTCGAGATTGGCAGCACTGTATAGGTGCAACACTGTAATGTTGGTTACAAGTTGCGACAAAGCTCTTGGCCGCATCTGTCGAGTTGGCATCCCCAAGGCTTGGCGTTTGAGGTACTGGAAACCAGCCAATACACTACAATTGATTAAATTTTTCACTTTGGTTTTGTTCGCGAAATAATATATTTGACGTATAAAATTTTAACAGGTCTTAAACAACCTTAAATATTTACCATCAATATTTCTTTAGTTTTGTATCTCAATACGTCTGAAAGCAGAACCTTATTTTTTACCGACTTCAAAAAAGGAGGAGGTTCTCAATTCGATTGTTTTTTTTATGTTTGTTTCGTCGACTCGAAAATGCTATTACTCTTTTAATGAATTTATGACCGATAAATTGTAGATATGACATTTATTTTTCTGTATTTTTTTTTAATTGATTTTTTCTATTATTAATGTCTGTGAATTTTTGTATTATTTTTTAAGAATTTATAGTAGTTAATTATTGTAAATTTTATAACATTGCACGCCCAATAGGGCAGAATACATTGTGACCCATTACATTATAAGAACTTTATAACATGTATTTCACGCAATAAACGAATTTTGATTTAGATTTTTTGATTTTGACTGGGTGAACCGATTTTGATGATTCTTTTTTACTTGTAAGCTGGTGCTTCCCGTGTGGTCCAGGCATGCATGAGAAAACCATACAATTTTTAAATTTGTACTTACACATGTGCGCGACAAACCGATTTCGTTGATTCTTTATTTAAACTAAGTTTGACGACCGATGTGGCGCGGTGGGCGAAGGTCCGCCTGCGACGCAGGAGGTTGCGGGTTCGATTCCCGCCTCGGAATAATTGTGAAATTGATATTTGTTCCGGGTGTTCTGGTTGTTTTCTATGTATAATAAAAAATATCTATCTATGTAATATATTGTATTATGTATATCAGTTATCTAATACCCATAACACAAGCTCTGCCATGGGGCTAGATAATGCTGTGTGAATTGTCCAGCATTATTTATATTTATAACCCATTTTCATTATTTAGGAATTCAAGGTCAATTTACAGTTTTTTAAAACACGCCAAATTATAATCAGGGCCATTCCCAAAATGAACCAGCAAGTTAACACAACCATCTTTTCCAGCATTCTCTTATCTCCACATGCAAAAACACATTGCCGTCTCAGACTTGGAATGCATCCTGCACAAAAACTCATTTCGTCAGACCGCGCACCGTTCTTTGTAAGGCGAAGTTCCGAGACACGCGACAAGATGCCACGACTAAAAGTTGATCGCTTTCAGTAGCGGCATAACTTGACGATTATAGTTTTTTGCACGTGTAAAACCAATGCAAATAGAAAATGACTAATTTTGCCCGTTCGCGTACCATTCTTTGTAGACGAAGTTCTGTTCTGAGACCCGCGACAAGACGCCACGACTAAGCATTGAAAGCCGTCTAGCATAAGCTGATGATTATTGTCTTGTAAACATGCCGTTATATGCAAAACCTATGCAAATAGAAAAAAGGCGCCTATAGCGGAATGGGTACATGAGAACTAATTTTGCCCGCTCGCGTATCATTCTTTGTAGACGAAGTTATATTCTGGGGCACGAGATAAGAAATCGCAACTTTGAGAAGGGATTAGGCCGTTCGCGTTCAATTCTTTGTAAGGCGACGCGACGTTCTGTCGATACTCGAGACACGCGACAAGAAATCGCGACTTAGAGACGGTTTTAGACCGTTGCGTTGGCGTACAATTCTTTGTATGGCGGAGTTCTGTCGAGACACCCTCATGACAAGACTCACGATATTGGGATAATAAGGACCAAACAAAAAGATATCGAAAGATATTGGTAGTAGGTAAATTTGGCTGTAGCCAGGTGGGGTGGGGTGACAATCTGCGAAAGACAGCCGTTCAATGTTTGGAAGTCATAGCAGCAATAAGATTGAGCATCGTGCAGCTTGTTGTGTGAACTTATGTGGTCTGTGAGGTACTGCTCAGTTATTACCGCGACGGTGATGATAGCACGAGGTGAAGTTACAGCGAAAAAAACGAAGACAAAAAGACGCTAGTTAGTCGCCAATAATAGCATCGGGACTCGGAACGCTTCCTTAACTAAAACGATGCCTACCTCGCCGCTCATCCTTAAAGTTATGGCCATAACCACTCCTTACTAAATCAATGATATTTCAGGCTTAGGTATATGCAAAGTGTAAGCAGTCTTGCAATAATTTGTATAGTCTTGTATAATTTCAACATAGTAGGCATGGGTTGTTGGCTACATTTTTAGGGTTCCCTACCCAAAGGGTACAAAACCCTAAAAGCCAACAATTAAGTATTACAGTTACTTAACTCTGCCAATTACCCTATTACTAAAACTACTACAGCCTACGTCTGTCCGTCACCCTTTGTGGTCAAGCTTAGAATTGGCTGCAAAACATGTCAAAAACTCCGAACAATTTTTTTTTATCTGCTCTTCTCTTTATTTCATCTTCATCTTTATTATTTTATTATTATTATTTTTATTATTATTTCGACAGTAAACCCGAACAGGGTTTGCTGTCGAAATAAAGATAAAATTGTAAACAAAATAACAACAAGATAGATATTTAGGCTACAAGTAATGCAATATTGTGAAATATTTTTTTTTGATAATAAAAAAAACGAGTTTATGTCATTGTTATATTATTTAACGAGGCCAATTACTATTAAATAAGTAATCAATCATAATAACTATTAAAAAGTCACATAATAGAAGTAGGCATAAGATGTCAATTTGTCTTAATATTAAACTAAAATTTTATATTATATAGCGAGACAAATTACTGTTCGATAAGTAAGTAAGTAATCAAAATCATAATAACTATTAAAAAGTCACATAATAGAAGGAGGCATAAGATGTCAATTTGTCTTTTTGAGAATAAATATTAAACTAAAATTTTATATTATATAGCGAGACAAATTACTGTTCGATAAGTAAGTAATCAAAATCATAATAACTATTAAAAAGTCACATAATAGAAGTAGGCATAAGATGTCAATTTGTCTTTTTGATAATAAATATTAAACTAAAATTTTATATTATATAGCGAGACAAATTACTCTTCGATAAGTAAGTAATCAAAATCATAATAACTTTCAAAGAAGTCACAAAAGAGACGTAAGCATAAGATGTCATTTTGTCTTTTTGAGAATAAATTAATATTAAACTTAGATGTGGTACGGAACCATTAGTGGGAGAGTACGACCCGCACTTTACCGTTTTTTTATTACCTGCATAATTAACATACATTTAATTTACTTTGTAGACTTGTAGAGGTTTTTGCCAGCTACCGGTAATACCGTTTAAGGCTCGAGCATTGATGGACGTGTGGGAGGTTAGCCTGACTTTCCAGAAGGTCATGGATTCGATTCCGGCCTTGAATGAGCACAATCATGGCGGTGGCGACGTGATCGACCCTGTAACTCGGTCCGTGGTTGTCGTAAGAGACTAGAAGAACCTACTAGAGGAAAGCAGAAAGCTTCCTTCTATGTACCTATTTATTTATATTATTTATTATAAAAAACATTTTTTAGTATAGAAAATACAATAAAATAGATACATATTATGAAACTATTCTACAGTAAATAATATATCAAAACGGTAGACCATCACATCCACATTATTTTATCTATTTATTAAGGGTCCGGCGACCCTCGCTTGCAAAAATCGCTCCGAATATCGCTGTCCCTGTTTAACTCTTGCGCCGCGCCCCATGCGTGCGCGATAGCAATATTAGCCGCTCAAAATTTGGTTTGTTCTTTAATACCAAAAATTATGACTGAAAACTTTTTGTATTCTTCACGAAGTATTGTTTTTCTGTAACTAGACAATATAAGCTATGTTCCTTAATAAATAAAACGTAAGATGTTTTTAATATGAAACAAATAGCAAGAAAACTTGTCCATTTTCGCATAAAAATGTGCAAAATGCGATTGGCTTTCATTTAATTTTAGGTAAGTATTTTGAAAAAAAAAAAAAAAAAAAAAACTATTTAGGAACCTAGATAAATACTATTAAAATACAAATAATACAATATTATAGTGGAAATATGCTTGAATTGGAAATCATTTGGGTATTAAGTTTGTATGAAGAATTCGTCCCTCCGGAGGCCTCTTAACGCCTTTACTGCGGTAACTAAATAAAAAGATAATAAGTGATAATAATATAATAAGTGCCAAGCGTGGTGATTATGGTAACATATTGATAGAGAGACACAAATAAGCATCAATATAGACAATATCAAATTCATTGATTCATTCATTTATTCAGTTCCACCGTAGGCACACATGTTACACTTGATGTCGGTCAGTTGTAAATAAAAATAATATAACAATTTTATTATAAAACACACATTAATTTTGACATAGGAAACACCATAAGGGATTGTGTTTTAGAAAAAGCAGACAGACATGCCTTGTTTAAAAATTTGATACAACATTCATAGATAATATTTATAACAGTAAAATAATAATAAATTAGTTAAATTGAATTGAAATAAAAGATACATGTCAAGATAATTTAATGCAGCTGTAATAAGGGCATTGTCAATAATAAACTAAAATAAACCTAGGTAGATAGATAGATAGATAGATAATTCTTTATTGCACACTAAGTATAACATGAGAATGTAAATTAAAAACTTAAAAAAACTAGATACAATTGGCGGTCTTATCGCTCAAGAGCGATCTCTACCAGACAACCATGGATGGATAGGATCGTGGACAAGGTATCTAGCCTACAATCAAATACATATATGTAGAATAAAAAATTGAATAAAATATCAAATCAATATTGTTCCGGGTGTTCCGGTCGTTTTCTATGTATAATTAAAAAAATAGCTATCTATGTAATGTATTGTATTAAGTGTATCATTAGCATTACCGACGGCCGCTGGAGCAAACGTGTTCTTGAGTGGAGACCACGACTCGGTAAACGTAGTGTAGGACGCCCTCCGACCAGGTGGGATGACGACCTGCGAAAGACTGCAGGTAGATGATGGATGCGGCAAGCTGAAGACAGGGCGCTATGGCACTCATTGGGGGAGGCCTATGTCCAGCAGTGGACTGATATAGGCTGATGATGATGAAGTATATCAGTCTTCTAGTACCCATAACACAAGCTCAGCTTACCTCGGGGCTAGATGTATGCTGTGTGTACTGCCATACCGATAATTCCGACACGACGTTATTTGAAGTCCGGAAAACAAATCTAACCATTCTCCACGATCACCTTTGTTAAAAGAACAAACAATTTAAAATCTAGAAATTTCCACGTAGCCGACTATTAAATATAAACCATCAACCTTGTCCTCAATAGGTGAGGTAACTCAAGATGGTCGATATCATATGAATCAACTGTTTGAATAGAAATGTAGACAAAGTAACACAATCATCATCATCAGCCTATAAAGCCACCCCAAAGCAAATAAAAAATAAAATCATCAGCCTATAGTAGTCCACAGCTGGACATAGGCCTCCCCTGATGAGCGCCATAGCGCCCTGTCTTCAGCTTGCCGCATCCAGCATCTGCCCGCAGTCCTTCGCAGGTCGTCATCCCACCTGGCCGGAAGGCGTCCTACACTACGTTTGCCGAGTCGTGGTCTCCACTAAAGAACACGTTTTCCCAAGCGGCCGTCGGTACTGATATACTTAATACAATACATTACATAGATAGCTATTTTTTAATTATACATAGATAACGACCAGAACACCCGGAGCAATATTGATTTGATATTATTGATGATATTATATTGATGCTTTACTATGTAGTCTTGTATCTCTCTATCAATATGTTACTATGTATAATCACCACGCTTGGCACTTATTATTAGGGCACGCGGCAGCGTGTCCAAGGTAGATATCATTTGAATCAACTGTTTGAACACGTTTACCCCACCGGTTGTCGAAAGGTACGATACAAAAATTATATGGATCAGTCGAGCTAAATAAATAAATAAATAATGCTGGACAATTCCCACAGCATTATCTAGCCCCATGGTAAGCAGAGCTTGTGTTATGGGTACTAGATAACTGATATACATAATACAATACATTACATAGATAGATATTTTTTATTATACATAGAAAACGACCAGAACACCCGAAACAAATATCTGCAGATCGTACACAAATTTGTTCCGAGGCGGGAATCGAACCCGCAACCTCCTGCGTCGCAGGCGGACCTTCGCCCACCGCGCCACATCAGTCGTCGAAACTACTTGTAGATTGTTTGCAACAGTCTGCAGTTCAATTCTTACAATTGTAAATAGTAGTTCTTATTTGTTTATATTATTTGATTGTAACTTTCTTTGATAATAACTTTATAGGTACAAGAATGCTTTCTTGACATTAGAAAAAGAAAATTACAAAGAGACATTACATAAAAAAAATAGAATGGGCGGCCTCATCGCTTAGAAACGATCTCTTCCAGGCAACCTTTGGATGAAAGAGTTGTGTGAATTTAGGAAGACAGCAAATTTAGTATGGTTCAGACAATAAACAATGTTTTTTAACTGTCTGTGACTCATACAGGGTGGCACGAAATTTAGACGACTTTTTGAATTTCGTAAATACGTTTAATTTTGAAAATAATTCTATCGATGGTGGTGTTTTGATTTGTCGTTAATTACTTAAATTACATCAAAACATGTTTTACGTTTTCCTAAAAACAAAATGAATACCGCAAGTGTTTAGAATATAAAAAATATAGAATAGCTGCGCACCGCGGTTTCACACGCGCGTGGTGAAAGATATTTTGGATAATATACAATATACATATGTATCTTTATGAATGTAGCCTACGAGTTACTCTGATATGCAAGCTATATTATTGTGAAGTTTCATCAAAATTAATTCAGTAGTTTTTGCGTGAAAGAGCAACAAGCATACTAACATACATCCTCACACACTTTCGCGTTTATAATATTAGTAGGATAGAATACACATGTCAGCTACACTTGTTTTGAAAAGTTGCAGAACATTACTTGACCTCCGTCCGGAATCAGCTCCTTTTTTTATGTAGACGGTCGTTTGGCCACCATATCACATAAGTAAGTGAAGATGCGGCCTAAGACAGAGCACGCTTCCCCAAGAGGAACATATTCGCCCTGGATTTTTAGACTCCCAAGATTTCGCTCTTGAGCGATAAGACCGCCAATTGTAAATAATTTTGCAAGTTTTTACTGGAAACAGTTTCTTATTATAATGTGTGCAATAAAGTATTTTCTATCCAATGATGTTATACAAGTTTATATCTACCTACTCTAATGGGAAAACACACAAAGGAAGCTCATTACACTCTTTGGCTGACATACACCCGTTCCGTGGCACCTTGTAGCTATAGTGATTCTGATCTCTAGGTAAGATACTTAACTCCAATCTGACGAGGTCAATGACCAGTAAATTCATAACACTAGCTTTGAACGCGACTTCGTTCGCTTCTGTCTTTTTTTAAAGACAGGACCGTAGTGGCAGAAATCAGACAGCGGTGGAGTGCGTGGGAGTAGATAGTAGGCCTTTGCCCAGTAGTGGGCAATAACATTTTTATTTCCGAGGGTTTAGTATGTGACCTATAAAACTAAATAATTTGGCGTGTTTCAAAAATCTATAAGCCGACTATTATTCCTTAATAGTGAAAATGGTCTATGTCCAGCAGTGGACTACTATAGGCTCATGATGATGATGAATGAAAATGGGATGTCACTGTCAGAATTGGACCAAATTAAAATGGGACCGCACGAAAAGCACCAGCTATCAAATCAAAAAAGCATCATCATAACCGGTTCACCCAGTCAAAAGTTCTGAGGTAACAAACATATATACAGCCGAATTAAGAACCTCCTCCTTTTTTAAAGTCTATTAAAAACAATGCAAAATTAAGAGATTCGGCGTCCATTTTAGTTTTTTCAAATTAATGAAGATATAATAGCATTGCTTATTTTAGAGCATGTCCGTTTCGCTTCATGCAAACTGGACTTTACAGTCGGACAGTCTTTTCTTTTCTATGTAGTATGATTATGTAGAAGGTAAATAGCTAACAAAAGCTTACACTGTTCGTAGCAAATTTTGAAGTTGAGCCAAGTCATCGTGATATCATCAGAATGAGCTCTGGCAGTATCATCAGCGAATATTAGTCCCTACTGAACATAGGCCAAAGTTATCGACATAGTTCTGAGAATTAATGGCCGCTGGGGCAAACGTGTTCTTCAGTGGACAACACGACTCGGTAAACGTAGTGCAGGACGCCCTCCGACCAGGTGAGATGACGACCTGCGAAAGACTGCAGGTAGATGCTGGATCATTGGGAGAGGCCTATGTCCAGCAGTGGACTAATATAGGCTGATGATGAACATAGGCCGGTAACCGCATGGTTCTTGTGAAATTGTGAACATAGATAGATATAAAATAAGTTGATTGTACAGTATAGTATAAAAAAAGTCACTTCCCGCTGTCTGTCCTATGTATGCTTTATATCTTTAAAACTACGCAACCGATTTTGATGCTGTTTTTTAACACTTTGGCGATTTTTTTTCGACGACTGCGATCTTTTTTTTAACCTAAAAAATTCGTGCTGCCGCTCTACACAGCGGTTGTGTTGCGCCGCACATGCGTTTCGTTCGAAAAACATTACGGCTGTGCTGAGTCACACAGATCTGTATTTTCTCAGCCGCTGCGCTAGTGTGGATTTACGCATATTAGTCACTTGTAGAAAACAAATACCGTGTGATTTCAGCAGTCAAAGTGTTAATAGATAGAGGAGATTCAAGAGGAATGTTCAAAATATAATATATAATAGATATTTATTTCCAGCAAAACTTTAACAATATAAAACTAAGACATTCGACCGGTTTTTAGTTTTTTTAAAACCATCAAATTACAATCTAGTCTCTCGTCCGTTTATGAACTAGAATTTGAACCTTTTGCGCTGCGTGGGTTAGTTTTGACGAGCGAAAAAGGAATTGATTTAGAACTGCTAATATTCAGACAGCCCCTCTCTGTAGAGGATGCCTAAGCGACGAAGAATCAGCTGCCCACGTAGTCCTGGTATGCGAGGGAGTAACAGCGCAACGACTAGAAATCCTCGACCACCCGAGGTCACTCCGCGAAGCCTGTGAAGATCCCAGGTGTATTCTGCGCTTCTGGACAGAGTTAGGCTGGTTAAACTAGCAAACATACTACGCACAAAGGACCAATAGGAGTCTAAGTGCGGAAACAGGAGTACACTTACCATACCATACTGCTAAAATTCTTTAACAATGATCAAGCTAAAACCCACCGGAACGAGATTCAAACAATAAACAAGCGATCGATCTCGTCAGTATGACTCAGCGGGTTTGGTAATAAATCGTTTTATTAATATAATGCGGATAAATTAAGGATGGCATGTTTGAATGCTCGCGTCGCGATTCGGCCGGTTAAAAAACCAAGTGTTGCCAAGTTGGTTTCTGATTGGCTTTATCTCGCCAGATTTTATTGACATTTTTAACTGATTTATTTCGAAAACGGGAATCTTTCTAGGACTTATGGATATGATAGACTCACTGATTAGAATGAGTATCATATCCATACATACTAATGTATTGTATTAAGTACTAGCTTTCGCCCGTGCCTTCGCTCGCTTGGTACCAGGAAAAAAAGTAGCCTATATGTTATTCCAGTACACATGCTATGTTCCAAGTTTCATCAAGATCCGTTCAGTAGTTATGACATGAAAGAGTAACAAACATCCATCCATACTTTCGCGTTTATAATATTAGTAGGATATCAGTCATCTAGTACCCTACCCATAACACAAGCTCTAAATAATAAAGCTTGGGGCTAGATGCTGCTGTGTGGATTGTCCCGTATTATTATTTATTTATTTAAATATTATGTAGACTAGACAGAGCCGCGGGCAGAACTCAGTCTTGTATGAAATAACATAAAAATCAAAAATACAATCAGCATAAGCATAAAAACGTCTCACCATCAAATAAAACCCACATCAAACATACAAAACATTAAAACTACAAATGTCGTCATAAATCCCTAAACTTGGTTCTAGAAACGATTTTTATTTTGTAAACAAGGATATTAATTCATCAAAATTTTAATAAAAACTGCAAACAATAACAGACAACAGTGAGGTAACCAACTAAAAAAAACTTTAACAATGTCTAACTAACATGAGCAGCAAAAAGGTGCACATTTGAGTCCGATAACGGACGAATTAAATGATGAACGATTGCTGTCAAAAAACCCGAACCTCTGCTATTTGGACCGATCATACTAGTGCAGTGTCGTAAAATATTTGTAATGAATATGTGGCAACCGATGTGGCGTGGTGGTCGAAGGTCCGCCTGCGACGCAGAAGGTTGCGGGTTCGATTCCCGCCTCGGAACAATTTTGTGTACGATCTGCAGATATTTGTTCCGGGTGTTCTGATCGTTTTCTATGTATAATAAAATATATATCTATCTATGTAATGTATTGTATTATGTATATCAGTTATCTAGTACCCATAACACAAGCTCTGCTTACCATGGAGCTAGATAATGCTGTGTGAATTGTCCAGCATTATTTATTTAATATATTTAAAATAATATAAAAATAAAATATTTCGTATAAAAAAAATAACCGTCTTGTAAGACGTTACAATAAAGGATATAAAAGCACTTTAATGTTTGTTTGGTATTGAATTTTTATGTTATTTAATATTCTCAGCTTAATTTGTTTCATGTATATCTGTAACAAGATTCTCCTAACGATTGTATTTATTTTTGTATGCCCTAGATTTAGGCAAAACATGGATCTTTTACCTATTACTATTCTTCCATCTTTATGACCCATGTTTACGAATAAAGAATATGAAACTCTTTGTTAACAAGAAATGCCTTGTATTCTACAACCTACCAGATTTTCCACAGTAAACAAAAAGCAAGCTATGGCAATACCAATACCAGCCTAAGGAATGTAATGCGACTAATTTGAAATGACCCTACATGGGATATATCTCTGTAATGGAAGGATACCTCTGCATGCATTCACTTAACGATTATTGACCTCGTTCTCGTTCGAAACAATGGCGGCAATCTTCGGATATAAAAGATATTGCACCGCAGATGGCAAAACAATGTAAGTGCCTAATGTAGGTATTTTTCGTATGATTTATTTAGGGTTCCGTACCCAAAATATCATTTTTTTTATTATGATAAAACAAATATGGGGTGGGGGCTCACTTGTTAAAGACATTATTTTTTTGCTCCTTTATATAGATCATCATCATCAGCCTATATTAGTCCACTGCTGGACATAGGCCTTCCCCAATGAGCGCCATAGCGTTCTGCCTTCGGCTTGACGCATCCAGCATCTCCCTGCAGTCTTTCGCAGGTCGTCATCCCACCTGGTAGGAGGGCGTCCTACACTTCGTTTACCAAGTCTATTATATAGATAACTAGTTTCTGTCCGCGGCTTCGCACGCGTTGTTTCTATAGAAACGTTTAAGATTATTTCTATCCTATGGAAACTGATTTATGGAATAATAAGGAGCCTATGTTTTATTCTGGGCCCAGAACTACCTGTATGCAAAATTTCAGCCCGATCCGTTCAGTAGTTTTTGCGTGAAAGAGTAACAAACATCCATCCATCCATACTTACAAACTTTCGCGTTTATAATATTAGTAAGGATGGTACGGAAACCCATCGTGCGCGAGTCCCACAACTTGCACTTGGCCGGTTTTATTTTGTTAGTACCTAGATCATGCCTATCAAACAAAGGGCCTATACTAAAATCTGCCTGTATCAATACGTACATAAATAAATCAAATAATGCAAAATAATATTTCAACATACCAGCATTGACCTTTCTTTTTTTTTTTTTTTTTTTATATTTAATTCAGCTTCACAAAATACATGTTACAGCCATAGAGAGTTAACAGTAAAGAGTAAATCAAGACATATGTAATTAACTACAAAAATAAAACATTTTTTTTTTTTATTGGAAAGGGACACATCCTGCGTTTACAGACGCATGGCATTATGAATATGCGTCCAGTGCTTCATAAAAGCGCAGTCCGTGTCCAGCCTTCCAGCTATAACGTTCAGATAGCTTTTTCTGCTCTTTGATGACAGTCTATCTAACTGTCTAACTAATCTAAAACTAATCATTTAAACAATAGGTAAATTATGATAAAACATGATTCGTAACTTGTCTTCGCAAAGTCGACATAATGATGTAATTATGAATGAAAGATAACAAAATACCCGCAAAAGTTTGTTATATTTACGCAAACAATATCTTATCAATTATCATTGTTTTGTAAACAAACACTAGTGTTTAATCATAATGATCCAATAGCTTAACTTAGCTATAATTCTAGATAGCTATAGGTATATTCAGGATTCGTAACGAATACATCCGACAGAGAACCAAGGTTATCGACATAGCTCAAAGAATTAGCAAGCTGAAGTGGCAGTGGGCCGGCCATATCTCGCGAAGAACCGACGGCCGATGGGGCAAACGTGTTCTTGAGTGAAGACCACGACTCGGCAAACGTAGTGTAGGACGCCCTCCGACCAGGTGGGATGACGACCTGCGAAAGACTGCAGGTAGATGCTGGATGCGTCAAGCTGAAGACAGGGCGCTATGGCGCTCATTGGGGGAGGCCTATGTCCAGCAGTGGACTGCTATAGGCTGATGATGATGATGATGATAGGTATATTCATAATTTGCGGCAAAGTACATATGTACTCTATTATCAACACTTGTTTTTCCAAGTGATACAAAAAATATAGCAAACAATTCAATCCGTAGAGATCGCTCCAGAGCGATGAGACCACCAAATTGTAACAAATTTTGTATTTTTTTTTATCTTGTTTGTTTTATTTTTAAGTGTGCAATAAAATCATTATCTAATCTCGCGGACAACGCGAGTGTACCAAACCATCTTAAGGAAAATGGATCTAGTTCTAGAATCGAGGTGTTAATTTTTTATATCAGCCGGTAACACCCACTGCTGAGTATAGGACTCTTCCTATTTCGCCACCCCTGACGGGTCTTGTGCCAGTCGGATCCTCTGCTTCCCTACAGCCCCCACAATGTCCTTTGACCATCGGGCAGGTGGTCTGCCTCGACGCCGCCGCCGCACATCTCTAGGCCACCATTCGGTGAATGCTTTGGTCCATCGGAGATCACCGGATCGGAGGCATCTTGCCAGACGCCCTGCCCATCTCCATTTTTTTTGTGGATGATTTCGACCATCGTCCCGATAGTCGTTTCGGTTAACGGCGTAATAGCGAAAACCCTCGATCAACATCTAAATAGACTCTCACTAGGAAGTTGGATCAAGGGCCAGATCCAAAAAGCGGTACTCCTGGACTCGTCACGCATTGTCATGAAGTTCCTCTCTCTGCAGCCCTAGTCACCGGCCGCTCGACTCTAGCGAGCGGTCGGTGATCTACCGTTTTGATATATTTTTTACTGTAGAATAGTTTCATAATATTTAATTGTATTTTCTATACTAAACAAATTATTTTCTACGAGAATTTATATATGTATATGAAGTGAAATAATAATAATTAAAGCCTAGCTTCGCGGTCGGTGGTCTACCGTTTTGATATACTTTTACTGTAGAATGTAATGTAGAATCTACGAGAATTTAAATAAATAAAGTATAATAATAATAAATAAAGACATTTTATTGAAAATTTGAGTTATATTATTTGGTACACGCCGGCAGTTCATCGCCCGCATCTATCCAAACTTGGTATAACACAGTATCGGGTGTCGCAGTACTGAATAGGTTGTAAGTACCTAGCTATGAATCAAGTCTAACATGAGTCTAACTAAGGTATCCTCTAGACAACCTTGGAGAAAAACCTAGGTAGTCTAAGTACCTACCTACCGACAAAAATGCTGATAGCTAAAAGACTCTAAAAGCTTTTCCTGGCCTTATTTTTGGGACTATTTGAGAAGTTTTAGAAATTACTGTTATTTTTAAGTTCGACTTTTATCAAGTTTCACAGTGTTTGTTAAAATACGGTAATTACATAGTCATTATACAATACAATACAAATACAAAACAAAAATACTTTATTGTACACCAGTTACAGATTATTATAAAAAACAATCACAGTCATGATACAAGTACAATGGGCGGCCTTATCGCTTAGAAGCGATCTCTTCCAGGCAACCTTTGGATGGAAATAATTATGTGAATTTAAGAAAGGCAGAGGGTGTACCAAAGATAAGCTAGAATAAATATGAATATTTCAAGATAAATAAATATATATATATATAATATAAAATACATATAAATAATACTTAGTTTATTATAATGACTAAAGTCCCTTAAATAGAACAAAAGAATTTAAATTAGGCGACACAGAAACTAGGAAGGAACCAGGTTTAGAAAAAACCAGAAAAATAGTTTAGTAAGGTATAATATTTATATACGAATATTTGTACGATCAACAAATCTTTGCTCCGGGTGTCCTGGGTATTTTCTGTCTAATAAAAAATTCTCTAAATGTGTATTGTATTTTATTGTGTGTATCAGTACTAGATACCGATAAGACAAGCTCTGCTTAGTTTGGGGCTAGATGATGCTGTGTGGATTGTCCAGCATTATTTTGTATTTATTTCAAAACATTAACTTTCAAAGTTACCTGACAAAGAAACATAGCGATTCATAAAATAACGAGTACTTAATAGTTATTGTAGTTTACCGATAATGACCAAAGTTATCGACATAGCTCTGAGAATTAGCAAGCTGAAGTGGCAGTGGGCCGGCCATATCTCGCGAAGAACCGCGGCCGCTGGGGCAAACGTGTTCTTGAGGTAAACGTAGTGTAGGACGCCCTCCGACCAGGTGGGACGACCTGCGTAAGACAGGCGTGGTGCAGGTAGATGTTGGATGCGGCAAGCTGAAGACAGGGCGCTATCGCGCTCATTGGGGGAGGCCTAGGTCCAGCAGTGGACTAATATAGGCTGATGATGATGATGATGTCCGATAATGAACTGAGTTTAAATTCTAACAGCCTGCTATCAAATCTGTATTGATCAACATAGAATAATAAAGCATGCCTTCAATACAAAACGCGACCTGGATAACTGGCGTCGCCTCGTGGGTACAGTCAGCTACATAACCTTCTACCTTATCTTATTAAATGTTTCGTGAATAAAAATACATATTACGTTACGTATATACTTTATGTGTTCTTGTTTTTTCAATTTGTGTGCATCTCTTGATAAAACAGACTCTGTATAATCAGGAGACGTACGCAAAACGAAAACACAAGAATACATAATAAAATTTGACGACCGATGTGGCGCGGTGAGCGAAGGTCCGCCTGCGACGCAGGAGGTTGCGGGTTCGATTCCCGCCTCGGAACAAATGTGTGTACGATCTGCAGATATTTGTTTCGGGTGTTCTGGTCGTTTTCTATGTATAATAAAAAAAAATATCTATCTATGTAATGTATTGTATTATGTATATCAGTTATCTAGTACCCATAACACAAGCTCTGCTTACCATGCGGCTAGATAATGCTGTGTGAATTGTCCAGCATTATTTATTTATTATTTATTTAAATAAGTGTGTACTATGTACGAAAACAAAGGTATGTACTATGTATGTATCTTTATTTAAAAACGTATGCTAATCCTAAGTCTAGATATAATAACAACGAAAAAGGCAAGAGAGAGAGAGAGCAATAACGTAGGTAAGGTTTTGAAGGTAAAATAATAATAGAGACGACTGCCTATTTAGCTGACTGTACATTATAATCAGCAACCTTGAGTTTTGTTTTAAATGAATTAACAATAGATTCACCTCATTCTTATTGTTGCGACGAATTATTTTTAAGAAAACATTGATATTAGTTAGTACTTATGTATTTCTGTATATAAGTACATAAGTTAGTACTTGTGTACTTATGTAGTTCTGGTCGTTTTCTATGTATAATAAAAAATATCTATCTATGTAATATATAGTATTATGTATATCAGTTATCTAGTACCCATAACACACGCTCTGCTTATCATGGGGCTAGATAATGCTGTGTGAATTGTCCAGCATTATTTATTTATTTATGATCTAACACAAAGAAAAAAGGAAGGAAAGTTAGGTAACTTTACCTAAACTGTACAGGTAGGTAAGGTGTACAGTTAGTGATCTACCTATACTCAAGCCATTTTCAAGAAATAATGTTTGCAAACAACATACAATAACTCCCAAACTCTCTTTTTGTCGTCGAGTTTAATTTTAAAATAAGTGTAATTGTTAGCACCAAAGATTTCAGAGATATTGAGAAAAAAAAAAAGAAAGAAAGAAAGACTGCAGGCAGATGCTGGATGCGGCAGGCTGAGGACAGGGCGCAATGGCGCTCATTGGGGGAGGCCTATGTCCAGCAGTGGACTGATATAGGCTGATGATGATGATGATGATGATGAGAAAAAAAGCTTTGGAGAAAATGAAAATGAATGAAAATGAAAAGTTTTTATTTCTTTAAGCTTACAAATAAGCACTTAGACAGGTCATATTTATACTATTCATTATTATCAATTAAATTATTTTATAGTTCACACCATCCACATGTAGAACAAATTCTGTCAAAAAATCATCAAGAACGTGATTTTTAGGTTAAATATGGAGGTCATGTTTACAAACATTTTATCTTGAGTTCGGCTGGAGTATAGATGTTTTTAGTATATGTAACCTACCCAAGAGTTAGCTCCTAAAGTCAGTTGTAATTTAATTCTATAATTATATCAGTTTTGTTCATTTAAATTTATTCACTGTTACTAAGTCAACCGACATAAACATTGTTCAAAGGTCGTAAAATCTGAATAAAAAAAAATATTAAAAAAAACATTATTTAAATGTTATGATTAATTAAAGTAATATTGTGATTTTTGACTGGAAACATAAATTTACTTATATACTACGTGTTATACTATATTTTTGGATGACGACCTGCGACAGACTGCAGGTAGATGCTGAATGCGTCAAGCTGAAGACAGGGCGCTATGGCGCTTATTGGGGGAGGCATATGTCCAGCAGTGGACTAATATAGGCTGATGATGATATGTTACTATATTTTATCAATAAACAAACCATTCAACCATTAAGTCGTTAGGTAGTTATTTAGGTACATAAATAGTTGGTACTTTACTTATGTACTCTTCTGAAGAAGTAAACCTTATATAAATAAAACATGACGGTGATACTGTGTGAAATGTATTGATTGTATTCGATATAATTTATTTCTAATGAAATACATTCGACGTTATTTATTTTATATTAGATTTTATAGCATGTTGTTCGATTTTTTTTGACACCCAGGAAGCAACTCTGTATAACTCGTGTTTTCGAAATTTTCAATTTTTATAGTCACTAGAAAAGCTTCCGCTAGGTGAACAAATCACTCATTATTTCATGAATTGCAAATTTATTTGTTTCTATTCAGTGCGTTTAGCCTCGCTTATAGACTTTTTTAGGTGTTTGTTATTCACTATGTTCAGGTAAATTGATTCAACAAAACTATGATTAGTAAAGGTGAATCTTTGTTACGATTTTACAATTTAATTTAGCTTATAATGTTTTAAGGGTAACTACAAAGTAATAAAGATAGCCCTAACTGACATTTTCGCATAAATGCAAACCCTATTTTATATATTAAGAATGCATACAGGTATGCGTAAATAGGTATGTAAGATTGATGTGAAGATAAATAATGTATTGTTGGCACATAGAAACAGAAGCGTAGCATTGTTTGCGTCAGTGAAGAAGCCACTTTCTCTAATAACCACCTACTTAAAGTGATAATTGTCGACTAAAAACTTCGCGTTAACATGACACACGCATTTTAAATGCACTATTATTGCGAAATATCAACAACAATCGTTAATTCAAGTCAGTTAAAGGTTTCGTTAACGTACATGTACATATTTATCATACAAATGTCATTTTACAGTTATGAAGGTAACAAAAGGAAGGTAATAGATTTAAATGGATTAAAAAGGCTATAGCGGCTGGTTAGAGGTCACTATAAAGTATATCGGAACAGAAAACCATAGCGTGATTTACCAACTGCATTTAGTAACAGCTACACCTGGCCGACACTATTTATAGAAGCGTTTCCCCACTCAATATTATAGCCTTGTTTAGCATGTAAATAACTTCGGCTTGTAAAAAATGGCTTAGGTTCTTACCTGAGAGAACTGGCAGCAATTTTAGGGCACTTCACAGTCCAAAAAGGTATACTTTCAAGCACAAATCGTCCGTAAATCAACACAAACGCGAGAGACAGCTCTCCGAGCCACTTCGCCACTAAAATTATTGATTCCGTAGCGTTACAAAACAACAAAAGATATAAAACGGGCCGGCCGCACACCCCCGCGCGACCGAATCGATCAGAATGATAATTGTCACACAAAGACTAGTCACTACTCACCTAGACATTCAATGCACACACACATAAAACAACAACATTAACCAACAACACTAAAAACACTTCACAGCACTGTAGGTTCTAGTATTTAGTTTCTGTATTGTTTTTGGTGGCACTAATTAGATATTAGTGCGAATTATAAGCGATTTATGTAGGAGACGCGAGCGATTCGACGACCGCTGGCAAGATGGCTCCGTGTGTGCGCGGCGACCGGCCCCGCTCCCCGCGCGTACGTGCAATGAAAGATAGGCGGCCGGTGCGCAAGGTAAACGGTCGGGAGACCGCGGCAGGGATATATCCCATGATTGGAGCTAAGATTCTAACTGAACTTTGATAAATACATCTTTACGGTATGTAGGTAATAGGTATAGAGTTGTGAATATAATTATTATTTAATTTGTGTCACATGTTATCATCATCTGATACAATATTATTGTTTAAGTGCATTATTATTATAATAAATCTTCATTTAATATAGCGCCAATAATAGCAAATTATTCTCAGTAATATGTTTAGTAATTTTAAATCAATTATTTTATTAGTAAAAAAGAAATATTTTTAGACTTAAAATAATCGGTAAAATATAAAAGCAGCTGCTATACATAACATATACATACTTAAAAACGAATTGTGACTAACTCAAATTTTTGAAAAAAAACCGCTTTTAGGTACTTTTAATTTGCGAGACTTGAAATCTGGCTTACCTATCGATCAATGCTGCACTCTCATTAAAATATGTAATTGTATACCCGAGAAGCAACACATTTTGCACCAAAATGTTCAAAAACGCTTATTTTAAAAAGTTTTTTCGATACAGTCCGAATGATTTATGGGCGACATATCTCAGGACATATCGCGAGATCTTTCCACCAGCTTAAAACGGCCGCAGTTCTTTCCCTTCACACCGCTTTGCCCGTGCGGAGATCCCCCCCGCAACCCCCGCGCCCTGTCCTCTGCCTACCGACCTCTTATATACTGCTCTCTTTACAACAGAAAAAACACCAATTTCCCAAATTCCCGATGCGGGGAGCGCTCTCTCGCTCGCGGCCGAGCTAAGATGGCCGACGGCTTCCATTTTGATTGCAGATTACAACTCGTCGCGTCCCCGAGCGCTCAAAGCCTAACCGATGCGTCGTCCTGTCATTACGACACGCATCATACACATATCGCACACGTTTTTAGGCTAATTTTCGACGTTCGATGCGACGGTAGCGTCCTTTTGGGCGTAACGCTATCGGAATCGGCTATTCGGAGGTTTAGGATCCGGTTATTGTATTGATTGAGCGTGCGGCCAGAGCGGGGTTGAAAGAAAGTCCACCGGGGCCGGTATAAATGGCCGTGTTAAAATGTAGCCGCGTTAAGCCGATGGTTTTGTCTCTTTCGCCTCTGCGTCTACCTGGAGGGCAAGCTTGTATACCTCTTTGTGCGCTGAATAGTGTATCAAACGACTCAGGACGGAAACATGAGCGAAATAGCCAGCTAAATGCGTTAAACACACATATTTGCAATTTAAATTTTGCAACGGCCTTCCATGTTATGAAATTCGTTGATTATTTACGTGTAATGAGCTTTTTGGTGTTGAGATGGGTCTATATTATGTATTCTTTATTATAATAAAGTATCATTTTTTAAAATTTATCGTTATATCTGATTATCAGATTTCCGCGAGTCCGAGGGTTTACACACTATAATATACATCACATAATATATATATATATAAATATACATAAAATAAACCTTTATTATATGACATGTGATCTCATGTTACGAAATATCTTATTGTTTCACATTAATAATAACTTCAATGATAACAATTTCAGAACCAAGGTTAGGCAGCTATTTAAGCAAACTTTCCGAGTAACTGTTAAACTTTCTCTTACCGATTCATCCGATACTACCTAAATCACCTAAATGAAAGCATCAGCTTAACCAATATAACAAATTTGAACTTAATTTGATAAAACATACTTAATAAGTTGAGTCAATTAGAGGCAAACTATTAGAAGATTTTTCAAACAATTTTTTTGATCACGAAACAGTACTATGCCACCAAGTTACAATGGAATGCAAAACAATTTTAAGGGAGACCAACACATCTAAGTAAATTACATGTAAACTGTTCACTTACGATGAGTTATACACAAGTTAGTGGCATTGTAAAAAGTAAACGTCTAGAAATTATCAGACATTGCGAAACAAAGAGATGTCAATTGAAAACAGTCGCATACCCAGAACTTATCGAGTGACATAAATGAGGTAGGTATGTAAACCTTAAGTGATGTAGAAACAAGTGTTGAGAATCTTCACGGTATGCTCGACGACTATTTACTAAAAGTAACCTTTAGCAAATATTTAAATGAGTACATAACGGCATTATTTTAAAAGGATGTACGGAATGTTTAATACATCACAGAAAAAGACAGTGCTGGTCTTAACAACTAGTCATAATAATGTATATCAAAAATGATTTTTATATCGTTTTATTTATACAGACAGCTATTTAGAAAAAAATTAAAGCCTAGGTCGTTATTGTAAGGTTGTAAAGAATATGAAACTGATTTGAATATTTTATCAAATTATACAACCACTTGTTGAGCGCAAAATGTAAAAACACACGCGCATTAAGTAATAAGATTCATTAGATTTCTCTAACCGGTTCTGATTGTGGCAGTAATTTATATTTGGAACGCGTTACAACACGGACAAAATAATATTAATTAGCGGAAATTGAATGACAAATTTACTAAAAACAGGTTGGGACAGTTTTTCATTTCAAGCAGATTTCGACTGTGGTTGAAATATTGTATTTGACTTTCCTACGTAATATTTTTAATACAAGTAATTGTATAATTAAACTCACACTAATTCTTATTTTCGATAACTTGTCACTCCAACAGAACTAAATAAAAATTTATCCTACTAAAAACTAATTCAGTGCTAAAAGCGTAACAAACTTATTTAAAAACAGTAGGTACCTAGCTAGTTACTATAACAAGAGGTATAAAACTATGAGCATTTACATGTATTACGAACAACGCACTTGGCTATTTCCAAGATGGTAGAAGAAATCATAGAAAAATTCCAGTGTAGGCGTCTCAGATTGTAAATACTGGAAAATATCATAAAAGGAGAACAGAACGATATTTATCGATGGTATTGACGATTCGCTCGTAATGGTGAACGGTCACCATAGCCGAGGTCATTGCTCTCGGCGAGGTGATCCGACCAGGGATACACGAGCTCTGAGAGTTCTCACTTGCGCTTACGTTGTAGGAAGTGGAAGGTACATTGCCGTGGGTGCAGGGGTCAGGTGTAATTGGTGTAAGTTATGTTACACGCTTTTGAAGACAGTTGACATGGTATGAAGATGTTTTGTATGTTTGATAATTTGGTATAGGTTTAGTTTAAAGTTATACATTTTGTACATAGTTAGAATTTAAACTAAAGTGGTTGGGATTTAATTCTGAAAATATGTAGGTATCTAGATATATTGGAATGGATGATATTCTAATTATGTACCAAATGATCATAATTCGAATTTAAAATATGTATAGTGGTTAAGATTTAATTCTAAAAATGTTGGTTATGGTAGGTAGACAATTTTTTTTTTAAATTGCGGTTTACGTAAGTTTTCTGTCGTCATATTAGACACCTTTATAGGGACTTAAACCTTAAAAAAACTTAACTTCATTATAGTTCCACTTATTTGTGAAAGTATAGAATAGAAGCAGCAATAAAATCATGCATATTCACTTCATTGTAGAATACGAATGAAGTTGTGAATACAAGCAAGTTCTGAGAATGTTGCACAAGCAAATAAAACATTAAAAGGCGAGTACGGACACATCACTCAAGGCATTAATGGTGGCAATGTGCTCATTTTAGAAATGCTATAAAAGTAATCTAAACACATCGATGAGAATTACGCCATATGATTGGCCTAGATCTATCACGAGTATTATACGTAAGTTTTACGCTATACGGCAGTTTTCTTTCTATGCGGGGGATGTTGACTTCTGCACAAGCGAGGTCGAACTTCCTGTATAATATAAAGAATAAGAACGAAACACACACATTTATGTAAAATAGGTGAGAACCAAGTGCTAAGACAAAGCTAACATAGCCTTTAAGGCACTGTTAACTAAGTTATGTAACCTACCTACTTTATAATGCACACTACAGTTTAGAAGAGTTTCTAAGTGACAAATTAGATGACGCCAATGTCGCTGATCCACCCACACTTATAATATTTATTATAACTTTGATTTGAATAACTCACTTTTGGTAAAATTACCAAAGAAATTACAGAATGATTTATTATAAACTCCTGTACTTGGATTTCGAACTATTTTGTATTTTTCTTCGTAATGTATTTTCTTTGTTTCCTATGTACTATTTATGTTTGACATATAAGAATATTTCTCATTAATAAAGAACTGAACTGAATGAATAAATGACCTATCTAACGATAATTGTGACGTGTCCAAGAGTGCTGTAAGGCATTATGGAAATAAAGTACTTTGATATTTGATATCCAAACCTTTTGCAGGTAATATAATAATCTTGGCAGTTTTCCATAGATTTATGGTTTACTAGTTTCTGCCCGAGGCTTCGCACGCGTTGTTTTTATGGAAACGTTTTAAGGTTATTTCTATCCCTAAATAGGAGCCAAGTCGTGGTCTCCACTCGTGAATACGTTTGCCCCAGCGGTTGTCGGTTCTTCGCGAGATATGACCGACCACTGCCACTTCAGTTTGTTTTTATAGGTTGGATATTTAAGAACTACATATAAGCCCGTCGTTTTTCTCCAGCTAACGATACCGTATATTGTTCGTGATGATGTTCTATCATCATAACCACTCTGAAAGTAACTGCTACAGTAATTTTGTTTGCACGACTATAAAATTCTAGTTGAAAAATACTTTTTATAGCGCATGACTCATTTTGTCTGGCAAGCTAGGCTCAAAAAATGCTAGTTTTTTTAGTATCAAACAAACAAACAAGCCAAGATATAATGAATAATAATTCGTCCAGCAGCATAATTTTGATATTTCATTAAATGTTAATGACATAAGTTGTCATACTCAACCACTTAGCCAAACTAAACTTTTCGTAAAACACTGATCTATGGAAGCCGCCTAAGAATTTATATGGTTCGGCATAATTTATAATGACGACCACTGTGTTGCGGTGGGCCTCGAGGTTGCGGGTTTGATTCCCGCCTCGGGAAAAATGTTTGTACGATCTATAGAGATTTCTTCCGGGCATTCTCTATGTATAATAAATTAAAAAAACGACTGAACGGATTGGTCTGAATTTTTGCATTCAGATAGTAAAAACTTTTCCATAGAAACAAAGCGTCCGAAGCCGAGGGCAGAAACTAGTTATTAATTAATAATAAAAGACACAAAAAGCTAATAATTTAGTAAGACAGTGACAGTGTATTAATATTGTTAGTACACTGTATTTCTTAAAACACAGCTGGTCGACCACTGGGCCAATCAAGCCGTCTTAGATCCACATAAGTCATCTTACAGAGCAACTAATCAATAGCAAAGTATCATATTTATAAGACAGAGGCTACGGTTCTGTGAATACACAATACGGAGAGGTGAAATACAGCGTCCTCTATAAATATTGATTTTATGTGAGAGGGCGGCGGCTGGGTAGGGTTGCCACTTTAAAGTTATTGTGGGGTGGCAATACTGTATAACCTATAACTTAACCTACCGAACCGTGTTAGTTATCTATACTTTTATTGTAAAGAGGTCGTTATATTTGGTTCGGCAAGGTTCGAAACTGTTAGTCCGTTTCTAAAAATTATTTCACTTACGGTATTAAACGCTGCGCAATAGGCAACATTATATTCCGTAAGCGAAACCATGAGCTGAAGCCAGTAAAGTATTATCTAATAGTAATAGTATACCACAATACGATACGTAATGATAATGACTGTACAGAGAGTTGTAGAAGTTAAAAAGTTTTCAATAAGGAGTTGTATGCAATAATTAACATAACATGAAGTTTCATACCGTTAACCTTAAATTATTTATTAGCCTGAACCAATATTAGCAATGCTTTATTTTTACAATGATTTAGACCTGAACCAATATTAGCAAACACACATTAATCTCCAGGCTAGTATCATTTCTCCTAAACTTTAATCGGTACCTCGAAACCTCCACTGCTCTCGAAAGGTCTTCTAATCGTAACATTTTAATAAATTAAATTAATGTGGCAACCCTAAACCGCAGAGTTAAAGCTCCGGGGATGTCACACGTCTGAGGGGCAGTGAGATGTGAGAACGAGAGAGCGCTACCCACTGTACGAGCGAGGGAGACAACACTACGTTTGTACGCCACGCTTCAACGCCACGTACTTAGGTAATTCTTTTTATTCAATAGGTATTTTGTTCCCGTTTGAAATGGATACAGAGTTTAATTAGGATTTGGATTGATTCGGTTCATGTTTTAGGATTAAATGATTTAGGATTCAATGTTTTTGGTATATTATGGGATAGTGAAGTTGAATATGCGGTTTTTGCATTTCCGGAGTTATGATGTTTTGGTTTTGAGATGTCGAATTTTAAAAAACCCTTATTCCAAAAATTTTGCATCATGTAAAAAACAACAGAGAAATACTCTCTGTTGTTGCTCCTTGCTTGAATAATATACCAGAGGCTACTTAGCACTCTAGGAGTCTGGGCAGACTTTCTGACCAGACTCCTAGAGTGCTAAGTAGCCTAAATCGAATTTTAGGGTTGTTTGACATAAGGTAATAAAATGTGTTATTATTTTAGTAGATATTTTATAGATTTCGCGATTTGTTAACATATTAATTCCTATGTTAGTCCACTGCTGGACATAGGCCTCACCCTATGAGCGCCATAGCGCCCTATATTCAGCTTGCCGCATCCAGCATCCAGCACCTGCATCTTTTGAAGGTCGGCATTCCACCCGACCGGAGGGCGTCCTACACAATGTTTACCAAAGACAGGCAATAAAACATAATTATACGTATTAATTCAACGGGTATTTAACGAGTTTATTTACCTATTTTTCCTGACGTTTCAACAGGTTTACACACTGTCGTGGAAACGGGATGACTGGAGTACTAAATACCAATTTTATTATCACTTATAATTATGAGTTCAGATCAAATATTTAAGCAATGACTTTGACAAATGGTGACCACTATTAATATTAATTGACAACTATACCACTTTTTTATTTTATTTATATTATATATTTATGTATGTATTTATACTTATAGCTATGTATATCAGTAGGTATTTTATGTATGTCCCTATTAAATATTTTTCTGTATTACACGCCACCGTCTATACTTGTCCTAGCACTTCATGTCCATCCAAAGGTTGCCTGGCAGAGATCGCTCTTAGCGATAAGGCCGCCCATTGTACAGCATATTTTGTATTTGTTTTTCTTTTCCTGTCTTGTGTATTTTATGTATTTGGTTTGCAATAAATAGTCATTGTATTGTATTGTATTGTATTGTACCACACAAGTAATAAAAATGTTAACAAAGACCAGCTGCTTCTCTTTTGCTCTAACATTCCCATGCTGATCAAAAAGACAACGGGAAGAGTTGCATGGTGCAAATTCTAATCCGGCACCTCACAGTAAATGCTCCATGTCCAGCAGTGGAGTAGTATAGGCTGATGATGATGTTCCAAATTGGAAATCATAATCACATGTTCAAATATTAAATATTTTTTAACGAATTTAATTTTACTGCACTATTGGTAGTTGTCTCTTGTTTCCGCACTTAGATTCCGATTGGTCCTTTGTGCGTACTGCACTATTACTTATCTGCTGATACCTGAGTGGTGATGTGCCATATCAATATCACAGAATGTCACACTAATATTATAAATGTGAAAGTTTGTTTGTTTAGTTGGATGAATGGATGTCTGTTACTTCTTCACATCAAAACTACAGAGAGGAAGAAGCCGTTTTTTTTTTGAGTACAGGTAGTTCTAGGCCTGGATTAAAACATATGCTACTTTTAAGCCTATACATCAGTTCCTATGGGAAATAACTTTAAAATGTTTCCATAGAAACAATATGTGCGAAGCCACAGGCAGAAACTAGTGTATTCACAGAGATGGGTTTACAAAGTAAGAACTAACAATCTATTTCATATTAGATGCAGAAAGGCTAGTTTCCTCTATCACTATGTACCTACATACATACCTACTTGTAATAAACCTTTTAGGGTCAAAGTTAATGACACCTCGTTCCAACTATGTTTGCTAATTTGTATTCAGTTAAAGTTGTTGGATAGTGCACAACTCACTGCAAAATAACGGTGCAGCCCATGCATTTCCTAACCCAAACTCTGCTTAGTTAAGAGTGTATAATACCTCAAACTGCTCATTTTCAACTCCGCCATATCATCTAAACTACTGAATATTTAACTTTGAAATTGATATATGGTAAAGTTCAGGACTTAATCTATCGATCATATGTTTCGAAAACACGATTCCATAATAATTTTCTCGATAGAAAAAAATCGCAAAGTTACCTCTAAATTTTTACTAAAACCTAAATTTCTCAATAAATACAGAAGTTCAGATCTTGGCAATAAGCGTGGTAATAGAATTAAGTATAAATAAAAATGTTATATGTTTCGGTTTTTTAAATAATGTCCTAATTAATAGGTAATAAGAATAAGCTAAAACTTGATTTTTGAACTTGCGTTGCAATGCCCTGTCCCGCTCTTATGAACGCAAAATCATATGTCTAGCCTTTTCACACAAAGTTGAGGTTGTATGGGCCCTTAAGGGCTTGATAATGTGTGAAGCCTTTGTTTTTCCGGTATGCTACCTTTATACAAAATTTCAGCCCGATCCATTCAGTAGTTTTTGGATTAACGAGTAAAAAACATCCATACAAACTTTGGAATTTATAGTAAGATTATTATTATTTATTATTGAACCAGAGCTAATTCCTTGTCTTTGAGATTGAGACATATTTTAGACAAGAATTTTAGCTGTTTAGAGCAGTGTTTCAGAATCAATATGAACTTTGAAAGTGTCACCTCAATGAAGCCTATTTAACCTATTTAAGGTTCTTTTTGGAAACCAACCATCATTAAATTACTATAGTTAGTGAATATAGAGTGCACCTAGGTTTGCACACACACTTGTACACTAAAGTATGTCCTGCACTCTCCATTGAGCCTTGGCCCCATGGTCCAAAAGTTTAGCAAGGAGGGAGTACATTCAGTTTTTATTGTCAAAGCATCAAGCTTCTACTGGTGGGCACATACCTACTAACCTCACCGTTATTATTGGTGCATCAATAAAAAAAAAGAGGTAAGCCTATAATTCCAGATGTCCAAGTTTCACATCACATTATCAGCCAATCTAAGTCCACAGCTGGACATAGGCCTCCGCCAATGAGCGTCACAGCTCCCTGTCTTCAGCTTGCCGCATCCAGCATATAACTGCAGTCTTTCGCAGGTCGTCATACCACCTAGTCGGAGGGCGTCCTACACTACGTTTACCGAGTCGAAACTCAAGAACACGTCTGCCCCAGCGATTGTCGGTTCTTCGCGAGATATGGCCGGCCTACTATCCAAGTTCGATGGTAATCAAAATCTACTGTAGTAGGTAACTCTTATTAGGCATTAGGCAGGCTTGTTTATTCGTTTCCCGCCTTGCATTTGCATTTTCCGCTACTGACCTAACTCAATGAGATTACTCTAATACCTACGAAAGCTACTTCATAGGTTCGAAATCAAATAATGCATCGTTGTAGTCAAAAGCGAGTAAAACTAGGATCTACAAACTTACCAAGAAGCTTCCGGTGTAGTCAGCTTTAATCTTCTCTTGAGCTAGATTACCGATTTTCCGATGATTCTAAGTACAAGCACTTCAGTTTATTCGCTAATTCAACGAAACTACTTTAGGAAAGAAAGAAAGAAACTGGCCAGACCGCTGTTAGAAAATATTCTTCCAAATCCGGAACGAAACTAAACTATCCCCAGCAAAGCATATCCCTCTCAAGCGCTCGCAATTTTTTTGCTGATTTTGTTTGTTTTGATTTTGGTTTTGACAATGACTGTCTTTGATTCTGACATAATTTTTTCATTGTCAAATCAAAATTCGTCTAAATTTTTGAGGGAGAGTGGGAGAGTTTTGTACCAGTAGTGACATCTACCTTTAGTGACCTTTAGCTTTAGTGCCTTAAAAAAACACAGCAGTAAACCACAGTATGGTTGGAGTTTTACTATTCCTCAACAGATGGATTTACAATAAGTTGATGATATTGTATTATAGATGTCACTATCACTTAGATGCAATTTGTTTTTCAAGAGTTTTTCACTATTAAGCAAGCCTACTAGATGTCGCGCCATCGCGGTATAGATAATATTGAAGAGCTACTTAACAATAGATGGCGTTAAAATAAAAAACCCTAGCCAAGAGCTAAAAATTAATTCTTTTAACCAAGGTGGTATCTAAACAACCTTAGAATAACTGTCTAATTACTCTAAGTAAACAACAATATTTTTAAGTAACAGAAATAGAAAACATTAGAATCGTTTAACCCGTAGTTTGCCTGTAAGGTAAGTAAGGTATAAAAAGTCAATAATTATCATTTATTTCCATAGGTTCAAAAAATAAGCACGTAAATTATGTATGTGACTACTAACACCTAGACGTAGTAGATGTGCAGTAAAATAAAATGCTAAATATAATTAATCTAAGAATATTCTCAAGTGAACAAAGTTGATCAACAAACGATTTAGCATTACACACAAGTTTCGTCTCTATTATTATAGGTTACCTACTCCGTGATTTGCAAGCACAAACTTACGAATACGGTCATTGACCTATTACCGCCATCTATTGCCAAGAAGCGCAACTAAAATGACGTCATATTTTAATAGAACCCTAGAACCCGTCCGACTGAGTACCGTTGAGGGCAATGACCTGCGCAAGATTTGTTTATGCGCGATCTTCTGAGATTTTGAGAGATTTTCGGATTCACACACGGAATGGCGAAAATAAAAACTACTACGTAACGCTGTATTACCTGAGGTGTATGAACACTGTGATTTATTAATAAAAATGGTGGCAATAAAGATTTTATTGATCGTGAAGAGATCATCACTATGAAATGGCGAGAAAATGTATAGAAACCATTTTTAAACGACTTCAAAAAAGGAGGAGGTTCTTAAAACTTACGACTGGGTGAACCGATTTAATGATTCTTTTTTTATTTGAAAGCTGGTGCTTGCTTCCCATCCCATTTCAATTTGTCCAGTTATAATTTAAAAAAAAATGTGCGCGACAAATGGACGAATAACTCGATAGGTAGGTATCACGCCGACCGAATTCGATGATTATTTTTTTGATGTTTTAAAATTTATTAAAACATTCCAAACGAATTTGAAGTCGTTTTATTGACCAAGTTATTATCAGTCATGTCATGTTTCAGTGATCATAATCCTGATGCTCTTCCGATCCGATTTTTTAGATATCGATATTGGCTTATGATGAACTGAAGGAGTTGTATCTAATCAATTTTTTTTTTTCTGACGACAGAGTGTAAACCTGTTGAAACGTCGGGAAAAAGGTAAATAAACGCGATAAATACCCGTTGTATCAATACTTATAATTTTGTATCTAATCGATTTTGTATTATTTTGTAAATCAGTTATACTCACATATTTACCGCGGAATACTTATTAATACCCTTAAAATGTTATATTGTATACCCTAATTAGAATTACTTAGTGTGCTGATGGTTTCCCTAAAAAAAGAAATAAGTAGGCAAACTTGTAAGTTAGATTTTTTTTTTGTGACGACCGGTGTGGCGTGGTGGGCGAAGGTCTGCTTGCGACGCAGGAGGTTGCGGTTTCGATTCCCGCCTCGGAACAATTTGTGTGTACGATCTGCAGATATTTGTTCCGGGTGTTCTGGTCGTTTTCTATGTATAATAAAAAATATCTATCTATGTAATGTATTGTATTATGTATATCAGTTATCTAGTACCCATAACACAAGCTTTGCTTACCATGGGGCTAGAATCTAGATAATGCTGTGTGGATTGTCCAGCATTATTTATTTATTTATTTATAAAGGTCTGTGAGGCACCTAAGTGTCTTTTGCTAATTTACACTCAATCCTTGCTTTTGTAACCTCCCGTATAGAAATGTATTTTTCTCCCTAAGCAGTACTGCTAGGCAACGTTCTCCCTGTCCCAAACATTACATTCGTCCATATTACTTGTTTTCCCATAAATTAACCTGATCTGATCATGCATCATACATAATGTTTGGGCATATATCATACTAGCGGACCTTCCCGGCTTCGCACGGTTTTAGTACGGGTCCATATCTTTTTTGAAAATATAATATAGCCTATGTTCACCGGGGATAGTTTAGCTTCCCAACGGTAAAAAAATTTTTCAAATCGGTCCAGTAGTTTCGGAGCCTATTCATTACAAACAAACAAAAAATCAAACCTTTCCTCTTTATAATATTAGTATAGACATAAAAAAATAGATGTACATCTATATCTAGTAGTTGGTATTTTGCCTTTTATATTCTATTTACAGATTAAACCAATAAATTTCCGACTAAGAAAGCTTTCTTGCAACGGATCTCATGAATAACCCAGTCAATCTGTAGCTAGTAGTATTTGTGTTCTTCCTATTTTTTACCAATTATTTATTAAAGTGCCACCGTTCCTTCATGTCCAGTCCATCCTAAGGTTGCCTAGAAGAGATCGCTCTTAGCGATAAGGCCGCCCTTTATACTTTTAATCTAAGTTTTCATTTCTGTATTGTTTTCTGTTTTGTGTGGTATAATAAAGTGTCTTCTATATTGATAGAAAATAGATAGCTATTTCCTAATTAAATCATTAAAGTTCAGCCCAAGCTTTCTTGCAACGGATCTCATTAATAACCCAGTCAGCGTTGAATCGAAAAGCAATAAAATGTGACAAGTGACAATCCAACTATCCTCAACATTCATTAAACGCCAATCGATTCTGCAGAACTGTGGTGGCAGAACCGGCTGCAACCGTTAGCACGCACGAAAAAAATTACAGTTAACTCGAGACTCGAACGCGCGCGGCACGAAAAAAGCACAATCGACCACCAAGCCACCTCTCTAGGACGTATGCGGCGCTTTCCCGAAAGCGCGCGAAAATTTGACATTGACAGCTGAACCTGACAGATCCTGAAGGATTAACTCTGTGTTAGTGTTGTGACTGTAAATAGTGCAAAATGTATGGATTAGGATAATTGTGTGTGGAATTTTTGAGGATTGTTTTTGTGAAGTTTTTACAAGGATTTTTTTCAAAATGCCGAGCACTATACGAGGTAAGTTTTTGGCTACTATTGTTGAAATTTATGATGGGAGGAATTATTAAAAAAAATATATAGAAGATAATATTACCTAAAATTAAATTACATACAAAAAAAACAACATTAGAGCTGGCAGCCTTTTCAGGTATTATGGATTGGGTGGTTGGTATCCTTCTGAAGAAAAATCGTTCTAGTTTTTCATTTTGTACTTAGTGCGTTTATTTCTAGTTTTACCAACGAAGTGACTGATCGTTCAGTTATTTAATTGAAAACATCTTATTATCAAGGACGTGTTCTCTGAATAATTGCGTATATTTGTCTACGACTGTATACTTCTTGTCTTTATTGTCTACAATACGACTATGTCATCTATCTATACCTAACTAAGTTCCTCATAACAATCTGAATACCTGCCCTAACTCCCAACTAAGTGCTGGAGGTATAATCAACTTTCAAGCTCTCTTAATCTGTAAAGCATTCAAAATTATTTATTGCGCAGGTCTTTGCCATTTAAGAAGCAATTTTGTACCGCTACATACAGCATTTTAAAGGCAAGCAAAGTCAGGGTCAATGGCCTATTGACACGCTGCTCTGTTGACGGAAGCACAAGTCTGCCATGACTCAACACTAGGTATCTGAATCTCAAATTCAATGCCTAATAAATATCATTTTCAATTCTATTAAAATTTATACGTATTTCTTGATAAACTTACCTAATAAGGTACTGTTATAAAGTATAAGAGGTTTTCATTTTTTATTGATATGTTTTTTTTTCATTATTTAAAAGTTAAGTCTACATGGATAAATATATAGAATAGACTTTTTGTCTTAATTAAAAAACCTATGTTCTAACAAATAAATAACTTTAATATTGCTTTAATGCAGCGTTAGTCAGTATTATGCCATTTGCCTAACCCATTACGTTATGCAATTACTAAACCAATTAATTTAGCGTTAACACAAACATAAATTCAGCGAATAAGGACATCGTAACAGAATCGAGCTTTTCCCGCCCTATCTAACGGGGAGACAGACGACAGAAAAGCGACAGTTTTGCGACAAGGCCCAGTCACAGATTGGATAACACTCGCCTTGTGTTTACCGTTCATAAACTGTTGGGTAAGCTGTGGATCTGGCGCAAGCGCGATCCCTTTCTTCGTGACGTAGCGTACGGTACTTTTAGTGATGTGAGGCTATCGATAAGTTTGTGGTGGTCTTCGATAAAAATTTTAATCGATGTTTTGACACACCTTGGTTATATTTTTTTCTATTGGATATTTTATTACAGTTTTGCACTTTTTCCCACATCAATTCTATCATAACGCGATTATTACTTTCTCGTATTTCATCTTCTGTAAAAAAAGCAACATTATAACTACAGTAGGTACCTACATCTTACCTTTTCGTTGCGTACCGTAGCGTTTGCAAATAGGGTCCTCAATCATAAAACGTGTAGCATAAATCCAAATAAGAACCGATACATACTCTGAGACAGACATAGGCATAATGCCAAGCAAGCATGAAGTCTTGTAAAAATTTAGGGTAGGTATGTCTGTTAATCCCTCAAAAACCCAGTAGGCTAAGCCCAGTAATTTATTAGGTATCCTATACGTAAAATATTTGAAATAATTCCTTCAATTTCAATAAAATCATGCAATTTTCGACTACGCCATGTTAATTTTGATTAATCTACCCTAGATAACAGTTGCTTAACCAACAGAAGCCCAAAATGAAGTTCCAAATAGATAATACCATATTGCACACTTAGTATAAAAGAACAAGGTTACATAAAAACTAAAAAAAGGAACAATTGGCAGTCTTATCACTAAAGAGCTATCTCGATTAGTGACGATGGTAAAGAAAGCCTCATCGCCGGGCTAGCCGGTCATCCTGGTAGGCAGTCCTTGGCAGATCCCTCAAGAAGGATCTCTACTAGACAAACATGGACGAATAGTTCTGCTGATGACGATAAGATTAGTGACGATGGTAACGTAAAGCCCCATCGCCCATCCCTAGCCGGTGACGTAGCTAACGGTGCGAGCAGTTAGCCTCACCCACATACTGAGTAACTGCACATGCCCGTTACTCCGAGATCTTGCATTCAGCGCCGTGGGACCAACATGTCATCAGACCGCCAGCCGTGTTTGTTTTTTTGTGTATATCAATTCTAGATAGACGTAGAAGTTAATAGATGTGTGGGTTCCTGGACTTACATACTTGGCACATTAAATATGAAAATCGAATCAAAGTTCGAAACCCCAGTTATAATAAGAAAGATTTTGAGGAGGCGTTTCTTAGTAGGTGAAAAGGGTTGACCCAAAACAGATGTCATTGCCAAATTGGTAAGGACTTGGTAATAAATAAATAAATAAAATAAAATTTGTTTATTTCGAGTACAGGACTCATACAAAGAATTACATTTAAATACACAATAAAATAAAATAATGGACACAGAGAAATATGCGGACACGAGGGGAGGGACCATCAGTGACAAGGAATACCAATATCCTTAAACTTGGCTTAGTTCTTGAAGATGTATCATTTATTATTATTATACATTATCATACTAAATTGTGCCACATTGAAAGAGGCATCAACTTTTCAACATGACCTTCGGGTTATATAATGCTTTTGTTCCTTGAACATAAAAACGATTAGCAGAATATATTAGTTCTCTTAATGTTTGGGCTTTTTTACACGGCCAACTCTGTTTGGTGATCAACACCACGTAATACAAGGCATGGCAGTGAATGTGTTAATGTTATTCTCATTGTTTATGCTAAAATGGCAGATCTTTATAATATTATAATAGGAAACCAGACAGCAGGCCAAGCTCAGAGATTGTTCTCTAGGCTATAGATAATAATGACACCGTATCATCCATCATACATTGCGTACGGTTTTAAAGATTAAGGAATTAATTTTAAATAATTTACGCATTCGATAACAAAGTTAAGTAATTTTTCTGTATTCTATCTACCCTAGACAACAATCTCTGTGCTTGCCCTACTACTGAAGGCATGATGCATTGGTCAGTCATTCAAGCCAGCTCATATAAATACAAACCTTCTCAGCAGATAAGTTATATCATGATGTATACAATAACTTTAATTATTTTATTTTATTAAACAAATGCAACAAATACATGTTATATTTAATGCAGACAGACAGAACCAAGTTTTTTAAACGAATAAGTACAGTTAAAATTGAAAATAAATGCCATATCACGTCAGGTCAGACGTAGCATAGTCCAAAATTACAAAAACACGTAATCCCCAAAATACAGGTTAATATTTTTCAGCAATTAAGCTAGTCTAGAGTCTAGACTTGATCATATCTCTACATCAGTTCCAGGTCGGTCAACGGACTGGTTGGCTTGACTTCTATGACTGAAAATTTTGTAAACACTGACTGTTTTTATCTGACATTTTAAAGAATCATTCAAAAGCTAAAAAAAGTGGTTAAAAATTCAGGAATCTTGGGTTTTGGTTCTTAAAAATTATATTTGTAAGTATCTAGTTAGGAATGTATTTTTAACATTCGATTTGAAGGTAAAATAAGGCTTTTTTGGAGTTAAGGTTTTATTTATCTCCAAGCAAATCCTTCAATAGAAAGTATTTATGCTACAAGAAGAAACAGTACCTATAATATAATTAATTTTCGCCCACAAAAACAGTGGCAGTAATGGTAAGAAAATTATCACCTATTTATCTGTATTTTGTACCTGTGTCTAAATAAATGTTTTTTCTATTCTATTCTATCACACAGATATTTATCAAAAATTTTTTTGCTTCTGTGCTCACTAAATTGGCTTTTATGATGATAGATCACAAAACTAATACGATGACTGATGGATGTAGCAAAAAAAAAAAACCAAGCACAGCTTTTCACTCAATCATTTACTTTTTAACAAAAAACTTTTATTAAACATCAGTTGTAAAATCTATAGAAACCGTGTCGAAAGAGGTCATTCAACTCGACTAGTCCCGCGACTAAAGAAAAGCACGTTTTTGACAACCGTTATTTATTTGCGTAATAGTTGTAAGAAGATAGAATACACAAAAATTTGTTTGCCTTCTCTATTTTTATATTTGACTTAGAATTTAGTAGAATCGGCATCGTGTGTCATCTCGAAATGTGACAGTTTAAAAATGACACATTATTAGAAGCGTTTTACCTGAAATAAAACGCATATTAAAATACTTACCTCACTGGAAGCTTTTATAATGAGAGAGCACACCCGTTTCCGTCGAATTTGACTACTTTTTACCAGTACCATTGGTAGTACATCCGGTCTGAAGGGCGACACCTAGCGTCCGCGCGCCATTTTTTAGTTTACGTAAAATGGACAGCGCCATATTTTCTTATTGGCTAAGTTTCACCAGGCAGAATTAAAAGCAAAGCTTCCAGTGAGGTAAGTATTTTAATATGCGTTTTATTTCAGGTAAAACGCTTCTATTAAATTACTAGACCGTCACTGGAAGCTTTTATAATGAGATCTGTTTGTTTTCGCCTGGTGTCGCCACTTGTATAGTTTGAGGGAATAGCGCCAATGTGATAAGATAATACATTATCAAACAACAGAATGTCAAACAAATAAGTGTTTAGAAAAAGCACTTTATGTTCTCTAACTTTTGTTGAACTATTAGTATGACACTCTTTATGTAAACAAGAATCGTTTTGTTCAAACTTTATAAAAATATATTTAATATAATTATGACTTTTAAGCTCTGAACAGCTTAAATAGACATAAATTAATATTTCAGCGGACATAAATTTAGTGTTTAACATTTATTATTTCTCGCTATAAAATTGACGGCCCGTCAATCCCTCATCCTAAGATATCACTCCTGATACCAGCTTATTTAAAAATAGGATTTTAAACCACCCTGCAACGACAGTAGGTACATGAAGTTGGCTTTGCCGTTCTTAGGCTAAGTATTTCTGACACAGCTATATACATAATTAATTCATAACACTTTATTCCATTTAACCTCTGTCATAATTGGAACCAAGTCCAAGAACCAAGGTATGCTCTTACCCGAACAGAGCAAGAGAAATATCACGGTATAACGAGATATTTAAAAATATATATATATATATTGTACAAAATATTTGTATTATATAGATTATATTTGGTTTTCTCGTATCTCAAAGACGAGGTTTAAATTATCTATAGGTTTTTCAAAGCAAGTGCTTCAGAAAATGATTAAGTAAAACAAGAGCACTCTAATAGCTAGATGTGTACATTACATAACGTTAAAAACAGATGTTTGTACTGCATGTTTATTTATGCTTCAAATATAAATCTGGTTAAGACAGGGCCAATGATGCACCTGCACGGTTTTTGTATCGACATCATTAGCATTAGACCAAGAAGTCGAACGTTTACAAGCTAACTCATTACTCACATAATAATTTTATAGCAAGTATAAGACGACAAATTGTCAAGTGTTCCATATTATACTTGTTAGTTTTAAAATACTTGTTACAGTTTTTCAGCGCTAATGGAGCCGCTAGCACTCTGGCTTCGAGGTCCGCGCGTCAATACTTTTTTCCTGTCGAGGAAATACTCATCAAGTACTTATTATATTCCTTGATTCAGATAATTCGATAATATAGGGATAAGAAATGGTAGTAGAAATACCCGTACCTATGCTATTGGGCGATTCCAAGAACACTGAATGCGTTGTAATACTTAATTTTTCAGATCTCGCGCGGTCTTCGAGAAAAATAGATGAATTACATCAGAGTATAAGAGCTCCCTGCTTTGCAAAGTTTACAAACGTTGACAGTAGATGCCACTGGGAGTAAAAGATAATGAGAAAAGGTTGCTTACTCTTTTGCAGAGGAACTAATACCGTATGATTGTCACACTGAGCTGTGAGCGGCGCGTGTTGTATTTCTATGCCTGGCTTAGAAGTATATATAATATTTTATTCTTAATTACAGCGGAGGAGTAACTTTTATCGTGAGCACGATAAAAGTCTTGTAAAAGTATTTCTTTAGGCTTATAAAATAAGCACTTAGACAAGTACTTAGACTTGCCTTGTACTCCTTATAAACATGATGTATGAAGCATCTATTACCACAATTTGTTTAAAGTGCATTATGCTTATCAAACTGTTTATTTTGTAAATTAAGTTTAAAGTAGGTAGGTCTACCAAAAACTTTTCAGCGACGAATTGTCAACTGTCGATGTTTAAGCCTGTGACAGCAGCCAGCAACGACAAACCATATGAATTTTAGAAGGCCACTATTTTTTCAAATTTTTAGTTAGATTTGTAGAAAACCAAATTAAAAACGTCTGAGCGAATAAGATTTATTTTCTGACGATAATAATAGTATAATACTATGGCATGGATTTTGACTGCCCCAGGGCTTCCACAATAAAACAACCTAAATTATCTCTTTCTACAGTTTGGGAACCGGATTCTCGAGATTTAACTTCCCACTTAGGTACGTAAGTATTTATATCTAATAACCATGATAGTCAAAAGTTTTAACGTAGGTGTTTGGATCAAGATTGTGCTCGCGAAGCACTACATCAGGGAATAAGTCGAGATTGCTAGGATTCTCATATTCCAGTTTTGAGCAGTATTTGGGCCACCCTATTCCTTTTGATAAAAAAAGGATTTTGCTGTTGGGTATGAATACTATAAAGTTATTCTGAACTGTAGCCTAATGAAAATTCTAACAACTCTAGGCGCAGAAAGCGGCCTTCATAATTACTGGTGTAGAATAAGGCTGCGAAAGGACTTGCATAACCAGACTTGTGGTTGCAGAAAGTTTAGGAAGCATCAAGTGAAAAGGTTTAGTCATAAATAACATACTCGTTTCAATACTATAATATATACTCCTTGGTTAAAAATGGGATGGATGGACCGATCCGTCAGATTATGGAACTAAAACCTGATATAAGATATAAAACTCTGGTAGCTGGAGCTACTTAACCTTTTCAATGATATCTAACTAACAAATGTGCTAGACTCATTGATTAGTGTCTACTAGGAGCATTAGAGCGTCCTATACTATTGTTAAGTGTTTACTAGGAACATTGAATCATCCTGTACGATTGTTTAGTGTCTACTAGGAGCATTGGAGCGTCCTGTACTATTATTAAGTGTTTACTAGGATCATTGGAGCGTCCTGTACCATTTTTTAGTGTCTAATAGGAGCATTGGAGCGTCCTGTAACATTGTTTACTGTCTACTAGGAGCATTGGAGCGTACTGTACCATTTTTTAGTGTCTACTAGGAGCATTGGAGCGTCCTGTATCACGTCTTTGGCCGAGCATGAAAGAAACCTCGCGAGTTCGCTGGTTCTTATTTTCGCTACTCCTAAGCTAACCTTAGTGGAGGTTATTATGGTTCCACCCCGCGAGGGTGTTATTGTTGGCATTGAAAGGAACCTTGAGGTCATATTTGTGTGCCATAGCTCTGCCCCCGCGAGGGGCGGCTAAAACTGTGATTAGGTTTTCTGACCTTTATTTTATTAATAGGTATTTGTAACGAAATAGCAAATGAATGAATATCTTAGGCATACATATTTAGCCTTTATTCCGGAAGGGGGCCTCGAGCTCCACGCGATGGACCTACTGGTGTGTGCAAGCTCTACCCTGCGAGAAGCCGTAAGAACCTTGATTAGGTTTTACCTGACAAAAAGGTTTTACTTAAATACCACTCAGCTTTCTACATCAAATAATCCAATTCAGTAACTTCTATTTCTTAAGGCTTACAATTTTAGTATCATTTAATCGATACTAGTAAAAAATTTAATGAATTTATTATAAAACAGCAAAGTGTTTATTGATTTTTCAAAACGGGCCGTGAATAGCCGAGATTGAAACAAATAAATAATTTAATATTAGGGGGTATGCTATTAAGTGAAGTTTTGAAAGTGTCGTGCTTGTCTAGTTATTATTTCTCAGCTCATTTATTACTTTGTACAATAATTTCGTCTCAATGGCCACACACTAATGTAAAAGGTCTGAAGAGACTTATTGAAGGTCATCTAAGGCCATCAAGTTATTAAAATTAACGCTCAGGTCTTTTTAACTCTGGAAAGAAGTTCACGAAATCAAAATGATAATAATGGCATTATAGGATTTATCTGCGTGAGCCAAATTACGTAACGTAAGGTGTCATACATTTTCACCTCTTCGTTTGAACTAAAGTCTATGAAATCTGGAGTGTAGTTGAAGGTATCTTATCTATGACCTAGGGGTGCTACCTAAGAACTGAATCTCACCCAGCTATCTCGTAAAGCTATCTCTTGTTCATGGTACCAGTGGGTCCTTCAGCTTTGTTTCGAGGTTGAAAGTAAATTCAGATTACTGACCTTGTCAAGACATCGGTCAGTGACGTCATTCTGTTCGTATAAGCGCTACAAACGTCAGAACAGGTAGATAGGTACCTTAGCATCATAGCAAGCAGTTTTAAAATGACCCGATCGGGCAATGAGTTATAAAACTTTGGAGCTTACCTATATCCTCAACGAATTTGCTAACTGTGGGATCAGGACGCAGAGTGCGTTTTGCACTGAGGCGGCTGTTATGGTGGTGGCGCAGGGCGCTCAGTCCATTCACAGCATTTGTATTTCATTTAAATTATAAACTAATTTTAGAAGGTAGACAGAAAAATATATTTTACCAAATCATTTTTTAATTTCTTTCAAAGTACTGAAAATACCGGACCTGAACCGATAGATATAAATGTACTAATTTTAAAATACGATATTCAAACTGTAACCGAACTCGGCGGGAACATTTGAATTTGAACTGAAAAACTAAATAAACCGAATATAAAACGGTTAACTATAAAAGTAAATGATCAGGTATTTTCTTGTAAAATACGAGATCCGAGCTGGAAAGAACCGAAATTACCGAATACGAAACGGTTCATTATTAAAATAAATTATCAGGTATTTACTTTTAACATAAAAGATACAAAACCGATTAGAAAACGGTCAATTATAAAAATAAATGATCAGGTATTTTCTTTTAACATACGAGATCCGAAATGGAAATAACCGAATATACGAACCACAAACCGGTAATATATAAAATAAATGATCAGGTATTTTAAAATACGAGATCCGAACGGAAAAATCCGTTAAATTTTTACCCGTTACGATTAAGATTAAAAATTTAGACCACGTGCTTTCTTAAAAACCACGTGCGTTGGTCTTTGCCCTGCAGAGGGACAATTATTGTTTAAATAAAAATAAAAACGGGTCCTTATGTTTTATCTAAAATAAAAAGATAATTTACGAACACGGTCGATAAAAAATAAAAATAAAAAATCTTACGATATTTCATGTGCAAGAAAACAAGTATGTTCAAAAACTTGCAGTTTTTTCTGCGATCCACTATTCACTTTAGGGTATACCTTTAGTATAATTATTACTGCAAGTGTAGCGCAACTGTAACAGAGCCAGAGCTGCTGCGGACCAGTTGCTTCGACGGAGAACGAAACGCCAATGAGAAAATATGGCGCTGTCCATTTTACGTAAACTAAAAAATGGCGCGCGGACGCTAGGAGTCGCCCTTCAGACCGGATGTACTACCAATGGTACTGGTAAAAAGTAGTCAAATTCGACGGAAACGGGTGTGCTCTCTCATTATAAAAGCTTCCAGTGACGGTCTAGTAATTTAATATTTTGCGTGATTGGTGTTAGATTAGATAATATTCCTACTTATTATTGTAGATACAACATTTCAAATTACTTAGGTACGGTAAGTTATAATTTTATCAAGTTAGATTTTTTTATAGTATAAGTAGGTACCTAAATATTACAGTGCCTGTACTGTTTAGAGTACACTTTCGTAGAGTCGAGCATGTAGGTGCTTAGGTATGTTTTGGGTTGAACATGGAAAAATGACAAATAATAGTTAGGATATGGTATTCAGTTCAGTTCAGTTCATTTATTCAGAAACAATTTATATTGTGTATGAATTAATACTTATAGCAACAAATACTTAATCTAAATAAAATAAATAAAAATAGGTTAGTGAATCAAAAGCATACATAATAATAACTACTTTCGTCTGATAAATTCGTCAATAGTATAAAAACACCCCTTCAGCAAAATTATTCTTAAAAATATTTGGGTTGTCAATTGCTTTCAATTCAGTAGGAAGAACATTAAATAAATAATTTGATAGCTTGATATCACTACTGCCATGCTTTGCTACATTAAGCCTCGGACAAACCCCGAGCTCTAGGTATAGTAAGTAGTTAGCCATGCCAAAACTACCTAAAATACTTACCACATAGAATTCTAAATTCACAGCACATGGGATGTCAGGTTATTTTTAAATTCGCATAAAAAACCTAAACAGCAGTAAAAAAACAGTTCGGAAACGACTCATTCATACAAATCATGACCTAATTTTAAACGTAACTTTATACAGTTCCAAATTTAAAATTCGCGCCGCGATCATCAAATGAATCCTACGTGACATGACAGGCCATTCCAAGTTTGAATTCCTGAAAACACTGGTAGTCAAACTATAGAAGGTGATAGGTAGGTATGTCCCGAGAGATATTTTTTTATCATTGTAAATAATTAATTTGAATACGTAGTAGGTAATTTGTGACCATAAATTGAGTTTGTATCGTTACATAAGTTATTTTGCATTAAAATATAATGCAAAATAATTAAAAAGCATACCTATTCAATCAAAAAATCAACACAAAGTAACTACATACCTACCAATTTTTTTTCTGCAATGGAAGATTATTTTAATAAAAAACTCCAACCAACTCCTCTCAACTTCTCCTCCTATCAAACCTCACGGTGTCCTGCAGGCACATGCGTAAAATAAACGCTTAGCATCTGTCTCAACTCTACATGACGATATTAATACATAACGATGTTGAGATAAATCAGCTGCATCATACTATGACGATAAAACAATGCCATAAAACTTGAGCACCACTGTCTATTGCGCAATTCGCCGGGTCAATGCACGCAGTTCGGCTATTTCCCGTTAGCTGGCGCACTTTGGTTTTACTTTTCGCTCGCGATTTGGTACCGCTACCGCACGTTAGATGGCGTTGACCCATCCTAATTTTTAGGGTTTCGCTTGAATACAAGAAAATCAACCCTGATTTTACTGAGAATATTTATTACGATTAATATTGTTAGGCACAAAAATTTTAGGTGGTGTGGTGACTAATTAATGACAATTACATCATTATCAGCCTATGTTAGTCCACAGCTGGACATAGGCCTCTGGCTGTCTCTGTATTATGTTTAGAATAGTTAAAATGACATTCTCAGAATTATATAGCGGTGTTTTAGATATCGGGCGATCTTTCTTTCTAAGTATTACCTGGTATTACGAAGGTTGTACGCACAGTTCATTCAAGAATTTCAGTGTCAACCACCTAACCCCGTGGCCTATTTATGAGGCTTGGAGATGGTCCGAATCCAAGATATTTTATGTCAACAAACACATTTATGAATGAAAATGCACATAAACTGATAACAATAACAGAGAATGCAAGGTAACAGCAAGGTTATCACACAATGATGTTATATATACGTAGATACGTTGTATCGAGGTCTGCCTTACAAAACGAAAATCAGGTACGTATCCTAATTGAACTCAGTCCGTCCTGCTCCTGGCCGCGACGCGCACGTTCGTTGAACACGATACGGTTACTTACGGAATATACTTAACCCTATAAAGCTAACGTTCGTAAAATTTGCACACATCGAATGAATATCGTCTCGTCCCTTTCGAACAGTTACAACTACGGAATTGCGGTTTCGTGCCAACTTACCGTTCGTTAGACTGTGTTTGGTGGTGGTTGCTTCTAGAAGGTAAGTTGCTTAGTTTTGGAGATACCTACTGTGTGTTCGTAATAATTACGAATGGTTAGCTTATGTGTAACTTTTATGGTATACTTTATTTACATTTAGGTTTGTTTTTTTTTAGTTTCTTTATTTATTGTGAGGTATGGCTGGGAGATCAAACATCACTAATGTCGATATTCTTCGTGCGCTAGATGAAGAGGATGCTGTTAACTGCAATGACGTTCATAAACGGGTATGGTTTATCTGCTGTCGTCTTGTGGTAAAGAAGGGACTGTGAACCCAATATCTTAAAACCTAATATGATTGAGTTTTATAAAGCAACAAAAGGAGGCGTAGATACATTTGATCAGATTTGATGTCATGCAACCGCAAGACCAAATGATGGCCCATGTTCTTGTTCTATAATATGCTAAAAATATCTAGAATTAATTCATTTATTATAATATTTCCATAGTATCCTAACATTACGACCGATGTGGCGCGGTGGGCGAAGGTCCGCCTGTGACGCAGGAGGTTGCGGGTTCGATTCCCGCATCGGAACATTTCTGGTCGTTTTCTATGTATAATAAAAAATATCTATCTATGTAATATATTGTATTATATATATATCAGTTATCTAGTACCCATAACACAAGCTCTGCTTACCATGGGGCTAGATAATGCTGTGTGGTGTCGGCCTAGATAGAATAGCACCACCCTAACTCTGCCCGTGGGTGTCGTAGGAGGCGACTAAGGGACATACACCGGGGGGCGGGCAGCAGCGTCCCTGGCATGCGGGTTGGGGATCGCAGTGCAATGAGTGTGCTGCAACTCATTGCACTGCGATTCCCAACCCGCATGCCCAGCGTGGGGATTATGGGCATCCCCCCCCCCCCCCCCCACGCCAAAAAGTGGCCCCCCGTTCCCGGTCGCCTCACTATTCCTGGCCATGGCGGCGGCCACGGTAACGGCGGGGCAGGGGGTGCTAAGAATCCCCGGGCTACACTAGGCTGCCACTCAGTAAAAAATTTGACCTACGGAGCTGAGACGTGAACACTCACGATAGGGCTGGTTCACCAGTTCAAAGTCGCTCAGCGAGCTATAGAAAGAGCTATGCTCGGAGTTTCTCTGAAGGATAGGATTCGTAACGAATGCATCCGACAGAGAACCAAGGTTATCGACATAGCTCAAAGAATTAGCAAGCTGAAGTGGCAGTGGGCCGGCCATATTTCCCGAAGAACCGACGGCCGCTGGGGCAAACGTGTTCTTGAGTGGAGACCACGACTCGGTAAACGTAGTGTAGGACGCCCTCCGACTAGGTGGGATGACGACTTGCGAAAGACTGCAGGTAGATGCTGGATGCGGCAAGCTGAGGACAGGGCGCAATGGCGCTCATTGGGGGAGGCCTATGTCCAGCAGTGGACTGATATAGGCTGTTGATGAAGAGGTAAAACAATTTCTCCCAGGAGTTAAATTAAAAAATTGCATGAACAACTTGTTGAACCTTGGCTAAAAATCGACTTCAAACAACAACAGTGCCTCGAAGAGTAAAGAAGAAAATAAGTGAAGTTTTGGGCTTGAATTTCCAAAGATCAAGGTCAAATTCCTGGGCCATCAGGTTCCGGAGGTCTTCTCATACTCGAAAATGACTCGACAAAGAAAAGGAAAAGCTGCGGTGTGTCCTTGTATATGAAAATACGAATGAGAACGAAAAACTGCCACAGTTGCAAAGTTCACATTTTTGGTGAACATTACATTGGTATTTGCCCAACTTGCGTTCTAAAAATGTGAAAAATTTAATGTAAGACATTAAATAATATGTTTTTTCTATAACTGTATAAAAAATCTTTACAATTTTATTATTTTTATTTACATAATCGGCGCTTATAAGTAAGAGTGTGATTTTGATCACGAAAAACTAGTGCTATTTGTTATTTATGATAATAGTACTTTACTGGTATAATATACAGATTTTTATGGTAAAGATCTTTCATTTATATCCTATATTTATGAACGCATAAAAAAATATGATACTAAAATGTATTCTATTTTGTATATTCTCCATTTTATAATGATCGTAATAATTACGAATGGTTAGCTTATCAAGATAGTTTAGGAACGTTAGCTATCCAGGGTTAAATAAACCTCGAAAATGCCAAGTTGTGTGTTCCGACTGTGCAATAACTACACAAGGACTATAAAAACCAGAAAGGGTGTATCTTTTCATACGTAAGTACTGTTTAATATGTTAAAATGTAAAATGGTGAATTTAATTTTACTCAACAATCATAGCCGCGCGGCGGCGTTGCCGCTTTGCCACCAACACGAACGAAACAAGCAAAGCGTTAAGTTTATGAGTGACAGAGATAATGCCATGCGGCGTTGTATGTTCGAACGTCGACGCTAGGTATGTAAAATATCGCAATGTTTTTATTTCTTTACAATGAGTATGACGTCTCTATATGTAAAATCTCTTTGTTATCACATCACTTATTTATCATTAAAAAGTAAAACACAAACCATAAATAATGTACATATACCTAGATAGTCTCATATGTGGAGCGAAAAATGTTTAAATTTGAATTCGAAAACGAATGGGAGATGAATTACTTGAGGAATGAAAGCTTTTCAAAACAAAATCTGTTTTCGTAAGAAAGGATTGGATCGTTGTCTTGTCATACATACGAGTACTTGCGATGAAGAAAGTTGCGGTTTCGATTTCCGCCTCGGGACAGTTGTGTGTACGATCTGCAGATATATGTTCCGGGCGTTCAAGTCGATCTATGTCTAAAAATATCTATCTATGTAATCTATTGTATTAAGTATCGACATCTGGGACCCATAAATAACAATTATTAATTTATTTATTTAAACTAGGTACTTACGAAAAATAGTTGGTACTTCTTGGTAGGGGCGCTAGAAGCCGCTAAATGTACCTATATAAAAATGATTCGTAAACAATGAAAGTATTCAAAGGATAATGCACAGCACATAGTCAAAATGAAGTACAGCAAAATATCTCCAAATCTTTCTCCTGTAAATAAATAAATAATTCATGTTGGACAATCCACACAGCAAACAATTGACACGATGCGGGAATCGAACCCGCAACCTCCTGCGTTGCAGGCGGACCTTCACCTACCGCGTCTCAAAGGTCTAAAAGGCAAAGGTATAATGCTCACAGCCCTTATTAAGCACTCAGTACATCTGATTCCATCAGCAGACCTAGCAAAAAAAAACACAGCAAAACATCTCAAAAGCTTTCTCCTTAAAATAAAAACAAAATAGCCCCCAACCTCACGACCCATCTTTACCTTCAAGGATACCCTACATTCGTTTCAAGGCCGGCCCTAGGCCGCCGGCGACCGATCTAGGTTACAAGCCGGCTGCGAAGGGGGCGCTGCAAGCGAGAACAAAGAATAGGGGTTGTGAATTCATTCAACACGGTGCTGCATTAAAAAGAAAACGAAATAAAGTATAATATTCATTTATTCTAAAAAAAAAATTGATTATGGGCCGTAGTTTTTAAGTATTTACCATGTACAGGACCTACTAGACTATAATGTCGCTGCAATAAATGAATTAGGTATTATTTCTCTTCATATATTTAAATTCTCGCTATAGAATACATTTTTTATTATTGAAAATACAATAAAATATTAAGAAACTATTCTACAGTAAAAAATATATCAAAACGGTGAATCACCGATCGCGAAGCTAGGTTCAAGCGGCCGCGGCCGGTGACTAGGGCTGCAGTGAGTTGAACTTCCAATCCTTCTGACGATGCGTGCCGAGTCCAGGAGTACCGCCTTTTGGATCTGGCCCTTGATCCAATTTCCTAGCGAGAGTCTCTTCAGATGTTGATCGATTGAAGCCGTTAACCAAAACGACTATCGGGACGATGGTCGCTGAATCCTTAGAATAACTCTGAGGCTGAATCTATATCCCAGTTTTAGTAAATTAAGGCTAGCATCAAGCAAGAATGCAACCTACAAGCAGGAGTAGAAGTGAGTTATAATTAGAATGTTACACTATTTTTTAAACTTTCCCCATTAATTTTATCGGGTATAAATCGCGTACCATTTGTTTTATTTTCCAACTAGCTGCGCCCCGCGGTTTCACCCGCGTAGTGATAGATATATTGGAGAATATACAATATATCTTTATAAATTGTAGCATATGTGTTATTCTGATGTATAAGCTATATTATTGTAAAGTTTCATTAAAATCCATTCAGTAGGATTTACGTGAAAGAGTAACAAGCATCCATCCATCCATACTTACAAACTTTCGCGATCCAACGCTTAAAAGCGATATATTAATCTCACTATTTACAGAAATGTTTCCGGAAGTAGACCTGCCCTTAAGTTAATTGCTTTACTATCTACCTATCCTCCAAATTCCTAATCTTATTTAGGGTTCCGTCTATTTGAAACACGAACAGCTTCTTATCATCATCATCAGCCTATGTTAGTCCACTGCTGCATTATCACCATGTTTCTTTAAAAATGTTTTATTATGTGTTTCGTTGGCATTGCCTTAATAAAAATAAATAAATTATAATATTTTTCTATTATTATAGTTACCTACTTATACAATATTAACTGTGGAAACAAGACTTGAAGCTTGTTTCCGAAATATATGATATGTTTATTCTATCTTGGACACTGATATCTGGGATTAAAATGCCTATGTTTTATCGCAGGCTCAGAACGACCTGTACATATGGAAAGTTTCATCCCGATCCGTTCAGTAGTTTTAGCATGAAGATATAACAAACAGCCATCCATCTGAACATATTAACAATAGTGTGTTTTCAAGAAAAGCTGCCAAGCTGAACACGTCAAAAACCACTTCACTTGATTATGGTCACTTCCAGAGTCACTAAAGTCATCTCAAACGGGTACCATGATATGGTTTTATAGTTTTCCAATATTTCGGCACAGTTTCAGTTTACAAAAAAGCAAGCTATTCAGCCCAAAGGCAGATATAGACCAAATCGTGGCACTACTGGCCTAGACAACGTAATATAGGCCATGGTACGGCATTCTTCCGACATACTATACTGTTGTATAAGTTGATTCTATTCCAATTTATGGATTGGATGGAGTTGGATGAATTAAACTTTTTAAATTCACACACTTGCTTTTTTTTTTTTTTTTTTTTTTTCTTGGACTCGCTAGTTTTAGCATTTTCCATATTTAATTTGTGATCCTTTTCCGTGTTCTCTCTCTCTATTGGGCTATTATAAGATTTAAATGTTTCCCTAATTTTTAAAAAATCACACTTGCTTTATTGTTCGACTCATAGATTGGATCACAGAGAAAGGTAAGTGAGAGCTGGCCACAGACAACTTAATTAGTGTTGCCAGCCCAATCAGTAAGGTATTCTTGTAATTCTTTATTGTACACTACAAACTTACAAAATAACTTAACTAAAAAAAAAGATATGTACATAGGCGAGCTTAACCCTAACAAAGAGTTTTCTTACAGCAAAACCTTAGGTTTAAAAGAGAAGCGATAGAACAGATAGAGGAAATGTACAAAGAAACAAATTAGTCGAATAGTATAATACATTATGGGATGAGATTATAATATACATACATAAATTAAAATAGGTAAAATAGGTAGGTATGTCATAAACAACTGTTTACTTTAGTCTCGTAAAGAAGTAACAAACATCCATCCATCTAAACATCCGAACTTTCGCATTTATTTTACTGTGATTTCAAGAAGAGCCCCAACCAAGCTGAATATCATGTCTGAAAAAGTAGATTCACTCGATTTTGGTCACTTCCAGTTTCAGCCCAAAGGCAGATATAGACCAAATCGTGGCACTACTGGCCCAGACAACGTAATATAGGCCATGATACGGCATTCTTCCGACATACTCTACTGTTTACTTCGGGCTCGTGTTTTGGCGTTCCGCATTACATAATGATGCTTGTAGGGTTCGCAGAGAAAACCTAGTGGACTGCGGAAAACTTTTGTGCGGCTTGAAAAAATATTGCTTTGTATATACTTCTTTTATTATAAACTCTAGTAAGAAAGGATTTTGCTATGAATTGAATAAATGGTTATCAATTTTATCATGGTAACTAACAGAAAAGTCATTCATGCAAACGGGAAACCATCATCGATTTTTTATTTTTTCAATAGGTATTTCGTCACAGTTTCATGCGCCATGATCACGGAATAACTGAAGGCACTGCAAGTAAGTTTTGATTGGCAGACATACCCACACGAAATTATAAGTAATGATACAACGGGTATTTATCGCGTTTATTTACCTTTTTCCCGACGTTTCAACAGGTTTACACTCTGTCCGAGTGTGCAGATGGACATTCCTACTATTGAAAATGAAATGAGGGTAGTTTCAAATAAACTAGCCCCCGTTTCGCTGAGGCGGTAACTCCAGTACTCCAGTCATCCCGTGACCACGACAGAGTGTAAACCTGTTGAAACGTCGGGAAAATGGTAAATAAACGCGATAAATACCCGTTGTATCAATACTTATAATTATGTGTTCAGATCGCGTAAGTTTAAAAATATTTATACCCACACGACATACCGATCTACCGTCATTTTTTGTCCTTTGCTACGAACGTTACGACAAAATACGTTCAACTTCCTATTCCTACTTGCACTTACTGTGTTTCCAAGCACTGAAGTTATACGCTTATGATAGTTTCACCACGTTCATATCTTTTATTTCATCACCCAAGCCTTCATCTATGGTTATATTGATAGCATATTCATTACTGTGTACTTGTGTGTCTAAGCACTGCTAGTTTCTAAAGTTTCACGACGCCTGTTACTTCTATCATTCTAAGCCTTCTTTGGTTATATTGATAGCATATTCATTACTGTGTACTTGTGTGTCTAAGCACTGCTAGTTTCTAAAGTTTCACGACGCTTGTGACTTCTATAATTCTAAGCCTTCTTTGGTTATATTGATAGCATATTCATTACTGTGTACTTGTGTGTCTAAGCACTGCTAGTTTCTAAAGTTTCACGACGCCTGTTACTTCTATCATTCTAAGCCTTCTTTGGTTATATTGATAGCATATTCATTACTGTGTACTTGTGTGTCTAAGCACTGCTAGTTTCTAAAGTTTCACGACGCCTGTTACTTCTATCATTCTAAGCCTTCTTTGGTTATATTGATAGCATATTCATTACTGTGTACTTGTGTGTCTAAGCACTGCTAGTTTCTAAAGTTTCACGACGCCTGTTACTTCTATCATTCTAAGCCTTCTTTGGTTATATTGATAGCATATTCATTACTGTGTACTTGTGTGTCTAAGCACTGCTAGTTTCTAAAGTTTCACGACGCTTGTGACTTCTATAATTCTAAGCCTTCTTTGGTTATATTGATAGCATATTCATTACTGTGTACTTGTGTGTCTAAGCACTGCTAGTTTCTAAAGTTTCACGACGCTTGTGTCTTATATAGTAAAGTAAAGTAAAAAGATTTTTATTTTGTCAGTACAGAGACTCTTATAAATTTAACTTATGTACATATGTAGATTAACAGAAGACAGAAACTGACAAAATCGCGTCTCCACTCAGCGTGTGCTATGGTAGAGCAGATCGTACCATAGCGCTGGCCTTCCGTGGAGACCGTGGTGCGCAAGGTGGGCTAAAACAACAAAACTAAAATGTTTTGTCTTCAATTTATTTTTATTGCTTTTTTATTAATTTAGAAATATAATGCTGGACAATTCACACAGTATTATCTAGCCCCATGGTAAGCAGAGCTTCTGTTATGGGTACTAGATAACTGATATACATAATACAATATATTACATAGATAGATATTTTTTATTTTACATATAAAACGACCAGAACACCCGGAACAAATATCTGCAGATCGTACAAACAATTGTTCCGAGTGCTAGGATAAAAGCAGATTGATTTATTCATCATCCTAAAACGACTGCTTAAAAAGTGAATAGACTTTTAGCCCAACGGTTATTAATTTATTTTATTATAGAAAAAATATTGATTGTATCTTAACAAAATAAATTTATTTAAACTTACCGGGGAATCGAACCCGCAACCTCCTGCGTCGCAGGCGGACCTTCGCCCACCGCGCCGCATCGGTTGTCAGGTCATCAAAAGTAAATTAATTAACAAAAACTAAAACTATGTATATAATTCCAAGCCTATTTCTGCGCTTATATTTATATATGATAAATTGATGTTATGAATATGTTATTCATAACGTAACTTTCAATAATCAGAGACCCTTTGAGGGAACTAACAGGCGTTGCTAGGTAACCCCCCTTTTTAGGAGCAAAGGGTTTTCCTATAACCCGTGTAGGTGTCGTATCTGTCAAATTTTACGTGTTATGATGACTACGAATTAGTTAAATATTTATTAGTAATATCATTACAGGTTTTTTATTAGGCCCTGAGGCGATGTTATAACTACTTATACTAACATATATTTTTGTACATACACAATACTAATTAATTTATATATTTTTTAATAGATCCGAAGAAGACATGAGACAAAATATCCTTTCGTTCTTCGAACAATTCAGTTTCTTAATTTCCAGAAAACAAAGGTTCAACAAAACACAAAATTACAAAGAATTACAGGTAATTTGACCTAATGGTGTCGTATTCGACACAATGTAAAATTTCAGAACCTAATAATCAACAAACTGTAATTAACACCTTTGGTTATAAAAATCTGTCAACTTTAATTAAAGGTTGCTTAGCAACGATTTCTCATTCTGACATAATTATGTCAACAAAAGAAAAAATTTACACAGGTACTTAGATATAATCATTTATTTGCCACCATATTGTACATATTAAAAAGAAGCAAATGACTCTAAGCTATTATATATTATTTTAAGCTATACTATATTATTTTCTGACTTTAAGTAAAAACTTTTGAAACTATTTATTTATTTATACTTTTTGCACGAAAACCATAAAACTTATTCTAGAAAATTTAAACAGAGGCGAACTTAACCCTAAAAAGAGTTCTCTTCCAGCAAACCTTATTGGGAGAGAGAGACCAAGTGAAGAGAGAAGCGGGTACATGTGCATAAATAAAATAAGAAATAGACAAAAGATTAAATTTTAACTTACTTATTATCACTACTATCATAGTTATTAATTAACACAAAAGTCTAAGATTAGGTGTTTGAGTTGGTAACATTTCGGCACAGTTTCATGCGCCATGATCACGAAATAACTAAGGTAAAAGCACCGCGAATTTACTAGGCAAATAACTTAGCTACAAATATAAATAAAATAAATAATACTGGACAATCCACATGGCATCATCTAGCTCTTATCTAAGCAGAGCTTGTGTTATGGGTACTAGATGACTGATATACATAATATAATATATTACATTGATATATAATATGTTTTACTATACATGGAAAATACACGCAGAACAAGTATTTATAGATCGTACACATTTAAGTAACGGGATATTTACCATGATTTTATTTTGTGCCATGATAGTTTTTAAAATTTTTATCGCACAAATATTTGTCCTGAGGCGGGAATCAAACCCATCTACGACGCAGGTAGATAATTATCGCCCTATAAGTAATACTACTGATAATGAAGTAATACTACAATACAATACAAAAATTATTTATTGTACTCCATAATCAAATCAATCATTACTAAAATACAGTATATGCGACAAGCACAATGGGCGGCCTTATCGCTTAGAAGCGATCTCTTCCAGGCAACCTTTAATATAAGTAAAGTAAGATACAAAAAGGATACAATACAAACGTTCAAACTCTAACCAGAGCGTTCATATTGTGTCAGCTTCGTAATATTGGTCATTGGAACAAACGCAGTGTCTTACATAATTTTAACAGCTCAAGGCCACACTGGGTTGCCATCCTTACAGGAATATAAATTCGATTATATACTTTTTCGTCATTCTCAACGATCGAAGCGCGTAGAGCGAGAGGTTTTCATGGGTGTGAGAGGGACGGGAGAGGGGTTGTAAGGCGCATGCGTAGACACGTGCCGTTTTGCAGGGGGGAAGTACACGGGGGAAGGGTTTGGAGATGTGTCGAGGGATATGATGTAGGAAGTGGTGTGGAAGGTTCATAATGATAACGTGGAAATACAGTTCAGTTAGCTAAAACCGGTCATCCAGTGTCAATATTGAAATTTTTAAAAGTCCAGTTCGCTAAAACCAGCCATGTGTGTTAAAATTGATGATACATTTAGCTAGCAGAAACTATTAAGCTTAATCTAAGATTGTACGCATTTGTATTTTTCTTAATCTTTTTTTACTTTGACAATGCAAAACTCAGGAAATTATTAACATATAACATGGCCGACCAAAGTCTTCCTAGCCTTTAGTTAAGTACCTACAGTATACTTTGTCAACTAAAAGTAAAATTAAATAAAGTGTAGGTAATATATTTTCCTAATCTATTGTAAAAAGCTATGATTAATAAGCGATGTTGGTTTGAGTAAAACAGAAATTATACTCGAACCAGCGCAGCGTCTAAAACAATAGCACGAAAACCACCCCTTCCATCGACATATCCCGGGACACGTAACCCGGAAGTGTATCCCGCGCGGGCCCGCGCTAGGGCGTCGTAGCTACCGCTACGTTCCATAGGCCTTGCAGTGCTACGAAGGCGGCCCGCCGCCTACGCGCATCAAACAAAAACAAACACTATGTGAAAAAAAGTGCCTATTCCCCATCACTGCCATAAAAAAAACAGACATTCCCCACAACTCATACTTTCCCCTGCGTGTTCAAGTTTTTGTGATAGTGGTGTTCATTAGTTTATTCTCTCGACTGATTCTAAAGTCTGATTCTTCTTAGTAATGGCGGGACGGGACAGTTTGGAAGGTCAGTTGACCCAGGTGATCCAACATCATATGTCACAGGGGGGCGAGGCCCAGGTGAGCGTGCACCAGGTCCAATCCCCCTCCGGAAGTGGGACGAAACGCCACCAGATCATCATAGATATAAAACAGGATATAGACATAGAATCAACGAAGTCTTTAGCCGAGTCTGTTATGGAAACTCTGGGAGCGCGTTCTGCAGCGGTCTACATCGATAATACAGTCAATGAAAACAATGATATGCAGTCGATGACGACTGTCAATGTTATTGTCGCGAATGATTTGACGCAAGTGGCCAGTCCGCAGCCTGAACCGGAAGTGGAAGGGGACACGGATGGAGTGCTTCCGGGGAATAGAATCGCGGTGGATAGGATTGTGGAGATGGCGAACAGCAGTGCTACAGAGTCTCCGACTACTAACACGGTGTCTATTACCACAGCCAGCACAACTGCTTCAGGTAAGTACATAGATAAAGGTACTGTGAAGAAAATTTATAAAGGAGAATAAAGGGAGATTAGAAGCTCTATCTCTTGTGATTCGATATCCCGGTCATCGATATTCTTGAGCGATAAGACCGCCAAATTGTTACATATCTTGTATTATTATTTTTTATCTTGTCTGTTTTATTTTTAAGTGTGCAATAAACGTATTGTCTGTCTATCTATCTATCTATCCCAGTGTTGAAGGTAGCGACTTCTGGGTGCTTCTGATTAGGACCCGTTTTAAACACACTATTAAAGTACATTAACATTGATATGTTCATTTAATTTTATGTTTTATGCTTGTTCTTATATTTTATTTTTGCGTTTTTTTATGTGTATCGATAATTGACTGAATAAAAAACTCCCCATGGTCAGTTATCTCAATTGGAATGAAATCTGTCATCAAGCTCGATCGCTATATTCTTGTTTTGATATGTCTATACTAATATTATAAAGAGGAAAGGTTTGATTTTTTGTTTGTTTGTAACGAATAGGCTCCGAAACATCTGGACCGTTTTGAAAACTTATTTCACCGTTGGGAAGCTACACTATCCTCGGTGAACATAGGCTATATTGTATTTTCAAAAAAGATAGGGATCCGTAATAAAACCCTGCGAAGTCGGTAAGGTCCGCTAACTGTGTATATAAATAAAAGACATATTAAAAAATTAAAAAACAATTAAAAAAGACGACCGATGTGGCGCGATGGGCGAAGGTCCGCCTGCGACGCAGGAGATTGCGGGTTCGATTCCCGCCTCGGAACAATTGTGTGTACGATCGTGCAGATATTTGTTCCGGGTGTTCTGGTCGTTTTCTATGTATAATAAAAAATATCTATCTATGTAATGTATTGTATTATGTATATCAGTTATCTAGTACCCATAACACAAGCTCTGCTTACCATGGGGCTAGATAATGCTGTGTGAATTGTCCAGCATTATTTATTTATTTATATTAAAAGTTATATTACAATTTTATTAAGCACACAACATTTTTGACATAGACAACACCAAAGGGGATTGTGCAAAGAAAAAGCAGAGAGATATGCCTTCTTTATAAAGTAAATAGAAAGATTCATAGGTATGCTTAGAGCTTAGAGATCGCTTTTAGTGATAAAGCTGACGAAAGTAGATATTTAGAACTGATTTTGAAGTCTTAGCTGAATTTTGATTGGCGGCAAATTGTATGTTTTGAAGTCTCAATTACAACCTGGAAGCCATCGCTTTTAGTGATAAAGCTGACGAAAGTAGATATTTAGAACTGATTTTGAAGTCTTAGCTGAATTTTGGTTGGCGGCAAATTGTATGTTTTGAAGTCTCAATTACGACCTGGAAGCCATCGCTTTTAGCGATAAAGCTGCCTAAAGAAGGTACTTAGAGCTGAATCTGATGCTTGAAAAAGCTGGATTTTTGTAGGCGACAAAAATCGTGCTGTTTTGAGGGCTGCTTTTACACTCAGGAAATTATTTTCGCGATAATGTTACGAGTAGATTAGATTAAGATGGGTTCTATAAGGTTGAGTTTTTTATTTATATTTATTTATTGTTTATTAAGGCACTAGCTGTTTCACGCGGTTTCACCGGCGTTAAATTCGAATTTCACATTTAAGAATAAGAATAAATTTATTGTAAAATTGTGTGAATCATAGTTACATGAAGGTCTTATAATTAAAACATAGTATCAACAATTTAATCCTATTCGGACATACAATATTATTTTAAAATAATATTAACATAGGTTCAAAGTTATACCAAAATATTATTTTACTCATATAAGCATCATAGTTATCTTAACCTATATTAATCTAGGCATAATCTAATTATCAAAAAACTCCTTTAAATTGTAGTGAGTTTTATCAACTAGCCATTTCCTTAACTTACATTTAAACATCATTCCATCAAGTTGCTTTATTATTTATTTCTAAAATATAAAACCTACTTATAGTCTATGTTCAGCGGGGATAGTGTAGCTTTCCAACGGTGAAATATTTTTTCAAACCGGCCGAGTAGTTTCGGAGCCTATTCAATACAAACAAAAAATCAAACCTTTCCTCCTTATAATATTATTACCTATAGATAAACAGTTTACAATGTTCTTAAAAATTAACAGTTTATATAGGCAGCTATTATTTTTAACCAACTTAAAAATAATAGCTGCCTATATAAGTAAGGAATTACTCCGAGTATTAATTTTGGATAAGAATAAAGATCTATGAAAAACGCTTTGTTGATCGGGTACTCAAAAGCTGAATTATACAGGCTAGGCATAATAAAATATTGACTTGGCTAGCTCGCCATAGCTAGCCGAGTCAATACTTTTATTATTCTGAGTAAATTGGTGACATTTCATCGTCCATGGCTGACATATGCCATGATTGTCTATGACTCTATAAATGTCAACACGTTAGTCATAAACCTGTAGACTATTTGATAAGCCATCTAGGAAGAAGTTGAAGTTGAAGTTGACTATTTGATAAAGCTTCTTTAAAAGCAAATATATTTAAAGTTCAAGTACAACTTTTTTCTCGTTACAGCTGACGAACAAAAGAAGTAACTAGTTATTTATGTTCTGTTTATTTATATTCTGTTTTTTTTTACAAACATTTTACATCGCGTTTGGCTATTGTATAGATACAAAAATGTTCTTTGTTTTCTAGGATTTTCTTTATGGAAAGCTACTACGGCTCAGACTTTATACTAAACTCTGCAAATTGCAGTCTTTTTACAATATTTACGAGCTTTTTCGTTCAAAATGTCGCAGAATATTCGTTCGGAATCCGATCACTACCGTGATTTATAAGCTATCGATTTTCTGTCTATTGAAGGGAATGTTTTGTTCGGTTACGATATGTAGGTCAGTCTGTCAGTAATATCAAACTATTGTAGTAATAACCTAATAGGTTTTGAACTTTTCTGATGTAGAAAATTTGAATACCTAGGTGATTTTTTTCGATGACTGTACTCAACGCATAATTCAATAGAAACAAAGGGTGGTGAGTTGCAGAACGAAAAAAATTTTTTTTTTATGATTCGTCAACTCACACCAGTTGGGACAAGATTCATGGTGTGAGTTGACGAACGACCCGACTTTAAAACTATCATGGTTATTAACACTAAAGTCAGTTAAATCAAATCATGGTAAATATCCCGTTTTAAATGACTTTAATTATAATGGTAACGTTCGTAGCAAAATACAAAAAATGAGGGTAGATCGGTATGTCTGACCATAAAAACTTACTCGCAGTCGCAGTGCTTTCAGTTATTCCGTGATCATGGCGCATGAAACTGTGCTAAAATATTGAAAAACTAAAAAAACAAATCATGGTAAATATCCCGTTCTAAATGACTTTAATTATAATTACCAAAAATGGGTACAATACACTATTTTCTCATTGTAAAGTTGCACAATACATTTGAAGTAAGATAGATAGATAGATATAAAATTATTTTATTGCACACTTAAAAATTAATCAAACAAGACAGAATAATATACAAAACATGTGACAATTTGGCGGTCTTATCGCTCAAGAGCGATCTCTACCAGACAACCGTGGATGGATAGGATCGTTGGATTGTACATGGGGATCTGTGTGCATAATATTAATTTATAAAATATTGCATGAAAATACGTTCCTACTTAAAAATTAATAAATAAATATAAAAATTATATATTACTTAATTAAATATATTAAAAATAAATATAAAGTAAATCAATGGTTCACATTGTAATTTTGAAGTATTCCGCATTCGTGGTTCCACTGGCCCTAGGTAGGCCGAACCTGAGGGCCGAACACATAAAATAAATTTGATTCCTCTTTCGTCCTATTATAAGATTTCTCTTCGAATATTATCCAAAGTTTTGTCTAAACTTTTCATAAGCGATGCTGTGTTCAGCTTTTGCATTCCTGCCTTTGTTTCGTTGAGAGAATTTTTCCTTTGTGAAGAGCAAGATAAGTTGTGGAACCTTCAATCGAATCAATATAACTTGGAGACGAGAACCTAGTACCGGGAGGTATATGCTCTTCATGTATTAAAAAAATATTTGGGCATCGTCTGGTCAAAGCGACGCGACCCCAGAGCTGGAGTATCTGGCGCAGCGCATCAGCATTGTCAATTTGTCATACTACGGGGCAATGCAGCCAGCAGCGTCGTGGGGACGCGTGCCAACTGGTGTTGATATGGATCAGTTGAGATACCTGTAGATGGTTTGCGACAGTCTGCAGTGAGCTCGACTCTTTCATTTGTAAATACTGGTTCTATTTGTTTCTATTTGATTGTAATTTTCTTTGTTATTGGTCTTTCATTGAACTAATTATGGGATATAAAGTAGGCTTTGTATTGTTCCGGGCCTGGAACTTCCTGAATGCAAAATGTCAGCACGATCGGTTCAGTAGTTTTTTTACGTGAAAGAGTAACAAACATATATACAAACTTTCGCGTTTATTAGTAGGATTTAAATTAACAAAAAAAGCCGCAGTAAAATGAATAAATCATTGATTAATAAAAGACGACCGATGTGGCGCGGTGGGCGAAGGTCCGCCTGCGACGCAGGAGGTTGCTCGGTTGAGGTTGGGTTCGATTCCCGCCTCGGAACAATTGTGTGTACGATCTGCAGTTATTTGTTCCGGGTGTTCTGGTCGTTTTCTATGTATAATAAAAAATATCTATCTATGTAATATATAGTATTATGTATATCAGTTATCTAGTACCCATAACACAAGCTCTGCTTACTATGGGGCTAGATAACGCTGTGTGAATTGTCCAGCATTATTTATTTATTTATTTAATTATAGACACTAACATAAACAAACTAAAACATTACCCAAAATATTGCCCAAAATCAAAATACCTGAAACTGAAGACTAAAACAACAGCCAAATTATCCACGCCGCGTTTCCTCGCTCAATACTTTCAATGCTACGTCTACTGATGTATACTATAGTGTTTGTAGGTTCGTATCATACCGAACCCACCCTCACGAAGGCTATATTCCGTTGGAACTTCGCGCAAATAATCTCGTAAAATGGTTTTTGAGATTTTTCATCTGAAAATATATTTAGATATAAAACACTTTATTAAACCACACAAAACAGAAAACAATACAGAAATAAACAATAGAATATAGGAAGTATAAAGGGCGGCCTTATCGCTGAGAGCGATCTCTTCCAGGCAACCTTTTAGCTTCGATGTCATTGATATTTAGGTGATTTTTCAAGTTTGACGGACTGTCAATAATCAAGTATCACAACATAGTATAAAACAAAGTCGCTTCCCGCTGTCCGTCTGTCCCTATGTGTGACGCAACGGATTTTGATGCGGTTTTTTTTAATAGATAGAGTGATTCAAGAGGAAGTTTTGTATGTAAATAATACATAGATTTGCATCCTTGCAAAGCCGGTGCGGGTCGCTAGTCATAATAAAACCTCCGTTTTAGTACTTGGTAGGTATTTTGGTGGATACTCACAATAGGGCTGGTCCACCAGTTCAAAGTCGCTCAGCGAGCTATGGAAAGAGCTAAGCTCGGAGTTTCTCTGAAGGATAGGATTCGTAACGAATACATCCGACAGAGAACCAAAGTTATCGACATAGCTCTGAGAATTAGCAAGCTGAAGTGGCATTGGGCCGGCTATATCTCGCGAAGAACCGACGGACGCTGGGGCAAACATGACGACCTGCGAAAGACTGCAGGTAGATGCTGGATGCGTCAAGCTGAAGACAGAGCGCTATGGCGCTTATTGGGGGAGGCCTATGTCCAGCAGTGGACTAATATAGGCTGATGTAGAGAGCCAGTTAGGCATTTTAGGTAGTTTTGCGAATTACAATAAGACTGTCTTGTCATCATCAGCCAATAGCTAATTATAATTGACGACCGATGTGGCGCGGTGGGCGAAGGTCCGCCTGCGACCCAGGAGTTTGCGGGTTCGATTCCCGCCTCGCACCAATCGTGTGTACGATCTGCAGATACTTGTTCCGGGTGTTCTGGTCGTTTTTCTATGTATACTAAAAAATATCTATCTATGTAATGTATATTATGTATATCAGTTATCTGGTACCCATAACACTAACTCTGCTTAGCTTGGGGCTAGATAATGTTGTATGAATTTTCCTGCGTTATTTATTTATTTGATTTATTTATTCAAATTGAATCCATTACATGTAAAATTTATCAATAGGTAATATACTATACAATAGTAAATAAACGTTTTTATCGATAGGTAAGTACTAAAAATAGTGATATTTTGACTTAGCGCTGTCTTGGTCTACGATGAAACTAGACGATGTAACGTTACCTTATCTATGACAGTAGAGTTCCACAAATATGGGTCATGTGGGTATAAAAGAGTGAATTGGCACCTATCTATGTATATACACTTACCAAACCCGATGTAGAATATTTGTAAGCAAACCAGCCATACTTCACCTAAACTTCACTCAGCATATACACTAGCCAACCCCGATGTAGAATATTTGTAAGAATACCTCGCCTGAAATTAACTCGATTCGCGTCTTTTTAAACGCAATTTTTAGTTTTGTAACTATAAATAATTAGTGTAATTAATTGGTGATTGTGCCGTTCTAATTAATTAATAAAATAAATAAATAAATTCACATTACTTGTTGCTTTGTTTTATTATTTAAAGTATAAAATATGACTTGTCTAAGTGCTTATTTTGTAAGCCTAAAGAAATAAATGATTTTTTACTTTTACTTTACTTTTACTTTTGAAATCTTTCTACTTCGAGTGCTGCAATCACACCGTATATGTTTTCTACAAGTGACTAATATGTGTAAATCCACACTAGCGCAGCGGCTGAGAAAATACAGATCTGTGTGACTCAGCACAGCCGTAATGTTTTTCGAACGAAACGCATGTGCGGCGCAACACAACCGCTGTGTAGAGCGGCAGCACGAATGGCTTAGGTTAAAAAAAAAGATCGCAGTCGTCGTAAAAAGTTCGCAGTCAAAGTGTTAATGAACCCCTTGCTTACAATTGCATCTGAAACTCGACGCCAAGCGATTGAGTTTTAGTTATTTCTGTTCGGGTTTGTTCACAAATATTCTACATCGAATTTGGATAGCGTACAGGTATTCGGTATCTAATCTACGCGCCACCTGATTACGTACTGATTAGATTAGGTAGGTATGTATAATAATCTACTAAAGATAATCCACGTCATGAGTTCAATAAACTCCATCCAGGCTCCCCTAGTACGTACTTATTTTATTGAATATGATATAGCATTTAATGCGCAAGTAATAACTACCTAGATGTTAATTTTAATGACATTTTAAAGCATAATTACCGTTATTTTATTTACATACGGAATCCTCAATTAAAACTGATTCATACTTAGCTTTTAATATCGCGCATTTACGATCAAGGTGCGCCATCTAGCGAGGAATAGCGGTACTGCAAGTGCATATTATGAACCTTTATTCTGTAACGATTGAAACCGGGAGTGCCTAGTTTTAACATATTTAAAATTACTTATTTATGTTATATAATAAAAGGTTAGTCACCATATATATAATAAAAGGTTAGTCATAATGAAATACAGTAGTACACGGTAGTGAAATAACCATTTTATGTTAGATTTGCCGTCTAATAAAATTAAAGGAAGTGAAAACTTCTTTAGGCGCGTTGAGCACCTTTACGAACAACAAACTTACGCTATCGTCATTGACGTATATAAAATTAGCTAGGTACTTAGTTTTTACTTCTATCCGTAGTCCCCAGACTGCCCCGCATGTTTTTTAATCATATTCTTCATCATTTATCTTTTTGACATTCAAAGACTTACTCACAAACCGCAGAAACACAACTACCTCTACATTTTATTAAGTTTCTTTGAATAGATACCTAAATACTTCGTAGGCAAGAAAATAAATAAAAACAACAAATTAAAAACCCATCAGCGACAACTAGTGCCACCTGCCGTCGAATAGCGGCGACGTTTACCGTTGTAGACCGCGTGACACAGTTTCGCATCAGCTGGTGTCGATGTGTGCGTGCGGTTGTGTCTGTGTGTGAGATCCGGGTGGTACTATGTAGTATGCTGTGGTCGGACCGTTATGCGTTTAGGATTGTTTACCCGACTTTGTGGAAAAGGTGGTTTTATTTCTATGTAGGTAACGTCGATGATGAAAAATTATAGTTGATTATATTGAAAAAATAAAAACAGACTTCAAAACGTTTAAAACCTATTCTTCGGGAATAATTTTTTTATGCGACCACTGCGGTTATTCGCCTCATAAAATAGCGAAAAACCGTCATTAATAGTATGGACCGATTTACCAAACTATTTCGCTTTTTTATAGAGAATTTGATGACTTGGCCATTGTGGCGCTGTGGGCGATGGTCCCACCTGCGACGCAGGAGATTGCGGGTTCGTTTCCCGCCTCAGAACAATTGTGTGTACGATCTGCAGATATTTGTACCGGGTGTTCTGGTCGTTTTCTATGTATAATCAAAAATATAAATAATAAATAATGCTGGACAATTCACACAGCATTATCTAGCCCCATGGTAAGCAGAGCTTGTGTTATGTGCACTAGATAACTGATATACATAATACAATACATTACCCCATCATCATCATCATTTATCGAGTCATCCCGTGACCACGACAGAGTGTAAACCTGTTGAAACGTCGGGAAAAAAATGTAAATAAACGCGATAAATACATCATCATCATCATCATCATCAGCCTATATCAGTCCACTGCTGGACATAGGCCTCCCCCAATGAGCGCCATTGCGCCCTGTCCTCAGCCTGCCGCATCCAGCATCTGCCTGCAGTCTTTCGCAAGTCGTTATCCCACCTGGTCGGAGGGCGTACTACACTATGTTTACCGAGTCGTGGTCTCCACTCAAGAACACGTTTGCCCCAGCGGCCGTCGGTTCTTCGCGAGATATGGCCGGCCCACTGCCACTTCAGCTTGCTAATTCTTTGAGCTATGTCGATAACCTTGGTTCTCTGTCGGATGTATTCGTTACGAATCCTATCCTTCAGATAAACTCCGAGCATAGCTCTTTCCATAGCTCGCTGAGCGACTTTGAACTGGTGGACCAGCCCTATCGTGAATAGATACCCGTTGTATCAATACTTATAATTACGTGTTCAGATCGCGTAGGTTTAAAAATATTTACTAATGTGCTCTTCTATATTTCAGGTAAGTCGAGAATTTCGTCGAAGAAAGGGAAAAAACTTTTTTCTAGTTGTCGTGGAGTATTTGGTAAGTTCATAACTCTAAACGTTTTCTTAAGCGGAGACCACGGCTCGGCAAACGTAGTGTAGGACGCCCCGCGAAAGACTGCAGGTAGATTAGCTATGGCGCTCATTAGGGGAGGCCTATGTCCAGCAGTGGACTGACATGGGCTGATGATGTAACCTAAATATCAATCTCAAACAACATACAGCTCTAGTTATCATCTATGTAGAGTTTCATCTTAAATGATACAGACAGACGCCTACATTTTCATTACAATGAAATATCATAGGTTAAAGCAAAAAACGGTGGCAGTTAATGACGGACGTAACAAATAGTGAGATTGTTGAAAACACCGACAGATAGATTGAGAACACTGTATTATACAACACAACATAGAAAATAATACAGAAATAAATACCTCTATTCTAGTTCCTCTATTCTAAATATTTATTTCTGTATAAAGAAATCTATGACTTGTCAAAAACGAATATTCTTTACTAATTTTTATGGACACATTTAAACACGTCGGTAGGCGAAGCCTAAATACATTTTCGTTTCGAGTTCGCGCTGTCGACTTGTGTATCACAATCACATTTTTTAGATTTAAACAAACAACCATGCATTAGACACATAAGAGATATAATCGTATAATGACGATCGATGTGGCGCGGTGGGCGAAGGTCCGCTTGCGACGCAGGAGGTTGCGGGTTCGATTCCCGCCTCGGAACAATTGTGTGTACGGCCTGCAGATATTTGTTCCGGGTGTTCTGGTCGTTTTTTATGTATAAGAATTAATATAAGAATTTATTTATAGCCACATACAATGATAAACAGTTACATAAAAAAAGGAAAACACACAAAAATACAGAACAACATAAGTCGTAGGGATTTATATATATGTATATAAGTATTCTACTAAACGAAAACGAAAGTTTTCAACCAGTGCGTCCTACCCGATATGACCTACGAAGCTGAGACGTGGACACTCACGATAGGGCTGGTCCACCAGTTCAAAGTCGCTCAGCGAGCTATGGAAAGAGCTATGCTTGGAGTTTCTCTGAAGGATAGGATTCGTAACGAATACATCCGACAGAGAACCAAAGTTATCGACATAGCTCTAAGAATTAGCAAGCTGAAGTGGCAGTGGGCCGGCCATATCTCGCGAAGAACCGACGGCCGCTGGGGCAAACGTGTTCTTGAGTGGAGATCACGACTCGGTAAACGTAGTGTAGGACGCCCTCTGACCAGGTGGGATGACGACCTGCGCAAGACTGCAGGTAGATGCTGGATGCGGCAAGCTGACAGGGCAAGAAGACAGGGCGCTATGGCGCTCATTGGGGGAGGCCTATGTCCAGCAGTGGACTGATATAGGCTGATGATGATATAAGTACTCGTATTGTCCACTAGTGGAAGGAGTGAAATACACACAAAAAATTTAAATGAAAAACACCTTATTTCTTATTTGATAATAATTTATCGTATAAAATTTGCCTCGTGGAATTAAAGAATTTTGAATTGGTATCCTTAAGAACTTAAGATTAAGCAAACCCCAAGTTCTGTTTCAACCGGGCATTTTACAAACCCTTCAACCAATAATAACGTCCGTAATAAATAGTTGCCGTTTTTTCAAGAACCATCACGCGTCTGTGTGGGCGTTGTGGTGAAGAAAGCGACTTCTGCCTACAGACAACAGCTTCAAAGTACCATAATTGATTACTTTCTGCCTACGGCTTCGATTGCGTGGGAGATCTACGTTTCCACTTTTCATTGACGACCTCTGTGGCGCGGTGGGCGAAGGCCCGCATTCAACACAGGAGGATCCGGGTTCGATTCCCGCCTCGGGACAAATGTTTGTACGATCTGCAGAATCTTGTTCCGGGTGTTCTGGTCGTTTTCTATGTACTTATAATTAAAAATATCTATCTATGTAATGTATTGTATTAAGGATATCAGTCTTCTAGTACCAATAACACAAGCTCTGCTTAGCTTGGGGCTAGATGATGCTGTGTGAATTATCCAGCATTATTTTTTTTAATTAAAGTCTTATACCAATCGACCATTATCCAAGAATAAAAACAAAATAAAAATTAAATTCAAAAAGTACCCATATCCTTCCCTGATTAAAATTTAGCAAAAATGACAGAACATGCAAAGTCCATTGGGCCAAAACCGGCCCCTAACACAGGGGCCCGCGAAATAAGGGCCCTTTCAGTCAATACGTAATCAGCAACGTTTTATTTATCACTAGCTGCGCCCCGTGGCTTCGCCTGCGTGGAAATATATGTGTCAAATGGTATATAATCCTTCCGCTTGCTTGAATATACTATCTATTTAAAAACCGCATTAAAATCCGTTGCGTAGTTTTAAAGATCTAAGCATACATAGGGACAGACAGACAGCGGGAAGCGACTTTGTTTTATACTATGTAGTGATAGCCCTCCGACCAGGTGGGATGACGACCTGCGAACGACTGCCAGGTAGATGCTGGATGCGTCAAGCTGAAGACAGGGCGCTATGGCGCTCATTGGGGGAGGCCTATGTCCAGCTGTGGACTAATATAGGCTGATGATGATGATGTAGTGATAGATAAATTTCTTTCTATTCTTGATGATAATGCTTGAGTTTGCTTGAGTTGTATATAACCTCATTCACCGCAGTAGTCTATAGAATCAATCTTCGCCGAAACGTCGGACGGCTACATCACTGACCTAGTTCCCTTATCAGCTGATAACAGAGTTCATTGACCGATAGAGGGTGCTCTTTTGTTAGATGTTTTTTTAACACCTGCTAACCACCACTAATACCTAACAAACATCCATAATATACATTTTTTAAATATTTTCCTTTGTTAGGGATAACTTAAACTTAGCACTTAAAATTAGCACTTAAAATTAACTATAAAACTTAAATAACTTATTTCTAGAAGTGAACCAGCCCGTTATCCATAAATTTATACAATACTATACAAATGCACTTTATTGCGTATCAAGACAAAGAAAATACAGAAAAGAACAAACAAACACAGGCACATTTCTTCCAGGCAACCTTTAATATAATCATCAGACATAGGCCTCCCCTAATGAGCGCCATAGCGCCCTGTCTTCAGCTAGCCGCATCCAGCATCTCCGTGCAGTATTTCGCAGGTCGTCATCCCACCTGATCGGATGGCATCCTACGTTTACTGAGTCGTGGTCTCAGCTCAAGAACACGTTTACCCCAGCAGCGGTGGTCGGTTCTTCGCGAGATATGGCCGGCCAACTGCCACTTTAGCTTGCAAATTCTTAGAGCTATGTCGATAAATTTGGTTCTTTGTCGGATGTATTCGTTACGAAACCTATCCTTCAGAGAAACTCCGAGCATAGCTCTTTCCATAGCTCGCTGAGCGACTTTGAACTGGTGGACCAGCCCTATCGTGAGTGTCCACGTCTCGGCTCCACAATAGGCTCCGAAATTACTATACCGATTTGAAAAATTATTTCACCGTTGGGAAGCTAAACTATCCCCGGTGAACTTACATAGGCTATATTATATTTTAAAAAAAGTTAGGGATCCGTACTAAAATTGTGAGAAGGGAAGGTCCGCTAAACTTTAATAGGTTAACAAATCGCGATACTTAAAAAAAATCGACTTAAGAGACTGACCCTTAGCTGCCCAGTCTCCCCTTTTGTTTGTGACCAGTTTTCGGTATTCTTTAGCGATAGGGGAGACACAAAGGAATGGCAATGCACATCTGGTCGATTTGGAAACAAGTTAGACTGTCAGTTCTTTTATAAAATAGAATTAAAGAGGTTTTATTCAAGCAATATGAATTCTTGTTTGAGAATTACGATATACCCTTGTAATATTTAATTTTTAAATTTATTTAATTCTATATAATATATATATTCTAATAAATAAATAAATAATGCTGGACAATTCACACAACATTATCTAGCCCCATGGTAAGCAGAGCTTGTGTTATGGGTACTAGATAACTGATACACACAATACAATACATTACATAGATAGATATTTTTTATTATACATAGAAAACGACCAGAACACCCGGAACAAATATCTGCAGATCGTACACACAATTGTTCCGAGGCGGGAATCGAACCCGCAACCTCCTGCGTCGCAGGCGGATCTTCGCCCACCGCACCACATCGGTCGTCGTATTTAAGTTTGCTGTGTTTTTAAGAAGAAAGAAATAAATACATTTATTGATTTCCTGAAGTGGGTACAACTTGTTACTTGTACAACTACATATCATATAATTTTGAATATTTTTTTGATAATTCTGATAAGATTCTTGTTGGTGTTGTGTTATAAAATATGATGATGATATTCTTTTATTTATTTACTAGTTTCTTTCTTTCTTCGTTTTTTCTATGGAAACTTTTTAGGGTTATTACTATTCCATGGGAAGTAATGGTATAAAAAGTAAGTCCAATTTGGTCAGTCAGTGTAAATAGTATTTCTTTGTCCTGTATAAGCATTTAGCAAATACTGTTATAGTGAGGAAAAATAACCCTTTTTTGCGTTTGCTGGTAAAAATGGGTTATTTTTCTAAATAAAAATCTTATTAGGTCCAATTTGGTCAGTCAGTATAAATCGTATTTCTTTGTCTTGTATATGTATATATAGAAACATCTGTTATAGTGAGGTCGTTGACCGATTTGTTGTCTATTGCGTATTTAGGTCAACAAGGCATTCATCAATTTTCATTCCATTTTTATTATCTACTACCTATTGAAGTTAAAATTAATGTTTGTTATATGAATACAATGTTATTTTTTTAATGCAATAGTAATAAAAATAATTAACCCTGCGTGACCTACTTAAAAATTAAATATTTTTTTAGTGGTATATTAGCAACGGACTTTTTTCGTGGTTAGTACAAAACATTACCAATAAAAAAAAAAAAGTTTTTTTTTATTGTGACAACGGCTATAGGTATTAAATTGAATATGTTCTAAGAATGTATTTTTTATATGAAATTTAGAATAGCCAGTCGATGTTTTTGATGGTCGTACGTAGCATGACCGTATGCTGCCGTCGCCGAGTTGTTACTGAGTCAATAGGACACTCTGGTACAACTTAAAATATGCTTCGGTACCTTCACGCGGGCCGGCGATGCCAAACCTATTGCGCTTACAAAATTCAGTTACGAACCGAGTTGCAGAACGCACGCGCGTCATTCGCGTCGCGCCAAAAACTTTCAAATTCGGAAGCTTGTCTTTTTCACGCGTTCGGATATAGTTTTGTAAACGAAACTTTTTTTCGGGAAACTTTTTAGTGAGTTCTGACTGTGTTTTGGATTGCGCTAATGCTTTGTGTTCGATGTAAGTATTTCAATTGTTCGTCCGTCATAAACTGTCATTGTTTGAAAAACTTAAATTGTGATCATAATTTTTCATGTTCATTTTCATCATTGATTCACAATTTTGCGTTTGAATAATTAAATTTGTTAGTAGCCATAGAGCAAAGGGCTACAGTCCAAGGCTGTAAGGGACAAGTAAACCTTATTTTATTCGTAAAGGCCCGTATAATAATTACCCGTATACCAATTATCTATCACGAAACTTTGCAATTTATCAAGGTCTTTAGTTGCATGAGATCTCGTATTGCATAGTGCGAGTAGGAGAGGAGATAAACGACCTTGCGTTAGAACGAGACGAAAGATGTTAGGAAACTCTTGGGAAATATTATTTTTCTCTTTCGGCTACTGAAGGGCGCTTTTTACCGAATATTTGTTTTGGGAGATAAGTTCTGTATTTATTTGCTTTATAATTTAGGTCGATGTTAAAAGGATTAAATAATCTTGTCATGAATATGATGATACAAAAACTGATAAAAAGAAACTTTCAACAATTACGTACCGAAGTTATTTATAACCAACGCAGTTCCCAACATAAAAAAATGTTTTGCGTAACTTGAATTTTATATGAAACTTCGTAGTTATTGTAAATATCTTTACCATTCAATTTTGCAAACTGACCTTAACGTATCTATTTTGAAACTTAGTTTTAGTGTTTATTATTCTTTACGTTAATGAACAAAGCTAAGGTCTAAGCCCACTCGTCAGTTTACCGACTAATTACCTATGTATGCCTACAACACCTAAACGCACTAGGTTTTAGCTTCTGCGTGACGCAAGGACAGACAAATCTTCGTACTAGCAATTATTATTAGTAATCGCTGAGTTTTTGTGTTGTACAAAGGATGAATGAATCAGACAATTAACTAGGAAAAAATATATACATTGAGAAAAAACATCTATCTGAAAAATCTTCTCGTAAAATATTTTTTTGAGTTTTTATTGTACGTGTAGGTAATATCCGAACGTCTAATTTTATTGGTAACAGAAAAATTCAATTCAGAATTGGAACTTTGTTTTTATAATAATCAATTTGTGGGTTGAACGCAATTCGCCGCCATTTTATTTTAACCCTTTCAACGTTATTTACTTGTATAATAGTTTTCATTTTATATTAGCAGAATTTTTTTCGTCAGTACAGTTGACTTCACTCATCGTAAAACTAAACTTTTAATGCTCTCTATAACCGCGTTAGTTAGATCGTAAAAAAACGAAAGTTTTATACCTTTAAATGTAAAAGGATATTGCTTTAAATCACATTAAAGAAAAAGTATCTTACGCATGCCTTTCATTTTTTCTCAACTTTCTAAATTTGAATACTTTCATAGACTAAAAAGTCTGCAAAGGCGTGTATGGAGATTTGACGATGTCTCTGATTCTTAATTTGTTTGAAGTTATTTGTTTAGTTTATATATTTTCCCATATTTATATATAAAGAATTTATCTCTTACAACGGGAGTGACATAGTCAATTGGTGACAAAACTCCATTAATAAATAAGGATATTATAAAAAAAATTAGTTCATTGTGGTCATTGCTTAGATACAAAAAAATATTTTTTTCATATTTACTTATTATATATTTTAAGCCATTACTGTCCCACTGCTGGGTAAAGGCCTCCTTTTTCTCCTTCCAATCCTCGCGATCCAACGCTGCCAACAGGCCATGATGGCAGATTGTTTCATAGATTAAATATTTTTTTAGAAAGATTGGTTGGATCATTGATTTACATGAGACGATTAGATAGCTTCAGCTAATCTGTAATTTCATTTAAATGCTACAAAAATTATGGCAAGAAGGTGAATTACCGATAACTTTTCTTATTCTAAGATAAGCCAAGTAAGGTATATATTTTAATGAATAAACATATAAATAAATAAATAAATAATGCTGGACAATCCACATAGCATTATCTAGCACCATGGTAAGCAGAGCTTGTGTTATGGGTACTAGATAAGTGATATACATAATACAATACATTACATAGATAGATATTTTTTATTATACATAGAAAACGACCAGAACACCCGGAACAAATATCTGCAGATCGTACACACAATTGTTCCGAGGCGGGAATCGAACCCGCAATCCCCTGCGTCGCAGGCGGACCTTCGCCCACCGCGCCACATCGGTCGTCATATATGCAATTATATTCATGCGTGTAACTTAAATTTTATTAATTATAAATATCAAAGTGCTTTATTTCCTTTAGATCTCACAAGACTCTTGGGCAAGTCATATTCATGACAGATTTACTAAAAAAAACTCTACTGTTATGTTTGAAAGCATATTATGTCAGTCATTGTCATATTAATTTTGAAATGTCTAGATTTTTGAAATCTACATCCGCCTTTTGCTTTTAGCGTATATCTTATAATAGCTAATAATAATTACGCTATCGATCAGCTCTCGCCAACTTCACAAACTTTCACGAGAGATTTTGGCAGTCGAACTTTCACTTAGTGCTCGAGGGTTAAGTTAGGAATAGACAGCGTTTTGGGTTTTTGATAGTTACAATACAAATTACTCTTTATTGAACACCAAATAAAAAACAGATAGATAAGACAGGAAAAAGACAAATACAGAATGTGTTGTACAATGGGCGGCCTTATCGCTATGAGCAATCTCTGCCAGGCAACCTTTGGATGGACATGAAGTGTTAGAACACGTATATTATTATTTTCGTTAGTAATTTTTTTTTTTAATTCTAACGTCATGCATTTTACTGTTACACTGCAAAATTTTGTATTTTTGTATTTTTTATTTTCATATGATCTCGTAGGGCATCATAGATAGATAGAAAACACTTTATACCACACTAAACAAAAAACAATACAGAAATAAATACTATGAATAGAAGTAGTACTAAAGGCCTTATCGCTGAGAGCGATCTCTTCCAGGCAACCTTAGAATGGAGTAAACATGAAGAAACAATATAGACGGTGGCACTTTATATTTATGTAAAAAATAAACAAATTCTTACACTTAGGTATAAAACACAACACCTCTCCCATTAAAGTCCCATTAAAGAGGTACGAGTATATTGATCTAATGGGAGAGGTAAAATTTTTGAAACTATCATGGTTATCAACACTAAAGTCATTTAAAACGGGATATTTATCATGTTCAGTCAATGTTTCATGCGCCATGATCACGGAATAATTACTCCGTGATCATGGCGCATGAAACTGTGCCGAAATATTGGATAACTCAAAAATCAAATCTTGGTAAATATCCCGTTTTAAATGACTTTAGTGTTGATAACCATGATAGTTTCAAAAATTTTACCTCTCCCATTAGATCAATATACTCGTACCTCTCACGTCATGAGTTTTTCATTTAAAGCTATCACACATTATTATGACAATTGAAATTAGCTCACAGTTTAGCGTTTCAGTTTACCACTAGAGTAAACGCGTTCTTAAGTGGAGACCACGATTCGGTAAAAGTAGCGTAGGACGCCCTCTGGCCAGGTGGGATGACATCTGCGAAAGACTGCCTATATTCAGCTGTGGACTAATATAGGCTGATGATGATGATTATTGGTGATACAGTACATTAAAAAAATACTGTATAATCCAGATACAGATCATTACAAAAAAAAGAGACATTACATACGACAAGTACAATTGACCGCCTTATCGCTAAGAAGCGATCTCTGCCAGGCAACCTTTGGATGGAAAGAATTATGTGAATTCAGGAATGGGTGTATCAAAGATAGCTAAAATAAATAATGATATGTATGTGCGCGGATGAGGAAATATTTGCCCGCTAACGCTTCAGCTTATGCCTTATAGCGGACCTCCAAAAGCAGCTTTCATTTGTGTGCGTGACAGCGCGAGTGTGTGCGACGTAACGTAATCTTGCGTAACGTCGCCGAACGCATTCGATATTTGAATTTTGATTAATTTTCGGAGAATGCCGATTGGGAGATCGGTTGTTTACGTTTTTGGATGCATTGCTTTACTAATAAAAGGTCGTACTAATCACGACCCTAAGACGACCGATGTGGCGCGGTGGGCGAAGGTCCGCCTGCGACGCAGAATGTTGCGGGTTCGATTCCCGCCTCGGAACAATTGTATGTATGATCTGCAGATATTTGTTCCGGGTGTTCTGATCGTTTTCTATGTATAAAAAAAAATATCTATCTATGTATTATATGTGGCAAGTACAATGGGCGGCCTTATCGCTTAGAAGCGATCTCTTCCAGGCAACCTTTGGATGGAAAGAATTATATGAATTTAAGAAAAGTCAGGGGGTGTACCACAGGTTATCTAAATATGAACATAACAAGAATACTAAAAAACAAATAATAAATATTACAAATAACAAAATGAATAATACACTACATAAATTAAAAAATAGTAAGTACCAATATTCATTCTTTTGGCAGGAAAAACTCCTTGAGGTCAATTTACATTCTCACGGAGTTTTTATAGTTCAGTTCAGTTCTGTTCATTTATTCGGAAACAATTTATATTGTGTATGAATGAATAATTAATACTTATAGCTACAAATACTTAATCTAAATAAATAATAAAAAATAGGTTAGTGAATCAAAAGCATACGTAATAATAACTACTTTCGTCTGATAAATTCGTCAATAGTATAAAAACACCCCTTCAGCAAAAGTTATGGTCAGTTATACTCGTAAATAGCACATGTTGTTAATGGACTCGAGCGAAACTTGATACAAATTTGTACAATATCGAAATACTTTTTTTACTAAAACACATAGACAAATGAAAAACAATAGAATTATGAATATTCAAAATAATTCTAAAATGTAAATTTTCTCTACAATATTCACAAAATTAGTTTTAAAAACTCTATTTAGTTCAAGGAGTTTAATAGCACATGTTGTTAATGGGTAAATTGTAAGACTCGAACGTAACTTGATACAAATTTGTACAATATCGAAATACTTTTTTTACTAAAACACATAGACAAATGAAAAACAATAGAACTATTAATATTCAAAATGATAAATAAATAATGCTGGACAATTCACACAGCATTATCTAGCCCCATGGTAAGCAGAGCTCGTGTTATGGGTATTAGATAACTGATATACATAATACAATATATTACATAGATAGATATTTCTTATTATACATAGAAAACGACCAGAACACCCGGATTAATTATAATTCTAAAATGTTAATTTTCTTAACAATGTTCGCGAAATTAGTTTAAAGAACTCTATTTAGTTCTAGGAGTTTTCCTATTATAGAAATGCTTTGCAGATGGCTGTCCGTCTAAGAAAACTTCGCATCATGTTGGTTTCTTAGAAGCTTTTTGTAAAAAACTTTGAAAGCCTTGCGTCCTAGCCTAGTTCCTATTAATAGTAAAGGAAATGGGTCGCATGAAAACACTCGGTAACATTGTTTGACTAATAACTTACAGATTGTGCAATTACTACATTCAGCTTTAGATTTTGAAATAAGCATATTTATTTGTAACTAGCTGTTTTCCGCGGTTTCATCTGCGTTAAATTCAAATTTCACATTTCTAAATTTTAATATAGCATGTTCACCGCGGATAGCGTAGCTTCCCAACGGTGAAATAATTTTTCAAATCGGTCCAGTAGTTTCGGAGGCTATTCAATACAAACAAACAAAAAAACAAACCTTTCCTCTTTATAATATTAGCTTGTAATTAAAAATGCATGTAGAAACATACAATAATAAAAAAGACACTAAAAAACTTTATTGAGTCACAAAATGGCCCCCGGCTCAGTATAATATTATATTTGACACGTCATATTTTTAATTATTGTTTGAACCATAGTTTTAACGCTACCTAAATCATAAGCTTATTTTTTATAAATGTATGAAGAAATACCTAAAATAAACATAGTATAGACACCATGTTTAAGATAGGTTGTTCTGTTAAATATGAGACAATATCATCTTTTTTTGTCAGCCCATTTCGCGTCACTACTGGACAAAGGCCTCCTCAAAACCGTCCACGCTACCAATCTTTACCAACAAATTTTCCTCTCTTCAGTTAACTTTGACACGTTTTCGGTTCTTCTTTAATAAAAAGCGACTCCTTCCAGTTTAATACTAATAATATAAAGAGGAAATGTTTGATTTTTTATTTGTTTGTTTGTAATTAATAGGATCTGAAACTATTGGACCGATTTGAAAAATTCTTTCACCGTTGGGAAGCTACACTATCCCCGATGAACATAGGCTATATTATATTTTCAAAAACGTTAGGGATCCTTACTAAAACTTCAATAATGTAACCCAAGGTGTAAAAAAATCACATAATAAAGTGAAATTCGAGTTTAAAGCGGGTGAAACCGCGGGGAACAGCTAGTCTCTTTATAAAAGCCATACCATAAAGTTCCCATTTCATGAAAAAGTAAATAAAAATCATATAAACTGAAAAAAATCCACAGCAAAGCCTCTTAGCAACACGTCAGGTGAGTCGATACCGCGTTACAACACTTGGACAGCTAACAAAGAGCTACAAAACAGCCAGAGGCGACATCAAAGTAGATGACATAATAGTGGCGTTCCTACATCCATAGGGTATAAGATATAGCACGTTGGAAGCAGTGTTTTAGGATACAACGGGGATCGATGGCGAGCATGCGCACAACGCGCCAGTGTTTCCGCCTCCACCCTCCGCTGAAGCTGAGTTCATTGCAACTGCATTCAGTGCAGAGACCGTTTAAAAAACCGATAAACTCCGCAATTCGAAATTTAAAAAAACCGGGTATTTTCGATAATGAGCGCGAGTGATCCACCGACAATCTGACCGGCGCACCAGTGGACGAAAACGAACCATTTAACGAACTATGAAGAGAAAAAAACGTTTTTACGGAACGTTGACCCACTCGCAATACCATATTACAAATTTTAATCATCTAGTGAAATAGTACCGGACAATATTAAAAAAAAACAGTTTTTCTCCGAGAGTTATCACAGTTTATTCAATTAAATTTTTTATTATACACGTATTTAACCACAATAATAGTATAAAAACCAATAATCACTAATTAGCGTTTATCACGTTTATAAATTAATTCCCAAGCAAATAAACCCAAACCTTACGAACGAAATTTTAGACTGATATTTAAATCCGAATATAGTAGTAATATAATAATAATAATAAAAAAATACAAATATAGCGTATTTACATTAGTTGAGAATTTGAGAAAGTTTATATAGCAAATAATATTTATAAAACGCAATATTAATATTAAAAAATACAAATTATAAACCGGGGATCAGTGATGTAGCCTTAAGAATGTTTTTATGACGGATGAACAATAAGTAATCGTCACGGTATTTCAGTGTACAAAAGGACTAAAGTGTGTGAGTGTTATGATTAAGTTGTGATATATTGGTCCTTGGAGGGCCCACAATGCTGAACATGTTTGATATGTGGAACTCAGTGAGCACCAAGCTGGAGGCCCAGAGTAATGTCCAGAGTCAGCAACCTCACACCTCAGGTGGGAGCATTAAAGGTAATTTCCAATTAATAACTGGCTAGTTTGCGTGTTTGGGGCAAATGGGACATTTGCGTATGAGGGGCAAATGGACCATGACGCGTCAAGGGTTAAAAACTGAATCAGGACGTCATGCTGTTTTTTTTTAATATTTAGTTATAACTAGCATGATCTTAGCACATGTGTCTATGTATGGTTAATAGGTGACAACAAAAACGTTTTGAACATAAGTCGAAATTAAAGTTAAAAAAAAAGTAATTAAGGAAGTAAAACTGTTACAATAAATGACAATTAATAAAAAAAAGTTTTTAAAAGTAAATGGAACGCTCTAAAATGTCGTCAATTGCTTCAAATACGCTCAGCCACTCGTTACAGCTTTATAATGAAGGTAGATTCGAGTTCTCGATGCGGAACCCTAAGATATGAGTAAGGCTCTTCACGGCTTCCAAGCGTGGGTTGCATGCGGTTGCAATATTTTCTTATATTTATTTTCATTTCTCTTTAAAAAGAATGTTTGCTTTGGAATACAACAATCGGCATTTTGAAAAATACGAGAAATCTGTAGCTCTTTGGCAAATAAAAAACAATTAAGAAAGCGTGAATTTTCGCAAATACATAATTAAAAATATAGAAAAAGAAAGTTAATATTATTAACACGTTGTACGTAAACTGTAAAAATCACGAATCTGCGAATAATCGATTCCCAAAATGGCGTGCACAAAACTATAAAAATTTAGATGTAGAAAGTTCAAAAGTATTTTTCCGGTGTATTAATATATGCGTAATTGCCTCTCATTCCGTTACGTAACCGAAAGTTAAGTAAGAAAGTGGCCAATTATCATTCGTGGTGTCTGTTTCGTCTGAGAAAGAATATTATGGTTTACATACGTTACACAATAAATGGAGGCGGCGGTAAAAAAAGACTCTGAAAAAAAGAGAATGTTAAAGATAAGCTAGGTTCATAAAAAAAATGACGAAGCCCAAATAAATTTAACTGGACTCTTTTAGGGTTAAATTTGTTTTTACAATATACATAAATAAGGCGAGAGATCTAGCTTTATTTTCGTATATTGTTTGTTTTATGACAATATAGAATAAATAAAAAAAACACAGCAAAAATTAGGTCAGTAACAATTAAAAAAGTAATGTCTAAGATAAGCTAGGTATTATAAAAAACCCACCAAGCCCCAATAACTTTTGCTGGATCTGAACTCTTTTAGGGTTAAGTTCATTTTTGTCCCTCTAGCTTTATTTTTGCATTTTGTATGTAATATTAAATACAGTTAAACCCACCAGCCCCAATAACTTTTGTTGAATCAGAGCTCTTTTAGGGTTAAGTTCATTTTTGCCCCTCTAGCTTTATTTTTGCATTTTGTATGTAATATTAAATACAGTTAAATACGGTTAAACCCACCAGCCCCAATAACTTTTGTTGGATCAGAACTCTTTTAGGGTTAAGTTCATTTTTGCCCCTCTAGCTTTATTTTTGCATTTTGTATGTAATATTAAATACAGTTAAATACAGTTAAATCCACCAGCCCCATAACTTTTGCTGGATCAGAACTCTTTTAGGGTTAAGTTCATTTTTGCCCCTCTAGCTTTATTTTTTTATTTTGTATGTAATATTAAATACAGTTAAATACGGTTAAACCCACCAGCCCCAATAACTTTTGTTGGATCAGAACTCTTTTAGGGTTAAGTTCATTTTTGCCCCTCTAGCTTTATTTTTGCATTTTGTATGTAATATTAAATACAGTTAAATACAGTTAAACCCACCAGCCCCATAACTATTGCTGCATCAGGACTCTTTTAGGGTTAAGTTCATTTTTGCCCCTCTAGCTTTATTTTTTTATTTTGTATGTAATATTAAATACAGTAAAATACGGTTAAACCCACCAGCCCCAATAACTTTTGTTGGATCAGAACTCTTTTAGGGTTAAGTTCATTTTTGCCCCTCTAGCTTTATTTTTGCATTTTCTATGTAATATTAAATACAGTTAAATCCACCAGCCCCAATAACTTTTGCTGGATCAGAACTCTTTTAGGGTTAAGTTAATTTTTGCCCCTCTAGCTTTATTTTTGCATTTTGTATGTAATATTAAATACAGTTAAATTAGGTTAGAAACAATTCAAAAAGTAATGACGAAAAAACAACGAAATCCAATCATTTCAAGACAAATTCAATTTGATAAGTAAACTCGATTACACCTGACGCTACAAAGGTTAAAAGTCTAAAAGCTTTTCGGATTCGAATTTCGAAAACCGGTGATTACAAAAACTTTTTAATTGATATTTCGAACGCACTTTCGCGAGCGGCCAGTTCTCGCCGCGTATTACACAAAAATTAAAAGGACATTCGCATTTCGAACGCTCGAATTTCGAATTATGAAAGCGCAAACTGCTCTACCGTACCGATCTCTGTGAAGTTCTGTGATAGTTCCGTAGGTAGCTGATATTCGTAAGGTCAGAAAAATAAGACATAGTGTTCTTGAAAAAAAAAAAATACAAATCATACTCCGATCAGGTGGGACGACCTGTGAAAGACTGGATGCGGCAAGCTGAAAACAGGGCGCTATGGCGCTCATTGGGGGAGGTCTATGTCCAGTAGTGGACTAACATAGGGTAATGATGATTTATTAAGAATTAGCAGCCCGTCCCGGCTTTGCCAGAAACCTTAATCTCCCAAACAGAATTAACCACGATTTGATAACCACAGACAACGAATGTACATGCAAACACACCATTATTATTATGTGAAAGCACTGCTAAAATCTGGTTTCTTTTTAATTCTTGCGTAATGGTATCTCTGGCCGAAAACACGTTTCGTTTATAACCGTTTTGTGCGAATTGAAAAGGAACCCGTTATTTGAGAATTCTTATTTCAAATTTTGAAAGAATTGCGGACCTTTGTTGGCGTCTCACGATTTGAATTTCGAAAATCTGCTGATGATGGCGCGTTTAGACGCGTTCCAGTAATTAATGTCAATTACTTGCCTGTAATTTTTTACTAATCTACTTTAGTTGTAACCTTTTTATTACACCAAAATGTACATCATTAAAGTCATTGAAATAGCTTTAAGAATTAGCAAGCTGAAGTGGCAGTGGGACGGCCATATCTCGCGAAGAACCGACAACCGATGGTGGGGTAAACGTATTCTAGAGTGCAGACCGCGACTCAGCAAACGTAGTGTAGGACGTCTGGCCAGGTGGGATGACGACTTGCGAAGGACTGCAGGCAGATGCTGGAAGCGGCAAGCTGAAGACAGGGCGCTATGGTGTTCATTAGGGGAGGTCTACGTCCAGCAGTGGACTGCTATAGGCTGATGATAATGATGTATATCACAAGAAAGTCTCCAAGCACATAGCTATTTCACGAAAATGCAACGTTAGACTCTGTCTACTTGGCTCTTGCTAATATTTGTCGAGTCTAAATTGATTCAAGATTGGTTCATAGTTTGTTATTTTTGCCACTTCATCAATTCAATGCATTGGTTGCAATAATACATAAAGGTGGTTTCATACTTTCATTTCGACGACCGATGTGGCGCGGTGGGCGAAGGTCCGCTTGCGACGCAGGAGGTTGCGGGTTCGATTCCCGCCTCGGAACAATTGTGTGTAAGATCTGCAGATATTTGTTCCGGGTGTTCTGGTCGTTTTCTATGTATAATAAAAAATATCTATCTATGTAATATATTGTATTATGTTTATCAGTTATCTAGTACCCATAACACAAGCTCTGCTTACCATGGGGATAGATAATGCTGTGTGAGTTGTCCAGCATTATTTATTTATTTATTTTATTTCATATATCACACAGTTTATTCAACCTTAGACGGATATTTGATTACTAAAGTATAAAATTATCGTTGATAAGCCTAAGTTCATTGTCAACCTATAGCAGTCCACTGCTGGACATAGCCAGCACACTCACTACACTGCGATCCCCAACCCGCATGCCCAGCGTGGGGATTATGGGCATTCTCCTTCCATATAAGCCTAAGTTAATATTGAACAAAGCCTTTGTCCACTTGAACGTCTCGTGGTACTTAAGTACCACAAACGTTTACCCCCGCTTACGTCCATGGTACAAAATGGCCTTAACTAAATGCCGTTTTCGGCCGTTGCCGGACTTCTTACACCAATTAATGCCTGCAAATACAGTTTCCTTCTTAAATATTTAATTACTGCCAACAAAATGGTCTAGTAGACTAAATTCTAAAATGGTAACATCACATTGATAAATTTTATCAATGTGATACCGTCTATATTGTTCTTTCATGTCCAGTCCATACTAAGGTTGCCTGGAAGAGATCGCTCTCAGCGATAGGGCCGCTCTCTATACTTCCTTTATTCTAATGTTTATTTCTGTTTTGTGTGGTATAATAATGTGTTTTCTATCTATCTATCTATATTATAGACATTTAAAACATTATAAAAGCTTGTGTAAAACGGGCTTTAGCAAAAAAGTCAATAATACTGCGAAATTCCGCTGATCACGAACCTTACGTCCTACGTCCGGTCTAATGGACGTAATATGACACTTTTGCAAATTAGGTCTGATTATTATTTGCAATCGTTTGCTGCAAAGTTAACGTTTCCTAAAAGTCGCTGATGTATAGGTAAAATACCAAGAATCTAAGCTTATGTACATAAGCAAGGCTATGTTGCCCATTCAGAATTTCTCTTTGATCTAATTTGCCTGTGTAGGTATAAATAAATGAATAAATAATGCTGGACAATTCACACAGCATTATCTAGCCCCATGGTAAGCAGAGCTTGTGTGATGTTTTATTACCTAATTAGTCGAAATAAGTAACTAGAAAGTGTTAAAAACAGTTAATAATATCGTAGTGCTTACGTTCAAGTGAAATATTCAACAAAATAGTGTCAAAAAAACTCTAAAAGTACTATTCATTCTTCAACGGTCAACGGTCAAGAAAATCGGAAGATCCTCGCACACAGTTCCAGCAAAGGACTTGAATCAACCAAAGGATCGAATCCAACGATTCTCAACGACGACCGTGACCGAACACAGCTAGGACGGAGTCAGTTCCTGATCAACATCATTTTAACCTGGGGAGTATTGTTATTCACTTATCATATTGACTAACTTACATACACAACACAACCCACATAATCAAAAACACTGCTCACTCTGTGTAATTTGTGAGACTTCGTTTTGTCTCTATTAGCTTGACAAATTGTGGAAGTTGAGTTGAGGACAAACCATTTAGCTTCACAACATTACACTTACATTACATTTACAAGACACTCAACAATAAAAATAACTGTCAAGTGCATGCACTTGCAATTTCACTGATACCCATAGTTACTTTGTTGTAGGAAACTTCTACAAAACAGTTCTGTCTGATCTTCCTATAAATTATAATTTACAATCATATTTTTAACATTAACAAATAAACAATGCTAATATTTTATGAATATTAATTTAACTTTAAATTTAGAATTAAGTTTCTGTTTTTAGCAATCCCTTGGTCCCAACTAATTTTATTATTGTACTTCACTTCTACTCATATTTCTACTGGACTTCTTTCACCATTGGTCACTGGGTTCTATTTAACCCATCAAACCTCAACTTGGTTTCTCACCTAGAAGAGGGTGACTTCGAAAGAACCAGTCTCTAATCACCTGTTATACTAATTTTAATTTTTCATGTAATTCCTTATTTCTTCTCTTATTCTTATTCTTCTTGAAGCTCACTGTATTCTGCTATTTTTCAGGGATTCACACATAATGATGACCAGAAAGGCATGTGACCTGGAGGCTAAGCTGAAGCTCGCTACAGCCCAGCTCAAGGAAGTCAGAGAGGACCGAGACAGGCTGGTTCAAGAGCAGGAGGATAGCGAAGCTGAATTCCTGGCTAACCTTGGCAGGATTCAATCACTCAATAGACAACTCGCTGAGCTCCATGCTCACCATGAAGATGCAGAGTCAGAAGTGAACCGATTGAATGCATGCCTGCGTTCCGTGGACAGTTGTCATGAATCCTATGAACTGGTGTTACAACACAATAAGGACTTACAGCAAGAGCTATCAGAGTGTAGAATAAAACTAGATATATTAGAGTGTAAGCCGTTGCCTTCAGCAACCAGTGTTTGTAGTTTAGACCTTCAAACGGAGCTTATGATAACTGATCCTAATATGTCAACGATGGATCTTACTTCACCATGTCGCCATGGTCATAGCCAAACACCTGTCATAAAAGGGAGCAATAAAATTAAAAAGTATGTTAAATTAAGTAATTTCATCAGGAAGTCAGAGAAAAAAATTAAGAAACAAAAACTATTGCTCAATAATGCTAAATTGAGCAAGGAAAAGTCTAAATGTAATCTAGAAGTAGAATTGGACTCCTGTTATAATTTATTAGGGCGTAACTCAAAAGATTTGAACTATATGTCTGAAGAAATAGTTAATTTAGAAAGGGCACTTCATGATGTAACATGTAAATATAACCAAGCCCAAAAACATGCCAATGACCACTATCTAAAAATGCAAGATACTGTGAACAATGACAGTTTATATATTGAAGTACGGCATAGCTGCACTCAAACAGATCTTGAGACAGCCACGGTGAAGAGTAACACTTTGACTAGAGACTGTGCTGCGGATGTAGTGCCCCCCTCATCACTGGTGTTACCATCCGCGCTCCTAGCGGTGTCGCCATCACCCTCACACGAAGACCTCTGTGATAGCTCTAGTAACAATTCAGTACCGATTGCACTCACTGAGGGTCTATCAGTGCGAGCTGCACCATCTCCGGTTAAGGAATTAAATCTAGACTCTAGTCAATATACCCGGAAAACTGTGATATACTCAGATAAGTTGGGTGCTGGGGTGGGTATTATGCTGAGTGACTTACTTGTACAAAATGTACTCAATCATTGCTATCCAAATTGTAATATAAATATAATTACTGATCGTATTCAGCAAGATGACTCTTTGAATAAAAACACAACTTTAATTGTTCAGCTAGGTGAAAGTTGTGTCAAGCGGTCACAGTTGATAAGGCTAGTTGAAGTACTTTTAGAAAAGATAGAAAATGGACTAGGGAAACTTATTATTTGCTCCTTCCCTTACTCAAAATCATTAACATCACAGCAAAATGAAAATTTATGTAAAAATAACATGCTGCTATACAATATGACATGTCGTCATAGTGACGTTTTAATTTTTGACACTAATAAATTTATTAGTAACACTTTTATAACAAGGGATACTATGTACCTTACCAAACAAAGTAAATTGATAATTGCTAAATTGTTAGCATATAATATTTTTGATCCCGTTATAAGTAGTATAACGCAGTTACCTGACGAGCCTGTGTGTGTAGTTAGTAATAGTACTAATGAGGGCATCAAAGCGACTGTGTCAGTAAATACAAATTTAAACTGATCACATCGACAATGGGAAAGCCAAATACATTTCATATAGTCCATCAGAATATACAAGGCTTACCCAGCAAAGTTCTAGAATTAGAACTATTTTTAAATTATCTAAATGTAGATGTTATGTGCATAACAGAACACTGGATTGTGAAAAATCAGTTACTTCCCTTTTATCATAACTATTGTCTTGCAAGTTCCTATAAAAGAAAAGCTGCAATACGTGGTGGCTCTCTGATTATAGTTAAAAATAGTCTTAAATGTAAAGAACGGAAAGATATTGTTAAACTTAGTATTGAGAGAACTATTGAACTTTCTTGTGTGGAACTGGAGCGGCATATCATAGTGTGTGTGTACCGCCCTCCCGACGCAAATCAGGTAGACTTTGAAAGTACTATGGAAGAAGCTATGCTAAAAGTATTTACTTGTAGGAAGGATCTCATTGTCTGTGGCGATTTTAATATAGATATTTTAGCGAATCCTCTCGCTGATAGATTGATTAATTTATTCAAATGCTTTAACTTACAACACCTTTTCAATGATCCGACTAGGGTAACCCTAACTTCTGCCACTTGTTTAGATAATATTTACTGCAGTCAATCTCCAACCAATAAAGCAGTAATTAAGCATTTCAAATCAGACCATTATGGTCAGAGTGTTAACTTTATTAATAATTTGAATGATAAAAAAACAGTTGAGGAATATACCTACAGGCCTATCACAGAGAGCCGTATTAGTAAATTTAAATGTAAAGTAGATCTAGCAGTAGCTAATATACCTTGTTCTGATGACCCTAATGGTTTATTTAACAGACTTTTTAATGTTATAAACAAAGAACACAATGAAGCATTCAAACTTAAAACATGCACAGTTAGAGATAGGGTCGGGTTTACTGATTGGGCCACTCCCGGCATTTACAGAAGTAGGAATAGGCTATACGATCTCTATGGTGCTAGAGAAGCTATGTTACATGACCCTGCGTTTCTTTTGTATGTAAATAACTACTCGAAAACATTTAAGAAAGTCTGCAACACAGCAAAATGCCTATTTTTGAAGAATAAAATAACAAACTCATCTAATAAAATAAAAGCGACATGGAGACTAATAAATAATGAAACTGGTAAATCAAAGCCACGTAATAGAGAAATAAAGTTAAAAGTTAATAATTCAATTCTTATAAATGAAAAAGATATTGCAGATGCTTTTGATGGATTCTTTGCTGATATCCCTAAAATTGTAACCCGGTCTCTCAATTCCTCTGCTTTAAAGGCAGTTGAATTATTAGAATCATCTGTTGAGAAATGTAAGGAAGTCTTTATCTTTAGTCACGTAAATGGTAATTACATTGTAAAAACTTTTAAATCTATAAACATCAAAAATACTGAGGATCTCTGGGGCATTTCAACTAAAGTACTAAGTTCAATTATTAAGGAAGTGGCTCCCTGCTTGGCCCATATTTTCAATAATTGTGTAGACGCAGGAGTTTTTCCTGATCTTATGAAATGTAGTAAACTGGTTCCTCTTTACAAATCTGGTAGCCATACTGATCCGGCCAATTACAGGCCAATTTCAATACTTCCTGCAATAAGTAAAATTTTCGAAAAAATTATCCTCTCTCAGTTGACTTCACACTTCAACCTTAACAGGCTGTTTCATAAAAATCAGTTTGGCTTCACCAAGGGTAGATCGACAACCGATGCTGGCACAGTTCTATTAAAGCATATATTAGATGCCTGGGATAAAGCAAAAAACGCTATTGGTGTATTCTGTGACCTTTCTAAGGCTTTTGATTGCGTGGATCATGGTACACTAATTAGAAAGTTGGAACACTATGGAATTAGTAACAAGGCACTGGACCTTATGCAATCATATTTAGCTGATAGAGTTCAAAAAGTAGATATTGGTAAAGAAAGATCTAGAGGATCAAAACTTGAACTAGGCGTCCCGCAAGGATCAATATTAGGTCCTTTTTTATTTTTAGTATATGTAAATGATCTTCCGTTTTTAGCAAAAGATCTTTGTGATATTGTCTTATTTGCTGATGATACTTCATTGATTTTTAAAGTTGATAGAAATAAAGATAACTATGACGATGTAAATAATTCGCTTTCACAAATACTAGATTGGTTCACCGCCAATAACCTACTACTCAATGCTAAAAAGACTAAATGTATAAAATTCATGCTACCGAATGTAAGAGAACTCTCAACAAAAATAATGCTGAAGGATGAGATTCTTCACCTTGTAGACTCTACTGTATTCCTAGGGTTACATATTGATTCTTCTCTTCAATGGAAGTCGCAAATAGAGGCTCTGGCAGGTAGACTTAGTTCAGCAGCTTATGCAGTTCGAACAATTAGATATATTACCAATGAAGACACAGCTAGGTTAGTTTATTTCAGTTACTTCCATAGTATTATGTCTTATGGTATTTTGCTTTGGGGACAGGCAGCTGACATCCAGACCATATTTGTTCTTCAAAAAAGGGCGGTACGCGCTATTTATAAATTAAAGCCACGAGATTCTTTGAGGGAATTATTTAAAAACATTAATATTCTGACTGTAATATCGCAATACATCTATGAAAATCTAATGTATACCCACAAAAATAAGGATAGCCTTATGAAAAAGTGTGATGTTCACAATAGAAATACAAGAAACAAGAACAAGTTACACATCCCATCATTTAGATTACACAAGGTAGGGAAATCATTTATGGGCAATAGCGTGCGCTTCTATAATAAGCTTCCATCTGAAGCAACTGAGCTCCCTATTCGTAAATTTAAAAATTACATAAAAATAAATCTCATCAAGAAGGCTTTCTACTCCATAAATGATTATCTAAATGATGTTAATGCGTGGCCAGATGTCGCTCAGTTTCGCACCGACAATAGTATGTAAGTAATTTGTTATTGTGCATAGCTTTACTTAAATATTGACATGTATCGAATCATACTATATTTAGACTTAAATAGGCAAATAACCATGTATTAGACATATAAGAGATGAACATGCTAGTGGTTTCTTTTTCACTTCTTCCACTAGTGGACAAAAAATTGAAGTGAACAGTAAAATATTTTATTTTTGATAATAATTTAATGTATAAATATGACTTGTCTAAGTGCTTATTTTGTAAGCCTAAAGAAATAAATGATTTTTTACTTTTACTTTTACTTTTTACTTTACTAGATAACTGATACACACAATACAATACATTACATAGATAGATATAGATATTTTTTATTATACATAGAAAACGACCAGAACACCCGGAACAAATATCTGCAGAGCGTACACACAATTGTTCGGCGGAATCGAACCCGCAACCACCTGCGTCGCAGGCGGACCTTCGCCCACCGCGCCGCATCGGTCGAGGTATAGTTTCTTTAGAATTTTTTTAGTCCGCGTGCTAGTGTTTTCTATTTCACTTCTATCTATAGAAATAGAAAAACTTTATTTATAGCAATAACAAATTTACTTAACACTTTGACTGCTGAAATCACACGGTATGTGTTTTCTACAAGTGACAAATATGCGTAAATCCACACTAGCGCAGCGGCTGAGAAAATACAGATCTGTGTGACTCAGCACAGCCGTAATATTTTTCGAATGAAACGCATGTGCGGCGCAACACAACCGCTGTGTAGAGCGGCAGCACGAATTTTTTAGGTTAAAAAAAAGATCGCAGTCGTCGAAAAAAATCGCAGTCAAAGTGTTAACTAATTCCTTACTTACCTAACACCATAAAGACTATTTAACTACTAATTAATATAAAAAAATACTTAAATGCTACAAAATGGCGTCCGACTCAGCATTATGTTGTGATAGCCAATGTGCGTATCAATTACCACTTTATTTCTTACTAGTTTCTACCCGCAGCTTCGCATGTTGTTTCTATGAAAACGTTTGAAGGTTAAGTCTATACCAGGGGCACTGTTTTATGGAAGGAAAAGTGGCATAATTATGTTTGATTCCAGGCTTACTAATAAATAAATAAATAATGCTCGACAATTCACACAGCATTATCTAGCCCCATGGTAAGCAGAGCTTGTGTTATGGGTACTAGATAACTGATTTACCTACGTATATAATACAATACATTACATAGATAGATATTTTTCACTATACATAGAAAACGACCAGAACACCCGGACCAATATCTGCAGATCGTACACACAATTGTGCCGAGGCGGGAATCGAACCTCCTGCGTCGTAGATGGACCTTAGCCCACCGCGCCACATCGGTCGTCTATTAATAGCTAGCTACATCTATAAAAAACCGAAAGACTGCAGGTAGATGCTGGATGCGGCAAGCTGAAGACAGGGCGCTATGGCGCTCATTGGGGGAGGCCTATGTCCAGCAGTGGACTGTTATAGGCTGATAATACCTTTAGTTTATACTAATATTATAAAGAGGTAAGGTTTGATTTTTTGTTTGTATTGAAAAGGCTCCGAAACTACTGGACCGATTTGAAAAATTATTTCACCCTTGGGAAGCTACACTATCCGACGTAAACATAGGCTATATTCTATTTTCAAAAAAGGTAGGGATCCGTACTAAAACCGTGCGAAGCCGGGAAGGTCCGCTAGTTTAATATAATTTTGTATTTGTATTGTAGATAATTTCTATTAATTTTATCAGTGGTCGTCCATCGTCTGCCCTTTGTATTTGCATAAATTGATAATAAAATAATATATAGCCAGTGTTTATTGGTGTCCCACTTATGGATCTGATGAAGGTTCACAATATATTGCTTGCGAACGAGAATCGGACATAATATGGTGATTCTTTGTTCGAGACGACCTCTGTGGCGCGGTGGGCGAAGGTCCGCCTGCGACGCAGGAGGTTGCGGGTTCGATTCCCGCCTCGGAACAATTGTGTGTACAATCTGCAGATATTTGTTCCGGGTGTTCTGGTCGTTTGCTATGTATAATTTAAAAAATCTATCTTTGTAGTATATTGTATTATGTATATCAGTTATCTAGTACCCATAACACAAGCTCTGCTTACCATGGGGCTAGATAATGCTGTGTGAATTTGTCCAGCATTATTATTATTATTTTTCCGCCTGCGACGCTTGAAGGAGGGTGCGGGTTCGATTCTGCCTCGGGATAAATGTCTATACGATCTACAGATATTTGTTACAAGAACCCAGAACACCCAGAACTAATACATATTTGCATATTGTACAAAAATGTGTCCCAAAGCGGGAGTCGAACCCACCGAGGTGGCCAAATACCGGTTAAATCGTACATATAATATAATAGATAATTATTTATTCGTAAAACTTACATTTAAAACAGATTTGTAAAAACGTACACGAATTGGCGGCCTTATCGCTAAAAGCGATTTCTTCCAGTCAACCGAAGCCTAAGTTAAAATCAAAGGATTGCAGGTGCTCAAACTAAAATTAAATTAATACAAATTAAAATAATCCATATACATAATTATACGTGGCTTTATAATTAAAGCCACTTAACACTTTGAGTGCTGAAATCACACGGTATGTGTTTTCTACAAGTGACTAATATGCGTAAATCCACACTAGCGCAGCGGCTGAGAAAATACAGATCTTTGTGACTCAGCAGAGCTGTAATATTTTTCGAACGAAACGCATATGCGTCGCAACACAACCGCTGTGTAGAAGGCAGCGCGAATTTTTTAGGTTAAAAAAAAGATCGCAGTCGTCGAAAAAAAATCGCAGTCAAAGTGTTAAGTAGCTGAAAACATGAATATATCTTACTCCTAGGGTAGCCTATGACTTAGGCATATATAGAAATAGGTGCAAGACATGTTAGAAGCAAAATACGTCGAGAAAAAGTTGCCTGGCCAAGACCCATATAGCCTAGTGCGTGCTCAAACCATCTTGGTACTTGCAAAACCTTCGAGGTTTAATGACATCGCCGCCATTTTGTTTTTTACGCGCACGCTATTTAGTGTCATTTTTATTGTTGGAGGGTTTTGACTGGTGTTGCAATTGGATGTGTTTATGTTTGGGTAAGTTAGGTAGTGAATGAATTTCTGTTTAGAGGAATGTTTTGAAAGGCAGGAGATTTTCTAAAGGTAGTTCTGTGTGTTGTTAACATGTTTAATGAATGAATGAAGTATTTTTATTATGAAAGTACAACAAAGAATTGGCATAAAAGTACAGTTTTAAGGTTTATATTACTATAGACTGTAGAATAAGTTAATTAAGATTACTTATACTTTGAATGGTCTGAAATAAATGATTATTATTAAAACTTGTCCTAATCCAGACAACAGACAAAAATTTAAATAATGTTGTACATGTCATCGTAGTTTTTCTCATCTTTGATTGGCTTAGGTAAACTATATTGCTGTTTTAAGTTTTCAGAGCAAAAATAATACCTTTTCTTGATAAATCTTGCGAAAACGTCAAGTATCAAGACTGTACGGTTGCGGTCAAGCGTTTATGCTATGCGCATGCGTGTAACACACCTCTGGTACCTCCAGCACTGACATGATAATACAGGCTGCGTGAGCCGGCTAGCTGAGCTTTGTTTAGAGCTCATTTAAGTTTTTATTAACTATTGTTATGTATGTTTAAGAAATTAAATCATCATCATCATCATCTACCTATAATAGTCCACGGCTGGACATAGGTCTCCCCCAATGAGTGCCATAGCGCCTTGTCTTCAGCTTGCCGCATCCAGCATTTGCCTGCAGTCTTTCGCAAGTAGTCAGGCCAGGTGGGCGGCCGGAGGGCGTCCTACACTACGTTTGCTGAGCGCAGTCTCCACAAAGAAATTAAATAATATCCCAAAACTGTTCGATATTTCGACGGGACTGGAACCCGCGACCCTCCCCTCAGTACTGGGATTTTAATTTCTTAAAGATAACCCCGAGTCTTACAAAAACTGGCAGCAATAACAGACAACAGCATGGTTATCTCAAACAAAAACTTCAACAATGCATAATTGCATACGCTTAGCAACGAAGGTTCAAATTCGAGTTCAAAAAACGGATGAGAGACGAATGAAATATTTCGAAATCAAAAATTGTTTTGAACTTCTGTTATTCGCTCTGGTCCAGTGTCATAAATAAAAATATTTAGCTCCATAATATCTTTATTTACAAAAAATATCTAAAAATACGTAAGAAACGTAAACTATTTCTACGCAATTTGTCTATTACACCAAGCGAGTGACTAGAGCCAGTAACTTGCCCAATTCAAACGCGTATTGAATAAATTATTCGCAGTATGTGATGTCATTGTCATCAAGGATAGGACTAGAAGGGACTACGTCTACAACCTAGAGTCCGTGCCAAGTATCTCTGCGGCTGGTGTAAGGGTGTGTAAGGGGGACTCCAACATCTCGTCTAAAATTCAAAAGTCAATACCATTTATTTCCATCGGTTTAAATAATAAGCACTTAGACAAGTCAAATTGTATCTCTTTGTCTCCGAAGCCAAACTAACCTGCACGTGGTACACCCCGCTAGATAACGAACTAGTAGCAAGCTGAAGTGGCAGTGGGCCGGCCATATCTCGCGAAGAACCGACGGCCGCTGCGGCAAACGTGTTCTTGAGTGGAGACCGTGACTCGGTAAACGTCGTGTATTCATATTCATATTTATTTATTCCATAAAACAATATACATTGTGTGCGGAAACTTAAAATAAATTATATTATGTAGGACGCCCTCCTACCAGGTGGGATGACAACCTGCGAAGGACTGCAGGTGGATGCTGGATGCGTCAAGCTGAAGACAGGGCGCAGTGGGGGAGGCCTATGTCCAACTGTGGACTATCATAGGCTGATGATGATGATGATGAAATTATCTGAAGGTTTTTTTAAATGACTTATTAGAGTCTCAAGGCCGCCCCCGTTCCGCTTGTCAATTGAAAAACCATTGTCACCTTGCGATATTGCGAAAATGTAAAATCGAGATTACGACAACCACGGAAGGTTGAATTTCACTTGATTGTTTGGTGCGCAAAGATTTTGATGTTGGCAATACCGGATTCGTGTTGATGGTCACCCTGTATATCCAATCCGTTTGCAAACTTCGCGTTCAAATTAAATAGGTACGTTCCATAGTGTTTTGGTTGTCGACATAGCTCTAAGAATTAGCAAGCTGAAGTGGCAGTGGGCCGGCCGTATCTCGCGAGGAACTGACAACCGCTGGGGTAAACGTGTTCTTGAGTGGAGACCACGACTCGGTAAACGTAGTGTAGGACGCCCTTTGACAAAACAAGATAAAAATACAAAATAAGTGACAATTTGGCGGTCTTATCGCTCAAGAGCGATCTCTACCAGACATCCGTCGATGGATAGGATCGTTGGATTGTGTGACATCTGTGCTTTGGTCGTTATCTAATACTTCAAACATATCTATGATGTACCTATATCAGTCATCTAGTACCCATAACACAAGCTCTGCTTAACTTGGGGCTAGATGATGCTGTGTGGATTGTCCAGCATTATTTATTTATATTTGAATGTCTATTTTTTTTTTGTAACATAAATTTGGCATAGGAGGATGTATTTTAGTGGTGTATGAGCGGTAGCGTGCAGCATTAATATGCTGCAACCTTTAGCTCTATGAATTGAGTTCATTAGACCTAGTCTAGTGTGAATGAATGAAAATTGCTGACTCATACAAAGTACCTACCTTACAGAATGGAAGACTCGTTATGTACTTATGTAGTTTGGAGCCCTGAGTTAGGTTAGTATCATCATCATCGTCATGCTATTTAAGTCCACTGCTGGACATAGGCCTCCCCCAATGAACGCCATAGCGCCCTGTCTTCAGCTTGACGCATCCAGCATCTACCTGTAGTATTTCGCAGGTCGTCGTCCCACCTGGTCGGAGGACGTCCTACACTTTGTTTACCGAGTCGTGGTCTCCACTCAAGAACAGTTTGCGTCAGCGCCACAGCCCACTGCCACTTCAGCTTGCTAATTCTTAGAGCTATGTCGATAGCTTTGGTTGGAGAGGCTATAGGTACCATCGCAAAATTGAAAATATGTACGGCAACATCATAGACGAAACAAAATATCAAAAAAAAGAGAAAGAAGTACCTACACTACTAAAATTCTGAAGGAAGTTAACAATGCATGTGTCTTAACCTGAACTAGGTGAAAACCTAGTTCAGGTAGTCATTTATTGGTAAAGAAATTCAGGCACATGCATTAGTAGTAGTTCAAAGAACTTTCAAAGAATTGATGTAACAGCTGTTAAAATTTATAAGACTTCATACAATCTTCTACAAGACAAACAAAACCTATGCGATCAAAATAACGCATGTGTCAACTGTCAGATGCACCGCACATTCGCGGTATTGCGCGCGCATTCATAGATAGACCGGCCTTGCGTGTGTTGTTCAACTGGTGACACACTTTTGAGTTGGCTTGACTCCGCCGCGTCACTCGATGTAAAACCAACCCTATCTTATTACGTTTAAGGTCAAATTTGGCGTGGTGTTATCAGTTACAGTTTTAATTGAGACAACGCGCCGCGTCCTATCGCGAAATTTCGAAATTTGAATTTCGAGTTTGGCGGTTTTTATGCCGGTGTTGTGGCACTCTCTTGGTTGAATGTTGATAGATGTTGATTTTATTTGTTTATTTTGTAGCTCAGTTTATTTATTTATTATATTATGCATCATAATTACACTGTAATTTAAAAGAAAAATTATTTAAAAAAACAACTGCACCAACGCAGTGGCAAAACCTTATAGCAAAAAACTACTGTAGCATAGCTACTATCAATTTATGTAAATACAAAACATGAATTGTGGACCAGTTCTTACAAATAACAGATATAATAGACACTTCAATGTGTGATTTTTAAGGAGGTAAAGTAAATTTATGTGCTGAGGTTGTGAGTCGCTTCATACAAAAATCCTGTATACGGCGGTGGCGCGGCGCGACGGCGGCGGCGTAGACGCAAAATTTATTGTCATTTCAGTTGAAGTGAGTCCTACCTAACTGTCAATAGTTAAGCATTTTGCCCGACCAACAATAATTACGCCCATTTGGCCCAGTCTTAAATTATTTATCAATAAGGTTGGCTTACCCACTAAGTAAGTCCTATAAGACACTTGACGATAGACAGCCTGCTGTCAAATAAATAACTTATCGTATAAAAAACTAAAATGACAGAATCTAACGAGATGTCGTATCACTGGTATCACCTTATAAGTAGGTACTAAGCCAATGTGCCTATTACGTAGGGCTCCAAGGTTGCGCGTGCAGCGAGAATTTGAATTTCGAACGAAAATGTTCGTTGCTTGACTGGTTCTTTTGTAGGTCGTCATTTTTAGCGGGAATTCATCAGTGAGAATCTTTTTTCAAATTTCGAGTTTTCTCAGAGGTAAAATTATTTGGTATTGCCTGATACTGGCCAAATCGTATGCTACTTTATACTAAAAATTTAACTTGAAATGGTAAATTAAGCATATTATTAACTTTATTGTATATAGCCACCTAGCATTTAACTTTAAATTTATGTTGCAATACCCTTGCAGGGTGCATGTTGGACTTATATATATTTTTTAAGAACTTTTGTACACATGTAAGCAATAAATCATTGAGTATTGAAAAAAAAAGGTTTTACCTTTATTTAGCTTATGTAGATTGCGTTGTGAAGAAGTTTGGCCAAAGATAACGTCAAAACTACCACATATTATTATATTCTATTGAATCATTCAGCTAGTACAGAAATACATGTCTAAAAACTATGTAGTCATAAGTACAGGAATAACAATAAATAAAAAATAAAAAAATGCTGGACAATTCACACAGCATTATCTAGCCCCATGGTAAGCAGAGCTTGTGTTATGGGTACTAGATAACTGATATACATAATACAATATATTACATAGATAGATATTTTTTATTATACATAGAAAACAACCAGAACACCCGGAACAAATATCTGCAGATCGTACACACAATTGTTCCGAATAAAATTGATATAATCGATACTGGATGGTTCGGGCTGAAATTTTACACAAAAAAGATCTGGGCCTAGATTATCACAATAGCCAAAATTTTTAAAAGTATGTTATTAACACGAAAGTCATTCATAAATTTATTAATTATTTTTTTTATCTTTAGGTGGTTTACCTCCCTTTTGACGACCTCTGTGGCGCGGTGGGCGAAGGTCCGCCTGCGACGCAAGAGGTTGCGCGTTCGATTCCCGCCTCGGAACAATTGTGTGTACGATCTGCAGATATTTGTTCCGGGTGTTCTGGTCGTTTTCTATGTATATTAAAAAATATCTATCTATGTAATGTATTGTATTATGTATATCAGTTATCTAGTACCCATAACACAAGCTCTGCTTACCATGGGGCTAGATAATGCTGTGTGAATTGTCCAGCATTATTTATTTATTTATACATTTATTCATTATTTTTTTTATCTTTAGGTGGTTTACCCTTTTTAGGATTTGTTCCTAAATGAATTGCAATTAATTTTTTAATAATAAATAACTATTTTATATATAGTAAACGAAAAATAAAATAAAATAACGGGATATTTACTGATTGACATGATTTGATTACGTAATACAAAACCTAGAAAACAGTACCTACAAAAAATTAATGAATTTGATAGTCGGGTTGTCGTATTACTTTTTTAACTTGTGATGAAATGAATGAATGATGAAATGAAATAAATTTATTTGACACGCCACTGGATACATTTAAAAAACATTATATGATAGCTAAAACTACTAAAGTAAACTTAGTAGATCAGTTTTGGGTAGTAATATTCTACCATTTTCTACCATAAATCCTTCCCAATGTTTGCATAGTACACTTTCTTATTACACAACTGAACAGACAAACCTTACGGTTTTCCTCATTGCAACATTATTCAAGGGAAAGTGGTGACGAATCTTTGGGTTTATTGGTGACTAGCAGAAGCCCGGGGATTTGCTTGCATTTTTCAGGGGTAAAAAGTTGTCGGTTAATTTAAGCCAAGAACTATAGCATATATTATCTTGATTCGTTTGAAGACCGATGTGGCACGGTGGGCGAAGGTCCGCCTGCGACGCAGGAGGTTGCGGGTTCGATTCCCGCCTCGGAACGATTGTGTGTACGAACTGTATATATTTGTTCCGGGTGTTCTGGTCGTTTTCTATGTATAATAAAAAAATATCTATCTATGTAATGTATTGTATTATGTATATCAGTTATCTAGTACCCATAACACAAGCTCTGCTTACCATGGGGCTAGATAATGCTGTGTGAATTGTCCAGCATTATTTATTTATTATTCGTTCAGTCGATTAGCAATCATGCAACTCATGCTGATAATTACATAATTCTAAAAATCTCTTTCAAAAGAAATAAAACGACCAAATTCATGTCTTTTTAAAAATTCCATCTTATAGTATAAAATTTTACATTAGTTTTTTTATACAGGGTTATCTTTGTATGGATTAAAGTGTAGGTAAACTAAAACCTGAGAACCTCAAACTGCAGCTGCAGGCTGCAAGCGACACTACTTATTACCATGCATCATCATCATCAGCCTATAGCAGTCCACTGCTGCGGACATAGGTCTCCCCCAATGAGCGCCACAGCGCCCTGTCTTCAGCTTGCCGCATCCAGCATCTACCTGCAGTCTTTCGCAGGTCGCCATCCCACACAATGTAATTTATCTTTTAAAATGTATCGTATTTATAACGACATCAAGTGGAACATGTTTACCTACGGTGGAAATAAATAAACTGATAAACCTGGTCGGAGGGCGTCCTACACTACGTTTACCGAGTCGTGGTCTCCACTCAAGAACACGTTTGCCCCAGCGGCCGTCGCTCTTCGCGAGATATGGCCGGCCCACTGCCACTTCCGCTTTGTGCGCGACACGCGGCACTGCGGCCTGCAGCGCCAGTGGTGTCGCGAACCGTGCTTAGAAATAGAAGCAAACGCGACCACAGGCAGCACTGCGGTCAAACGCAGCCGCTAGCCGCAATGTCGCTTGCGGTTGCAGTCTGCGGCCCATCTCGGACTTGTACCTTTACAGATACCCCCCACATTACGGATTTAAAGTAACCCCCCACTTTATAGGTTTAAATTAACCCCCCAAGCCGTAACTAAGAAATAACAATACAATACAAATACGCTTTATTGCACATCAAACACAGAAAAAAACAGTAAAGAACAAACAAACAAAGATACAGATGCACAATGGGCGGCCTTATCGCTAAGAGCGATTTCTTCCAGGCAACCTTTGGATGGACAATAACAATTTTAGATAATAAGCAGATAACACTTTAAGTAGCATTTATCAACGTCGTAGATAACGTGCAACGTAACCACGAAGTGTTAGTGCAAACAGAATGTCTTGCAGTTGCGTAACGTGGGCCGAGCTACGTACTGAACATACTGTAATGTGTGATGATATCATTGACTGCCATAGAGCAAAAGTAAGAGATAATAAATAAATAAAATAAATAGCTTTATTGTTCCAAAATTTATTTATATAAATAAAATAAATAAATAAATAATGCTGGACAATTCACACAGCATTATCTAGCCCCATGGTAAGCAGAGTTTGTGTTATGGGTACTAGATAACTGATATACATAATACAATATATTACATAGATAGATATTTTTTTTATTATACATAGAAAACGACCAGAACACCCGGAACGAATATCTGCAGATCGTACACACATTTGTCCCGAGGCGGGAATCGAACCCGCAACCTCCTACGTCGCAGGCGGACCTTCGCCCACAGCGCCACATCGGTCGTCTATATATATATGCTATTTTATTAGAATTATCCTAAGATGTTCCTAAAATTAAAATTCTAAATGGATAAGTATTTTTTCTCGAAATACTAAAAAAATTGTGTAATTACTAAGGAATTGATTTGAATGTCTGTTTTTAGTTTTTACTACCACTCGATAACAAAAACGAGACGACTGTCAAATTTCAAGAATAAAAAATACTTCGTTTTTACTAAGAAGTAGTAGTGAAGTACAATCAAAAATGGTAGTGAAGAACCGGTTTTTACTGTTAAGTAGTAGTGAAGTACAATCAAAAATGGTAGTGAAGAACCGGTTTTTATTGCCAAGTAGTAGTGAAGTACAATCAAAAATGGTAGTGAAGAACCGGTTTTTACTGTCAAGTAGTAGTGAAGTACAATCAAAAACGGTAGTGAAGAACCGGTTTTTACTGACAAGTAGTAGTGAAGTACAATCAAAAATGTTAGTGAAGAACCGGTTTTTACTGTCAAGTAGTAGTGAAGTACAATCAAAAATGGCAGTGAAGAACTGGTTTTTACTGTCAAGTAGTAGTGAAGTACAATCAAAAATGGTAGTGAAGAACTACCAAACCAGACATTACTGCAAGACAGATTCTTATACAATACATCATCAGCTGTAAGTTTTGTCACTAAACCGAACGTAACATACAACATCTGGAAAGACTATGCTACTTTTTCCTTCATATCACTTGAACGTCTATTTCGGAAAACCCTCTGATAAATTAAGTCTATACTCGGAATTATTTCTAAGAACGATCTGCTGCGCTGCAGTGGTAACGCTACCGAGAAAAATGAGCCAATGGCCTACTTTTCCATGAACATGTTCGGGACAGAATTAGTTTTATAATTTAATTGTTATAAAAAACTAGAAATGTACTTCAAATTCCTTAATTGATTGAATTGATTGTTATAAAAAACTATAAATCTACTTCAAATTCCTTAATTGATTATTATAAAAAACTATAAATCTACTTCAAATTCCTTAATTTATTGTTATAAAAAACTATAAATCTACTTCAAATTCCTTAATTGATTGTTATAAAAAACTATAAATCGACTTCAAATTCCTTAGTATTTACAAAGTTTTTAAATTTTTCGGGACTAATACTTATCCCTCATAAATAAAATGTTGATGGGACCAGATCGGGATTATTCTTCTTACAAAGCGAAAGTTTTGCAAATCGATTCATAAATTCATGAATTGACGGAAAAATCGACGAAAATACATTCACAAACCTTCACCGCTCTAGGCGTCCTAACACTACCTAAGTAAATAAGTTAGTTAGTATTTAAGTACGAGTTTTTTTACATTAATATTGTTATAATTAATATATATTATGTATATGTTATTCAGAAGATTATATATACAACGAAAGATTTTGCGAAACGGTACATCATCACGGTTTTAGTACGGATCCCTAACTTTTTTGAAAATATAATATAGCCTATGTTCACCGGGGATAGTGTAGCTTCGAAACGGTGAAAGATTTTTTCAAATCGGTCCAGTAGTTTCGGAGCCTATTCATTACAAAGATAAAGAGGAAAGGTTTCATTTTTTGTTTGTAACAAAAAATGAAACCTTTCCTCTTTATAATATTAGTATAGAAGACCTCACAATTTATTGAAATTCGTTCTAGAGTATATTTTATCTCTGATTAACAAGACCTTGTACAGTATAACGCAGCATGTGGAGCTAAGCATTTGTTGGTAGTTTTAAAAGAGATCGTAAGGCTGGAGGAATAACTTAAAACTTATATGGACGAAGACAGATGGTCATTGACCTTAGTTTTTAACCGATGAAAACAAAAGAGGAGGTTCTCTGTTCGGCTATATGTGTTTTTTTTATGTGAGTTGGTAGGTTTTTTTGTCTATTATGTACCAGGTGGGATGACGACCTGCGAAAGACTGCAGGTAGATGCAGGATGCGGCAAGCTGAAGAGAGGGCGCTATAGCGCTCATTGGGGGAGGCCTATGTCCAGCAGTGGACTGCTATAGGCTGATGATGATGATGATGAGAGGAATTTATCCCATTTCATCGTATTTTGAACTCAATCCTGCGCTTACCATATCCAAATAAATGCAAATATAAATAAAAGTTTTAATTAAAACTCCCGCCAGTCTATTTGGATACGGACCCGGATGCAGACGACATCCAGGTCAGCTCTCAAACGTACAGACCGACATGTTTTCTATATAGATGTACTATAGTGTATATTTGTGCATGAATATTTGCAATATCCCCCAAACGGATTGGTCCACGTGGGAGGAAATATCCGAGAAAAAGTTTTAAACTCACAAATATACTATATAATATTATAAAGAGGAAAGGTTTGATTTTTTGTTTGTTTGTTTGTATTGAATAGGCTCCGAAACTACTGGACCGATTTGAAAAATTCTTTCACCGTTGGGAAGCTACACTATCCGCGGTGATCATAGGCTATATTAAAATTTAGAAATTTGAATTTAACGCGGGTGAAACTGCGGGAAACAGCTAGTTAATTATACACCCCACAAAAGTCCACCCTTTTAATAACCCAAAAGTCACGATAGGTCAAGCAAAGCTACCACTTTGACATCTTATGTCACTGTCAAATAACACCAGTCAATTACCGAACGTAACCAGTAATTTACTAAAGATAAAATTTAATAACTCCGCGGTATTTTATTATTATTACGTACTTGTTGTATTGTTGTAAAATTGTTATGTTGTTGCAACCTTCGATAATTTAATTATGAAGACATGCGATGTTTATATGTACTTACATAATTTTAGGAAACCTATTTAAGGCGGTACCCTCGAGGTACACTAGCGCCACCTTTGTCCTTTCATCGTATTCATCATCATCAGCCTATATTAGTCCACTGCTGGACATAGGCCTCCCCCAATGAGCGCCATAGCGCAATGTCTTCAGCTTGACGCATCCAGCATCTACCTGCTGTCTTTCGCAGGTCGTCATCCCATACCTGGTCGGAGGGCGTCATACACTACGTTTACCGAGTCGTGGTCTCTACACAAGAATACGTTTGCCCCAGCGGTACTCTCTTTTTAGGGTTAAGTTCGCCTTTGTATAAATTTTCTAGAATAAGTTTGGTGTTATGGTTTTCGTGCAAGAAGTATAAATAAATAAATAATGCTGAAAAATTCACACAGCATCATCTAGCCCCAAGCTAAACAGAGCTTGTGTTTTGGGTACTAGATGACTGATATACATAATACAATACATTATATAGATAGGTACTTTTTTATGATACATAGAAAAACGTCCAGAACACCCGAAACAAATATCTGCTGATCGTAAAAACATTTGTCTCGAAGCGGGAATCGAACCCGCGTTAAAATTTATTTTATTCCCGTCGCTATATAAATCATAGATAGATAGATAGATAGAAAACACTTTATTATATATATCAATACAGAACTAGCTTAGAATAAAAGTATAAAGGGCGGCCTTATCTCTTAGAGCGATATCTTCCAGGCAACCTCATCAATTAGACTTTACCCCACTAGTGGGAAACAGTGGGCATTGTACAGATCCTTTCTCATTACAACCAGTACATTATCTAACTGGTGAAAGTTGCTCACGACTTTTCGGCGACTCTCGAATTTTATACGCGATTATACTTGCTAGGGCTGTCATCTCTCAGAAAAATTACTAATTAAGTATAAATAGTAGATTTATTCATCACAAATACATAAATAAAATACATCTATTCTAATATATTAAAAATAACCCTTTATTCTCCTGGTCGCGTTATAACTTGAAAACTGCTTTACTGATTACATTCAAAATTATTTTATTTTAAATGTTTGCTACCACTTAAACGTCCAAGCTACAATCGTTGCAAATTTCTCCGGCCAGAGTAAAACTCGTTAACTGGCTAACTTCTCCCTAATAGCTTGGTTCTGTGGTCATAAATTGTCACTCTAATACCTGTTCCGTTGGTAGAATGACAAAAAGCAAGGTTCCAATACAAAAGTTTCCATAGACGAATTAAAAAAAAAAAAAAGTCAACACTGTGTGCGGTGGCCCAGGTAGGTAACAAGGTAACATTAAAAAAATAAAAAAATTGCACAGAAATATCCATGCTGTCGAAGCCGAACTCAAAGGCGTAGGTAGTACAAAATAAAAAATCTATACATCAAGTGAAATCATTCTAAGTATTAAGGTTTTTGCTACTACCATATATTATGTTACTAAGCCTCATCCCGGGCTTAATTTCTAAGAGAGGGAAAACTTTGATAATGCTCTAAGGGGGAAAATTGGAAGGCTCTTAAGGGGGGGAAACTGGGATAAGGCATAGGGGGCAGCCCTATAAACTATGTGATGATGTCATAGAAAACCCCCAAACGAAATTGCCTCTCTAATAGATGGTTGTAGAGAACATGATGTTTGGTTACGCCTTGAAATAAGCACTCTTTTTCATAATAATGAATAACTTTGAGTTACTATTATTAAATCTCGGTAAATTTGAGTTACTGTTATTAAATCTCGATAAATTTGAGTTAATGTTATTACATTTTTGCCTAATTAAATTTTATTATGGGCTACATTGTTAATATTGCCCATCTTTACATTGTTAGGTGCTAACACAAATGTATAATAAATTAAATGTAGTCGTTTTGAAAGCAATACAATAAAATCTAACCTCAATAAATAAATAATTTATTTAGTTATAATAAATAATTTATTCATTTATAATAAATAATTTATTTATTTATTGAGGAATAAAACGAAACTGAGAAAATAATAATATATAATGCATTCTATATTATTATTTCTTATACGCTTTTTTAGTATTTGCACTTATTTTTCGGTAGGGTATAAAGTACTTACTTAACCTATAAGTTTTACTTACTCTACGTTTAGAACTACATCCATGCAAAATTTCACCCAGTTCTTTTCAGCTGGTCGATTCAGATGAATTGGTGAGTTCAGTAATAAATAATATATATAATAAATGACTTGTGTTGTTAATAATAATGATAGTTTAACAAGTTCTACAAAAAATGTTAAAAAATAACTAATTTATAAAGAACCTCTTTTATATTAGGTACTAGCTGCGCCCCGCGGCTTTGCCCGCGAGGAAATCTATGTGTCAAATGGTTTATAAACCTTCCTCTTGAATCTCTCTATGTATTTAAGAAAACCACATCAACACCCGTTGCGTAGTTTTAAAGATCTAAGCATACATAGGGACAGACAGCGGGAAGCGACTTTGTTTTATACTATCTAGTGATATTATCCTGTCAAAATAGAACTAGATGTTTTTAAATAAATAAATACAGTACAAAATCTTTAGTTTTGTAAAAAGAAAAATCTGACTTCGCATTTTCCCGAACGAAATGAATGAACAAAGAAAATTTTCGTAGCGACTACTACGAAACGCTACGAACTGCTACGACGTAGACCTTTTACCTAATTCTTATAAGAATAACGTTATTTACTCCATTTTCAAACAATCCTTTTTCACTACATAGTATAAAACAAAATCGCTTCCCGCTGTCTGTCTATCCCTATATGAATGCTTAGATCTTTAAAACTACGCAACGGGTATTGATGTGGTTTTTTTTAATAGATAGTGTGATTCAAGAGGAAGGTTTATTTTTTTATTTTTTTACTCCATTTTTAAATAATCCTTCTAACTACATAGTATAAAACAAAGTCGCTTCCCGCTGTCTGTCTGTCCCTATGTATGCTTAGATCTTTCGAATTACGCAACGGATTTTGATGCGGTATTTTTTAATAGATAGAGTGATTCAAGAGGTAGATTTATCAACCACTAGCTGCGCCTAGCTTCGCCCTCGTATTTTTATGAAATGTAGCCTATGTGTTATTCTGATATATAAGCTATATTTTTGTAAAGTTTCATGAAAATCCATTCAGTAGTTTTTCCGTGAAAGAGCCACAAATATTACATACATCCTCACAAACTTTTGCGTTTATAATATTAGTAGGATAGGATTTGACACAGAGTTTGACGCGGGCGAAGCCGCGGGCCGCTTGTCTATACTTAATATTATAAAGAGGAAAGGTTTGATTTTTTGTTTGTATTGAATAGGCTCCGAAACTACTGGACCGATTTGAAAATTCTTTCACCGTTGGAAAGCTACACTATCCGCGGTGAACATAGGCTATATTATATTTTCAAAAAAATTAACATAAATAAATGTAACCCACGATGTAAAAAAAATACCTTAAAAAATCCAATACCCGTGCGAAGCCGGGACGGTCCGCTAGTTTTAAATATTAGAATTTTCGTTCGCTTTATAAATCCCACGAATATAATACAAAAGAAGCGGTTTATAAACATCGAGAACTTTCGAATGGTGAAAGTCGCCGAAAATATCTCTGTGTCCGTCTGTTTGTATGTGTGCGTAATCGGACAAGCGTTCGAATTATTATGGGGTTCTGTACAAAAAATTGTTCTTCCAGATATACAATACAATACAATACAATATAAAAATACTTTATTGTACACCAGATACAGATCATTATAAAAAACATTACATGCGACAAGTACAATAGGCGGCCTTATCGCTTAGAAGCGATCTATTCCAGGAAACCTTTATTATATTTCTTTATTATTTTTCCAGTTATTATATTTATAGAGGTACCTGTAGATTGTTAGCAGCAGTCTAAAGTTAGCTCAATAATAAATTCGAGATCTAATTTGTTGATATTAGTTGATTGTAATTATCTTCGTTATTAAAGGCTAGCTCCGCCCCGCGGTTTCGCCCGCGTGGAAATCTATGTATCAAATGGTTTATAAACCTTCTTCTTGAATCACTCTATCTATTAAAAAACCGCATCAAAATCCGTTGCGTAGTTTTAAAGATCTAAGCATACATAGGGACAGACAGCGGGATGCGACTTAGTTACATATGTTTAGGGAAAATAATATTTTTTGATATGAAAATGAAAAGTTTATTTCTTTAAGCTTACAAATAAGCACTTAGACAGGTCATATTTTATACTATTAATTATTATCAATTAAATTATTTTATAGTTCACTTCAATTTTTTGTCCACCAGTGGAAGAAGTGAGAAGAAACCACTAGTATGTTCATAACTTATGTGTATGAAGATTAAACCTGTTGAAAAGTCGGGATTAATGGGTAAATAAACGCGATAATTACCCGTTAAATTAGTACCTATTTATTATTAGGTGGTTCAGATCGCGTTAGTTTAACACTTCGAGTGCTGAAATCACACGGTATGTGTTTTCTACAAGTGACTAATATGCGTAAATCCACACTATCGCAGCGGCTGAGAAAATACAGATCTGTGTGGCTCAGCACAGCCGTAATGTTTTTCGAACGAAACACATGTGCGGCGCAACGCAACCGCCTGTGTAGAGCGGCAGCACGAATGGCTTAGGTTACCCTTGATTAAGTTGACAAAGCCTACGGAACCCTAAAATAACATACGGAAGTAGATAATGCAGATACATAGACTGTTTACTATATACTATGGAATATTTATATCTTATGTAACGACTCTTAATTTTAAATAATTGATCTCATAGAATTACGTAATGCGCTTTCCAATCTTTTATTCATTGCATATTAATAATTGATAAATTTATTGATTTGGTCTTTTCCATATTTTTTTTATGATGTTGGACAATCAACACAGCATTATCTAGCCCCATGGTAAGCAGAGCTTGTGTTATGGGTACTAGATAACTGATATACATAATACAATACATTACATAGATATATATTTTTTATTATACATAGAAAACGACCAGAACACCCGGAACAAATATCTGCAGATCGTACACACAATTGTTCCGAGGCGGGAATCGAACCCGCAACCTCCTGCGTCGCAGGCGGACCTTCGCCTACCGCGCCACATCGGTCGTCATAATGAATGTATGCCTGCCAAACATCATCATCAGCCTATAGCAGTCCACAGCTGGACATAGGCCTCCCCCAATGAGCGCCATAGCGCCCTGTCTTCAGCTTGACGCATCCAGCTAGATTTTGTGCCTGCCAAATATAAATCCTACTAATATTATTAACTTGAAAGTTTGTATGTTTGTTACTCTTTCACGCAGAAAGTACTGAACGGATCGGGCTGAAATTTTGCATACATGTAGTTCCATGCCGGGAATAAAACATAAGGTACTTTTTATCCTATAAACCAGTTCCCATGGGATAGGAATAACCTTTAAACGCTTGTCTAAGGAATAGACAACATAGCATAGATATATATTTTCCCCCAGCTTCGCCCTCGTGAAAATCTGTTTCAAATTGTTTATAAACCTTCCTCTTGAATCACTCTATCTATTTAAAAAAACCGCTTTAAAATCCGTTCATCATCATCATCATCAGCCTATAGCAGTCCACTGCTGGACATAGGCCTCCCCCAACGAGCGCCATAGCGCCCTGTCTTCAGCTTGCTGCATCCAGCATCTACCTGCAGTCTTTCATGTCAACCTTCTGAAGACGACCGAGGGTAGTCGAGGAAATCAATAAGGAAACCGACCTCGCCGACCTCTATGGCGTAGCGGGCAAAGGTCAGCCTGCGACACAGGAGGTTGCGGGGTCGATTCCCGCCTTGGGACAGTTGTTTGTACGAACTGCAGATGTCTGTTCTTTCTGTCTTTCTGTACATGTAGTGTGTTGCCTATGTGTTGTTCTTGAGTAGAGACCAGGCAAATTTAGTGTCGGACGCCCTTCGACCAGGTGGAATGACAACTTGCGAAAGACTGCAAGGAGATGCTGGATGCGGCAAACTGAAGACAGGGCGCTATGGCGCTCATAAAGGGAGGCGTATGTCCAACAGTGGACTATTATTTACATATTCTACACAGCGTACACAGTTTGTACATAGGCGAGCATAATGCTACATAGCATTATCTACCTGCTAACATTTGGGTAGTGTGGACAACAATTTACTAGGTAGTGCTAGAATACAGAACTTACTTTTACTGACAAACATACTTACATAATACAATATAGGTACTAAAAACAGATTAAAAGGGCCCAAGTGATAAAATCTACTTTAAAAAAGGGTTAAGAAGGACCCAAGTAAATACATAAATACATACTATAGATAATAGATAATACTATAGATAACTATAGATAAATAAATACTGTAAAAAGAGATTTAAAAGGGCCCAAGTGAAAGATGAGTAGGTGCAAAAGAACTTTACCTATAAGTAAATAAACACAATCGGAAGTAGATATTATCAGCTTTATCACGCGACAAACTGTAGAAAATGAAAACAAAACATGACAACACAGCTTTTACGTAATACCTATCACCAGAACAACCTGACCTATCCTTCTTTTACAGCTATCTTTGAATGCTACTAAACTGGTGGGTCGAATTAAAATGGTGGCTTTTCAAGATGGCGCACGGTACGGGACATGTGGATGACGGAAACGCACGATGTTGGCCGAACGCGCTTCGTATGTAGGTCACACGGACGCACGCACACAGAGGCGGTATCCTCGTGATAGCAAACTTTTTTCGGGCAGTGACACACTGCGGGCGTGCTATTTATTTGCTCTTGCGTTCTTACTTTCTTTTGGGCAAATATTTTTTGCAGTTGAATTTTTTTTTTTTAATTATATTTTTCTATACCTACAAAATCTTTATGGATTACCATTCTACAATAAATAATGCTACACGGAAACAAAGATGGTAAAAATCTGGGATTTTTAATAAATTTAATATATTTATTATTATTATATATTATACAAATTGCTTAGATATTAGTAGGTAGTCTAGTAGTTGCCCGGTTGTAGATATGAATTGAGTAGGGGTAGTCAGTCAGTCAGAACACGTGATGATTTATTGCAAATCTCCAAAAACCAAAATCAAACCTCTGGCACCCCTTTGTAACCCTTTGTAAGGGATGCAGTAAGATCTGTTGACCTGTATGGTAAGCTGTAGATACAATTATTTACTGCTTACTATAAATCATATTTAATACCAATTTATTTCTTAAATAAAAGAAAAGCATGACGACCAAAGTTCTAGTCAAAAATTTGTAGTGTCTACATACAGAAGCAAAATAAATAGGTATCTTAGAATTCTTGAACATAAAAACAAGAATTCTATACCCAATCATTGATAGCACTTAAAAATACGGCATTGACCAAATTCAGCCGCATCTAAACCTAAGTACCTAGTACTCGCAGAATACCTAAGTTACCAAGTCACAGATTAAATGCAGTTCCAGTAGTTACTGCGCATTTGACTAACAAATTATAATGCATGAAGCACCTTGCTGATTTGCCAATGACTTATTGTTTTGATTTACATCAAATTGTTTTCTTTGTCTGTAAAACCATATAACTTTATGACAGACTTCTATAAGCAGCCTCGCCACTTGGAAATTTCGAAAAATTAAGTTTTTTAACCGTAATAATTTCTGGGTTGCCAGCAACTACTCTAATATCTGAAGAAATAAGTATATTTTATTTAATAAGTTGTTTGGTAATATTTTTGTACAAATACTGCTAAAAGCAGTAGCAATATGGACGATTATAGCATTGGCCGAATAGATACTAGTTTGGTCGGTAGCACGTAATGCTCATGGACGCCCAGGTAGCTACTTGTTTCGCTTGTGTGGATGTCTAATGACTATGCACCTCGGGTTTTACCGTGAAGTTTACTAGTTTTGTAAGTTTTGTGCCAATGAGGTATTTATTTTTATTTATTTGGAAGACACTTACATAGACATTACAAAGAGTTACAATATGGATTTACATAGACCAGTGAAGTCCACTATTAACAAATTTAAACATAAAACTAGTGAAAAGATCGTCAGTTTTAACATAGATATAAATACGTTTAATTAGAGATATTTATTTACTTAAGTCTTCGTTTTTATATCCGTTATTTTTCTTATTATTCTATAATCTTTGTTTTGAAAAATAATATCTTACGTTTAATGTATAATTCTATCTAAAAATTTTGTTTTGTTTTTCAAATATAAAGGATCCAGTTACAAATTCGGCATTGAAACTATGTACATTATAAATCTTTTAAAGCTTTTTACTGGTGACTTTATTTATGACAATTTTATTATTGGTTCTTGAGTGTATAATGATTGAAGATGGTAAAAGCTTTAAATCAAACAAATTATCCTCTCGCGTTACACTATAATTTGGGTCGTATTCATCATTTAGTTCACAATGTATATTGACTGAGTTGATGCATAAAACAGTTGTGATTCGAAGATAAACTATTCTTAGAGGAAATTATTATTGTTGGAACTGTTTTTACCATCAGCGATTGAGTCGATGGAGATAGGTTTATTATTGGATAAAAGTTTTTTAGTCTTGTCAAATAGAAATGTAACATCGTAACGTGTACGTTAGAAATTATTGTAATTGACCCACTTACAAGACTATGCTAAAGTTAAATGGGCATTTTGTTGAAATTAAAATTTTATTTGGAAACACGAACGGAAAATGATTAAAAAGTGAAATAAACTCTCTCTAAAGACTATTCACATAAAACAAAGTGAGTGCTTTTGATAAAATTCATATAGTTTCTTCCACGCGAGTAAATCTAAAGTGAAGTAAAACTACATAAAATCGTTAAACAATAGGAATGCGCTGAACTGTTTGCGATGATGTCAGAATACAGGACAATAGGTCAGTAGACTTTAGATTGCTGTGAACTTGTTTTAATCCGTGTATCCTTATCCTGGAAAGTTTGACTGACTTTATTGTATACACATTTATTTCTTTTCAGTTTTTTATCACCAAGCGTAAGTGCTGAAAAAGTAAGAAAAAGAAAACGCGACATAATCTAAATCTGAGGAGTAGAAGGAGAAAAGGGAGGCCTTTGCCCAGCAGCTATAACAGCTATAACGGCGTAAAATAAATAATAATAATAAGCTAAATCTGGGTTGTACCTATTTTAACTGTATTATACCTATGTATCCGTATAAGTTTTAAAGTTATTGTTTAAAGGTTAGTGCCTTTTTACTCTGGGAGTTAAGTATTTTTTTAATTCGTTTTGGGAAATCGTTTAGGCCGTATCAGTTAAAGTAAGATAAAGATACTGCTAGTTCAACAAAGAACTTCTAAAGAAACGTTATAAACTTGACGAATCACAAGGTCATTTACCAGAAAATTATTTTCCTTCATTAACAACATCACGAAAAGTAGTTATTTCCTTTGTCGATACAACTCAGAATATTAGCTATGTTCTGAGTCATATCCGCAGGTACAGAAGTTATATACATAGTTACTATATACAATGTATATAATCTGCTATGTTCCCACGTAATAGCAATAGATATATACAGATAAAGGTAGAGTATTGTGTTAGGTCAGGTTTCGCAACAGGTTTAGCATTTTATTCGCGTTATTTGTTATGCAAATAACTGCTTTGAATGACATAATTTTCAATGCGTGTAATTATGGACATTATTTGCGTATAAAATCTAGGAACATTATATTGAAGTTGAATAATACTTGCGAATCAATGTGTAACTTAATACTGTTTGGTCAACTGTAATTTGATCATGCTTATTATCGTAGAAAAATTAAAAAATATAAATTATATGTATTTTAATGCAGACAGGGAGAATATGTTTAAAGAAATTTGAATATAGTAATAGCTAATAAAAATCCAGTCCAGTGTGTCTGATGCTTTTCACAATTTAATGAAAGATTTCATAATCGATAGATAAAATTATGCATTGTTACTAAATTATTTAATAAATCATTGAAATACTATTAAAAAGCATGGATCCGTAAATCCATACGTATATAATTCTGAAATTCTACAGTTATGATTAGTTTTATAATTGTCCGTTATGTCTAAACACCAACCTCAATGTCAAACTATGAATCCCAGGAAACCTAACACAGTCCATTTCATTTGCTAAAAAACCCTCAAAGAAAATGCCTTTTCAGCTTTTAAAAAAGTACTCATTAGACGTATGAAGCCCGCATTCCACAAAAGATTAGGCCGCACACACACACACGCACAAATATGTTGTACACGTGAATGCGACGTCACTGGTGTCCACGTGTGTGTTCACTCACACACGTAAGCGCAAGTAACTGCCTAGTGATGTAATGCCGGTGTTGACGACGAGCAGACATTTTTTATGGTCTGTGTGTGACGCAACTTTTTTATAACCGTAGCGGTGTTAGGCCGTTTTCATATTTGTTTTACGGTTTCTTGGGTTCTGTATGATTTAATAAGACTATTTAAGATTAAATCTTTTCTTTGTTTGAATTTGACTGAGTAGGTAAAGTACTTTCTCATTAAATTATATTGGGTGTTTAGTAAAAAATAACAGTTGACATCCCTGATTGGAATAGTTAAGAAGATTGGATTAAAAATTTTGAATTTTAATCTATGTATTTGCATCTAGTAAAGACCCGATATAATTATTTTCCAGGTGTTATTCCCGAATTGGCTAGAGCTCTATTATTTTAATGTATCTATTATTTTAATTAATAATAATATAAAAATGTATTATAATAATTTTTTTCCTATTTACAGGTAAGCATCGACACGGAATTCACACATAAAACTCTTATCATGACACACTGGAAAGCTACTGGTTCGTATTCAAAATTATTCATAAAAAAATATTTATATTCATAAAACAATATTTCCAGAAATTTATGGCCGATGAACCATAAAAAATACGGGGACAATAAAATAATGTAACCCAGTGTACAACGTACCTTATGATGCACACACACACATAGAAGCCACGTATAACTGTAAAGCAAGGCTGACACACACGCGTAACAAGGACAGGTCAATGCACTCCGTTGCCTTGCACGAACATAGTCGCGATATACGTAGCTGTGTGAGTGCAAGCGAGACGACAGTGTGTCGCGGCCTTTCGTTATACCAGTGGGAATCCCTCTACGTAAGACAAGGATGACGCCATAGCGGGTGAAAAAGATAGCCATATAAATATTATGACTGCTAATTCACTTCCTTCGCTGTGATGCAATAGCAATTTGAACAGTAAACTATCTATTTTGAGACAAATCTAAGATTTATTTATAGATTTTGAATGATTGCATATTCTGTTATCAAAATATTTACTCCGGAATTAACATTCGATCCGTGAGAATTATTCGTTGAAACGAATGTTATAAAATTGAGACCAGATTTATCTGAAAATTTTGAAGATACTTTCAAATGAAAACTTCTGTAACTTACTTCAAGCACATGATGGTAGAAAAACCTGTAATATTCTATACCTCTAATTATTGGGATTTTGGAATATTAGATAATTATTTCTTAATTTAAAAAAACGTTGGCTCTCTACAAGACAGGAACTCTACATTCTGGGTAAATAAATTGTCAATACTGCCATCTACCGTCGGGTAGCTAAAAACACCTCTCAGGCATCGGCTTTTATATTTTTTGGAACTCAAGAATATTTTACTACAATAGGCATGACATTACTTTGCAATACAAAAGGTGATTCTCATTTAGTTTCGTTTAGAATCTTATCCTTAATCCCGAGGAAAACGATTAAAATCCAAAACTGGTGCCCTACTTTCAGTTCCCTGAAAAATTCCTCTTGTGTCGCCTTTTCGACGGAAAAAATCGGTAGGCCGAAGAAGCGTGCCAAACATTGTGTCATTGAACTTTTCAAAAAGCTGCCAAGCCCACTCCTAGCCATTCAAACATGGACTCAAACGCTTGCACAAAACGTTCAAAATTCAACGCCGCAGTTATCTATAAAAGTCCAATTTTGAAAAACCGTCTATTCACATAGGCTCTTTCGTTCGAAATACAAAAAATGTAAAGACCCACGCTCACTAGCGCAGTTGTACATAAAGAAAGTATGTAAGCTTTCGCTGTGTGGAGTTACACAACCTTTCTCCTCTCTTTCTCTAGTACTGTAGAAACACTCTGTCTCGTTCTGGCGGACTGTTATGTAATAACGGTAGTTGCGATTTTAGCGGCGTAACATTTTTCTGAGATCCGCTATGTCGGTGCATTTTGAATTTTCCGATGCACTTTTCCAAATCTTACATAATTTTTTTCTAACAAGACTCTTGTTCGTCGGTCAGTCCTGAATATTACGTGTAAAATGCATCGTCATACACGCATAGGTCTATAAATAAACTTCACATGACAAAACGCATGTACAGAACGCACGTGTAAGTATGAAGGGAGGAGGTATGCCTGTGTGCGGCGGGTACGCCTGTGAGGCTCGGCCGGCACATTTCCTAGTTGTTCCCTCGATGGCCCGCTTGCAACATCTCGGTGTGAGCGGGTCCTAATATTTTTATTCCGCGCGCATTTTTGAAAAAAGAATTGTTTGTTTTTCGGGTTGTGTTGGTGGCCAGACACGTGATAGTGTTGTGTACTGTGTTGGATTTTTTTATTTTGGAATGTACAAAGGTTTGTTGCTATGTACAACTCGGTGTTCAATATTCTTTCTTTTTTTTTGTTATGGCAAGTTCAAAGATCTGACGTGTCAACATCACCGTTAAATAGAATAAAAAAAACACCATAAAAAAGCCCCCGGCATTGATTATTCCGAGGATAAAAGAAAATCTTTTACATAATGTACTACATAAATTCAATACCTTTCAGTTTATATAGCTGATGGAAATGAGAAAGAATAACAACCAGGTAAAAAAACATAATAACAATATGAAAAAATTGCAACCACGCCTGTAATAATGTAGGCAATTAAAAAAAATATAGGTATCCTAAGCTGGTGCCTGTGTTTTTGAACAACATAAAGGAACGTGGAATTCAATACTTATTTTGTATATTCGAATATTTCTGAAAATACAGAAAAGAGCTTTTCCATTTTCCCCCTGCAGAAAATATTCACTAAATTCTTCCGACTAGGTATTATTATTTAAATAATTTTTAACAAAACCCAAAATCTACCGGGCCATCTGTATTTTATTTAATGTAGATAAGTAGGTAAGGTGGCTATTAATTTACAAAACATATTTTAATAACTCGTTTAATCAAACAAACATAACAAAATGCGAAACTACTGGACGGATCGGGATGAAACTTCGCAGAGATGTAGTTCTGGACCTGGATTATCGTAAAGACTTTTTAATATAGAAAAACGAGTGAAAACCGCGAGCTGCAGCTAGTTCATTAATAATGCAACTACTCGTTACGGTAAACATTACTGTGCGTCTAACGGGATAGCTATGATAGTTTTCTTTCCTTATGAAGGAATCGTGTGTTTAAACTACTAATAATTAAATATTATTAGTATCCAAGTAAAGAAATCAAATACTCATCATCATCATCAGCCTATATTAGTCCAATGCTGGACATAGGCCTCCCCCAATGAGCGCCATAGCGCCCTGTCTTCAGCTTGACGCATCCAGCATCTACCTGCAGTCTTTTGCAGGTCGTCATCCCACCTGGTCGGAGGGCGTCCTACACTACGTTTACAGAGTCGTGGTCTCCACTCAAGAACACGTTTGCCCCAGCGGCCGTCGGTTCTTCGCGAATCAAATACTAATCGACAAAATATTTTTTTATTCAGCCTGATTCGTCCCAATGCTGGGCAAAGGCCTCCCCCAAATCTTTCCACTCAGTGTGGTCACGCGCGAAGAAATACATACGATATAGACAAAGAAATAAATAAATAATGCTGGACAATCAACAGTGCATCATGTAGTCCTAAGCTAAGCAGAGCTTGTGTTATGGTTACTATCGTACCTACACATTTGTCCCGAGGCGGGAATCGAACCCGCAACCTTCTACGTCGCAGGAGGACCTTCGCCCACCGCGCCACAGAGGTCGTCAAAAATAATGACTCCATTCAGGAAAAGCACATGGCGGATACTTCAAAACCATATTGGAAGCTAGATAAAATGATATCTCGGTTTCCAAGTATAGATAACACATACTATATTTAAACACCCCAAGTAACATTTTGGACCTATAACTTAGGTTTATATCACTAAAAGGTTGAGTAAACGTCGTATAAAGGTTTTTAGCGTACCTACGGGTTCTATAGAAGCGTTTGGTGAAACGTTTTTGCTCTGTAAGCTATAGAGCCAAATTATCCTATTACCTGTCGATGTAAAGGTTTACTTCACCATTTTATAGAACCATTATAGAAAGGTATTATAAACGTTTCAAATATGCCAGTACAGAGCAATATTACTCTATAGTAGTGTTTGATTCACCTTTACGTATCTAATTTGCTCTATAAGGTTTCCCTGATTACCGTTTTATATATTGCGTTATAGCAGTGATGAATATCCAACAATAGAACCATTTAGTGACATCGTGGTTCCACAAATCACTGCAATAGTCCATGGTCTTTAGTAGTGTTAACGACGCCAAAATAGAGCATTTTTGCTCTATAGCGGATATTTCATCACCTTTATAGGCTTAATTTACTCATGATGGCGCCGGAAACTTTGTCATGAGTACTATAGTTGGCCAATAAGGGTTACGGAGTTACCATTTTGCTCTATAGTACAAAACTGTGGTACCTTTAATATTATATTAATATTTTATTTTATTCAAAACTCAATAAACCGGAGGCGCGTTAAAAATACTAAATAAAAATAGTACTAATCTATCGGTAAAACTTTTGTCGCACGAAAATTTTGCAGTATTGAACAAGTTATTCAATGTCAAAATAAGATAATATAAACTAATCACGTTACAATCCTTGAACTGAAATTACTTTACACAGATAATTTATTTTTTCGACCGCGCCATCTGCCGATGCCGAAAGAAAGATACATATTTGTGATGTATTGGAATTACGGACTCTACTATAGAACAAATTGGCACTTTAATGGTAACACGAACGCTACTACAGTATAAAATGACACTAAAGTAGCGTTACTGTACCCACTATGTCAATAGATTGTCATACGATTACCACTATATCAACTTTATAGAACAAAAATGTCACCGCTAACACTTCTACAGGTCTACTATGTCACTTTTTGGTGATATAATTGCGCCAAATCGGCTTTACTCGACCTTCTTTGGGCCTCTATAGTACCAAAAGTGGTGTTTGAGATACGTTCTATGGACTGCTATAGAACCAGAAATTGTTACTTGGGACACTACGAAATAAAAACTTTTTATTTGAAACTTATGGGTAGTTTAGAACTTCTTCACTTATGTAGCAAATTCTTACATAGATAGATAGAAAACACTTTTTTATACCACACAAAACAGAAAACAATACAGGAATAAACAATAGAATAAAGGAAGTATAAAAGGCGGCCTTATCGCTGTGAGAGATCTCTTCCCGGCAACATTTGGATGCACTGGACATGGAGGAACAAAATAGACGGTGGTACTTTAGTAAATTACATATTAAAATAAATTCTTGCCAGAAATAAAGAGTCACTTCCGCATAAGGGAAGGTAGGTTTATTATTTCTATCGAATCGAAATATATCATAATTGCATCAAATAATACCGATCTTAAATCTCGATAATATTTTACGCGGAAGTGACTCTATATTTCGACTAGATTCACGACTGAAAGGTCACAGAACCATTTTTTTTTATAGTTAACTAGCAGACCTTCCCGGCTTCGCACGGTTTTAGTAAGGATCCCTAACTTTTTTGAATTTATAATATAGCCTATGTTCACCGCGGATAGCGTAGCTTCCCAACGTTGAAAGAATTTTTCAAATCGGTCCAGTAGTTTCGGAGCCTATTCATTACAAACAAACAAACAAAAAATCAACATTTCCTCTTTATAATATAGACCTTCGTTTGACCATAATCTAACCTGATGGAAAGTGACGATGTGGCCGACGATGTATCAAGAAGGTCTAGACTCTAGAAGATATATACCTATTCACTCTTGTCTTGAAGAGACCTAGGTTGTCAGAAGTACTTATCTTTTGATTCTACAATTCTACGATGCTCTCTTACATTTTATTCAATCACCATCTACTGTGTTAATTCATAAATAAACTAAAATGAATTTTCAATAAAAAAATTGCGTCCTTGCAAAGCTATTCCGCCACACAATTTCTGACAATTCCACAATATCTTATCTGGCAACAATGCACCGCAAACTTGGGAAAACATTGCAAGGGGAATACTCCGTTCCTTTCCTACCCATTGTGTGACACAAAGCGCGAGTGAGATGGCAACACGATAAAAGATGACCTATTTTCAAGCCACGTGGTCTTTGAAAAGCCTATAGTTTTCCCGCGATAAGTGAGGGGACGGTTTTGAATTTAGAATAGAATAGAAACGTCTATGGTTTCAAAGGGGAGCGCGTAGGGGTCAAAATTAGAACCCTCTTTGACCATTGAGTTGTATTTGTACTGTTTTGACAGAGAGAACGGGCTTTGAGTAAAATGTAGTAAGTAAGTAGTAGGACTTAATATTTTTAGTTGTAATTGGTGTCAATTAATATGTATGTCGCCAAAGCTAAACTCATTGGACAGGACTAAAAATGATAGCATCCTTTTTATTTAGATCGTTATGAATGCCGGCATCATTGCATTCAAATTATTTCTGACTAGCTGCGCCCCGCTATTTCACCCGCGTGGTGATAGATATTTTGGATAATATAATATATATCTTTATGAATTGTAGCCTTTGTGTTATTCTGATATGTAGGCTATATTATTGTGAAGTTTCATTAAAATCCATTCAGTGTTTTTACGTGAAAGAGTAACAAACATCCATCCATACTTACAAACTTTGACGTTTATAATATTAGTAGGATTCGTTTTTGCGATATCTGAATTGACGCCATTAATTTAGATATAAAAAGAAATAGTTGAGATTAATCAGCCAAAGGTCTGATTAATCTCAACTAAAAATAATCAGTATCATTATCAGCCTATAGCAGTCCACTGCTGGACATAGGCCTCCCCCAATGAGCGCCATAGCGCCCTGTCTTCAGCTTGCCGCATCCAGCATCTACCTGCAGTCTTTCGCAGGTCGTCATCCCACCTGGTCGGAGGGCGTCCTACACTACGTTTGCCGAGTCGTGGTCTCCACTCAAGAACACGTTTGCCCCATCGGCCGTCGGTTCTTCGCGAGATATGGCCGGCCCACTGCCACTTCAGCTTGCTAATTCTTTGAGCTATGTCGATAACCTTGGTTCTCTGTCGGATGTATTCGTTACGAATCCTATCCTTCAGAGAGACTCCGAGCATAGCTCTTTCCATAGCTCGCTGAGCGACTTTGAACTGGTGGACCAGCCCAATCGTGAGTGTCCACGTCTCAGCTCCGTAGGTCATAACGGGTAGGACGCACTGATTGAAAACTTTCGTTTTCAAGCATTGCGGTATGGATGACGTGAAGACTTGACGTAGTTTCCCAAATGCTGCCCAGCCCAGCTGGAATCAGTCTCTCTGTTCATAATTCCCTTATTATCCAAGAGCTGCGCTCTAATCGCAGTGCTGGACATGACATGACAGTAGCCAATAGCAACTGAGGGTTGCTATAATGTAATTCTATTTTCACTTTCAACCATTTACTAGTTGAAGGCAGCTTTTAAAACTTAACTTAACATTTAGGATAGGAAGTGTATTGTCAAATTGTTTTAAGGAAAATCCAAATAGTCTTTAATGCTCAATGCACGAACTCTATAAATAAATAATGGACCGCGGTCTATTACGGAAAAATAGAAAAAAAAAAACACTTTTTCCACTCCCTTGGACTTCAAGCAGGCGACTATTATGACGTACTGTGTAGAGTTCGGTAATTTAACGATTTAGTTAAACGTCAATTATAACTTTTGGAAACCTTTTTAATTTCTAGAAGGAACGTCCAAGGATCTAGGTCACAAAAATAAACTTCCCTTCGAACAAATTACTTTACATTAGTACTTATATTTACCTAGCGATAACATATTTAGTCAAAATAATTGAAAAAGGTCTATGTCTAAGAGATAAAGTTTCTAAGGAATTGCATAGGCAATGAGACGACCTCTGTGGCGCGATGGGCGAAGGTCCGCCTGCAGGAGGTTATCGATTCCCGCCTCGGGACAAATGCTTAAGTACGACATTTGTTCCGGAGTTCTATGTATAATAAAACATATCTATCTATGTATTGCATTATGTATATCAGACACTAGATGCCTGAGATACACAAGCTCTGCTTAGCTTGGGGCTAGATGATGATGCTGTGTGGATTTTCCAGTTTTATTTATTTATTCATGATTACTCTATTCTGCAGAAATATATTACAAATAGTTGATGTTTCGTTCCTTCAACAACGGCTTAAATAACCGAGGTAACTTTGTCTATATAATGAATAGTTGATGTTTCGTCCCTCCAAGCAACGGCTTGAATAGCCTAGGTACGGAGCTAAGCTTATTACACAATAGCCGACTGTGAATGCATACTCTAGCTAGTCTATGCAGTACCTATCTATGTCTATGCACCTCCTTTGTATGCAAACTCCGTGCTTCGTGACTCTAGCCAATCACGTACCGTGTGTTTGAAATCTCCACGATATTATTGGTTAGATTTGACAGTTGTGTTCTATTTAGAGGAATTATTCTGTAACCTTAAAAAAACGGAAAATTTCTGGTGTGTGGAAAATTCTAATAAGCTCATGCAAAAAAAAACAGCTACAGTATAAAATGTACACTATTTCTTAAATTGTCAGTCAATGTATAATGAATAGAATACGGTGAAAAAAACACATTATCATGATATAAAAAATAAAATACTCTCGAAAAACATATTCATCCTTCTTTTGCAGTCGAGTAAAAAAGGGGTGCGATGGATTCGTTAAAAAAAAATATTTCCTTTCAATTAAAAGACTAAGTATTTGAAATCGTTGATAAGTCTTCTCCAAAGATAAAGCTAACAAAAGAAGAAGATTCAGGAAATTCCGAAGTAGAGCACAGTACGCGAAACTTTGACCTCTTTGAGCCAATGTCAGGGTCAAAGGTCTACGTTCGAGCTAGCCAAAACGTGTCAGGTTGTGACCTACTGTGACCTACATGGATTCAAGTGTGAGGTCGCTGAGTCGCGAATTTAGAAAATCGATGAATTGAATGACAACATCTGGTTTAAATTTCGAAACGTTAGGAAATGGGTAAAATTTTCCTAAATTATCGGGAAAATCTTTTTATGGTGTAAACTCAGCGTCAATAATGTAACCTAATCTAACCTAAGTCTTGAAAGTTACGATTTTTTATATTTTAAAACACTTTTATTGTTAGAGCCATGAGCGATGAAAAAAATTTATATGTCCATGATTAGAGCTTTTTCCTTTGCTCAAAATTATACTCCGATTAAAAAACCTGGATATTTTTTGTAAACAAAGGTATAAAACTCAAGATATATTGGTGGAAAATATTTAACAACCGTGGAATCATAGAAGCAAGGCACAGACGCTCGAAACCATTTTTGGTTTTGACATCTTTCATTCATTATTTTCTGGATCACTCTTGCGTTTTCCAATTTGAATTTCCAAAAAAATAAAATTCCGTATTATTCGTACCGTTTTTTTAAGTTTTACGGTACAAATAGTAAACCCTTAGTATTATTTTTATTACGGAACCACCTAGGGATCGTCCTTTTAGTATTCTATACGAATACAATAGCTAAAAAAACATTAAAAAAGCCGGGAAACAATTAGCGGTAGTGCAACATTATAATAACAAAAATAAATAATGACGGACAATTCACACAGTATGTAGCTCCAAGCTAAGCAGAGCTTGTGTTATGAGTACCTACTAGATAACCGATATACGAGTACATACATTGAAGCAACATTATCCTTTACATTTTGGTAAAGTTGACTCTACCTAGCACCAATAACCGCCAATCTTATTTGTCCTCTGGTGAACCACGTGACAAAGGTGCTCAGAACGCGATTCTAAGCACAAATTGGATTATATCCGTAAGTGTACCTGTGCAAACATTCCCATTATCGCTGCCAACACAGGACAAGATATTTTTCGGCTACTACTTTACCAACTAAGTTCCTATCTAACTTGTTTGACATACCCACATTGCGTACCTTCTCATACATTAGATAACAATCACGTATGTTACAACACTCTTGCGCAAGATCGAGCTTCACTTGTTATAAACTCAATTAACGAGTGGAGGTTTGGGACTGCCATCTAGTGGCGCGTAGCGGAACTAAATAACACAAGCAAAAACAACTTTTTAAAAGTTTTAAATATAAATTACAAAATCTATCTTGAGACATAGATAACTAGAATTTTCTTGAATTATTGTTTACTACAATTAGTAGACGACGTTCGTAAAATGTTGTCAATGACTTTTTAAAATGCCTAATAGATGGCGCTGTATAGAGCAATGACCCTTAGTATTTTTTATCAAAGTTAATAATTACCTACCTATAGGTTTTTATTTGCACTGTAATTAACCGTTCAGTGCCTTATTATGTTATGTGCTTATTACATTGGCAATAAAAAAGTAATCAACTCAGTATGAAATGGGACGGTAACTACATGTAGGTACCTAAACTTAGATAAGTACCTACTTACTTAGGTTATGAGAGATCGTTTCTAAGGAAATTTAGCACCTTGATAACGCATAATAATTACCTATTTTTCAAGTCATTAACTCGATTATAATTTTAACAGCATAAGCGCCGCCTGCAGGGGATTTTCTAGAAACAATATAACTGCCTGGCTAAAGGACGAAATAATTGTAAATAAAATGATTAAGCTGTAAGTCCCTTCCTTCCACTTGTAACTGATAAAAATGTCTGGGAATAAGTAAATTTAATAACGTATAACCCAATTATTATCACTAACACGCAATACAACGACAAGTAAGCATGTCCGTACATCAGCTGTTACGAACCCAATACGGGGTGAACGGACTTTTTCGGGAGTTTCTTGAACTCTAGTACCGCCACTCGTTAACAGATGGCGATCATGCGCAATTTTTATTGCTATTTATAAGAGGTGACTTACGTTACCGAATTAAATTTTGTGTATCGGTAAATGTTTTCTTATGTCTGAGCTGGAGTGTAGGTATCTCCACCCACGTACCTTCGTGTGAGTCAGGGGAGCCCAAGGTAGATTGTTTTGTTTACTGTCATGGAGCAAGGAAAATTAGGTTCAGTAAACCATATGTCTCTGAACAGAATGAGGCATGCGTTTTACTTTTTATAAAGATATCGGGCAATCAGTTAGGTACATCTTGATTGAGAAGTTTTAGGTTTATAGTCACATTTTTATTTTTATTAAATTTAATGCTATAAATATCTGAAAATATAATACTTACATACAAATACAATACAAATAAACCTCAAAGTTGACGACGGAGCTGCTAATTGTACGATTTTTTTTTGATGAAGCCATTTGATTATTACGATGTCTTGACATAATAATCAAAGCACCAGAGTTAGATAATAGATAGATAACTCTTTATTGCACACTAAGTATAAAATGACAATGTAAAATAAAAACTTAAAAAAACTAGATACAATTGGCGGTCTTATCACTCAAGAGCGATCTCTACTAGACAACCATGGATGGATAGGATCGTGGACAGTACCAGGGGATCTGTGTGCTTGCAGGTTAGGTAGAGTTAGTCTTCCAGAAGTTTTAAATCTTTACTAAACCCGAGTTATAGGTAACCTAATTACCTATAGGTATGCTTTTTTGAAAATTGCATTCAGTTTTATGGCCTTACTTAACTACTACTAACTAGGTACATCCTCGTATATTTTTGGGCAAGTAGGAATATAAAAAGGTTGTTTGAAGTTTAGTCTCAAAGTTAACGCATTAACACAATCACTGCCCACCCTCTGCTGTGCGATCCGAAGAGGCGCGGCGCGTAGCAGCTATTAAGCACTGCTCGAACCACATGTATGTCGTGAACATTGAAAGTGTCAAAATGGTAATTAGCGTAGGTTCTTGATGACGTAGCCTGCCCAAACGTTATGATCTAAGGTCACTGACCCGTGTGGATTATATTTCATATATTTCATCTTCATCCTATCCCCATCTTAGGCCCCTAGGAAGGTTAGATATAAAGATACCTAGGTATTTCCTAGTTCTTACTTAGGACATACATGTGCCTGCCTAAGTAAGTAGGAAGTATCCATCTACCCACACATTCCATAGATAGGTACCTACCTATACCTACGTATATTAAAAGTGCTATTAATGGGCCTCATCAAATACATAAGCGCCGAAAATAGGAACAATCTCAATTCAGTCATAGTTCATTGCCCTTTGATACTACAAATTGACCTTTAGTTCCGCTACTTGATAATAGATGGCGCCACCCCGGAAGTGTGTTTACATAGCTATACAACATCCTTAGAACTTACACGAAAAAATCATGTTTATTAGTTTTTAAAGTTATTTTACATCTAATGAATGCTAAACCTTGTTTTTAATCTCGCAAATTTGTGTTTTTAATGTACGCAAGGTCAAAAAGGATTTTCTTTTCGAGTTTGTTGCTAGTTCGTATTTCCACCGCTAGAGTGGTTTATGGCGCTATAATACGAGTGCGTTGCTCCTTAGCTTCGGTTGTTGGTCCCTGACGTACTGTTTTGATAAAAAAGATGAAAGTGTTTTTTCCGTAATGAAACTCATATCGGCTGTTTCTGATATTATATTTCTTGGTATATTGTAATTTTGGATAAGTCCAATTAAGAAGATTTTATTTTATTAAATCTTTAGCTTCTGAAATATGAAAAGATAGTAAGGTAGGTACCTATGTTATATACACAATTGTATTTCAAACCTCATTATAACCCACTTTACGTAAGTTAATTTAATAGAAAAACATTATGAAGACAAATCTCCATAGATAGCTCATAGAAAAATGTTTTGAATCTTTTTTTTTTGGTGACAATTCACACAGCATTATCTAGCCCCATGGTAAGCAGAGCTTGTGTTATGGGTACTAGATAACTGATATACATAATACAATATATTACATAGATAGATATTTTTTATTATACATAGAAAACGACCAGAACACCCGGAACAAATATCTGCAGATCGTACACACAGTTGTTCCGAGGCGGGAATCGAACCCGCAACCTCCTGCGTCGCAGGCGGACCTTCGCCCACCGCGCCATAACGGTCGTCGTTTAAAAATTATAATCAAAATATAAGTTAAATATTGCACGTCCATAATTATTAAATAAACTGTTCATATATTCACCTAGCTTTTTAGATATTTTTGTACAGTTTTCATAATAATTTTAATGTGAATAATTTGAATTTTGACAATAATTAGTAAACCTAATAACCCTAATTCACAAAACAAGGTAAAACCTTCTAATTCCTTGCAACGCCGACTCATCCAAAACTGGGGCATTGACCCAGAACAATAATTATTGCGAAATATGACTGTAATTGTATGCAATTGTTTATATTGCAGAATCTGAGGAAAATCATTCCTTTCGAATAAAAACCAACATTCGTTTATATTTCTCCTAATCTGCACAAAAACGCCCACTGCTGGAATGCCCCTAACGAGGGGTGTATTCCACTATCACCTGGCACGCATATAATGATCACAGTAAACGTGTCAAAAATACACACAGAAAAAATCTACTGCCCTTTCTCCGTGAGGTTCCGTTAGACTTTTACGTCATGCTGAGTTCGTGGGGTCGATTCTTACGCTACATTATCAACGGCCAACAATATTCTTCAATTGGAAATGATGATAACATAGGTTAGGTATTAAGGTACCTCTTTAATGACGCATTGTTATCAAACAGTAACAATTTTGACATTCTTATCAAAACACTGCCGCGCTTGTGTCAATGACCTTGCGTGAGAATATAATGAGTAGCTCCGTTTTCGTCTAAGTACTCAGATGTCTGATTAGTAACGAATACATCCGACAGAGAATCAAAGTTATCGATATAGCTCGAATAAGCAAGCTGAAGTGGCGGTGGGCTGGCCATATCTCGTGAAGAAACGACAACCGCTGCGGTAAACGTGTTCTTGAGTGGAGGCTACTACTCGGTAAACGTAGTGTAGGACGCCCTCGGACCAAGTGGGATGACGACCTGCGAAAGACTGCAGCTAGATGCTGGATGCGGCAAGCTGAAGACAGGGTGCTATGGCGCTCATTGGGGGAGGCCTATGTCCAGCAGTGCACAGGCTGATGATGATGATGCCTCAGTTTTAAATACCTATCGGTAGTAAGGTACATAGTACATACCTATGTACATAGGTAGGGAGTAAGAAGTTTGCGTGTAAATAGGTAAATACATTCACCCCAAAGCTAAGGGTGTGGTTTTGGTGGGCAGTTGACAAGTAGGTATGAAAAAAATAACTTACGAAGGTAATAATTCGAAAATTTTGGTTATTTATACGCTTTGAAATGGGATTTTAATGTTATACATGTAAAATCTCTATTATTTCCTTTTAGAAAATCTCTAAACGCATTTCATGAAAATGTTTCAAAAGGATTTCCTAAAATTATTTTTAAGAATTCTGTAAAAATGAAGTAGACTTTCAAGGTCATTTCAGGTCAGGTAAGGTCATAAATCCACCATAAAGAGGTACTTATATATATAGTCACCATATTAGCCCAATACACGTCCACAGGATGGACATAAGCCTAAGATTAAGACTTATGTAATGTTAGAACCAAGAAAACGCCTTTTTTTTAAACAAAAATCTATATACTAACAGACACCAAAATAATACCATGCTGTTATCAACAATGCAAAAAATCACGTGGTCATCTTCCCTCCCTTTCCTCCGTTCGTCGACCATTTCTCCTCTCCCTCTCTCGTTCGTCGGCCGGTGGTTAACCTGCCAAAATTCGGAGGTCGATGCCCGAGGGGTTATCGAACTTATTCTTATTCTCTAGGACTAAGTAATACATTCTAGAAAATGTTGTGTCAGTGAAGTGAAGACCACTTCGGTGTATCCAGAAATTTTATATTTTGCTCTATTTTGACACTAAATTATGGTCTTACAAAGCAAAATACGAATATTTACAAATTATTAATTTACGTAATTTTAAAGGACATAACCTTGAAATATATCCATAAAAAGGTCGATAATCTATGTAGTTCATGAGGTAAAATCTCTTGCCATGTAAAATTGGCAAGTTCTATTAAATTCTAACCAAAAATCGAATAAAAGAAAACTTTATTCCATATTAATCACTAACCAACTTAATGTTTGCTTTGTTTTGTTACGTATTTACAGGAATTTCAAGGTTTGAAGTATTACAAGGTCAACAGAAAATGTTCTCAAGGTCTTGAATACATTTTTATCATAAACTCTTATTAGGTATGTTGTGTTGCCAACGCCTATATTCAAAGAATATTTTGTTTCGATAATTATCAGATTATTAATTATAATTATCGGTTAACCAAATAATCGATAAGGAAAAACCATAGTCAGATTCTTTGATGAATTATGTCGAAAAGTTTAAAAGTTCAAGTTAGTGCTAATAATGATATTGGATTAAAAAGATTAATTCTTATTAATCCAATTAAACTGCACTGTTACAAAAAAGCGTATTCTGTATGGCACCTAAAATTTTTACAAAGATGCCGAAGTCCTTCTTAAATCTTAGTGAGATTATGTTTAGTTAAATTAAAACAATTATTAGTAAGTGCTATTACACAATTAATTACTTTTTAGTTGACAATCTGAAACTTTGACCTTATTATATAAATTATATTTAAATGTAACAGGTAACCTATATGAATAATTTACAAAATACAACAATCTTAATATTTGCATGCCTAGTTTTAAGGTAGAAAATAATTGAAACTTTCAATATATTTAAGATCTACCACTGTAACCTACATTATGTTTAAGCGAATAAATGAATCTATATCTTTATTTATTTAAAAAAGAGTTCCGTTCAAATTTTCGAGTAGCTGAAGTTTACCCATGATTGCTGGATAATAAGTAGATGAAAACGTATCGATTTCTCGAGATGTATAAATAATTTATAACTACATAAATAAGTGCTATATAAAAAACTGATTAAAAGAATAATAGAGTAAAAAGCCTACAGGAAACTGAAACCCCGTCACAACTAGCCAGAGAGGGTCAATATTCGGCAGTTGAACGCACCCTATGTAGCTCTGTAGACTGTGGTCCGTATATACAGTTGTCTATGGAAGGTCTATTCTAAACTAATGCGAGAAGGAAGAAGACAATTGATACGGGACAAATGTTTGTATGATCTGCAGGTATTTGTTCCGTTTTCTGAGTATAATACAGAATATCTATCTATGTAATCTATTGTATTAAGTATATCAGTTATCTAGTACCCATAACACATGCTCTGCTTAGCTTGGGGCTAGGTGATGCTGTGTGGATTGTCCAGCATTATTTATTTATTTACTTTTCTTACCGTATAGGTGTATCAAATTCAATAAAGTTCAGTCGTTTTTGCCTCTCATTTAATGAAAAAGAAGCGACACGTCGTTTTTTTTAGTTTTCAATTATATCTAAGTACCTAACAAAAAAGCTTTTGTAGGTAATTTTTCTTGTAGGTGATATTACATTATTTTCTATTAGAAAATAATCAAAATACGAGTATACGATTCAGTTCCTAAATTAAATCCGTTTAGCAATGAAATTTAATAAATAACTTAATTAAGTTTAGTTATGGGAGAGAATTAGGGGAGGCGTATGTCCAGCAGTGGACTACTATAGGTTGTTGATGATGATGGGACAGAATCAGCACCTATATAAAGCCGTGGACTGGTAAAATTGTGAATTCAAGTTTGATAAACTCACCAAAATGACCGATAAGGCGATAGGACATATTTGATGATTTTGCTTATAATTCCAGGGTTAGCCTTCAGAAATATTATTTATTATTAAATTTATTTTACAATCAATAACTATTCGTCCTATGCGTCCTACACTACGTTTGCCGAGTCAAGGTTTTCACTGAAGAACACATTTACCCCAGCGGTTGTCGGTTATGGCAGTAGCCAAATGCTATTCTATACTAATATTATAAAGAGGAAGGGTTTGATTTTTTGTTTGTTTGTATTTCATATTTAACTTGATACCTGTTAGAAAAAAAAATAACTCGATGTGCCTATAACCTAAGACAACACGGTCAAACATGTCTTCCTACCTTAGTACCTAGAGTTCTACTTAATATGGTTTATCAATTTCGGCACACTGACCTCGCCTCCCAAACAAAACTATAAGAGAATACCTACTATAAAAAAAACTAATATAATATAATTTTTTTATTTTTATTCACATTTAACACTTAATCTTAATCAATTGTGACTTTTAATATTTGTTGTTCCCAATAAATTGATTAATTCTAGATTATTTTATATTATTCTTAATTTTATTTTAATCTAGATTATTCTAACACAGAATTAGGGTATATTTATTACAAATTTTAGCAGATTTTCGCAAAAAATGGGGTAAAAATAAGGGTGTATCGTTTGAAAGGTCTTCTTATTTTGGTTGTGTATTGGCTCGTTCAACCCGAAAGAGGTCGTTGACCCGCCTGGACTTTATCATTTGATAACAACAACTGTTTGGTGTATTTGATTATTTTATTTTCACTAAATAATAGAGAAATCTTACGTTATCGAGAACTAACATATGCCTGCTGCTTTGCACGCTTTTTCTGGAATACAAAGACTTCTTAGTTACTGACTAGTAGTCAAGAGTCAAGAGCTACTTCTATGCAATATTTCATCCAAATCCGTTCAGTGATTTTGAGGTGAAGACGTACCTAACAAACAACCATACATGTCTACATTGAAAAACTACCTGTAACCCGCGACTTCATTTGTATTAACTAGAGCGGGAGACCGCGATTCAGCAAACGTAGTGTAGAATGGCAACGAACCTTCGGCAAGATAGAATAACGCCCTGCGAAAGACTGCAGGTGGATGCTGGATGCGTCAAGCTGAAGACAGGGCGCTATGGCGCTCATTGGGGGAGGCCTATGTCCAGCAGTGGACTAATATAGGCTGATTAATGATGATGAAGCCACAACAGAAGCTCTAGTTAAAAGTCAAGATACATTCTGACTCTACTAACGGACATGATAGCACGCACGTACTCCTTTATAACTGTCTTGACCTCTGTGGCGCGGTGGACGAAGGTCCGCCTGCAACGCAGTTGCGGGTACGATTCCCGCCTCGGGTGACGTGCGGACAGTGAACTACGCAAATCCTATGCTAAAAGTAGGCAAACGTTTGACACTATGATTGAACCTGATGTCGGTATTCGTGAGTGGATCACTCTATTTTCGCGGCTCTTTGGTTCATATTCATATTAATTTATTTTGCTTTTATGTACATTCATTCTTAGGTGTAAAAGTTAATTTTCTTTTGTTATTTTATTCGCAACCAAAATGCAGCTAACTGCGCGGCAAATCCACTTTTTTATCAGCATTATCTGGCCCCATAGCTGTTCAAAGACCTCCCACATAGACTTACAATCATCGCGACACCCGCCTTTTTAGGCAAAGGTATAATTTAAAAATAATCTTCTTCAACCTTCAAGGTCAACTTTTTCTCGTCGTTTTCCAAATCGTCATCACTCCGTCATTCTGACGTCATCGTCATCTAGGGTCGTCGCTCGGCCGGCGCGGGGTGTGAACGGCCTCTGTTCGGCCTTCGTCATTTTGACGCATGCGTTATAGGTTCATTTATTTATACATGGTGTAATAATGACCGTTAAGTATTTATTTTTGTCTTTATGTATTTAATTATGGCAGGAAGGGATTTTTCGAAGTTTATTATTAGGTCGATGGAAGTAATTTTGCAAAAACAACAGAAGATACACCTATTTTACCTATTATTGCTTTATAGATTTTTCCGTTAAAAATGCAAGTGACAACAGAAATACAAAAAATAATAAAAATAAAAGCAAACATATGTACTTACTATTTAAATTTTGTCGAAATTAATGTGTAGATTACGTCATTTTTGATAAATCTCATGATTTTATATCAAATCCTTCTCATTTTCTTAGTAAACATTGTTTTTAACGTCATCTTGAAAACCTACCAGAAAGCTTTTAGAATAAATTCAAACCATGATAACTACCTCCATGGTAACCAATAAGCCTCCAAAATATAACCTTCTTCTATACCAGTTGGCACCTAAAGATAAAAACCTTTATAGAAAACTAATAAACCTCCAAGGCATAACCTTTTTTATCCCAGTCAGTTGGCACCTCCAGCATTCGTTAAAACCTTCATAGAAAACCAATAAAACCTCCAAAACATAACCTCCTTTAACCCAGTCAGTTGGCACCTCCAGACTTTTTGAAAACCTTCATGGAAAACGAATGAAACCTCCAAAACACAACCTCCTTTATCCCAGTCAGTTGGCACCTCCAGCATCTTTAACAACCTTCATAGACAACAAATAAAACCTCCAAAACATAACCTTCTATCCCAGTCAGTTGGCACCTCCTTTTTATCTATTCCGTGCCTCAAGTCATGAGTCCACAAATGATCATGGCAGAATTTTGGCGGGAAAGGTCACTGCCCCCAGGTCATTGGCCGTACTGATACTGACCTATTACTATGTATTTACTAGTCGATGTCCGTGTATTTGTGTGTATATATTGTACCCGGATGAAATAAAACATATGCATAGGTATAATTCGTTAAAACAACTTCACATACTGTTAGATTTTTTATTTAATTTCAGTTACAAGACGCATATAAAAAGTGTGAAGTGAAAATTTAAGAAATTACCTACACCTACCATTTTGAAATAATTTTTAAAATTGGAATATTTTTGTAATGGTATGGAGTTACTGCCGAAATTTAATTGCGAATTTTGAAATTAATGCTAACCTTGAAAAATAAAACCTTGCGCGAATTTTATGTTGTTTTTTATGAGTTACGTACATTATTCGCTAAAAAAATACATTCCTTTTGATAAGTGTATATTAATAATCTCATTTGAGTATTATTATAATCTATATCCATGATATAGAGTTGTAAAGGCAAAATCCCATGAAATTGTTTCGCATGTTAGTTCAACGGACCCTCAAGGCCACGCTAGTAATTTAGTGCTAGGGTTGCCAACCTGTGACGCCAGAAATTTCCGCATAATTAGACATTAAATTGAATGTTGGTTGGTCGGTGTGTTGTTCAATGATTTAAACTAGGTACCATGAATAAACGCAGTAAGGACCTTACCAAATTTAAAACAGAATGGCAATACCTACCTATAGCAACACTGCAAAGAACCATCCAGATTTTTTTTTTGTTTTCTATGTTTAAACCAAATTAAAGTAGGACGATTTACGATTTTACGATAACCAAAGAAGATTTTGATCAATTCTCATCAATCCCCTTAATAAATTACGTGTCTCATCTCATTCGATTTTTTGAATTTATAATCTTTATTAAACCAGCCAGCATTTCATGCAAAAAGATCCAATGCTTTTTTGTCATGATGATAACACTGTAAGTAAACCATGCAGTTTGGAAGTAGTACCAAAGTTCAGGCTAGGAATTATTCCTTGAAATCCTCTGTAATGAGATCCCATTGATGTTTCTATGACCTTTTTAAGACGACATAGAGAATCTAACAGTTCCTATTGACTCTGTGACACAGATTACTTAACAGTTTGTAGGCCAGCTGTGTTCAGTTCAATGACATCAAGGCCGCAATCGTATAAGTACTTTTATTCTATTTAAATTATTTTCTATTGATACTTATATTGATTATTACTCATTATTATACAAACAAAGGCTGGAAACGTTTTTAATGAAAGTATTTATGTATAAATGCGTAGTTTATTCAACTTTGAAGATTTTCTTCGATTTGCGTAGGGATTTTCCTACGCATTTGAGTTTCGAAATAGATGCCAACATGAGAGTTGTTCAGTATGGAACCGTTTTTAAAATTCGAATTAGGAAGAAGCAAGTGGGATCACTAAGTAATTCTTTTATTTCGTTTGTTCTACTAACTCATAAAAAAGGTTTAGTCGTTACTTAAGGCTTAGTTGTTTTCTTACAAATTACTTATATCCGCAAATGTCACGATTAGTTGCTCTACGTTTTATTTTTTGAGTTTACTGTGACTTTAAGAAACCTATCTTGTTTTATACATACCAAATTGAAAATGTGCATCTAAAGTAAATACCTTAGTCTTTTGCTGTAATACATACAAACTTTCTCGTTTATAATATTAGTAGGAAGTAGGATTAGTACCTATAGCAAATCGTTACGAAACTTTACTATCCTATTTCATCCCCTAAAGTTTACAAAATCTATTCTAAAGTTCACGCGCTCTTGATTCTATTGACCTCCCTTTTGCCAAACATTCAACCCAAAGTTCGAAGCTCCATTTCTTTTAGAATGACGTGTCACAGCCCCCAGTCGTTATACGTACAACGCCCTTGAGGTCGATCCCTCTGGGGTAGCAGACCTTACGTTCTATCGATAGAAAAAAATCGATACTTCCGGGTACGAGTCGACAACCCTAGAGCAAAATATCGGAAGCGTATAATTGAAAATCGAACTTTGTTTAGATCAGTTTAGTAAGAAGACTAATTCGAAATTTGAAAATTCAATTTTCTGAATTTCAATTGCAAAGTAAGAACACTAATTTGAAAATTATTTGAGTTTCAGTTACCATTCGAACCATTTTGTGTTTGTTGGTATTTGTACCGTTCATGTTGAAAATGGATTGATTCGAATTTTAATTGTGCACAAAAAAATAATCCCCGTTTTGTTTATACGTTTTATTTTTGAAATATTGTGTTTACGAAATTACTTAAATCGGTTTTTTCTGCTGCTTATAACACATAACTAGACTTGTTAAGTAGAGAAACTTAAGTATTGTAAAGCTTTTAGCTAAAAACTAGACTCTAGCTAGAGATTCCCAGACTATAACTAGGAATGTAGGTACATTACATACAAAGTAGGTATGGTATGTAGTCTATATAGATACCTTAACTTGATATTGATGATATCACTAATACATCATTCTCTATTTCGAGATGCTGACTCAATACTTCATTGTTATTTGATGGCTGACCAAATAAGTGAATGAAATCTTTGTGCAAATTACCAATTTTTTTAAATTTTTGTCGACAGCTAAAATTTTCTCTTACTTATTGGTCATCATTAAATATGTAAGGGGAAGTTGGAAGTTGAGTAATATAATTTTTTTTTAGTTTTTTTTAATAATCGCTCGGTATACATGTTTTAAAACTGACAAAATTATAAGCAAAGGAAGAACTGGACAGAGAAAAACATGCAGTACTTGGTTAATAATGTTTTAATCAAATTAAAAAAAACTTGTGTGTCTATAAATGAATATTAATTTGATCGGGTCCAATTCACCTTTATCTGCACATTCACACATTTTGACTAGATATACTTTGCGACATTACTATTTTCTTGAACTCTATTGCTCTTTCAGTCCAGTTGCACTCTTTAGGCATTGCAAACAAGATAATTCTCAAAACTCGTGTTATAAACCTTAATTTAACCTTCTGTAAACACACGTGCCCCGGTTTCCGGCAGACAATCCGTATCATAAAACTTATTCGCGTAATGTAACACTTTCTTTTATGGTATGCGACTAGGCGGCGCCGCCATCTTGTTTTTTAAGGGATTTCGTCTTGTTTTTTTTGTTGGGTGGGATTTTTCTTTTTTTGGAAATATTTTGCTAAGACATTGACTTTTTACACGACTGCGCATGATAGAAGTTACTGGTTTAAAGCTCTTCAATGATGAGCGCGAGAGTGAAATTATTTGAATGTAAAGGGCATCATTAGAATCTGTATCTCATCTCATCATTTCGAGTGTGATCGGCTTTAATCTTTTGACGTAAGCTATTCTTATATTTGTAAAACTAGTTTTTTTTTGGATATGAGGAATATTCTTCCTAGTTCTAGAATAAAGAATGGATACATGTTTATTTGAACACTACTCTTGTGAACTTGATCATATCTCAAGTATTTTACTTCCAATGTCTATGTTTTGAAACTATCTAGCTATAGACTAGAAAATCAACATCTCCCTTCCATTTTTAAACCCAAAAATACACAAACTAGCAAAAAATATTACCTCTATTCCCCAAAACAAAAAAGATCGCATTCAAACCTCGAACGTGAATCCGCGCGGTTTTTTTCAAACCGGGAAGCTGGTGTCGGTCTGCGCTCAGCCCACGTGGTGGGTCAACGCTTGCCCCACTGCGCACCAGGGTTCATCAACCGATGTGAACGCGCACACTACAATAACACGTTTACGCACTTGTGTGCGTAAGAATGCGCACAAGTACAGGTGACTAATTGTTGTAGGGTTGTATGAGTTATTGTGGGGAAAAAGTGAATTTTTTTGGTGGGGAAGAATTTTTTTGAAAAAAGGGTGTTTTTTTTTGTGTTGTTAATTTGTTTTTGCTTATTAGGTACATTACACATCTGTCTTCTTGTGTAATTAAGTTACAGAATAAAAAAATAGGGTGACTTTTCAATGTTGAATTTACTAAGAGCGATATACATAAATCTAAGAGTAAATGGAAAATAAAAAAATATTCATTATAAAAAAAATATTTTCCGCTCGATAAAAAGAACATTAGGTACCTATATTTATAACATAGACCTATCTTGACTTTTAAACGTCAAAAATTCAAAGCGTATTTAATGAAAGTATGATAAATACCAAAACTTAACATCTTAGATGGGTATATCTAGTACCCTACACGAAAACCAATTTTATAACATACATTTGATTAAAATATCGTTATTCTCAAAAACAATAATCGAATACTTTTCTCCGTTACTTCTCCTCTACCATTATTCATAAAAACAATATAAAAAAATCTAATCGAAAAAAAACTTACAAGCGACGTATTTGTTTGAAGGTGCGTGCAATAAATTGCCATTAGAAATAACTCGACTCCTTTTTTATAAGTAAAAAATAAGGTTTTGTAGGATTATTCACATTTTAAATTATTGTTAAATAAACTAGAGTATTGATTACATTAAATAATTGGTTATTGGCTAATTTTGTTGTAACTTATTTTTTAACACATTATATTAACTATTTACTATGAATGCACGTGCAAATTGGTAATCTTTACCTTTTGTAATGAGACAATAAGAAATAGTTCAAAAAAAAGTTTTTTTAAATAAACCTTTTTTAAAACATAGCTGAATACATGACAATGTTAATTTTCTGATTGCAATAATCTTTTATTCATGTTGTTATTTATTTTCATACTAAATTTAATTAAAACCTCAACCATTGTTAAAGTAATTTAATGTGTATACCTCATGTACGTATGACTATGTTATTTTATTCTAACTGAATATGATGAAATTCCAAATAAATGCACAAGGTGAATTTAAATTAATTTGATCGCATCAAGATTATCTAGAAAGCAGCTGCTTTATCAATTAAGTAACGGTCGATGTGTCAGATCATTATATTTTTTAGTACATTTTTGTACACCCTTCCCCGGCATAGGCTATTTTAAACGAGGAAAAAACTAACTAAACTTGTAGGATGTACGAACGAACATTGCTATAAGAAGAAAAGTTTTAATAACGACCTAAAAATTACTTAAATTATTATTATGTAAAACTATTTAGTTACATAGAATTACAAGATTCAAAAAATTAAGACTTAACCAAAATTCCCAAATCAAAATACATAGTAGTGCTCGCTCGAACCTTCGCAACTTAAAATTCAGTATTCGAATCACAATTTCAAATCGCGGAAACAGAGATTCGAAATTCAAATAGGAATTCGCGCTGCACTGTGGCATAGACAAGGCGTTGAACTTTTTCGGCAGTTCGTCGAACGGCCGACGAACCTAGAGATTTGATAACGGCCAATATTGATCGTCGAGTTGCCAAATTATTGGGTTGGTGATAGAATCATACCATCTCGTAACGTTTTCTTTTCCTTACTTTTTGAACAAGGAATTAGTTCTTATATGTGTTTCAGTGTTAATATTATTAGTTTTTTTTACTACCCAAAGAGGATCTTACTCCCCTACTAATTAAGTATTTTTGTTAAAATAATTGTTCTGTTGTTTATTGATTTAATGTCAAATTTTGAACGACAACAGTTACATTTTCAAAAGTGACAAATATATATTATACAGTCAGCGTCATCGTCAGATTTTATGAAATGGCAAATTCGAGATTACCTTTTGTTCTATTTTAAAACACTTAATTTTTTACGGAGTCGTACGTCGTAACCCAGTGCACTGACCCTAATAATTACGTTGAGTACATGTCACAAATGACATAAGTGTTCGCAAACGTCGAAAAGGGTCATTCTAAGTTCAAACTATAGTTCATAGTTCGTTGGACGACCGCGTTCCAGCGCCAAATTTGAAATTCGATTTCTGTTATGCCAACACTCGAAATCTGGATAAACTTCTTCCGTTCTGAATTCGAAAGTTGTGTTTTGTTTTATTTTTGGCGCCAGAGTCATGTCAACGTCGAATTCCAACTAGGCCGCTTATGTCAAATGTCAAAATGATTAAGAGGAACATCTTTCAAATATTTTAATGCCAGTTGACTATTAGTCTTTGATACATTATTTATTTTATAAGTTGCGTCACTTTCTACAAAGCTTAGTCGTTCTTCACGGTCGGTACATAGTTTGACCAATTCATTATTATAATGCACAGATTACGATAACGTGAGCAGGCTATTTATACTTGTTTCGTACTTTTTGATGGTTTACCTTTAATTTCTAAAACCCAGACTAGGAACAGTAAATATATTTGCCAATATTCGTCACCTCTTGTGTACACCGGCCATTTACCCACTACACCATGGAGGTCTAATACTCTTCGTATCATGCACGCACAAAACTGTCTTACATAATCCGCTATTGGCTGCAAAGCCGCTACGATAGCGGATTATGTACGGTTCTGTTACCATGCCTGACATTTGCGATAGCTGGGTACATGCTTCTGACATTTTGGATAAAGCTTAACGCGCCTTTATGCTGATATTTTACCATTGTAAGGTCCAGAAAACAAATGAACGTAGGCATTACTATAAGAATAGACAATAATGTATGTTGTTGTCTATTCTTATGACACTACTGAAAATATTCGAAGAAATAAAATTAATAAACAAGCTTTTTAAATAAAGAATATGCTATTGATACTATTTTTGGAATGAACTTATTACAGTTTGTAACGTCATGAATGTAATTAAAAGAGTCGACAAATCATTAATAAATTTACCAAAACGATTGTTAAAAGTGATTTCTCATTGTATTGGCAATATTTTGTCATGTCGTCCATTTTACTAAGCAACAACTTACTAACGCATCGAGTTCATTGACTTGTAATTGTACGAAAATGCTGCCTCATCATGAATGTCATTCTGCTGATTCGAAATTCAAAAGAATTCGCTTGTCGAAATTTAAATTGAGTAATAAAGAACAAAGATGCTTGCGAATGCTTTCACAGTCATGCAAAAATAGGTTAGGTAGGCGCTATGTTAAAAAAAATTAATCATGAATAAACTACATGTAAAAATAATTTTTTTATTTACCAGCTTAAAATAATATTACAAAAGTTTAATAATAACACTAAGAAAACCACAAAGATTTGTAATTTTAACGAGTCAGCCGAGTAACTATCCACATAGGTTTGACAATTATTATGATTATCAAAAGTGATTAATTTAAGTTATTGAGATAATATACCTACCTTTTTTATAATAACGCTTAGACAACTTATTGTCATTTGACGAATATAATATGTAAACCTCATTCAATAACATTTAGCAACTTTGTCCAATAAAAAGGTTTTAAGTAGTTTATCAAAAAGTTTTTCTTTCTACGGTTGTTATTTATTTACGGTAGTTGTTTATTGCAGAACTCGGTGAAAAGTCGTGCAACAGGCTGACTGTCATTTCTGACACCTCGTTATGTCAAACCGAACCGCCATTTTTGTCACCGCAGCATTGCGTGCACATAATCGCACGTGGGTGGAACGTTTTCATTCCAATTTTGAAAATTCAATGACATATTATGAATTGGTTATGATGTGGGGTTGACGGTGGCATGAATTGAATTTGGAAAATGAAATGACTTTGTAAATGATTTGGAGAGTGATTAAGGCGTTTGACATTTTTGAATTTAGAAGGTTCTTTGTTAGTATGACTTGTCTTGACAAATTCGTTCTATATTATGTAAATCTTGACAATATTGAACTTTTGAAACTATCATGGTTATCAATACTAAAGTAATTTAAAACGGGATATTTACCATGATTTGATTTTTGAGTTATCCAATATTTCGGCACAGTTTCATGCGCCATGATCACGGAGTAACTCAAAAATCAAATCATGGTAAATATCCCGTTTTAAATGACTTTAATACTGAACTTTATTTTGAAGTGATATTTAAATGATAATCGGGGCGTAATATAACACGTTACCTTAAGCCGAGTTACGCCCCGTACCTACTAACGTCGCGCCATGGTAGGTCGGTCGGTAGCTAGTACCCATCTGAACAATGCTGAATAGTACAATTCAATATGGGTTCAAAAAACTTTGATAGATTCGTCATTACAACAAAAACTGTCAAAGTAGGTGTAACTTTGACAGGTGTCATTATTGATGACTTTGTAATTTGTATGAGTAATACAGTGATTGTAAGTGTAGTTTAGGCTATTCAATCATTCCAAATTAGTATGTGATCGATAACTATTAGATTTTGACAAATTGAGGCCTCGTTGGCGTAGTGGAGGGTTAACTCTTAACTCTTTCAATGCGAAGATAGGGAATTTGTACTTTTTTGAAACAAAAAGCACTAAGATCTATTATTTCGTTATTTATGTATGAGTATAGGTGTTTTGTGTATTGACAATAACTCTATCACCCGGTCAAATGAAATAAATAAATATATGTACATATAATCCACACATCATTATCAACGATAACTATACTATAACTTACCATGGGATTGCTGTTAAACGATGGTCAATTAACAAATAAAAAAATACATCCCCATGCTAAGCAAATCGAATGTATTTGTGAGTGAATCGCTCATTAAATTTTTATATTTGCCGCTCTTTTTAACCGACGAATCGAAAAAAAAAGAGGAGAAGTATTATATTCGGCTGTATGTAGTTTTTTATGTTCGTCGATTTCTCCGTGAATTATGAACGAATATGGAAAATCCTTTCGCTATTGTATAGAGAATTATCCCGAGGTAGTCCCATAATTTTCTGTTCCCGAGGGACAAGTATTTGTCCCTAAAAACTTAAAAAAATATGTGTAAAAAAACTCAAATTTCTTCGTTTTTAATAATGAACACGCAACAAAAATAGTAGAATATGAATAAAAAGTGGCAGATGCTGGATGCGTCAAGCTGAAGACAGGGCACTATGGCGCTCATTGGGGGAGGCCTATGTCCAGCAGTGGACTAACATAGGTAGATGGTGATGATGAATAAAAAGTTGACTGCTAACCATACTTCCTCAATATTCGATATTGCTATATTATTATAATTCATAGAAAATTATGTAGATAAGATAAGCATATTGTTATAAATTGTCTAACAAAATGAAAAGTTCTTTCCAACACGTGGTCCAAAATCAATAGGTCGTTAGCCGAGAGAGGGACGGAGAGATGGATTGTGACGTCACGTCTTCTGTCTCTGTCTGTCGCAAGGTCGCCGGCATCTTCCATTATTTGCTTTTCCAGTTTTTCAGGAAGGGTTCTTCCTACTGGGGTTTTATAGGTCTTCTAAAAGTCATTAGAAGACCTTAGAACAGTATTTTTCAGACTTAAGTTCTAGTTTTTTTAGACTTTAGTTCTAGTTTTTTTCAGACTCTTAGAACAGTATTTTTTTAGTGATCATTTTTAATATTCATAATTCAACATATATATTTTTATGTAAATCTAATAGTTACAAATAAGTGAGTAAATTGTTATAAATGTAGATACTTTTCGTTCAAACTCTACCATTCGGACTTATGCGATTCAATTTAATAAGGCATTTTTTTTATTAACGAAGGAAAATTTTTAAAATTCTTACCAGAATCTTATTAGGATATTATAATAATTTTTGGATTTACTGACACTTTCTTTATTAAAATTAATAAAATTTTATGCCCTTGAACTGGATAACAGACTTTACCAACATAAAATAATGTAGAGTTGAGCAAAGAATAACTTAAAGTTTGTTGGTTAAAAATATAAGATAAAATACAGCTGTTAAAAATGTTAAAATAACTATTGGAAGAAAGAAAAGCAATTGAGGGGTATTTATAAATAATTTTGATTTTTCAAGGTTTACTTACAAGCATGTGTACCAAACCAACCTATAGACAAGCATTTCATTCAAGTCATTTAAAACGGGATATTTACCATGATTCCGTGAGCATGGCGCATGAAACTGTGCCGAAATATTGGAAAACTCAAAAATCAAATCATGGTAAATATCCCGTTTTAAATGACTTTAGTGTTCATAACCATGATAGTTTCAGAAGTTTTAAGCATTTCATTATTTATTTTTAGCGTATTACTATTACTAATCGAAGTTACGTAGATAAATGATGAAATAAATATAAAAATTGCACTTGCTAGCATAATTAATTATGATAAACGGCTAGGTAAGTCCCTAGTAATGTACTGCTTATTATTTTGTCCCTAACAATAAAAGAATAGAAATAAACAAAACACCTCCTTTATTTGCGGTTGACAACACAATTTTCCGGGGTCACTGACCCGTTAACATCGACTCTACAGCTTGCTACGCATTTGTTTAGTGCTATTGGAAAAACTGTCATTCACTACGTAATTATTCAAGAAGTCAATGCAAATAAAAGTGGTTTAATTTGTCTAAAAAAAATTAGGGTCTAATTAGTTATGCATCGCCTTGAAAATTAAAAATGCCGCGTATTGCATAAAGTCTTAAATTTCGAATGTAAAGAGATCCGAATTTAATCGATTCAAATTACGAATGGTGTTGCCAAAATTTTTGCAGCCAGGAAAAGCAACGTAACAGCGCTGAGAGATTCCACATTCAAAACTAGAGTTCAACAGCATTTCACCGAAATCTACTTTGTTTGGGTCCCCGGGTCGTCGACCCGCGGTGACGCCTGCTCGTCTGTGTGCGCGCGCCGCTGCGTCCGTACACGTCAAACGCACACACGCATACGACCCGAGCAGTCACCAACAATTTTTGTATCTTAATTGCCTTGCAATTACAAACATTTTCCTACTTTTAATTCAACTTTCCGGACCTCCAGAGGTGTCCTCACGCCTTCGCGAAGGAATTTTCCCTTAATTTTGCGTTTTGAAAGAAGAAGGATTTTTTTTTGGTCGCTCGCGACGCGCTCTTGTGCTATTGAACTATGACTAGTAGAGCTAAGTTGATTATTCGGTCGGAATGAAAAAATATGTAATTTTTCGTGAGCCTGGCCGAAGATTCGTCAATGCGTCAGTCACGATCGGGCCGCGCTGGCGTCAACATCTTTGAACTTGCCAGCTGTCTCCAACCGAGTTGTGCACAAACCATAGTACAAATAATAAACGTACAAATTTTTTCAGCAGTGAGGTGATCGCATCTATTTTATTAAAGTGACTGTGCCTTGTGAAGTGACCGGATACGGAATTATGGAACGTGGAATAACAACTATTCAAAATCAAATTTAAATTTTGTGTTCGACGTAATTCGGAAAAGAGATTTTAGTTTTCTGAGCGGAAGTTCAGTCGGCTAAAATCGTTAATCCTAAATTCGAATTGGCATTTTGAAATTTCTCTAAAAAAAACCTTTTACAAAATTCTTCTTTCTGCTCTGTTTTTCTCTTTACAGATTTTTTCCGTTTTTGATAAAATATCGCCGTTTACGGGATCAAGTGAAAATACAATAAACAGTGCCTTATGTTTTAAGACGAAAGGAAGCTAACAAAAGTAACCACGGAGACAAAATGCCAAAAAACTTGCTACTTTTTAAAAAGTTAATACCTGAACTGAACTTCGCAAAAAGAAACCTCACTTCACCCCTTGGCCGGAACATATACATCAGCTAAACCCGGTGCTACAACATAGTTGATACCCATAGTTCAAAATATATGGTTTAAAAAAAAATATTTGCCTTACCGACAAAGTCGACAAAACAAACTTAGTTAGTCAACTCCGAAATGCGAATAGGATTCGCAAGTGGAGAATGAATAACAGCCAGTTCCAAGAGTTGTTCGGGTCGCAGTGGCCTCCGGACCAGCATGGAGGTCACTCCTCGGCCTCTTCCCTGCTTCATCAGAACTTGCAGCAGGTGAAGCAAGAGCCCCATGACGTGCGGATGATGAGCCATCAGATGGGGATGGATATCTCTGGCTCCGTGGCAGACAGTACATCACCACCGCCTGGCAGCAGCGATGGAATGTTTGGAGCCGGGATGAGTGGAATGTTCATGGATAAAAAGGCTGCGAACTCTATAAGAGGTATTGTTACTATTACTATAAAAACTATCGTAGTTTGACGAATTCTATATAAAAATGTACCCCTATTTCTTCTGGTCACGCTATATAAGTAACTTGAGAAAGGAACCGATTTCATTCATGTTTTTTTGAATGTTTTCTTACAAATCGTAGAACACATTACACAAAAAAAAAAATTAAGAAAATAGCTTTTTTTCAAAAACAGAAACTCCCAAAGATTTTCGACTAGTCAGGGAGTTGACGCAATTGAGGCGTTCCGGAGCGGAAGATAGCGGGTTCAAGTCTCGTCTTGGTTGATGTCTATATACTATTTTTTCCTAAATATTACAACTCATTCTACATCATATTCCTAAATATTTCAAGTCATTCTATTTACTAATCTACGCAAAATTTTGTCTAAAGTAATTTTTCTAAATAATTCAACTCATTCTACTTACTAACCTAAGCTAAATTTTGTCTGAAGTAATCGGCAATTAAACAAATAGGTAGGTAAGTATTTTTATTACGACTTATCACACTATTGAATTGATGAAATCGGTACCTATTTCCATGTCCATAAACGATTAAATTCTGCGTAAATACGCGATAAAGCCGTTTGGTTTACATGAAATGAAACTCTAAATTTAAAATAAAATTGTGTATACCAAAAAGTACTGTCTATAGAAATACCAACATAACGAAGGTATAGTTCGATATTTGAATACTATCTTATAGTCATAAAGCCCTTTTCATTTTAGATGACCTTGTCGATAGTTTCCCAGGCTTGGCTATGTAGACTTTTTTCTGAAACCTCTGTGTTACCAACGCAACGAGGTGTGTTATTTTTTTGCTTGTTCTTTTTGAGTATTCAAGGTAGAGTTAGAGGTTTTGCACTGAGCGGAAAAACAGAGATCAATGACCTACTGAAGACTTGGTTAATGGAAAAAGTAATTAACAGAAATTAAATATTCTAGTGTCGAAACTGTAACTAGAATTTGAAATAGTGGAATACGATAAAAATTAATTAATTTAGTTCAAATAGAGTCAGGACTTTGAATGTAAATAGTTTGAAGTATATTATGCATTGATAAGGGCGTTTATTTAGTTTTATTGTGTATTTTATATATCTACGATACCATTTATCCCTGTCGTTTTTTTACAACTAGTAGAGCTACTGGATCCTTTTGACTGACTTTGAAAAAGGGGAGGTTCTGTGTTGGCCGATTTCCCCGCAAAATATGGATTTTAATGCTCCCGTAAAAAATGTATTCCCAACCCAAGGTATATGTGTAATTTGTCCCGCGAAACTTAAAAAACAGTATGGATAAGTTGAGCTATCAGTAGATTGTTTGCTATAGCCTGCAGTTAGCTTTTGTATTGCAATTGTAAATACTGGTTCTAATTTCGTTCTATTATTCGATTGAAACTAGTTGTAAAATAACAATCTATGCTCTACCTCAATAAAGGGAATTTTGAGTCAGTCAGGTGGTCATCAACATTCGACTCAACGTTGTCTACGTTGTTGAATGCGGGCAGGAATCGAACTAAAGTTCTTTCTTCCGGTTTCTACGTCGAGGAAAGCTTTCCTCAAGTCATGTGCTGTCGCTATGAGAGCCTTGCAGGCTTCTCAAGAGCTGTTCATTAGCCTGTTGGCTGTTCTGATCATCCTTGGTGATGGCTTCGGGCGACTCTAGGAGTTCCCGGGGCAGAGGTCGCCACGGAGTTTTTGCACCCGGGGGTCTCGAGTGCTGAGGAGAGGATTTTTGAGGAAGGAAATGTCAAAAATGACAAGTAAACACTGTCATTTTTCCCTCTAAAACACATACGTCAAATTTGACACAGCTCGCGAGTTCTATGAAGCTTATCCTTTGACCTAAAAACTGATTGACGGTCTTTCCTTAAACCAAATGACCTCAATGACAGAAGTTCAATTCCAAGATACCTATTGTATTATTTTAGCTAGTGTATAGTGTAGATATATAGATAGAAAACACTTTATTATACCACAGAAAACAGAAAACAATACAGGAATAAACAATAGAATAAAGGAAGTATAAAGGGCGGCCTTATCGCTGAGAGCGATCTCTTCCTTCTTTTGACCTCTATGGAGCGGTGGGCGACGGTCCACCTCCGACACAATAAGTTGCGGGTCATATTCCCGTCTCGGGACGCAGATATTTGTTACGGGTGTTCTGATCGTTTTATAATAAAAAAAAAAATCGTAATGTACAATACAATACAATACAAAAATACTTTATTGTACACCAGATACAGAACATTATGAAAGATATTACATGTGACAAGTACAATGGGCGGCCTTATCGCTTAGAAGCGATCTCTTCCAGGCAATGCAATTAAATGATGTATTGCATTATGTATATCAGTCATCTAGTACCCGTAACACAATTTTTGGCGTTATCTTTGGAATGTTGCTTTGTGGATTGTACAGCATTATTTATATCATACTAGCTGCGCCCTGCGGCTACGCTCGTGGAAGTCTATGTATCAAAAGGTTGTTGTAAACCTTCCTCTTGAATCACTCTATCTATTGCTCAAAACTGCATTAAAATCCGTTGAGTAGTTTAAAAGATCTAAGCGAACAGACAACGGAAGCAACTTCTTTTTATCCTATGTAAAGATTCAAATCCGGAGGATAATATTCTCACTTGGTGTGGGTACGTAACTTCATTGTATTACTTACCGTCGTTTAGTTATATACTATAAAAATAAATAAATAAAAATATAATAAAAAAGACTTTATTGCTGAACTAATTTTTACAATGTTTTACAGTTTTCTTACAAATATAATAAATAAATAATAATAAATAAATAATGCTGGACAATTCACACAACATCATCTAGCCCCAAGCTAAGCAGAGCTTGTGTTATGGGTACTAGATAACTGATATACATAATACAATACATTACATAGATAGATATTTTTTATTATACATAGAAAACGACCAGAACACTCGGAACAAATATCTGCAGATCGTACACACAATTGTTCCGAGGCGGGAATCGAACCCGCAACCTCCTGCGTCGCAAGCGGACCTTCGCCCACCGCGCCACATCGGTCGGCACATATGCTTACTTTATAACAGGTACTTATCTTTTTACATAAATTAAGTATCGGTAAACGGTCGTTTCTGTATTTCAGCTTGTCTTTCGACATAGGCCTCCTCTAAAGATTACCACTCTATTCTATCTTTCGCTATGCGGGTCCATATTGGACCCGCCACTTTTCTAATGTCGTCCTCCCATCTTCTAGTCTGTCTGCCTCTTTTTCTTTTGCTATCTCTCTTCTTTGTCGTTGTCTTCATTGCTGAAGGTCGTGCCCGTCCTGGAAGGCTTTCACGGTGACGCTGAAGAACCGCTTCCACACCACTCTGTCTTCGGCCTGTCTCAGGGCTGCAGGCAGAGTGAGTCCCGTTATAGCCTTAATTTGATCAGACCAGCGGGTTGCTATATATATAGTTATATTATCATAATCATCATCATCATCAGCCTATAGCAGACCACTGCTGGACATAGGCCTCCCCCAATGAGCGCCATAGCGCCCTGTCGTCAGCTTGCCGCATCCAGCATCTACCTGCAGTCTTTCGCAGGTTGTCATCCCACCCGTCGGAGGGTGTCCTACACTACGTTTACCGAGTCGTGGTCTCCACTCAAGAACACGTTTGCCCCAGCGGCCGTCGGTTCGTCGCGAGATATGGTTATATACTATAGAATTCAATAAATTGGGTATTCAAAATAAATAAAAGCAAATGTCATCATGCTCCAAATAAGACAAAGGGCCTCTTTTATCTGTGTTCTAAATTGCATTTTAAATGTTTTTGCCCCACATTATATTTTCCGCAATTAGCTTAGTTTTTCTTCGTATTCGTGTTAATTGTACAGAAATTTAGGTTGAACGGCGAAATTGCAATAGGAACCTAAGCTCCTTGAGTTACGATTTAATTTTCGATAAGTTCACTGTTCTTAATATATTTGTTACTTGTATACATGTTTCACTACATAGTATAAAACTAAGTCGCTTCCTGCTGTCTGCCTGTCCCTATGTATGCTTAGATCTTTAAAACTACACTACGGATGTTGATACGGTTTTTTTAAATAGATAGAGTGATTCAAGACGAAGGGTTATATATATATATATATAATACATGCTTTTTGTTTGGTTAAATCGGCCTTAACCTTATCCTGAGTTTAAGCGCTGGGAGGTGCGACACAGTTTTTTAACTGATGCACTTTCCAGTGTTTCGTTGTATTATAGTGATAATTCTTTGTTCATTCTAGATAAATAAATTTAAATTGAAATGTGTACCCGTGCGAAGCCGGGGCGGGTCGCTAGTTATATGTATACAGCAGTTTTGTATTATTTGAAAAATCATTTGCCATTCTAATCTGATTCTAATTGCATTAACAAAATAGTTTATTTCTTTCTGCACTCTATTCATGTAAGTTTTACATTATCATATATTTCACAATATTCTGCCATTGTAATGTATATAGGTAAATATATATATATATGTATTAGGGCACGCGAAGCAAAGGAACGCGCCGAGTGTATCATTACACGAACCACTTGGTGCCACTTTTGACCCTTCTATAACTCAAAACCTCTTTAACGTAAACACATAAAACTACGTGTGTTTAATTCTGATAAAAACTGGCCAAGTCAAATCTAACCTACATAGATTTGACTTGGCACTCATTTATATCTCCATTATTTTTGCGGGGAAGCCCACAGCCAATCATATTTTTTGTATTGAACTTGGCTCTCCTTTTTTATATTTATGTTTTGGTGGGATACATATATAACTGCTTAAGTATAATATAAGTAGCTTAGTATCATTATGAGTAGTATATTTTATTATGCTTGTAAGTTCTGTAATCTAGCACTAAATACTTAATTGTTGTCCTGTCCACACTACCCAAAGGTTAGCAGGTAGATAATGCTATCTAGCATTATGCTATCCTCTCCATCGATGGTTGTCTGGTAGAGATAGCTCTTGAGCGATAAGACCGCCAATCGTAATTAAATTTTAAGTGTTTTCTGTACATAGTTTTCTATTTAAAGTGCAATAAAGAATTTTCTATCTTTGCCCGCCTATGTACAACTTTTGTATATTATAATAAAGTATATTCTATCTATCTATCTGCCATTCTAATTAGAGTCCAAGTACATTCACATTAGAGAGTATTTCCCATAGTACAGTTACATGTGACGTTTCGTCATTAGGACGATCGAGCACGTGTAGAATTAAGGGGTGAACGCACTTGACATACTAGCTGCCTTTGCACTTTGACTCGAGTGTATTTTTGTTAAGCCTTAAGTGGTAAGCTTTGTTTAGATAGTGTAAGTATAATATATAATTTCTAAGAATTCTGTACCTTGAGTTTTGTTGCTAGTTTGGTACTAAAACCTAAATATGTACAGTATAAAAAGTAATATTGGAGACTTTAGTATACGTGATATGTAAAAAATATCATCATCATCATCAGCCTATGATAGTCCACTGCTGGACATAGGCCTCCCACAAAGGGTGCCATAGCGCCCTGTCTAAAAAAATATGTAAATATAAAAGTCTGCGTAAAAATATATTTGAAAGTAATTCAATACTTATTCCAAAGATAGTTCGAAACTAAGACCTTTCATTATATTCAATCCAATTTTAGGTCAAACTATTTGAACTCCAAATTTGGCAACAAAAATTGGGAAAATTCACATTTTCCAATTTTTATTACACCAATACTCACTTGATATATTTTTAGCCTGATTACCAATAAATAGAAAACAATTATGTCTGAACTCAGAGCCTAAAAATGGTCATCCCTAAGACAGGACATCCTAAATTTGTAGCCGCGTCAAAATATAACTCAGCACTGCCCTGGTCCTGTTAAAATGTCATCATAATACTTACATGGTTCATTCTGAGGCTGAGTTCAATTGACTCATTCCAACTAGGTTCAAGGCTACTGTATTCGTGGATTCATTCACCTCGGTCAGCTTTAGGACAGCTAGGTTGGGCTAATTTTTGACACATATGCTTAGATTTGCTACGATCTTTAGATCAGTTAGGTTGGGCTAGTTTTAGACAGATATGCCTAGGATTGCTCTGATCCTTAGGACAGCTAGGCTAGGCTAGTTTATGACTGATATGCTTAGCTTTCCGTGGTTCATTCCGAGGCTGTGTTCAATTGACTCATTCCGACTAGGTTCAAGGCTACTGTGTTCGTGGATTCATTCACCTCGGACAGCTTTAGGACAGCTAGGCAAGGCTAGTTTTTGACAGGTATGCTTAGCTTTTTTCTGATCTTTAGGACAGTTAGGTTGGGCTACTTTTTGACAGATATGCCTAGGATTGCGCTGATCCTTAGGACAGCTAGGCTAGGCTAGTTTATGACTGATATGCTTAGCTTTCCGTGGTTCATTCCGAGGCTGTGTTCAATTGACTCATTCCGACTAGGTTCAAGGCTACTGTATTCGTGGATTCATTCACCTCGGACAGCTTTAGGACAGCTAGGCAAGGCTAGTTTTTGACAGTTATGCTTAGCTTTTTTCTGATCTTTAGGACAGTTAGCTTGGGCTACTTTTTGACAGATATGCCTAGGATTGCGCTGATCCTTAGGACAGCTAGGCTAGGCTAGTTTATGACAGATATGCTTAGCTTTCCGTGGTTTATTCCGAGGCTTGGTGCAATTGACTCATTCCAACTAGGTTCAAGGCTACTATTATATATTCGTGGATTCATTCACCTCAGACAGTTTTAGGACAGCTAGTCTGGTCTAGTGTATGACAGATATTCTTAGCTTTGCTCTAATCTTTATTATAGCTAAGCTAGGCTAGATTTTAACTGATATCGATCAAGTGTGATTTGTGGATTTATTTTGTATCTGCTTTACCAAATTCTCTAAATTTGTCAATTTTGAGTTTAAAATAAAACTTCATTACTCAATGCTTCTTACTCGGACCCTTAAAATATCCATTTCATATCCTGGGTCATTGACCCGTGACGTCACGCTTACGTCACGCGACTGTCACTTTTATTTCAGGCATCCAAATTAAGTGTCGACTGACATGACACCACCGTTTGGGTGGTATACGTTTTTTACATAGTCCGAGATGTCAGTTTAGGCGGGGTCACATTTTTAATCCTTTTTTTGAATAATTAAGTCATACAACTTAGAAAACTTATATTTCATTAATAAGAAGCTATAAATGAAGGGCTGAATTGAGGTCATAAAAAAAACTTTCTAAGGCCACATCTTCACGTTCTAACTTAGAACGTGAAGATGTGGCCTTAGAAAGTGGCCTTAGTAAAGCGTTGACCACCGTTGTCACTTAGAACTTCTAAGTGACAACGGTGGTCAAACGCTTTACTATTCACAATAAAAACAATTATCTTTATCTTAGGCTGTTACAATCCATTCTAAAAAGAGTATTGAGATAAATTATTTACATAATCATTGGTTGACAATATTGTAATCTTTAATTTCAGCCTTTCAATTAAACAATGAATGAAAATATTTCTGACCTTTGTAGGTAATTTTCTTTTGCCATCAAAACTTACACTGAACAAAAAAGAAGCTGCATTTAAACATACACTGAAAAAATATTAATAAAATATTATAATTAAGAAAGAAAGAAGAACGTTCTACCCGTGGGCATCACCTTAGATTGTCCTGAGACTCTACGAAATCCGTAATCGTACCATTTTATTAGCAATAGAGTGGTGCACAATCGGAACCTATTACCAGAAGATATTATATCAGCCACATCAATAAACGCCTTCAAGAATAAACTCGACAACTGGTTACGAGATACAAATAACAAACTAAAAAAAACGCAATAATTAAATTCAACACTGTGTGATATAGACACACCAGCCAGAAGCTGCTCGTCTATTAACAATATATACATATAAATAATTATTTTAATTAATATAAATAAAAAGAAACATTTAATGCCTACGTATCTATTTCAGAGGTGAGTACTTAGAAAGGTCCAGTTGTGAGTTATTTTGACATTTAACACTTGAAATTTATAAACATTAGAAACAATGAACAGTTAAAATACTTCACCGTCTCGAAAATATTAAATTTTGATTTATTATAATAATATAACATAATAGAGCCTTTTATTCAGATTTGTTACTTAAACAAAACGTTCAGACTTATAATACTTACTAAAAGTAAAACTTAGAAAAAAACTTTAGGTTAAACTTAGAACTTAAACTAGTATTTGTTGCTTGTTTATTTTCTGGTAGATCTGGTTTGTCTACCGACCTTGGGATAAATTATTATTTATTTATTTATACTTTTTGCACGATCAACTATATACAAAACTTATTCTAGAAAATTTATACAAAGGCGAACTTAACCCACTTTATTTATTTATCTATATTTTTGGGAACACATAATGTTAAACTTGTGCCAGACCACCCTACCGATGCGCAATGGTCATATCAACTGTTTGATTCAGTCAAATATTATTATGATAGTGTATCATCATCATCAGCCTATAGGTAGTGCACTGCTGGACACTAGTGAGTATACCTATATCAGTCCCTAACTATATTTTCACCGTTCATTGGCTGAATTTTGATTACCAACATATAATACAAAAGGAAATCCGTACGTATCGTTTTTTATATTATTATGTTGCAACGTGTTCTTGGGTGGAGTTCATGACTCGGTAAACGAATTGTCCTACGCCCTGCGACCAGGTGGGATGACGATCTGCGAAAGACTGCAAGGGAGATGCTGGATGCGTCAAGCTGAAGACAGGGCGCTATGGCGCTCATTAGGGGAGGCCTATGTCCAGCAGTGGACTGACACAAGCTGATGATAATGATGATGAATTGCAAGTCTCATTTCAAAACCGCTAATGAATCACAACTTCAAGAATTTTTGATTACTCATTGACTTTTTAATTTGCTTGAACTTAATGTCATTGACCTGTGCAGTCCAGGAAAATTATTTATTTTGATGCAAACTGACTGTTCGATACTTCGAACACGGAGGATTTTAGCAGCATCAGCAGTTCGACCTAAGTAGGTTACTCGTGCCACGAGCGCGGACCGGGCGCCTACAGAAGTCAGTGCATCACCAGCAGCCATTCAAACCGCACTCATTAACATCATATTAGTCGTAGTTTTATACAATATAGCTATTGTCCCTATACTCGACTATTATTATATCAGCATCCCGGGAAGAGCTAGCGCATAGTTTGTATTTAATTGTTAAGGTTAATACAAGTCGCTCATCTTTCAATATACAAACGTAGAAGAATAACTACCACATTATTGACTATCCAAAACAAATGATTATTATAAAACACTAGCTGTTTCCCGCGGTTTCACCCGCATAAATTTTAATATAACCTATGTTCACTGCAGATAGTGCAGCTTTCCAACAATGAAAGATTTTTTCAAATCGGTCCAGTAGTTTCTGAGCCTATTCTATATAAACAAACAATTTATTTATTTTATTATTTATTTATACATAGATATTTCTCGGTATGTCTATACTGATGAATGATGATATATCTCAAAATATAGGATTTTTTTTATATAAGACGTTGATCTTAGACGACCGATGTGGCGCGGTGGGCGAAGGTCCGCCTGCGACGCAGGAGGTTGCGGGTTCGATTCCCGCCTCGGAACAATTGTGTGTACGATCTGCAGATATTTGTTCCGGGTGTTCTGGTCGTTTTCTATGTATAATAAAAAATATCTATCTATGTATTTAATGTATTGTATTATCAGTTAGTTTTCTAGTACCCATAACACAAGCTCTGCTTACCATGGGGCTAGATAATGCTGTGTGAATTGTCCAGCATTATTTATTTATATCTTTAGTCTGTTCAGTACAAAATACAAAATTATGTATTAGCAACAAAAAATTACATTAATATAATAGAAACATAACTTTATATACAAAGATTTGTAATGTCGGCGAAACGTAGAATCAACCCGTTTGTAGAATGTCTAGGCCGATTGCGATATATCGACCCGCAAGCGACATAATACAAACACACAGAATTACCTGGCCAGATAAACATAGTGAGGAAGCCCTTAGATTAGTCAGCTCCGGACGTATTTATATATTTCCTGTTGATACGGCCGACATAGCCCAGAGTATCGCAAAGAGGAATATCATGATAAACAAGATATGTATATCTCTCTTAATTTGATATTCCTCTATGTCTTATCTATGGATAGCATATATCATTGATGAATGATGATATAGAAAATACTGTAAATTTAATAATTGAATATATATTTTATTATATTTTTTAGTATTTGTTGTTATAACGGGAAAATAAATACATCATCTGTGAAAATTTTAACTGTCTAACTATAACGGTTCATGAGATACAGCCTGGTGACAGACGGACAGACGGAAAGAAGTCGCTTCCCGCTGCCTGTCTGTCCCTATGTATGCTTAGATCTTTAAAACTACGCAATGGATTTTGATGCGGTTTATTTTATTAGATAGAGTGATTCACGAGAAAGGTTTAAACCATTTGACATATAGATTTCCAAGCGTACGAAGTCGCAGGGCGCAGCTAGTATAACATATATATATATTTAGACTTAAATAGGCAAATAACCATGTATTAGACATATAAGAGATGAACATGCTAGTGGTTTCTTTTCACTTCTTCCACTAGTGGACAAAAAATTTAAGTGAACAGTAAAATAATTTTATTTGATAATAATTTATATAGAAAGTATGACTTGTCTAAGTGCTTATTTTGTAAGCCTAAAGAAATAAATGATTTTTTACTTTACTTTACATAATGTCTGATACATTCGCGCTTATCGTACAAAACCGCAAACGAAAAAACGCAACACATTTTTATTGTAACCACATTCTGTTATCGTTCATTCTGTTATCAGAATCCCTATACGACGTATCTCACTGACATCACCGGACATTGACCCCGTTGCGTATAATCATGACCTTACCGTATTAACGGATCTCAGTGACTTATATAACATGATTATGAATATGTCAATGTCAAATTTTGTTCTATATTTTGAGTCCATATGGCAGAACTTTCCATGGCTATAAGTGACGAGGCTGTGCTATTAATGTTCATCCCGTACTTTACATATTCAGAACTTACAGCCTTGGAATATGATGCCATCCATGTACAGATATTACTGGGCCGTAACATCCATGGTTGTTCCTTGATTTGCCGTAAAAGCATGGCACCCCTATAATGTTCTTGGATAATAATTATTATGGGTTATGGTTACTGGATAGAGAAGTATGGAAGGACCGGAACCTGGAGAAGGCTTTCACCACTCTAAGTGGTATTGCCACAGAGCTACAGTTTAAATTTAGTGAATAGAGAAGCTAATGAAATAATTTATATTATCTGGAATTGACCAGTAGTTGGCAAAGATTAACTTTATCTATACTAATATTAGAAAGAGGAAAGGTTTGTTTTTTTGTTTGTTTGTAATGAATAGGCTCCGAAACTACTGGACCGATTTGAAAAATTCTTTCACCGTTGGGAAGCTACTCTATCCCTGGTGAACATAGGCTATATTATATATTCAAGAAAGATAGGGATCCGTACTAAAACCGTGCGAAGCCGGGAAGGTCCGCTAGTCTTTTATAAATATCAATACTCGGACTTGTACATATATTAATCAACAAAAACAAAACAAACATCATGTTGTTTAAATGAGACAAAACGGACTAATTTAGCTGTAAGGACTGTGTGTATTAATCGAAAAACAAAATAAATAAAATTTAAATTACCTACATTTAAAATTGATAAAAATATATATGTAGGTAGATAAAAAGATAAGGAACCATCTGGATTTTTATAGATTACGGTTGCCAATTCCGTAGATACGGTCGACCGATCAACGACCGATATAGGGTTGCCTTGAACTTATATTGTAATTTTTTGTTTTTCATAATGTCTACAAATATTAAAATTGTGTATTTTTTTTTTTCAAGTAAATATTCGTCTAGAAATATAAAATCTTAGCGGACTTTACCGGCTTCGCACGGTTTTAGTACGGATTCGTAACTTTTTTGAAAATATAATATAACCTAGGTATATAAACCTGTCACCCGGGGATAGTGTAGCTTCCCAACGGTGAAAGAATTATTCAAATCGGTCCAGTAGTTTCGGAGCCTATTCATTACTATTATTATTCTAGCTTTAAGGTATATATTACTATGGACCGTAGAATAAGTTAAATAAGATCTGTTACTTTTCTATGGTCTGAAATAAATGTTTTTTTTTTATTACAAACAAACAAAAAAAGAAATGAAATGAAATGAAAGTTTATTTCCTTAGGCTTACAAATAAGCACTTAGACAAGTCAAAAGCAAGCCTTCCCTCTTTATAATATCAGTATAGATAAGGCCATAATTATTTAAGTCTTTTACGTTTATTCTCAACAAATGTATATTCAAAAAACTGCTGCATCAGCATTATTTATCCATTATGAAATATTGATAGCCTTATCTTATGTCTATGTAAGTTTATTATAATGTTTGTAATGTAGGTATTTAGTGTATTTGTTACCAATTATTTATTAAAGTGCCACCGTCTATATTGTTCGTTCATGTCCAGTCCATCCCAAGGCTGCCTGGAAGAGATCGCTCTCAGCGATAAGGCCGCCCTTTATACCTTTATTCTAAGTTTTTATCTCTGTATTATTTTCTGTTTTGTGTGGTGTAATAAAGTGTTATCTATCTATCTAATGACCTGACTCATCAAAATTATAATGAGACCTTCATAAGTCTTGCTGGACATAGGCCTCCCCTAATGAGCACTATAGCGCCCTGTCCTCAGTTAATATATTATATAAAAATATATATTTTCTCACTCTATAACGATAAATAATAATTCATTTTAAACCTTTTATTCACCTTTTATTCACTGACGGCCGATGTGTCGCGGTGGGCGAAGGTCCGCCTACGGCGCAGGAGGTTGCAGGTTCGATTCCCGCCTTGGAACAATTGTGTGTACGATCTGCAGATATTTGTTCCGGGTGTTCTGGTCGTTTTCTATGTATAATAAAAAATATCTATCTATGTAATGTATTGCATTGTGTATATCAGTTATCTAACTACCCATAACACAGCTCTGCTTACCATGGGGCTAGATAATGCTGTGTGAATTGTCAAGCATTATTTATATACAATGTTTATACATGGTTTTACTTAAATACTCTTTCTTAAACTACATCTATATTAACTGTTCGCCCTCTTTTGGCAAAGGCCTCCTCCAACCCCTTCCGCTATATTCTTTCTTCACCCTGTCTCAGACAACGATATATTTTATACTTTATAATAAAATGTAGTTTTTCGAAAACAATATAAATCCACATTAAACGTTCACTTACCTCGCTTCTGATCTTCAGCCAAATCTATTTTTATTCCTATCATTTTAAACAAACATTATGCAGAGGCTATTTTAAAAATATTTCGTCGATTTAAACTCTTATATCTTACGTGTAATACAATACAATATTAAATACTTTATAGCTCTAAGAGCAAGCTAAGTGGCAGTGGGCCGGCCATATCTCGCGAAGAACCGACGGCCGAAGCCGAGACCAAAACTCGGTTAATGTAGTGTAGGACGCCCTCCGACCAGGTGGGATGACGACCTGCGAAAGACTGCAGGTAGATGCTGGATGCGGCAAGCTGAAGACAGGGTGCTATGGCGCTCATTGGGGGAGGCCTATGTCCAGCAGTGTATATCATAGGCTGATGATGATGATAAAATACTTTATTGTACACCAGATACAGATAAAGGAAAAGATATTTTAGCAGTTTATATAAAAAAAATGAATTAAAACTCTACAAGCTTGTTAAGATAAGAAAGACAGATAGGGCGCTATGGCGGTCATTACGGAGGCCTATGTAGAACAGTGGACTAACATAGGCTGATGAAAAGGAAATTGCACTTTACACGGAAATATTAAATTTGAAACACACATTACGCACTTACATAGTTAAATAATGTATTTAAATTAAAGGTAATGTTATAATAAGGAAGTAGAAGTAAGTAAATATTTAAATTATCTGAGTTTTAGATCGCAGCTCCGGCTTCATTAAAATTCGAGCTCAGAAAGTTTTGTAATATTTTAAATAAGATCTCTTTGCAGATCTTTCTAGTTTTAATAACCACTTACGTTCGCCGGCCAGCAATAAAACTATTTGGAGATCATTCACATTCGAATTTCAAACCACAAACCTGCAAATAATAATGCTGACGCGATAATAATTAGCAAACAAGATTACACTCTATACCATTGTGATAGAACATAAATAGTTTTGTAAGGATGGTAAAGAATTCTTTGTTTTGTTGGTACAACGGCGGTCGTTCAACTCTGACGTAGAGCCGTTAGATTAAAATTCGAATTTGGAAGGCCTGTTCCGAAGCTCGAAGGCTCGTGCGGGCGTTGACCTGTGACGTAGGTGGGTGTGTAATAAGGGTTTTGGATAATAATATGGTATCACCAAATTAGAACATTCTGAGCTAGATTATAAAGTAGGTAGAGTAATTTTTAAAATATCATGTAATGTTTACAAAGAGGAGGAAAAAATTCTTTTCTATAAATAGAATGATTCCAAGGAAAAAATCTAAATAAAGCAGCAAATAAGGAATATTATGAGATCTTGATTTAAGTATTTTTAGCTATTTCGAAATATTTCGTAAGTGTAGATAACTTAAAATAGAATAATATTGTTTTTGTATATTATCTAGATATTTTAATTTTAATGATTTTATGTTATACATAATAATGTGGTTTCATAGATGAAGTATCATGTGTAAAAAAGAGACATGTCAAGTCCCTAAGAATTGAAAATTTCAATTAGGAATTTTAAGGTTAAAAAACCTCGACACAGTGACCTTAAAAAAAGTAAAAACACAATAAGTCAAATCCAAATTTATAGGGTTAACCCTTACCCAACTTAGCGTAAAATTACGGTATCATGCATTCCAAAACGTGACGTCATTCAACGTGATACAATTCTAAGCAGGACAGATTATTACGTAGTTGTTATAGTATCACCCGGTAGACACAGAATGAATAGAAGTTACTATAGGGTATAGATATAATAACAGTTAGTGCGGCAGGGTTAATGCACTGTGACGTCACGATCAGCTGTGCAACGGTTGCAGCCAGGTTCAGAGAGATTCCTGTTGGTATGAAAATGGAATGTTTTATTTTTTTGTTCGGATTTCAAAGTTTTCTGTTAGGTCAGTAAGCAGGCAACCCCTTCCGTGTGTTGACTTCTGACGGTTCTTTTGTTTTTTATTTTAATTTTGTTTTGAACGATTCTCTTTATTTCCACCTGTTACTTTTATTTATTTTTGGTAAGATATTTACCTACATTATGCATTCGTTTTTAGGCGCTGTACCAGTGGGTATAATCAAGGAATCAGATATACCTAATGTACAATAATAACCAAGAGGTAATAGAATTACGCACTGAACATTTCAGGAAAATTAACTTGACCTATCACTTTTCGTACAGAAAGTGCCTTTTTATAACAAAGGTCATCTTGCAAAGCAAATACGAAACATTCAAATAAGGAATTCCATGAAAATATTCAGTTTATTTTAGCTTCAACATAAATTTTACCCGCCTTTTCTACTACTTTTTTAAAGTTAAGTAAAATTTTACCCTAAAAATATTATTCCTCAAGGAACCTGCCTAATACTGCTTAATAATCTGTAGCACACACAGGCACAGAAAGTTGCCCGTCGCGACCTTGGGGGTGAATGACCGCGAATCAAAAATGGCGTCTGTTCTGTAATGTAATGGAATGACAGTTGCGTAATTCATCCTTGCCTTGGGGATTAAAAATGGTAAAGTTTCTTTGTAATTAGGTGAGAGATAACTTTTTTATCCTTATTTGTTCATTTAAAGATCTTGTAAGTGTTTTATTACGTTTCTAAAACAAGTGTTTTTACAAACAAGGTAACAAAGAGCCACTGTCTTTGCGCGCATAGGTTTTTCTGAAAGGGGGTTTCACCCACAACACACAAAACAAGGTCTATCACCTGTCTAACCTCTTCTTCGTTTGTTTCAGCTCAAATCGAGATAATCCCGTGCAAAGTATGCGGAGACAAGTCATCAGGCGTCCATTACGGCGTCATCACCTGCGAAGGATGCAAGGGATTCTTCCGGAGGTCGCAGAGCACAGGTCGGCTTCTTACACCCTTTACGTAACCATAGATTATATCCGACTGAGAACCAAGGATATCGACATAGCTCTAAGAATTAGCAGGCTGAAGTGGCAGTGGGCCGGCTATATCTCGCGAAGAACCGACAACCGCTGGGGTAAACGTGTTCTTGAGTGGAGACCGCGACTCAGTAAACGTAATGTAGGACGCCCTTCGACCAGGTGGGATGACGACCTGCGAAAAACTGCAGGTAGATGCTGGATGCGTCAAGCTGAAGGCAGGGCGCTATGGCACTCATTAGGGGAGGCCTATGTCCAGCAGTGGACTGACATAGGCTGATGATGATGAATAATAAAAACCAAAGCCGCTTCCCGCTGTGTGTATATTCCCCCTATGTATGATTAGATCTTGAAAACTACGCAACGGATTTTGATGCTTTTTTTAATGGATAGAGTCTTTCAAGAGGAAGGTTTATGTGTATATAATATCGAAAATCGTGCGATTCTCAAAAAGTTATTAAGTGAAAAAAATGTTAAGAAAATATAAAAATCCACGAGCTCTGTGGCGCGGTGGGTGAATGTTCGCCTGCGACGCAGGAGGTTGCGGGTTCAATTCCCGTCTGCAAATATTGCTTCTGGATGTTTTCTTAATAAAAAAAATATAGTAGTAATTTTTTTATATATATAAGTAGAGGCGCCCTAGAGGTCGTCCACTAATCCTAGTTCCTAATTAGTCATTTTCACACACAGCTGTCAATTTTTGCACTACATTCCTTCTCACTTTACTCTTACTAACACAGTTCCTCATTTCAGTGGTGAACTATCAGTGCCCCCGGAATAAGCAGTGCGTGGTGGACCGCGTCAATCGGAACCGATGTCAGTATTGCAGACTGCAGAAATGCTTGAAGCTCGGGATGAGTCGTGACGGTGAGTACATACCTTTTGTTTGGTTATGGGCGCCTGGTACTTTGTTACTCTCATCGTTAGAGAGACAAAGGAATATTAGAAGATAAGGGATGTTTTGCCATAAATGCAGGGTGTATTCCCAGTATTGCACTGCAGAAACGATTGGTTATATGGCTTGATTATATCTTGTTTGGTTATGAGCGCCTGGTACTTTCATAGTGAAAGAAGCGTAGAATATTAGGAATAAGGGTGTAATTTCATTTTATTTGTAGTTTTAAATAACACCTCTTGTTTGATTATAGGAGCCTGGTACTTTTGAAGCGAAAGCTTTTATTTTCATTGGGAAATGCTTCCAGGTTCAAGAAAATACTCGAGAATTAACTATTGATAATTTATGCTACTAGTAAACGTTTGTGAAGAGTACGCACAAGTAAAGCGTAAGTTACTAAAGCACATTACTAAAAGATAATAGGTGAAATTTTACATTAATGTAGTTCTAAATCTGGAATATCATACCAAAACTACACTTCTTTTAATTTTGGAACAATGCGTACAGAATCTAGTCTCAACTACTATCTACTACTCCATTATCTCAAAAGTCACCAGTAAATTAAAAAAAACTCGGAAAACAATGATTAAAAACAAATAGAAATCATTATTGAAAGGTAAAGCACGTGGTAAATGCGATGAGGAAGCCAGCAGGGGTCAACGGCCTCTTATCAGTGCTGATAACGGCTATGTTTATACACTAAAGTGTGGTTATAGTCACGAGCGGAGCGATAAGCTGAGCGTGTTACTAATTGAGGACAAAAATAGCTGTATTATATTCATATTAAATTTTATTGTTAATGAACTTTGTTAGTTCTTATCTCCTCTGTCGGTTAGTCTCGGTCATTATCCTCGAGTCTTCAGCTTCTTTTTTTATTCGTGAACAAAATGCAGTCAATGAGCAGCGAATATAGTATGAGTGATACACTCACGCATACATCTGAATTAATCAGCATATTAAATAAGTAAGCATAATAATCATACATAAAAAAGAAATCATGTAAATATAATTATTTTGCAATAATTTCATGACAAAACACTGAAATAACTGAATGGCTATTTCACTATTTAAAAAAAAACAAGACATTTGGGAATATCTTATAATGTAAAATAAAGCAACAGTTCCTGTAAAAGAACACGCATAGATAGAAATAATATTTTTTTCAATAAACATGAAATAAATAAATATCAGAAATTCAAAAAATCGTTATTCGCAAGTTCTTTCCCTTAGGTTCTACAATCACCCTCTTTCAGCTTAGAACAAAAGTTACGTTACACCCTGTATTATCCACCCACCACACAACTGAATAGATATGTCCAGCAGTAGACTAGCATAGGCTGATGAAGACACAACTGAACACCCACGCAAAATCAAATCAATGCAAACTCTTTATATGCAGAAACTTAGTAACATAGGAAAATGTCTAGATTCAAACTCCGCCAGCGACAGTGCAGGCGCGTCGATGCGTGAGGTGACGTAGATTGCGCAACGCCACGTAACATAGTGGTGGGACCGGGTGCGGGTTTTTATCGATTATGTAAGGGTTATGTCGATGTCGTGCTGTGTCGATAGAATGTGATACAATGTATCGATTAGGGATAAAGTATATATCGATAAAATCAATTCAAATGATCCGAATGGAAAATGTAATTCAGTTTATCAATAATATCGTTATAGGTATCGTTATAAACTAAATAAAAGATCCTTTTATACTAATAACTTATTATATCTGCAGACGTGGAATAATATAGCGTAAAACGTGATCATAGGAAATGAATGAATCCTACTTTCAGAACTAAGTTTTTATGTGTTAAAATAACACTAAATATGAATAGCAAAATAATCAAAGACAACTGTCATAACAAAGACAGTTCTATAAAATTTTATATAATAATTTTAGAGTGTTTTCCGCCTGTAATAATGTACCTGTTATTTACCTAGTACATACGACATCTATTATCCATAACATAAAGCTTTGCTTACTTTGGGGCTAGATAATGCTGTGTAACTTTCCAGTATTTATTATTTTTGTGACTTATTCTGATGTTCAAACTTTAGAATATTACTTAGGAATAATACATAAATAAATATAATAATGCTGGACAATTCACACAGCATTATCTAGCCCCATGGTAAGCAGAGAGCTTGTGTTATGGGTACTAGATAACTGATATACATAATACATAGATAGATATTTTTTATTATACATAGAAAACGACCAGAACACCCGGAACAAATATCTGGAGATCGTACAAACAATTGTTCCGAGGCGGGAATCGAACCCGCAACCTCCTGCGTCGCAGGCGGACCTTCGCCCACCGCGCCACATCGGTCGTCCAAACTGTACTCGACTCTACATTCAATTAGTCTAACTTATATTATTTTATACTCATTAATATTCGACTCCTCAACGTAATGCATTGTTTGCGTGACCCAAATCTGCGTTATTTATGTTTAAATTAATGTCCTCAACTAATTACCGACATTAATATTTGTCGTGTTAATTAACAGGTTGAAAAGTGTTATTTTACTGTGGCCAGTACGATATGTACAGAGCTAGTATCAAATATAATGGGTGTAATACTATTTGTTAAGCAAACAACAAAGCAATCCATCCAATCGTCGTTAGTTTAAATCTCCGGGCATCAGATTTTTTAATTAAAATATTTATAGTAGTAGTAGTAGTACAATAATAGGTCTGGAAGGTACCTATTCCGAAACAGGTGTTTTTTCTAACTAGGAAATTAAAAACAGATAATACATTTACGCATAAATAATCTTAAAAATTAACGAGAGTCGATGTTATACATATATATAATTGATTTTTTAGGAGGTCATATATTAATCGACACTTTTTCCTGACTGCATTTTAGCATTATGAAAACAAATAATTTGTTTGACAACAAAATATTAATATTTTTGGCAAGCACATAAATTTCTCAACTTAGATATGAAGTTTAAAAACGATTCATCACCGAAAATATAATCGATAAACATAAAATATCGATACTCACATCCCATCCCTATTATTGTGCAATATAGACGCGTACAGCGTAACATAGATGCAGTTTTTACAGCACACGTAACAACTCTAGTCCTTATTACGACGGAGTAGGGTTCACAATGATTAATGACTTTTGTCTTGTCATAGAAGCGTTGTTAACTAGAGTATAGGCTCGTGTTTTTTGGCGTATTCAGCGTGACGATGCGACCTAAATAAAAAAAATACTCACGCGACTCACGAGCGTTGATATCGTCAATAGATATTTTTTTTAAATTACTCGATCTGAACACATAATTTTTTTGGTAAATAGTACTTGAAATGAATGATTATAGATGAATGATTATAGACGTCGACGTATGAATAACACATCTCTTAAGATGAAAGAAAGAAATAATGCTAGACAATCCACACAGCATCTTCTAACCTGAAACAATAAGAGCCTGTGTTATGGGTACTACATGGCTTACTACACGGCTGATATACTCGTACTTAATACAATACATTACATAGACAAGTATTTCTTTTATACATAGAAAACAACGGAACAAATATCTGCAGATCGGACACACAATTGTTCCGAGGCGGGAATCGAACCCGCAACCTCGCGTCGCAAGCGGACCTTCGCCCACCGCGCCACATCATCGGTCGTCTAAATGATGGCTGATATACAATACATTACCTAGATAGGTATTTCTATTATACAGAGAAAACACCCGGAATGAATCTACAGATCGTATAAAATATTTACCCTGAGCCGGGAATCGAACCGCGCTGTCGAGGGATAGAGGTCATCAAAGGGTCCTTTATTTCAAATCTAAAACATTGACCACAGAATAAACAATTTAACTAACATAAAGAACCGTACACAATCACGTAATATGATACTCAAGTAGTCACAGACTTCCTTGTTCTAACCGTTAATAACATAGAACAAAAGTTCTTTGTTACGTAGAAAATCTTGTTATACCGAAAATCTAATATTAGAGTGGAATATTTTGAACTTTTTTAAAAGTAGGATAAAGTTTTTTAAAGGCTTTACTAAACTAACATTTTAAAAGAGGTTGGTTGTTTAAAAGTTTTAGGCAACCTCTTATATTATTAATAAGTTTTTCGGTAATAATTGGATAGCTATTATCCAATGATTTATCGGTGAACGTAGTGTAGAACGTCCTCGTGGCATCATCCTTTCTATAGAGGCATCACTTTTTATTGTAGATAGACATTTATTTGACCACAATCTCACCTGATGGACCTACCTACTGTAGAGTATAAAATTGGCATCACTTTTTACTGTAGATAGACATTTATTTGACCACAATCTCACCTGATGGACCTACCTACTGTAGAGTATAAAATTGGCATCACTTTTTATTGTAGATGACATTTATTTGACCACAATCTTACCTGATGGACCTACCTACTGTTGAGTATAAAAATTGGTATCACTTTTTACTGTAGATAGACATTTCTTTGACCACAATCTCACCTGATGGACCTACCTACTGTAGAGTATACATAAAAATTGGCATCACTTTTTATTGTACATAGACATTTATTTGACCACAATCTCACCTGATGGAAAGTGTCGATGTGGCCGACGATGTATCATGAAGGTCTAGAAGACACCTATTCACTCTTGTCTTGAAAAGACCCAGTTTGTAACAGGCTGGAAAAACAGCAGCAGACAGCCAGTCCTATTCCTTAGCGGTAATGATGAAGGTTGAAGAAAGCTTAGTGTGAGAGGAATGTATATCTACCAGATAAGGATAAATAAAATAAATAAATAATGCTGGACTCCACACAGCATCATCTAGGCTCAAGCTACGCAGAGCTTGTGTTATGGGTACGAGTCTACGAGATGACTGATATACTTAATACAATACATTACATAGATAGATATTTTTACTAAACATAAATAACTACCAGAACACCCGGAACAAATGTCTGCAGATCGTGCACAATTGTTCTCAGGCGGGAATCGAACCCGCAACCTCCTGCATCGCAGGCGGACCTTCGCCCACCGCGGTACACCTAGTCAAAGCTTAGTGTGAGTGGAAGGTTGTATCCACCAGATAATTATGATATTGTAGCGTTCGTCTTTTTGTCCTGAAGGGAGATTATGGTTTCAGGTCATGAAGGTCCTTTCACCTTACCAGCTTCCTTAGATTTTAAACAGAACTCTAAAAACTATGTTTCAAAGAACACTACCAACCAACAACCGCACACTATCACATGTCATACGGAATCAATGTGTGGGTAGCTCAATAATGTATGAGTAACAGTGTAAATGTGCGCGTTGTATGTGTTTCTGTGTTGTTTGTGTGTGTGTTAGGGCGTTGGCATACTGCCTAGTAGAACAACGAACTCGACGAACTGTGACGTTGTACTGACTGCTGTTAATACTGTGGCGGTGACGTAGGTTTGAATCCCGTTCGTGACTTTTTGTTGCGTTTTTTGACTAGTTGCAGACTGTGGTTTTGTTGGTAGAGCAGGTGTATTGCTGCTTATAGGATGAAGGAGGGTTTGATTAGACACCATGTCTATACAGGTAGCTGAGTTAATTAATGGGGTATCTACCTGATGAAATGCTTTGCCTACCAGGATCAAGAAATAAAAAACTCTTACTAGGACCTCAAAATAATACTGAGAAACATCTACTTAGTTCTGAGACTAGGTTACCTTATTTTAAAGCCTTCTTCAGTTACTTACCTTTCGTAGTAAGGTTAAATAACTTGTTGACAGGTACCATTGTTATCAAATGAAAAAAAAAACATTCGTAGCCTCAATGACATAACATTATGTACACTTAAGCCGTATTCTTGTGAACTATAGAATACATTAACTTTTTTAGCCATGAGAACCATGGTTCTTATATTGAACAAATTATGTAGTCGATTAAAGTTATGTCATAGACACACAGCGCCCCTGGCGGGAAGTGGCAATACTAATTTTCACAGAATTACATTTTAATGTTTATTTTGTTAATTAGGCAAAGAAAAATGCTGTTCAATTATACGTTTTTATTTAAGCTACATGAAATGTTAATGTGTGAAACGGGGAGTTTACCTCGTGCCATCATCTATTTGTGGTCCATACGGCTGGACGCATTTTTTGTATAGTACAAACTAATTTGTTTTTCTTCTCTTCTTTCCAGCCGTCAAATTCGGCCGCATGTCGAAAAAGCAGCGTGAGAAAGTGGAGTCAGAGGTGCGTTACCATCAAGCACAGATGCGTGCCCAGACCGACGCAGCCCCAGATTCAGTTTACGAGCAACAACAAACGCCGAGCTCGAGCGACCAATACGGACATTATAACGGGTGAGCGCCATCTAGTGTCGAGTAGAATACGGGTAGCGACATCTATCTTTCGTGACGCGTGACCTCGGAATTTTGCAACTTTTTGTATTTTTATTTATTTAAAATAAAAAATATTTATGTACGAATATTGGTCGGCATCTGGTAATACAATGATACATTTAATTATGAGCTCATTGATTTCTTGAAAACAAGTTAGTAAAAGCTCTTTTTCTATGATAAAAATACAAAATGTTGTACAAATTCTGATAAGCGGACTCGTGTCACATTGGCTTTTAGCTTTGTGTTGTCAAATGTGAATGAAAATTTAAAGTATTTGAAAAAAGTAGTTCGAAATTGGAACGCGAATTCACAATTTGTGACGCCGGCGCGCGTCGATGGAGTAAGTAGCGCCACCTATTTTCCACTCTTGATAAATGTCACTACTGTTATTCGACAGCAGATGTCGTCACTAGCGTTGTCATAACCTAAAATAATGAGACAAGGTTTTGGGTTGATAATGTCCGTAACACGGGATTTGGTGATGCTGGTTTGAATCTCGAATAGCTTATTATAGATTTCATCTTTCATATTATGGGGAAACCCATATAATATGACATCAAGAACAGTCGGATCATGTATGTACCTAAAAGGACGAAAGTCTCGTCAATGGATTACTTATAATATGTTAAAAGTAATGAATGACAAATCAAAGGACTCTCGGATTTCTCAGCATTCACCAAGTCCCAGTAAGTAACGCATCTGTCCTCAGCAACAGTAGTGACATCTTTTATTGCACGACTAAATGAAAGACATATTTTAGTTTATGTCACTACACTGTGGTTCGACAGATGTCGTTGCTTGCTACTATAATATTTTGACAGAGTTATTTTCTTTTTAGTAAGAATTTTCAAACCCGATTCGTAGTTTTGTTGCTTTTTTCTATAAAAAAAGAAATAACTCTGTCAAATAAGGTCTATCGAGCCCGTCTGTCCGTTTGTTGTGTGCCAAAAAAGCTTTTGCACAAGTCAAAATTGGTCAACTGAATTCTGGGAGCTGCGTCTGGGTCTGTTACCATGATAAGATGATTATTCGTTTTTTGTTTCATATTTGAATAATTGCTGGGAAAAAGATTCATGATTCCATTAGCCTCACCTCAGTTTTGTTTTTATTAGTCCCGAATTATAAATTTTCTTAAGTTGATTCGCTGTAAATATTTAAACGAATCTTAAATTTAGAAGCTTCTGCTAAATGTTTAAACTGATTGGCAACATGACAGTAAAAAATATTACATTCAACGCCATCTCTTATCGTCTCTCAGCAACTATTCCCAAAGTACAAAATCTTATCATGGTTACGATTCCTAAACTAGGCTGAACAAATTCTGATGTACCGTCGGCATATGCAGTCTCAGGAGAATGCCACCCCCGACTCTATGACCTATGATGACCAGCAGACACCGAGTTCAAGTGTTGACCAATTCCCTGGACATTATAATGGGTAAGTAATGCCATCTTTTGTCGAGTTGCCAAAAAACTCTCGTGAAAGTTTATTTTTACCGCGTATTTGGTTTATTTTTTATTTTTTTTTAGGTAATGCACCATTAAATGTGCACGAAAAAGTGATTTAAATGTTTGAAACGTCTAACGTTCAGTATTTTTATGGCAACATAAAGTTATTGCACATTTTCGCAATGGTATCTACGTGAAGTTATGAAGGATATCATGCCGCTTCATAATAACGATAAAACACCGTAGAATAAAAATACCTTACCGTTAATTCCATGTAATTACTTTCAATTCGTGTCAAGTGCACGACACCGGTTCTAACGGTCTCGCAAATAGCGCCACCTAGTAACGGGTAGCGGTACTAAATGTTTCCTATTAACGCTGATAGATGTCAGTGTTTTGTCGCTTCGTGGAACTAAGATTGTTTTATGATACATCTCCGTCTGTTATAGAAAACGGTATCTTGTTAACCCTTGGGTGCTTTTTGTTGGTTGCACCAATTTGTAGCCGCATCGTACCCACAACTTCTTATGTAGGAGTTTGAGGCACCATACAGGTCGTTGAACCTAAAAACAACTTAACATTTCAGAAGTAAAATCATTATTTAGCAGCCTCTGTTCGTCCACTGCTGAACATAGGCCAATAAGAAGTAAAATATAACTTGTAAACATACTTTTAACCCTCAATAACGACCTCTGTGGCGCGGTGGGCGAATTTCCGCCTGTGATGGCAAGAGGTTGCGAGTTCGATACCCGCCTCGGAACAATTGTTCCGATCTGCAGATATTTGTTCCGGGTGTTCTGTTCGTTATCTATGTATAATAAAAAATATCTATCTTTGTAATCTATTGTCATCTAGTACCGACAAGCTCTGCTTACCTTGAGCTAGATGATGCTGTGTGTATTGACCAGCATTATTTATTTATTATTTATTTATGAAAAATTAACAAAATCACTTGTTAACTTACTTGACCCTCAATTACACCTACCCGTCGTAGGCACAACTCACCGAGTAAAATATAACTTGTTAACTTTCTTAACCCTCAATTACACCTACCCGTCGTAGGCACAACTCGCCGAGTAAAATATAACTTGTTAACTTTCTTAACCCTCGATTACACCTACCCATCGTAGGCACAACTTACCGAGTAAAATATAACTTGTTAACTTACTTAACCCTCAATTCCAGCTACCCGTCGTACAACTCACCGCTGTCACCGTACGGCTACAACAATGCGGGCCCAGCACTTACGTCGAACATAATGCCGCCGCAGCAGACGCAGCAAGCGCCGTACGACGTGCCGAGCGACTTCGTTGACAGTACTACGACTTACGAGCCTAAAGCTACCGGCAGCTTTCTTGATCCAGACTTTATACATGCTCAAGGTTAGTGCTTGCAACCTTTTAGAAAGATGAAAACTAACAGCTTTCTCGATCCAGACTTTATACATGCTCAAGGAGACCTTTTAAAAAGAAAGAACTTAAAAACAACTTTCAACTAACAAGGCAAATATGAAGTAAATGCTCTTCCTCAACAACTTACAGAATATATTTTTTCAAAGAATTTTTGTATTTACCTAAAAATATACAACTCTTTCGAACAACAAATCAGAGTGACTACTTTATGAGTCATAGAGTCCTGTAAGTGTTAACATGTTGACTGCGATTTTTTTTCGACGACAGCGATCTTTTATTTAACCTAAAAAATTCGTGCTGCCGCTCTACACAGCGGTTGTGTTGCGCCGCACATGCGTTTCGTTCGAAAAATATTACGGCTGTGCTGAGTCACAAAGATCTGTATTTTCTCAGCCGCTGCGCTAGTGTGGATTTACGCATATTAGTCACTTGTAGAAAACACATACCGTGTGATTTCAGCACTCAAAGTGTTAAGGGAAATATAGAATTTGGACTTCCAAGTTTTTACTTTTTTCGTTTCACTTGTTTTGTGTTCTGCTCTAATTTGGACTCGCATTCCCCCCTCTAGACTGTCAAAGATTTTTAATGAATCTCTATCTCTTATTTACCATTTAACTTTAGGTAGTTTTCCTCAGAAATTAACAATATTACTAACAAATTAACAATATTACTAACAAATTAACAATATTACTAACAAATTAACAATATCTTAAAATACGATTCCCTTACCATAAGAATCTAGCCACTAACAAAAACTAACCGTCCATAGAAGAGCCACAAAAAACAACCACTATCGTCCGACCATCCACATCAGCCGCCACTACATCCACTCGGCCATCCACAATCAGCGAGCTGCCCCGACGAGAGTTCGAGCGCTACGAACCCGACAGAATCCAATCCCCAGCTACCATCTCCAACGGAGTAATATCCATCAAGCAAGAGATCAAGCCAGAAGCATCAATGGGGGTTGATACCCTAGTCGCTAGCTATGTAGACTCAACAACTTTTCTACACAGTCCGTCGGCACTTCAACACAGTCCGATGGACATCCAGAATTCGGTCCTTGTAAATCAAAGCTCGTTGACTAGCGAGGAGCTGAGCCCGGATGACTTGACGTCCAGCAGTGGGCATGCGAGGCTGATGGATCCGATGAATATGAATATGAGTGGAATGGGAATGGTTAATCCTAATGCTGTGTCGAATAGGAGACACCAAGCTAGTCACAGCTCTGCGAGCGATGATCTTCCTAGTAAGTGGTATTTGAAGACTTTCTTTTTAGATTTTATTTTTTAGTTATTATATGCAAGTCTTACTTATTTATAAATGTATTTTGTTTGCGCTATGATTTTTGTGTTGGCAAATTTAATTTTTTCGTATTATTTTAATGTATCCTTAGTTTTTATCATTTGTTTATAGCTATGTAACTTTTGTTGTTGTATATATTATTGCATATTCACTTTATTTTGAGTACAGCAATTTTTTTAGTTCCTATCGTTAAATTTTTTTCATTGTTGTGACAAATCACATTAAAGACTATTCCAATACTACTACAAAATAGAGAAAACTGTTATCAAGGAACTGCCATTATACCTATAGTTTGACCGAAACCGCTGTACCGCGCCTGAGGTATGCGAGCGGCGAGACGGGGGGAAGTATCGGCCGCTCGCTCCGATACATCAGTTTGCCGTCAACGCTCACGGCGGTAGGTAGCTTTTCTACCGGACGGTCTATGTCAGACGCACATGAGATAAATATCCAAAGATGGGTCGAGAAAAGCAGACAGAGAAAGCTTATACATACCATAGGCTTTTTTATCGTGGTACCACGCGAGTGAAGCCGCGGGCGAAAGCTATTAAAAAAATATAAACATATCGTTTTATAAAATGAACATATCTTTTACAATATCGTAAGATCTATCCGACAATACGTATCTCATGTGTAGTCTTGCTATTTTTTCCTCGGCTCCCACCTCGCCGCACTTTCTTAGAGAGTGGTACAGCGGTTACGGTCAAACTATAAGCAATAAATTCCATGTCCTGTGTATCTACTCGACTATAAAAATTAGTTTAACAAATGAAACATGTGTTCGTTTTAATGTATCTATTTTTATGATGTTTTATGTTATAAATGGTTTCCTTTTCTTTAGTAAAAAACCACTTCTTGTCACGATCACATTGTAATATTCACCAGCCGCATTTCTCTGAAAAACGACAACTTCTGTCAGTATTAATGAAATCAAATGAAACAGTCAAAGTCATGTCAAGACAATGACAGAAAGTCATTTAAATACGCGGTGCCTCAGGTGGATAACCAACCGTGAGCCTTGAATTACGGGTCTCGTACTCTAGTTCGAATGATGTTAGCTCGATGTCTCTACCTCGACGGTACGTTTCGTCAATGGGTCGTTACCTTGAACGATCAACAAAGTTGATTTCAATTATAATTGAATGGTACTATAGTGCACTACAATAGAGGGAGAGTTCGTAAGAATTATTTGTCATATCAAGCATAATGGACCAATGAAATAGAAACCTCTAACCAAATTACCTATAGGTAATTAGTAGGAGACCCTTGAATCATAAAGATAACTTAAAGCATGCGTTTCCTGCGTCACACGACGATTAGTATATTTCTTTTTATCATTAGACTGGTTCGTTCTGAAAGGGAAAAGCCTCCCACAAACCGAGCTTTACCAATACCATACAAAAAGAAGACCAGACTTCAAAAAGCTCCAAAAGCTGCTGGAGGGTATAAACTAAACTGAGAGCCGATTTGCGTAAATGTAAGAGTGGAGTATGTGTACCTAATATTTCAATAAATATACAGGTGATATACATAGGTTCATAGGCATATCTGCCTATCTGTATATAATTCTTATTAGGTGGCTTAGCACTTGGTTTAAATTGTTTTGTCTTTATTTAAAATGACTTACGTCAAACCTGTGTACAGAATTGACTCCATTCGCAAGGCCTTCTGCACGCCTACGGATAAAGCAACATTGTGGGCTAGCGAACGGCAAAGCCATATTCATTATACAACAGGGTACAAGACATGCTGGAACAAAAGTAAAATTGCAAAATTATTGAATGAAATAATTGAATGCAATATAAAAAATTTCAATATCAGCCAAATCCACTAAGCTTTTGTTCAGTAATTGATGAAAAACTTGTTTATAGCAGCCACCAGCGAAAAGCGAAGTTTTGGCTGGTAATTCAGATGGGGTAAAAGACTACTTGTACATAAAAAACAGCTCGAGTCTCATACGAAAATAATGAATTATCTCATGGTTTTGATAGCTAGCTTAGATGTGGCTAATTTTAAAAGTTACTCGATGGATTAGTACATTGATTACGATAGCCTTTGGACTAGGTTTAGTATGTATTTGGCACGTAGTTTGGGTCACAAAACAGTATACAAATAGAAGCATACATATATAATTAAAACTAGACTGTATCCCTAAATATGTCCATATGTCGATTCGGTCCATTATGCTTTGTTTTGCTAACATAACAAAGACAACTCAATGTATGCACGCTCTTATATACTATATAATACTTACGCCAGCAAGAAGCTATGCAGGTGCCCAATATGAAGGCAGTTATAGGCTCCATGCCCCGATAATACTAAATTTGAGGCATTATTGTTGACCAAAAAATGAAAATATAAAGCCTGTGTTTATAAGCATTTATTGTATTGACAAGAATTTGACACTGAAAAGACATTGAAAGGAGTAAACAACTTGAAAGACTCAAGTAGGTATCACAAAGAGACTCTTTGCTCGCTTACGCGTTTGACATCTTCAAACGCGTAAGCGAGCAAAGAGTTTCTCTCTCATGTCTCTGTCGTTATCTAAAAATCTATGCTTCCAAAGAAAAAAATATAAATAAGGGCGCATTCAGACAGTACCAGACAGTATTCCGGTTCCAACGATTGTTTACAGTAGTTTAGGATCCGTAATAAACGCTCCTGTGAAAACGGTTTTTTCTGTGTGAATGCGCTTTAATTAAACAATATAAAATGCGGCACTTAAAATAGGCAGCGTTATATTTTAAAGAGCTCCAACATTACCTTCACAAGTTTTAATTTTATTTTGTCCTATTTTTTTTAAATATTTAGCATGTATTTTATAACATAAGACTTATTAAAAGCTATTTTTATTATTATTAGCTATAACCTTTAGTTTATTTTGTTCCCTCCGTTGTTATTGTATTTTAGTTGTATTATTTCGCTTGTATTATAGTTATTATATAATTTTTATGTGTACTAAATTTGTATTCTTTTAAATTTTACTATCGCCATCTAGTATCAACTAACATGAACTTTCCTTTCCAGGTGAAGGCGACATAAGCAAGGTTCTTGTGAAGAGTCTTGCAGAGGCTCACGCGAACACAAACCCAAAGCTGGAGTTCATTCACGAGATGTTCAGAAAGCCACAGGACGTGTCGAAGTAAGTTTTATTGCGAGTTTGCTGTGTAGGGCCATAGATGGCGGGGCTAAATTACAAGAACTGAGATATAACACAGAATGATGGAAGGCTTGAAATAAAACATTTAAAAAAACATATAAAATAAAATAACACATTTTTAAACACAGCATAGCCTAGCCCCGAAGCATATCTTGTAAGGAAAACATTCTTAAAGAAGTACCTATTTTGTTTGATTTTTTGTATCGTGTATTTACAAGCATTCGGTATCGACTTTAGCTTGAGTACTGTACAGGTTCTGAAAAGCCTGTGTGGCGAGTTAACGTTAAAAGGTCAATGATTTATAACAAGACAATAACCATATAATTTCCATTCTAGACTTCTCCTATACAACTCTATGACATACGAAGAGACGTGGCTGGACTGCGCGGACAAACTGACAGGCATGATCCAAAACATTATCGAGTTCGCTAAACTCATCCCTGGCTTCATGAAGCTGTCGCAAGATGACCAGATACTGCTGTTGAAGTCTGGTACGTATGCTGTTGGTGATAGAATGTGATTTTTAAAGAGTTTTTAAGGCAACGGAGTAATTTGGAAGTTTCCAAGAGCGAAGAGACTTGAACCTACCTCCTTAGTTCACTTAAGACCATTGCTCTGACCCCCCCAACCAAGATGGGTTTAATAATATCAACCCTTGGTATTCGTATTGGAGATCGCCACGTCCATTTGCAAACCATGACATGAATACTAGTTTTGTTTTCAATTTGAAATTTTGTAAAACTTTTTGACGATGCAGTACTTAGCTTTTACGCGTGCTGAACTGAAAAACAACCCCAAAATCAGTTTAAAGACCATCTCTCTTATTCTCTTCTACCCGCACTACACAACTAAAAGACTATAATCCATCTCGTTCCCTCCCCCAGGTTCGTTCGAGCTCGCGATCGTGCGTCTCTCTCGCCTCATCGACGTCAATCGCGACCAAGTGTTATACGGAGACGTCGTGCTACCGATACGGGAATGTGTGCATGCACGGTAAGTTAGAATAACTAGCATACCGCTTACTTACTAGCTTAGTATAAAGGTGCAATGCCAAGATGGACCGCAGGCCGCAGACTGCAGCTGCTGACTGCAAGCGACACAACTTCTTTCTATGCATTTCTATGAAATTGATTCCAAGCGCGGCGACTCTGCGGCCTGCAGCCGCGGCGCGCAGCGACCGTAGACTACAGCGCATAAATAAAATAATCGCGACTGCAGGCAGCACTGCGGTCAACCGCAGCCACTGGCCGCCATGTCGCCTGCGGTTGCAGTCTGCGGCTCATCTCGGACTTGTACCTTTACTTACAGAGATATGTCAACAGCTAGGTAGGTACCTGCAGTGCATTGTTAGTTAATCCCTCTGTAACGTTTGAAGTCAATTTCTATATTCTATTTTAATATAATGTTCGTAGAACTTGAGTATGTAAATTTGTATGAGTCCTGTGCTCGAAATAAACTATTTTTATTTAATTGTTTATTTATTTTCTTACAGCGATCCGCGAGACATGGCGTTAGTAGTGGGTATATTCGACGCAGCGAAGTCCATCGCCCGCCTGAAACTAACTGAGACTGAACTGGCACTCTACCAGAGTCTAGTCTTATTGTGGCCAGGTAAGTGGCATTGTATCATGTTCATCAATCATCAACCAGTCTCTAACGGTTTTCGAACTTCTTTCTTGGCACACCTTTAACAAAATTGCATTATTACCGCAAAGCAAATAGAGGGGTTTTAAAAGTTAACGTTTGAGAGTGGGCGCTCGATTGGCATGGTGACCAGCGATTAATGGTGGACTAAAGAAACAATTCAATATCTATCTACAAATCTACCTCTATTCAAACATCTAAAAGTCCTTTATTTCATTTAGACCTTACTCTTGCGTCACAAATTTCAAATTGCATTGCATTAGAGCATTAAAATTTGGACTTTTGGACACGTCACAAATTTCAAATTGCAGTAAAACTAGGAAACAAAGTGATCACTTTGATTTTTTGTTCACTTCTATATTTTTGAGGATAAAGTAAATATGCGAACAAGAAATATTTACCTTGTCAGATTTATTTTGTCGGAAAGCAACCATTTCTGGTATAGACAATAGACCCCAATTTTGTATACTCGTTATTTGTGTCCATATATTAAGGAGAAAACCACGAGATCACTAGCATTTTTTGTTTCAATTGACGAAAAATTCTTATCCGCTAATGAGCGCCATAGCGTCCTGTCTTTAGATTCCCGCATCCAGAATCTGCCTGCGGTCTTTCTGCAGATTGTCATCCCATTTTTCCTATACCTATTTATTATCTTTAAAATTAGCAAACTTTTTGCCCATTTTTCACATTTCATTAATATTTTCTACTTCTAAAATAGCGTCGCGGGTTCAAACCCCGAACCCCATAAAACTTCTTGCACTCATATTTCATTTTGTTTTCAGAACGCCACGGCGTCCGCGGCAACCCTGAGATCCTGGTGCTGTTCAACATGTCGATGGCGGCCATGAGACACGAGATCGAAACCAACCACGCACCGCTGAAGGGTGACGTCACAGTTCTTGATACTCTGCTCACTAAGATACCTAACTTCAGGTATGTAATTTTTTTTATTAAGATGGAGAAATAAACAGCTTGTAAATCTAAAATTAGTAGAAACTATGGCGGTCTAACAAACATTAACAGTTTTCATTTATAGTGATGATTTTACTTAATATTTGTGCTATATATTACGACTAGCTGCGCCCCGCGTCTCGCCCGCGTAGAATTCTATGCTTTATAAAACTTCCTTTTGAACCAATCTATTTAATAAAAAACTCCATCAAAATCCGTTGCGTAGTTTTAAAGATCTAAGCATACATAGAGACAGACAGACAGTGGGAAGCGACTTTGTCTTATACTAAGTAGTCATTCAATCATATGATTCCAAACCTTTTATTTCGATTAAATATTTAACACTTGACTGCGATTTTTTTTTCGTTAGGTTAGGTTATAGGTTAGTAGGTTTTTTCGTTAGGTAGGATTTTTTCTTTTCGTTAGGTACTTTTATACTAATTGCATAATTTTGTTACGTACGACATCGGTAGATAAGAACCGCAGAAGTATAGAGCGGTTTAAGCCTTAAGCGATACTAACATCTAGTTTTTCTTTTTTCAGAGAACTTTCCCTCCTGCACCTGGAGGCTTTATGCCGCTTCAAAGCCGCACATCCACATCATCAGTTCCCAGCATTATACAAGGAGCTCTTTTCTTTAGACAGCGTTCTGGACTACACGCATGGATAAAAACCTCTTTTATTCAACCTTCATAGTTCGATCTAGCCCGAAAAAAGATGGCGGGCGGGAAAAGCGTCCGAAACAACAATGGCGGACGTGCGAACTTTTTTTTTAAAGACTTGACAGCTAAACGTATTTTTTTCATATTTTATACTGAAAGTAAACTTACTTGTGTCTTGTTAATCTATTTATAATTGTATGTATGTACTTTGAGACTGTTATTTACGTATTTGTGCGTACGTACAATATTACATAATTTAAAAAAGTTTTTATTTAATTCGATAATAAGGACAGACAAGTGGGTTTATTTTTGGGCTATGTAGAATTGTTCGGTTTTTGATTTTCACGTTGAGTTATCTGCAAACTGTAATTTTTATAGTTTAAATTGTGGAAATTATTCAAACCTGACTTGTGTACCTGCATATAAATACATAATTATACATTATAATATGTTTGGTTATGTGTTATATAACGGTGTAATCTTAATTATAATTATTAATGTATCTAACTTTGATGAATGAAATAATAATTATTATTAAAAGTATAATAATAGTTATAGAGTTTTTATTAAGAAATAAATAAAGAAGTATAAAGTAGTGAGGTAAAAATCACATAAGTTTCGTTTACAAATGAAACTCTTCTAGAGGTCTCTTTTAATTAATTTTAACAGTTTTTTTTAATAACTTGTTATTTATTTCAAATGATTATATTATTGAAGTTTTCTCCCTTCTCTGTAGATTCTTTAAGTTGTAATATAGGAAATAAATGATACTGCCCGTTTTTTATATTTTTAGTTGTTTTTTTTACATAATAATGAAGCCGTTGGAAAACTTAAAATATATAAGTACTCGTAATATTGTTTAAGCTGAATAACTTAGGGTGCAAGAACAATTACGAACATTTTGGAATCGCGGACAATTTTTTTTAATGAGAGCAGGCAATGTTTTGATAACTTGATCTCATTTACGTTTTTTGCACGCTAGATGCCGTAGAGAATCACAAAATTGCATAATACTTGAAAATTACAAAATGAATGCATAATAACTTTTTACAATATTTTTGTTTTGCTAATTACATATTGCCTGCTTTATAAAAAAATGTATCTATCAATTTTCTAACACTTAATCTAAGTTTGAATAGCCTTTACTATAGACTGGTTTATATTAAAGTTTAAAGTACATTATAAAGAAAAAAATCTTAACTCGTATTTGTAAATAGTAATTAATCATTATGTATTTTATATTAAATGTCATATAAGGTTCGATGGGTTATATTATTAATTTTACATTCTATTATGAGAACAGATTTTTTATCATGCACTACAAGAGATATCTTGACAGATCATGTGAAAATTTTTTTTCCTTTCTATATATTATATATTTTTTGTTAAATAAAGCAATCTGTTATTGTCTATTTCTTTTGTTTTATTTTTGGTTCCTTTATTTAATACATTTGTGATTTTCAGTTATTTTTCTAGGAATATAATAAAACTCATAATGAGATATATACATATAAGAATACGGGTTAATTAAGTTTTGTTTAATCTTAAATGCAATATCTGTTCTAAAGTATTTCTATCAATTAACTATATTAAAATTGTTTGAAATGTTGAGATTATAAACGTAAGTAGGTACGCACATATAGTATTTTCGTGGTTTCAAATAAAAGTCCGTGATAAAAATTTTTTGGACGTCTACCTTCTATATACCTTCTCTTTGAAATGGACTTATACCACCGAGGCGTGAAAAAAAGTAAAAAGTATTCGGAAATTTAGAAGATTAAGACTGAAAAAACAGCAGAGACTTCGCCTAAAGAAAGGTCCATAATTTCGTTAAACACATAAATCAGCTTAAATATAAAAGCTGATACCTTGTGACGCAGATTTGGAGTTTTGTATAAAATGAAAAATAAAAAATCATATATTTAAAATGCAATACTGTCTAAAAGTTATACGATTTCAACTTTCCACTATACTTGATTCAGGAAATAATTATAAGCGAATTGACTTGAGGATTAGACACAGGCATCCGCTAATAGAATCTGTGCAAAGAGAGAAGTCTCGTGGCGAAAAGGTGAACTAACATACTAACGCAACAAAAGTAGTACATTGGCACACGCGCACCCTCAATTCCTAAGAGACTTCTCTTTTTGCACAGACTCTAGATCCAGCGGCGTATTACCCATCGCTTCTATAGTATCTGTCTTTATATAGTATATATTATAGATAGATACTTTATCTATCTATATCCTCGTAGAAGACCAAAAGATGTCTTTGGTGGCGATTCGACGACGATACAGTTGTCATAATAATTTGTCTTAGTGAAGCGATTGGTATCAGAATTGTGCCCCTGAAGTTGTGTGATGTTACACTTGATATTACATATTTATGTATATCAACTACTTGACGACTTAATTAGTATCTTTAAATAAAAAAATGTCTAGTACTACCTTACTACTGATACCTTTGGAGTCTAAAAAAGAATCTGATATGGAGCTCTTCGCTTATGATGTTCACCTTATAAATTTCGACGATTTAGTCCACTTTTCATAATTGTTAAAGTGACAATGTGGCAAAAAACTTGTCTTTATATATCAAACCTATTATTATTGAATTTAACAGAATCTAATATTTTAGGTAACTTAGAAAATACGGTATCTTTTTGTTTGGTTTTCAGGTTGCAGCATGGATATACGACGACCGATGTGGCGCGGTGGGCGAAGGTCCGCCTGCGACGCTGGAGGTTGCGGGTTCGATTCCCGCCTCGGAACAATTGTGTGTACGATCTGCAGATATTTGTTCCGGGTGATCTGGTCGTTTTCTATGTATAATAAAAAAATATCTATCTATGTAATTATATTGTATTATGTATAACAGTTATCTATTCATATATTAATATTTATTTATTCCATAAAACAATATACATTGTGTGCGGAAACTTAAAAATAAATTATATTAACTACAAGAGAAAAAAAAAGTATCACATTATCTAGTTCCCATAACACAAGCTCTGCTTACCATGGGGCTAGATAATGCTGTGTGAGTTGTCCAGCATTATTTATTTTTATTTATTTATTTATTATATACACGTCATATACATAATTATTTTAACTTGTTCTTTTCTGTACTCTTAAAGTATGATTCACAATATCTCGTCTGACGTGTTTGGGTACATTACAGTTTAAGGTGTTTTCTGTAACCCGAAATTAACTAAGTCTATAGGTATATGCAGTGGGAGTAGATTTTTTTAGTTCATATAGGAAATTTTGCGCTGAGCAAACGTTCTTTCAGTAAATTGCCATAAGTCTACTGATAGGTGATGCTCGGAACTTACCGAAATTGCACCTGAATTGTGTATTGATTTCTATTTGATTAATATTATCAGTGGCCACATTGTCACTTGTTTACACCTGGTCTTTTTGTCAGCCGTCTACTCATACGAATTTATTTAAGCTATCCAGTCTTTTCAATTTTATATCTATGAAGTGTCCACTGTAGAACACGGTGTAACAATGTGAAATAGCGTCGTTTCACTCACACCTCTGCTGGTTAATTAGTGTGATAGAGATAGCTATAGGGTAAATCTTTAAATTGCTGGGTAGTTTTAGTAGGTATTTCTAAAATTTTGTACTATGTTTTGCTAAATTTTCACTAAAATTATTATAGATTGGTCACGTAATGTTTAGAGTAAAGTATTTTGAAAAGCAAGCAGTTATGGGTATATTTGGTATATAAATGAATGTATATTAGATATATTGGGTTATGCGTGTTTTGGTTTACCTTATTATTTAAATGGAGTATCTATTTTGTACAAAGGTACCTTAAATTACGGGTATCGTTAAGTAGTGAAATAACTTTTGTACGTTTTGTTTTCTATGAGATTATTTATTAAAAAAAATATTGATTTGTTGATGATATAATTAAGTATTTTTACAAATTACCTGAATATATTGAGAGTAACAAATATAAATCATATATCTATGTAAAAACAGAATATATAAAAGAACATATTTGATATGGGCAGGTTGATTGAAAATTGGCTAATTTATTTATTTTAAAATAAACAATATATAACAAATATTTACAGTCCCTCATTTATTCATTCTTAATTTACACATTACATATAATTATCCATACATAGTTTATTATTATGTATAGCAGTATATTATTGTTTATGTTTGTATGACATATTATCTAATATTTAAGTATATCAGATTATATACAAATACAGCTGTCGATTTTTAATCAACGTGTCCATAGGCTTTGTTGATTTATAATAAAAAAATACATGTACCTAAAGTAGCATTATCGAGTTTGAGAACCAATAGTAAATAAATGATATTGTTTTCATTATTATTCTCGAGTCACTTGCAAGATCGTCTTTTATTTAGCTGTCCTTTCACATAAAATACTATCATCATACGTCCACTGCTGGACTTAGGCCTCTCCCATACGACACCAGAAATAGCGGGCTGTGGAAATAAGCTTAACACTTTGACTGCGATTTTTTTTCGACGACTGCGATCTTTTTTTTAACCTAAAAAATTCGTGCTGCCGCTCTACACAGCGGTTGTGTTGCGCCGCACATGCGTTTCGTTCGAAAAATATTACAGCTCTGCTGAGTCACACAGATCTGTCTTTTCTCAGCCGCTGCGCTAGTGTGGATTTACGCATATTAGCAGGGTTGGCATGATTAAAACAAGTTGTTTTAAAACACGTGTTTAAAACAGTGTTTAAAACAGTTTGAAATAAAACTATGTTTTATATTAAGAAAAAAACAGGGTTTAAAACTACCTTTAATTGCAAATGAATGTGTATAAATACCACAGACAGGCTGTGGTATTTATTCACTGCTTAGGTAACTCCCCGCCAGTAAAGTCCCGCAGGGAAAGTACCTCAGGGAAAGTCCCTCAGGGAAAGTCCCTCAGGGAAAGTCCCTCAGGGAAATTCCCTATGTCGGCCGTCGAAAGAAAGTAATTCACTGTATTAGTGGGTACCTATTCCCCGCTTTCTCTCTAGTTCTCTACCTACCTACACTACATACAAGGTGTATGTAAAGTGTTTTGTATGGATAAATTATAATAATAATTTTTAATAATTAGATTAGAGGTACTGAGATAACACTTTAACACTTTATTACACCACACAAAACAGAAAATAATACAGAGATAAAAACTTAGAACAAAGGTATAAAGGGCGGCCTTATCGCTGAGAGGATCTCTTCCAGGCAACCTTGGGATGGACTGGACATGAACGAACAATAAAGACGGTGGCACTTTAATAAATAATTGGTAACAAATACACTAAATACCTACATTACAAACATTATAATAAACTTACATAGACATAAGATAAGGCTATCAATATTTATAGTACTGAGATATGCAACAAAAGGTAAATATTTATATTTTTACTAATGTGAATTAGGAAATAGTTTAGAAATGGATTATTTTATTATTCGCTATAATTGATTTGAAATTGATACCTTTAAGGTAAAAAGTAAAAAAAAAAACAAAAAAAAAACACTTGTTTTAAACATTTTGAACTGTTTGTTTTATAAAATATAAAAAAAACTGTTTTTTTTCCAACCCTGCATATTAGTCACTTGTAGAAAACACATAACGTGTGATTTCAGCAATCAAAGTGTTAAACAACACATCCTATGCAATAATTCCCATAATTCGTCCTTGGTCGATAGTGACAACAAGCTGAGATTGGACCTTATTAGCCGCACATAGGGAAATACCAGTTTCTTTCTTACTCTTGGGACTCTACTACACGCTACATTATTAAAGTTTAAATCCCTACGACCTATGTTGTTCTGTATTTTTGTGTTTTCCTTTTTTTGTTACTCTGTATATACATTATGTGTGTGTGTGACTATTAATAAATTCTTTATTTTTTAATTATAAGTATTGGTACAACGGGTATTTATCGCGTTTATTTAACTATTTTCCCCGACGTTTCAACAGGTTTACGCACTGTCGTGGTCTCGGGATGACTTGAGTTTTATATAGGTAAACAAACGTATAAACTATACCAAAGCGTCCTTCGAAATGGTAATGCCTTTATTTCAATAACCATTTATTTATTTATTTAATGTAATCAGAACGACCTTAGGCCAATTATACTAATTACAGAGGTATAATATAAAAGTAAAGAACACATGTTATAAATACAGTTAAAATAAAATCAAATAATCAATAATGTCAATTATAAATTCAAATTATTGAAGAGTCAACATAAAATTAAGAATGAAATATAGGTAAGTCAAAATAAATTTTTAGAGATTAAAACAATGTTTTTGTTTTTTTTGCCCAGCAGTGGGACAATAATGGCTTAAAATAAATAAATAAATAAATAAAACAATGTCAAAAATAGCATTCACAAAAAGTTAAACATATAAGCATTAGACTTCTCCACTCGTCCGCAAAAATTTCGGTATCCGGAAAGGCCACCAGGAGTCTGTTTAGGGCTTCGAGGGTCCTGGGTATGGGAGAGCGGGCGCGCGCGACCGTGCGGCAGGGAGGCGGAGCGAAGAGCCTATGATTCCTGCCCCGCAGGTAGTTTTCGGGTACATACAGTCGAAGTGACTCATTCACCAAATCAGGCGAGTCGAAAATACCACGAAAAACTTTGATGACTGTCGTCAGCTGACCATGATAGTTTCAAACGTCTTACAATTATTTGTTTTATCAAAACTTCTTTGTTTGTTTTTTTTTTATATTTTTTAAGTTATAAAATCTAAGTAAGTAAAGTAAAAGTAAAAAATCATTTATTTCTTTAGGCTTACAAAATTAGCACTTGGACAAGTCATATCTAGAAGTAGAAACTATGATGTAAATTATGCAGTAACACACAAACTACCGAAAGACTAGCAAGATAATAGTGAAGGAAAATAATTAAATATTGTAGGAAAAAGATTTTGCACACAGAAAATTACAATCAAACTGAAAAATAAATGCAAAAGTTTGCATGTTTAGATGGATGGATCATCGTTCTTTCTTCATGACACAACTACTGAACGCATCAATCTGAAATTACGGACTACAGATGTAGCAGTAAGACTAAAATCAAACATAATGCACTTTGTACTCTGTATCCCATAAAACAATTTCCATAATTAATTATTTATTTATATTAAATTTCCACAGATACAACGCGTGCGAAACCGCGCTTTATAGAAACTAAACTATTACAGCGCATTGAAAATGGTACATACGCCATGAGTTTCTAAAGTTTTATAATATTAGTTAGCCTTAAAGTCATTTAAAACGGGATACTTACCATGATTTGATTTTTGAGTTATCCAATATTTCAGCGAAGTTTCATGCGCCATGATCAAGGAAATCATTCCGTGATCTTTCCGTGATGATTGAAACTATGCCGAATTAGATTTTTGAGTTATCCAATATTTCAGCGAAGTTTCATGCGCCATGATCAAGAAAATCATTCCGTGATCTTTCCGTGATCATTGAAACTATGCCGAATTAGATTTTTGAGTTATCCAATATTTCGGCACAGTTAAAGATAACGGAATGATTTCCGTGATCATGGCGCATGACCATGATCACGGAAATCATTCCGTTATCTTTCCGTGATCATGGCATGAAACTGTGCCGAAATATTGGATAACTCAAAAATCAAATCATGGTAAATATCCCGTTTTAAATGACTTTAGTGTTACTAACCATGATAGTTTCTAAAGTTTTAGTTAGCCTTTTTGCTAACTGCCTTATCGCTACCCCAGATATATGCACAGATTGGCCACTGCGCGTAGTAGGAGCCGAAAAACACGGAGAAGATGACGATATGGAAGTACAGGTAGTAGATGGTACCGTACATCAGATGTAGCATGGGATACGGCCAGATACCTCGCTCGTTGTAGGTCAGTTGGATGCTGGAAATAAAATATAATTGAAGCATTAAAGAAAGATACACGGTAATTTAGAAATGAACAGGAAGAACGTGTTCCCTCATATCGACCTCTGTGGCGCGGTGGGCGATGGTCCACCTGCGACGCAGGAGTTTGTGGGTTCGATTCCCGCCTCGGGACAATACGATCTGCAGATATTTGTTTCGGGTGTTCTGATCGTTTTCTATGTATAATAGAAAATATCTATCAATGTAATTTACATTGTATTATGTACTTATATCAGTCATCTAGTACCCATAACACAAGCTATGCTTAACGTGGTGCTAGATGATGCTGTATGGATTTTCCAGCATTATTTATTTATTTCATATACAGGGTGCCACACGGATACTAAGTGCACCCAACTTGATAGATAGATAGGTAAGAGATTTATTCGACACTGCAGCAGACGATACATTAGTTAGAATAACTATGGCACAACTTTACATAACATAGAAAACATTAAGCAAATTAATGTAGTAGTAAATAAGAAAGATTCGACGGAACAGAGCTTGAATACAATAAGTTATGTAAACAATTTTAAAAGTTAAAATTTATGAAAATAGTCTGTTAAAATCATCGATTTCGATGACGGACCCTAGAAATTAGGGTTTTTTTCTATTATGAGCTCTAATATGGCTCGCTAGACCGAACTTGGTCTTGAATATCCTACGGCACGCATGGCAGTAGAGGTGGCCCGATGAGATATATGTATACGTGTAGGAGGGCTTAGGTCTCTGTTTTCGTATATGGCGTTTTGGGTCTATTGTCTCGAGGAGTTCTTCCTCAATGCAGGTAGATGCTGGATGCGGCAAGCTCAAGATAGGGCGCTATGGTGCTCATTGGAGGAGGCCTATGTCCTGCAGTGGACTGCTATAGGCTGATGATGAATACGTTTATTTCAGACATCAATTTAGACGAAAAACAAAAATTAGACGACCGATGTGTCGCGGTGGGCGAAGGTCCACCTGCGACGCAGGAGGTTGCGGGTTCGATTCCCGCCTCGGAACAATTGTGTGTACGATCTGCAGATATTTGTTCGGGGTGTTCTGGTCGTTTTTTACGTATCATAAAAACATATCTATCTATGTAATGTATTGTATATCTGTTATCTAGTACCTTATCTACCCATAATACAAGCTCTGCTTACCATGGGGCTAGATAATGCTGTGTGATTTGTCCAGCATTATTTATTTATTTAATGCTGGTGTAATACTTACTGAACGTTATAAATGAGGTAGTAGAAGACCAAAACAGCTATATTCTGCAAATGAGAAGCTGGTTTACTCCTGGGCTGGAAGGCCAGTTCCCACAGCACTGCCGGAAGAATCGCCATGTGCATGATTAGGTTGCTCTTGAATGAGAACACTTTGTCGATGAACTTTGGGAAGATCAGCTCTCGATCGTAGATGAAGATTGGCCAGAACATTAAGAAGATCAACTGGAATAAAAAAAATAGATTATTTTGCTGCTGCAGTAAAAAAATAAGTAATAATACATTTAAAGTATAACTAAATGTTCTGTGAATATTTCAAGCGACTACGTTGCCAATATCCAGTATGCCAGCAAAAAATCACGTTTTTTGTATGAGCCCCCCTTCAATATATATGTATTTTAGTAACTAAACATTTCAACTGTCTAACGTGCTAGTTAGACAGTTGAAATTTTTAGTTCTCATGAACTAAAATTTCATAAATTCATTTCATAGTTATACAGCCTAGTGATAGACGGACAGACGCGACGGACGGACAGACAGTGGAGTAAAACTTTGAAACTATCATGGTTATTAACACTAAAGTAATTTAAAACGGGATATTTACTATGATTTGATTTTGATTTTTCCAATATTTCGGCACAGTTTCATGCGCCCCTGATGTCTGCCCATAAAAAGCAGTGCCTTCAGTTACTCCGTGATCATGGCGCATGAAACTGTGCCGAAATATTGGAAAACTCAAAAATCAAATCATGGTAAATATCCCGTTTTAAATGACTTTAGACAGCGGAGTCTTAGTAGGGTTCCGTTTTACCCTTTGGGTACGAAACCCTAAAAATAAATAAATTGAGTTTGAGAATTACTTACAATGGTACCAGGTAGGACAACAGCAGAGAAGAACCCATCCCTGACCTTCTTGATAGGCTTCGGGAGAAGGTGGTCCTTATTCATGACGGTCAGCACATCGCAGGTTAGCGCCAGAGCTGCGTATCCTATTTGAAATGCCTGAAGGAAAGAAATAATAAATAATACTGGACGGACCATTCACGCAGTGTCATTTAGCCCCAAGCTAAGCAGAGCTTGTGTTATGGGTATTAGATGATTGATATACTAACCTCCGAACATTCAAACGCAACTCAGATTTAAGCACGTCTCAAATAGATTTTTTTTGACAGTTTTCAATGAAAATTTGTCAGAACATCGTCACTTGAGATGCGTTTGAGTATAAGAGGGTTAATACACCCAACAAACATGTCATAAGTCGCCACAACGTGCCGATTCTAACTTTTGGTTTTATACTTTGGTAGTAAATACGTCGCTATCACGTTAACACTACCCAAAAAGGGCCCATTTTATACGAGTTAGTGTCATAATAGAGTCGTGTATCAGTCGTATTAATCGCAATATGGTCTTGTAGTGGCCGTATAGATGTCGTGTGATGCACTTTTAATCGAGTTAAGATGTTTATTACCATTGCTTTACGGCATTTTATCGATTATGTAGTGTTAATTACGACTTTTTTTACGGGATTTTATTGTGAAGTGGAGATAGTGAATGAAACTAAATGACACAATTTATTTTTACTGTGATAGAATTAATCTTGCAAGGAAGCCATTTTATTTTATCATTACGTATTACGTACATCGTCGAAATTCATGTTCAAATAAATATTTCAATTGGGAAATTAATTTTATCGAGTAATATGCGCTAGTAACCTCGAAATAATGAACGCGCCTTATAAATTATTTAGATTTAAGCAGGAATTTTACTCTAATTTGACGAATGTGTAAACAGTTGCCTTTATACGACTTAAGAGATTATGACACGACCGTAATACAATTTCTTAACGACTTTTCACTATGTGCGCTTCTTTTGGGTCAGCCATATTGGAAAGCCAAGGAAATTTGGGTTCAGTTGTTGAAAAAGGGGTTTCTATGTATATAGTAAACTTTTATGATTGTTAAACTTTAATTAGTTTTAACCCATGGTACCGAGAGAATCTACCTACCTTATTAATTAAATAAATACTGTTAATGATTATGATTACATGTGATAAAATGTTGATTGGTTAATAATAAATAAAACCACCCAAAGTCATTTTTTCTTTTATTTCAAAGTATGAATTAGTGATTTAAATCATCCCAAAGTATATCATTTTTACTGGCTTCGCTTTCACTTTTACAATCGGAACTATAACCAAGACATAATTTATCAAAAATTTAATCTACTTCATCTTCTTCTGACTCTACTGTTATAGAACCACTGGATCTCATTTCTGTGCGTTGAGCAACATCATAACTTTGCACCGAACTCAAATCTCCTGAGTTCAAAATTAAACCTTGTACGGAACCAACTCCAGATTTTTTACAGTTCACTTGTATATTACAAAAATATGGTAGTACATCTAGTCGTTAAAGAGTAGAATAAAAGTGTTCATATTTACTTAAAATAGTATAAGAGAGAAAATTACCACTCTTATACAATTGTCACCTAAAAGTAGTTCTAGCGACTCTAATACGATTGACATTATAGTCGTATAAGAGTACGATTGATCACTTCTACACGAACGTCACGTAAAAGTAGTTCTCTCAACTCTAACACGAGTAATGCCGGTGAAAAGTCGTATAGACGTTACTAAGATTTCAGCATTGGTTATACTACTGAAAGTTGTATAATTGTCATTAAAACAGTCATATAGAAGTTTATACGATGTCTATATACGACAACAAGTTGTATAAACTTAAAGAGGCCTAACGTCATATTACACGCAAAAATTATTTCAATACGATGTTTATAGCATTTTGAGCCGCGTAACTTGAACTTATATGACAGAAATGTTTGTTGGGCAATACATTACATAGATAGATATGTTTTATTATACATGGGTAACGACCAGAACACCCGGAACAAATATCTGCAAACACAATTGTTCCAAGGCGGGAATCGAACCCGTATCCTCCTGCGTCGTAGGCGGACCTTCGCCCATCGCGCCACAAAGGTCGTCTATTAGATTTTATTTATTTGGCACACAGAGTTCAATCAAATATTATACTAATAGAAGCAGACAATAATTAAAATTAGACTATTACTAAATATACTAAGTATACGAGAAAAATCAAGTTATTATTAATTTACAACAAAACTACGCAACTTATGAAGAAACTGGTTCAAACAACCAAAAAATCAGTGATAACCTACGAATCTAAACATAAGTTATTTCAACAGACCGCAGAGTTCCTGAGATCTAGACCTAATTATATCCAAAACAGTGCACTTTCTTTTATTTTTATATCTTTTTTCTTAATCATGTTTTCAGATTCGAGGAAACAAAGAAAAAACGTTGAATTTTATGTAATTCGAGTTTTTCTCCCCCGGGAATCCTATAAGTATTCAGATTTAGACCTAGTTTTCCAACGAAAACCGTTAGGTTCATCCCTTAAATAATTCATTAAATTCCTTCTAGGCAGGCAAAGCCACGGGCACAGCTAGTAGACTAACAAAAACCAAATCCTATACGTAGACATACTTCATATTATTATGATAATTGGCCACCTGACTCACATCTTCAAGGTCTAATTCGATGTATAAACTGTTAAGTTTGTAATAAATTTGTTTCTAATAAAATGCTTCATTTTTAACCGACGAAAAACAAATGAGGAGAATGTTCTATGTTCGCCTGTAGGTTTCGATGTATGGTCGTTGATTTTTCCGTCTATAATAATATTGACGATCGATGTGGCGCGGTGGACGAAGGTCCGCCTGTGACGCAGGACGTTGCGGGTTCGATTCCCGCCTGGGAACAATTGTGTGCACGATCTGTAGATATTTGTTCCGGGTGTTCTGGTCGTTACCTATGTATAATAAAAAAAAATATCTTTCTATGTAATGTATTGTATTATGTATATCAGTTATCTAGTACCCATAACACAAGCCCTGCTTACCATGGGACTAGATAATGCTGTGTGAATTGTCCAGCATTATTTATAAAATAATAAAATTAATACCAAATAGATCGGTTTGGAAAATTCCTTCCTGACTTTAATGTAATATAAAGTTGTAGTAAAAAACTTTATTAAAAACGAATTTAAAGTGTTATTCATGAAATTAACGAAATAAATGATAAATTGATTCATCATCATCATCATCAGCCTATAGCAGTCCACTGCTGGACATAGGCCTCCCCCAAAGAGCGCCATAGCACCCTGTCTTCAGCTTGCCGCATCCAGCATCTACCTGCAGTCTTTCGCAGGTCGTCATCCCACCTGGTCGGAGGGCGTCCTACACTACGTTTACCGAGTCGTGGTCTCCACTCAAGAACACGTTTGCCCCATCGGCCGTCGGTTCTTCGCGAGATATGGCCGGCCCACTCCCACCTTAGCTTGCTAATTCTTTGAGCTATGTCGATAACCTTGGTTCTCTGTCGGATGTATTCGTTACGAATCCTATCCTTCAGAGAAACTCCGAGCATAGCTCTTTCCATAGCTCGCTGAGCGACTTTGAACTGGTGGACCAGCCCTATCGTGAGTGTCCACGTCTCAGCTCCGTAGGTCATAACGGGTAGGACGCACTGATTGAAAACTTTCGTTTTCAAGCATTGCGGTATGGATGACGTGAAGACTTGACGTAGTTTCCCAAATGCTGCCCAGCCCAGCTGGATCCTCCTTTTGGCCTCCTTCTCGAAACTGTTTTTACCCAACTGCAGAATCTGCCCAAGGTAAGTGTACTTGGAAACAGTTTCGAGAAGGTGACCATGTACGACCACCGGCCTTGGATCAATGTGACCATTGATCATGACTTTGGTTTTATCCAAATTCATGCCAAGACCGATACATCGGGAGGCTGAAGCTAGGCCGTCCAGCATCTGGTTCAGTTCCTCAAGCGACTCCGCCATTAAGACTATGTCATCAGCGAACCGCAGGTGTGAGATGTACTCGCCGTTTATATTAATGCCCTTTCCTTTCCAGTCCAGCAACCTAAACATATCTTCCAATGCGCACGTGAACAGTTTCGGGGATATGACATCCCCCTGCCTCACTCCTCTACGCAATTGGATGGGTTTAGACTGCTGACCCTGTACTTGGACACTCATGGTGGCGGCCTCGTAGAGACAACTCAGCACCTGGATATAACGATAGTCTACTTGGCATCGCTGTAAGGAATCCAGAACAGCCCAGGTTTCGACGGAGTCAAATGCCTTCTCATAGTCCACAAAAGCCAGACACAGGGGCTGATTATACTCTTCGGACTTCTGTATAATCTGCCTCACTGTGTGTATGTGGTCTATGGTGCCATATCCTCCGCGGAACCCAGCCTGTTCCGGTGGCTGGAACTCGTCGAGTCTCCTGGCGAGACGGTTCGTGACCACTCGTGAGAACAGCTTATAGACGTGGCTCAAGAGTGAGATGGGTCTGTAATTCTTAAGAAGGGTTTTATCTCCCTTCTTAAAAAAGAGCACCACCAAACTCCCGCTCCACGCCTTTGGAGTTCTCCCACTGTCAAGGACGGTATTAAAGAGGTTCCGTAGCTCCTGTATTACAGGGGCTCCTCCGGCTTTAAGAAGCTCTGAAGTAATACCGTCCTCGCCGGGGGCTTTTCCATTTTTAAGCTGCCTTAGAGCTAACACGATCTCGTCTTGACTGATTTCAGGCAGTTCGTCGGTATAGTGGCGTGTCAGGGTGGCTCTGGAATCTTGGTCATCTCGTCGGTAACGAGGGGCATGTGCAGCGTATAATCGGCCATAGAAATCCTCTATCTCGGCGGATATCTCCGGCTTTGACAATACGGTCCTCCCGTCGTGCGTTTTAAGCTTTGTCAGGTGGCTCCTGCCAAGCTGCTGAGTGAATACTTTGGACCCTCGGTTTCGCTCTATCGCCTCTTGAATGAGGCGCGTGTTGAAGCTCCGAAGGTCGTGCCGTACCATCTTCGCAATCCGCTTGTTCAGGTCTGACCTCTCTGACAAAGTCGCTTGGGTGGTCTCCCGTCTTTTTGTCATCAGCCCAAGAGTCTCATCCGAGAGTTTGGACTTCTTGCCAGTACGCTGCTTTCTACAGAATTTGATGCCCTCATCCCTCAACGTTTCAACCAGATTGTGTAGGGTCTCGTCAGCGTCATCAGTGGGTTCCAAGGCAACAAATCTATTCCCGAGAAGCTGCTGAAACTTCTCGGTGCCCGCCATGATTTGGATTGGGTCAGGTCGGAGCGTGGACTTCATCAGACGGTTTCTTTCAAGCTTCAAGTTGATATTCAGAGAGCCTCGGAGGAGTCGGTGATCAGATCCGGTATTGAACCTGTTGATCACTGAGACATCTCTGAATATGTGCTTGCTATCCGTCATGATGAAGTCGATCTCATTTTTAGTCACAGTGTCGGGGCTTTGCCATGTCCACTTCCTTTGAGGCTGTTTCTTAAAGAAAGAGTTCATCAAGAACAGCCCCTCCTTCTCAAGGAAGTTGACAAGCATTTGCCCCCTGTGATTTCTGACCCCATAACCATGCGGGCCTATTCGGGATTCGTTGCCAGTCTGGGTTCCCACCTTGCCGTTAAAGTCCCCCATAACAACGTTGAAGTGGGCCTTAGTGGTGTTATGTAAGGCTTTGGATATGTCTTCATACATATCCTCCACTTCATCATCCAAGTGTGCCGAGGTCGGTGCATAGACCTGGATGACCTTCATGCTGTACCGCTTGGACAGCCGAAGGATCAGGTACGCTACCCTGGTCGACACACTGGAGATTTCTTGGACGTTGCTAGAGAGGGCCTTATTGACGAGGAAGCCTACGCCACCCTGGGATGTTTTATCACCCTCGCGAAAGTAGAGAAGATGGCCCGAGTCTAGGGTTACGGTGTCCTCCCCCTCTCTACGGACTTCACATAACCCCAGAACATGCCATTTGATGTTCTCTAACTCCACTTCCAACTGCGCTAGATGATGGTCAAGCCTCAGTGTGCGTCCGTTAAACGTAGCCAGGGTCAGTTTAGGTAGAGTTTGGTAGCCTGATGTAGCCCGGGGATTCCTAGCACCCCCTGCCCCGCCGTTACCGTGGCCGCTACCATGGCCAGGAATAGCGAGGCGGCCGGGAACTGGGGGCCACATTCTTTTGGCGTGTCTATCCATGGGGGGGTTGATGCCCATAATCCCCACGCTGGGCATGCGGGTTGGGGATCGCAGTATAGGGAGTGTGCTGCAAGGGACGCTGCTGCCCGCCCCCCGGTGTATGTCCCTTAGTCGCCTTCTACGACACCCACGGGAAGAATTGGGGTGGTGCTATTCTATCACGGCCGACACCACACAGCCATGGGCGTGCAATTAATGATTTACATATATAATAGATAAATTGATTACTGAACTTCTTTCTGTAATTCTTTATTGTACACATAGAAAACTTAAAAATAACTTAATTAAAAAAGATGTACATAGGCGAGCTAAACTTTACCTTAGTAAGTTTAAAATGGCTATGTATCTGTAGCCGAAACTAATGTGACGTGTATTTCATGAAAGTTACGAAATAAATGATTATTAATTATAATCAATAATCATTTATTTCGTAACTTTCAACTCTAACTCAGGGTTACTCACTCTAACTCAGGTTAAAACTCTAACTCAGGGTTTAATAATCAATAATTATTGATTATTAAACCCTGAGTTAGAGTTTTCTTCCAGCAAACCTAAGGTTTACAGGAAAGGTGCGAATAGATAGAGGAAGTGTACAAAGAAACAAATTAGACGAATAATACAAATACGGAATGAGATTATAATATACATAAATAAATTAAAAAAACAATAGTTCAGTAAACCTAATAAATACATTTCGTTCAATATAATTAAAAATATAGCTTATTAAATATATAATATATATAAATATCTCTAGATAGATAATTTTATGATGTAAAAGTAAAGTAAAGAAGATGGTTCATAAAATAATACAGTGTCATAATAATAATAATAATTAATAAATAATTTAATAATTTGCCCTTTATGGGCGTGCAATTAATGATTTACATGCATTTTTAACAACTTAATTATAATAAAATAAAAAAGAACACTTTAAAATAAAAAATAAACGCAGTACACATGTCAATTATATTAAAGAAATATATATATATACATATATGATACGATAATGGGAAGTATTGCTATTGCCCGCTATTATACCATAAAAATTCCCGAGTTTTTCACTCAAAAATATTTAAAAAAAACATATAAATACTAAGGAATTAAAAATAAAAGACAAAGCAGACCAATTTTTGCAATTGAGTCACAAAGTTAGAACCAACGCTGGTCTTCCAATAGAGCCGTTTGGTGACGTCACGGAACATAACACTAGACACAAAACAATCAAGACTATAACAATAATGAAATGAAATGAAATGAAATGAAATTAAATGAAAGTTGACAAATACAAGATACAGATATCAAATAGTGCTTTATTTATATTGACGACCGATGTGGCGCGGTGGGCGAAGATCCGCCTGCGACGCAGGAGGTTGCGGGTTCGATTCCCGCCTCGGAACAATTGTGTGTACGATCTGCAGATATTTGTTCCGGGTGTTCTGGGCGTTTTCTATGTATAATAAAAAAATATCTATCTATTTAATGTATTGTATTATGTATATCAGTTATCTAGTACCCATAACACAAGCTCTGCTTACCATGGGGCTAGATAATGCTACAAATTGTCCAGCATTATTTATTTATTAACAATTTTTATTAATCATACACATACAAATATTAGACCGTACAGTTTTCCAGTTGGAGCAAAACTCGTCCGTTGTTAGTTTTCGAGTTGGAGCAAAACTCGTCCCAAGCTCTTTTATCTGCTAGATAATCCGATATTCTGTTATAAGTCTTTTTACAAAGGATGTGTTTGACAATTCGTTTAAATTTATCTATATACGAGTACTTAACATACATATACATATTGTATATAAGAAAGTCGTGTTAGTTACACTATTTATAACTCAAGAACGGCTGAACCGATTTAGCTGAAAATTGGTAGCTTAGAATCAGGAGTCTAACATAGGAACTTTTTATCATTTAAACCATTTGACAGATAGATTTCCACGGGGGCGAAGCCGCGGGGCGCAGCTAGTTTATTGATAATTTTTGCAACTCACTTGGAGTTTTGTTGTAGAAGCGTATACATAAGTGTAGCCTAGTTGTGGACACAGCGAGTCTATTCTTATTTATATTATTATTTATTTCGCTATCAGACAGATGTCATTAAATCTTGATATCAAGTTCCTAGATACTAGGCTTAGATTGTAGCTCAAAGTAAACCGAGGCTATCATTATCCCGGAAGAAATATCTGCAGAACATTCTGCGTCGCAGACCTTGACCCGTTAGGCCATAGACGTCGTCTATTACAATTGAACATAGCATTAGGTAAAGTATTTTCCTATTAAGTAGATACCTATAGGATACTTGCATTGCATGTTTCGAGGTCATTAGATAAATCTAGTCGTCAACTTAGTACCTAGGTAGTTAAGTAAGTATTGCTATAGATAAACGATGTTGGTACTCAATTACCTTTAATTATATACCCGTTGTTGTAACTTGATGTACGTGTGAATAAGTACAGTGAGTATCATAGAACCTTCTTGCCTTAACACTTTGACTGCGATTTTTTTTCGACGACAGCGATCTTTTTTTTAACCTAAAAAATTCGTGCTGCCGCTCTACACAGCGGTTGTGTTGCGCCGCACATGCGTTTCGTTCGAAAAATATTACGGCTATGCTGAGTCACAAAGATCTGTATTTTCTCAGCCGCTGCGCTAGTGTGGATTTACGCATATTAGTCACTTGTAGAAAACACATACCGTGTGATTTCAGCAGTCAAAGTGTTAAGGTTAAGTCGCTCATCTTCCCATACAAACGTGCAAAGGACCTAATTTGAAGTTGACCACCTAAAACTAAGAATAATATCTATTTTTTTCGACATTATCTATGTTTGTTTCGATACCCCGCGAAGCAGGCCTAGCCTAGTGTGGGGGTAATTGTAAATTGTTCATCCACCTTAAGGGTCCGGCGACTCTCGCAAGCAAAAATCGCTCCGAATATCGCTGTCCCTGTTTAACCCTTGCGCCGCGCCCCATGCGTGCGCGATAGCAATATTAGCCGTTCAAAATTTGGTTTGTTCCGTAATACCAAAAATTATGACTGAAAACTTTTTGTATTCTTCACAAAGTATTGTTATTCTGTAACTAGACAATATAAGCTATGTTCCTTAATAAATAAAACGTAAGATATTTATGTTTTTAATAACAAAACAAATAGCAAGAAAACTTGTCCATTTTCGCATAAAAATGTGCAAAATGCGATTGGCTTTCATTTAATTTTAGGTAAGTATTTTGAAAAAAAAAAAAAACTATTGAGGAACCTAGATAATTTCTATTCAAATACAAATAATACAATTTTATAGTGTAAATTTGCTTGAATTGGAAATCATTTTGGTATTACGTTTGTATGAAGAATTCGTTCCTCCGGAGGCCTCTTAACTAAAAATCATTCAAATCAAAGACCTGTACATAATTAGGGTTCTTTTTGTAAGCTTTTTTGTAAATAAACTTTTTGTGTTTGTTTACACACTAAACCTTAAAAAGTGTACATAACAAAATTTATATTTATAAAGGTTACTCACAACGTAGTGTCGGACGCCCTCCGACCAGGTGGGATGACGACCTGCGAAAGACTGCAGGGAGATACTGGATGCGGCAAGCTGAAGACAGGGCACTGTGGCGCTCATTGGGGGAGGCCTATGTCCATCAGTGGACTAATATAGGCTGATGATGATGATGATGATGAATCGATGAGGACTTTTTCATCATCATTGGCCTCCCCCAATGAGCGCCACAGCGCCCTGTCTTCAGCTTGTCGCATCCAGAATCTCCCTGCAGTCTATCGCAGTTCGTCATCCCACCTGGTTTGTTTGCAGAGTTGCGGTCTCTACACAAGAACAAGTCTACCCCAGCGGTTATCGGTTAGATATGGCCGGCCCACTGCCACTTCAGTTTGCTAAAACTTAGAGCATTTTGATGTTATCATGGTGTTTTGAGCATCCTTTGAGCTGGGTGGGAATTATTGTAACTTTAATCCTATTTTGGGCCTAATTTGATCGGACTATAAGGGTACTCACAATATTCCAAATAGTAATGAACCGACTCTGCATAGACGCCAGGGTCTGTATCTCAGGGTCTTTCTGGAACACCTCGTTATGTAGAACTGACAGCATCACGACGCTGTTGATGGCTTGCAGGGACAATGTCACAGCATTCCCTGCTATCCGGTAGTAGATTAGTTGAGGCATTTTCTGGAACAATCGTTTTATCAAATCAAATGAAATCATTTATTTGCTGAATACATTATTACAGGTAAATTTCAGGTCTTCCCGGTACAGTCAGCCCGAAAGCGGTATAGTGATTATGTAACTCGCGACCGGTTTGCGACAGGCGTAAATTAAGCAATCAGTGCTGTCAAACGACAATTTTCACCAATTTTGACGTTGTAGCTGGTGTCAAACTAATACAAAATTGACGTTTGACAGCACTGATTGCTTAATTTACGCCTGTCGCAAACCAGTCGCGAGTTACATAATCACCTGGCGGGTGTGCAAATATTAAATCACAGTGATTCGCAAGTAAAATAGGTACTCATAATCATGATCGATATCTAATCATAGTAATCATGTATGATGATGATTAGATATCGATCATGATTATGAGTACATAAACATATTATTATTCTTTTCTAATCGATGTCGTATAATTCCCTGCCATGACATAACTAACCTCGCTAACACATGCACTTATGTATTGCCTGCGACGCAGGAGGTTGCGGGTTCGATTCCCGCCTCGGAACAATTGTGTGTACGATCTGCAGATATTTGTTCCGGGTGTTCTGGTCGTTTTCTATGTACATATAATAAAAAATATCTATCCATGTAATGTATTGTATTATGTATATCAGTTATCTAGTACCCATAACACAAGCTTTGCTTACCATGGGGCTAGATAATTCTGTGTGGATTTTCCAGCATTTTTTTTTTATTATTTTAATTAATAGATTGTGTTGTTGTTCAGGAGAATAAGCACAAAAACCCGTATTTTAAAATGTCAAATATTATGTAAATAATATGATAATTGTTCTCCAAATATAAATTTAAATAGTTAGGTAATTACATGTAAGAACCACCTACCAATATATGTAAATTAGAAATACATGTACTGCTGTATATTCTATGCATAATTAATGTAATTTTTATTTTATTAAGAAAATAAATATTATAAACGGGGAAATTAAGGGGATATATCAATTTCCTAAAAATCTAAGCCTTCACCAAATGCAGAGTGCCCAGGATGTTGGCAACATTGCCACGAATTAATGGCAGTGCTAATCTCGTTGAATAATAATTTAACGATATTTCTACGACATTGTAACTATCCTCCTCAATTTGACAACATAAAGAAATAATGCTGGATAAATAAAGCTGGAAATTCACGCAGCATTATCTAGCCCCATGGTAAGCAGAGCTTGTGTACTAGATAACTGATATACATAATGCATTACATAGATAGATATTTATTATTATACATATAAAACGACCAGAACACCCGTAACAAATATCTGCAGATCGTACACACAATTGTTCCGAGGCAGGAATCGAACCCGCAACCTCCTGCGTCACAGGCAGACCTTCGCCCACCGCGCCGCATCACTATGCAAATTATAAAAATAGAGAAAATAAAAATCACAAAAAAAGACAAAGAAAATACTCAGTACTAAAATTAAAATTAAACAGAATTACCTAACACAAAGAAAGAGAATCAAATAAAATCACATAATTAAAATAATTATGAGAGATATAAATCCTTTTTCATTTTACCTGCTAAAGTTTTTCACACCAGTTGATTGTTTCCCCTGTACCTTGTTCCAAAAAAATATTATTTTAATTTTATTGAAAATTATTTTGTATTTTGTTCCAAAAAAAGATTGAATATTATTTTTTGCCCGCGGCTTCGCACGTGTTGATTCTAAGGAAACGTTTTAAGGTTATTTCTTTCCCATGGGAACTGATTTTTGGAAAAAAGTAGCCTATGTTTTATTTCAGGCTAAGAACTACCTGAATGCCAATTTGAGCCCAATCCGTTCAGTAGTTTTGGCGTAAATAGGTAACAAACGTCCTTACATCTAAACATCCAACAACTTTCGCATTTATAATAAATAAATAATGCTGGACAATTCACACATCATTATCTAGCCCCATGGTAAGCAGAGCTTGTGCTATGGGTACTAGATAACTGATATACCTACATAATACAATACATTACATAGATATATATTTTTTATTATACATAGAAAACAACCAAAACACCCGGAACAAATATCTGCAGATCGTACACACAATTGTTCCGAGGCGGGAATCGAACCCGCAATCTCCTGCGTCGCCGGCGGACCTTCGCCCACCGCGCCACATCGGTCGTCGACAATATTAGTGTTATGTGAAAAACAATATTTAATATTAAATTTCAAATCCAAAATATCGTAGGAAGATATTTAGGTATGTATGAAAACTTAACAAAATTGGTAACCGACAACAAAAACTTCAACGCATAAAAACAGACAGACTTAGGTATAATTATTCGTATTCTAAAATGGACGAGCAACGAATGAAAGAAAATACACATTAATATACATAATGTATATGTATACATAGTTACGAGCTTGTATGTACGACTTGCTACGATGGTACCATATTGTATGATATCGTTAATATTTACCACATATTATGTTGACTATGAATGAGATAGATAGATAGATATATTTATTTATTTATAAAAATTTGTTACAGTTTATATATAGATAGTATCTTAAATCCTAACATAGGTTTATCTAGACACTAGAGTTCTCTTAACAATAATAAATAAATAAAATAAAATAAATAATGCTGGACAATTCACACAGCATTATCTAGCCCCATGGTAAGCAGAGCTTGTGTTGTGGGTACTAGATAACTTATATAGGTACATAATACTATATATTACATAGATAGATATTTTTTATTATACATAGAAAACGACCAGAACACCCGGAACAAATATCTGCAGATCGTACACACAATTGTTCCGGCGGGATCGAACCCGCAACCTCCTGTACGCAGGCGGACCTTCGCCCACCGCGCCACATCGGTCGTCAAATACGGTTAAAATTAAAATTAATGGTAGCATCATTTATTTATTTATACTTTTTGCACGAAAAACATAACACAAAACTTATTCTGGAAAATTTAAATAAAGGCGAACTTAACCCTAAAAAGAGTTTTCTTCCAGCAAACCTTATTGGGAGAGAGAGACAAAGTGAAGAGAGAAGTGGGTACATGTGCATAAATGAAATAAGAAATAGACAAAAGATAAAATTTGAACTTAATTATTAATGATACTAATATATACTATATAACAATAACAAATATAAAATACTATATAACCTAAATTCCAAAAAATAAATTCAATACTTACATATATACATATAATATATACATAAATCATCGGTAATTAGCGTGGTAGGCAGTCACGCAAACAAGCATTGTGAATTCGCTGTCCGCTGCATGGCTTGGCAGCCGCACACTGGCGATCCACCAATCATGACTCGAGCGAGCAGCGACTCCACTGCGCCTGAGTTCAGCTACAGAATGATCCTTTGTTGTTGAAAGTCCTCGAAAAGTTGTTTGTTTTAGATTGCTTGATTAAAGTAATTTTAAAAATTATTTGCATTATTTATTTTAGCTACTACCCGCGCCTTCGTGGAAATCTATAGTGAAATAGTTCATAAACCTTCCTCTTGAATCACTCTATCTATTGCTGAAAACTGCATTAAAATCCGTTGAGTAGGTTAAAGATCTAAGCGTACAGACAACGGAAGCGACTTAACTTTATACTACGAGTAAGTATGTAAGTAAAGATTTAAACGTTAAATAATCTTTAAGATGATTACAAATCTTGAATAAATAATTAAAATAAATAAATAAATAATGCTGGACAATTCACAAAGCATTATCTAGCCCCATGGTGAGCAGAGTTTGTGTTATAGAAAAATTGTATGGTAGATACTTTATTTAATTATTTTATACTTTGTGTGTTCCTAAGAAATAATGTTCGTGTTCTACCGATGCCCACCTAGAAAATAATACTTATGTTTCATATTTTGACGACCGATGTGGCGCGGTGGGCGAAGGTCCGCCTGCGACGCAGGAGGTTGTTCGATTCCCGCCTCGGAACAATTGTGTGTACGATCTGCAGATATTTGTTCCGGGTGTTCTGGTCGTTTTCTATGTAGAATAAAAAATATCTATCTATGTAATGTATTGTATTATGTATATCAGTCATCTAGTACCCATAACACAAGCTCTGCTTAGCTTGGGGCTAGATGATGCTGTGTGAATTGTCCAGCATTATTTATTTACTTATAACACCCGGAACTGCAAATCGTACAAATATTTGTCGCAAGACGAGAATCGAACCCGCAATTCTTGCGTCACAAGCGGACCTTCGATCGATAGTAAACAATATCTCAACTAGTTATTGGATTGTGCATAACTTGAATTATTTAAATGGTAAAATTATGCCATTTTTAACATGTTTTGACATAATTCCACCTTAAAAACCTTATTAAATGTTAAAAAATCATAAATTTAGGCCGCAAAACACATAAAACTATGAAGGTTAACTTGGTTCTAGATTTTAAGTTATATTTTATTAACAAATAACTCTTTTTAAACATTTGACGACCTCTGTGGCGCGGTGGGCAAAGGTCCGCCTGCGACGCAGGAGGTTGTTCGATTCCCGCCTCGGAACAATTGTGTGCACGATCTGCAGATATTTGTTCCGGGTGTTCTGGTCGTTTTCTATGTATAATAAAAAATATCTGTAGATGTATTATGTATGTATATCAGTTATCTGGTACCCATAACACAAGCTTGTGCTTAGCTTGGGGCTAGATAATGCTGTGTGAATTGTCCAGCATTATTTATTTATTTGTAAACCTACCTACTATATATACTGTAATGTGTCGTGTTATGTGTGGTTTCAAATAAATATATTTTCTTTCTTCTTTAAATCTCTGTTTGATATTGTTTCGTGGTGTCTATATTTGTGCTACTACTAAAGTGTTTTCTAGAACGCAAGCAACGGCAAACTGAAGACAGGGCGCTATGGCGCTCATTTGGGGAGGCCTATGTCCAGCTGTGGACTGCTATAGGATGATGATGATAACCGCTGAATTGTATAAAATGTTACTTGAGGAAGTACCAAAAGGTGTTTCCTAGTAAGCCAGACACTTTCTATAGTTTCTACAACCAGACACCTTGAAATTACCATATATTGCCATAGGTGCGTAGGTGTCGTGCGAGGTTAACATATATATTTCATTATTTTTTTTCTAGGGAATAGTAATAAAAATCAAACATGTGCGAATCCGCGTGTAGAAACTAACTAACTAGTTTCTACACGCGGCTCGCAAGTGTTTCTTCTATGGATATGGAAACCTATCCCACGGGAACTGATTTATGGGTTTAAAAGTAGTCTATGTTTTATTCCAGGCCTGGAACCACCTAAATAAATAAATAAATAAAAATCATTTATTGCCAATCCATTTCTTAATCTAAACTAATATTAAATACAAAAAATAAATTTCTTATAATAGGCAAAGGGAGTATATTCTGCATTGTGCTGCATGCCAAGACATGCGGCGCTGGTTTTCAATATCCTCCCGTCGGGTAGGTGGTCACCGAGGGGATGGGATAGCGGGCTAAAAGTACCTGTATGTTTTATTCCAGGGCTGGAACTACCTGGATGCAATGTATGTGGACCGAATTCCTAGGGATGAATCTGGCATAAATCGTAATTTTAGCCCAATCAGTTCAGTAGTTTTGGCATAAGAAACATGAAAACATCCTTTATACGTTCTGATTTTAATTAAAGTGTGATCGCTATTGAATTTATTTATGACCCCGTAAAGTTAATTATCATCATCATCAGCCTATATTAGTCCACTGCTGGACATAGGCCTCCCTCAATGAGCGCCATAGCGCCCTGTCTTCAGCTTGACGCATCCAGCATCTACCTGCAGTCTTTCGCAGGTCGTCATCCCACCTGGTCGGAGGGCGTCCTACACTACGTTTACCGAGTCGTGGTCTGCACTCAAGAACACGTTTGCCCCAGCGGCCGTCGGTTCTTCGCGAGATATGGCCGGCCCACTGCCACAAAGCCGCCGTAAAGTTACAGCTATTTTAATATTCTAATATTTTCCCCCAATTTTTTCCTTTTTATTAGAAGCAAAGAAAACAATACCAAAATTAGGCAAATCGACGCAGCCGTTCTCGATTTTTGGCAATTTTGATTTGTGCCAACAATATGTACGAGTACCTTTATTTGAAGCGGCAAAAATGGGTTATTTTAAAAAAATGGTTGACAAACCATGTTGTGATGTACACTGCGTTGGTGCAATTTAAAATAAATACATACGTAGAGTCAAATCCACGATAAATATGGCGAAATTATTTCCACTCAGCCAGTATGGCCGTCACGAAGAAAAAGTTAAAATAATAAGGGAAGTAAAGAACAGGTTGTATTGCGGAGTCAACTTTTTCCTTTGCCCTTGTAAAATTGATTATTAATAATTCCTACATTCTATAAACAAAAATATAACAATAATAGTGTTTCTTATTTTTTATAAAATTGTATTTTTATAAAAAACTAATTTTATTTCACGACTATTCCTTAGACGACTGATGTGGCGCGGTGGGTAAAGGTCCGCCTGCGGCGCAGGAGGTTGCAGGTTCGATTACCGCCTCGGAACAATTGTGTGTACGATCTGCAGATATGTTCCGGGTGTTCTGGTCGTTTTCTATGTATAATAAAAAATATCTATCTATGTAATGTATTGTATTATGTATGTCAGTTATCTAGTACCCATAACACAAGCTCTGCTTACCATGGGGCTAGATAATGCTGTGTGAATTGTCCAGCATTATTGATTTATTCCTTAGAATACAAAAGAGAAGAATATATATAATAATCACACACAAACTGAGTATAATAAATAAAATGATTCATTATTTATAAATTTGAAGATGAGGCATGTCTGTCTGGTTTTTCTATGTACAATCCCAAATAATCAATCTCAAATAATTACACCACCGTCAGCCTTAATACGTACCGATCCTATCCATCCAAAGGTTGCCTGGAAGAGATGCCTTATCGCTTTTAGCGATAACCCGATGACCCGGTCCTATTTTTTTAATAACGCGTTATTAACGTTATTTTTAAAAGTTACCTGAGTTACGTTCACTCGGCACTACGATCCAAAAGCTACTGAGCGCAACAATAAATATAACCTACCTTTACCGGTATAAGCGATTCGAACAGAGGCAACAACATTCATTCAATTTGTTTAACCGAAGAAACGTATATCAAAAGATAAATAAATAATGCTGGACTATTCACACAGCATTATCATTGGTAGAGATCGCTCTTGAGCGATAAGACCGCCAATTGTACGTAATTTTTAGTTTTTACTGTACATAGTTTATAGTTAAAGTGCAATAAAGAATTTTCTATTTATCTATCTTATCTAGCCCCAAGCTAAGTAGAGCTTGTGTTATGGGTACTAGATAACAGATATAGATAAATACGTAGTACCTTTTAGGTAGATATTTTTTATTATACTTACATAGAAAACGACCTGAACACCCATAACTAATATCTATAGATCGTACAAATATTTGTCCCGAGGCGGGAATCGAACCCTCCTACGTTGCAAGCAGACCGCCCACCGCGCCACAGAAGTCGTCATTTACACAGTTTTCTAAATTTTTCGGGACATATACTTATTACCTCGGAAATAAAATTCTGCAAAAATTTGTTCCGGGTGTTCTGTTCCTTATCTATGTATAATAAAATATATATAGCCATGTAATTATACGTAATGTAATAAGTATATCAGTCATCTAGTACTCATAACACAAGCTCTGCTTAGCTTGCGGCTAGGTGATGCTGTGTGAATTGTCCAGCATTATTTATTAAAATACTAATAAATTTGAAGTCGATTCTTTGTTTTTCTTCGCAAAAATCAAATTATACAAAACTGGTTCCTGACCTTGCCCTAACCACTACGCAACTAAGGTTACTATGATTTAGCGCTATTTATAGATAAAAAATAGGTATTACGTACGGTATTAGTACCTAATCTGTTAAATACATTTTTGACGACCGATGTGTCGTGGAGGGCGAAGGTCCGCCTGCGACGCAGGAGGTTGAGGGTTTGATTCCCGCCTCGGAACAATTGTGTGTACGATCTGCAGATATTTGTTCCGGGTGTTCTGGTCGTTTTCTATGTATAATAAAAAATATCTATCTATGTAATGTATTGTATTATGTATATCAGTTATCTAGTACCCATAACACAACGCTCTGCTTACCATGGGGCTAGATAATGCTGTGTGAATTGTCCAGCATTATTTATTTATTTATATATGTACGATAAACAGGTTCATTTGGTTTTAGTTGTCGTCATCCATACCGCAATGCTTGAAACCGAAAGTTTTCAACCAGTGCGTCCTACCCGTTATGACCTACGGAGCTGAGACATGGACACTCACGATAGGGCTGGTTCACCAGTTCAAAGTCGCCCAGCGAGCTATGGAAAGAGCTATGCTCGGAGTTTCTCCGAAGGATAGGATTCGTAACGAATACATCCGACAGAGAACCAAAGCTATCGACATAGCTCTAAGAATTATAACAAGCTGACGTGTCAGTAGGGCGGCGGCTATAACTCGCGATGAACCGATAACCGCGCTGGAGTAAACGTATTCTTGAGTGGAGACTGTGATTAAGTAAACGTAGTAGAACGACCTCCGGCTAGGTGGGATGACGATCTGCGAATACGAGCATGTACATCATTACGTGAGAAAATTAACGTGCAATCTATTAAGAACGTGCGTCAATATTTGTATATCTAGATATCAGAAGATAATAAATAATATAATATATGTAAGTATTATCAATTAATAGGCCTAATATAATTAGGTATGATATCATTTTAAGCAATGATTAATAGTTATATTCTTATCATTATCTACATATATTATCTTCCATTACCTAGATATGAAATGTTATCTTTGAAAATTACAAATCGTGGTAGCCAAATGGAATAAACCAAATAATCAACCACGATGCCAGCGTAGGTGACAGGCCTAAAACCTAGAGTAGACATTAAACGTACTTTTTATTATCATTTTTTGTCTGGAACCATCAGTCTTTACAAGGTATAAAGACTCGACTTTTATGTGTTCCATTTATAAAGAATTTATTTGAATTAATTTTGAAAATGAAACTTGAAGCGCCTTTTTCTGTTACGGAGCTGAGACGTGGACACTCACGGTAGGGCTGGTCCACCAGTTCAAAGTCACTCAGCGAGCTATGTAAAGAGTTCGGAGTTTCTTTGAATGATAAGATTCATAATGAATACATCCGACAGAGAACCAAAGTTATTGAAATAGCTCTAAGAATAAGCAAGGTGAAGTGGCAGTTGGCCGGCCATATACCACGAAGAACCGACAACCGCTGGGGTAAAAGTATTCTTTAGTGGAGACCGCGACTCGGCAAACGTAGTATAGGACGCCCTCCGGCCAGGTGGGATGTTGACCTGCGAAGGACTGCGGGTAGATGTTGGATGCGGCAAGCTGAAGACAGGGCGCTTTGGCGCTCATTACCGCGGCCGCGGTTTCACCCGCGTGGTGATAGATATTTTGGATAATATACTATATATGTATCTTTATGAATTGTAGCCTATGTGTTATCCTGATATGTAAGCTATATTATTATGAAGTTTCATTAAAATCCATACAGTAGTTATTACGTGAAAGAGTAACAAACATCGATCCATCCATCCATACTTACAAACTTTCGCGTTTATAATATTAAGTATCCTACTTTAATATTATAAACGCGAAAGTTTGTTGTATGTGTACTTTAAAAAGCCTAACATTTTAATTTTGCACGCCTCAACGAGGCAGATTGTACTGGAAATACTATTATCAAATATAAACTTAGCACTTCGTACTTCTTATCGAACCTACATCATTATCAGGGGGTTTGATTCAGTTACTGATTAATTCACTTACCTAATTCCAATTTATAATCTTATTGCCTGAAATTGAATAACTTTATCATATATATATTTTATCACAACATAGATATTTTTTATTATACATAGAAAACAACCAGAACACCCGGAACAAATATCTGCAGATCGTACACACAATTGTTCCGAGGCGGGAATCGAACCCGCAACCTCCTGCGTCGCAGGCGGACTTCGCCCACCGTGCCACATCGGTCGTCTAAACAAGAATAATCAAGAATAATCAATTTATTGGTAAAAAACGAATATTACAAGTCACATAATAATTATAAATTAAAGTTAATTAAATAATTAGACAATAATCAAATAACTGATAATTAGATTATAATAAATGTATTATAACTAAGTAATAATACTCAAGATATTATATAATTTTTCGCACATAATCGTCAATACTGTAGAACGCCTTCTCGACGAGCCACGATTTAAGTCTTTGTTTAAAGGAAGACAGACTCGGTGCTGTGACTACCTGCTCTGGTAGGTTGTTATACAACGCGGGTCCCAGCACGTGCGTGAGTCTGTCCGACTTCGCCAGTCAGTGATACCGCAGATAGCTTGCCAGCTCCACGAGTGTTGTAGCATCGCGTGTGGTTATCTCCACGCGTCTTGAACCGCTCCAGGTTTTGCCTAACATACATCACTATCTGGAGGATGACAATGGAAGGCAACGTAAGGATCTGGAGCGATACAAAGAACTGCCGCACCGGCGTGTCCCACGCTACTTTTGCGATCGCTCTCACAGCACGTTTTTGCATGCGGAAGACGCGCTCTCGATCAGCAGCGCGCCCCCACAGCTCTGCGCCGTACTGGAGCAGCGAGTGGACAGTTGCAAAATAACAAGAGCGGACCACGTCGGCGGACACCACGCGCGATAGCCTGCGGAGAGCGAAGCATGCACTACCCAGCCTGGCACACAGGCTGTTGATATGATTATCCCAGGTTAGGCCACGGTCTATTTGGAATCCCAAGAACCCGGTAACTGGAACCTGTTCAATGGTGTTTGTTTCTATAGATACGGACAAGCTCCTAACCTGACGCCCCGATATGCAAAAATGCATGAAGTGCGTTTTCTTGTGGTTCAGAGCGAGTCCGTTCCACTGAAACCACTCTGCCACCTGGCGGGCGACCGTGTTCAACCGCTGCTCGAGCTGGTCCAGTGAAGGGGCGCTGACAACCACAGCCACATCGTCCGCGTACATGTACGCCTCGCCTTTCGTCACGTGTTCCGGCAGGTCGTTCAGCAGTAGCGAAAACAGGATATTGGATACCGACGATCCTTGCGCCACGCCCATCACCGTCCCGAGAGGGTCGGACTTCGTCTCACCACCATCGGCGACCACCATTTGCGTTCTGTCTCGCAACAGGTCTGTCAGGAGCGAATGCGCCGGTCCCCGTATGCCATAGTGCTTGAGTTTGGAGGCGAGGACGCTGTGGTCTGCGACATCGAAAGCTTTCGATAGGTCGCAGCACAGGACTGCTACTTGCCGTCTCGCCTCACAAGCCTCCAGCACTTGCCGTAGGACCTCGCGGGTGAGCGAGGTAGTCGAGCAGCCAGCGCGGTACGCATACTGCCGCTCCGACAGCGCTCCGGTAGCCACTAAGTACTCGGTGAGACGTGTACTCAGCCCATTCTCGAAAATATTCGCAACGGCAGGAATTATTGACACCGGTCGGTATCCATCAATGTCATCGCGTTTGCCCTTCCCCTTAAATAAAGGTGAGATTTTGCTCACCTTTAAGGTTTTTGGGTACTCCCCGATTTCGATGCAGCGGTTGAACAGGCCGGCCAGACACCAAGCTAGAGGTTCCGCGGCCGAGGCAAGGAGTTCCATCGAGATGTCGTAGATGTCTCTTGTGGGTTTCCTGGGAATCTTTTTCATTATAATGTAGAAGACCTCTTCCGCAGTAAACTTGAGCAACCGCAGGGAGCGGTCACAAGCGGGCCGCGCCGCCGTGAGCGCCACCTCCACGTGCGCGAGCTGAGCGCACGTAGATGACGCACCCGCCACACGCGTAGGGAACTCCACTTCGTTGCAAACATTATGCTCGGCAAGAAGGTCAATCAGCTGTTTTTTAACAGAGCATAAACAAGAGAGCCAGTCAATATTAAAATCACCTATAAGTAGGAAACACTTACCACTCTCGTTGGCTCGTTCGAGCAGGCGTTCCAAGTGCGATAAAAAGTCAGTAGAACTAATTAAGTTAGTTCTATAAATACACAAAATTAATAAATTATAATCAATAAGTTCAACGGCCGATACTTCGCAGTATCTCTCTGTTGATAATTCAGTGAACTCTAAACATTCTATGGCCTTTACAGTGTTTTTAACAAAAATACATGAACCACCGTGTGCTAAAGTCTTCCTACAGTAGCTAGATACTAATGTATATCCGTCCAAACTAATACTTTTTAAATTAGGTTCACTTAACCAGTGTTCGGTTAGGCCTAGCACGTCACAATCTAGCTCATCTCGTAATAGAACCTCTAATCGTTGAGTTTTCTTATCGAGAGAGGCTATATTTTGATGGCAAATCACTAGTTGCTTCGTAGATAAGGAAATTCCCACTGAGTCAGGCGCTGGCGCTGGCGCTGGAGCGGCCGGCGCGCTGTGCCCCTAAACATGGAATAAAACACGAATGACACCGAACACAAAACATTTATTAAAATAATAAACATTAAATATTTCTAAAGTGCATAGTAGAAAAAGCATTTAAAATAAACCCTTAAGAGATAATTTAAAAAAAATATAATGATTTATGGAAAAGTAAAAATATACTTTACCCCCAAGAGATCCGGGTAAGACCCACATAAATATTAATAATAAAATAAATATTTTAAAATCAATTTATACATATAAAATAAACAATAATTTATTCTATAAATGATCAATTATTTTTAGTTTTTCTTATTGTGTAATTTTATGTATATTTTTTTATGTTTCATTTGTTCTAATATATAGGTATTGCAATTAACTAGTTTAATTGGTTGTTATATAGGTAATCGTGTTAGTTAATAATAAAATAAAATAAATAAATAAGAATCTACATACCTAATGTTTTACTTTGCTAAAAGAAAACAAACTTAGCAGCTCTGGTGAATGATTAGATACAATGAACACAACAATGAGAACAAAACAATATTATAACAAAATCATATAAAAAAGCCTAAATAATTCGTAATAGTAAGTGTTTTTCTACAATATACATAAAGACAGATTCCAAAGAGTTAAATGTTTCCAAAAATTCAGAGCTTTTTCTTATAAAAAAACCGTTTTGGTCTAGTGCGTAATGTATCAGGTCTAAAAAACCTATATACAGATTAATGAAATAGGGTTAAAATTAGGATATATAAAGAGATATTTACCACGATTTGATTTAGTTTTCTAATATTTCGGTACAATTGTCATGTCATTTTAGGAGGCGGGCGATGAAACAGTTTTAACAGGTTACATACCCTGTTAAAACTGTTTACTTGTTCAATAAAAAGATTTTGTGTTTTTTTTAAATTTCATGAGCCACGTTCATGGAATAACTAAAAAATCTAATCATGGTAATCCAGTTATGGTTGTATTGGCTTCTTTATAATGACCATGATAGTTTCCAACATTTTATAATGATTTAGGATTAAGAGGCTTCCGGAGGGACGAATTCTTCATACAAACGTAATACCAAAATTATTTCTAATTCAAGCATATTTCCACTATAATATTGCATTATTTGTATTAAAATAGTACAGATAGGTTCCCAAATAGTTTTTTTTTTCAAAATACTTACCTAAAATGAAATGAAAGCCAATCTCATTTTGCACATTTTTATGCGAAAATGGACATGTTTTCTTGCTATTTGTTTCGTATTAAAAACATCAATATCTTACGTTTTATTTATTAAGGAACATAGCTTATATTGTCTAGTTACAGAATAACAATACTTTGTGAAAAATACAAAAAGTTTTCAGTCATAATTTTTGGTATTACGGAACAAACCAAATTTTGAACGGCTAATATTGCTATCGCGCACGCATGTGGCGCGGCGCAAGGGTTAAACAGGGACAGCGATATTCGGGGCGATTTTTGCAAGCGAGAGTCGCCGGACCCTTAATATGATCTACAAATTTATATTTTGAGAAACAGTTTCTACCAAACTACATAAGTACACAATAGGCCTAATTGTGTGATTTGAAAATAAGTGTCTGCTAATAAAGATGAACTTGGCTTTCCATACATACTCGTATTGTTTGCCCAATAGGGTCTCTAATAAATAAATAAATAAAAAAAATTAAATAATAAAAAAAAGACTAAAGAATAACAAAAAAGTACATACACAACTCTAATGGAAATAAAAAATGTGTATGCCTGAAGTAAGTGAAAATGAAAACCTGTGTTTCAGGCAAAAAGATTGCTAGCAAAAATATTCAAATAGAATTATTAAGGTACGAGTATATAAAGCGACGATTATAATGACACTTATTACATAGAATATAAACACCATACAAAATAATGAAATAGGACCTATAGAATACAATGCAATCCTATATTATAATTGAGTATTGAGTATCTTTAGATTTTTTGTTTGTCTAACATACATAACTACTGGTTGTTATATTACTTATTCACTTAAAAGAAAGCGCCATCTTTTGCGATCGATTTAACTACATTAAACTCGATTTTTATTATCTGCAAAAACAGAAAAGATCCCGCAAAATTAACCTAAAATTAACTTTTTCTTGTTGATTTCCAAACGCAATTATTAGTACTTTTCCATTTGAGATATTTTCTACAAGAAATACCGTTAACATTTTATATTTTGATATCGAATTTTCAGATAATTCTGAGATCGACGAAAAGGCGGAAAAGCCATTTTGTTAAAATTTTAGGTGAACTTTCATTTGTTTTCGTAATAAGTACTTAAATTTCAATCAAAATAATTTATAGATTGGAAACCTTTTAGTCAAAAATTAATTCGTAATTCTGTTGTGAAATTCAAATTTAAGTCTTGTCTTTGGCGAAATTTTTGGGTATTTATATTTATTCTCCGACTTTGTTTTGAAATGCGTAAGGAATTCATATAGAATACCATTGTTTTTGAATAGTATCGCGAGATGGCGCTTACACAAATCTATAATACAACTACATTACATTGGGTATACAGTCATACATCTAGAAGAAATTTAATATTACTAAGTTTTTTATGAGCTTATAAAGGTCTTAGCACACACATCCCACCCGGTGCCGCACAGACTAAAAATGGGCATCTGAATATGGGCTTAAACTCGTAATTATTATCGTGACAGCATAAAATAGCTACTGAGCAATACGCGAGCTTGCCGCTACCTAGCCGCTCATTAGTTGACGCCTTGCTTACCACAAGCTTCAAGCGAGGGATCCATGTTCTAAATCCGTGTAAACCGCTTGCTTGAAGCACGTTGCATGATCATACATCTTGCTTGAAGCATCTTGTACGATCATACATCTTGGTTGAAGCAAGTTGTATGATCATACATCTTGTTGATTAGTACCTATGCATGAACAGGGAGCTTAGTGCTAGTGTCATCGAGTGTACAGCGTGGCGGTCAACACGATATTTTGAGGCGGAGGCGTGAGCGTGCGGGAGCGGAGCGGGATATGTATGCGATAACCTTTATCCACAACTATTTTAATTATAACAGTGTCACATGAAACAGGGGTGTCAATAATAAAGCCGTAGGTGCATAAGGATAATTCCGATATCAATTAAACATGTTTTTTCGCGTTTACGACATTTTCAGTTAGTTAGTTAGTACGAAAGCTACCTTGTCACCACGGCCCTATTTAGAAGGGAAAGGGTTACAATTTTCTACTTCCATTTAGACATTTAGATGCGTCTTAAAATACATAAATTACCTGTTTAACTAGATTGTAAGTAATAGGTATAAGTCGCGTTGGTAAATATTGTGATTGAAAATGACAGCTTCTCGTTCTCCCGCTTGGTTTATACTTGATTCAATAAGGGCGGGAATTGCCAGCAAAGAGGCGATAATTTTTAGTCCTTATCTACGCGATTTACAGATACATTATTCAAAAATATGCGAGTACATAAAAAGTTTCAAAATGTTTTTGGTTCATTTACCACATTGAATTAATACAAGCAAATGAAATATAACTTTGCATAGTAAGTATGTACTTACAAACTTAAGTTTTTTTAAAAGATATCATGGTAAATACTACGATACCCCGTTAGGTACAAGTTCGTAATGTAATAATAACACATACAAATCTGTCTACATTTATTAATTAGATATTTAATGCAATTATTATCCAATTAATTTTGGATATTAATGCAGTTATTTTTTTATTTAGCCTGTTTCATCCCACTGCTGGGCAAAGGCCTCCCCCAAATCTTTCCACTCAGTGCGGTCTCGCGCGATCTCCCACCAATCTCCGAGGAAGGCGTTAAGGTCGTCTCGCCAGCGCTTTCTTGGCCGACCTCGCCTGCGGCTTCCTTCCGGAAATAATTGGATAATAATGCAATTATTATCCAATTATTTTTGGATATTAATGCAATTATTATCCAATTATTTTTGGATATTAATGCAATTATTTTTGGATATTAATGTAATTATTATATAATTAATTTTGGATAATAATGTAATTATTATACAATTAATTATGGATATTATTGCAATTATTATCTAATTAATTAATGTAGCTAAAAAGCCTAAACTTATTATACCCAAGCTCTCTTATAAACATATAATTTTTATATTATTTTAGACACTAATAAATACCGCAAAATATTAATAAGTAAGTTTAGTCAATCTAAACTTACTGACCGACTTTCGTACGCAGAAAAATAAAGTTTTTTTGATTTCAGAACAAAAACAATTGCAAACGCTTTTATAAAAATATAAAGAGAAAAAAAATCCCATTCGCAGTTTGTCAGAGTCAGTTTATAATATTCCAGGAGATTCACTGCAGTGAACAGTTTTCAGAGGTCTGTCATGTATGTCATGTAAATTCAACGTTTTTAAACTTGGGTACTACCATAATTACACTAGCGTAGGTGTTATACAGATGACAAATTAATTGGAAAACTAATACAAAAAAAATAACATAAAAAAAAGATGGATTGATGAGTCGGGATGCGAGCATGGTCCTATGAAAACTTCTTCACTCAAAATTTTCTGCGTGTAGAATTTTCAGAGTGTGAGGAGGGAATGTCATGGTATATGCGATCGACACAAAACATAAGTGGGCCGATCATTTTAACGCCTTTTTCACATGGTTGAAAAAATATGTTTGTTTATGTAATAAGTGGAAGAATAAAATTAATTTATATGTACAAACAAACCCACATTAAACTTTAACACAATTGTTTAGCAACAGTCTCCAGACTGTTGAAAACAATCTAGAGGTAGCGTATGGACCTTCAATTGAAACAGTTGAACTAACTCCAATAAGTATAACGTTCCAGTTAGTATTAGCATAGGTATTAGTCAATTGAAACAGTTGAACTAATTCCAGTTAGTACAACGTTCCAGTTAGTATTAGTCAATTGAAACAGTTGAACTGATTCCAGTTCGTACAACGTTCCAGTTAGTATTAGTCAATTGAAACAGTTGAAATAACTGGAGTTAGGTAAACTGTTTTTAGTTGTTGTAGTTTTTAGTTTAACAGTTGATTTCAATTGAAGGTCTAATTTGTTTGTAATCTTTAATTGCATTTTTTAGTTAAAAACTAAACTTTTTTGTAACTTTTAATCAGTAATAAAAAAATAGTTTAAGACTGATGTGGCAACGTACGTACAACAAAAATCATTGACATATTACATCCCTCTGAAAAATATGCAATGCGATATCCAGCACCGCTGCCACAACGCATTTAAAAATGTGACAAAATGCCTTAACGCCCGTATGCTATCTGTTTCCTAATGTCGTCAACGTAAAATACATCTAAATTTTGCCCATACTTGAATGCACATTTATTCTACTATTAAAAAACTGAAAAAATCATTTATTTTCTAAAAATCTATGTATCTCTCAAGTTAATCTACGTAAATTATTCTCTATATCAAAGTTTGGCACTGACAGAGTTGTGGCAACACAGACACAGCAAGCCATGAAAAAAGAAGTTGAATAATGCACATTTTTGAACTGTGCGGCCAGCAACGCTACCACGCTACTTACCACATAACGTAACGCACGTTATAAACGTTAATACGCAAATTTTAGCGGCAAAGGCACATATTAGCGCGAATAACGCCTTTTCACGCGTTATTCACGCGAAAATTAGCGTAATAACGTAACGTAACGCTGATAACGTCCGTTAAGTTATGTGCAAAATAGCGTAGTCTTGCTGTGGTGCAGTTTAAATCTACCCTCAATTTATTTAGTCTCGGCCGAAGAACCCCAGCGTATACGATAATATTGGGTTTTCTTCTTCAAAACCAGCCTGTGCTTGTGGAAATGGTCATTGACCGTCCAAAGAGAAGCGTAAGAGAAGAGGAAGAGAGCCAGTAAGACTAGATGGAGAAGTAAGAAGTAGACAATGCCGCTGTCGTATGCAACTGAGAAAATCGGGTACAGCCAGATATCTTCTGTGAAGAGCGTGAAGTAGAATCTGGAAATACAACATTTTAGTTAAGATAACCGATCATTTAAACTCGATAAACAAAATTAAAATCCTTTATCAGCCTATGTTAGTCCCCTGGACATAGGCCTCCCCCAATGAGCGCTATAGCGCCCTGTCTTCAGCTTTATTTCTATATGCTTGTAAAATAAGCACTTAACACTTACTACACTTGACTGCTGCAATCACACGGTATGTGTTTTCTACAAGTGACTAATATGCGTAAATCCACACTAGCGCAGCGGCTGAGAAAATACAGATCTTTGTGACTCAGCACAGCCGTAATATTTTTCGAACGAAACGCATGTGCGGCGCAACACAACCGCTGTGTAGAGCGGCAGCACGATTTTTTTAGGTTAAAAAAAAGATCGCAGTCGTCGAAAAAAAATCGCAGTTAAAGTGTTAAAAAGTCAAATGTATGTATACTATAAATTATTACCTTAATAAGAAATAAGTTGTTTTTTTGATTTTCTGTTCACACACTCAGTGAAAAAGAAATTTAACTTCTGTTTGTATTTTGCTTTCATTGTTTGCAACAGTCTGCAGTTTGCTTAATTGTAACAGTTGTAAATACTACCTAGTCCTAATTATAGTGTATTTTTTTTTGTTAAAAACGACTTCAATAAGCTAATAAATAATTTGAAGACCTCTGTGTCGCAGCGGGTAAAGTTCCACCTGCAACGCAGGAGGTTGCGGCTTCGATTCCCTTGTCTCAAGACAAAGAATGTGCTTCTGGTTAATATTGACATGATTAGATTCAACTGAAACTATCTATAGACCACGACTCGGCAAACGTAGTGTAGGATAGCCTCCGACCAGGTGAGATGACAACCAGCGAAAGACTGCAGGCAGACAAGCTGAAGACAGGGCTTTACATAGTGTGTGAGGATGGACAGAGTTTCAATAGTGTGTGAGCAGAATTTCTATTCAGCTTCTAGAAAAGTGAATTTAATATGAATATTTCCGTATTTTATTTTTATATTAATTTTTTAATCATTTCTAGGTACTAATTGTAAAAATACAATTTGTATTATAATTACTATAATTATTATAACAATTTTATGAAAATTTGACATGTAAATTGATTTTGTAGATTTTACCAATAAATTGTATTTCTGTATTTCTGGGGCCCATGATTATTCACCAACATTTAAAGAAGTTGAAGTAAATAATGTACTTACACAGACATGTATAGAGCCAAAAACATGAACATCGCGCGCAAGTTCGGTCCGACGACAGTCAAAGGACGTAAGCGGGGCTTCACCAGCACTTCCAGGATGATGAAGACGGCAATCCAGGTGTGCAGGATGTGGTTAGAGCCCCGGCCTGGAATAAAAATAATAATAGCCTGGTTTTATTTCTTTCATTTTTCTTTGCAATAGTCTCTACACCTGGCGGATACCATCTTTAAGTGTATCATATTGTGCACCCGAGGATGATACCCGCTATGTGTAGCCATCGCCTTTAGATTAACTTTCTCAAAGGGCCTTTGTGCTGTTAGCTTCTGCCCTACGCAAGCCTTCCAAAGGACCGGGTCACTTTATGGTCCGAGATCATGGTAAATAAATAATAATATTAGTACATACATTCATGTATCTTAAAAGATTCATGAAAGTTTCTTTTTTGTTCTTGAAAGTTTCATGTATCTTATAAGTGTCTAATACACGTTTGTTTTCCTTATCTTTAATAATAATAAATTTATTGCAAAAAATTAATCATTACAATCACAAAAACACTTACAAAACCGCCGCGAGCTGCTTACAGCTCGCACACACCCTAACAACTAGTTTTTTAAACGAATTAACAATTTTAATTTTTGGTTATCACGAGTTGCATCACGGTTTGAGGCATCTGGTGTAGCTTCAAAATACGTTTAAAGGTTCATTTCCATGTTTTCATCACACATTCGTCCATTTTTCTTTCTTGACTTTTTAAAACTTCCATGAATTGTGTTTTTATAAATACCTTGCGTTGCGGGTAGGTAAAATACGTGTCAGATATTTAATATCCTACCACAAATTGGTGCACGGGAGCAAATTCTGTCATTTTTAAAGTAAGCTTCCAATAAGTCTAACAGTCCATAGTGTTTGCAAAACGCTTTTTCAGAACTACACAGAGAAACATAAAAATACCTCTAGTAAGTACGAAAGGACTAGTAGCTTCCGCTTTACTCGTGATTTACCTCTAGAATCTGTATACTCTACGTATTCAATCATATAATAATATGACGCCCTTGACAGAAGACATTGCTTCATCCACTTGGTTAATAATCAACGTTTCTACTTACTAACAACTTCGTCGACAAACTTCGGGAAGATGAGATCGCGGTCGTAATTGTACAAGGTCCAGAAGAAGATTGTCACCACCTGAAAAAAATCAAAGTCGGTTGAATTGCCTGTACTTAGATTTTTTGTAAATACTGTTTGTAATGACCGATGTGGCGCGGTGGGCGAAGGTCCACCTGCGACGCAGGAGGTTGCGGGTTCGATTCCCACCTCGGAACAATTGTGTGTACGATCTGCAGATATTCCGGGTGTTCTGGTCGTTTTCTGTGTATAATAAAAAATATCTATCTATGTAATGTATTGTATTATGTATTTCAGTTATCTAGTACCCATAACACAAGCTCTGCTTACCTTGGGGCTAGCTAGATAATGTTGTGTGAATTGTCCAGCATTATTATGTCTCTCATTTACCATGATCTCGGGCCATAAAGTGACCCGGTCCTTTGGAAGGCTTGCGTGGGGCCGAAGCCAACAGCACAGAGGCCCTTTGAGAAGTTAATCTATAGGCGAAGGCTACACATAGCGGGTATCATCCTCGGTTGCACAATATGATACACCCAAAGATGGTATCCGCCAGGTGTAGAGACTATTGCAAAGAAAAATGAAAGAAATAAAACCAGGCTATTGTGATGGATGGATGGACTGGGTAATCGGGCTATAGGGGAGATTGCGGACGTCTGCCATAAACAAGTCAATCATAATGTTAATCATAAAGTATTATTATTTCTAATTTTAATATTCAATATAAAAAGGTATTCTATTGCATTGGGTGAGCCCGTTAGCAGATATATGTAGAGTAATGTTTGTCAATAAATAAATCTTTGTTTTGTACCTACTCTATAATTTCCATAGATAAGTTAACTGACTTACCAGAGTAGAAGGCCAGAGGATACCCCTAAAGAGGCCTTCTGCGGAAAAGGCATTCTTTACAATCACATATTTCACAGTTGCATCTTGGTTCAGGTAGTTTTTGATAGCTCGGTATAACTGCAAGGTCAAAGTACAGGCGCTGTAGAAAACATGCAGCATCTGTAAAAACAAGAGGTTGTCTTATCATAATCATATACTTCACCATCATCATCATCAGCCTATAGTAGTCTACTGCTGGACATAAGCCTCCCCTTATGAGCGCCATAGCGCCCTGTCTTCAGCTTGCCGCATCCAGCATCTGCCTGCAGTCCTTCGCATGTCGTCATCCCACCTGGCTGGACGGCGTTAGGGCGCCGTACTATGTTTGCCCAGTCGCGGTCTCCACTCAAAAACGCGTTTACGCTAACCAGCGGTTGGCGCTTCTTCGCGAGATATGGCCGGCCCACTGCCACTTCAAACAGCTTGCTAATTCGTTGATCTAATGTCGATAACTTTGGTTCTTTATTGCACACTTAGATACTAGAACAATATAAAATAAAAACTTAAGAAACTAGATACAATTGGCGGTCTTATCGCTCGAGAGCGATCTCTACCAGACAACCATGGACCCATCAGAGTGATCCCGAGCAAATCTCTTTCCATAGCTCGCTGAGTGACTTTGAAGCAATAAATAAATAGAATACAAAAAAATATATGAACGTAATTATCTATCTACCTATTTAATTAGTTATAAGTAGGTTAAAACCGTTGAAGCTAATACGTACCACAACCCAGGTAGTAAAGTATCTGAACCTCATCGCCAAGAACTTGGCCACCTGTGGGTCAGGGGCAGTGATGGACTCCGCAGCCTCATGCAGCGATGACAGGTTGGTGAGGTGGAACACCAGGTTGATGACGTGGAGGGCGAAGCGAGGGAGTGACAGAGCCTTACGCATTTTCAACCTGGAATTTAAAAGAAAAATAATACCACATGTCGTCCAAAGACACGTCATTGTTGGACTTTTGTCAATAGGCCCGGGAGTTCGTTCTATGCTTTATTAGCACGAGAACATAGGAGAACTACGTTTACCGAGTGGACTCCATTTAAGAACACGTTTGCCCTAACAGCCGTCGGTTCTTCGCGAGATATGGCCGGCCCACTGCCACTTCAGCTTGCTAATTCTTAGAGCTATATCGATAACTTTGGTTCTCTGTCTGATGTATTCGTTACGAATCCTATCCTTCAGATAAACTTCGGGCATAGCTCTTTTTCCATAACTCGCTGAGCGACTTTGAATAGTTATTGTGACCTATGTATCATGTGCTGCAGTATCGAAAAAATCTCTTATCTATCTCGAACTGGCTTTGTGAAATTTGTTTAACTTAGGTTATATTTCAGCATGAACTTTATTTCCTTATTCATGTTATATAGGACATTTGGAACATTTAAAACTCTACGAGCGATTTCGATCTCCGTACGTGCTCTAGAGTTTTATTGTATATTGCCAGTCAGTACAGGTCAGTACGGACCAAGGTTTGTTGACGTTGTTGCGTTTATTAGTATTTGTTGATACAGCGGGCTGGTCCACCAGTTCAAAGTCGCTTAGCGAGCTATGGATAAAGCTATGCTCGGAGTTGCTCTGAAGGATAGGATTCGTAACGAGTAATATCCGACATAGGACCGAAGTTATCGACATAGCTCAAAGAATTAGAAAGCTTAAGTGGCAGTGGGCCAGCCATATCTCGCGAAGAACCGACGGCCCCTGGGGCAAACGTGTTCTAGAGTGGAGACCACGACTCGGTAAACTTAGTGTAGGACGCCCTCCGACCAGGTGGGATGACGACCTGCGAATGACTGCACGTAGATGCTGGATGCGGCAAGCTGAAGACAGGGCGCTATGGCGCTCATTGGGGGACGCCTTTGTCCAGCAGTGGATTATCATCATCATCATCGCGGCAACAGAAATACATCATCCGTGAAAATTTCAACTGTCTAACTATCACGGTTCATGGGATACAGAGTGGTGATAGACGCGCCTAGGCGGACGGACGGACAGGAGTCATAGGATCCCGTTTTACCCTTTAGGTATGGAACCCCAAAAACTTCGAATCCCTTAATTTGACACTGTTTTTAGGGACCATTTTGGTATCATTTTCTATATATAAATAGGTTTTTATGTAATAAACATTGTAAATACTACAAAAATATTATGTTTTTTCAAAGCAATCAAATTATTTAGTAAACTGATGTTGTGTATACTCCTCGAAATATTTTTTCCTGTGGCAGGAATAGAACCTACAAGAGTCTCGGCCACTTACTATGCCACATAGGTCTCGTCATTAAAATGGCTAACTCCATAACCTTGCAACTTTGCAATGATGATAGACTAACCATAAAATTATCTTTATGACACGAGATTTGCAACGTGAATGGAACTAGCTATTGCATGCGGATTTGACGACCTCTGTGGCGCGGTGGGCGAAGGTCCGCCTGCGACGCAGGTGGTTGCGGGTTCTTCCCGGCTCATAATAATAACAAATCAAGGATTTTTAAATACATTGTAAACTAAAATATACCTACCTAAGTGTATCTATGTGATATTCATGGTCATCATCAACTTTTAGTAGAAAACTGCTGGACATAGGCTTCCCCCAATGAGCGCCATAGCGCCCTTTCTTCAGCTTGCCGCATCCATATACCTGCAGTCTTTCGCAGGTCGTCATCCCACCTGGTCGGAGGGCGTCCTACACTACGTTCGTTATATAATATTAAATATGTGAAATATGGTATTTATAATACTTTCACTGATGTATGAATAAATTACACGTATTGACGACCGATGTGGCGCGGTGGGCGAAGGTCCGCCTGCGACGCTTAAGGTTGCGGGTTCGATTCCCGCCTCGGAACAATTGTGTGTACGATCTGCAGATATTTGTTCCGGGTGCTCTGGTCGTTTTCTATGTATGATAAAAAATATCTATCTATGTAATGTATTGTATTATGTATATCAGTTATCTAGTACCCATAACACAAGCTCTGCTTACCATGGGGCTAGGTAATGCTGTGTGAATTGTCCAGCATTATTTAGCAGGCGCAGCTAGTACGAGTATCTATATAATATGAATCTCATCTCGAAATCTATACAATATCTATTTCACCCAGAATTAAAAAATATGTACTTACATTTCAACAACTTTCTTGTCCATATTATCTGTTTTATTGTTCTTTAGTAACAATTTAATAACCACGAAACTATTCAGCACAAATTGAAAAGGTAGATGTATACTACATTGAGATAACGGCCAAACACTGACCATACAGTATTTTGCAGACAGTTACCAAACTGAGAAGACCCTTCATTAGTAACATTTGCTTTGAAAAAACAAGTCTTTATAAAATTGACATTGAGTCAAGTGTATCTATAATTCACCAGAGTTAAAGAGCTCTACAACACTATAGGTTGCAAGAAATGCAAGGCCTTTTTAAAATTGTAGCATAATTCGTTAGTGGAAGTGAAAGTAGCAAGTTTTAGAAGAGCTTTCGTGTGCTGAGAAGTGTTGATAAGTGAAGGTCTAAAAATATTGGCTTTCTAGTATATAAAGGCAGGTTTAAACAAATTAGGAGTCAGTCACTGACCCTGTCTTAACCTACCTTTACGTCAATATACAGCTGGAACTTTTACACCGTGTGTATACTAGAATGCTCCCGCGGCTTCGCTCGCGTGAAAATCTATGTGTCAAATGGTTTATAAACCTTCGTCTTGAATCACTGTATCTATTAAAATATTACGAACTTCATGTAACTATGATTCACACAATTTAACAATAAACTTATTATTCTTATTATACAATGTGTATTGTCGAACCTTGATCAAACGAGATGTGCGGATACACGACATATATTTATCGATAAAAAACAAAAAATAAAAAATTATATGTTACCTACCTATCTCAAAAATAAAGCCGATTTAATAATTGTTTTAATGAAAACTAATTCATCTGTTTTTTTCTTCGTTTCTTTTCATTTGAAAGCAAGATAGTCTACATAGCTAATAAAATAAGAAAAAAATACAATTTCGGTACATTAGCCTAGAAAAATCAATATTTTTTTTAGAAATTTGCAAAAAAAAAAACGATTTTTATTTTATTTTTCATATATAACTTTAAAACTGGGTTATTGAGGTGTACTTTTTTGCATGTTGTATTAAATTTCATAATTTAATCTACAAATCCTCCAAAAATTATGGGTCTATCTCTTTTCGTTGTTATGTTATTCACCATTTAAAATAGGTACTCATGCTGAGATAGAGTCCGTTTTGTGACTCATGTACAAAAATATGTTTTGTCCTTTATTTATTTATAATCATGTTTGTTTTATATTTTTGTGTATTGAGTTACAAATAAACTTATTCTATTCTATTCTATTCTACTCTCTGTCTCACATCTCGTTTGATCAAGGTTCGACAATACACATTGTATAAATAAATAATTAATAAATAATGCTGGACAATTCACACAGCATTATTTAGCCCCGTGGTAAGCAGAGCTTGTGTTATGGGTACTAGATAACTGATATACATAATACAATACATTACATAGATAGATATTTTTTTTATTATATATAGAAAACAATCAGAACACCCGGAACAAATATCTGCAGATCGTACACACAATTGTTCTGAGGCGGGAATCGAACCCGCAACCTCCTGCGTCGTAAGCGGACCTTCGCCCACCGCGCCACATCGGTCGTCAAGTTAATATTTTTTTAAGCGGGTTCGATTCCCGCTTCGGAACAAAGTTGTGTACGATCTGCAGATATTTGTGCCGGGTGTTCTGGTCGTTTTCTATGTATAATAAAAAATATCTATCTATGTAATGTATTGTATTATGTATATCAGTTATCTAGTACCCATAACACAAGCTTTGCTTACCATGGCTAGATAATGCTGTGGGGATTGTCCAGCATTATTTATTTATTTATTTATTTATAATATCTTACGTCTGTATCTTCACTTCACGCCGGCTAGATGGAACTATTCTTGTAGAAGCCACATGGATGCTTCCAGAAGTACCAGAGAAGACCAGACCTTGGCCACGTTTGATGTGATCCAGCTTGATCTTGGTCTCAGGGTTCGATTTCATAGCGGCCTTCTGAAAGTTGAAGTTAGAATCTAGGAAATCTTAAGGGAATAGAGAAGAAGAGAATACACTTGGTATGTAAAGAAAACAGGTCATGTAAATACTACAATAATTGATGAAATAATTTATACTTCGTGTAGGACGCCCTCCGGCCAGGTGGGATGACGACCTGCGAAACACTGCAGGTAGATGCTGGATGCGGCAAGGTGAAGACAGGACGCTATGGCGCTCATTAGGGGAGGCCTATGTTCAGCAGTGGACTAACATAGGCTGATGATGAATTTCATCCAATTCCATCTTACCTGCTTGTTAGCGTCAAGAACTCTAGCAGGCCGCGCAATCATCGGTATCCCGTTGACGATGTAGATGTGAGCCGGCTCACGTCTCACTTTCGAAGTCATAGTATCCTGGTAATTATAAAATAAATATTAATAAATAATCCTCGTGAAAAAATCAACAGACAAATATAATACTAGGTAATAATATGTAGCTGTCTGCAAAGGACAATAGTTGCCTCTCCCTTTACACACAGCATTAATACAACCCTTTGCAACTGAACATTCGAAGGACTAGCTAGCCATTACGTAAAAAAATTACCCAGATATTTCTACTTGTACAAAACATAAACTACGTTGTATCTTTTTGTACGTGTTCTTGAGTGGAGACCACGACTTGGTAAACGTAGTGTAGGACGCCCTCCGACCAGGTGGGATGACGACCTGCGAAAGACTGCAGGTATAGATGCTGGATGCGTCAAGCTGAAGACAGGGCGCTATGGCGCTCATTGGGGGAGGCCTATGTCCAGCAGTGGACTAATATAGGCTGATGATGATGATGATGATGGTGTTGTATCTTTTATGTTGACTCTATTTTTTTTACTTTTGGAGCGCTGTGGAATCATTTTGGTACTTATAATTTTTAAAATAAAATGGTAATAGAAATAGAAAATGTTTTTTTGTATTTCATATAAAATAATACAACTTAAGAACTAATAATAATAAAGATAACAAATTAGGAACGAATAAAAGAATTAAAACACGAGAACACAGAAAGGCTGCCGGCTCAGCATTAAATGCTACATTGACATAAGCCAGTGCAGCGCTGGTTTCCAGCGGCGCCAGGGTGCTGAGTGCAGCACACAACACAAATCACTAATAATAACAATTTAATCACAAATTAAAGCACTAATAACAACGATATAACAAAATAATTCCGTTTTTACAAAGGTAAGTTAAATAAAGAACAAAAATAAATTTACTAAGTAACCATAACAAAAGATGAGATCATTATCTCATGCTTCATCTTTATGAAGAATACACAAAAAGAAACATTAGATAAAACAAAGATTTCGTAATGGCTTTGTAATAAAAACTTGGAGCCCGGAGGAACGCATTCTTCTTCTTCTTGGAGCGCGGTGGAACAAATATCTGCAGATCGTACACACAATTGTCCCGAGGCGGGAATCGAACCCGGAACCTCCTGCATCGCATTAGCTTCTTCATTCTTCACGAACATCGCAGTTCCGTTCATAATGCACAGGTCCATAAGCTCACGTCTCAGAACCACAGCCACTGTCGGCTCGGCATCCAATCTCACCCAAACTCACCTGATCTCACCCAATCTCACCCAATCTCACCTAATCTCACCCAATCTCACCTAATCTCACCCAATCCTATCTTACCTTCTTATCGTCAAGCAAAGGATGCTTCACGAGTCGTGGGTTCTTTTTGATCTTGAATAGATCCTTATGCTCGCGCGTCAGGGCCTGCTCGGATGGTGCATGGTTGGACCTTTCAACCCCACGTTGCCTAGGTATCAACGTATCCTGGAATTTTTATTTTATTATTTATACACAAAATGACACTTCGAATACCCAAAGAAGTATTTATTTGCTTTAAAATGTCTATAAAGAAGTTTTGCATTTAAGGGTCCGGCGACCCTCGCTTGCAAAAATCGCTCCGAATATCGCTGTCCCTGTTTAACCCTTGCGCCGCGTCCCATGCGTGCGCGATAATAGCAATATTAGCCGTTCAAAATTTGGTTTGTTCCGTAATACCAAAAATTATGACTGAAAACTTTTTGTATTCTTCACAAAGTATTGTTATGCTGTAACTAGACAATATAAACTAAGTTCCTTATTAAATAAAACGTAAGATATTGATGTTTTTAATACGAAACAAATAGCGAGAAAACTTGTCCATTTTCGCATAAAAATGTGCAAAATGCGATTGGCTTTCATTTACTTTTCATTTACGCTGTCTGTATGTAGGGACATACAGACAGCGGGAAGCGTCTTTGTTTGCGTCAACCTTCCTTTTGAATCACTCTATCTATCTATTAAAAAAACCGCATCAAAATCCGTGGACACGGACAACGGATTTTGATGCGGTTTTTTTTAATCCGTGGACACGGACAACGGATAAACCATTTATCATATACATTTCCACGCGGGCTAAGCCGCGGGAAGTAGCAAGTTACTATCTATAACTACTATATTTTACGTTTGATAACATCATTGTCGATGACGAGATCCAAAAGCTCGCGTCTCAGAACCACGGCCTCGGTTCAGCATCCGATCTCATGCAATCTCACCCATCCAATTTCATCTAATCCGATCCAATCTCATCCAATCCCATCTTACCTGCTTTTTGGCACCAGTGAAAGCGAACAACGCACGTAGATTGGCATGGTAGAAGGTCTTCTGCCATGATCTCAGCTTGGGCCGCGAAGTTGGCTGCGCAGTTGGTGGAGACATGGTTACCTGGTGATTTTATTTAAAAATTGCATATTTATTACTTCTCCTGTTTATTTTTATCTAAGATGACGTCACAGTTTTATGTCCAAAAACTAACCCAATCTTATTAATTATTTCCCACGGGCCTGAAATCAAATTGCGTAATTTTCTCTGTTCTCTTTCAAGAGAGCTTTAGATTCAAAGGGAAGTTTGGATGTCTGGTAGACGACCAATACAGATTCGAGGTTTCAGGATTTCAAATTATTTATTTTTAAATTAAATCAAAGAAGATCATGTTCCTCTATGTTCTTTTAAAATATTAATAATCCAAATAGGTTAGTAATGTAGGCATTTGGTCAATCTTCCAAAATGGCGCCGCGCCGTGTGCAAAATGGCAGATACTACGTCGTTATCGAAAGGCAATAAATAATTTGATTGGTTACTTATTAGAAAGTAACTTTTAAATGCTTGATAAAACCACAATTTTATTTAAAATAAAGGTACGTATTTTATAATATGTCTGAATAATCCTAATAAATAAGATAAAAATATGCAACGCCTTTTCAAATTCACCCAGATTGATAGAAATAAAGCTATGCACTTTTCATTAGGCACTTACTAACAAAGCATAGAATCTTATCACATTTCGTTATTTTTCACTTGGTTTTTGATTATTAAAATTATCCCTTATTAAAATTCTAACAGAAAAGTCACTTTATTTTTTATAAGCTTTTACAAAACTCCACAAACTTCTTACCGGAACTTTTAAAAACCAGAATAACTCTAAAATCTTTACAGTTATTTGGGTTTTTGAACTAGTTTTAACTATAAATTAAAGGGTTAATACTTACGAATCAAAGCAGCACTTCCTGCAACTGGATGCAAGCCTCCATTGACGGATGAATCGATGGAACCTCACGCATGCGTATTCAGAACTAGTAGGTACTAGGTACCTACCTGTAGGTCTGTCTAGGCTACCTATAACTGCAATGTTCTAGAATCCAAGGTATTTTATGTCAACAAAAAAAATTAAGATTATGATTCTTTGTTAATGGCAATTGTGGACACTTTTCTGCCAGTGTCAAGTAACAGAAAATATTCGTAAAATTAATGAGTTATCAAAATAAAGATGGTTTGATATTTTCACGAGAGCCTATTTCGTTATCTCGCAGGGTGTACCACGTACAGGATAGGTTGACTTGGGAGACGAGATGTTGGTACCCTTACACCCCAAAACATATGAACGTTATGTACTAACAAAACCTGATAACTATAGAAAACCAGAGGGTAACAGAACGGTTATCACTTGAAAATAAGCACAAATCTCAAAAGAAACGAAAAAAGATTCAAATTCGAGTTCGTAATCGAATGAATGTAAAAATAAATGATGAATGAAAGCTTCAAAAATCAAAATTGTTTCATACCGCGATTTGTTCCGATTCACCCAGTGTTAGAAAATATTTTCCGTAATATTTCAATTTGGTGTTATATTCTACCTGAGCTCTTTGTTTACAAAAAATATGCTTAGTTTTTCTAGCTATAGGAGCTTTGCCCGGGCGAGGCAGGTAGTCTGCGCTATCAGAATCGGATGGAACCATTTCAAAGTAAAAGCTTCACATTTCTGATGCAACCCGAGCGTCGCGCGTCATCGTCGTCTAAATGAGATGGAAACAAATTCACACGATGCGATATTAGCTGGGTTGGGTCGGTATAGACCGATGTTATAGCGCGTGAAAGCGCTACTTTAGATAAGACTAAAAGTTAAAGATCGTTTATTGGCATAAACATATTGTGTTATTAAGATGTTACAAACAGGTAGGGGGCCGTTCAAATATTACGTAAGCATATTTATTACAATTATTTAACCCCCCATCGCCCTTGTCAGCAAAGCTCTTACCCCCTCCCTCCATGCTTACGTAAACATTTTTCAATTATAAATGTATTTTTTTCATATTATAATTATAATTTTAAAAATTCCCCGAAAATGCGTTTCGTTTTCAAGCATAGACAATGTGAGGGTTGCCATTCGTGTAAAAAAGTAAATAACTACCGATGACGTAATAATCATCTAGACTCCCCTACCCCCCATGTCATCCAAAATAAGCAAAACAAAGACCCCCCACCCCCCATAGTGCTTACGTAATACTTGACACTTTGAGTGCTGAAAACGCACGGTATGAGTTTTCTACAAGTGACTAATAGGCGTAAATCCACACTAGCGCAGCGGCTGAGAAAATACAGATCTTTGTGACTCAGCAGAGCTGTAATATTTTTCGAACGAAACGCATGTGCGGCGCAACACAACCGCTGTGTAGAGCGGCAGCACGAATTTTTTAGGTAAAAAAAAAGATCGCAGTCGTCGAAAAAAAACAACCGCAGTCAAAGTGTTGAACGGCCCCTAGGTGATAAACATGTTTTACCTCTGAATCCAATATACAATTTGGTTCATTTGTTAGGTAATACGAAAACTTAACTATTATTATACTTTTCCCTCGCTGCAGGTTTGAATGTCTACATTTTATTGAAAAAAATATTGGAACATGGAACATGAGCGAGTTTCACCTGAAGTGACAAAAAGTTCTCCGACTTATGTCATTTAACTATGAATGAATTGTGTTCGATCTGCAGATTATTGTTCCGGGTGTTCTGGTCGTTTTCTTTGTATAATAAAAACGATCTATATATTATATAATGTATTATTATGTATATCAGTCATCTTGTAGCTTAGGGCACAGTATTGTGCTTGGGGCTAGATGATGCTGTGTAGAATGTCTAGCAATATATACAATTTATTTAATGTACTTACTAGGTACTTAGTGCTTTAGACATAAAATTGAAGCTAAGATAAAATCAAATAACACTTTATTTCTTATTTGATAATAATAATAAAGTATATAAAACGAAATATGATACAAAAACATTATCACACAGCATTATCTAGCCCCATGGTAAGCAGAGCTTGTGTTATGGGTACTAGATAACTGATATAATTAATACAATACATTACATACTTAGATAGATATTTATTTTATTATACATAGAAAACGACCAGAACACCCGGAACAAATATCTGCAGATCGTACACACAATTGTTCCGAGGCGGGAATCGAACCCGCAACCTCCTGCGTCGCAGGCGGACCTTCGCCCACCGCGCCACATCGGTCGTCATTATGCCTTGTACATAGAATTATTTTACCATTATTATGTTATGGTCGTATGTAAATAAATAATTTGAATTTAAAAATTGTTGCGTAGAAAAACCTAGGTGCTGACATCTGTGTCATGTTTGGTGTACTACATTATAGCTGATAATAGTACTCAACAACCAAACTACAACCAAACTACACCAACTACACCACCAACCTGTATCTAGTCACAGGTTCCAAGCAAGAACCTTAAACCATCATTATATGCAAATCATCATCGTGTAGATTGTGGATGTTATTATCACCATTTGGTGGCGCCACTTGTACGCGTACGCGGCTATTTATTTACCATATTAAATTCACTTAGTTTTCGATTTTAAACTCAATTCTTTGTAAGCAAATAACCCGTTATTAATGACATTAATTATTCCATACCTACCGTGGGTAGGTAGGTACTAATAATGTGTTTAGATTATTTATTTTCTCAATATACATTATATATGTACATGAATACGTTTAAGTGAACTACACAAATGAGAAAACCTATTGTTTTGGGTACTTGGGAAGGGGGGGGGGGGGGGGGTGTCATGGGATACATTTCTTCGGTAGACTCATTGTACTAAGTGTCACGGTAGCTGAGATATTATTGTATTGGATGTTTGATGAACCCGCCGGGTGATTATGTATTGACTTGCACTGATTGCTTCATTTACGCATTTTACATTGGCGTAAATTAAGTAATCAGTGCTGTCAAACGTCAATTTTGTATTAGTTTGACACCAGCTACAACGTCAAAATTGGTCAAAATTGGCGTTTGACAGCACTGATTGCTTAATTTACACCTGTCGCAAACCGCGAGTTACATAATCACCATACCGGTATCTCTTCGGAACAATTACGTACGATTGGTATGATCTTCCTTTTATTTAAGATGCTCTCTACTGCAGATGATAAGAACTAGAGTAACCCGTATATAGATATACATAATATATATTATATAGCCATAGCGCTATAGCGCTGGTTTTAGTCATAGTGGAGGACCACTGTGAAAATCAGCGCTCTTTTACAAATGACCTAGAGTTATTGTGTTAGAGTTACAGCAACAAGCTGAGTCAGGACCTACACACGCGCGCTTATCTGCTTGCTGTGAGGGCTACTTTATTATGTACTTAGTAGCAGCCAATGTAAAATTTAATAATATAATGTAATTTTATTAAGATTAAGCTGATTAATTGTATGTGTGTGTTTTATGTGTCAAATAAATGATTTACTTACTTACTTACTTATTAATTTTTTGTATGAGTCCTGTGGTCGAAATAAATAATTTTTATTTGATTTTAATGCTACTTGTTTTAAGACATTTGATATTCGCTTTTTTGCTTTGTCTGTATTACGTACCTACGTGTTATCTACTATTAAGTAGCCTAATATTCGTCTGACTAAGATTGTTTGTATGTTGTGTCTAATAAATTTCAGTATCGATGTTGTTACGTTTCAGACCATTTAGGTTATTATTGTGGCATAACTAAAGCAAACATTACCATTTGCAGTTCAAGGTAGGACTAGAATTAGATGTTTTGTGATAATTGAACGACAACGGTTTTGTTAAAGGTAAATACATAACTAGTTACTTATCATTACTTGTAGACTAAAATATATAATACTTGTAGAATGGAATTCCCATCTGTCTTAATGCTAGACAATCCATACAGCATTCTAGCCCCAAGCCCCAAGCCCATTATTATCTGTGCCCAAGCTAAGCAGAGTTTGTATTATGGGTACTAGATGACTGATATCATTAGTACAAAATGTGTCATTCAACCAAGATTATAAATCAGATTTATTAGAATTAAAACTTTAAAATTTTGGCTTTACGTTACTAAATAACCAAATATTCTAATCCAGATTCGATGTTCGAGATAACCATTCTAATCTGTTCTAGATAAAACCAACACTATTATACTTTGAAATGTCATTCAGTAAAAAAAAAGAATATACTCTATGCCACTTGCTTAGAAATGTGATCGAAAGAGTACGGTTAGAAAAATAAGTGCTTTCGAAAAAAAGAATAAATACCAATTCTAATAGATCCCCTGCCTCTTTCAAAGTAGTTTAATATACAGGTCTTACTACAATAGCTGCATAGACAGTGCTAGTGTTGTAAAGACATGTATCACCTATTTTTGATCCTTATTCCTGTGTTGTTATGGTTTAAAATGCAGGTAATTATTGAAAAGTAATATTGTAGGTGTACTGGTTATACGCAGCTTTCCACTTCACGGTCAAGAGCAATAGATGTTGCCAGGTTGTTATTTTTCCCCAGTTTGTGGTATACACTTTGCAGTACGACCACCTATGTGGTGATGTCGACGAGGTTCTTCTTGATATTATGTTTGATTTGCAGAAGAGCAACAATTTGCTGCAAAATTTAACCGTCCTATAATGCACAAATTGGTCCAAAAATCTTATCGAATGTCTCTACCGATGTTATTAAAATGAGCTTCGTTTCCCGTTACGCAACTATAAAAGCATTTTGTTTTAATTTCTGTCTTTTCGTGCAAGTTGCCATTTTGTCGCTATTTAATTTTACTGCAATTTGACAAGCGTCGTTATTAACATTATAATAATAGTCGGCCTTCAGCACGCACCAAATATTGTCCTAACCACTTAGATCCGAGGCTAGTACTGGTAACACAATGACCATTAAATCCAACCATTTCACCTGACGTCGCATCCCGCGTCGGACCATTCCAGTTTGAAAATCGAACTGTCAAAGATATGTTCTCCCGCGTATACCGCCGCGCACCGTTCTTTTTACAAAAAAAGCACGAGTTGCCGCCTTTTTTTCAAAAGAGGTTCGAGTCCACCGTCGCTAGTTTGACCAAAGACGAGATTCTTATCCTATTACGGCCTCCTTTTACGAATTGGAGTAATATTATTAGAGATGCGGAGAAAGTGGTGGGGTATCCGACCTCTTTTATGAATTTGAGGTGCCTGTTGAGCGATGAGTTCGCGAATATGGCGCTCTATTTGCGGAAATTGGTGAGTTTTCTTTTGTCATCTTATTAAAATTCAAAAAACTTTATTTCTTTAGGCAGACATAATAGGCAGTTAGATTAACTCTCTTAAAGGGCCTCTGTGCGGTTGGCTTCGGCCCACGCAAACCCTCCAAAGGACCGGGTCACTTTATGGCCCGAGATCATGGAAATATGAAACACATAATAAATATATTCATAGAAATTAATTTCATACGGAACAGTCAGCTCAGTCAACAAACGTCGTCAGCTAATAATGAACCTCACTTTACATACATACATATAAGGGTATGTAATGTATACAAACTAATTGAAGAAATGCTCGTTTTTCTGTGAAGAGAAAATAGAAATGCCACTTGAATAAGGTAAGATTAGGTACTGCAACTTTGTAGTAATCAAACAAGCCACATTACTATGTTTACTCTGTCTGTACGTACAATTAAGATTAGTTATTAGTAACCTAAAGTTGCTTAGACATAATTATATGTAAGTATTAGTTGAAGAAGCCATAGGTTAAAAAACTGTTTCAGGAAAACACAGTTTTTTAACTAATTCAGGAGCCTATGGACTCTTATTGATGCCTTTTATAATGTCTGTATACTTTACATAACCATACTCAGAGTTACTTGCTCCTCTTGGAGTTGAAAGTCTCAACTCCAAGGTCCTAGTAGGGTCTCAAGTTGAGACCCTAGGAACGTGGGGTACCGATGCTCTCCGAGATTTTAAAATAATATCTGAGCGTCTGGTCTATGCGACGCGTGTCCCGAGAGCTGGTGAGTATCTGGCGCAGCGCATCAGCATTGCCATACAGCGGGGCAATGCAGCCAGCGTCGCGGGGACGCGCGCCGACTGGTGCTGATATGGATCAGTTGAGCTACCTGTAGATTGTTTGCAACAGTCTGCAGTTAGTTCAATTGTTTCAATTGTAAATACTAGTTCTATTTTTTTTCTATCTTTTTTTTTAAGTTGGTTACTTACTTAAAATATCTACCTTCTTATGAAACAACTAGAAAGTAGGTAAGTACCTAATATTATAATAGCCAATGCACTAACGCCCGCCAAATACTGGAGAACAACAGATTCGACGACCTCTGTGGCGCGGTGGGCGAAGGTCTGTCTGCGACGCAGGAGGCGACCTCCGGGGGGTTCGATTCCCGCCTCAAGACAAATGTTTGTTCGATCTGATCAGATATTTGTTCCGGGTTTTCTGAGTGTTTTCTTTGTATAGTGAAAACTATATAGTACCTATTTAGTGGGGGAGGCCTATGTCCAGCAATGGAATAACATAGGTTGATGATGATGTTGAGTATCTACTTATGTTAATTATGCATTTTATTAAGTACAAAATATCTATTTTCCTTGGGGCTAGATGTTGCTACATGGATTGTTCAGTGTTTTTACAAACATTATAGTTTTCATCAGCTCACCACTAATAGAGTATTACACTCTATTTGAAAAGTATCTTAACACTTTGACTGCGGTTTTTTTTCGACGACTGCGATCTTTTTTTTTTACCTAAAAAATTCGTGCTGCCGCTCTACACAGCGGTTGTGTTGCGCCGCACATGCGTTTCGTTCGAAAAATATTACGGCTGTGCTGAGTCACAAAGATCTGTATTTTCTCAGCCGCTGCGTTAGTGTGGATTTACGCATATTAGTCACTTGTAGAAAACTCATACCGTGCGTTTTCAGCACTCAAAGTATTAATTGTATTATACTAATGCTAATAAATCACAAAAACATTTTTATTAAATCAAAAGATATTTAAAATTAATATTTTCAAGGTTCGCGCATAATTTCACGAAAAAACTGGACGTAGTGGAAGTGGGCCGGCTATATCTCACGAAGAACAGACAACCGCGCTGGGGTAAAAGTGCTCTTGAGTGGAGATCGCGACTTAGCAAACGTAGTGTAGGACGCCCTCCGGCCAGGTGGGATGGCGATCTGCTAAGGACTGCAGGCGGGTGCTGGATGCGACAAGCTGAGGGAGGGAGGCCTACGTCCAGCCGTGGACTAACATAGGCTGATGATGATGATGATGACTCGACGCTGTGGACGCCATTCCTCTGTGGTCTTGAGTTTGGTCAACGGCACCAAAGAGGTTGTAAAATAGTGGTAAAGGTTCTCATTCTATCTTTTCCAGGTCGGCAGCAACCACCTGGTGATGCAGACAGCGAAGAACGTCCTCTACGGAGACTCCAAGAACCTGCAACCCTGGGGGCTGATCATCCTTCTGCTGTCCAAGTCTGTGAGGACTACTACACAGGTAGAGTTTCTAAAGCGATCTTCACTACATAGTATAAAACAAAGCCCGTTCTCGCTGTCTGTCTGTCCCTATGTAAGCTTAGATCTTTAAAACTACGCAACGTATTTTGATGCGGTTTTTTTAATAGATAGAGTGATTCAAGAGGAAGGTTTATAAGCTATTATATATATAGATTTCCACGCGGGCGAAGCCACGGGGCGCAGCGCGTGGAAATGTGTCAAATTGTTTACAAACCTTCTTCTTGAAACTAAATCTATTGCTGAAACCGGCATTACTAGTTTAATGTTTTGTATATATTTTATCGTGCAAGAAAGAACAAATAAATAAATAGTGCTGGACAATTCACACAGCATTATCTAGCCCCATGGTAAGCAAAGCTTGTGTTATGGGTACTAGATAACTGATATACATAATACAAGAATACATTACATAGATAGATATTTATCATTATACATAGAAAACAACCAGAACACTCGGAACAAATATCTGCAGATCGTACACACAATTGTTCCGAGGCGGGAATCGAACCCCACCGCGCCACATCAGTCGTCACATAATTAAAGAAATACTTAGGTAAAGTTTATATACTTATCTGCTGTCATTTTTACCATGCTTTTATTAGTTTCACCTGTATGTATGTATGTTTGTAACCGACTCCTTTGGACTCGATTTTGACCCACTTTGAACGGTCAGATTTAATTTAAATTTAGTAACGCGCTTTTTTACATTAAAATAATTTCTTTTATTTATCACTCTTATCCATAATTTGAATTATTAAAAAAATCTACTTTTTGGTTCGGTTTATTTATAAAAGCGTGGTTTTTTAGTTTTTTTTAAACTATTATTTATTAAATATTTAACATACTTAATATTCATTAGAGAAAGCTCCCAGACAGTCGCACTTCAGCCTTTCAGAATCTAGACCATAACTAATCAAAGTAGCCACGCCACACAACGTTTCTCAAAAACAATGCCTTTTACGCTGTATTTAACGTTAAATTTGCTCCGCAGGCGAAAAAATCCGAAGAAGAAACCCGAGCGTTAGCGGAACTAACCGAAATGATCAGAACAGGCCATCTCATTCACAAAGGAATCGTCAACGTACCATTTTCCAGAAGAGGGAAAGAGACAGAGTCCGCCATTTTCGGAAATAAAATAGCAATACTCCTTGGTGACTATCTTTTGGTAACTGCCAATGGTATGCTAGCTGGGCTACGAAACTCTGACGTTTCTTATATAATCTCGTCCGCGCTGAAAGACTTGTCTGAAAGCCAGTTCTTCGGGGATAGAGATGAGCAAAATATGCCATTACCAGGCAAACCTGTACGATCCGCTGATAATTTCGAAGTTAGCTTCGATACTAACTCTATGGCAGTCGAAAACGTTCTGGGCAAGCCTATAAAAGAATGGACAGCTAGAACAGTCTATAATGGAGTCAGCTTGCTAGGCAGGGGTTGTCAGTCCGCAATGGTGTTAAAAAAACAGAATCAAGTCACACAAAGTCATGCTTACCACTTTGGTTGCCATGTCGGTTTAGCTTGGCAAGCAGCAACGGAATTGCAGAAACTAACTTCGGACAGTAAAGAAAATTTTTGCTTAGCAAGCGCACCCGTTCTGTTCGCCCTGGAAAATAACCCTGATTTATATAAAATTATTGATCAAGCTAAAAACGACGTTAAAGACGTCGATTACGAAGATTTGAAGTTCAATATTCTGAAGACGGATGCTGTTGAAAAGACTAAGAAATTGCATGAAGATCACGCGAAGAAAGCGACTTCGTATATTGAGAAGATTGGGGGCAATGAATCTGTTGATATGATCAAAAAGTTGATCAATACTTTTTAAATTAAAGTAATTTAAAACGGGATGTTCACCATGATTTGATTTTTGAGTTTTCCAATATTTTGGCAGTTTCATGCGCCATGACTAAGGAATAATAAAAAATCAAATGGTAAATATCGCGTTTTAATGACTTTAGTGTTAACACTTTGAGTGCTGAAATCACACGGTATGTGTTTTCTACAAGTGACTAATATGCGTAAATCCACACTAGCGCAGCGGCTGAGAAAATACAGATCTTTGTGACTCGGCACAGCCGTAATATTTTTCGAACGAAACGCATGTGCGGCGCAACACAACCGCTGTGTAGAGCGGCAGCACGAATTTTTTAGGTTAAAAAAAAGATCGCAGTCGTCGAAAAAAAATCGCAGTCAAAGTGTTAATAACCATGATACTTTCAAAAGTTTTACTAGTTAAATTGTACCTATAGTTTTAGTATTTTAGAATTGAGGTTGGAAACGCAATGCATTGCACAATACTATTTAAATGACTTATTTTCATCATTTTATTTCATTTGTTCTTATTTTTTTTATATCTTAAGATTGTCGATAAGTTTTTTTATTTTTAGATGCTAAATAAGTTTGGATATTTATACAGTGTGTCCCTGGATAAAGTGCAACCCCACAAGGGGGTGAGACTGGATTATCAGCAAAATTAAAAAAAAATAGTTACCTAAACATTTTTTTATGTGCTTTAAGGTGGACAAATTACGTCGCCAATCAAGTATAATAGACCCTTTACAATACAAAAATTAAAATTTAAGGCATGATAGTTACTGCGACGACCGATGTGACGCTCTTGGCGAAGGTCCGCCTGCGACGCAGGAGGTCGCGGGTTCGATTCCCGCCTCGGAACAATTGTGTGTACGATCTGCAGATATTGGTCCGGGTGTTCTGGTCGTTTTCTATGTATAATAAAAATATCTATCTATGTAATGTTTTGTATTATGTATATCAGTTATCTAGTACCCATAACACAAGCTCTGCTTACCATGGGGCTAGATAATGCTGTGTGAATTGTCCAGCATTATTTATTATTTATTTATTAGCTACTCTTTTGTTAGGAATTTGTTATTTTATCGTCACTTACATACTTGACATAATTATGGTTTTTATTTTAATAAGATAGACGAACTACTTTGGCAGACATCATGTTTTTTGTGAATAGAGTTATTAGAGAGTAATCAAAATTTTAATTAATCAAAAAAGTACCTTAAAAAGAATTTTTGTCGATAAATTTTGGGTTAGTTTCACCCCCTTTTTGGGATTGCACTTTATCCAGGGACACACTGTATAGAAGATAGGAGGAAATGAATCGATTGATATGGTCAAGAAGTTGATCAATACATTTTGAATTTTATTGTTTTAGAATTAAGGTTTGAATTGCAATGCATTGCACAATACTATTTAAAAGACTTACCTATATCTTGTAATGTTTTATATATCTTTTTTTCCTATATCTTTTTTTTTATTTTTTATTTATCGTACTTATTCCTCTAACATTATCAGAGACTTTATGTATCTAGTTTTAAATTAAAATTATTATATTTTACTTAGGTATATTGTTTATATCTACTTATTCTTATCTAACTATTTATCTATTATATGTATGCTATATTATATATTTTAATATATATATTATACATCATATCTTACCTACTTATTTCTAAAAAATACTTGCTTCACTATTCTTACACAATATTTTAGATACTTAGGGCGTAGATACTTGTCATTAATTACTAGATGTAAGTTGTTGCGATTTATTTGAATGTCTAGTTATTTTTAAATGCTAATTATGTTTAGGTTAGGTGCCTAACTAAGTTATTTATATCGTTGTGAGAGGAAATCGTCATGTTTATAGGTAATTAATATTTATGTACTTAACAATATTATTATTAGTAGACTAACCAGTGTCACTATCGTCCTCGGTCGACAATGACAACAAGCTGAGACGGGATCTTATTAGCCGCGCACATAGGGAAAGACCAGTTTTTCTTACTCTACTACATACTTATGTAATATATAGTATTATGTATATCAGTTATCTAGTACCCATAACACAAGCTCTGCTAACCATGGGGCTAGATAATGCTGTGTGAATTGTCCAGCATTATTTATTTATTTATGTTTTTCTGTATTTATGTGTCTTTTCCGTTTTTGTAACTCTGTTTAACATTGTGTGTGTATGTGTAAGTGTGTGTGAGGATGTGTGTGTGTGTGTGTTGGCTATAAATAAATTCTTTTATTCTTTTTTTTTTAATTATATAATATTTTCTTAGCCGAATCAATACTTTACATGTATCTACTGCAATTGTTAAATATTTTAAATTATTCTGTAATTTTTTTTAATAAAAATATTATGATATCTGTCTGTTATTTCTATAGCTGGATTTATATGGGCAACATATCAAGTCAAATCAAATCAAAACTAAAATCAAAGCGTTTATTTGTAGTTAAACATAAATAAAATGTACAAACAAAAAAAAAATCGTTACCACTTACTGAATATACGACATACAACGAAAATATAATATTATTAAACCTAGTTTTAACTACAAAATGGTCACAACTCAGCATATGCAGGTGTTAGTAAAAACACCTGCGCTGGTTTTCTGCTGGGGCCTGTGGGACCGAGGAAAAATAGTTCATAGATCATTTATTTATTTGTGATACCACAGGTACTACAGGAAAGTTCAGACTTCAAATTGAGTTCAGACTCAGCACTGTGATCATATTAGGCGTACAAATATATTTATCAAATATAGCTTTGATTGTGACCCGAAATCTAGAAAGTTAAAAAACAAAAAAAAAAGAAATGAGAAGGGGGAAAAGCAGAGATTTCCACTAACCCAAGGACCGAGGGGTCGTCACCCCTCGAGCTGACGCCGGGATAATGATGCCAAGCCGAAGAGATCGAGGCTCTCTCTGTGCCCCCACCAGGGCCGGAAGAAGGAAATCGATAGGAATCTATTGATCTATACAGCAGCCAAACTCGATGTGGAATGTTTGTAAACAAACAACAAAACAAAAACTACAACTCATTTGCTTGGCGTCAAGTTTCAGATATAATTAAAAGCAAGGTTTTCTGAAAGAAGGATCTCAAATCGACAAGCTATGTAAATTGCGTATAAAAAGACGCGGCAATAATGTGAATTCTAGGTTAAGTATGGGCAGTTTGTTTACAAACATTCTACATCGAGTTTGGCTAGTGTTTTTTTTTTTTATAGATAGTATTTGTGACCGCAGGCTAGACTTAATGATCAAACGAACTTAAACAAGTGAAGTTCGATCACAATTATGTGAACGGTTTCATTCTTAGCGATTTATTTTTTACATATTGTAGAATGCTCCCAGACAGGCTGATGATGATAATACAGTTGAATCTAAGATAATAATAACGTGGTTGCATAAATCCCCTTGACCGGAGACTCAAAGGTTATTAGCATTAAAGTAATTAGCATTATCCGTTCTCGGTGGTTTTAATTATCATAATTATTTTGTACTAGTCGCCTTATTTGACGACCGATGTGGCGCGGTGGGCGAAGGTCCGCTTGCGACGCAGGGTTGCGGGTTCGATTCCCGCCTCGGAACAATTGTGTGTACGATCTGCAGATATTTGTTCCGGGTGTTCTGGTTGTTTTCTATATATAATAAAAAATATCTATCTATGTAATGTATTGTATTATGTATATCAGTTATCTAGTACTCATAACACAAGCTCTGCTTACCATGGGGCTAGATAATGCTGTGTGAATTGTCCAGCATTATTTATTTATTTTTATTTTATACTAGTTAGTCGTCTGTTCTGTGATTTTAATTATCCGCGGCTTCGCACGGGTTATGTCTATCCCATGGGAACTGATTTTTGGATAAACATTTTTATTAATTCTAGAATCAAAACAACCGGAATGCAAAGTTTAAGTCCGATTCGTTCAGTAGTTTTGGTGTGAGTAGGTAAAAAACATCCATACATCCGAATTCAAATTCAAATTCATTTATTGCATGAAATACATGTTATTTTTTTTCAAATTTTCGCATTTATAATATTCTTTCACCATTAGAATGCTATATTATCCCTGATATTTTTTTGAGTTACTCAATCTATATTTATAGGTTTTAAAAATAAATGTCCACCCGTGCGAAGCTGGGACGGGCCGCTTGTATGTAATATATAAGTATGTAAGGAATTTGACGGCGGTTTTTTCAAAACAATATGTAATTATATAAGAACACGATTAAAACACTCAGCGGTACCTATTTTATAAATAAGGTACCTGGCAGTACCTACGTAAGTTACATTTTCTTCACAACTTTGAACTCAAGTTCAAAAACAACTAAAACAAAAACTCTAAGAACCTATGTAAATTTTATTAAAAAGTGACATCTAACGACTTAGGGCCAAACTAAACATCGCTACGGTTATGGAAAACACGGAAAATTCTGGAAAAACAGTTTGACGATTGCTTCTGTCTTAATTCATAAGAGCAGGAAGAGATGGCGCTACCTGGCTATGAAACAATACAATACAAAAAGTTTTATTATTGCACATCAAGGCAGAGAAAAACAGGAAAGAACAACTCGATAAATAATATAATATAATAATAATAATATAATAAATCATTTATTTCGGTCGTTCACCATATTTGTTAGTACACCTACCTATATACTATGTTTTTAACAATAATCGATACAACAAAACAATACAGATTTAAACAATTCAAATTAAACATTAAATTAAATTCATCTTATAAATGTCAATAATGAAAATGGGTTTAAAACTTAGTTTTAAAATGAATCACCGAAATCGGTTGGCGCGGTATTGAGTTATTCGTCCATTTGTCGCGCATAAAGACTTATATGGTTTTCTCATGGATGCCATTGTCAGAACTAGACCTTTTTAACCGGTTCCACCTTTCTATAAACCCAAACAATAAATAAAAAGTTTACAAAAAGCGTTTATTTACATAGTTTTTCATGTTTCATGGCATGACCTTGTACAAAAAACAAGATCAAGTACACTTACGTACAATAAAACCACTTAAATTGTTAGAATGATTCAATATTGTTAAAGCCAGTTCTATAAAAAATTAATCAGTTCACTTTCTGCTAATCATTGTTGTAGAGACCAATTTGAGATAATAATTTGAATACTTACTCTGAAATAAGACTATGTCTTTAGTGACGGCGTATCGCGCAAGCGGAATCAGTGTATCACTACATAGTATAAAACAAAGTCGCTTCCCGCTGTCTGTCTGTCCCTATGTATGCTTAGATTTTAATAACTACGCAACGGATTTTGATGTGGTTTTTTAAATAGATAGAGTGATTCAAGATGAAGGTTTATAAACCATTTGACACATAGATTTACACGCAGGCGAAGCCGCGGGGCGTATTTAGTTTAATATACGAAGAAGAAAGTTAATATTTGAGAAGTCGGCAAAGCCTATACATTTGCCTTCCTTGGAGTCGAGACCCTAGGTCCGAGGGGTACCGAGGCTCTTCGGGTTTTAAAAAATTATCTGAGCGTCTGGTCTATGCGACGCGTGACCCGAGAGCTGGTGAGTATCTGTCGCAGCGGATCAGCATTGTCATACAGCGGGGCAATGCAGCGAGCAGCGTCGCGGGGACGCGTGACCCTAGAGCTGGTGAGTATCTGTCGCAGCGCTTCAGCATTTTCATACAGTGGGGCAATGCAGCCAGCGTCGCGGGGACGCGCGCCGACTGCTATTGATAAAATGGATCACTTGAGCTACCTGGTAGACAACATAACATGTTTAAAGGCCCTACCTTCCGCTTAAGCAGCCAACGAAAACATACCCTAATGCTAATTAAAAATAGGATGACATCTAAATAATTTCTAATGAATTCATTTGTTTATTTCAACATGATGACAAATGACAATCTAAATTTCTGAGAACAGGAAACATCCTATCCTTCTAATATTATAAACGCGAAAGTTTGTTAGTATGGATGGATGGATGGATGGTTGTTACTCTTTCACGTAAAAACTACTAAATGGATTTTATTGAAACTTTACAATAACATTAGCTTATACATCATAATAACACATAGGCTACAATTCATAAAAATATATTGTATATTATCCAAAATATCTATCACCACGCGGGTGAAACCGCGGGGCGCAGCTAGTCTGAAATAATATGTAAACAGGAAGATTAAATAGGTATTTATTTCTATCTCACCCCGACTCGGTAAACGTAGTGTAAGACGCCCTCCGGCCAGGTGGGATAATGACCTACGACTGCAGGCAGATGCTGGATGCGGCAAGCTGAAGACAGGGCGCTGTGGCGCTCATTGGAGGAGGCCTATGTCCAGCAGTGGACTATTATAGGTTGATGACGAATGATCAAGTTACTTCAGGAAAATTGTCTCAGGGAGAAATCATCTACGGACGTGGAATATCTTGGCGGGCGAGCGAGACTGCTTGGTGAACGAAAAGCATAAACAAGCGTCAATGACGTGACGTCAGCGTTAAGTTTTGAATCGTGTTCAAAACAAATAGTAGGGGAACCCACGGTGCTAAATGGGGATTTACTCGAGCGTCTTAGAGACCTATTGGGTTGCAAAGCTTTGATGATAAGAAGAAAAAAATTTTGACCCTCAGTACATGCACTGGTATTTACCAGCATGTACTAAGTAAATTACTATTTTTAAGACCTAGCTGTAAGTTTTCCCAAAATTTGATAATAAAATAAAAAAGAACTCAGTTGAGGTGAATAGAAAGCAACGAGACCTGCAATAATTAATATTTGTAGCTTTCCAAACGAAGAACCTTCAAAAGGTCCAAAGTCTCGAACACCGCCGCAAGGTAATAAATAAATAATCACTACATAGTATAAAACAAAGTCGCTTCCCGCTGTCTGTCTGTCACTATGCTTAGATCTTTAAAACTACGCAACGGATTTTAATGCGTTTTATTTTCGTACCGCTGGGGTTTGGAACACGCCACGCCAGGTTGTAATTGACCGGAAAAACAGCAGCAGGGAGCTGCTGTTTTTCCGGTCAATTACAACCTGGGTCTCTTCAAGACAAGCGTCAATAGGTATCTTCTAGAATCTAGACCTTCCTGATACATCGTCGATCACATCTTCACTTTCCATCAGGTGAGATTGTGGTCAAACGAAGGCCTATCACTACATAGTATAAAACAAAGTCGCTTCCCGGTCCCGCTGTCTGTCTGCTATGTATGCTTAGATCTTTAAAACTATGCAACGGATTTTGATGCGATTACTAGATAGTGATTCAAGACAAAGGTTTATATAAACCATATGACACATAGGTTTCCTAGCGGGCGAAGCCGCAGGGCACAGCTAGGTGATTATGAAAACAAATCAAGCATTTTGTCGCCTGACTGGAATCAAACCCAGAACCCCCATTTGCGTGTCAGACGGACTTTCATCTCCGCCGTATGTCATTTCCTAAACAAATACGCAATAAAACATCAAATATCCGTGTTGCGCAATTCGATCGTAATTTTAACAACTTTTTAACCAAAGTTCATCAACTATTAATTAATTATAAACAACTAAATCAAATACGGGATCAATTTATCAATATAATTGTCATGTAATTACCCACAAAAATGTAATAAGTGGTATGTCAAATTGATTACCTTGTAAGATTATATTTAGTATAGTACCGTGTTTTATTTGTGACTTAAGCATCGTAGATTAGAATCTGATACGGATTCTATTAACAAAACACACAAACATCATCATCATCAACGTAAGTCCACTGTTGGACATAAGACTCCCCCAATGAGCGCCATAACGCCCTGTCTTCAGCTTGACGCATCCAGCATCTACCTGCAGTCTTTCGCAGGTCGTCATCCCATCTGGTCGGAGGGCGTCCTACACTACATTTACCGTTGTCTATGTATAATAAAACATATCTATCTACATATGTAATATTATTGTATTAAGTGTATCAGTAATCTTACTTTGACTAAGTGGGTGCTAAGAAGTTGTACAAGAAACTTAGCTATAAAATCGTATTTATTCACCATTGTCACTCCGTGACCACGACAGTGTGTAAGCCTGTTGAAACGTCGGGAAAAATAGGTAAATAAACACGAGAAATCCCCGTTAAAATAGTACTTGTAATTATGACCTATACAATAAGGAGTGGGTTCTCCTTGCTGAGGACCGAGATGAGTGGAAGAAGGGGAGGGAGGCCTTTGCCCTGCAGTGGGACACCCCGGGCTAATATAATAATAATAATAATTATGTGTTCTGTTCGCCTAAGTTCAAAATCAAACAAAAACAAATAACTAAAAAAACATCATCTCTAAATAGCAAAAACCAAAACCAATCCGTTATTGGATGAATTAATAAATAAATAATAAATAATGCTGGACAATTCACACAGCATTATCTAGCCCCAAGCTAAGCAGAGCTTGTGTTATGGGTACTAGATGACTGATTTATATAATACATAGATAGATATTTTTTATTATACATAGAAAACAACCAGAACACCCGGAACAAATATCTGCAGATCGTACACACAATTGTTCCGAGGCGGGAATCGAACCCGCAACCTCCTGCGTCGCAGACTTTTGATACTTTTTAATAAGACGGAGATTTAACTCTTAACCGGAAAATCTATTAAAAGCGTATATTTTCCATTTGTCCTCAAGCAGTTTGCTCTATGAGCTTAGTGAAAGACGCAAGCGTTTATAATATTACGCGGCCGCTTATAAACTTTATCCAAAGTTTTTTAAATACTAAGGGAACACAAAGATGCTTATGTTCTTATTAAAAGTAAAAGTAAAAATCTACAGCAAAAAAAAAATCTATGCAGAATCTAATTATTTCAATTTACAAATCGACATTATGTGGTCAAAAACAAACATTAAAATCACTAGAGATTTTTTGTCTTTGTAACAGTGCCATCTTTAACGAATCTCAGTTTTGACGTCCCGTGTTGCAAACAGTTGGTTACTTTTTAACTACGATTTCGAATCAAGTATAGCACTATGACCATACATATTTCTTACAGAGAGTATTATTTTAATGTAGCCGGAGTATTTAACGTTTAATTTCACGCTGCATATTTGCTTAGCGACAATCTGTCCAAAAGTTATGAATTCTTCCAATTTCATCAACAATGTTTAGTGCTTCAAGGAAAATACTTTAAACAGGCACTTATTTACATTTAATTGAGTTGGCACATGTGAAAAATCGTTAGAGAGCATAAAAAGTCTAATGATTTTTAGTCTTATTTCATAATCCTTTAGCTTTTATTCCATTCTATAAGGATAGGTAATGATAAAAGTAGGCTGATTTCACAGGGATGCTTTGTTTATGCCACTTAATTATTTACATCAAATATCACCAGCCCAGTAAGGCACCCCCAACAAAGCTCAAGATGTGACCTAAATAAAAAAATGTTTTTCACCCCTACATCAGCTGATTGAACTGTTAGTGGCTCTGTATACAAACATTCTACATTCTGGATGGATATACTATAATAAAGGTACATTTATTTGTTGATTTTTTCACTAGGCTTAGCCTGTATAAGAAATCATTATAGTAAGAAAATTTCGAACATTTGGTTACATGTTTACGGAAAATTTACTGTGAAAAAGACAAAAATATACAAATAAGAAAATTCTTACTATCAAGTTTGTAAAATTAATTTTAAAGTAAGTACATTATATTATATTAAATTGAATTATTCATACCATTTAATGTGGTGACACATCCCTGTCAGGGTACAACAAGTACTGGGTTTCAAAAGTTCAGTTAAAAGTTGTAATAAATAACAGCTTCGATTTACCGAGTTCTATATATATATATATATACATTTACGTAGGTATTAAACATATTAACTATAATAATCGTAAAACATGATTATTAAATCGGGCTAATAATGCAATAATAAAGTTAATAGACAAAATATTATTGTACCAAGAACTTGGTTTTAACTAAGGAGTCAATGGTGCTAATTAGAGAACCGACCGTTACGAATAATTCCAGAATATAGTCATGAGCGCAGCGACGGATTTAATAAGCCGCATTGCATAGTCATATTCTTTATTATTACATTGAACGATGGAAATACCACTTGTTTGTTTGTGATACCTGCTAATTAAAACTTATTGTCATTACCTAAAAATAAAGTTACTGGTTATTTTCGTTTTAATGGCATAATATACGCAATTTATTAAAATAACAAAGTTTCTAAAAACAATTTGTGGAAAACTTTTTGTCTTTGTTATCAAATTACGAGTAATAATCCGCTTCTCGCTTCGCTCGCGTATAACCTCGCGGCGCGGGTAGCTGCGAGCCATCGGTGCCACCCCCTATATAAACGTAACACTGCGCCCCGAAGCAACAGTGTTTCTCGAACATCCTGTAGATAAACTTGAACAGGAAGTTACTGTGTTAGTTTTATTGCATTTAAATTGCGTAAGTATTCATTATTGTTTATTTTTAGGACTTAATTTTGCACTAAAAAAGTTGTTAAGCGTACAGCGATTTATTCGAACAAACCCATAAAAATTCATATATATTTTAAATAAAATAAAATTAATGACAAAATAAATAATTGCTAATATAACAATAACAAAGAAAAATTACAATAACCGAATAAAACTTATGTAGATGCAATACAGGGTACCACGAAAAGGCTGTACTAAGCCGAAAGGTCCCATTCGGGACAAAGGGAAGTCAACGTTTGTTCTTTTTAAAAAAAAAAAAGATTCGTTTACTTCTTTTGAAAATAAATTGTGAAGTTTTTTCTTCATGTCCGTGTTCTTTTATAAGAAAGTATTCTAACATTATTATTATTGTTAGAAATTCGAAAGCGTTTACATACTCGTAGTTTTTTCCTAATTATATCATGACAAAACATGAAATAGTGATAAAACTATGGTTAACTACTTGTTTTGCTGAAGCAAGCAAAACTCAATTGGGTAAACTCAGTTGTATTTTCTGATTTTAAATAATGCAAGAGTTAGTGTAAAATAAAATGTTTTTATTAGAAAAATAATTAACATGAATTCGAAATTCAAGAATCGTATTCACAACTTCATCCCCTCGGGGTCCAGAATCACCTTTTCGGCTCAGTACATCAAAATCAAAAAAGTTTTATTCTTTAGGCTTACAAATAAGCACTTAGACAAGTCATATTTTAAAATATTAAAACAATATTTTACTATTCACTTCAATTTTTTGTCCACCAGTGGAAGAAGTGAAAAAGAAACCACTAGTATGTTCATCTCTATGTGTCTAATAAATTTCATTTGCTTATCTATTGCATAAGTGTGACGACCGATGTGGCGCGGTGGGCGAAGGTCCGCCTGCGACGCAGGAAGTTGCGGGTTCGATTCCCGCCTCGGAACAATTGTGTGTACGATCTGCAGATATTTGTTCCGGGTGTCCTGGTCGTTTTCTATATATAATAAAAAAAACTATCTATGTAATGTATTGTATTATGTATATCAGTTATCTAGAACCCATAACACAAGCTCTGCTTACCATGGGGCTAAATAATGCTGTGTGAATTGTCCAGCATTATTTATTTTATTTATTATTTATTTATAGATAGAAAACACTTTATTATAACACACAAAACAGAAATAAAAACTTGAAAATTACGTATTAATTATTTAAAATAAAGGTAAATAAAGGTAATAAGGCCGCCCTTATCGCTCTCAGCGATAAGGGCGGCCTTATCGCTGAGAGCGATCTATTCCAGACAACCTTAGGATGGACTGGACATGAAGGAACAATATAGACGGTGGCACTTTATAAATAATTGGTAAAGAAAAAGAAAACTTACACTACATACCTACATGATGCCGATAGATAGATACATAGATAGAAAACACTTTATTTAGTATACCACACAAACAATACAGAAATAAACATTAGAATAAAGGAAGTATAAAGGGCGGCCTTATCGCTGAGAGCGATCTCTTCCAGGCAACCTTAGTATGGCCGATGGTATTTTATGTCAGCCAATGGAAGGTATTCAGTAAATCAGTAATATTTATTCACTTAAGGGGCCTCCGGACGGATGAATTCTTCATACAAACGTAATACCAAAATTATTTCTAATTCAAGCATATTTCCATTATAATATTGCATTATTTGTATTAAAATAGTATTTATCTAGGTTCCCAAATAGTTTTTTTTTCCAAATACTTACTTAAAATGAAATGAAAGCCAATCTCATTTTGCACATTTTTATGCGAAAATGGACAAGTTTTCTTGCTATTTGTTTTTGTATTAAAAACATCAATATCTTACATTTTTATTAAGGAACATAGCTTATATTGTCTAGTTACAGAATAATAATACTTTGTAAAGAATACAAAAAATTTCAGTCATAATTTTTGGTATTACGGAACAAACCAAATTTTGAACGGCTAATATTGCTATCGTACACGCATGGGGCGCGGCGCAAGGGTTAAACAGGGACAGCGATATTCGGAGCGATTTTTGCAAGCGAGGGTCGCCGGACCCTTAAGACATGGTACATAATACATTGGTGGAATAACACAGTAGAGCTGCATATCTCGCCCGACTGCAGGCACGTGAATATAAAAATCAGTTAAATTAAATTAGATGTCATTAATTAAATCACATAATCGTAAATATTATTCAAATGTCAGTTACTCGCTAGGTCAAAACTTAAAATTAAGGTAATCTTCAACCGAATAAAAACAATGCTCAAAAACTGCTGCATCAGCATTATTTATCCATATAAAATATTGATAGCCTTATCTTATGTCTATGTAAGTTTATTATAATGTTTGTTATGTAGGTATTTAGTGTATTTGTTACCAATTATTTATTAAAGTGCCACCGTCTATATTGTTCGTTCATGTCCAGTCCATCCCAAGGTTGCCTGGAAGTGATCGCTCTCAGCGATAAGGCCGCCCTTTATACCTTTATTCTAAGTTTTTATCTCTGTATTATTTTCTGTTTTGTGTGGTGTAATAAAGTGTTATCTATCTAATGCTCAATAAAAAAATTAAATAACTATCGTATTTTATTTCTCTTTTATGTGACTAAAAATAGAGGGGTTGTTCTAAGGTGATAGATCGTGACTTCTTGTTTGCTAAGATCACCTGTTGTTGGTTCATCCCTATCGGTAAAATCCAGACTCTTCCTTGAACATTCTATTAGAAAGATAGACAAGTTATTATTAGAAAATAATAAAGTTTATTAAACTACACGTTCCAATAAAGCAAAAAAGCAACAGTGCAACTAATCACTAAATATATATAAGACCAAACCTAAAAACCAAAGCACCTATTCCTAATTAGTGCTAAATTGATCAAGATATGAAACCTTTTGAGAAAAAATGAAAATAAAAAGTTTGTATTTCTTTAAACTTACAAATAAGCACTTAGACAGGTCATATTTTATACTATTCATTATTATACATTAAAATTATTTTATAGTTCACTTCAATTTTTTGTCCACCAGTGGAAGAAGTGAGAAGAAACCACTAGTATGTTTATAACTTATGTGCAATCGCACCGCTTTGATAACGTTGGAAAATCGCCAGCGTATTAAAGCTGGAGATTGCAGTTATTCAGACCAGACGACAGCCTTTATGAAGAATGAACCTCCCTTAGTTTTTTTCTGTCAGGAATTATTTTAAAAAGTTTTTACTTCTAAAAAGAGGCTTTAATCTCATAACTTTGATAGAGATCATAGTTCATAGTTAATACTATTAAACTCTCTTATCAGAAACTATTTTAAAAAGTTTTTACTTCTAAAAAGAGGCTCTAATCTCATAACCTTCATAGAGACCATAGACCATAGTTAATACTAGTAAACTCTTTTGTCAGGAACTATTTTAAAAAGTTTTTACTTCAAAAGAGGCTTTGATCTTATAACCTTCTTAGTCAATAACCTAGTAAACTCCTTTCTAAGCCATCGTTGTGGGAAGAGTCTCGTTCACAATTTTTTCGGTCTCACTAATCGCATAATCGAAGCCGTAGGACTGAGAATCGATTTTATAGTAACCTTTGACGGTAATCGTTTAGTTTATTGAGTTTCCTGGTGTAAAAGGCAAGAGTTTTTTTTTTGGCCTTGAGATAAGTTTTCCCTTATAACCACAACTTTCACAGCTTATTTCATATTTGATAATTAATCACACTAATTAATTTATAAATGCGAAAGTATATTTAGATGATGGATGCTAGAAAAAAATTACTTGTCTTAGTGTTTATGTTTACTTGTGCAAGTAAAATACTGAAATCGGAATTCTTTCCTCGACGTGTCCAAGAGTCAAGAACTGATATTTGATACTAGTTTCTGTCCGCGTCTTCGTAAGCCTTATTTCTATGGAAACGTTCGGTGATTTAATAAAAAGCCTATGTTTGATTGTCCACTGCTGAACGTATCTTGAGTTTTTGCCATAATCACCATACTTAACACAGGTGTTAAACTAGGAAACATAAAAGGCGATACAAATTAGATCATAGACGTTTGACTTGCAGGAGTTGCAGGTTTCTAAGGGGCTCTTGGCGAAACAGCCAAATGTTTAAAAGTCATTTCGAAGTTAAAAAAACATATTTTGTTTCAGGTAGTCAACAATGGAGCACACAGAGTTTCGTGTCAAAGGTAAGAATAAAAATAAAGATTTTCTATTAAGATTCTTTATTATTATAATTTTTTGTATTGATGGTGCAATAAAGATTTGAGTCACTCACTGATTGGACTACAAAAAACATTTTGAATCTAAACACCAAAGTAGGCGGCCAAACACTTATATGGACCGGGAGTCAGGTACAGATTTGGTCAATTATTACCTCCCGAGCGAAAATTCGTAAAATGGTGACTCGTGATCGTCATCTGCGATTCCGTTAGGCAGTGGCAGCGATGACGACATTATTCCCATGGAATAAGGTTCAAATCAGAAATAAAAATTAGCATATTCCAGAATTCTGAATTAATTATTCATAATATAAATGTGTTGTGGGCGAAGTATACGCTTGCGACGTACAGCGCCATCCGCGTCCAGTACAATAATGCGATGAGAGCGGTCTTGGGGCTGCCCCGCTACTGCAGCGCCTCAGGGATGTTTGCGGCGGCGCGAGTCGACTGTTTTCATACCACCATGCGCAAGCGCGCCGCCTCCCTGGTGCGCAGGTTGCGGGCCAGCTCCAATACCGTTCTCGTAATGATAGCTGGGAGAGTGGACTGCCCGTACACCAGGCACTGTTGTGAGCGCCACCTTCCCAGCAATCCTTTTAGTTTTTAAGATTATCTTGTTTATTTTTAATATGAGTGTAAATGCTTGAAATAAATACTTTTTATTTTATTATTATTATAAATCCCTAATGCATATTACGAAGTTTTGCTTGGGAGGGACTTGGTCATGAAAATCTGTCACCGGCTCCCGGACCATTAGAGCTCGTGCGCACGAGCGTAAAATATCCGTCGCGGTACAACCCGGCGTTGGCGGATTTTTTTACGCTCTCGATATGAGTGTTCTTACGTCTTCTTCATGGCAAAGGGTTTAAAGCCAAAATACTAACAAGGTAATACTCACACCTCTACATTCACCACAAACCCAACACCTCCCTTGGTCGACCTCACTGATTGAGTGTCGAGAAGCCAATGCGAAGGCACTCCGCACCTCGTTCCCATCGACAATCGCCGGTGACAGTCATGCCGGCATCTGACAGGTCGCGGCATAAAGTCTGACAGGAGTGGCGAGCGAGTTAAAAAGTTATAAAAATTACAACATTAAATAATTGATAGACATAGGCTACTTACCTAGTCTTTTTGTTTCAAATAATAAATGCCCCTTGAACGATTATTAAACTTGGGCGATACCTAGAGTAGTATGTCCAACAGTGGACTGCTATAGGCTAGTGATGATGATGATTAAATGCCCCCCTCCATTTAATTATCATCACCATCGTCATCACTAGCCTAGAGCAGTCCACTGTTGGACATAGGCCTCTTTCTCTCAATCGTCTATCGTACTTTTCATACAATTTTAAAACTTAAAAATTGAGACCCGTTGGAGCAAAATACACACACACACGCACTGTCAGTGAATAACGAATAACCCTGTATAAAACAATATCGTCACATACAGGGTGTCGCGCCATAAAGGGGATTTACCAGGACTAGATAGAACGGGATAAAACCGGACAATAAAGTAAACGATTCAATATACCCTGATTCCAGTTTATAGCTATTGGTTGTTTGAACTTATTGGAAGGAAATAAATGTTTATTTTTGAATAGGCTTATCGAATATGTAGATTTAAATAAAAAATGTCTAGTCGTTAGATTATTAAAGCTCAGCGCACTTTCGTCCACTACTACCACCCACATTCATATTCGAATTACTTATGGACGAAACAATGACAATTAATACGTATTAACATACAAAAAATTGGCTTTGGATAGAGAGGTATGGAAGGACCGGAACCTGGAGGAGGCTTTCACCACTCTAAGTGGTACTGCCACAGAGCTATAGTTTAAATTCAGTGTATAGATAAAAATGTTTTTTATTGTGGTAAAATCAAGCCTATATTTTATTAGGTATTAACATACTAATAATTAATGTTTTAAAATCAATGACTTGTTAAAAAATACAATATTTTTTCATACCGACTAACGGTCAAGCATTTTGTGTTGATTCATAAAATCTATTGGCTTGTTTACATAACAAATGTTTTTGGCAAAAAAAAACCTTTTATATTCATATATTTATTTATTGAGATAATAACATCATAACAGGTTTTTTTATTAAGCCCTAAGGCGATGTTATAACTACTTATACTAAAAATTACATATTTTTGTACATACACACAATACTAAATAATTTATAATTCTGTTTCTATAACATTTTGTGCCTTTTTCATGGTTTTCGACAGGTTTTTCGTAAAATATGTCTATGCTGTTTTTGGACAGAACATTTAGTAAATATATAGCGAGTGACATAGGGTAGGTTGGTCCTACAAGTGGGCACCTCCACCATGGCGGGGCGGCGGCGCGCGGCCAAGTAGTCGTTGGGCACGCGCAGCCGCAGCGCCGCCAGCACCGCTTGGTGGTGCAGTTCCCCACGCAGCACGCGCACCATGTACTTCACCAGCGCCACGTCTCTCCGAATATAATACGAGTATATAATATAATTGATTGTGATTTCTTATCTTAGTAAGTACACAATACATAAAAACCCTGTCAGGGCACAACCATTTTTGGGATCGTTCTTGTTAGATTGTTAACTTTACTTATTATACTTCATATTTATAGAATTATTTAATATAGGAATGTAATTTTTTTATTAGTATTTTTTTAACTTAATCTTTATCCTTAAAATTATAGAATTATTTTGTCGGTTTGCCGCCAAAGAAGACTTTCTCACGCCCTGTCATGGCGAACTAGGGGTAAAAATAAAGTTTTAAATTACAAGATTCCAATGAGAAACTAAATCGAAAGCCTCCTTCAAGCCTCATTGTTGTGGAGTGTCTGTCCGTTTGTACAAAGGTCCTTTGAGTTGTTCAATTTAGATGGAAATAGAAAACTAGTTAGTTTTTTTTATTTTGTCGAGAACTCGAGATAGCTTTAAAACTTTTTATACTTACGTATTTTAGATAGGTTGTATTTTTATTCGATTTACTAGATACATACCTACTATTTATTATGATTATATTATATATTAAAAATAGGAATTTATCCACCTGGAGTAAATACGCAAATATATCTATAGATATCTAGCTTTTTCATAAATAATTCAACCATCTACCGACTTAGGAATCTTATGTTCTCGTAGATATTCCAAAGTTTGGACCAGTTGGTACGTACTGGTTTCACGCGGGCGAAGCCGCGAGGCGCAGCTAGTTTTAGTATTAATCAATACATCTACTTCTAGTTGTTTTTTCCATTGCCGTGACATGGGGTCAAAGCAAATCCATTGCTACACGTGCTTCATTATTTCTTGATAATTATAGCTTCATAGGCTGAATAACTTCTACAAGTAATTGCTGTCATTGATGTATTTTTATTCTGACATGACATTTAGCTGTATCATTTATAACAGTAACACTAGCTGCGCCCCGCGGCTTCGACCCCGTGGAAATCTATGTGTCAAATGGTTTAAATGATAAAAAGTATTCTATGTTAGACTCCTGATTCTAAGCTACCTCTCCACCAATTTTCAGCTAAATCGGTTCAGCCGTTCTTGAGTTATAAATAGTTTTCAGCTAAATCGGTTCAGCCGTTCTTGAGTTATTAATAGTGTAACTAACACGACTTTCTTTTATATGTATAAGATTAATAATTGTGTTTATCTAATATTTCGTTTTTTGCTAACTTCTTTTTATACATAACTAGCGACCCGCCCCAGCTTCGCAAGATTTTCTATATATTTAGGTACACAAATAAACCTTCCTCTTGAAGGTACTTTTAAAAAAGCGACTTGGTTTTATACTATGTTGAGATGTAGTATATAGCCCTATTGATCTAGGACCATATTCTACTGCGTTACTTCAGTTAACTAAAACCCATATTTTCCAACAGCAAAAGAAATGGTGGACTACATAGCGGACTACTTAGAGAACATAGGAGACCGCCGCGTCTACCCGAGCGTCCAGCCTGGTTACCTCCACAAGCGGCTGCCGATGGTAGCTCCTGAAGCACCAGAGAATTGGGACGATATCTTCAAGGATGTGGACGCGCATATCATGCCAGGGGTAAGATTATTGTTATAGTACGACTGTCTCTCTCTCTCTCTGGAAATAACCTTAAATAGTTAACTTCAATGGGGCCCTACATAAGCTATCGAAGAAACTTAGTTCGATTCTAAACGTTGATACTTCTAGACTAGTTTATTTCAGCTACTTCCATAGTATTATGTCTTATGGCATACCTACTGCTGTGGGGGAACGCTGCAAATGTACATCGTATTTGTGTAGCAGAAGAGAGCTGTTCGTGCAATATATAATATGTGTCCCAAAGAATCCCTACGTGATAAATTCAAAGAAATAAACATAATCACGCGACATATATTTCAGACACAGTTCAAAGTTAACATACAGAGTCCATATTAGCCAGATACATTTTAAAACATACACACAACAAAAAACACACAGAAAACATTTAAATACACTTAAAAATATGAACTTTCCTCCACTGCTTCATGAAGGGGGAGGCTGTGTCCAGCCTTCCTGCAATGACCTGCACGTAGCTTGGTTGGCGCCGCGTACCCTGCGCAGCGACAGCGACGCCGTTCTCTTGCGCAGGATCCCAGCGAACCCGTCGACCCGCGCCTCCGCGAACATGCCTGATGCGCTACATGACTGTATAATGTCAAATATTGTTATAATAAAACTTTTCACACTATCATGGTTATCAACACTAAAGTCATTTAAAACGGGATATTTACCATGATTTGATTTTTGAGTTATCCAATATTTCGGCACAGTTTCATGCGCCATGATAACGGAATACCTCATGGTAAATATTAGTTTTATATGACTTAGTGTAAATATTGTTATTGTTGGATGTATTGGTTGGTATCTAATGGTCATTCTTGTCTACAGCTGGTGCACTGGCAGAGTCCTCACATGCACGCGTACTTCCCCGCCCTCACCTCATACCCTTCCATCATGGGAGACATGCTTTCCAGCGCTCTGAATGTACTGTGCTTCACCTGGGTAAGTACTGTTTTTATAGAAATTACTCAAAAAGATACATAAATTATTGTCTTACATACGTAACGTGATTTTATTCGTTCCGGACGGAACGCGGTAAATTTCATACAAAAGTAAAAACCCGATAACCAATCGCTTTATTATGACAATGTCCAAGAATCGTCCATAGCTGAAAGAAACTCTTAAAAAAAAGAAATTGTAATACAAGCTAAGCACTTTTGTTTTGTCTAGCTACGAGTTTTCATGAAGGTTATGATAGGACTGGCATACTTTACGAAGTAAAAGTCCTTAACAACAAATAAGATTTTTGAAAAAATCACATTATTATTATGTATGTATCTCATTACCATGATCTCGGGCCATAAAGTAACCCAGTCCTTTGGAAGGCTTGCGTGGGGCCGAAGCCAACAGCGCAGATGCCCTTTAAGAAAGTTAATCTAAAGGCGATGGCTACACATAGCGGGTATCATCCTCGGGTGCACAATATGATACACCCAAAGATGGTAGTTATTATTATAAATCCTTGTGACAGGCATCCTCACCAGCTGGCACTGAGTTGGAAACCATCGCTATGAACTGGTTGGGCAAGCTGCTGGGTCTACCAGAGTGCTTCCTCAATGAAAAGGATGACAGCCCGGGCGGCGGGGTGATACAGGTAAGGGATCCAGTCTTCATAACCCAGGTTTACTATTACATACCACTCCACTATACTTGCATGGGGCTACAATGCTCTTTTCTCAAGAGGATCTTAGAAATATTCTAGGAGATTTAATTTTTTTGTTAATTTATTTGTAATTCAAATCCTAAGCCAAGATTTCTTAACAGCAGTTTAACTTTTTTCTCCCCTAGACAACAGCCAGCGAAGCAACCCTAGTCAGTCTGCTAGCAGCACGCACACAAGCCCTGATGGAACTGTCCACTCTAAACCCAGAGCTGCAGTCCTCGGAGCTGCTGGGCCATCTGATCTGCTACTGCTCCGACCAGGCCCACTCCTCGGTGGAGAAGGCGGGACTCATTGGTACGTACTAATCAATCACATTATATCATCTTAAGGTACAAGTCCGAGATGAGCTGCAGACTGCCGTCGTAAGCGACATTCCGGCTAGCAGCTGCGGTCGCGTTTGCTTCTTTTTCCAAGCACGGTTCGCGACACCTCTGGTCACTGCAGTCTGCGGCCGAACAGATATTCGACATTTGCGCTGTACATCTAACTATCGAAAATATGTCAAAGCCTATGACAGACGCTTTTATGCTGGTAACAGATGCTGGATATGGCAAGCTGAAGACAATACGCTATGGGGCTCTCTATTGATTGCCTATGTTTAGAATTTGGCTAGCTGATGAGATCAGTATCTACAACAAACTCTAAAATGACAAAAGATTTGTTTTATCAACATTTGGTTCCCTCAACGTTTGGATAGATTTAAATTCGTTGTATGAAGAAATCATTATGGAATCCGGCAGACTGATTCAACACCAGAAATAATTTGTCTCAAATTCTATCGGTTTTTAATCGACGACGAAACAAAAAACGAAGAAATGTTGGGCTGTATGTTTTTTTTTATCGTCGATTTCTCCGTCAATTATGGACCGAAATGTGTAAAATTATTTTGCTATTGTAGGGAAAATTATCATAAAGTGGTGTCATAAAAGCGTAAGCATGAGTGTATTTTATTCTCAATGGAAAAGTGTTTGCTACAAAAAACTTTAAAAAACTGTGTAATACTATGGAAGAAAAAGTCTGTTTCCAGTTTTTCGAATCAAATTTTATTAAAAAAAGCGTTTTCACGATACTGACTTTCATTATAGGCTTTTTTGTCAGGAAAATAGATTTATAAAGTAAAGTAAATATTTATTGCATATTATGAACCTTTGTCCAGGCTTGGTCCGGATGCGCTACATTGAAACCGACGAGCACCAGAGCATGCGGGGAGACAAGCTCGAGGAAGCCATCGCCAGCGACAAGGAGAAGGGACTCGTACCGTTTTGGGTGAGTCAAATGATGATGATGAGTCAAATAATGATGATGAGTCAAACGATGATGATGAGTCAAACGATGATGATGATATCCCTCTAGCGTAATTACTGCCACGGCGGTCAATTTTAAGGTGATCAACACACTGCCACGCAGCACGCTGCATGTTGCATGAATGCGTGTTCTAACGTTGCTTGTAAGTATCTCCGTTTGGATAGAAAATAAGCACAGTCCATCGCACAGAAAATGCATCCACGCAAATAGCGCGTAGGTGCGTCGACACGCAACATGCAGCATGGTTCATGTGTTAACCGCCTAACGGTGACTACTCTGACTACTCCGCTGCATAGGATATAGTGCACAAGTGTGTTAGCAAACACAGGTGGATCTTCTCTTCCTTGACTCTCATAATAAGGGTGAGCCAAATAAGTTATCGCTAAACGTAGTGTAGGATGCCCTCCGGCCAGGTGGGATGACGACCTGCGAAAGATTGCAGGCAGATGCTGGATGCTATTTTTGTAATTTCGAGTTCATTTACGTCGGGAAAATAGGAAATAAACGCGATAAAAACCCGTTTAATTAGTACTTATGTGTTCAGATCGCGTAAATCGTCGACTGCGATCTTTTTTTTAACCTAAGCCATTCGTGCTGCCGCTCTACACAGCGGTTGTGTTGCGCCGCACATGCGTTTCGTTCGAAAAAACATATTACGGCTTTGCTGAGTCACACAGATCTGTATTTTCTCAGCCGCTGCGCTAGTGTGGATTTACGCATATTACGCATGACATGAGTGTGCGCCCACACATGGGTCACTTGTAGCAAACACATACGGTGTGATTTCAGCAATCAAATAATTATAACACCATGTTTAGGTAGGATACAATACTAAATACTTATTATTTATTAATAATGCCAAGTTAAAAGTCAAACGCAGTAAGGTAAGCAATACCTACAGTATACAATATTGACCTTAAATACTAAAGTCCTTATAAAAGGGAAAATATTTACCATGATTTGATTTTTGAGTTTTCCAATATTTCGGCACAGTTTCATGCGCCATGATCACGATCATGACTTTAGTGTTAATTGATAGTTTTAAAAGTTTTATTGTCCTTAAATAATATAATATGTCAGATTTTTTTTTATAATTAATAGTAAAATAGGCTGAAGTATGAAATGTAATGAGGCACCTATCCCCATCGCTGAACGTTCAATCCAATTTAAAACTGTGTTAAGCAGCGATTAACAGCGCATGGATTGATTGGCCGTGGACTTAGTGTGATGGAAGTGGCCTTCTCTAGAACAGAGTTGTGTCAATGAATCGTAGAACTCAACTTCAACATCTATGTATGAAAATCATGGTCTATTTCCAGTAGTTTTACCAGTTGAAATACTGAGAATTTGCTTTACAACAGACTGAGAACTTTGTACACAGTAGACTTACCAGTAATTTATTATGTATTGACGACCGATGTGGCGGGGTGGGAGAAGGTCCGCCTGCGACGCAGGAGGTTTCGGGTTCGATTCCCGCCTCGGAACAATTGTGTGTACGATCTGCAGATGTTGTTACCATGATTTGATTTTTGACAGTATGATTATTCCGAAACTGTCCCGAAGTATTGGTAAAAAACTCAAAATTTAAATCATGGTAAATATCCCGTTATAAATAAATAATGCTGGACAATCCACACATTTCTAGTCCCATGGTTAGCAGAGCTTGTGTTATGGGTACTAGATAACTGATATACATAATAAAATACATTACATAGATAGATATTTTTTATTATACATAGAAAACGACCAGAACACCCGGAACAAATATCTGCAGATCGTACACACAAAATTGTTCCGAGGCGGGAATCGAACCCGCAACTTTCTGCATCGTAGGCAGACCTTCGCCCACCGCGCCACATCGGTCGTCAAATATTATAAAGGAGGCATTTTCTCTGTTTACTTATAAACAGAAGAAAATGCTTTAACCGTATAAGGCTCATTAGATCACGCTTAACTAAAAAAAAAGAAAGAAAGTAAAAAAAATAATAATAATTAACTGATCTAGTAAGTCTTATGCTCTTTGTAAGTCAAGAAATAAGACACCGACGAAATAAATACATCAAGTGAGTCATGCTCGGATTACCTAACCTACCTCTATGATGCCATAATGAAACTCTACCCCTTGTTTGAATCCTGGGAAGTATAACAATTAGGAAGAACCTATTTTAAAAGGCCCTCTTTAATATTAACCGACTGCAGAAAAAGAGGAGGTTCTACGCTCGGCTGTATGTATATTTATCTCCGTCAATTATGGACCGGTTTTGATTATTGTATGTTATTGTATAGATAATAAATAAATAAATAATGCTGGACAATTCACACAGCATTATTTAGCCCCATGGTAAGCAGAGCTTGCGTTATGGGTACTAGATAACTGATATACATAATACAATACATTACATAGATAGATATTTTTTATTATATATAGAAAACGACCAGAACACCCAGAACAAATATCTGCAGATCGTACACACAATTGTTCCGAGGCGGGAATCAAACCCGCAACCTCCTGCGTCGCAGGCGGACCTTCGCCCACCGCGCCACATCGGTCGTCAAATGAAGTCACAGAGAATGATAATATACTCGTAGTTTTTCATACGACTGTCCCATAAATATTAGTTCCCGCAAAACTAAAGAGTAAACAAGAGCTATAAGTAAAGTAGGTAGGTTTTTGTTTATTTTTATTTAAAGCAATCAAATTATGTTATTTACAGGATTTAACTATCTACTCCTACAAAAAAAAAGTTGTTTGGTTCTGATTGTTTGGTATTGCTTATTAGCTTGGCACAAGCGAAGCCATAAGTAGAAGTAAGAAGGAATTTGCGAAGCGTAAATAACTAAAACAATCCTTGAAAATAATATAAATTCAATTTTAAATCGTCCAATAAATAAACTTTACATTTCAACAATACTAATAACTCCCAAGGCACTGTCCAATCATCTTGGACAATAAATTGGGCCCAACGGGACTACAGCTTATGAATATTGTTTTAAATCGGAGCAGTGGGGAACAAAGCCTTTTATAACGATCACTTTAAAGTTGATTGGTGCTTTAAAGCTGGTGGGTTTGGACGTTTTATGATTGTTTATGGTTCTCTTGGATTTGTACCTCTATGGTAACTAGTAATCTCTAATTTATTTATTTATTTAATTAATTAATTAGAACCATCAGTTATTCCGTGATCACGGCGCATGAAACTGTGCCGAAATATTGGATAACTCAAAAATCTAATCATGGTAAATATCCCGTTTTAAATGACTTTAGAACAGCACAATCACCAATTACACTAATTATTTATAGTTACAAACAAAAATTATATATAATAATTGTTTTATCTTTTTCCTAAATAGAGATAAAAATTATATTTATTCGGTTATAAAACTTGATATTTTCACACAATTGTTCCGACGCGGGACTCGAACCCGCAACCTCCTGCGTCTCAGGCGGACCTTCTCCCACCGCGCCACATCAGTCGTCAAATTATATTATAAAGAAGGGGAGGGAGGCCTTTGCTCTGCAGTGGGACACCCCGGGCTAATATAATAAAAAAATGTTTTTTATTGCGGGATATTTACTTATTTACCATGATTCGATTTTTGAGTTTTCCAATATTATTTTAAATAAGAATAACTGAAGGCACTGCGAGTAAGTTTTTGTTGGCATACCGGACATAATGGAAACGTTTAAAGTTTATTGCTGTTGCATTGGAATAATTATGTATACGCAATGGAACATAAAATATACGAGATAAAATATTTTTATGATACCTCCTATACTTGATTCCAGGCTTGTAGCTACAGCTAAACAAAATTTTAGCCCGATTTGGTAGTTTTGGCGTAAAGAAGTAATAATCATCCATCCATCTATAGAAATCAATAGGTAGTAAATAATCTGCGTGAATTGCCCAGCATTATTATTTTAATTATTGATAGTTTAGATTCCACATTTCGTCATGAAATTCAATTTTTCAAAATCTTGATTTGAACATGCTCCGCACCCTAACCTCTCTATCTCTGTTTCCAGGTATGCGCAACCCTCGGCACCACAGGTTCCGTTGCCTTCGACAACCTGCGAGAGATCGGCCAGGTCTGCCAGAAGCACTCCGCCTGGCTGCATGTCGATGCTGCGTATGCTGGCAGTGCCTTCGTATGCCCGGAGTATAGGTGAGTTTGAAATAACAGCATCACAGGATGGGAATTAGGCAAAGACATTTTCGATTTAGGCAACAATTCGTCACTGCAAAAAAGTTTTCTAAACGCAAAAAACATTAAAATTAGTTTTTTTAATCAGTTATAATGTAAATTTAGTTCTGATAAGTCGCGTCGTGATGGATGCGGCAAGCTGAAGACAGGGTGCTGTGGCGCTCATTGGGGGAGGCCTACGTTCAGCAGTGGACTATCATAGGTTGATGATGAGATCACGTCTTAGTTTTGTAATAATTGGTAATTGTAGCCTGCTCTAGCAAGCTGAAAAGACAGCGGACCACCCAAAATATCCCGAAGAAACGAGGGTGAATGTAGAATGCCCTATTTCCAATATGATTTTCTGAATGGAAACGTTGAACAGGATACCTACTTTTATATAGCTCGATTAATTCGTAGCTTAGAATTAGTGGTACCACTTGTGAATTATTTTCTTATTTTATGATCAATTTTCAAATAAAATGTATGATATAAAAGTACATAGTACAACCAGTATTATAAACTATACGAATAAAATGTTGACTTTACCTGATAATTTGCGGTATTTTGAGTTTTCTAACATTTTAGCATAGTTGCACGCACCTTGCATCGTCATTACGGAATAAGTGAATTCATTATTTAATGGGCTTTTGTGGTAATAGCTACGGTAGCTTTTACCGTAACACTAAATGACCAGCTATTATTTTGTACGTTTTCAGACACTGGTTGGAGGGTATTGAGAAGGCGGACTCCTTTGCCTTCAACCCTTCCAAGTGGTTGATGGTCAACTTTGACTGCACTGCTATGTGGTAAGTTATAAAGATTAAAGATGTTTATTTACCAGAGTATAATATGTTGGTATGTTGATCGTCACAATGTAGGCCTTAAAATTATAATACGTCCAATTATATTTTACCTAACACATAGGCATGCAAATATAATTTAAACAATATTCATATTTCTATTTTAAATTACAAATTAAAAACAAATATTTAAAAAAAAAACAAAAATCAATTTTATGGGTTCGTGGGTAAGGCCCCCGGTGTGTGACGCCCCCGTCGTGGAAGCACCCGCCGGGTGATTATGTAACTCGCGACCGGTTTGCGACAGGCGTAAATTAAGCAATCGATGCTGACAAACGGTAATTTTGTATTAGTTTGACACCAGCTACAATGTCAAAATTGGTCAAAATTGACGTTTGACAGCACTGATTGCTTAATTTACGCCTGTCGCAAACCGGTCGCGAGTTACATAATCACTAAGTATACCGATTTCGTTTTAGTGCGATAAAAAGTATTAGTTGAATATTTTTATCCAAAGTACAGTCAGCTAACAAAGTGTAACCTAAATTACTATCACCAACTAAAATGAAATTAAATGAAATGAATTTATTTGTTAAAAGACTTACACAGAACATAATAAACTTAAACTTAAAGGTAAACTAATCGTATCGGTAATCATGTCCAGTAACAAAATGGCTTAGCCTCAGCATGAGTTGGATGACTAGCATGCTAGCAACCAACGCTGGTCTTCCGGCAAAGCAACTAGTTGGCGTTATGGACTAACTACCGCTATACAAAAAAACAAACAAAAACGCACTAATATAAATAAAATCAAACAAGAATACAAATAAAAATAGAATGTGAATAATAAAAAATAATATGTTAAGTACTGAATATTTTAACAAAAGTGATTTTTAGAGCAAACATAACAGAAAAAAAAACAAATATTACATACTAAGAATAAAATATTATAAGATTTATATACATATAAGACTAAAATAATTCAAAAACGTTTCTGACAGCATTTTTAGTATGTACTCTAATTTGCTATATTAGTGATAGTTATAACGCAATTTAATTTATTTAATCAACATTAAAATCATTATCATATTGATTGATAGCTTTGGGATCGGATGATCATCTTTACCACAGGATTCGTGGACTTTTTAGGGATCAATCGCCTAGGTTTTAATCCAGGGGGCTTTATATCCATAAGGATATAAAGCTATTTTACAAGCAAATTTCATTCACATCCGTGCAGCTGTCTGAGCGGGAAAAAATAAACAATTTCACCTTTTTTTTATTTTACCTTTAAAATTAATTAACCTTTATAATTTGTTATTTTTCCAGGGTAAGAGACAGCACAGCTTTGCACAGGACCTTTAACGTGAATCCCATCTACCTGCGACACGAAAATTCAGGTATAATATCTAAATATTTTGTTTATTATTTTTGTATCTGTTTAATTTAATTAGTTATATATTAACATAATGGTTTCATGTTACAGGAAAAGCTATCGATTACATGGTAAGAAAAAATCCGGTTTTTGGTCATCTCTTTTTTTTTAATTTTGTTCTATTATTTAATTTATCTTTCCATAATTTATTCACAAAAGGTTGGATCGCAAAACTCAAACACAAAAAATAAAATGAAATTCATCAAAACAAAACCAGTTCTTGAAAACGGTGAGGAAGAAATTGAAATGATTATCATAAATAGTAATAAAACTAAGAGTGGAGGTGAAAATACCAAAGAAATAATCGAAAACGGTATTCAAAATGGACACAAAGAAACAAATGAAGACAAAATTGATCTCAAATCAGCAGAAGATAATAATAACAGCAAAATCGCCAATAAAGACGTCAACGGTAATTTTGTAAACGATACTAAACTCTACGTTGATGAGAATAAGACTCTACATGGATACAATAAGATGTCTGATGGATGTGGCGAAAAGATACAATTGGAAGATCCTTCGAAGAAAGAGTATCTAGTAAGAATTTGGATTTAGGTGGTGGTAGGGAAAAATTATGCGGAGCTTTCATGGTGACGGGCGGATTAAAACTGCTTTTGATTCACGTTGGCGGTGGATAAAATGCTTATCTACTAGAACAAACTATAAATACTTTGTTCAGTTCAGTTAGTTTTTTGATAACTTTTATAAGCTATATTAACTTTGCATAGCAATCATATGGTTCACGGAAATTTGGTACTAAATCTTTTCTTTATATTTTCATTAGGTACATACTGATTTCATTACCTATACTTATCAATAGGTCTCTCTATTGAGACCTATTGATAAGAGAGACCTAAGCCTTCCTACACGTATACACAGCGGGCCAACTCTACTGCTATACATGTCGTAGGGTATTCAAGACCAAGTTATAGCCATGTACATATAAACTCATGATAGAAAAAGGAATCCGTAATGTTTAGGGTCGCCGTCATCGAAATCGATGAGGAGGCCTATACATTATACATATATACATTATCAATAATTCACACCATCATTCACACATCATCTTCAGCTTTAGTATATTTATAACTACATTAATTAAGTAGGTTAATTTTATTTATTTATTTGTTTACTGTGTAGTTAGTGTCTACTACTATTATAATGTGTCATTGTACGAAACCTGTATATGGGCAAATAAATTTATGTTTATCTTTATTAATGTTATAATTATAATTTTCTATCTCAGCACTGGCAGATTCCACTCAGTCGCCGCTTCAGAGCCCTGAAGCTTTGGTTCGTGCTCCGCAACTACGGAGCGAACGGTCTTCAAAAGCATATTCGTGAAGTAAGACCATTAAAATATTATACATTAGCTGACCCCACAAACTTTGTTGCGCTTCCTGGTCCGTCTCCTGGTTCTAAGCTACCTCCCCACTAATTTTCAGTCAAATCGGTTCAGCCTTTCTTGAGTTATAAATAGTGCAACTAACACGACTTTCTTTTATATATATAAATTGATTGTTTAAGAAATCGCTCTTAACGATAAAGCCACCAATTGTGCATACAATTTTGCAAACAAACAAACAAGATACAGCTTTGTTTGTTTGTTCTTTACTGTTTTCTTCTCTATCTTGATGTGCAATAAAGCGTATTTGTATAGTATTGTTTTCTAAATGGTGACGTCCTTACTAAACTAAACGATTTCATGATGACACTATTAATTTGTTTTCAGGGTGTCCGTCTTGCCCAGAAGTTTGAAGCGTTGGTACTAGCTGATCAACGTTTTGAGATTCCTCAGCCGAGAAACTTAGGTGTGTATTTTAATTTTTTTTAATATGCTATTTTGTATGTACAATCTTTTCCACAAGTAATTGCAATAAATACACTTTGAATTAAGGTTCCTATAATGCGACACTTCAATAAAACTAAATATCGATCTTTTTGGCGACGATGACATGATCTTCTCAGAAAAGTTTGCCTTTGCGCCTCGTTAGCTTTAAAATACTAGTTTTTTTATTATTTATAAATAAAATTGAGGGTAAATGTTCCCTAGAGTGCAGGGTACATGTTCCCTACCTAAGCTAAAATTATATAACAATGTATGTGTATGCATTAGATAAATGAATGAAAATTCACTCGGTATTATTTGCAATCGATGAGTAACTCTGACCAACAGGTCCACAGGAACCCTATCGGCCAGAGTTACTTCAAACGACTCATCTATGACGTTTCGTGTGTCATTTTCCAAACCATCTTTGTGTGCTTTTATCTAGCTGTTAGCTATAACTGAATCGGGAGTGTATTGAAAACCATCGCCGCATGTCTTGGCATGCAGCACAATGCTGAATATACTCCCTTTGCCTGTTATCAGTAATTTATTTTTGTGTTTAATATTAGTTTAGGGCAATAAATAATTTTATTATTATTATTATGTATTTCATTACCATGATCTCGGGCCATAAAGTGACCCGCCGGGTGATTATGTAACTCGCGACCGGTTTGCGACAGGCGTAAATTAAGCAATCAGTGCTGTCAAACGTCAATTTTGTATTAGTTTGACACCAGCTACAACATCAAAATTGGTCAAAATTTACGTTTGACAGCACTGATTGCTTAATTTATTTTATTTTATTTTACGCCAGTCGCAAACCAGTCGCGAGTTATATAATCACCATACCGATCTTTTGGAAGGCTTGTGTGGGGCCAAAGCCAACAGCACAGAGGCCCTTTGAGAGAGTTAATCTAAAGGCGATGGCTACACATAGCGGGTATCATCCTCAGGTGCACAATATGATACACCCAAAGATGGTATCCGCCAGGTGTAGAGACTATTGCAAAGAAAAATGAAAGAAATAAAAACCGGCTATTGTGATGGATTTTGGTAATCGGGCTATAGGGGAGATTACGGACGCCTGCCATACACTTAGTCTCATAACTGTTAAGAGTGGCAGACGGTGGCTTGCCGAATGCTAAATTATTATTATTTCTTATTCATCATTTTCTAACTAGTGTATCTGCGTTTTCCAGGCATGGTTGCCTTCCGTCTTCGTGGCGACAACGCCCTCACCGAATGTCTCCTGAAGCGACTCAACGGTCGTGGCTACATCCACGCGGTGCCTGCCTGCTTCAAGGGTATCTATGTCATCAGGTTCACTGTCACCTCACAGAGGACCACTAACCAGGATATCTTGGGTGAGTTATAAGTTTCTTATAGTGTAAAATATTAATAATAAGGCTGGACAGTCCACACAGCATCATCTAGTCGCAAGCTAAGCAGAGCTTGTGTTATGGGTACTAGATTATTGATATATTTAATACAATACATTACATAGATAGATATTTTTCCTATACATAGATAACGACCAGAACACTCAAAACAAATGCCTGCGATCGTACACACAATTGTCCCGAGGCGGACATCGAACCCGCAAACTCCTGCGTCACAGGTGGACCTTCGCCCACCGCACCACAGAAGTTGTCAAATAAAGTAACCTGCTCCAGGTGGGATGACGACCTGCGAAAGACTGCAGGTAGATGCTGGATGCGGCAAGCTGAAGACAGGACGCTATGGCGCTCATTGGGGGAGGCCTATGTCCAGCAGTGGATTGCTATAGGCTGATGATGATGATAATGATGATCTGCAGAAGTAAAATACTATGTCGCAGGTCGCAACGCCCACCTTTTACGGGATTATAGATCTTGAAAGCATTATTAATTCGTTTTATTTACAGATGATTGGAACGAGATAAAGAAGGTGGCAGCAGAGATACTGGTGGAGGTCTTTGGAACTGAAAACGGAAACATAGTTCAGGCGAAGAGACCGCGAGTCTCCCTGAAAGGTATTACCAAAGAACATAGAGGTTGTAATCAACGCGTCATAAAACGCAATCAGTCATTTTTGGGCATCCTCAGTTTAAATTTCTTATAGCCTGTGCCCCGCGCAGAACTCTAAGTGTCAAATGGTTTATAAACCTTCGTTTTCAATCACTCTATCTATAAAAAACCGCATCAAATTCCGTTGCGCAGTTTTAAAGATCTAAGCATACATAGGGACAGACGACAGTGGGAAGCGACTTTGTTTTATACTAGTAGTGATTCAAAAGTAATTAAATTACGATTTCTTCTATTTGTTCATCTTGTAATTGGTATATGTTTTATGCTGTTATTTGTTATTGTCATTTTTATTATTGTTGAGTGGTGTATTATTAAATTTGTTATTTTAAAGTATATTTTTTGTAACTTCTCCAATATTTTTTGCAATAATGGTTTTATTTAAACCGATTTAATTTCATGCATTATTTCATAAACACCTTGGCCAGTTGTGTAAGTAATATTTTGGACATTATTTAATTTTGTAGCGAGCTATTTTTCAAACATAACTTTTCCCAAAACACACCGACGAATTAACACTTTGACTGCGATTATTTTTCGATGACTGCGATCTTTTTTTTAACCTAAAAAAATTGTGCTGCCGCTCTACACAGCGGTTGTGTTGCGCCGCACATGCGTTTCATTCGAAAAATATTACGGCTTTACTGAGTCACAAATATCTGTATTTTCTCAGCCGCTGCGCTAGTGTGGATTTACGCATATTAGTCACTTGTAGAAAACACATACCGTGTGATTTCAGCACTCAAACTGAGAGTTAAACAACACAGCGTATTTAACAAAAATCTAAACTTCCCTTCTATTCTATCTTTAGATTTGGTAGCAATAGTTAAGCTGCTGTCCCACCACTGCACGCAAATGCTTGTCACTAGCTTTGCTTTGCAAGAAAATGTATTTGATAACCTTCACAGCAACCCACGAACACGCCACGTACGAATAGGAGATTTATGACGTCATTGCTACACGCATTGCTCGAATATGGCACCCACGTAGCTCAACGCTATGCACGCGGTACACGCGTGGCCGTACACATCGTGCCGGTGAGGCAGTGGCTTTATGATCACGTTTATATCAAACTTATTCCATACTAGCTGCGCCCCGCGGTTTTACCCGCGTTGTGATAGATATTTTGGATAATATACAATATATGTTTATGAATTGTAGCATATGTGTTATTCTGATATGTTAGCTATATTATTGTGAAGTTTCATCAAAATTCATTAGATTTGAGTAAAATAACGCATGAGTCGACATCTAGTAGTGGAAGGTTGCGTTTTTTCTTCAATCTTGATGACCAAGTCTTGCGCCATCTAGTAAACTCAAATTTATTTATTTATTATTATTATATATAATTAAAAATAAATACATAAACAATTCCACAGAGACTCGAGAGCTGAACGCCACCTTCGGAACCAGCCTACTCCTGGCCAACAGTCCCATGTCTCCTAAGATAGTCAACGGCACCCACGCCGCCATCTGCGACTATGAACAAGTGCTGACTTCTTGCGCACAGACCTTCGCTCAGCTGAAGATGGAGCCGAAGGATAGTCCTGGTATGTATTCAATAGGTACAATGTATGTATGTATTCAATACCTACACCGCCTTAATCGCAAAAAACTTTTCCCATACATTTTGTAGAAAATCATTATCATCGGCTTATGTTAGTCCACTGGACATAGGCCTCCCCCAATAGCGCCATAGCGCCCTGTCTTCAGCTTGCCGCATCCAGCATCTACCTGCAGTCTTTCGCAGGTCGTCATCCCACCTGGTCGGAGACTGTAAAAACTTACATAAATTAACTACTCATAACCCTTTATAATGTCCTCATCATTAACGACGACCGATGTGGCGCGGTGGGCGAAGGTCTGCCTGCGACGCAGGAGGTTGCGGGTTCGATTCCCGCCTCGGAACAATTGTGTGTACGATCTGCAGATATTTGTTCCGGGTGTTCTGGTCGTTTTCTATGTATAATAAAAAATATCTATCTATGTAATATATTGTATTATGTATATCAGTTATCTAGTACCCATAACACAAGCTCTGCTTACCATGGGGCTAGATAATGCTGTGTGAATTGTCCACCATTATTTATATTTATTATTTATTAACATCATCAACACAGAGATGCGGCGCCGCATCCGCGGCATCAAGATGTCTGGCAAGAAGTTCTCCCTAGACTCCTGCATGGATATGGTGCAAGGGCTGATGGCGGACCAGCCTTTGCCGCTCTGTGTAGAGGACGAGGAGGCTTCTAACGGTTGGTGGTGGGATCGTAGCTCGTGCAGGGTTGTTTAGACTAGTTTTGAGGTTAACTATAAACCTTATTTATGTTCGAAGAACATGTTATTCCAGTTTTCTCCCTGAAATCCCTCATAAGAAAAATGGAATTAGAAAAAACGATGAGGGCGAAAACTGGTATTGAGATTTTCTCAATTCCAGTTTTCCTCTCAAGGAGGATTTGTCAAGGGGGAAAACTGAAAACCGAGAAACACCTAACCCCTTACATTGAGCTTTTGTTTTTCGTTTTGGTGCAGTTCAAGTAAGCGTTCAAATTATTCTAACGACAGTCTGGCCCTGAATTGTATTTTATTTTTAATATAAAAATGTCATTCTTCAATTTCATAACAAATAAGAAAAGAAAAACTAGTCTAAATAATCTTGCTACTAACCTTGCCTTTGGCATTATGAATTTGTAAAACGTTAAATGAATCTCTAAAGTTAGCTAGGAAACTACATAAAGTATATTTGTTTTAAAAATTATTATGGTCTATTTTAGGAGTGGAAAAAGAAGCAATGGGTGCCCAAATTATATCGTAAGGTAAAATATTTGATAAAAAGATTTGGCGATGGGCAATAACTTTTCGACTAACAATTATAATATTACTATATTAGCATTTAATAAAAAATAAGTTTTAAAATGCATTTAACTTGAAAAAATAATGCTTTTTCTATGTATAAAATGCCTTGATATTAAATAATGTTTATTATCATATTTTAACAGGATCAAGCCCCGGCGGTGGATCATCTTTAACAATCTCACCAGTGACATCTATTGGAGCTATTAAGGAATCACATTCAGACTCAAACCAACTCACCATACCCACAACGCCATCCAGGCAATACCGCTCGAAGTCCGTTGACGTATCACTCTCAGGATTGCAACTTGAAGACGCAAAAATAACCATCGATGTTAAAAACTCAGAAATTATCATCACTCCAACTGGATCAAAAAGCTTTGTAGAACCTGAGAAATCTGTCACCTTCAGTGACATAGAAGACAAACTAAACATTGGGGATAAAATCACTCAAGCGTTTGAAAACTTTCAAGACGGGCTACAAATGTTAAGCGAATACAGAGCTAATACTGTTGAAGATAAGGTTGATGATGATGCAAAGCTTACTATAAGAGGGCCTGGTAGCTACATAAAGAAGTTAATTCAACAGTTCAGTGAAGGAACTTTCGAAGATCCTAAACCAGAATCCGATAGGGCTATGTCTTCAACGATTAAAGATAAGGCGGGTGCTATTTGCAAGAAGTGCTTGCATTATAAAGGAAACGAACCAAAGTAAGACCTCGGCAATGCTCTCAACAATAAAGCTGATATTAATATAATAATCAAATATATTTAATAGCTGATGATGAAAACGCAAAAAAAAAGTTTGTTCAGAAGACGTTTGTTAAAATATTGAAAATAATGTTGATTAGAAAATACTAGAAGATGCTTTCCGTGCAAATAGTATTTTAGTGTAGATAAGAGGTTTCAAAAGAATATACTTAATTATTATGTAGGTAGGTTTGATGTAGAATATTTTTAATGCACAACTTACTATATTAGGATAATAATTATCAAGCTGGTTTTGAAGTTTATTAAAGTATGTTTTGATGTAGTTTAGTATAGGATTAATTATATTTATCTATTTTATCCTCGTGAGAAATAAAAACTGCTGTGCTATCAATAAAATTGTTTATTAAAAATATATTAATGTCATGTTAAAGCTATGAAAAAATATAATAAAAAAAAATAGTTATAGGGTTTCACGCAATAAAGTTGTTGAATAGTGCAATGAATTTGTGTTTTGATTGAATTTTTAATACCTATAGGGATTGCGATCTATATAGCAGCATTTTCAATCCAGATGGATTTATAATTGATTAAAGCAAATCCAGCAAATTCTCATATACATTTTTAAGGAAATATTACGATTTCCAGTTGTAGTTTTTTGGAAAAACGACCTCTTTCCGGCAACGAAAAAGAAAGCTAAAGCGTCCCGGGGCCCAAAAATGAGCTGGATCCAACTGAAATGAAATACACTGTAATCCTTAATACCTCTACAGACTATATTTATTTATTTAAAATTTATTGCACTATTAAAGGTACAAAGGGTGGGCTTAATGCCTAGGCATTTTCTATCTGCCAACCATTATATACTATAGTAGATGGTGGATTCTAAAGAAAGTCATTTTAAATACTTAAATTGTTTAATAAATGCATAAAATCGTTCATTTTTAACAGTTACATTATAACTACTTAAAATAATTAAGTTATTTGAGCATTTAATATTTCCGCATGTAGTTTGGTTAACAAGATAATATGCTATAACTTAAACTCAAATCAATTAAAATATTAAACGAATAACAACTTTACAATCTAAAATTCAGTCTTAAAACTAAATTTTAAATAAAACAATAATAAATATAAATGCAAATCTTTACAAATAACTAAAATATACATTATTATCTACATTATAATGCTCCTATTTTTAAGTTAGGAATAGAGAGCCATAATAGTTATTCCATGAGTCATAGCTTAGATATACAAACATAGCTTAAATACAAAGCAAAATTTACAGAAGCGTTGAAATGCGTAGGCAACCTTTCAATTCTAAAGATTTTATAGCTTCAAAGAAACGTAGTTCAACATCTTTCACATTAAAAAAAAATCGTTATTCCCTCTATCTTCTGCGGACACCAGTTATTGACTTCAACCAGGGCTTATAGTAGGTAGTCCTCATGTAAACACCAGGTAAGAAGGGAGCTGCACATTTGATTCCATGAGATACGGTACCTACTAGTTGCCATTTACCATCGTCACGCTGCAGAACTAGAGGACCACCGCTGTCACCCTGAAAAAGAGAGAAGTAGTTTATATACATCTACACTAATATAATAAAGAGGAAAGATTAGGTCAGGGAAAGTTTCTATCCATCTAACTAATATTATAAGAGGGAAAGATTGGATTTTTGTTTGTTTGTTGTATTTCTGTCCCTACGCAGCGGTCGAAATCAAAAAATTGTCGCTTTAAAATATTTGATGCTTGGAGTACCTATATAGTACTTATTTTATCCGAATTCAAAGAAAGTTCTCAATTCACCATGAACTACTAACCGGGTAAAAATGAAACAACAGCTGAAACCTAGATGAACAGCTAGTAGTATATATTAAAGAAGTCTGATAAATTTAATTTTTCGCCTGCTACTGTCATATTAATCATTTTCATTGTATCAGCCCACACAAGTCCACCGTTGAACACACAAATAGTGGTCCAGAGATGCCGCTAACTGACGTACTGCGTTTGCCAAGTCACTGGCTTCACCTACCTCGATAGTACTTACCTCACAAGAATCCTTTTGTCCGTTCGCATATCCGGCACAGATGAAAGAGTTCAGGATCTTTTTGGAGTGTCCAGCCGTCTGGAACATCTCCTGACAGGCGCTGTTCTCTATCACTGGCACCTAGAACAAACCAGATTGTCAGTTAAGAATAAAATATATAAAACGATAAACAAGGAAGAAAGCGTGGTTGGTACCGACCAACCACAGTGTTGTTACCAAACGTGGTAAGAAATAAAAGACGAGAGTATTGAGAAGGCGAACATCTGTTCTTTACAGTTAACACATTCAGAAAGAATAGAATATTTAATTTAAACATAAATCTATCCGCGGCTTTGCACGCCCTTTTCAAGCAGCCTAATGAATAGCCCGAGATATTTTTTACATAACTGCCAAATTTTCATAAGATCTGTTCAGCTGTATATGCGTGAAAAGGTAACAAGCAGAAGAGTTACTTTTGCTTTTATAATATGAGTATAGATTTGAGCTGAACTAGTTACCTATGATAACTTAAACTATGATGGAAGCAGTTTCTCCCGTACGATATTGTGACATGATATCGTGAAAGCTTCTGACTTTCTGTGACTTTGGCAGTGACGCAAAACCGCCCTGGAGGCAGTAGGGCGCTACCTTTTCTTATGAAATCGATACACGAGTACAATGCACAACTGTTCGCACTGACTCCTGTTTGACTACTGCGCGTGGCAGTCGCTGCCCGGGTCGCGGACGCTACTATTCAAAAGCTTCTAGCAGCCGCCGTACAGCAGTGACAATGGCTCGCGGCCGACGTACCACCACCGCCGATATACGAATGCAACCTTTAGTCTACATATGAACAGTTCTGACCTGCAGAGGTCAGTTTTCTTTAAATTGTGATGTGGCTCCTTTGAAAAATTCAAAGCAACTCGCTTTGACTCTATTTATTATGTCTTCCTTTAGTTCTATTCTTACCTGAACCTCCTGCAGCACTGCTGGTACTCCACCACCGTACTTCAGCCGCCCCCAGCCGGTGACGGTGGCCATGCGTCCCGTGTAGTCGGTTTCATCGGGCGGCATGCAGATTGGCACTGGAATACAGAACATGGTCGTTAGGCTAGGTATCGATAAATAAAATACTCTTAAAACCATATCTATATATCAGACTTCAGATTTCTAAAACTATATTCTAGAGGCAGAATACATAGTATAAAATGAAGTCGCTTCCGCTGTCTTCAACAGATTTTAATGCAGTTTTCAGCAATATATAGATAGAGTGATTCAAGGGGAAGGTTTATAAACCATTTTAAACATAGATTTTCAGGCGGGCGAAGCCGCGGGGCGAATCTAGTAACAAATATAAGAAGAAACTTCCGCATCTACAAAGCAAACTAAGTGGAAACATCTGCAGCCTTCATATTGTTTGTTATTCTCAACACTCAATAATGAACAAAAGGTTCTTACCAATATGAGCATCAAATTTGATCGGCGACTCCAGTTCCAGCAGAGCGAGATCATTCTCGAAGGTCGCCGCGTCGTACTCTCTGTGCACGATCACTCGTCTCACATTCCTTGTAACAGGCGTCTTTGGTTCCTTATCGCCTGATATGTCGTTCTCACCGAATACTGCGACTAGGGATGCTAGGAATCTGCAAGTTGACAATACTGTTATGAACAAATGATTATAGCATATCAAGGGAGACCTGCGAAAGACTGTAGGCAGATGCTGGATGCGGCAAGCTGAAGACAGGGCGCTATAGCACTTATTAGGAGGCCTATGTCCAGCAGTAGACTATTAAAGGTTGATGATGTAGGGAGGCATAGGTTGAAGATGAAGGGAGGCCTATGTTCAGATGAGAAGGAGCATAGGCTGGCGATGATGATGTTTTCAAATACTTTAAGCATTCGATGACAATGCGACGACGACAAATGACTCACACTGACAGCAAAACTTCTTATCGGCTATCGAAATTACCTAATTGTACGTGAACGTGAACCTAGCAAATAGAAAATCCTGTTATTTTTATTAACCCGTGACCAATCCCCTGAAATTATTACGCCCACCGATAAAATTTATCGCTATAGGCCGTCGCCATTCAACATCATCCAAACCTAATGTTAATTCTAAGCCCTAACGGTCCTTTCTCATTAAATCATTACTACTTACGAATCAGGAAGTACCTTCGTAAACCTCTTACTGCCTAGACAAGACGAGACACATCATTGACTTGCAAAATTGACAATTACACTTAATGCAAACTGGTATGGCTATTTCCAGATATTTTTATTAACAAGCTGAAGACTGGGCGCTGGCAGTCTTTCAGAGTCGTTCGTCAACTCACACCATGAATCTTGTCCCAACTGGTGTGAGCAGAGTCCTCACTCTGTAGACTCCATGGGTTGGGATCCTGTTGAATGACTGCTCCAAATAATAATATTCTGTAATTCTGTCTAATTTTAATTTAATTATATATATATTTTTATTTTTTTTATTTTTGTAATTAAAATTTGTATGTGTGTGGACAATGTCTGAATAAAGAAACTTTTTATTTTATTTATTTCGCGCTCATAAGGCGCCTGTGTCAAGCAGTGAACTAATATAGGCTGATAAAGGCTAAAAAAAGCATCAGCCTGTAGACTTCCAATGCAAAGGCCTCCCCAAAACGACGCCACGAAAAGCGGTCCTGAGCATCACTAGTATAAAACAAAGTTGCTTCTCGCTCTCTGTCTGTCCTTTTATGTATGCTTAGATCTTTAAAACTACGTAACGGATTTTGATGCGGTTTTTTTAATAGGTAGAGTGATTCAAGGGAAAGGGCGAAGTTGCGCAGCTGGTATTGAATAAATAAATATTATTATAAGTAACTCACCCAGGTTGACAATGAGCAGCTGTGGTGACGAACCGGTTCGTGATCAGCACTCCTCCACATTTGTTCTTCGTGAAGAGTCCCAGCCAGGTTGACTCACGTACCAGCACCTGCCAGGGCCACTCGCCGAACTTTGCGTTCTTCCCGCCGACAATTCGGCCGGTTTTCGATAGAGGTTTTACGCCGCACACTGGAATTTAGAAAAGGTTGTATACAATCAAAACGTCCTATTTATATGTGCCAGCTCTAACTTCCTTTAATTGGGGGGTACATCTATGTGGGCAATTACCTATAACTATTATTGTGTGCAATCATACTGCTCATACTTATTTTCTTACCATGTAATGTGTTATGTATAGTGTCAAATAAATGTATTTTCTTTCTTTCTTTCTTCTTTCTTTCATACTTTCGTGAACAATATGGCATTTTAAAATACTTCTTAACAAAAACCTGCAAAGTCCACTCGTCCGGCTCAAACTGTGTTCAGATGTACACTGAGTTCAAGTGAGTGAGCTCACTCACGCCGCGTGGCCACAAGGACGCGAGGTCTGACCATGGTAAGGGCACATCTAACTATTTAAATCTTTGCCATCAACCTGTAAAACTGTTTACACTAATTCAATCGTGATGGGTGAGGCCTATGTCCAGCAGTGGACTAATATAGGCTGTTGATGATGATGATGAATCATGATGCAGCCTTCAAAAATAATGCTAATAACAAGTGGGAAAAATTTGTTTTTGACAATACTTACGGTTCTTATCATTGTAGTCAATATTCTGGTCGACGAAGTTCTCCGTGGTGACCTCGTCTTGTAGCTCCGTGGTCGACGTGGTCGGAGCTTGCGTGGTCGTGGTCGCTCGTCGGGTCGGCTTCGTCCGCTTTGTTGTTAGAATCTGAAAATATGGAAACGGGAAACATTTTATATATACTCGTAGAACATCTACATCCATCGTGATGATTAAAATACAGGCTGTCATTTTGTATAGGTTCTGGTTGGACTCTTTTCTGCCAGTGTCAAGTTATGATAATAATTGTAAATTTTCACCAAAGCCGTAGTTCGTAATCTAGCAGGGTGTACCACGTGCAGGTTAGGCTGGCTTGGGAGACGAGATGTTGGAGTCCCCCTTACACCCACATTTTGTATCAAATAAATAATTGAATTGTGAATATTGCATGTGTGATGTGTACATATTGCAACTCAGTTCTAAGTACGTTGCAATTTTCAGACTGCCTTGCAAGGCTGCTTGCCTTATCAGGATCCAGCCAATTACATTTAAAGTACAAAATATACTTTTAAAGATATAAGCTTTTCCATTTTTGCATTTACACAAACAGTCAAAATTAATCTACTCCAAAAATATGCTTAGTTTAGTTTGTCTTACCGGTTTCCTCGTCGTTACAACCGTAGTGGTGGGGGGTACTGTCGTGGTGGTCGTCCTCCGCGCCGCCGTCGTCAATCTAGTCGGCTTCTTCGTCGTCTTCACCGTCGGCTTTCTCGTCGTCGGTGTCAACTTCACTGGCTTTCTTGTCGTCAACGGCTTTTTTGTCGTCGCCACTGTCTTCTTAGGCTTGACTGTGGTTGTTCTAACCACTGTTGCGTTCTGCTTCTTGTCTAGGATAACTATGTCGTGTAGTTCTTGGAAGGTGCCTTGCAAACTGCCGACAATTTTACTAACGAACGCACTCATTTTGTCATTGAGCTTGTCGTCTTCATGCCATGTGGGTGTTGTGAATTCTAGTTCGTGGATAAGATCTAGGTCACTGAGTTCATTATCGGAGAAAGTGCTGGTGTTGTATAGTGCTGGATTAGAGCCTGATGCGTTAAGCATAGGGTTTCTTACAGGTGGGAAGTTGATGAGGTCGTCTGGAGATGTTTGCTGTTCAGGCTTGAAGGTCGTTGGGGAGTATTCGTTAAAATCGAAGGAGGGGGAAGTATAAGTAGCAGCGGTCGTGCTAGAAACAGGTCTGATAGAAATAGAATCTGGTCTGATGGATATTACGGTAGCCGGTCTTGATGTTGAAGTCACAGGAGGTCGCGTAGATGCCTTGATTGGGTATGGAGTAGTATTCGGAGGTGGTTTAGGTGTAATAACAACAGTTGGTGATGATGGTTGTTCGTATGAAGGAGGTTTGTTCATGTAGATATTGTTTGTCGAAGCGATATTGTTATTCACTGTTATAGTCGCAGGTTTCTTGAAAGGTTCTTGTGATATCTCTATAAATTGAGTGTCATCGGTGGGTTTTTGTGTTTGGAATCCGTTGATGACTATTACAGTTGGAGTGGCACTTGAGAAGGTATCTGATGATGTATCGTAATTTTCATAAGACGCTGGTGGTGTGACTGGTCTTCTCGTAAGCGGTGACCCAGTAATGTAACTGGTAGATGGTGGTTTGCGTGTGGTTACTGTAGGTTTCTCCGTTGTACTTGAACTAACATAACTGAAAGTAGTCACTGAGTCTGTAAACTCACTAGGGTCTGTAGGGTACTTGTTAAAATTGTCTATAGCTTGACTAGTTGACTGACTAGGACTTGGCGATGAGTACTCCATGGTATTCGAAGACGTAACATATTCGTAGGGTGGTTTTTGCGATGATACGTAAGGCTTTAGCGTTGATGGTTTCAAATAAATTGTTGCAGGTTTCTTTGTAGTCGATGGTTTTCTTGTTGATAATGATGTTGGTTTCAAGGTGACATAATGTCCTGTAGATGGTTTTGCGTAGTAACTTGAAGACTGTGTGACGTAGTGACTTGAAGGATAATAGCTAGAGCTGTATAGCGTACTATGGGTGTAAGGTGAAGGCGATGATTTAGTTTCCGCTGCATCGTACCCTGGTGACGTCACGTCCTCTTTTACATTAACGGAGCTGTCATTCAGCATTTGTATAATAGAATGTACTGATGATGCTTCCTCTTCCCTTGTTACTGTTGAAACCATGACATAATTCTCTGTAGTTGCTTTCACTGGTTTGGGCTTGAACACTGGTCTCACTGGGTAATGTGTAGATACAGTCTTTTGCGTTGACGATGTAGTACTAGGTGCAATAGTTGGCTTAGTTTGCATTGATGAAATCTGGACGTTAAAATCTGAGGGCCTCGCAACATTATCTACTATTGTTCCGTTTGGATTAACAAGAATCGTATCTGCACTAACGTGGTTAATTGTACTAAAGTTGTATTCAGGTTTTGGCTTATAACTGTTGTCTTTAGGCGGCGAGCTGAGTAGTGTATTAGCTATTTGGTTGACGCCTTCGTTGATGATTTCAGCTTCCGTGCTTAGGTCTTCTGGCTTGTTGGTCGATGAGTATGCAGGCTTGTAGCCAGGAGTGACGATGGGTTTGAAGCTGTTATGCCAGTCGTTGAGCTGATCTGCGTCGTAATCTGCAAGTTCGGACTCTGGGTCAGGGTAGTCAAGGTAGCTGGTCATGACAACTCCTGGGCCTTTGGGAATGTGTGATTGGCTGTCGTATTTGAGTTGGCAACACGCACCGAAGAGGAAACCGTCCATGCAAGTGCCGACGACCTGAAATAGATGAGACAAGAGTTTAACACTTTGAGTGCTGAAATCACACGGTATGTGTTTTTACAAGTGACTAATATGCGTAAATCCACACTAGCGCAGCGGCTGAGAAAATACAGATCTTTGTGACTCAGCGCAGCCGTAATATTTTTCGAACGAAACGCATGTGCGGCGCAAAACAACCGCTGTGTAGAGCGGCAGCACGAATTTTTTAGGTTAAAAAAAGATCGCAGTCGTCGAAAAAAAATCGCAGTCAAAGTGTTAATAGAGATGTATGTATATGTTGTTTTAATTTATCGTGATGAAAGCCACAATACACATCATCATCATCAATCAACCTATAATATGAAATGAAATGAAAGTTTATTTCTTTAGGCTGGAAAACACTAGTAAATCAAAATACTCCTTACCTCACCCCCCCTCGACGTACACTCGTGGTTGAACATACATATAGTGTTCCCCCGGTTGTACTTGGCAGCTCGCGACGCTTTGCAGTAAGAAGGAGTTATTCTGTAACCACCGAAGAGTTTTCTTGAATCTGAAAAAGAAAGAGTTGATATATTAGATATATGTATGTTTATGTAGATAAATAGACAATTATTTATTACACTTAAAAATACAACAAACAAGATAAAAAAATACAAACTATGGGACAATTTAGCGGTCTTATCGCTCAAGAGCGAAAACCGCCATATTGTCAGAAAAAGTAAAAAAGATCTCTACCAGACAACCGTTGATGTATAGAATGGTTAGATCGAAGATGAGGATCTGTGTGCATTATTTGGTATGTAGCAAAACAAATTACAGCATTAAATTTATAAGATGTACAACATACTCGTAGTATTCAGTCTAATAGTGAAGAGGTTAACTTTGTCTGTTCGTAATCGTTCATATATGGAGTTATTACAATCTACGGACACCCGGAACTGATATCTGAAAATCGTGCAAACGTTTTTATCCCGAGGCGGACAAAGTAAAAAAAGGAAGAAAACATGTTGATGACACAAAGAAGCCTTGCTTAGCTTGGGGCTAGATAATGCTGTGTGAATTGTCCAGCCTTTTTTTTGTTGCTAACTAGTAGGACTCATCAGACCACTGGATCTGTAAGTACGCTAGTTTGCGGTTACATTAAAATCCATAAAAAACCGTTGTTATATATATATAAATGCAACATCATTTTTGACATCATACAAAGAATTTAACTAGTAATTGGTATTATTGACGTCCGATGTGGCGCGGTGGGCGAAGGTCCGCCTGCGACGCAGGAGGTTGCGGGTTCGATTCCTTTCTTTTCTTAGGCACTACCGCTTGGCACTACTAGTAGAGTCAAGGGAAATTTGATTCCCGCCTCGGAACAATTGTGTGTACGATCTGCAGATATTTGTTCCGGGTGTTCTGGTCGTTTTCTATGTATAATAAAAAATATCTATCTATTTAATGTATTGTATTATGTATATCAGTTATCTAGTACCCATAACACAAGCTCTGCTTACCGTTGGGCTAGATAATGCTGTGTGAATTGTCCAGCATTTTTTTTTATTACATTAAATAATCACACACACACACACACACACACACACACACACCCTCACACACACACACAGACACATACGTTAGTAATCAAACAGCATTTTTATTATTATTTTTAACTACTGAAATATAAGACTTTTAGTTCTCTAAGGTGCTAGATAACAGAGGTCGTCAATCAATAGTAAGCAGGCTGGTTCAAAAAGGCCCATTACATTAAAGTAGTAACAATTTTGTTCATTTTCTGCCACATATAACATTATGACATGGTTTCCAATGAAACTTGCGTTAATTTTCGTAATTTTCTCGAGAGAAAACTTATTTTCTCTCAATTTCTCTAAAATTATTATTATTGCTAGAGTTAACTAGTTATTTTATAGTTAAGTAGCGTTAGTTTTAGAGCGCAAGTCATCTAAGAATCACACTTATATTATTAATGCGAAAGATTGGATGTTTGTTACTTCTTTACGCACAATTAAACTACTGCATTTTTTCATTTAGGTATTTAGGCCTGGAGAAAGCTCTAAGTTTTACTAGCGACAGCTGCGCGACCCGGTAAATGTCCCAAGCGACGTCGGGCGACTTAGCGCGGGACACGTGAATTTCGTGTCGAGCGACAGAGTCGCAGAACAAATGTCCCCTAGTGAAAAGGCGGCTTTAGTCTTGTAGTTGCAGAGATTTCTTGATGAGTCAGTGAGCCTTATCTCTTTTATGATAATAGATAATGTTCTAAAGTACAGGCACTACATAGAATAAAACAAAGTAGCTTCCAGCTGTCTACCTGTCCCTATGTATGCGTAGATCTTTAAAACTATGAAACCGATTTTGATCCAGTTTTTTTTATAGATAGAGTGATTCAAAAGGTTTATAAACCATTTGACACAAAGATATCCACGCGAGCGAAGCCGCGGGGTGCAATTAGTCGGCATTAAGATGTATAACTTCAGTATTACCTTGTCGTATTAAAGAGTACTCACTCAGAAATGAAACTATGTCGTTAAGTAAGTCAATTTTAATGTGAAAAGGTATTAAAGAGTGGTAATTGAGTACTAATAATTGATAATGTATTGCTATCGGTATGACTTGAGTCATAGCTCAGTTGAAGAGAGTTTAAACGACTGCTTTGGCATAGCGGATGGCCAGTTTAAACGGTAGGCCTTTGAGCTCTGGCCAAAGTTTGCAATGTCGTTTCATATAATATTTTATTGCACTAGTATCTACCTATGTATAAGGCGAAAGTTTTTATATTCTCCTTCATACTCAAACTGCTGATTGGATTGGGATGAAATTTGGTACAAGGATAGCCTATATTCTGGATTATAAAAAAAATGCTGTGACAAACAGACATCACTACATAGTATAAAACTAAGTTGCTTCCCGCTGTCTGTCTGTCCCTATGTATGTATCATCTTTAAAACTACCCAAAGGATTTTGATGCGGTTTTTTTTAAATAGATAGTGATATATGAGGACGGTTTATAAACCATTTGACACATAGATTTCCACGCGGGCGAAGTCGCGGGGCGCAGCTTGTACTATATATTATTATATAGGTATATAATATATTGTTCTCTTAGTATTTTGTCTCACTCTAGAGTATGGAAACCCAGAGTAAAAGCTTGCTGTGACAAACCGACAGACACTATATCCAAAACAAGGTTTCCATTCATTTGGCAACGAAAAAACTTTGCTCCGCTCTCGATGCCAAGATTCGAAAGCGCATACCCCAGAACCATTCCGCCAATAACATCACTATGCAGCGAGCGTCCGTCCTAGTTTCTACGCATCCTTTTCGGCCTTGAATGTATTTAAAAAGAAAGTAAAGGTACGTCCTGTCTATAAAAACGCAAATGTGACATCAAAACATACATTTCGAATTCTAGATTTTAATCTAAGAAACTAAAAGAAAAAGAAAAGAAAGAAAATATTTTTATTAACCTTAAAACACAACAAACTGAAAACTACGCAAATGAATACTAGATATCTTATAAATTATTGTGCGTAGCAGTGTTCATGGGAAAAATGGCCTTCAGCAGGCCTTTAGTCAGGCCTATGTGTCCAGCGCTGATTGTCAGTGAAGACCAGAGGGATCGTGTCACGTCACGGTCGTCAACTATGAATCTTTATTAACAAAGAAAGTTAAATAATAGTAACAAATTAGAACTAGTATTGACAATTGAAACAATTGAGCTATGTACAGACTATTGTAAAAAATCTACAGGTAGCTCAACTGATCCATATTAGCACCAGTCGGCGCGCGTCCCCGCGACACTAGCTGCATTGCCCCGCTGTATGACAATGCTGATGCGCTGCGCCAGATAGTCACCAGCTCTCGGGGCACGCGTCGTATAGACCAGACGCTCAGATAGTTTTTAATCTAAGTGTATCTAAAAGTTCTAGATTTTTTATTTGAACTCTTAGCCGAATTTTGGCTACGGCTATAAGTCTCAAGGGAACCCATGTATGCGCACGACATTTATAGTGCACAAGTGTGTGGGCAAACAAAGATGCACTCTCAATTCTCTCACTCTCACGAGAGATGTATTTGAGTCTTAAAAGATATTTTTTTCATTGTCGAACCAAAACTGGAAGATGAAATAGAAAGAGAGAAAAAATATAGAAGTATAGAAAGATTATTTATATTTAATGAAAAATTACATATTTATTTGTTTAGAACACATGTTACGTTTCAACGTCCCTTGAGTTGAAATGTGTTCTAAGTCGAAAGGGGTTGATTCTGGACCCCCAGAGGGATCAACTTTTGTTTTACGATTATTTGAAAAATATTAAAATCTTTTCATTTTTTCATAATTCCTTACGCATTTCTTTACGCATGCATATCGGCTCAATACACATTTAATCCACGAGCAGAAAGCTTTCAACTTTTACCGCCATTTAAAAATTCGTCACAAATAAAATCGAAACCATGTTACGTGCGTTTAAATATAATAACAATTTCTATTACATCAAATTCGTAATCGGTGAAAGTGAGATCGACTGTTATTAAGGACAGAGGCTGCTAAAGCGTGGCTTAACAATATGGTTTTGTTCTGACACCATATTTCGTAAGCCACACTTTAATCTTTAATCTACACAAATCAATTGCTATAGAACTTTTGAAACTATCATGGTGACACTCATCATTATCATCAGCCTATAGCAGTCCACTGCTGGACATAGGCCTCCCCCAATGAGCGCCATAGCGCCCTGTCTTCAGCTTGCCGCATGCAACATCTACCTGTAGTCTTTCCCAGGTCGTCATCCCACATGGTCGGCGGGCGTCCTACACTACGTTTACCGAGTCGTGGTCTCCACTCAAGAACACGTTTGCCCCAGCGGCCGTCGGTTCTTCGCGAGATATGGCCAGCCCACTGCCACTTCAGCTTGCTAATTCTTAGAGCTATGTCGATTACTTTGGTTCTCTGTCGAATGTATTCGTTACGAATACATTCATTCATTCATCCTTCAGAGAAACACCGAGCATAGCTCTTTCCATAGCTCGCTGAGCAAGTTTGAACTTGTGGACACGGTCACACTAAAGTTATTTAAAACGGGATATTTACCATGATTTGATTTTTGAGTTTTCCAATATTTCGGTACAGTTCCATGCTCAAAAATCAAATCATGGTAAATATCCCGTTTTAAATGACTTGAAATCAATAGCTGTTCGTTAGTCTCGCTAAAACTGGAGAACGTCTGGGCCGATTTAGCTGATTTTGGTTTTGTTTGTCGTAGTCCAGGGAAGGATTAAGCGGTGAGAAAATATGGTGAAATTGCGCAGAAATTTCCACGTGGCGAGGCCGCGGGGTGCAGCTGGTATTATATGTTGGAAAAGTCTAAACACACAATTACTAAACAAAACTAACAAAATAATCTACATCGTAGACTACAATCTACATAGTAGAAAAGAAAGTGTTGATTATTTTCATTTCAATTATTGTTACATTTGCAAAGAAGAAAACAAACATAAAATCACTAGCTAATATTAAGGACAAATTATCATAATTACGTATATATGTACATATGTTGGGAAAGTTATTGCGATTTTCAACAAGAATGTAAATCAAGTAAAACCAAAGACTGTGTTCTAACACCGCAGATCATGTCTTGTACACTAATGTACGTAGTACATGGCCATAGAATACCTATGTTAAAGCTACAGCTAACTAAATATAACTAGCAAGTACATAAGTAACATAAAATAAGTAAGCTCTGACTAGGATAGGTACCTCTTGGACGATGTCCACCACGAACTCCAAGTACCCGTGTTGTTCCTGGATAAAAACCATTAAAATGTACATATTTTCGCAAATTTCTGCGTCAATTCTGAATCAATTTAAGGCGGTACCCATAGGTACAGTTAGCGCCGTCACCTATTTGATCTTATTACGTTGAAGAGAGGAAATTTCGAAAATGTAATAGGGTGAAAATAGAGTTTGGTGGCCACCAAGGGCAACTTCGTACCTTCGTACCTTCGCCTAAATTATAAGAAAAACTAAAGAGAAGTTTGTTAAGAGAACTCTAGTGTCTAGCTAGCCTATGTTAGGATTTAAGATGCTATCTATATATAAACTGTAACAAATTTGTATCAATAAATAAATATATCTATACAATATAAAACTATTACAGAATAAATAAAAAAAAATGTTTATTTCGAGCATACAAAGATACAGGCATTAAAAAAAGTAATTTTTTTTATACATATTTCCTTTGCTCAACGTAACAAAAAATATAAAAGGTGGCGGCACTAGTGAGGATATACCGCTACATAGAGACTTCCCATATAAACATTTCTACCGAGGTATTTGTCCCACAAAACTAATAATAATAAGTATAAATACTATTTTTTTAGAATTTATAGTCAGTTTTTAGTTTTGTCGAAACAATAAATAAAAATATAAAAATGAATCCCTATTTCCCTTGGTCACGGCATCACGCGTGACCGATTTCGCTAATTCTTTTTTTGTTGTCTTTGTTATTGTCAGGAGAAGGTTCTTATGAAAAAATTTAGAAAATTGCGCGGAAAATTAGAAAATTTAAGAATATTAACCACCATATTAAATTATTTCTAATGTAACCATAGCGCTTTTACAATTCAAACTTCTTTGATGTAACCTTATGGCGTTTGACATAACATTGACAGAATGCTCAATGACAGGACAACGTCTGTCGCGGGTCCGCTAGTTCTTTATAAATTATACATCTAAGCATGGATTAGTGGACATCATGCTTAAAAACAATCGCGTAAATAAAGCGTTAAACTGTTATTCGCAGAAATTGTCTCAAAATGCCGTTTTTGGCGTAGCGGAAAACAAGTTAACTTTCACTTTCATTATGTCATGTTGGTTTCTATAGGCGTAAAGCACGCGGAGTCGGGTGAAACAGAACATTTTAGAGATAAATATTATTTAGTACTATTTAACGGGTATTTTCGTTCGTTTATACCTACACTAGCTGTTCCCCGAGGTTTCACCCGCGTTAAACTCTATTTTTTAATTGGTTCATTTTTTTCTATATTTAATCGTTATCAAAAGTAGCCAATGAGTGCCCTAAACTATACGTAACAAAGATATAAGTGTATATAGATAAAATAAAAGTGTATATAGATAAGATATAAGTGTATATAGATAAAATAAAAGTGTATAATATACCCAAATAATAAAAGCGCTTCGGAATGGTTCGAGAAAAGTGTTCGCGATGGTGGAATAGTACTCGACTTGGCAGGGTCACTTTCATGGCTCCTAATAAGTGATTCACTAAAAATAATTTTATTTATAACTTCAATTACACAGTTAGGGAATTTTTCACAGCTAAATGCTTATCAACTTTATAGAAATACAAAAACATACAAATTTATTTATTTGCCATTTCAGTTATATATGTACATATTAAGTATGTACATATTACTGGCGGCCCCGGCACAAATGCTATAATGAGGTTTATAGTTAAGTAGGTACTGACTTTTTAACGCTCTGTATCAGAAGGTCTATCAAGGAAAATGACGTAGTTTGCAGAACGTCGGCATATTAAAACGTCTATATGGTGGCAATGTCTTGAGCGGCAAAACGACTTACTAGTAAAACGTCCAAAATTAAACCTTCTATAGAGCATTAAATCGCAGGTCATGCGCTCTACATAATACTCCACGCACGTGAACCTGGGGTCCAATTCTGCCAGCCAATGGCTTTACTACAACAATATAAATGAGTAGAAAAGAAGAGTTGATTTTTATCTTTATACGGGCGAAAGAAAACTTTCATTTAATTCAGATGTTCGCTTAGATACCTACATGAATAATGTAAATGTGGGACCTAGTTTTGAACAAACTTTTATTTTTGAGTACCTAATGTTAGTTTGCTTTAATTTGGCGTCCCGCGAATTAGGCCTAGCCTAGTGCGGAGTTGATAGAAAATCTATGTTTTCACATAAAAAAAACGTAATTTTAGGTAACACTTATGAAAAAATGGAAAAGACTAATAAATTAATTTGTATTTTTTTACGATTTGCAGTGAAAAATTTTTTTATGTCTAAAAAATTACTTATGGGTAAATATATTATTTATTTAGAAGTGTGGATGTTTGTAAAGCGATCGGTTAGCAGCATATTATATTTGTGCTCTGATTTGTTAAACTTTTTGTATCACCTTTATAATTATTATTAATTAGATTTATATTCTTATTATTTTTGTTTATTTGCTCTGTATCAGTATCAGTTTCTTTAAATCTGAACCTTTAGTTACCTATGTAAACAGGCTTCCTGCAACACAGGCTTGCCTCGTGCGGGGGCCGCCAGTAATGTGTACATATGTATTTAAGTGCAATGGCAAATAAATAATTTGTATTTTTTTTGTATATTATTTTGTGCCAAGAATTGGTTTTATAATGTTGGCGAACTTGAAATAAATAGATACCATGTCAGGGAAGGTCATACTGTAAGAAAACTCTTTGTTAGGGTTAAGCTCGCCTATGTATGTACCTACATATCTTTTTTAGTTAAGTTTTTTGTGTACAATAAAGAATTACAGGAAGGTCATCTTTCCATAGATAGTACAGTTCCTACCACATGTTTCTATACTACAAGAGTCGTGTGTACGGAAACCGTGCCGCAAACTAAACAGAGCGGAAAAGAAACGCATATTTGCAGCCAACTGATAATCTGAGTGCTCGTGTATCGATAGGTGAGTTTGCGATCATGGCTTTTTTCGATAAGTTTCAATTTAAATATCGGGAAAACACGATTCTCTTCTTAATTACCGATAGTGGAACAATAAGGCTTCCCTAGTTCCCTAGCTTCTCCAAAGTTTTCAACGAGTGCGTCCTTCCTACACGTTATGACCCACGGAGCTGAGACGTGGACACTCACGATAGGGCTGCTCCACCAGTTCAAAGTCGCTCAGCGAGCTATGGAAAGAGCTATGCTCGGAGCTTCTCTGAAGAATAGGATTCGTGACGAATACATCCGACAGAGAACCAAAGTTATCGGCATAGCTCTGAGAATTGACAAATGAGCGTTGAGGCGGATGCTGGATACGTCAAGCTGAAGACAGCACCCTGTCTTCAGCTTGACGCATCCAGCATCTGCCTGCAGTCTTTCGCAGGTTGTCAAACTAACTACAGTAATACTAGTTGTTACTTATCGTTTTGTTCAAAGATTCCTTAGAACATTTTGGAACCAAATTCCGACAACAATTTTTTCACTAAAAATAATAGCGAAGTCCGTGAACTAATAGTTAAACATTTCTAGCATAACAAGATTACAATTAAAATCATTTAAAACGGGACATTTACCATAATTTGATTTTATTTAGTTATTCCGTGATCATGGCGCAATGCGCATGAAATTGTGCCGAAATATTTAATAACTCAAAGAACAAATCATGGTAAATATCCTGTTTTAAATGACTTTAGTGTTAATAACCAGATTTAACTTTACAATTATTTTGTCAGTTTTGAAATACGCCACTACGTATACTATGTTACGCCAAATATCACCGATCAGTCGGCTTATAGTTGCTACGTTGACTGACCTTCTGGGAGGTCTTTGTGATGAAAACTCCCTTTGAGAAGTTTCATTCTGATGGCAGCTAAATCTGAAACCAGTAGGTAAAGGAAGAACCTACTTTAGAATTTTACAATTTGCATAATAGTTTTACAATATACCTAACATTTTAATTAGAAATGTTTCTACGATTAGGTGGCAGAATCTTGCGATCGAAAATATAATGTACTGACTGCAAATTACCTGATTGACAAACAATAAATACATTATTTATATTTATTTGAAGAAAAACCAGAGGTTTATAAATAACAGACTAATAAATTGATTAATACTAAAAAGCTTATTGAGATTGAGATCAATCCAACTATAAAACTTTTGAAACTATCATAGTTATTAACACTAAAGTCATTTAAAACGGGATATTTACCATGATTAGATTTTTGAGTTATCCAATATTTCGGCACAGTTTCATGCGCCATGATCACGGAATAGCTGAAGGCACTGCGACTGCGAGTAAGTTTTTATGGGCAGACATACCGATCTACCCTCATTTTTTGTCTTTTGCTACGAAACAATCAACTATCCTATCTATCAATGGTAGTCTGGTAGAGATTGCTCTTGAGCGATAAGACCGCCAAATTGTCACATATTCTGTATTTTTTTTATAATTTTGTGTTATTTTTATGTTTGCAATATAATAATTATCTATCTATTGAAGGTTTTCACGGATAGGTGATGGATGACCTAATGCATAATTTATTTATGGTTTGTCAATCATTGAGGGATCGATTAAGGGGTCGATTCTTACACCGCGACCGGCACGGCCCATTCAAAACATTCAAAGTCAAAGTCAAAAATCATTTATTTCTTTAGGCTTACAAAATAAGCACTTAGACAAGTCATATTTTATACATTAAATTATTATCAAATAAAATTACTTTACTTCAATTTTTTGTCCACTAGTGGAAGAAGTGAAAAAGAATTACGAAACATAACCAACCTGCTCTTAGCCGACCCATGCTCAGAAAGTGGAACCAAACAATTTGACTCAGAGAGTGAACTTGAGCTATTATGTTATTTGAACAAACTGTATGCATTAACGTCTTCTAATACTATTATTTGTTTAAAACGGGATATTTACCATGATTTGATTTTTGAGTTATCCAATATATCCGTGATCATGGCGCATGAAACTGTGCCGAAATATTGGATAACTCAAAAATCAAATCATGGTAAATATCCCGTTTTAAATGACTTTAGTATTAATAACCATGATAGTTTCAAAAGTTTTAACTTTACAATTATTTTAACAGTTTTGAAGAACGCCGCTACGAATGCTATGTTACGCCAAATGGAACTAGTCAGTCGGTTTATACATAGACTACGCTGACTGACCTTCTGGGCGGTCTTTGTGATGAAAACGCTCTTTGAGTTGTTTCTTACGGAGAGCAGCTGAATCTGAAACCGGAAGTAAAAGATCTACTTTACTAATACTTGTACTTAGAATAATTTTAAAGACGACCGATGTGGCGCGGTGGGCGAAGGTCCGCCTGCGACGCAGGAGGTTGCGGGTTCGATTCCCGCCTCGGAACAAATGTGTGTACGATCTGCAGATATTTTTTCCGGGTGTTCTGGTCGTTTTCTATGTATAATAAAAAATATCTATCTATGTAACATATAGTATTATGTATATCAGTTATCTAGTACCCATAACACAAGCTCTGCTTACCTTGGGGCTAGCTAGATAATGCTGTGTGAATTGTCCAGCATTATGTCTCTCATTTAGGTACCATGATCACGGACCAAAGGACCGGGTCCTTTGGAAGGCTTGCGTGGGGCCGAAGCCAACAGCACAGAGGCCCTTTATTATTATGAATTTTTACAAAATACCTAAAAAAAATGTTGTTATATTTTCGCTTACGTTTCTTTCGCGTTACTGCGATCTTGGTCATGGGGCGACCGCTGTAACGCTATAGAAACGTAGGGCAAAATGAAGCAAAATATAAGCGATAAATGCCCGATACTCATATTTAATAGTTTAAAATTACTTAAGTTCACTTTATTAAATATAATATTAAGTTAGTTAACTAGAATTTTTAATCAAACTAGTTCTAAACTGAAATTAGAATTAAATAAGGTATACTAAAAACTACACGAAACACGTACAAAGCCGTCGAAAGAAGCTAGTTAATATATCAAGCTACCAAAAGAACGTTAGTTTATCTCAATAGGCTTGCTTTACCTCGTGTTGACCGTATGGTCCGGGAGCCAGCGACAGATTTTCATGACTAAGTCCCTCCAAAGCAAAACTTCGTAATATGCATTAAGGATTAATATTATGAACACTCGTGACCGGACACATGGAATAAGGTTCAAATCAGAATTCTGGAATATGCGTGTGATTTTAACCTTATTCCATGGGAATAATGTCGTCATCGCTGCCCAACCCACCCACGGAGTCGCAGCTGACGGTCACGAGTATTCATAATATTAGTCTCTAATGCATTTCACGAATTTTTGCTCGGGAGGAAATAATTGATTTACTTGACTACCTAGAATCACTGCGATAATATTAAATTGTAATATTATATTAATATTTGCACACCTGCATGCGGGTTGAACACATGTGACACCACTCTAGGAATAAGACCTGACTTGTACCTATAATAATGTGTTCAGCAAATAAATGATTTGATTTGACCGTAGTATAATTTAGCTAGATTATTTACTTATTATTTTTAATATTTCGTAATCGCAGGGTCCTGTGATGGTTCTTATTCTGGTCTAGGCAGAATAACAGCGCCTTCTGTTCATAAAAGTTGGCATTATGCTGAGCCTGGACCCATTTACTACTGCAGCACACACTTACTTATTTTACCTACTTACTTACTTGTTCTCCTACTTACTTATTTTGTTATTTAGTTTTTTTCAATGTATTTTTTTATTGTGTAACTAAAACAACTAATATTAAGTATTATGTTTGTAATTTATAATTGTTCATTTATATTGTGTGTATATGTAGTGGCAAATAAATAATATGTCAATGTCTATGACTATGTCTAAAAAAAAATTTGTACCTGGCTCCCGGACCAGTAGCATTGACCATCAGTAATTAGGTACCTTCCGTTATCGTCAGTTACCGTCGTTATCTCGTTATGACGTTGTAAAGATAGTAATTTCGTCTGACGATTGTCTGGGCCTTTAGGCCGGTTTTTAGAACGGGGGACTAGGTTAAAGTAAAAAATGTTTGAGCGTAGTAAACTTGCGTGTGGATATGTTTTATATTGTAGCGAGTGGTTTTTTATCCAACAGCGCAAGAAGGATGGTTACGTTATGCTAAGTGGTGAGCACTACAAATCTATTTTCCATAAAACATTACAATAAAGAAAAAGAAACAAATTAGAAGTATTATTTATAGGTTATCAACGAGTTCTCAGCTATTTTGGCCATATAGCCAGAAGGCAACCTGACAACCTCGAAAAATTAGTGGTAAAGGCCAAGAGGACGGTCACCAACCCGCTGGTCTGATCAAATTAAGGCTATAACGGGACTCACTTTGCCTGCAGCCCTGAGACAGGCCGAAGACAGAGTGGTGTGGAAGCGGTTCATCAGCGTCACCGTGAAAGCCTTCCAGGACGCGCACGACCGCAATGAAGACAACGACAAAAAAGAAGAAGAGCGATTTATAGGTGAACAAAGTTATCCTAATCCTAGTTATCTTCAGGTGGACCACGGAAAGTATAAATGCCCCTGGTACAGAAAGGTGTACTATGTAGGTGCTGTAAGATAAAGATGATTTATTTGTATAAACATATTGTGTTATTAAGATGTGACAAACAGGTAGGTAGGTATTAAACATGTTTTACCGATTACTATGTACAAATTAATTGATATGGACATGCAAAGTCTCTGTTACTATAGTATTTTTTTTTATAGAAATCAATCTATCAATCTAGCTAGAGGTAGCACAACCATATCTAATATGTAAGTCCTCAGTGCTTAAGCTATGTTATTTTGAGGTGAAATTAGTATCGTAAAATCCAGCAAAATATAAGCTATAATTAGAATATACGAGTATAATTGCAATGTCTACTATTCTTAAGGTACTGAAATAAATTTTATTACGATATTTTTCACAATAACATAGCTGTTTCCAACCGCTTCGGTGGTACAAAAGAAATAAATCGCCAGAAAATAAAAAGAACCAGTTTTGCGATGGTATTAATCACGCTATAAACTGGTAACCCCATTTAAGGTGAACTGCCAAAATGCCTGTTGAGAGCTGGTCTTGGAGTTGCCAGGAAGTGACCTGGTTGTGGTCTCGGACGCGGCTAAAAGTCGCGAGTTTTGGTCGATTGTGCAACTAACTTTTTTTGTTAGACCGCCGCGCCTCGCCGCCGCTTTCTGGTGTATTAATCCATATTTAATGACTGTCAACTATATTGGATATGCTATTACGTATTAGGAAACCTCTAAAGATATGTGTTTGTGAACGCTTTTAGAGATATACACGGTACAAATATCCTTAAATAAACATCCCATTATTAATGTTATAGGCCTAAGCTGAACAGAATAGGTAACCATTTTATAAGCGCTTTAAAACTTCAACTACTTATTGTTATATACAATATAAATTATACAATACAATACAAATACGCTTTACTGCACATCATACATAGAAAAAACAGTAAAGAACAAACAAACAAAGATACAGATGTACAATGGGCGGCATTATCGCTAAGAGCGATTTCTTCCAGGCAACCTTTGGATGGACACGTAGCTATAGTATAGTTATAGACGGAATTATGTGTATTTACATAATTTTTTTTTTTGTTACGTTATTTTCAATAGGTACATTAAAGATGTAAGTAAATCTAAATCATACAGTTATCTAAAATTGTTTATTACTTTATAATTAATGATTAGGTATATATTACTATTGTAATTCTATCTATGTGGTTATCTATAAAAAACGGTACCTGTAGGACAGTAGCGAATTTCCCACGTAGCGTAACTACCGATCGCTACGGGCCCCGTGCAAGGGTGGGAGTCAAGCCACCCAAACCTGCCTGAGTGCAATAAAATCACTACATAGGTAGTATAAAACAAAGTCGCATCCCGCTGTCTGTCTGCCCCTATGTATGCTTAGATCTTTAAAACTACGCAACGGAATTTGATGCGGTTTTTTAATAGATAGAGTGATTCATGAGGAAGGTTAACACTTTGAGTGCTAAAATCACACGGTATGTGTTTTCTACAAGTGACTAATATGCGTAAATCCACACTAGCGCAGCGGCTGAGAAAATACAGATCTTTGTGACTCAGCACAGCAATATTTTTCGAACGAAACGCATGTGCGGCGCAACACAACCGCTGTGTAGAGCGGTAGCACGAATTTTTAGGTTAAAAAAAAGAACGCAGTCGTCGAAAAAAAATCGCAGTCAAAGTGTTAATAATTATTTGACACAGATTTCCACGCGAGCGAAGCTGCGGGGTGCAGCTAATTAAATATAAAGATTATTTCAAGATTTAGGAGTCAAATCAGAGAATAAGTAAGATTTTACTGATACAGGTCTCGTCGGGCAGGCCGGAAATTTTTTTGAAGCTCGCACGACACCGATTAACAAATATAAAAAAAATTGTGTAAAAGGAGTAGTGTAACGTGCATCAAATATCAACTCATCAAACGATATAGAAGCCAAGCCAAGCGCAAACATATCGAGCCGTCCCTAACTAGATGGCGCTGCTAAAAGTGAACCAGCGCTAGATCGCGCTGACGAGAACGGACGACTTAGAATGACAAGCTTTTGTAAAATTTTGTTCTTCGAGTTCTGTGTCCAATCTCAGGGCCTCCATACCAATTATTTCGGCTATTAGTATTGGCAGTTTTTGGATAGCTAACGAAGAGGTGAGACTCGGATTACTCGGCAACCGATTCGTTTGGCTAAAGTGGGCATCCCATCCACTCGGAACAAACCCCTGTAACCGCGTTCCTCATGTGTAAATAAACCGCGTCTCGGTAAAAAGTTGTGTTGCACTACTACCCCGTCTAGCCCCTCGTTACAGTAAGTAATTAAATGAAATAACATAGAACTTTTTCAAATTAGTATTTTAATCTTCTGTAAACATTTTCTATCGTGGCCTGTTGCAGCGTTGGATCGCGAGGAGTTGAAGGAAAAAAGGGAGGCCATTGCCCAGCATTGGGACAATGATGGCGAATAAATAAATAAATAATAAACATCTTAGCATTTGACAGCATCTTAATCTACAAGGTGAGCAGTAGTTACCCTTGAATACATTTTCTCACAGTGAAGTGGAATAATAATCCAAATTCCAAACGTTGAAAGAGAATTCTGTACTTTTTAAATGAAGTAGCCAGTTTCCCTCCTTAAGGGGTATTTTCAAGGGGGAAAACTGGAATAATACTTTTATATACCAATGCAGTGCAGTAAAACTTTACCAAAACTTATTAGTAAAGACTCGGTTGCATTTAAAGTCGCGTCTTTAAAAACTTCGAATTTTATGGCCTGGGTATTTAGTAACCGATAAAACGATCTCATTATATTTAATGTTGTACTGATATTTGTTATGATAAAAGTACTGTTGTTAGCAGTTCTTAAAAATGAACAGGTTATGGTGAGGATAAATGGTTTGCCATCGCAAAATGCTTTTGATGGACGGTCAACATGAGCAGGTGGTCGATTCGAATGTGAATCATTTGAACTACTTTTGTCTAGTAATTTTTAGTAGGTCACATATTTACGTTGCTTATTAGCTGCATTTTGATAACGAATGAGACACAAAAAACCGGTTAAGTGCGATTCGGACTCGCACACAAAAGGTTCCATACCATTATCTATAAAAACGAGCAACAAAAAAAACAAGTTTGTTGTGTTATATATTATCTGTTTTTTAGTATTTATTGTTATAGTGGCAACGGAAATACATCATCAGTGAAAATTTCAACTATCTCAATATCATGGCTCATGAGATACAGCCTGGTGACAGACGACAGGCAGACGGACAGAAAGCGGTGTCTTAGTAATAGGGAACCGTTTTACCCTTTGGCTATGGAACCATAAAAACCATTCAGCAGCAAAAATAGTACGAGTCACTTACGAATACATATTGATTGCCAGCTGACAGCACAGTAAGAAATGTAAAGAAATATTTATTCAAATCGTAGTTTTAGGGTGCGTAGTGCCCCCCACAATCCTATAATTTGTTGGTGTTAGAGAATTAAAAGAGTTTGGTCAGTTTCAAGGTTTAATCGTGCGTTATGTTGTAAGTAATGTTAATGGTCGCGAGTGTACGCCGTGACGTGTTGCCCAAAGGACAGTTGTTTGCGACTGTCTGTAATTCCGTATTAGATACACCTCATAACGTGAACTGCTGACCCGCGGGAACATATAACTCTGTATGGTATGCAAACCATCATCATCAACCTATGTTAGGCATAGGCCCCCCCAATTAGCGCCATAGCGCCCTGTCTTCATGAAGACAGGGCGCTATGGCGCTGGATACATCTACCTGCAGTCTTTTGCAGGTCGTCATCCCACCTAGTCGGAGGGCGTCCTATACTATAGGCTAATACCTAGAGGTATATTATGACTTGATTAACTTAACTTAATTTAAGTGGGTTGTTGTACATTTGCCACAAAGTAAATTCGTCACATTTTTGTAAACTCCATACATTGAAAGTAAATTCGTCACATGCATAAAAAATATGTGTTAATTCGTCATAGGTAAGTAAAGTTCATCATAAAGTAGGGTTAGCAAGTAAAGTGAATTGTGTTTAGCGCTCGCAATGAATCAAAGGTTTTACCTATTGCCAAAATTAATTATAAATTAACAGGTTATATTACTTATTTAAATATATATATTTTTTATTTAAATATAAGTTTAAATGCAAAAATGTGATTATTACTGTGATTTAATTATATATTTATTTTTTATATAGTTGGAATGTTATGGGCAAATCAGCCACAAAATCGTGATATTATCGAAAATGTAAGGTTTTAAAAAATTAGATAATTACCTTGTATTGTTTTATTTTTAAATTTTCCTATATATTTGCGTTGTTATTGGCAAATCAGCCACTTCTCAACTGTTATGTATAATGAAAGGTAAAATTTTCAAAATCCTGATCATTAAAAATTAATACGTATTAGGTATATGGAATTTATTATAAAATTCCATATACCTAATACGATAATTCCAATTTTATTAATTTTATTATAATTCAATTATTATGTAATTTATTCTTTGATAATAAATGGCTTAATTATTATTATTATTAATTATTATATGGAATTTTATTTAACCCTATCCTACCCTATCTATGAGTGTGAAAACATTTGTTTTGTTCTATTCTACTTATTGTTTGATTTTTCTGCTGTCTCTACGGAAAAATCTATGTGACGAACTTACAACAACCAAAAATAATAAAACAGAAGTGTGGCGAACTTACACATACTTTTTACGAATTTACTTTGTGGCAAATATACAACAACCCTTTTAAGCCAACATCATGCGAATAAAAAGTAAATAAAAAAGAATAAAAAACCATGGTACGATACTATAAATACATATATATGTATATATAGTATCTACATACAATGCAAATATTTATTGTATATACATACAATGCAAATATTTATTGTATATACATACAATGCAAATATTTATTGTATATACATTACAATGCAAACATAATAATAAACTATAAACATTTCATTAGCAACTTCCGGCTATAAATAGTGCTTAGTTTCCTAGTAAAGTTTATTTTATTTCATATATATATTTAAGTAAAAATATACTGATGGAGTGTGTTTGTACTGCTATACTATCGCAAAAAACAATTTAATTGATTGATTGAAGAGCTAAATAATTTAATATCTAAGTTTTCCTTAACACCGGATCAAATCAAGATATAATTTTGGCTTCGGTATATTTAAACATTTGTAACGTAGGTATTTCAACTGCCTTTAGGCCTGTCATAAGCCCAGAGTCTCTCAGCGAGCTATGGAGAGAGCTATGCTAGGAGTTTTTACGTGATAGAATTTTGACGACCGATGTGGCGCTGTGGGCGATGGTCCGCCTGCGACGTAGGAGGTTGCTGGTTCGATTCCCGCCTCGGAACAATTGTACGATCTGCAGATATTTGTTCCGGGTGCTCTGGTCGTTTTCTATGTATAATAAAAAATATCTATCTATGTAATATATAGTATTATGTATATGAGTTATCTAGTACCCATAACACAAGCTCTGCTTACCATGGGGCTAGATAATGCTATGTGAATTGTCCAGCATTATTTATTTATTTATATTTATTAATCTAGAATGAGAAAATACGTAGAAAAATCAGGCACTGATATAACTCAGCAGTATTTATTCAATTATTATGCGTATGTAACCATAGAACGCATTTTAGAAATACCTACATATACCTATAGTATTTAATTTTTATATGGATGAATTGATGGATATTTGTTACTACTTTACGAAAATACTGCTGAACAGATTAATAATAAATAATGCACAATTTTATTCATTATCAGCATTATCTAGCCCCAAGCGAAGCTGAAGACAGGGCGCTATGGCGCTCTTTGGGGGAGGCCTATGTCCAGCAGTGGACTGCTATAGGCTGATGATGATGATGATGATGATGAAGCGAAGCAGAGCTTGTGTTATGGGTACTAGATAACTGATATACATAATACAATATATTACATAGATTGATATTTTTTATTATACATAGAAAACAACCAGAACACCCGGAACAAGATTGGGCTGAAATTGTTCCTATGGGATATAAAAAGCCTAACATTTCCATAGACAGCGCATGCGAAGTCGCAGGTATTAACTAGTTATTTATTAAAATACCGTTTTGTTTTACTGGTTATCAGTACTAAGGACTCGTTATTATCAAAGTTGTTTTAAGTTTCCGTTATTAGCAATAACAAAACTCATTTAAGTACAATAATACCGTGATGACTTTTACCGTTTGATGTGTTTAGTAATAATAATAAATTAACGCTGGAAAATTTCACACAGCGCCATCTAGCCACAGAATGTAGCAGAGTTTAGTTGAAGGTACCAGAATGTGTGATGTTCAGATTTCAAAACATCAAGCGAATTCCTTTAGACTTACAAAATAAACACATAAACAAGTCAATTTTTATGCCATAAATTATATTATCATTAAATACTACAAATACAAATCATTTATTGATAACGAAGTTACATGTCAAAAGGTGTATTCAATATAGAAATTAATTATATTGTCTTAATATAATATTTAAAATTTTATAGCTTATACATATAGGTAATTAATTAATTCAATTTTTTTTTCAATTTTTAAATATCTTTATTTATAAACATAACAAAATATAATAGTAATACATATCCAGTGTACATTTTTCCTAGATAATATTAACTTAAATTTGCAATCGTTTATAAGCAATGCGCTTTTTCAAACTTTTATAAAAGAGAGTTTGTTTTTTTTTTTTTTTTGAGCATACTTTTTGTTATTGAACCATTTATAGAAACATTTTATAATTTTTTTTTATTTTATAATATTTTATTTTATCTTAATATGACTACATGCAAGCTTTAGTTGAGCATTACATTTTAAATAAATAAATTATAGTGAAGGATTTATAGCAATAAGCCAACTTAATTATAGTTAATTAATTAATAAATAATAATCCAAGAACACCTATCAACTCATGATAGCGCAGCGCAGATAATGTTTTAAACTTTTTATGAAAAAGGAAATACTGGAAAACTATCAATATGAAGCGAAGGACAGGAAGAACAGGCATAGTCTGGAGGAGGCCTTTACTCAAATAGAGATCAAGAATAATAAAAAATTTCATATTTATATATATACTTTCATATTTTAACAATGTTCAATAATATTTTTTCTTAAATGTTTAATATATTAAGTATATATCATTATTTTTAATATTTATTCTTTGATAAAAAATGGCTATAATAATAAATAAATAAAATAAATTAATAGATAGTGAATTAAATTTTATATAATGTTGCAATATTTAGATTATTGGTTATTCGTTGAACTCAGTTACGGAATAAAAAGCGCTTTCTATAAGCCATTTTCTCAGTCGATTTTTGAAGACCATTGTGGAAGTTGCTTGTTGTTGGAAGTCTTGACTGCGATTTTTTTTCGACGACTGCGATCTTTTTTTTAACCTGAAAAATTCGTGCTGCCGCTCTACACAGCGCGGTTGTGTTGCGCCGCACATGCGTTTCGTTCGAAAAATATTACGGCTGTGCTGAGTCACTAAGATCTGTATTTTCTCAGCCACTGCGCTAGTGTGGATTTACGCATATTAGTCACTTGTAGAAAACACATACCGTGTGATTTCAGCAATCAAAGTGTTAATAAGTAAGGTGTTTTTGATTTTATCTTCACTTAAATGTTTTTTTCTGATGTTATAAGTTAATAGTTACAGTTTCTTTAATACCTACACAGAAAACAGCTAGAAACATAATAGCAAAAACACAACATACCTTGTATAAAACTAAGTCGCTTCCCGCTGTCTCTCTGTCCCATATGTATGCTTAGATCCTTAAAACTACACAACGGAATTTGATGCGGAATTTGCACGTAGGCGAAGCCGCGAGGCGCAGATAGTAAAGTATAAAAAAAAAACTAGATTTCCTTGATAGTTTAATTATGAGAAATATTAAATTGGTAAGAGAGCGCGTTGAAGTCTTTTTTATAGTTTTTTTTAGTTTGCCTGATGATTTATTTAAAGTCTTCGTCAAGTTTCCGACAGTCGGTTTTTTTTGCCTTTAAATAATTCTATTTCAGAATAAAATAAAACCATAACCATTATATTTATAAAAAAACATGAAGACGAAATTACATTAAAATATGTTAAATAACTAGCAAATGGAATATTTTTTTCCGTACTGCACGCACCATCTAGAGTTTCTTTCATAGATGGGCGATTCTGCGATGATACCATTGTCGCGATTGATTAATAGAATTCGGTCCCGGGTCGGAGAGGAACTATAAGTAATTCCGTTTTTGTGGTTAAAGAAATACTTTTTATTTTCATACAAACTTAGCTAGCGAAATAGGCAATAGGAGCCTATGGACTCGTATTGCCTATTTCGCTGTCTATTATGTCAATAAATAACATTTTTACTTTACTTTACTTATGCATACAAGGACAGACAGACAGCGGGAAGCGACTTTGTTGTATACTAAGTAGTATACAACAAAGTCGCCCCATATACACCCCAAAAACATAGCCTCGACAAGCCAAAACACACCTGACAAGATTAAAAAGTGAAATTTAAAGAGTTATTTGCTATTTAAATTGCAAATCGATCTGCTTTCTACCGATAACCATTACTGTTCATTCCGTGATAGTAAAAACGGTTTATTGACTCTGTTTTACGATTAGAGATGTTCTTCATTGCTAAGTGCGTGTCTGACAGAGCTTTGATTGGGTTCCGCAACAGTTATTATTTTGTAGCGTCTAGCGCGATGTTTTTACAAGAAAAAAAATTATAAATTAATCTTGAATCCCTTTTTATTCTCATCCAAGGTATCATCCCAAGATAACCTGGGAGAAATATCTCTTGGCGATAGAGCCGCCATTGTTCTTTGTTTATTTTTAGAAGATCTTCAGAAATATTTTATAAAAAGGGTTTTATAAAATATTTCGGAAGATCTTCTAAGTGCTTAATATTTTGTAAGCCTAAAGAAATAAACTTTCATTTAATTTCATTTCTGATTCATGTTAAAATTTGCAAGCACAATCAAGTGTTAAAATACTCTTATGTAATAGTTTAAATGCCCACAAACGCCGATTCCATCGACTCTCCCATAGAGATAGAAGGTTTAGATAGAAGTAGACAAATTTATTAGTAGAGTGAGTCTACTAATAAAGATGAGACCAAAAACTTAATTAATTATTCATAAATCCATTTCAAACAAGAATAGAATAGAAAATAAAATTATTGCCTTTAATTAAAAAAAACTAGATGGAATGAGACTTACCTTACCTATTTAAAAAAACCTTTAAAAAAGCCTTTATCAAAAGAAAATACTAGATGGAATGAGACCTATTTAAATAAAACTAGAATACCACTCAACAGTTACAAAACCGTGAGTATCAGAAAAGCAAACACTTTTGCTCTAAAATTTCACTTTTTATTCGTGTCACAGTTCGGCGGCGTGGTTTCACGGTGATATGTTAGAATGTAACAGGTTTTTATATGGTTCTAACCAGCCTCAATAGAACTGGCAATTATAATGACAACGTTAAAAAAATGAAAATAACGCAAAATGAAAAAATAATGGTAAAAAAGTGCAAAAAATATCTAAATTTACGGGCACTTACGATTGAATGTAAAAAAATCCTAGCAGTTCGGGATGTTTTTTTCACTACTCTGGTTGCATCAGTAAGTCTAAAAATACTAAAAATATATTGTTTTTATGTCCTCTACTACTTTTAATTTTGACAGCCAAGAATCTCAGTTATAAAAGCTATAAGTTATAAATGGAATTTGTCGGGATAATAGGCAACAATATTAAAAACGGTTTTTGGATGGGGGTTGTGGTAGATGGTTGATCCTCAAACAGCCCTTTGAGATTGGTAAGTGGTCTGGTGTTTGATTAGTGGTCAAGGAAAGCCACTGGTATGGTATTGTATGGACCATATTCTCTAGTAGACTATAATATGTATAATGGTTAAATTTTTTAACCCGCGACGAGGCGGTCGATCTATGTAAGTAAATTTCGGTAACCGCGATCGAATACACATTCAACTGCAAGCGCAGCTAAATGTGTATCGCTGCGTGGTTGGTGTGGTCGGTTTTTCCCGAACAAATAATTTATCTAATAAATAAAAATAATTAACGGAATCAACCGTATTTTTACAAACCAAATGCTTTATCCTTTCTTATACCTACTGAGTTATTTTGTTGTTTTAACAACATTTCGAACAATGATTGATATCAATAGTTACAATCAAAACAAAAGATTGTACATTGTTGTCATAAATAAAAACAATATACACAAACAATAACAAAGCTCGACATTCAATACAGCATTATCTAGCCCACAAGCACTCAAAATAAGTAAAAATATGTGCTTTAATGCTTTTTTTGTGCGAGTTAAAATGGTTTTATGCGTCTTGTGATTTTTACCTATTATTTGTATGAACTGTTTCCTTAATTTTTGCGTAAAATTAATGATGTTTTCTTTCTTCGCGATATTAACGCGTCGCGGCGTATCCAAACGACTGGCCCACAGAGTGCGGTATTTCCGAGCCTATTTTAATTAATAAATACAATATGGCGATAATCCCCTTACAACCTGAATCGCCTCGTCATTATTACCACTCAATATAACATTTTCCTAATACAATTTTCAACTCTTTGATTCTACACGTTCGTCGCCCACGTGACGACGACGTCTTCCGTCTCGTGGACCTGCGACGCATCTTATCGGGTCATCACTCAGCATAAGCTGGGCACTGAAAGCGTTAATTTTGGCATCACCCGAAAAGTGATAGGTTATATACAATGTAATATGATGCCGGTAATCATTTACTATAATCATATTTCGGAATCACTTTAATAATTTTTGAAGTATAATGTGTTAAGTACATCAGTCATCTAGTTACACATAACACAAGCCCTGCGTAACTTGGGACTAAATTATTTTCTGACTGTGCGGATTTTCCAGCATTATTTATATTTATTTATAATTAAGTAATTATTTTTCGAAGATCACAATTCGTACGTATTCATCATATTTTATTATTGAATTGCTTCTATCGCTAAAATATCTCCATTATTGGTTATAATTTAATATTACAACTCTGTCGTTTTTTGGTATTTTTTAGGTAAAGAATAGCCTGGTTAATTAACTAACAAAAACTCACCCCTGTCAAAATAATTCCCGCTACATAATAAAGGCACGTCCAAAACAATTAAAATCACCAAAATCAGCTGAAAACTCACTTCACTACAGTAAATAAGTTTTCTAAACTCAAACCACTTTCTCGCCATCTTGGCGTTTGTTTCCCGCGCTAAAAAACTGTCAAAACAATTCCTCTTTGGCATCTATTCACATTTTTTTTTATCGACACCGGAAAGGTTTTTTCGACATTTTATTATTTCCGATTTTTTTACTGCGCGTGCGTTCGTTGCCGCGGTCGGAAACCTACTAGCATAGTGACCAACTTTACTGTGTAAAATAAGAAACATACGTATTACTGGATGATACTGACATCAGAAAAGTCCCATGGGCTTTCTCCTGTCTTTAGAAAAGAGTCTTTAGGGCGAGGCAATTAGGTTGAAAGTAAAAGAGTGCGAGTGGTAGATAGAACTCGGTCACAGTTAGTAGCTACTCGCTAAACAAGTGAACGGTGAAATGAGAAATTGTGAGACAACACGCATGTGGGAAAGAGAGGGAAGGCATTTCTTTTTTGAAATTTTCTCCACTGGGATTATGAATGGTTTTTTTTTACTAAATATTAAACTTTTGTGGATTCAACTTGTTTTATTCAATGCACAATCATTAAATGAAACAAGTTAACCTTTATAAAATAATAAATCATTTTTTTCAACCCGCGTGTACCCTCTTCTTTGTATTTAGGTATTTGGCACCCTCTGTATTTGTTTCTTAATATTTACATTGCAATAACAATACAAATAACAATATAATTGTTTATATGTACTTTATGTACATATTTTCGTAAAAGTAGGCGTTTTATATTTCATGTATTTGTAAATATTTTTGCCATGATCTTTTTTACACAAAAAACGAGCAATATTTACAAATCCTAAAATACTTTTCGAATTCTCGGATATTCAACATCCGTTTAAACAAACGTTTAAACATTAGGAACGCTACTTTTTCCAAACAAAATTCTTGGAATGACATAATTTAGAAAGAGTTGATCGATCAGTCAAACCTCTTTTGGAGACTCAAAAGAGGCCCGTCAGACCGGTCAACTGGGGAAAAGTTTCTCTTTATTTCGAACTGGTAGAAAAAAAGGCAATGTGTAAACACTAAAGTCATTTAAAACGGGATAATTACCATGATTTGTTTTGAGTTTGCCAATATTTCGGTACAGTTTCATGCACCATCAAGGAATTACTGAAGGCACACAATCATGGTAAATATCCCGTTTTAAATGACTTTTGTGTTAAAAACCAAAAGTTTCACACAAAGAAAGTAGGAAATAAGAGCTTTGTAGCAAGAAAAACCCGTGTTCAGGTAATTATATTTTTTTTAATAAAATAATGCTGGACAATTCACACAGCATTATCTAGCCCCATGGTAAGCAGAGCTTGCGTTATGGGTGCCAGATAACTGATATACATAATACAATACATTACATAGATCGATATTTTTCATTATACCTCTACATAGAAAACGACCAGAACACCCGGAACAAATATCTGCAGATCGTACACACAATTGTTCCGAGGCGGCAATCGAACCCGCAACCTTCTGCGTCGCAGGCGGACCTACACCCACCACGCCACATCGGTCGTCTATAATAATAACTGACTAATAAATACTAACTATTAGTAAAACTTATTAAACTATCATAGGTATGTCAATAGTCACTTAAAACGAGATATTTACCATCATTTCATTTTTGAGTTTTCCAATATTTCGGCACAGCTTCAGATCACGGTAAAACTGAAACACTGCGAGTAAGTTTTTTATAACTTTGCCGAAATTGGAAAACCTAAAAATCTAATCATGGTAAATATCCCGTTTTATGGCTTTTGGATCTATTTATTATTATTATTTTATATCATCTGTTTACTAGACATATACATGTTATACTCTCCTATTATTCTACTTTTGTTTATTTGTATCAAATATTTTTCTCTTTGTTGTCACCGAATTGTCGTCCGTGACTTCAACTAGTAATTAAGGTCTTTGGCTGAAAAACAGCGCTGAATATAATAATATTCAGCACACGCTGAGCCAACCCCTATTTCGGCGCAGGGTCATGGAGGTAGTCTTAGTTTAGTCTTATCACCTATTTGTGTCGTTTACCCCCATGATAAACTACTTTGTTTGTTTATTCTATGCCTGTATTTTGTACCAGTGTCTAAATAAATGTTTTTTCTATTCTATTATATTCTATTCTATATAAAAGTAACATCTCTAGACATAGAAGATAGACTTAAACGTAACTTACCAGCAATTTTCCTCGCTATTTTCTTTTTCATTCGTGTCCCGTAATGGCATCCCACGTGGGCAAGCAGTTAGACCGCTCATGTATTTATGGAAAGCTAAATCGAACCCGCAGTAACTGTAACGATATCTCTGATGAGAGAAAATGGATGTTAGGTGTACAAAAAGCTTCTATAAACGTCGGTTAAAAATGAAGACAAGTTTTCATCAATTCTAATAATATTTCAGATATCTAGTACCCATAAGCTTAGCTTCCATCTGACGCAACTGAGCTTCGTAAATTTAAAAATTACATAAAACAACATCTCATCGAGAAGGCTTTCTACTCCATAAATGATGTTAATGCTTGGCCAGATGTCGCTCAGTTTCGCACCGACAATAGTATGTAATTTGTTGTTGTGCATAGCTTTACTTAAATATTGACATGTATCGAATCATATTATATTTAGACTTAAATAGGCAAATAACCATTTATTAGACATATAAGAGATGACCATGCTAGTGGTTTCTTTTTCACTTCTTCCACTAGTGGACAAAAAATTGAAGGAAACAGTAAAATAATTTTATTTGATAATAATTTAATGTATAAAATATGACTTGTCTAAGTGCTTATTTCGTAAGCCTAAAGAAATAAATGCTATTGACTTTTGGCTTTTGACATAACACAAGCGCTGCTTAGCTTAGCACATATTCATCAGCCTATAGAAGTCCACTGCTGGACGGACATAGGCCTCCCCCAATGATCGCCATAGCGCCCTGTCTTCAGCTTGCGGCATCCAGCTTCTGCCTGCAGTCCTTCGCAGGTCGTCATCCCACCTGGCCGGAGGACGTCCTAAACTACGTTTGCGGAGTCGCGGTCCCCACTCTAGACCACGTTTACCCCAGCGGTTGTCGTTTCTTCGCGAGATATGTCCGGCCCAGCTTAGCACAATACCCGCTAGGTATTGTCCTCGGGTACACAATATGATACACCCAAAGATGATATTATATCCATCAATACTCTTTGTAAAAGGATTACTGCAATATATCAGATTATTTAAACTAATCTAGACTAGAGCATAAACACGTTTGGCCCCTAAGTGTGCGCCAACTCAAAAACGAACTAACTAAATTATTATCAAATAAGAAATAGGGTGTTTTTGATCATTTTGCCCACTAGTACTGTGTGAATTGTCCAGCATTATTTATAATACAAGCCTATTATTTATTTTGAGCCATTATTGTCCCACTGCTGGGCAAAGGACTCCCTTTTCTCCTTTCACTCCTCCTGATTCAACGCTGCAAAAGGCAATGATGGAAGATGTGCCTCGAGCTCGTCACGCCATCTCATCCTGGGCCTTCCACGTCGCCTCTTAGCGTTGGGTGGGCTCCACTCTGTGGTGGTCTTTGCCCACAAGTCGCTGGACATACGGCAGACGTGTCCGGCCCAGTTCCACTTCAGGTGAGATACCAGGCCTATGCCTAAAAATATTTAAAAAATGTAAAGAAAGTTTTACCCACATAACTAAACCATTCCTTTCTTTAACTAATTAGTTCTTAACATTATAATAGAGATTCTCGCAGATACGAAATTAGATATCTTGGATACTATACTCCATTGTTCGCCTTCTGATAACACCTGTCGTTTTACAAAGAATGTGTTTTAGGGTTCCGTAGATACTAAATGAAAGACTAAAAGTAAATAGTCACTGTGAATAGACAAACGCGAGCACATGTTTATTAGCTAGCGGACCTTCCCGGCTTCGCAAGGTTTTAGTACGGATCCTTAACTTTTTGAAAATATAATATAGCCTATGTTCACCGGGAATAGTGCAGCTTCCCAACAGTGAAAGAGTTTTTCAAATCGGTCCAGTAGTTTCGGAGCCTATTCATTACAAACAAAAAATCAAACCTTTCCTCTTTATAATATTAATATAGACAGATCCATTAATTATTAGTTTTTTTAGCGGAGGAAACAAAAAACAAAAGAAAAGGAGGTTCTACATGTGTTTTGTGTTGGCTGTATATATTTTTCTTGTATGTCAATATCAAAAAATATTTTTCTAATGTACGGATCACTTAGTTCGTGACAATAATATTTTTTTTCTATATCTTCATGCTAAATGTGTCGCAATACGCTGTAATGTACGACACTATACAAAAATTATCTGGTTTTGAGTGTCTTATAACTTACTTACAAAATTTTTATCTGCCTAAATTTTATGTATCAACGTAGAAATAACCGCTAGCCGTTGTCATAAATAGTTTATATTTAATTGTTATAGTCTCGTCTTTTATTTTTTGTTATAGATTATCTTCCGTGACGTCACCAAACGGCTCTATCGGAAGACCAGCGTTGGTTGTAACATGCAATTAACTCATGCTGAGACAGAGACCGTTTTGTGACTCGGTTACAAAAATCTGTTTTGTCCTTTTTTTTATCATGTTTGTTTTATGTTTTTGTGTATTGAGTTACAAATAAACTATTTTATTCTTATTCTTATAAAATAAGAATAGTTTACGTTTTTGTTTAAAAAAAATACAACACAGTCAAAGAAAATAAATGTATAGTCATAAGTCCCACTTTTCTACACGTTTAGCACCCAGTCAGTCATACTCACACTTGGCTACACAGTATTCGTGTCATCGGTGACTAAAAACTTTCAATTTCTCACAACAACTGTGTCATGACTGCGGGGTGGCTGACCTTTTGACACATAAAGTGGTAGTTGGCATCCGTTCGATTATAATGTACTTTGGTAGTTTAATAGTATAGCTATAGGTTATACGAGAATTTGAATGGTATTCATTCATTGAGTATTTCTTATACGAAGCTATAGGTAACAGAGTTAACACTTTGACTGCTGAAATCACACGGTACGTGTTTTCTACAAGTCACTAATATGCGTAAATCCACACTAGCGCAGCGGCTGAGAAAATACAGATCTTTGTGACTCAGCACAGCCGTAATATTTTTCGAACGAAACGCATGTGCGGCGCAACACAACTGCTGTGTAGAGCGGAAGCACGAAATTTTTAGTTTAAAAAAAAGATTGCAGTCGTCGAAAAAAAATCGCAGTCAAACTGTTAAAATATTTGGGTTTAGGTTTTTAACTAGGGCCCATATTATAAATACCTTAAGACCTACATTACTGCTTACTTAGTAGGAGGTTTCGCATTTACTATGTATACAGGATGGAAAAAGTCAACGGGCCCTGACGGAGACAACTTTAAATCCTTAAGATTATTTAACATAAAGGAAACATTCCTTTATTTTAAAAAAGAAACGAATCTACTGATTACTAAACTACTTACTTTTATCTCTGGCTCATAGACCTCCCCTACTAAGCGCCATAGCGCCCTGTCTTCAGCTTGCCGCATCCAGCATCTGCAGTCTTTCGCAGGTCGTCATCCCACCCGGCCGGAGGGCGTCCTACACTATGTTTGCCGAGACGCGATCTCCACTCCAAGAAAACGATTACCCCAGCAGTTATTGATTCTTTGTGATTATTTGTGCCGGACCACAAAGCTGCTCGCTAATTCTTTGAGCTATGTCGATAGCTTTGGTTACCTTGTGTAGCCTAGTTGTAATACCAATAAAATGTCTGTTGTTCTACCCATACCTATCGTAAATGCCTCTCTTGTTTTACATGAATGCCAAATTTTTAGCTAAAATTCTATTTTTCTTATATTTTTCTTTATTCTGTTAATTTTTTCTATTCTATTAATGTATTGTGACGATATTTTGTACTCTACTCTATTATGGCATTTTTGGTGATGTCGTCGTCCTTATTTTTCTGTATAATAATAATGTAAATCCTTTTATTGACTCCTACAAGGATTTACATTATTATTATATAGAAGACAGTTAATTTATTTTTAAGAGCTGTACATTTTGTTCATTAATAAAATAAAATAAATAGATAAAACGCTTTTTATTTTCGTTAGCGAATTCGATATCTACATTTATCTATAGCATGACTTTACAATAGGGTTGCGACTTTCTCCGCGTTAGAATTTTATCGATAAATTATACTGCGGAGTCGCATCACTAACACTGTTTAGAGGAGACTTTCACTGAGGTCGAGTCTAGGTTGTGATGTTTTATCGATATTTAAAAGACAACACTATCATAAATAATGTAAGATATCTCTTTAATGTGTCGATTATAATTTTTGCTACTAGATTTTTACATTATAGTTTTTAATGGTGTCAGGTTTTAACGTAAGCTCATGGTTTGGGTATAATATAAGGTAACGACGCCATTAAATGTCTTATTTTCTTAATATCACCTATTTGTGTCACTTACCCCCATGATAAACTACTTTATTTGCAGTTTGCTATTCTATGCCTGTATTTTGTAACTGTGTCTAAATAAATGTTTTTCTATTCTATTCTATTTCTATAATATTTCTATAGTCATATACCTAAAGGTATATGACTTGGAAAATATGGTTTAATTCTGCTAAAAGTAGTGATAAAAACGAACTTACCTAAATGAAGTTCTATCATAATTAAACTAACGAATGTAGTGAAAAGCAAAATCATTGCGATATAGACATCTCAGCTCTCAGGTGCTCGTCTATAATAACTATAATAATAATAAAAAATGAAATAACTCGTATGTGGCGTCTTCAAAAGGTATCAATTGTCCCAATAGTTTTGTCATCAACCGGCGTAATTCCAGAACAGTTATTCCAATCCATAGAATATTTAGATTTGCCTTAGCCCACTTTTATCCTTTTACAAAAGGCTGTTATTTTAAACACATGTATAGTAAGAAAATTTCTTCAAAATGAACTTCCTGCTGAAGTTCGCCTCCCTGAAGCGCACTTGGCCTAGGCCCGTGTGCTTCAGTTATTACCGGTTTCTCTCTAAACCGAGAAGATAAAAATCTTAAGTCAAAATAATAATAATAATGTTGGACAATTCACACAGCATCATCTAGCCCCAAGCTAAGCAGAGCTTGTGTTATGGGTACTAGATAACTGATATACATAATACAATACATTACATAAATAGATATTTTTTATTATACATAGAAAACGACCAGAACACCCGGAACAAATATCTGCAGACCGTACACACAATTGTTCCGAGGCGGGAATCGAACCCGCAACCTTCAGCGTCGCAGGCGGACCTTCAGTTTGCAGTTAATACGTTATAACTTATAAGTTACGATCTTTAACACGATAGTTTCACCTGACACAGGCCTTGTATCCCAAAGGTTGGGTTAAAGCCCTTCTCCAGTGCATTTACTCAATGGAGGTCTAGGCAGATGCAGGACTTTCACTCAAGGTCAAAGTCGGCGGTCGATAGAGTTGAGCTGGTTTCTATCGATATCGATGAAAACTTTCATAAAGATAAAACTAAATAGATTGAAACTGAATATCTCCTCTGTTGCCCCCCCTCCCTCTTTTTTGAAGGCACGTTAAGCAATAATAGGCACAGGTGATATAAGCAGTATTTCTCATTCCATCCATTATCTGTTTTGGATATTGGTTATTATGTACTTTAAATTTATATTCTTGAATACAAAATGTGACATATTTATTTATTTTCGGAATTCGACTGAAGACCTCGTGTCTTATTTCAACATCGTTGGTTGTGATTGAGACACACACAAGAAAAATATTTTGTGTATTTTATCTCGAATTATAATTTATTTGTATGTATTTGTATTAATGCTTTATTTTTATATCTGTTTTGTGATTGAGCAGTAAATAAATTTTTGTCTATGTCTCTAAAACCCCAACATCGAAGGATACAATTGCACATTATTCTTCAATGTAGTAAAAATAACAAATTATTCTCTATAATGTAGCCTCTTGAATCAGCGCCAATGCCTCGGAAGTAATTTTGATAATTTCATACCGTCACTGTAGAAAGTTGTGCCATTCATAACACGTTTAAGCGCAAAATGCCGGACACTATACAACCACTTTCGAGCACCAAAGGAAAGGAGCTTTTAAATGATATTGAAAAACAACTTTTCTACGACCTTCTTTGTTTTTCAAGAGCGAAAACATTATTTAACTTTTTGATAATCCAAATAATGACAGCAATGTAAATCAACACACTTCACTACATAGTATAAAATAAAGGCACTTTCCGTATTCTTAAATCTTTAAAACTACGCAACGGATTTTGATACGGTTTTTTTAATAAATATAGTGATTCAAGAGGTATGTTTATAAACTATTTGAAACATAGATTTCCATGAGGTCGAAGCCGCAGGGCGTAGTTAGTACTAAATAATTATGATTAGCACATTAAACGCAGTATCACACAAATTGAATATTTTTTCGATATCTAAACAATCGACACTAAATCATCGACTTCACCCAGCCCTAACTATAGATATCGACACGGCACAATAGAAAGTTTATTTGTAGACCGACAGCAGAAAAAGCAAATAATTTCTTTTTTTGTTGACTCGAGAACGTCTTGTGTATGTGTTTGTAAACTTGGATTGTTGATGCTTTGCATACCTACTTACTAGGTTTTTGTGTAGATTTTTAAAATATGTTGTTTTCGAATTTATATTTAGCTTTCCTGTGATAGATTAAACAATTTATTCCGTCTGACTTTAAATTCTCTGATTACCTTTCTAAAATAAAAAATACAATGACAATTACTTGTATTAGTGTGATTTTATATTATAAATGCGAATGTTTGGATGGATGAATGTACATCAGAAACATCCATCCTCAAATATTACCTACTATGTTTCTGCCCGCGGCTTAGCATTGTGTTGTATATAATATTAGATCCTATGGAAACTGTTATAAATGATAAAAAGACCAACCTGTGTTTGATTCACAGCTTAGAGCTACATTTATGCAAAATTTCAACCAGATCTGTTCGGTAGTTTTGGCGTGAAGAAGTAACAAACATCCAAACTTGCGCATTAATAATATTAGTGTAATGTGATATAAAAACAATGAAACACACAAAACCAAAATTACATTCAATTTAAAATTATAACATTTATGGATAGATAGATAGATTTTTTTTATTGCACTTTAAATAGAAAACTATGTACAGAAAAAAATTTAAAAATACTTTATAGTGAATTAAAAAATCTTATTTTAAAGGCTAAACACTGTTTGTTGAACTGTTGTGCTGACTCTACATAACAATGGAGGCACGGGCGTGGCAGGTGTATGATTCAGAATTTAGAGTTTTTGAGAAGGATCCTAAAGAATTTCATTTTTTTGACCGATGAGTCAATTTTGTGGCATTCGAAACGAGCCTAGTTGACCTAGTGGACATGGCTTTCATCCAAATACAGTGGGTTTGAGTTCCTTGGAGCAAGTAGTAGTTTGTAAACACAAACTTTTGTCACGACGCGAGAATCGAAAGCGAAACCGCTATAAACAAATATTTGTTCCGGATCTGTTTAGTTTTGTGTTTTTAATAGGCCTGGTCTGGACATATTTCATTTCATTTCATTTCCTAATGAACCCCATAGCGCCCTGTCTTCAGCTTGATGCATCCAGCATCTGCCTGCAGTCTTTGGTAGCTCGTCATCCCACCTGGTCGGAGAGCATCCTAAACTACGTTTGCCGAGTGGTATACATAATTATAGTCTTTATTGAACACCAAATAAACACATTACTTAATAATAATTAGGTGGTTAAGAACTTGTAGTTTTGCCCAGTGCCCATAACACAAGCTCTGCTTCGCTTGGTGCTAGATGTTGCTGTGTGGATTGTCCAGTATTATTTTTATTTATTACTAGCTGCACCCCGCGGTTTCACCCGCGTGGTGATAGATATTTTGGATAATATACTATATATGCAGTGTGGAAATGTCCAATAATTAGTTTTTCAGTTGATTCTACCTTCTTGTCTATAAGAGATTCAATGAAGATTTTCAACAGTTAGCCATGCGATTTATAGCTAACCCTGCGACAATGTCAAGTGTTGTGTTAGTCTGTGGTTTATAGCTAACCTGTGACAATGTCAAGTGAAACCGACTGGCTTGGACTGGCACGACCCGGGTAGACAACGGTCGTTGATATACGAACCACTTATAATACATAGATAATCTTTTACCTATTCATAAAACTTAGGGATTTTGAATTTAGTAACGTACCCAACGTTACCCATACTACCTTTCAAAGTCGTGGCGTAGTCAATATTTTTTTGTTTCAACAAAATCAACAGCCCTTAATCTAAATAATAATATTCTCAAGAAAAATCTCGCGATCTTTCGAGCTATATTCAAATAATGATGCGCCATTCGTACTTTTTACTCATAGGTAAAACTGACGCGCATAGGTTTTGACGCCAGCTGATTTTCAAACTCACAGTTTTTGTAATCTATCAGTGATAGTGTGCCAAAGACATTTTCCACGGGACACGATATAAAGGCGAAGTGAAGGCTTAATATGCTACGGATGGTCACCGAGGGGGATGGGTGGTAAAATAGGTCGTAGTATCCGTTCCCTTATACCTATATAAAACAATTTCGCTAAAAAATGTACACGAATTGGCGGCTTTATCGCTTAAAACGATTACCAGTACATAAAGATACATAAAGAAAAAATGCGTAAATTATTTGAAATTAATTCCAACTTCAATTATAAACACAATGTATGACTATGCGATGTCAATATTGTCTATTCTAGAGCTACAATAGAGAATAATGCCCGTGCTTGTCCTACAAAGAATTATTTTATGGGTTATATGGTATACGAGAGGGAACTAGTTAACACACACACAATAAAGGACATAGAACACAAATCCACTACGTACTGCAAAAATAAGCATTCAAATATGGGTTTAAAACTCGTAATCTTTAGATTTAAGAATTTAAAGCCAAATAAAACCTTAACACTTTGACTGCTATTTTTTTTTTCGACGACTGCGATCTTTTTTTAACCTTAAAAATTCGTGCTGCCGCTCTACACAGCGGTTGTGTTGCGCCGCACATGCGTTTCGTTCGAAAAATATTACGGCTGTGCTGAGTCACAAAGATCTGTATTTTCTCAGCCGCTGCGCTAGTATGGATTTACGCATATTAGTCACTTGTAGAAAACACATACCGTGTAAAGTATTGCAATAATTCAAATGATTCTAACCACTTTACGTTGCGGGTCATGTCTGGTTATATCGGTTTATGGTAAAAAGAATAATCGTAGGAGAAAATCCGGCCCTTCGAGAAGCATCTCGTTAGTGGTTTTATGAGCGGTTTTTTGCAAGACCTTTCTGGTTATGGCTAATTTGAAGCACTGCCTTCACTGTGACCTACATAAAGATATATCAATATTTATTTCGGTATTTTCAAGATTGATCGATTCTTGCATGAATCGAATAGAAAATACTTTATTTATGTAAAAAAAATTAACATTACGTTATGTACCTCACACTAATATCATAAATGCGAAAGTATCGAAGTTTAGATGTTTGAATGGATTTTTGTAACTTCTACACGCCAAAACTACGGAAAGGATCGGGCTGAAATTTTCATAGATATACAATATTACATAGCTCTAAGTCTGGCTTCAAACAAAGACTATTTTTTAATCTCCTATAAATCAGTTCCCATGGGATAAAAATAAACCTGAAACGAGCGAAAACGGGCAGAAACTAGTTATACTATATAAAGTTATAGTATAATTTTCTATTTTTGAAAAAATATTATTAAAAATTCGAATTACGATTAGATAAATAAATAATAAAAATAAATAAATAAAAAAAAAAAATGTTTATTGCATTAACTTAAAAGATATAAATACAGGTTCTGGAGTCACCCTTTAAGCAAAATTTGCTTGTGTTAGGAGACCCCGCTCTTACCATTAATACATTAACATATTTAAGTATTTACTATCAAAATATACTAAATTAAAACTTAAAATAATAATATACCAGCAAAAATTAGTTAAGACTAAGAATTAGTTGTTACAAAAGATCAACAGCAGTTCTAAACAAAACAAACAATGTATAGAAAATATTTTCGATGAAACGATTTATGGGATAAAAAGTAGACTATGTTTTATTGTAGACCTGGATAATATACTATATATGCAGTGTGGAAATGTCCAATAATTAGTTTTTCAGTTGATTCTACCTTCTTGTCTATAAGAGATTCAATGAAGATTTTCAACAGTTAGCCGTGCGATTTATAGCTAACCCTGCGACAATGTCAAGTGAAACCGACTGGCTTGGACTGGCACGACCCGGGTAGACAACGGTCGTTGATATACGAACCACTTATAATACATAGATAATCTTTTACCTATTCATAAAACTTAGGGATTTTGAATTTAGTAACGTACCCAACGTTACCCATACTACCTTTCAAAGTCGTGGCGTAGTCAATATTTTTTTGTTTCAACAAAATCAACAGCCCTTAATCTAAATAATAATATTCTCAAGAAAAATCTCGCGATCTTTCGAGCTATATTCAAATAATGATGCGCCATTCGTACTTTTTACTCATAGGTAAAACTGACGCGCATAGGTTTTGACGCCAGCTGATTTTCAAACTCACAGTTTTTGTAATCTATCAGTGATAGTGTGCCAAAGACATTTTCCACGGGACACGATATAAAGGCGAAGTGAAGGCTTAATATGCTACGGATGGTCACCGAGGGGGATGGGTGGTAAAATAGGTCGTAGTATCCGTTCCCTTATACCTATATAAAACAATTTCGCTAAAAAATGTACACGAATTGGGGGCTTTATCGCTTAAAACGATTACCAGTACATAAAGATACATAAAGAAAAAATGCGTAAATTATTTGAAATTAATTCCAACTTCAATTATAAACACAATGTATGACTATGCGATGTCAATATTGTCTATTCTAGAGCTACAATAGAGAATAATGCCCGTGCTTGTCCTACAAAGAATTATTTTATGGGTTATATGGTATACGAGAGGGAACTAGTTAACACACACACAATAAAGGACATAGAACACAAATCCACTACGTACTGCAAAAATAAGCATTCAAATATGGGTTTAAAACTCGTAATCTTTAGATTTAAGAATTTAAAGCCAAATAAAACCTTAACACTTTGACTGCTATTTTTTTTTTCGACGACTGCGATCTTTTTTTAACCTTAAAAATTCGTGCTGCCGCTCTACACAGCGGTTGTGTTGCGCCGCACATGCGTTTCGTTCGAAAAATATTACGGCTGTGCTGAGTCACAAAGATCTGTATTTTCTCAGCCGCTGCGCTAGTATGGATTTACGCATATTAGTCACTTGTAGAAAACACATACCGTGTAAAGTATTGCAATAATTCAAATGATTCTAACCACTTTACGTTGCGGGTCATGTCTGGTTATATCGGTTTATGGTAAAAAGAATAATCGTAGGAGAAAATCCGGCCCTTCGAGAAGCATCTCGTTAGTGGTTTTATGAGCGGTTTTTTGCAAGACCTTTCTGGTTATGGCTAATTTGAAGCACTGCCTTCACTGTGACCTACATAAAGATATATCAATATTTATTTCGGTATTTTCAAGATTGATCGATTCTTGCATGAATCGAATAGAAAATACTTTATTTATGTAAAAAAAATTAACATTACGTTATGTACCTCACACTAATATCATAAATGCGAAAGTATCGAAGTTTAGATGTTTGAATGGATTTTTGTAACTTCTACACGCCAAAACTACGGAAAGGATCGGGCTGAAATTTTCATAGATATACAATATTACATAGCTCTAAGTCTGGCTTCAAACAAAGACTATTTTTTAATCTCCTATAAATCAGTTCCCATGGGATAAAAATAAACCTGAAACGAGCGAAAACGGGCAGAAACTAGTTATACTATATAAAGTTATAGTATAATTTTCTATTTTTGAAAAAATATTATTAAAAATTCGAATTACGATTAGATAAATAAATAATAAAAATAAATAAATAAAAAAAAAAAATGTTTATTGCATTAACTTAAAAGATATAAATACAGGTTCTGGAGTCACCCTTTAAGCAAAATTTGCTTGTGTTAGGAGACCCCGCTCTTACCATTAATACATTAACATATTTAAGTATTTACTAACAAAATATACTAAATTAAAACTTAAAATAATAATATACCAGCAAAAATAAGGTAAGACTAAGAATTAGTTGTTACAAAAGATCAACAGCAGTTCTAAACAAAACAAACAATGTATAGAAAATATTTTCGATGAAACGATTTATGGGATAAAGAGTAGACTATGTTTTATTGTAGGCCTGGAACTACCTGTATGTAAAATTTCTTGCTGATTTTGAGTAAACAAACATCCATGCGAACGTTTGGATGTTTAGTATTTGTCCCGCAAACCTTAAAAACAGGTAAAAAAGGTACCTACCTATTTGAAGTCAGTTTTTAGTATTTTCAAAAGAATCAAATATATAACACCGTTGTTCCCAATTTGACAGTCAGGTGGTGCGCAAATCACAGTCCGTGCGTTTTGCACGCGTTGTAGGTTACGCGGATGCAATTTTGCGATTCTCATCGTATCCACGCTCGCGTCCGAATGAGAAAGTGTCGTATTAATGTACCTGTTCACTTACCTATTGTGTTTTGGCCTTAAAACTAGCCAGTACTATGACTACTATAAGTACTATGTTCATCGTAACTAATTATGATGAAGGGAAATAGATAGTTATAGAAAGTCACATTTATTGTCTCTCACTATTTTCTTCTATTATATTTATTATCTGGTTAAATATTAGGTATACTTATTTATGTAGGTAACTAGGTGCTTCTTACTTCCATGGGTGAAATTAAGAAAAAGATCTTGTTATTTCTTGTATATTAGGTATAAAAACAATTATATTAATACTAGATACCTATTCTAGTTGTATACCTAAGCAAATATTGTGATTTTTATAGTGTATTAAAAATAAAAATAAAATCTGTTTTTTTTAACCCCCGCGCGCCCAAGCTCTTCGTTTTGATAGTTCAAGTAATATGGGTAATCTACCTAATAATCTACCTTGGGTAACTATTAGTATCTTATAACTGACATCATAAAGCTTTTTTAGTAGAATTTCGATCAATGTGGCGCGGCGGCTGAAGGTTCGCCTGCAACGCAGGAGGTTGACGGTTAAATTCCCATCATTTGACAAATGTTTATAAGATCTGCAAATTTCAATGTTCTTGTTCTGTTGTGTTTTCTATGTGTAATAAAAAACTAGTTGTTAGATGTGCGCGAGCTGCAAGCAGCTCGCGGGGGTTGTGTATAGGTATTGAGTTTTTTTTCATTGTATTCCCCTTGTCGTAACCTACACCTTAAATTATTTTGTTTGAAATCGATAGCCATGAGAAAATTTTGCCATGAAAAAATGTCAGCCATCTTGGATTTGGAAATGGACATCTTTTTCGTAATCTACGAGTTCAAGTTACTCGAAAACGATACCCATGTCAGATTTTTTGATTGGGGAGGAAGTTCAGGGGAGCTGGGGGCGTGGGGGGGGGTCACGGCACGGCTCCCTTCGCTCGCCGTGCCGTTCCCCTTGGTCGCATTGTGGCTCGCTTCGCTCGCCACAATGCTCCCCCGGGTTATAAGTGAAGAGGTCTTAGGAGGGTCGTCGGGGGGGGGTCACAGCACGGCTCGCTTCGCTCGCCGTGCTGTTCCCCGCGGTCGCATCGCGGCTCGCTTCGCTCGCCGCAATGCTCCACCCAAAAAAAAATTATAGTTGAGGGGGTCTTGGGGGGTCATTGGGGGGGGGTTACAGCACGGCTCGCTTCGCTCGCCGTGCTGTTCCCCGCGGTCGCATCGCGGCTCGCTTCGCTCGCCGCGATGCTCCACCGGAAAAAAAAGGTCAAAAATTGGTTAATTTTCGGTTTTTCCTAAAAAAAGGGGGCCTGGGGGGCAAAAAGGGGCAATTTTTTTTTGTTATTCAAAACCATTTGTCCTCCTCTACAAGACTGTGAAAAAAAATGTCTTCCAAGCCTATCCGTTTTGGAGATGGAAAGGGGGGGCAAAAAAGGGGGTCAAAGGGGGGGTTCAATTTTTTTTCCTTCTAAAACTACGAGAAACCCTCTATACGACCCCGCAATAAGAACCCCTCTATCGCGACGGCATCTGGTAGCACACTCAAAAGCGGGGTCCTGGGGGCAGGGGGGGGGGGCAAAATTTTCTATGCAATTAAAATCACTTGCCCCCCTCTATACAACCCCCATAAAAAAATTAAGCAATATGACTCCACGTAGGAGCTCCCCCCCTGGGGGGGGTCTTGGGGGGGCAAATCTCAAAATGTCGGAATTTTCCCTAGGAGACTTTTACCTCCCCTATACGATACCGTAAAAAAAAACATACCTTCCCATCCACCATCAAGGAGAACAATTATGTCAATCAGTCAGTGAATCAGTCAGTCAGTGAGTGAGTGGTAATCTAGCTTTATACTATAGTAGAATATATACCTATTTAATATATTATATCAAGGAGGTCTAACATCTGGTGTCATCTTGTAACAATAACACAAGCTCTGCTTAGCTTAGGGCTAGATGCTGCTGTGTGTAGCTTTATTATTATTAGATTTCTGGGACCTAGTTACATGGGGAAAAAAAATTCCCGCACATTGTCCAAAAACAAAATGGCGTAAGCATTCGAAATCACGTAACTCGATAATCCGATACATTGACACATAACACTCAGCCATAGAAAGTGGCTTTCACTCGGCCAATCGAGTAAAAGTTACGATTGTCTCGCGATCGGTGACTGAACTGACATTCGCAATGACATTGACATTAGTCTCGGATTTGGCGGGAAATGTAGAGTCAAAGGGCATTGGCTTTGATAATCTGATTGTCAAGGGTTAACCACTTAACCATAATTTACTGCGTTCGTGGTTTCTATATACAATACTTATTATATCTGGACGACGGCACTAATATATGTATAACCTTACCTTTTAACTTCTGTATCTTCCTATTATGTTTTTATTTTAAGTATAATACCTACCTTTTTTTTTTATACTATGGGAAAATGCTGTTGCGCATTGCCTCTAGCCTGAGGAGAGCTAGAGGGGTATGTTGGGCTCTCCACTGAGCTACTAACAGAGTGTTAGCAGATAGTGACATACCAACTAAAAAACCATCGATGCTTCCACTATCACCTTAGTGCCAGAGCGTCATCAAACCACTCGTCACCAGTTCTTATTATCCCCCCTTGAGAAGGCGAGGCATGTCCCGGAGCAGTTAAGGCGTCCCTCCCCGTTGGAGACAAGTATAATACCTACCTAGCTAACTGAAGTAAAAAACTAGAATTATGTTTAGTACGGTAAACTAAAAACTGACTTCAAATTCCTTAGTATTTACGTACAATGTTTTTAAGTTTTTCGGGATAAATATCCCTCGGGAAGTTTTATAGGACTACCTCGGGATAATTTTCCAAACAATGACGAAATAAATTTCCAAATCGGACCATAATTGACGGAAATATCGACAATCGACTCGCTCCTCGGGTTGCACCCTAAGGATGGGCATTGAATGCGTTAATTATGCGAAGCTGGAGCGTGGCGTGCAACTTATGACTTACTTAAAACTTTGTTATGTTTAATCTGTGGACCGTTACTCGAGACACGACGTCACCCAATTTAAGGTCCAGCCTGAAAACCAGTGTCACTATCGTCCTCTGTCGATAATGACAACATGCTGAGACGGGACCTTATTAGCCGCACATAGCATAGACCAGCATAGACCATTTTTCTTACTCTTGGGACTCTACTACACGCTACATTATGTTAAAGCTTAAATCCCTACGACTTATGTTGTTCTGCGTGTTTTCCTTTTTTGTAACTATGTATAATTTTATCATTTGTAATTATGTATAACCGATTGGTTATACATAATTACAAATGATAAAATTACCGGTATATAGTCAAAAGTCCGACCTCGGGGTCTGCCAACGAGCCATGGAGCGTAGTATCTTAGGAGTCAAGCTGTCAGACCGCGTGTGGAACAGCATACTACGCTCCAAAACACGCATCGTTGACGTTGGTCAGACAGCCGGAAGCCAGAAGTGGAACTGGGCCGGACACGTCAGCAGTATGTCCAGCGACTGTGGGCAAAGACCACCACAGAGTGGAGCCCACCCAACGCTAAGAGGCGACGTGGAAGGCCCAGGATGAGATGGCGCGACGAGCTCGAGGTAAATCTTCCATCATGGCCTGTTGCAGCGTTGGATCGCGAGGAGTGGGAGGAGAAAAGGGAGGCCTTTGCCCAGCAGAGGGACAGTAACGGCTTAAAATAAATAATAATAATAAATAAATAAAATAACATTGTGTGTCATTGGCTATCAATAAATTATTTTATTTTTATTCTTATTCTTACGCAAGCGACACAAGTAAAAGGTGGTAAAAGCTTGTAAAAGTTATCAAAACGTTATCAAAGAAAGTTGCCGTAATAAATGTTAACACACTAAAAGCGGGAAAATTTACGAAATGGTCAATATTTACCGAATTATGGTCATAATGTGGTCGGTGAAAGTTGTTACGTGAAGTTACCGCCGATTACGGCTCGTAATTCGTAATTTTTAGGTAATTTTACTTGGATTTGACAATTTAGTTAAGTCTGTTTTGTAATTTCGGTGTGAAAACGTAACGATTTTACAGCTACTTAAGTACGAGTACCTAAGTAAATGGTGATTACGGTAAATAATGTTTTCTTTGGATTATGACGATACCTAAATTACAAGCACATAATATGCATTAAGTACCTACCTAATACATTCCGGAATGCAATGTTAAGAAATAAACGGCCGCGATTAAATTATGAATAATAAAACGAATAAATACCCGTGCGAAGTCGGGAAGTGCCGCGTAGTGCGTATCTAGTATCCGAAAAAATCACAAGTTCTGTTGACTGCAATCAAGGGTTTAGATTGAGCTTCAGCAATAAACAAAGATAAAAATGTACCTACTCACATTTTTATCGAGAATAAACCTTTTTACGTTGGTATAAATAAATATAATGATTCTCGTATATTTGTAGGTTCTTGTTAAAATTTTACTTATAAAAGGGAATATGTAGGTAAAGAGGTGGAGGGTAGAGAATAAAAACCAGTCTTTGGTGACGATGAATCTTTGTTAATGGCAATTTATGTGTCTGGACACACTTTTCTGCAAGTGTCAATGGAAATAAGTGTAAATTATCTGAGTTATCAAATTATGAAGATTGAAAGACTTGAGGGGTGTAAGGGGGATTCCAACATCTCGTCTCCCAAGCCAACCTAACCTGCACGTGGTACTAGGCTAGATGATCTGGTGAAAATATCAAACAATCTTCATAATTTAATAATTCATCGATTTTACAATTATTTTCCACTAGCGGACCTTCCCGGTTTTGCACGGTTTTAGTACGGATCCCTAACTTTTTTGAAAATATAATATAACCTATGTTCACCGGGGATAGTGTAGATTCCCAACGGTGAAAGAATTTTTCAAATTGGTCCAGTAGTTTCGGAGCCTATTCGTTACAAACAAACAAAAAATCAAACCTTACCTCTTTAAAATATTAGTATAGATAACTTGACACTGGCAGAAAAGTATCCAACCAGCAGTTGCCATTAACAAAGAATCTTCATCATTTTTTTTTCTTGGACTCTCTTTAGCATTTACCATATTTTTGTGTGTGCTGTGCATGCATTCTTAACTTTGTGTTGTTTTCCAGGTACAAATCAAAATGGTACTACTCAAAAAGTTAAAACTGTTTACGATTAGTTATCATTAATAAAATTTCATTCTCTTTTTCTCTACTAAAGTTTATGACTCTTCACACGGACACTGGCAGAGTTGTGGCAACACAGTCACAGCGAGCCATAAAAATAAGAAGTTGAAGTTTACCATAATTAATTTGTGATTTTAAAAAATTTGGTAAACATTTAAAACTTATAAATAACCTACTACGAGAGAGAGAAAACGGAAAGAAATCTTCATCATTAATAGACCTGACTTGTTTTATTTGACAATTGTTATGATTAATAATTCTTTGCCTTTGCCAACAATGACATAAACCTGAAAGTAGGGCGTTTTCTTGATTTTTATCTCTCAAATCAGTACATAAATTGCGTAAAATTTTCACGTAAACCCTAGAAAGTAATTTGTATGCAGCAAATGAAAGTATTTTCTCTAAGAAAGTGAGTTATCATATTACCTGGTCCCTGAGGTAAGGCGGTGCATAGAATACGTAGCAAACGTGGACGAAATTATAAGAATTTATCTGCTGCCTGTGACTTCGCATAGCTTGTGCCCTCAGAACTAAGTCTGAGGGCAAAAGAACACAGATCCCCTGGTACTGTCCACGTTCCTATAAATAAATAAATAATAAATAATGCAGGACAATTCACACAGCATTATCTAGCCCCATGGTAAGCAGAGCTTGTGTTATGGGTACTAGATAACTGATATACATAATACAATACATTACATAGATAGATATTTTTTATTATACATAGATAACGACCAGAACACCCGGAACAAATATCTGCAGATCGTACACACAATTGTTCCGAGGCGGGAATCGAACCCGCAACCTCCTGCGTCGCAGACGGACCTTCGCCCACCGCGCCACATCGGTCGTCAGGTACAATGTCTACATAGACTTGTATGGGAAAGCGTGGAAAGAATTTTTAAAAACAATCAAAATTAAATTGAATTTAGTCGCTTTTACAATGGTGGCTTAATTACGACTGGGGGCTTTGAGTCCGGAGTTCTCGCATCAAAGGACATAGATAAGAATGTCCAGATGCTAGCTCAGCGAATAATGATGAGAAAGACGTGTGGGCGTTAGATAGCAATGTCCGATCTTATGTAATAAATAAATAATAAATAAATAATGCTGGACAATTCACACAGCATTATCTAGCCCCATGGTAAGCAGAGCTTGTGTTATGGGTACTAGATAACTGATATACATAATACAATATATTATTACATAGATAGATATTTTTATTATACATAGAAAAGAAAACGACCAGAACACCCGAAACAAATATCTGCAGATCGTACACACATTTGTTCCGAGGCGGGAATCGAACCCGCAACCTCATGCGTCGCAGGCGGACCTTCGCCCACCGCGCCACATCGGTCGTCACTTATGTGACGCTGAATACAGACCTTATTGCCGTAACTACATAAATAAAAACAGAAACAAAGATTTATTATAACAATAATATAATTTTCATTGGAGGAGGTCTTCGAATCAATAATCAATAAATTTCTTTCTGGTGGGGGCACAGAGAGGGGCCTCGAGGCTTGGCCTCATAACCCCGGCGTCAACTGCAGGGGTGACTACCCCTCGGGACCTTGGGTTTAGTGGGAATCTCTTTTTTTTCCCCTCTTCTCAATGTTTTTTTTTTGGTCTTCCAACTTCTTCAACAGTCTATATTGGTCCAACGCTCGATGCAGGCCTCCCCTGATAAACACCTGATTGGATTTTATCTCATAAGGTAGATAAGGCCCATAATCCCCACGATGGACATGCGGGTCAGACATGATCCTAAATAGTTACTGGCGTGGCGTAGTGACCACAAGTGGCTCTTGGCTTCCAACACCAGAGATCTTCTTATCCACCGCCGTTTCAGTTAACAGGTTTGATAGAAGAAAAAAAAACAAACGTTTTTAAATTTCATTGCATTAATTCCATAAAATACTAAAAATATAAAATATTACACTAAAAATCTTTTATAACATAGAAAATTACAAACATATTGATGAAGGTAATAAGATATATAAAAAAAAATTAAATGAATTTATTTGTTAACACTTTGACTGCGATTTTTTTTCGACGACTGCGATCTTTTTTTTTAACCTAAAAAATTCGTGCTGCCGCTCTACACAGCGGTTGTGTTACGCAGCACATGCGTTTCGTTCGAAAAATATTACGGCTCTGCTGAGTCACAAAGATCTGTATTTTCTCAGCCGCTGCGCTAGTGTGGATTTACGCATATTAGTCACTTCTAGAAAACACATACCGTGTGATTTCAGCCCTCAAAGTGTTAAAAGCATTACACAGAACATAAAAATAGATATCATGATATATTTATAAAACTAGCTGCGCCCCGCGGTTTCACCCGCGTGGTGATAGATATTTTGGATAATATACAATATATCTTTATAAAATGTAGCCTATGTGTTATTCTGATGTATAAGCTATATTATTGTGAAGTTTATTCAAAATCGATTCAGTAGTTTTCTATTAGTAGGATAATGCTTGACAACTTGACACAGCATTATCTAGCCCAAAGCTAAGCAAAGCTTTTGTTATGGGTACTAGATAACTGATGTGTACATAGGACAATATATCACATAGATAGATTTTTATTATACATAGAAAACGACCAGATCATCCGGAAAAAATAACTGCAGATCGTAGACATTTGTACCGAGGCGGGAATCGAACCCAAAAACTCCTCTATAGCAGGTGGACCTTCGCCTACCACGCCATCAATCGTCTCCTAATCGTGTCGACATCGTAATAAGGTAGGTATTTAAATTTAATATTTTAGTCGATAGTATGCATTAGAAATTATTAAGTAACTAGGTACCTACAAAACTAGGTACTACTAATACTTTTAAACTTATAATAAATCGTCGATATATAAAAATTACTCAATTTAATAACTAATTTTAACTTAAATCCTGTCTAAATTGCATCGTCAAGTCAACTAAAAAATGTTTTAGTCAAATTGACAATTTACTAAAAGCATTATGCGTAAATAAACTAATTAAGTGTACTAAATAAAGTACATATCAATAACCTAAAAATAATTACATACGAAAATACTTAATTTATATATCTATGGGTATAGAAGTGTTGAAAAATCATATTTTTATCAAACGCCTTTGCTAATTTTCACCTTACGTCATTACGTTCAGGCTATTGCTATGTTAAAAATTCAAGGCTTTCCCATTTCACGTATGCTATTCTATCCTTATCACGCACTCTTAGATTCTGTACTATTCTTATTCCTATCCCTCTCTAACAACCTTCTTCTAACCTCTTCTGGGTTATACCTCTTTTTATAAACCCTCTTCACTCTTCTAACAGGATTCACGTTTCTAGTTCTTATAATCTTTTTTCTTCCATAGTTATTGTTGTTAATAATAGACGGTGTGGTATTGTCAGATCTTCTAAGGCTCTTAGGTCTTCTAGTACTATTATTTGCTAGAGCAAAAGTGCGGTTAAATTCTTTAGGATCTCTAACAGTGGCGTCGTAAAAAACTTTACCGTTTACTATTGCTTTTCTGATATTTTCTGTAGTTGATAGCACTCTAGGCGGTCTCACGTATGTTGTCTCGCTTAGTTCTAGACTTCTGTCTCTTTCTATCTCGTCTTTGCTTATTCTTTTGATGGTGCCACGTCTCTCTGTGTTAAAACGATTGCCGAAATTGAATTCTAGCATATCTTTGTCGACTGCTATATGTTTAGCGTCAAGTTCTTTTTGTGATCTCTTTTCAAGAACAATGTTGCCACCTCGACGGGACGCTAGAAGTCTGCCGATCGCTTCTATTTGTCGTTCTTCAGCTTCTAACGTCTTTGTGTCTGATATTTTGTCGCCTTTTGCGTCTTCTATGTTAAGAACTTCTATGGATTTTGAAAAATCGTCTAATTTGTCGTCGATGCCTTTTATAGAGTCCATCGTTTTGAAATCCTCGGGTTTGATAGTCTCAACGTCAGAGTTATTTAACTTTTCTATTGGAGCTTCTGTTGTCGTAGTTTTAGGCTTATCTGCGTTAGTTTTACTATCGTCAGGTTTTCTGTCATCGATTTTCTTATCATCTCTAGCTGTTTCTTCATCATTTGATTTACTAACATTTTCAGAACTATCATTTCTATCAGTTTCAATGTTACGTCTAGCAAAGTCACTGTCTCTAGAGTCATCATTGTCTCTGCTACGATTGTCATTTCTTGCATCATTATTTCTTGAACCGCTACTATCTCTTGAAACACCGTTATTGTTTCTAGCATTAAAACCATTGCTGTTATTATCATTATATCTGTCATCACTCCTTCTATTATTTTCATCGCTTCTTCTATTATTTCCATCGTTTCTTCTATTATGATCATCATTTCTTCTACTATGACCATCGCCTCTTCTATTATCATTCGGCCTATAATCATCATCCCTAGCATGACCATTGTTACCATCATAAGACCTGCCAGGTTGGTAGTCATCTAAGGTTTGACCATAGTCATCATTGGCTCTAGATTGGACATTATCTCTGTCATGGTCGGTGGGATTGTGGTCACTGTCTGTGGGATTGTGGTCGTGGTCGTGTCTGTCTGTTTGTCTTGTTTCGTTGTAGCGGTAGTAAGTCATATTTGGTGGTGGACCACGGTGTAAGTAGGCGACTGGCCAGTACCTGCAAAGGAAGATACCCTTAGTTATGCAAAGTGAGATTTTAACAAAAGTAGTCAGCGTAGTAGTCCTGCGTGAAATCTATATTGCACGCAGGAAGAACTTGAAACATTTTAGAGGGAGGGTTTTAGTAAAGAAAATCAGATCAAAAATTATCATATTATGACTATTGAACTACCTAAATATCGGATATGACTAAACGTATTGATGATTTTGACCCAAAGGGTCAGATAACACCGAGACGTGACGCTGCACGCATTTTGACATAAAATTAAACTTTATTTACTACGCAAAAAGGTACAAATTTTATTGACATAATTCGAAAATCCACGCGGCACCACAATTTGTATTTTATTGCGAAGAAATTAAATTTTTATTTTGAATCAAAGCGCGCGCATTGTCGCTTCTCGGTGTGAGCTGACCCTACTATCGGCTCAAATACAAAAAACATTAAATATAGTTTGACCGAAACCGCTATACCGCTCCTTAGGAAAGTGCGGCGAGGTGGGGGGCGAGGAAAACGAGCAAGAGTACGCGTTGACGGCAGACTCATGGATCGGAGCGGCCGATAGCCCCCCGTCTCGCCGCTCGCATACCTCAGGCGCGGTACAGCGGTTTCGGTCAAACTATAGAACAAATAAATGAATAATATGGCCGATGCAGGACCATACAAAAATATTCAAAACCCTTTTAAAATTGAAATCGTACCATCCATAAGTGACAGATAATTATGACGTTCATTCTGTTTTCTTATATTTTGATGATTGTACGTACCTAGGAGCCCCTAAGCCGGGTACCATTGGCGGATCAGCAACGGGCACCCATTGGCCCGACGCTTCTGGTCTGTTGTTCTGTTTGAAGCGGATGTATGGACGGGACTCGGTGGGCACTCGAGAATAGCCTGGAGACAAAATTAGTATTTTACTTCGTGGAAATCTATTTAAAACTAAATTGAAACACTGGCTATTAGAAAATAGTTTTTATAGTGTTAGGGTGCAGCAGAAAATCTGTTGGGCTGCCAGACGGGCGCAATTTATTCAGTTGCTATATTCATGTCGACTTTCACACAGTACCTGACGGATGCATTCCTCGCTCCCGTCACCCCCGCGAACACAATCAAACATGACTTTTCTATGAAACCAAATGCAGCAGAAATTACGCGACTGGCAACTCAAAAATGTACGCTCGTTTGGACTCACACTAAAAGGTTTTTTGAATTTTAAAAACTGAATGACTTTCCAGCTATTTTTTATTTGTGTCGATTGTTTGTTACCTTTAATAATTTATTTGTTTGTTATTTTGTAATAGAATTTTATTGACATGTATTAATTATTAAAATCTTAGGTAGGTATTATAGCATTTTTCACACAATAATAGGTAGATTGTAAATTTACTATTTTATTCTAAAATGCATAGTAAAAAACAAAGTATTTATTTATAGCTACACACAATAATACAGAACAACATATCATTATACTATACAATATACGTATTAGTATATAATTTATCGTAATAAGCCTTAGATCCATTCTCGTACAGCTCAACCCAATAGCGGCGATATACATATCATCTACCTATCTTATCTATAGAAAATAAAGAAGATACATATACATTGCCGCAACTCAGCAAACGCAGTGTAGGACGACCTCCGGCCAGGTGGGATGACGACCTGCAAAGGACTGCAGGTAGATGTTGGATGCGGCAATCTGAAGACAGGGCGCTATGGCGCTCATTGGGGGAGGCCTATGTACAGCAGTGGAGTGATATAGGCTGATGACGATGTATAAATTATAAATACCTGGCAATGGATTTCCTTGCTTATCATAATAGGCCTTGGGTCCATTCTCGTACAGCTCATCCCAATAGCGTCGGTCGGCTACCGACAGGTACGGGCCGGGGGGTTTGTCCCAGTGGGGGGTGTAAGAGGGGGGAGGAGGGGTTATAGCTTTGACGGGCCAGGGGGACTGCGGGGGCTGCGAGAGTTGGGGGGTGTCGCGCCACGGACGCGGGCGGGGTGGCTCTGAAAACATATTACATATATAATAATAACAATAGAATAATCAATATGTTTTTATCACTATTAGTTCTTAATTTGAATTATTTTATGAAACACAAATAAATATTATTAATTTCTATAACAAAAAATATTACGAGAAAAAAAATCTTACAACGAATTAATAAATAATCAAAATATTATTAAATTATTTTGCAAATAATCGTCTACACTGTAGAACGCCTGCTTGTGGAGCAGGCGTTAAAATCCATTGCTTAGTTTTAAAGATCTAAGCATACATACAGACAGACAACGGGAAGCGACTTTGTTTTATACAATGTAGTGAAGACTGAAGAAATAAAAAGAATTGAATTTGAATTACTTTTATCTCAGGTAAGTACTAACCTCTGCTTCCTTGAGAGGGGTGCGGAGTGCTATGGTGATGGTAGGGGTAGTATTTCTCGCTGCATGGCCGCCATTGATCTTCTTTTTGGCCTACGTAGCACCTGCAATAGAGTTTGATTAGTATAATCATGAAGAAAACATAAAGCTCCTTGTTGCACATTGGGTTTCCTCATCGATTTCGATGACGGCGACCCTAGACATTTCGGATTCCTCTTTCTATCATAAGCCCTGATATCGCTCGCTAGACCGAACTTGGTCTTGAATATCCTACGTCACGTATAGCAGACCGTGCCCGCCCTTGTCGTATACCAGTCCGCGCTGTATGTCCATAACAGCTTGGACAAATACGAAAGGTACGGGGATGGTCATAGATACAACACGAGACACGAACGCCGACTAAGGGCGCGACCTCGGCGATTGGAGAAATCGTCCAAGCTGCAACACGTGATGGGGACGGCTGTCTACAATCGTATTCCAACTTCTATCACCAGCGCAAAATCCATGCAATCTTAAGGTAACAACTAAGGAAGTGGCTGATAGCTCAATCGTTATATGATGTGAATGAATTTATGATGTTAAAATGTAATGTTTAATGTATTTTTATTATTATAATTATGATGTATGTAGTTTTTTACATATTGCATTATAATATAACCAGAAGTTATCAATAAATGAACTATAAACTATGCAGTAGAGTTGTCCCGATGAGTTATATGTATACGTGTAGGAGGGCTTAGGTCTCTGTTTTTGTATCTGGCGTTTTGCGTTACGCATTGGACCTACTAATGTTGCTGCAAAGTTGCTTAAGATTAAAGAAGTTGCTCATCTTCCCATACAAACATGGAAGGGTAACTACTACGCTGTTTGATTTTGACCATTCAAAACTAAGGATAATATTAATATATCTCGTCATTATCATATTATATCAGTTATAATTATTATTTCATTTCATTGTTATCTAATTTGTTCTAATCCAATCCAATCTATGTATTTATATTATATATTTTAGCTTACTTTACATAGCTTTAGTTTTAATCACATATTTTTTTTATTTCAATCTAATTTTATGCTATAGATATTATTATATGAAAATAAATAAATACAATACATTATCTACGAGTATGTTTGTATGGAAACAAATCTGTAAAAACGGTATACATTTGAAAAATACAAGGTTATTTTAAACTTTTAGTTAGCACATTTTGACAGCGAAATAGAAAACTTACCATGGCTTATGGAATCCTTCGCTGTAGCCACATCTATGAGTCGGCGCACAGCAGTAGTCCCAAGAACCTGAAAGAAGATCAGAAGTTGATTAGAACGTTGGTGTTCTTCTAATACAAAAACGGTTCGTAGTTAACCCGCATACATCCAAAATTAATATTACAAGTGTATAAAGACTCTTACTTTTAGGCTTAACAAATCTAGCAGATCGTACAAACATTTGTCCTGAGGCGGGAATCGAACCCGTCCTGCATCGCAGGCGACCATCGCCCACCGCGCCACAGCTAGGTACCACAGCTTTAATAGCATCATCCATTCTATCCTTCAGAATATGTTTAAACTAAAGTACCAGGCGACCATAGTTCAGAAGAGGTGTCTAATACGTAGGTACCTATTTCTCAAGCAAAAAATGTTTAACAGAAGAGTTGTACACACGTTTTTCTAGAAACGCACTAGTGTATAGTCATCATCATCATAATCAACCTATAGTAGCCCAGCTGCTGGACATAGGCGCATATTAGTGCGCTCATAAGGACTCCCCTAATGAGCGCACTAATGTATAGTCAGTCAGCTTCAATGTCAAGTTCAGTTTATGGGGAAAACACTATACCATCAGGAAATATTTGAACCAAAGTACCAGGCAACCATAACTACAGAAGAGGTGTGACGTACCGATTTCACCGCCCTCTGGCTCGCACGCCCAATGTCCCACGATCTTGTTCTGGGCACACGTAGTTCCGGCTCTACACGGGAACCCGGATACTGTGTAGTGACGCCATGATGTTTCTACTGAAATATAAGCTTAAGTTAGAAACAGCCTATAGAAAATAAGTATAGATTATAAGAGCAGAGCGAAAAACAGTCAGGCATCAAATCAAATCAAGTCAATAGTAAGGTTCTTTCTACCTACTGAAGAGAATTGATTGCAGTTATTACTCTGGGTTAGAAATCGACAAAAAAACAATCATGGTAGTTAAATTAAAATGTAAAAATTAGTATGACATTTTGTTTTATACCTTTTATGCTTTATATTGTACATCTTAATAATCTATATCTAATCTATGAATGTTTAATTTTTATGTTTATTTTTAAGTTTTGTGTGTTTTTAATTTTTATATGGATTTAATGTAACTACTGATAAATCTGAAGTAAACGAATAATAATAATAAATTCTAAAACAAACTTGCATGAAAATAGATCAAGAAATATGTAGTGAAACATTTACTATGTATTTTAACTGAAAGAGTAATAATGAACTTGTATTTTGTGTTTACTAAAACTTGTGTTGACTACGTTTTGTGCGTTTTGTTAGTCACATTTCTAACTAAACGAATAATGTGTGAAAACGAAATATTTATACAGGAGGCCTGAAAATAAAATCACACAATTAGAAATTAAATCATAATATACAGATTTAAGCAAAATAAGGTCGAGACTTTGTTGATATTTGACAAATAATTTCAAAAGGCAAGTTCCATTTAAAACGCAAACTCATTTTTCGTCATACTGCTGGGCAAAGGCCTCCCCCAAATCTTTCCACTCAGTGCGGTCACGCGCGATCCCCCACCAATCTTTGAGGAAGGCGTTTATTTCCTTAGGCTACAAAATTTGACTTAGACAAGTCAAATTTTACTTAGACAAGTCAAATTTTACTTAGACAAGTCAAATTTTATACTATTAATTATTATCAAATAACATTATTTAATTTTATATATATATCAGTAACCGCCGAATACTCAACGCATCTCAGATTTAAGCACATCTCAAGTGAGGAATTTTTGACAAATTTTCTTTAATTCTTTCTTTATTCTTTGATTACTAAGGTTTTTGTTGCAAAAGCATACAGAATAACACTACCTCCTACTTAACTTAGAATTTCATGTATTTAGTAAGCCTATTTTTTGAGAAATAAAACTTTTATTATTTTATTATTATTTATTATTATAATACTTTATTGTACACACAAAATCATAAATAGAAATAACATAGGCGAGCTTAACCCAGAGTTTCCTTCCAGCAAACCTTAGGGTTAAATTATTAATAACTAATTTATTCTCAGATTCATAATCCATAATAAAATAATGCACATACAAATTAAAAATGTCAAAAACAAAATCACACAATAAAATAAAAAAAACAAACCTAGAATAATATAACGTAGGGAAATTAAAAAATAAATAATAAAATACAAATTGAAAACTTACTAACCTAACATTTAGAAGGATGTAGAAAGGATATTCTCTTCTATTTATGCGAATTGAGATGAAATCTGAGACGCTTTTGAGTATTCGAGCGTCAAGCTCGAATTTGTTTCTTTTATTTGATTGTAACTTTCTTTGATTAAGTTATTTTTTAATACTTTTAAATAATTTCTACTTACTGGGTCCATCTTCTCTATCAACCGGAACAGGATTCTGAGGTCCAGGTAAGTAACCCGGACTAAAACCTGGTTTATCCGGCCTAAATACCGGCTTATACCCTGGATCTTTAGGGTATTCAATAGGTCTGAACGGCCGATCTGGTCCGTAACTTGGTGGTTTTGGTCCATAGCTGGGTTGGTCTGGACCATAACTTGGTGGTTTTGGCCTATAACTTGGCCGTTCTGGTCTATAACTTGGCGGGTCTGGTCCATAACTTGGCGGGTCTGGTCTGTAACTTGGCGGATCTGGTCTATAACTTGGCGGGTCTGGTCTGTAACTTGGTTCTGGATCAGGGTAGTCTGGTTTGTAAGGAATTATCACCTCGGAAGGTTTGAAATCAGGATTATTAGAGTTGGGAGGTTTGAAACCAGGTCTGTAGATTTCTGGGTCAGGTCTAGGTCTGTAGGGTTGGATTGGGTAGGGTTTTTCAGGGCTGGAGGGTTCGTAAGGGCTTTCTATTGTTTTGTAAGGTCCAGTTGGGCCGCTTGGGCCGGTCGGTGGGCCAGAATCCGGTATATAGGGTATTTCTGAAATGAAAATTAAAAATGAATAAATTTATGATGTTGAAATAAAGCTGTGGTGATAATGGCAGCTATGGCGCTGACGGCGCAAGAATCGACTCCTCGAACACAGCCCGTGGATGTCGTAAGAGAATAAATGGAGGACAGCAGCCTTCTGTGTATTTTTAACATAATAATGAATAATTAAATATATAATGATTTCTCATTTTAATATAAAAATGTACTCTGTTGCTTTGGGTGTGCCCGTTCAAATAGATGTACATGTTTGTAAATAAATAAATAATACATTTAAAGTACCGATCCGCCGCCAAGCGGTGGTGATTAAGACAAAGACCTTGTTTAGAGAAGGCACGTTGAGCAGCTGACGAATGGTTGCTGAGGAGGTAAAGAACGACTACCTGGTGCAGAATCCGGAATATACCCAGGGCCGGTCGGACCCGAGGGTCCAGACTGCCCTGGAGGTCCGGAAGGTGGGTGGAAGTGGTCTTCAGATGTGTGGATCGGATGGGGCAGTTCTGGTGAATGTTCCCTGGTACAGAAGGTTGGGTTAGTCATCTTGTGTATTTTAGTCACAGTTGTAGGTCTAGAAATGTGACTAGGCGCTAGTAACTAAAATAGACGAGAACTTAGTGCTTAGACATGTCTAATGAAATGAAATTATTTTGATAATTGTCAATAATATTGTATAAATTCTCGTATTACTATGTTACCTGCCTATAAATACTAACTAACTACTATTGTTATTATTTATTATTAAATTGCTGCACCCTTACAGGGTACATGTACCTACCTCTAAGCTAATAATAAATTCATCATCATCAGCCTATAGCAGTCCACTGCTGGAGATAGCTGCTGGCCTCCCCCAATGAGCGCCATAGCGCCCTATCTTCAGCTTGCCGCATCCAGCATCTACCTGCAGTCTTTCGCATGTCGTCATCCCACCTGGTCGGAGGGCGTCCTACACTACATTTACCGAGTCGTGGTCTCCACTCAAGAACACGTTTGTCCTACCCGTTATGACCTACGGAGCTGAGACGTGGACACTCACGGTAGGGCTGGTCCACCAGTTCAAAGTCGCTCAGCGAGCTATGGAAAGAGCTATGCTCAGAGTCTCTCTGAAGGATAGAGTTCGTAACGAATCCATCCGACAGAGAACCAAAGTTATCGACATAGCTCTAAGAATTAGCAAGCTGAAGTGGCAGTGGGCCGGCTATATCTCGCGAATAAGACCTTAGCTAATAATATTATTGACAATGTAGTATGCAATTAATAATTATGAATAAGCATAGGCACTGTTAAGGGGCGAACCAAACGGGTTTGGTTGTCAGACTAGGTCGAGACCTAGACACACGGGCTCCCCGTGGTAAAAAAACTCGAATTACATAAATATAAAAATAAAATCTTTGGTTCCTCGAATGTGAAAACACGATTGAGAAAAAAAATATGTCATATATTTAATATATTTATACTTGTTATAAAATATATTTTTTTAATATATAAAATACAATAAAATATTTTGAAACTATTCTACAGTAAAAAATATATCAAAACGGTAGATCACCGATCGTGGAGCTAGGCTGAAGCGGCCGTTGGCTAGGGCTGCAGAGAGAGGAACTTCCTATATTTATTAATCCTACTAATATTATAAACGCGAAAGTTTGTAAGTATGGATGGATGCATAGTATGTGTACTGGAATAACGTATAGTACTACTACTTATTATCGTGGTACCATGCGAGCGAAGCCGCAGACGAAAGCTAGTTATAAATAAATACGAAAAATTCACATAATTAGGGATTCAGAATTCGTCAATTCGGCAGTCTATCCTTTTGTAGATTGTCTATCAGTATTTCAAGCAAGAAATCTGTCTGCGTTGGAATCCAAAGTACCAGGCGCCCATAATTCCCGAAGAGATATGTCTAACTACGGGGCAACTCACTCAGTATGCACCTTCCTCCAACAGCGTGAGTTGAAGAGATCGAACGCGAACAGCCACTCGTCGGCCGCGTGTACATAGTCGACGCCGCGCTGTAGGTCGAACAGGCGGATGTCGGAGAGAAGGCAGTTGTCGGTGGATGGGGAGGCGTTGTTGCTGTAATCACAATAAATAAATAAAAATAAAACAAATAATACATTTATTAGCTAGAAAGAAAGAATCATCACAGTGGAAATACTTTACAATTAGAATTATAGACACTCTCTCAAAGAAAATAACACCTTTTCACGCGTTATTCCCGCAAACATTTACGTAATAACGCTGATAACGTGTAGTGTGGTAGTCTTGCTGTTTGGTTTGACCAATGGCAACCAAAGCAATCATCAGTCTATCAACCACCAGTTATAAAGTCTATCATCAATCATCATCCATCCATCCGCTCGAAACCTATGCTAGCCTACTCACGCGTTATCAACGTTATTACGCTAATTTTAGCGCGAATAACGCGTGAAAAGTCGTTATTCACGCTAAAATGCACCCTAACACGCGTTATTTGATAACGCGTGAGTTAAATAGCGTAGTAGCCTTGCATAGGCTTCGAGCGGATGGACTGTCATATCAGTCCATCAGTCTTACAAGCAACAAAAACGTTTCACACTCCAAGCTAAAGTACCAGGCGCCCATAAATACTGAAGCGCTAGAACTTACTTGTAAGAGAAGCTTAAACACCTAAACGGCGCCTCAGTACACGCGGTACCGCAAGTCTGTTCGTCCTTCACTCGCGCTTGCCCGCGGATCGCCGCACCTGTCAGCTTAGCTGCCTTGTCGTACTGGAGGTAGCATTCTGCAAGTCGAAAATTATAAGGGTAAATAAATAAATATTGCTGGATCCACACAGCATCATCTAGCCCCAAGCTAAGCAGAGTTTGTATTATGGGTACTAGATGACTGATATACGTTATACAATACATTACATAGATAGATGCTTTTTATTATACATAGATAACGACCAGAACACCCGGAACAAATATCTGTAGATCGTACACACAACTGTTCCGAAGCAGGAATCGAACCCGCAACCTCCTGAAGGCGGAACTTCGCCTTCCGTGCCACAGATGTCATCGATGTCGTAAATGCCAGACTTCTCCATTTATAAAAGCTAATATAAATAAATCAGAAAATTTTCATACCGTCATGTCACGTCTCAATCATGACTTAATACGAACAAAAAATAATGAATGAATAAAAATATTTTCACTCGGGGAAATCATTAAGAAATTAAATCATTATCCCAAAAATTATCATCGATAATTTCATTGGGGAAGGTAGAGGCTTCAAGTCCCGCCGAAATCGAAAAAAGTTTCTGGGAAAATTATTTAATTTCTTAAATAAAATGAATTTATAACCCTTTTTGCAAAATATAAAAGTAAATACATAAAAAAAATGTCTAAAATAGAGACAAAGAAAATCCCAATCAGATATTTAAAATTTTCAAAAAACAGTTGCTTGTTTCAAAGTTACAAAGGGTCCCAAAATCCATAGAAATAAAACACGACCCTTTCTTATAAAAAACCCTATAAAATGGGTACAGTAAGGGTCTGGGTACAGTATTGTATTGTTCCTGTAAACACGACCCGTTTGCTTATTTTCATCCCTCAGTCAACAGCCCCTGTGGCCTAATGGATAAGGCATCGGCCTCCTAAGCCGGGGATTGTGGGTTCGAGTCCCACCAGGGGTAAAGTTACATTTTGGTTCTAATATCCTTTTTTTGATAGCTTTGAGAATACTTTGGGTTTTGTTTGAAACATTTTCTGATATATTAATACCTGTATCAAAGTATTATATCAAAATATAAAAATTTATTGATGGGTCTTCATATATTTGTATAATTCGGTATCCAGCTTGATGTTGACATCATACATTGTGTCTCAGCTCCAGCTAAAGCTCAACGTCCACTGCTGCTGTCTTGTGTAACGCCTTTAAAGTTTAATATTCATTTATTCTCAAACAGACAATTTATATAGAGTCACATACGTGAGAACAGGGTTCTTAGGATATGTCTATATACATAAATAGCTGGCTCATTTAATGTGATCCAGCTATTGAAGCTTTAGAGACTGTAATACCTGAGTTACGCTCATCGTACACTGCGGGCTCACAGCCCCGCCTGTAGTTGCCCCGTGCATAAAGCTCGCTGCCCACTGCGGCTGTCTTGTGTAACGCCTTTAGACTGTAGAGACTGTAATACCTGAGTTACGCTCATCGTACACTGCGGGCTCACAGCCCCGCCCGTAGTTGCCGCGTGCATAAAGCTCGCTGCCCACTGCGGCTGTCTTGTGTAACGCGGTCGCGGGGGAGGAAGTGAGAATGCAGTTGTTTGTGTCTTCGTCTCCTATGGTTGGGGAACCGAATCTGGAATAAGAGATGCAAGAGTTATCAAAAATAAATAAATCATCACCATCATTACCAACCACCTATATCATCAGCTCTGCTTACCATGGGGCTAGATAATGCTGTGTGAATTGTCCACCCTTATTTTTTTATTATTATGTCTCTCATTTACCATGATCTCGGGCCATAAAGTGACCCGGTCCTTTGGAAGGCTTGCGTGGGACCGAAGCCAACAGTACAGAGACCCTTTGAGAGAGTTAATCTAAAGGCGATGGCTACACATAGCGGGTATCATCCTCGGGTGCACAATATGATACACCCGAAGATGGTATCCGCCAGGTGTAGAGACTATTGCAAAGAAAAATGAAAGAAATAAAACCAGGCTATTGTGATGGATGGATGGACTGGGTAATCGGGCTATAGGGGAGATTGCAGATGTCTGCCATAAACAAGTCAATCATTTATTATTATTATTATTTTATCTACATAAAAAGCGTGTTAATTAAGTATTTTTTTATATTTAATGTATGATAGTTTTAAGGTATATTATGTAATATTATGGACTGTAGAGTAAGTTAAATAATATCTGTTACTTTTCTATGGTCCAAAATAAATGATTTTTTATTTTTATTATAATAGTCCACTGCTGGACATAGGCCTCCCTCAATGAGCGCCATAGCTCCATGTCTTCAGCTTGCCGCAACTAGCATCTGCCTACAGTTTTTCGCCACTCCTGGACCGGCGACTGATAAAGTTGCTCGTCTGTAACTTACCTAAAGCATAATCCTCTGCAGTAAAAGTGTTGCGCTCGTATGCACTCTGCCTCGCAGGCGCCCAGACCGGCGACTGATAAAGTTGCTCGTCTGTAACTTACCTAAAGCTGAATCCTCTGCAGTAGAAGTGTTGCGCTCGTATGCACTCTGCCTCGCAGGCGCCCAGACCGGCGACTGATAAAGTTGCTCGTCTGTAACTTACCTAAAGCTGAATCCTCTGCAGTAAAAGTGTTGCGCTCGTATGCACTCCGCCTCGCAGGCGCCCAGACCGGCGACTGATAAAGTTGCTCGTACGTCGCTGCCAGTTACTGCTGTGTCGGAACGGACGTGCCAAAAACATTCTGTAAAAAAAGTTATTATACATTTTAAATAAACATTGATATTACTTCTAAATCTTAGTTATTGCATCGACTCTGTTAGCACAAAATTCAAATTCATCAACAAACCTAACATATTGACTGTACTTAAATTGTTGCTGTCCCTTTGTTACTATGATAATAAAAAAGGACAGCGACACTTTTAGTGTCAAATGAACATGTTCTAAAAATAGATCTGCAGTTAGATGCTGGATGCGGCAAGCTGAAGACAGGGCGCTATGGCGCTCATTGGGAGAGGCCTATGTCCAGTGGACTGTTATCGGTTGTTGATGAGACAGATAGGAAGTTCTATGTTGCACAAGTGTGCAATACATATTTTTTTGATATTTCCTTTGTTCAACGTAATAATCTATATATATAAAAGAAAGTCGTGTTTGTTACAACACTTATAACTCGAGAACGGCTGAACAGATTTAGCTGAAAATTGGTGGAGAGGTAGCTTAGAACCAGGAGTCTAACATAGGATATATTTTTATAATTTAAATCATTTGACACATAGATTTGGACGGGGGCGAAGCCACGGGGCGCAGCTAGTAATAAGATAAAATAGGTGGCGGCGCTAGTGTTCCTCGGGGTACCGCTTTAACGAGGATCGCTTTGAACCTTACCGCTCTCGACATAAGGCTTAGTACTGACACACTTGTCACGTGGCATGGCGTACACGTCAGAACTGCTGTCAGTTGACATCTCCAGGCCTCTGTAAGGAGTTTCGCTGAGGTAGCAGTTTTATTATGAACCTTACCGCTCTCGACATAAGGCTTAGTACTGACACACTTGTCACGTGGCATGGCGTACACGTCAGAACTGCTGTCAGTTGACATCTCCAGGCCTCTGTAAGGAGTTTCGCTGAGGTAGCAGTTTTATTATGAACCTTACCGCTCTCGACATAAGGCTTAGTACTGACACACTTGTCACGTGGCATGGCGTACACGTCAGAACTGCTGTCAGTTGACATCTCGAGGCCTCTGTAAGGAGTTTCGCTGAGGAAGCAGTTTTCTGTACCGCGGGAGGTTGAGTAACTGGAAAAAGAGAAAAGATATTTACTTGTTACCAGAAAGAGAAGGCAAGATATGTTCGAATAAATTGAGTGGAAAAAACAAAACAATATATATCTAAAGATATGAAAACAAATAACGGCAAGAAAATTAAATTTTAACTAAATTAGGGACAACATCCGACAGAGAACCAAAGTTATCGACATAGCTCTAAGAATTAGCAAGCTGAAGTGGCAGTGGGCCGGCCATATCTCGCGAAGAACCGACAGCCACTAGGGTAAACGTGTTCTTGAGCGGACTCGGTAAACGTAGTGTACGACGCCCTCCGGTACATGCTGGATACGTCGAGCTGAAGACGCTAAGGCGCTCATTAGGAGAGGTTTATGTCTAACAGTAGACTAGCATAGGCTGATGATGATAACTTGCCGATAGCTGTAAGAGACACATTTGAAGTCTCTCTCGTCGAAGCAGGCAGACTCGCACTGGACCACGTTGTTAGCTATCAGGGACTTGCGGATCGCTCCGCGCGATAGCGACATCCCAGGTTTGCGGTGGTGATAGCATTCTAAAATAAAACAAAATTTTATATATCAAATTCTCCCATTTGTTTAAATTCAGTCGCAAAAACTAAGGTACTATACTATATATATACTATATTATAATGCTGGACAATTCACACAGCATTATCTAGCCCCATGGTAAGCAGAGCTTGTGTTATGGGTACTAGATAACTGATATACATAATACAATATACATTACATAGATTTTTTTTTTTATTATACATAGAAAACAACCAGAACATCCGGAACAAATATCTGCAGATCGTACACACAATTGTTCCGAGGCGGGAATCGAACCCGCAACCTGCTGCGTCGCAGGCGGACGGATGACTATGATGACTATCATCCTCATCCCTTCCCACAGGATGCGGTTCAACCCACACATGTTTATGGGAAGAATCTATTCCCAGGTTGGGAATAGATTCTTCCCAGATATTAATATGCTTATGTCCTATACTGGTTGGGTAGGAATCCCATCTTCCTCTCTTCTAGAATTATCCAGAATATTTTTTTTATTTTTATTTTAATGTCACACTTACCATTTCCACTATCATCATGCTCATGACTATGGCTATCATGATTATGGCCATCATGACTATGGCTATCATGACTATGTCCATCATGACTATGGCTATCATGACTATGACCATCATGACCATGATGACTATCATCCTCATCCCTTCCCTCAGGATGAGGTTCATCCCATACATGCTTATGCCCCAAGCTTGGAATAGATTCTTCCCAGTTATTAGTATTCTTATGTCCTATACTGGTTGGGTAGGGATCCCATCTTCCCCGCTTCCAAACTCCTTGTCCGTAGCTGCCTTTGTGATCTATACGTATGTCATTGAAGTCGTTTCGTGTTAGGGATATGTCTAGATTCTTTCCTGAAATAAATAAAATAAATAAATAACTGTGATTGTAAATTTATTACAATAAATAAATGCTGGACAGTCCACAGAGCATGAAAATAGGTAGATAACTCTTTACTGATTTCCACATTAAACACAAATACGAAAATCTTTATTTGCAACAAAAACTTTAGGGTACAATTGTGGGCTGGCTACCGCAAAAGTAAAAAAAACTGTGTAGCGGAGATTTAAATAAAATTAAAATTTGATTTTGATGATTTCAATTGTGATTTTGGTTTATTTATTAGGTAATTAATTATAATTTTGAAATTATTTTTATTTTTATATAATTATGCAACGCTAAGAGGCGACGTGGAAGGCCCAGGATGAGATGGCGCGACGAGCTCGAGGTACATCTTCCATCATGGCCTGTTGCAGCGTTGGATCGCGAGGAGTGGAAGGAGAAAAGGGAGGCCTTTGCCCAGCATCAAAGCCAGAGCGACTTTGATTATCATTCTTTGGGTCTCATACTCAGATCTATTATCTATTCAGTCCCCAGTGATCCATAGACTTGTGGTAGTCGTTTCTATCCTTGTAGTAAACATTGAGTTGTATTGGTCCAAGTTACTGCCCAATTACCTAATGTCTTGCCCAACTTACCCAAAGAATGATAATCAAAGCCGCTCTTCTTATACTCAGGTCGATAACTATTCAGTCCCCAGTGATCCATAGACTTGTGGTAGTCGTTTCTATCCTTGTAGTACACATTGAGTTGTATTGGTCCAAGTTACTGCCCAATTACCTAATGTCTTGCCCAACTTACCCAAAGAATGATAATCAAAGCCGCTCTTCTTATACTCAGGTCGATAACTATTCAGTCCCCAGTGATCTATAGACTTGTGGTAGTCGTTTCTATCCTTGTAGTACACATTGAGTTGTATTGGTCCAAGTTACTGCCCAATTACCTAATGTCTTGCCCAACTTACCCAAAGAATGATAATCAAAGCCGCTCTTCTTATACTCAGGTCGATAACTATTCAGTCCCCAGTGATCCATAGACTTGTGGTAGTCGTTTCTATCCTTGTAGTACACATTGAGTTGTATTGGTCCAAGTTACTGCCCAATTACCTAATGTCTTGCCCAACTTACCCAAAGAATGATAATCAAAGCCGCTCTTCTTATACTCAGGTCGATAACTATTCAGTCCCCAGTGATCCATAGACTTGTGGTAGTCGTTTCTATCCTTGTAGTACACATTGAGTTGTATTGGTCCAAGTTACTGCCCAATTACCTAATGTCTTGCCCAACTTACCCAAAGAATGATAATCAAAGCCGCTCTTCTTATACTCAGGTCGATAACTATTCAGTCCCCAGTGATCCATAGACTTGTGGTAGTCGTTTCTATCCTTGTAGTACACATTGAGTTGTATTGGTCCAAGTTACTGCCCAATTACCTAATGTCTTGCCCAACTTACCCAAAGAATGATAATCAAAGCCGCTCTTCTTATACTCAGGTCGATAACTATTCAGTCCCCAGTGATCCATAGACTTGTGGTAGTCGTTTCTATCCTTGTAGTACACATTGAGTTGTATTGGTCCAAGTTACTGCCCAATTACCTAATGTCTTTCCCAACTTACCCAAAGAATGATAATCAAAGCCGCTCTTCTTATACTCAGGTCGATAACTATTCAGTCCCCAGTGATCTATAGACTTGTGGTAGTCGTTTCTATCCTTGTAGTACACATTGAGTTGTATTGGTCCAAGTTACTGCCCAATTACCTAATGTCTTGCCCAACTTACCCAAAGAATGATAATCAAAGCCGCTCTTCTTATACTCAGGTCGATAACTATTCAGTCCCCAGTGATCCATAGACTTGTGGTAGTCGTTTCTATCCTTGTAGTACACATTGAGTTGTATTGGTCCAAGTTACTGCCCAATTACCTAATGTCTTGCCCAACTTACCCAAAGAATGATAATCAAAGCCGCTCTTCTTATACTCAGGTCGATAACTATTCAGTCCCCAGTGATCCATAGACTTGTGGTAGTCGTTTCTATCCTTGTAGTACACATTGAGTTGTATTGGTCCAAGTTACTGCCCAATTACCTAATGTCTTGCCCAACTTACCCAAAGAATGATAATCAAAGCCGCTCTTCTTATACTCAGGTCGATAACTATTCAGTCCCCAGTGATCCATAGACTTGTGGTAGTCGTTTCTATCCTTGTAGTACACATTGAGTTGTATTGGTCCAAGTTACTGCCCAATTACCTAATGTCTTGCCCAACTTACCCAAAGAATGATAATCAAAGCCGCTCTTCTTATACTCAGGTCGATAACTATTCAGTCCCCAGTGATTCATAGACTTGTGGTAGTCGTTTCTATCCTTGTAGTACACATTGAGTTGTATTGGTCCAAGTTACTGCCCAATTACCTAATGTCTTGCCCAACTTACCCAAAGAATGATAATCAAAGCCGCTCTTCTTATACTCAGGTAGATAACTATTCAGTCCCCAGTGATCCATAGACTTGTGGTAGTCGTTTCTATCCTTGTAGTACACATTGAGTTGTATTGGTCCAAGTTACTGCCCAATTACCTAATGTCTTGCCCAACTTACCCAAAGAATGATAATCAAAGCCGCTCTTCTTATACTCAGGTCGATAACTATTCAGTCCCCAGTGATCCATAGACTTGTGGTAGTCGTTTCTATCCTTGTAGTACACATTGGGCCCACCGTAGCTGCCACCATATTGGCCCCAATTGTTTTTCTCTGGTTTGACTTGGCCTGAAAAAAAAAACATTTTATTTTAGTTCGATAAACACACACTCACAGCACACACATACACCATACACATCAAAACACATTTTCCCCAATAGAGACTGACTGAATCAGATTCTAAAAACCTAAAATTTTAATTTGTTTGTAATTTCTGATGGTTTTTACTTATGTTTTTATTTATAGCTTTGATATACAGGGTGGCACATTTAGAGCGGTCAGTATGGGTGAGTCTGAAACTATAAGACATACGAAGATCTCTTCATAGGAACCATGTCATCGATTTTAGTAAAAATAAAAACTGCATTCATACATTTTAAAAAAACTTATACTCAGCTCGGGAATCGAACCCGGACGTTTTGAAAAATAAAACTAACACTATTTATATTTAGATATCGATTGTGTAGGTTATAAGCAGTAAATGTTACTGTGAAACATGATATGTAAAATGAATAAAATGTATTGTTTTTATATCCTTTAGTTTATTTTAGTACCTAAGTTTTCGAAATGACCACCATTTTTTTCAATACAACATTCAAAGCGCTTAGGTATGTAAAATTGTATTTATGGTTGTTTATAACTTTTTGCTGATGTCACAACTTGTTACTCGTACAAACATACCGAGTGCACGAAGGACGTCGTCAAGTTAGATTCTCATTCATTTTCTGGGTTGGCCTACTTCATAATAAGGTTCTCATGCTTAAGATTTATGATGGACGTTTGGACAGATTTAAGTACCTTGCAATCTTAGTAGATCTTTTAGAGGTCCTAGGAGAAATGCCAGCAGAAGTAAAAGAACGAGTTTATTTTCAACAGGACGGAGCCCCGGCTCACAATAGTCACATAGCTAGAGAATTTTTAAATGAGAACTTTCCTCAAAAATGGATTGGTACGGACGGCTCTATCAAATGGCCCGCGAGGTCACCCGATTTAACCCCACTAGACTATTTCTTGTGGGGTTACGTTAAGGATGAAGTGTACAAAACAAGCTACGATACCATTGAAGACCTAAAAGCAGCGTTAGAGTCAATTTTAATGCAAATTCACCACCTGAAGATACAAAACGCAATAGTAAGATTGTTACCTAAACGTTTTGAATTTTGTATTGAAAAAAATGGTGGTCATTTAAAATTTACTATAATAAATTAAAGGATATGCAAACAAAACAATGCATTTTATTCATTTTGGACATCATGTTTCATAGTAACAATATTTAAATATAAATAGTGTTAGTTTTAATTTTCAAAACGTCCGGGTTCGATTCCCGAGCTGAGTTCAGGTTTTTTAAAAATGTATGAATGCAGTTTTTCTTTTTACTAAAATCGATGACATGGTACCTTAGAAGAGATCTTCGTATGTCTTATAGTTTTAGACTTTCCCATACTGACCGCTCTAAATGTGCCACCCTGTATATACCGACATTAATCAAAATTTCTTCGGTTCTAGTTTCTGGATCTCGGAGGAGGGCGTTGTTATCTGCGACACAGTTTTTCAACTTCTGCAAATGACATCGTTTTTCATTTTAAACCATGTCATCATTAGCCTATGTTAGTCCACTGCTGGACATAGGCCTCGCCCAATGAGCGCCATAGCGCTTTGTTTTCAGCTTGACGCATCCAGCCTCTGCCTGCATGCTTTCGCAGGTCGTCATCCCACCTGGTCACAGGGTTTCCCTACACTACGCCGAGTCTTGGTCTCCACCCAGAACACGTTTACCCCAACAGCTGTCGGTGAGCATAAATCAAGTGTTAATTAATAAATGTGTCTAAATCAGTTTGGCTTTAATTCACCAAGAAATAGAAGTAATAAAAATTACTTACCAATCTGATACGGTACGTAATGCTCTTCAAATCGATTATTCCCGTAATGTCTTCTATCTTCAAACGAGAACCTATCGAATCCCATCCAGTCATGTCTGTCCCTCCACCCACTCTGGTCCACTCGATTCGGTCTTTGGTCGATCCGGTCCAAGCGATTCGGTCTTTGGTCAAACCTGAAAAATTAAAAATAAGAAGTATTAATGCACACATATAAATTAAACAAATTACCATTCGAAACAGTGCACTTTCATTTTTTTTATATGGTAAAAAAAAATCTGTCTTGTTTTCAAATATGACGGACCTTACAACGCACAAATAAATAACGCTAGACAATCCACACAACATCGTCTAGCCCCAAGATAAGCAGAGCTTGTGTTATGGGTACTAGATGACTGATCTACTTAATACAATAGATTACATAGATAGATATTTTTTTTATTATACATACATAGATAACGACCAGAACACCCGAAACAAATATCTGCAGGTCGTACACATAATTGTTCCGAGGCAGGAATCGAACCCGCAACTTCCTGCGTCGCCATTGGACTTTCGTCGAGTAATTACAAGAATGTATTAGTTACCTGTCCGGTCTTTGGTCGAACCTATCCGGTCTTTGGTCCGTCCTATCCGACCAATCAGGCTTAGAGGATAAAAAACCAGAATGTAAAGACCCCGGTCCGCGCAGCGTTTCCGGGCAGTTAGGTTCCAGGCTGTTCCGGTCTATTTCGTAGAAGTCATAGTTCTTGTCATCAACGAAGTCTCGGCGTTGGTCGAATGCTTCTATGGGTTTCGTCATCAGCTCGCATAGGCCTTTGCCGCGGAAGGATGGGTCCAGTCTGAAAATAATGTGAAACAATATATTTCTACTTAAATAGCTGCGCCCCACGGCTTCGCCTGCGTGGAAATCTATGTGTCAAATGGTTTATAAACCTTCCTCTCGAATCACTCTACCGAGTCGTGATCTCAACTCAAGGTTACACCCTAACAGTTTGCCCCAGCGGTTGTCGTTTTTTCGCGAGATATGGCTGGCCTACTACATTTCAGCTTGCTAACTCTTAGAGCTATGTTGTTTTTAAGATGGTAAAATAATTATGACACGCGGCAGCGTGTCTTCCGTCGTCCTTTTTATCAGAATTAAAATGTTGAATAACTTTATAAAATGACTGATGTAATGAAAACTGGCCAAGTCAAATCTAACCTACATAGATTTGACTTGGCACTCATTTAGATCTCCATTATTTTTGCGGGGAAGCCCACAGCCAATCATAATTTTTGTATTGAACTTGGCTCTCCTTTTTTACATTTATGTTTTGGTGGGATTCAATATACTCGTACTAGGCATAACGATTTGGAAATATAATATCTGTAATATTATGCTAAATTAATAATAATTACTTTTAATTTTGAATGAAGCGTATTCGTGGCGTCGTCATTGGTAGGTCTATTTTCAGCAGTGCATACTAGTTGATATAATATGAAGATAAAATAATAATATATGCAAATACCAACTAGAATTTGACTACTAAACAGTAGTATATCTCCGAATCCATAGGGCCTAACCTCGGCTATGTGTACACTATCAGATTATGCCATCACCATTGTATGATCACCTTGCTTTCAACAGATAGCCATGCGCATAGTACAGAAGGAAACAGTATTACAACTATAGACTTTAAATTAATAATGCTGGACAATCCACACAGCATCGTCTAGTCCCAAGCTAAGCCGAAGCTTGTGTTATGGGTGATATACATACAATAGATGACATAGATATATATTTTTTATTATACATACATAACGACCAAAACACCCGGAACAAATATCTGCAGATCGTACACACAATTGTTCCGAGGCGGGAATCGAGCCCACAATCAAGTATAACAATTATTTATTTATTAATAGCTATTATTGTCCCACTACTGGGCAAAGGCATCCCTTAACAACTATATACTATAAATAAATAATGCTGGATTATCCACACAGTATCATCCAGCCACTAAGCCAAAACAGTTGAGCTACCTTATTTGTTTCTATTAATTGAATGCGCTTTAGTTATAAGCTTATTCGTTTAATATTTCGTATTATTTTCTGCAATAAATATTTCTTACTTTAATATGAATACATATTTAATTTATTTATCATTATTAAACTAAGTCGGTACTTAAACGTAAAATACCTACACCCGGAACAAATACATTACAAAAAAACGTAATGTATTTGTTTTAAGGTATATATTACTATGGACCGTAGAATAAGTTAAATAAGATCTCTTACTTTTCTATAGTCTGTAATAAATGAATTATTATTATTATTTAATATCTGCGGAATGTACAAACAATTTTCCAGCGTCACTGAGGTCGTCATGGCGTTGCATGTTCGTGAGTTGATTTACTGTTTCCTTCTGTACTATGTCGAGGGTGATTTAGAGGAAGTATTTATTTATTGCCCAGTTACATAGTAGAAGAATTCACAGTAAGCATATTGTAAGATTATCAGATGACGAATTTCACACGAGTCAAGTATTTTTGATAACATTTTGTTTTGTCAAGGTTTGTATGAGTTGTGCGGGTGGGTTTTGTCCATCACTTTGTTCATGTGGTGGTTCAAAATACAACTTTTGACTTCGAGTGACGTAAAATATTTCGGACCATAGAGTATGAATAACTTAGAACTTTTTAGGTTAAAAAAAAGATCGCAGTCGTCGAAAAAAAATCGTAGTCAAAGTGTTAATCGGTCCTCAGCACTCAAAATTATCACTCGAATACACATCCACACATTAATAGAACCTACTCTTTGATTTACATATCCACAAAACAGTAATTTGTCTCTGTTAAACAAAATATAATCAACTACGTACTTACGTTAATTTGCATAGCAGATAATAATGGCCGGTAGCTCGATGGCCTTTGCCCTAAATATTGACATAATTGGGTTAAACGCAAGGGTATTTCACGTAAATCATCGCACATAGGTAAAGTGGCATTCATTATTACCTGGCGTTACGTTTGAAGTATTTTATAATGAAGTAGCGTACCGTCCCGGCTTCGCAAGGTTTTAATACGGATCCCTAACTTTTTTGAAAATAAAAGCCTATGTTCACCGGGGATAGTGCAGCTTCCCAACGGCGAAGAATTTCAAATCGGCCCAGTAGTTTCGGAGCCTATTCATTACAAACAAAAAATCAAACCTTTCCTCTTTATGTTAGTATAGATACAGAACGACTTTATAACTAGAATCTTTCGCAGCAAGGCGTTATAAAAACAACATTTTTAATAATATAAAACCAAAACCAATGTAATAAAGAGACTTGGACCCTGCAAGGGGGATCAGCTAACGAAGAACGCCTCTGTACATACGTTCATTCTGAACTGAACGTAAGTACGTGTAGAACTGAACATTGAAAGATCTCCAAAGCTATGCAACAGATCTTTGTGACTCAGCAGAGCTGTAATATTTTTCGAACGAAACGCATGTGCGGCGCAACACAACCGCTGTGTAGAGCGGCAGCACGAATTTTTTAGGTTAAAAAAAGATTGCAGTCCTCGAAAAAAAACCGCAGTCAAAGTGTTAAATGAATTTGATCGAAACGATGAATGGAAGTGGCTCTTGACCGCTATTCGTGGCGTCGTTTAAAGGAGGCCTTTGTTCAGCAGGACGTGTACGGGCTGATTTTTTTAATTTTTTTTTATTGTCTATTATACACATTTTAAATAAATGTTAATACACAGTATAATTACAATATAGCCATCGGGCTGATGATGAGATATAGTTGGCACACTTTGGGGATCGCAGTTCGCTGGTAGACTTGTACTATAGGAGGCAATGCGGCCCACCCATCCCCCGGTGGATATCCCTTAGTCGCCTCTCTAGACACCCGCGGGAAGAGTTGAGTTGGTGCAAGTTCTAAGCCACACGGAATCTCATCAGTACTGGTATATAGTGAGATCAAAACTCTCTATATGTTATACATATCTATGAGAGTCGGTAGCGTGTTGGTGTATTTTTATGAATGTTAGTTTTTAATTAGTATATTTTAGATCCATTTTTATTTATTTAACGCTTTGGTGCTTCACTATAATAACAATGTAAATATATTATTAAATAAATAAAGTTAGTTTATTATTATATAGCGGCCTGTCGCGGCTTTGCCCGGGTGGACATATTTTGTTACATAAACATAATATTGCGATAAACTTAGAGTAAATGTACATATCTTTATGCACGAAAAAGTCTTTTCATTTTTCGGGTTAATATAGCCTATGACACTCAGAAATAATGTGGCTTACTATTGGTAAAAGAATTTTCAAAATCGGTTCTGTAGATCCAGAGATCATTACCCCCTACAACCGCACAAATTTTACCTCTTTATATTATTAGTATAGATAAGGCTTGTAAAACATTACAAAACAAATTATTATTATCTATGAGTATCCACTGCACTTCAAATGAGCAAATTAAGGTCGGGCTTCTATTCTCGTCCCTTCGACATTTAACAGAAAGACGAATTCACGACATAACCTATCCATGATCATGGGATATTCACAAAGACACATTTTTAAATATTTTAGGAATCCAGCGGGAATTGAACTTATGAATAAATAAATAATGCTGGACAATCCACACAGCATCATCTAGCCCCAAGCTAAGCAGAGCTTGTGTTATGGTTACTAGATTACTGATATACTTAATACAATAGATTACATGGATATATAATTTTTTTAGATAGATATTTTTTATTATACATAGAAAACGACCAGAACACCCGGAACAAATATCTGCAGATCGTACACACAATTGTTTCGAGGCGGGAATCGAACCCACCCCCTGTTAAATCACTCTAACAGGTACTTCTTGAACAGGAAATAAAATTATTGATATTGTCTCGGTCACGTGGGATTATTTATTTAAACTTTAAAAGGGTGGGCTTAATGCCGAGGCATTTTCTACCTGCCAACCAGGAAACACATGTTTTAAATAAAGGGTTGGCGTGCTAACATTACATACAAATATAAGTAGTAGTAACTATGTTTATGGCATTTTATAATTTATATATACCTAAAATACATATTATATTATACATGTCTATATACCTAAGAAAAACAGCTAAAACAATAAATATACAGTTCCAAATATAGAATAAGTATCAAATCAAATCAAAAGAAGAAAAAATAAAATAAATAGAAACGTTTTATGAAAAAGCCTTCGCACCGATTTCTTGAAAGTATCACGTGTATCTGTTTTTCTAATGTCCAGTGGTAAGTCATTCCACAGCCGCACTGCGAGCGGACTAATATTGATCATGATTGATGATTGATTTTATAGTAATGATTTTCCATATTCGATATTTGGACACAAAATCGTTATAAAAATTGCATTTGTTCTACGTGCCCCGAATAACAGTTTTGGGTATTCTAAAAGAGTTAAAAAATGTCACGTTCGACATTATATCGAAACCACGAGAATAGAACCCTAGCCAACGATCAGGAAATCAAACAATAGTGTGAACCGGCCGTGCGACTATTACAGAAGTTCAGCTTTACTACGAATTACGCATGTTTATAATTGTTTAGATGATTTTTGTCATATTGTTAATAAACCAGAATTGCAGCTTCACGAGTTTTAACCACTCTATGTCTAGACATTGTCATGACATGCAACCTATTATAATATTGTTAATCCTACTAATTTAGAAACGCTAAAGTTTGTGAGGATGTTTGTTGCTCTTTCACGCAAAAACTACTGAATGGATTTTGATGAAACTTCACAATAATATAGCTTACATATCAGAATAACACATATGCATTCATAAAGATATATTGTATATTATCCAAAATATCTATCACCACGCGAGTCAAAACGCGGAGCGCAGCTAGTTGTTATTAAAGGAGAATTGCAGCTATTGCAGTTTAACGAGTTTTAACCACTCTACGAGTATGTCTAACCATTGTCATGCCATACGAGTACAACCCCTTTTAAGTGGCCGGTCACTGACGGTCCCTCGTGTTTGCATATTTCTCTGTGTCCATATATTTTACTTTATATTTATGTCTTTGATTCTGTATTTAAATGTAATTTGTTTCATAGGAGTACTGTACTCGAAATAAACATTGCTTTATTTATTTTTTTGTCCACATAATAGGAGACACAAAGTAGAGTTAGTAGAACAAGACAAGAGTGAATATATATCTTCTAGACTAGACCTTCGTGATACATCGTCGGCCACATCTTCACTTTCTATCACGAAATTTGAAGGGTTCCTTTTCTTTTCTATTTCGAGGGGGGAAGGCCTTTGCCCTGCGGTGGGATATAGTGGCAAAAATAAACACAGAGATGCAAAAGCTTTTACCTGTACCTGGGTTATGGAGGCAGCCTTATTTTTACTACACGGTTTTTTTTCGACGACTGCGATCTTTTTTTTAACCTAAAAAATTCGTGCTGCCGCTCTACACAGCGGTTGTGTTGCGCCGCACATGCGTTTCGTTCGAAAAATATTACAGCTCTGCTGAGTCACAAAGATCTGTATTTTCTCAGCCGCTGCGCTAGTGTGGATATACGCATATTAGTCACTTGTAGAAAACACATACCGTGTGATTTCAGCACTCAAAGTGCAAACTGTTTTTGTTGTCTGTTGTTTATTTTATACTTGTATTTTGTACTTGTGTCCAATGTATTTTCTATTTTTTCTGTAGAAAATACTTTTGGAATGAAATTTAAAAATTTAAAAGGATTGTCCGCAGCACATTTTTATTTACAATTTTATACTGAATGTGTAATGATAAGGTAGTAGGGATTCACCTCTGGGGGGCTTCCGGCTGGGCCCGTGATATTTTGCCGACTTACCACCAGATTCAGATTCAGATTATTTATTAATAACGTTTATAATATTACATGTCATTTTATAAATTATAATTAAATTATCAATTATCGGTAGATAATTAGAGTACATATATCATAATAAATTGATTAAAAATAAAAATAATAAATTACAAAATGTCAAAAAGTTCACTTTTAAGCTGGCTTCCCACGGTCCGCGATTCTGCGGATGATCACGCACAGCCGACGATCACGGACGGCAACGCACGCAGACAGGGCTCTTCCCACGGTGCGTGCGGTCTGTGTAGATCTTTTGATAACTTCATTTCAAAATGCAAAGTGAAGGAGAACGCGTTCACGCGAGTGAAACGAGGCGCCGCACCGCACCTTTGAAGTTACCGCCTCGCGACGGATACCGGCGCACCGCCACAGACGTCCTCTGCGACCACGGATGAGACCCTTCCCACGGTGCGTGGTGCGGGCTGGTGCGCGTGCGTCCGCAATATCACGCACCGTGGGAAGCCGGTGATATAGTGACATTGCTCAATGAGACAGAATTTTAGTTTGCTTTTGAAGGATTGCGTTGAGGAGGCCCTGACAACCGTAGCTGGAAGAAAGTTATAAACACCCTTTAGTTACGCCAGTGGTAGAAAGGATCTTACCTGTAGTTAAAACTCTCGCAGTGGAAGGTCTTCTCCACAGCACATTCTCGTCTGCAGTCTTCCAGCTGTTCGCAGGGTACCACGCGGCGGACAAAGCTGCGTAGAGCTCGTCTGCCGGCCAGGACGCGGCGGAAACAGGCTGAGGGGAATGAGGTCTATTAATGATAATTCAACTCAATTCAAATTTACTTTCAGATAACCAACAAAACCTATTACAGCGACGAAAAACAAAACAAAATAACTAAATCTAGAGTATAAGTAATTTTACCCGCTGGTGTCGTATTGGATAGTCATATTTACTAGATATTACTTTCAGGATGCTGTTGTTACTACCTGTCACTCTACTCATCAGAGATGCCACTCGCTTTCGCATAATACCGCGAAGCCATCTGTGAACGTCTCTGATGCGCTGCAGTAACGAGGCAGGCCCAACAGCATCCTGAAAATGTTATTATATTGAATACGTAGCGCGTTTCTTTTTGACTTAAAATAAATGGTCAATTCACACAGCATCAAGGACATTAAAATTGACAAAAAAAATAATATACAGACATTAAAAATTTACTAACCATAACTAGTAGATAGATAGATAGATAGATAGATAACACTTTATTACACCACACAAAACAGAAAATAATACAGAGATAAAAACTTAGAATAAAGGTATAAAGGGCGGCCTTATCGCTTAGAGCGATCTCTTCCAGGCAACCTTGGGATGGACTGGACATGAACGAACAATATAGACCGTGGCACTTTAATAAATAATTGATAACAAATACACTAAATACCTACATAACAAACATTATAATAAACTTACATAGACATACTCGTAAGATAAGGCTATCAATATTTTATATGGATAAATAATGCTGATGCAGCAGTTTTTTGAAGATAGGAAGTGATTTAACAACAAGATATTCATTGGTAATGACTATCATAAGATGTTTATTTATTTATTTTTCTGTCATGAAAACTGATTTTCAAATGTTTAGTGAACATAGCCGAGCGTAGGAAAACAAATTTGTATGCCTTAGACTAATGCAAGACATGTACGGTACGTATTTTATTAATAGCACCTCTGTGACCCACGTGTGAAAATAAATGATCTGTATTCTGTATCGTCTGTAGCCCCCAAGCTAAGCAGAGCTTGTGAATGAATGAATGAATGAATGAACTCTTTATTGTACTTAAGATATAAAAGAACACCTTATATCTGTGTGTTTTGGGTACTAGATAATGATATACTAAATAAGGTACCTACATTTCGATATTCACTCTTTTTTGTCTGTATAGGTACGTGTTATCCAGTACTAAGTAGATATAATTCTGGGGATATACATGGGAACTGATTTAAAGGATAAAAGTAGCCTATGTTTTATTCCGGGCCTGGAATTACCTGTATGCAAAATTTCAGTCCGATCCGTTTAGTAGTTTTTGCGTGAAAGAGTAACAAACATCCATACATACAAACTTTCGCGTTCATAATATTAGTAGAATGTATTGTGTAGCCTGTTTTTTTTTTGCCAAATATAACAATTCTTATCTTATCCTATCTTTTTATGTTCGGATATTTCTATCGACGACTGTACCTAAGTATACCTAAGCCTAAACCAATCTGCGTAGTATCAAATTATGTAAGTTACTAGGTCATATCCATTCATATCCTTTACGATTCAGCCGCAAGGTTGTTTTTTGTACTGTCCATCTGTCAGGCGGCTTAGATTTATAGTGTTTTGTACGGTAGACCGCAAAAAATATGGGCTTGTTATGTGTGATTCATATAAATTAATTTAGTCTATGTAGATAGATATATTTATTGATACAAATTTGTTACATTTTGTTTATAGTATCTTAAATCATAACATAGGTTTATCTAGACACTAGAGTTCTCTAAACAATAATAAGGTTAAAAATTAAAATTATAGTAATTAGCGCGGTAGGCAGTCACGCAACAAGCACAACACACATGTATCTGAGTCATAGGTTTTTCAGGCAATATTTAAATTCATTAATTCTTAATCGTTCTAAATATTATAAATTGTTTTTTTTTACAATTAATGAGTTATCAAATTATGAAGATTGTTTGATATTTCACCAGAGCCTAGTTCGTTATCTAGCAGGGTGTACCACGTGCAGGTTAGGTTGGCTTGGGAGACGAGATGTTGGCCCCCCCAAGCCCCAAATTACTAGATATCAGAAATTCTAAGCGAACTGACCGATCTTTTCAATACAATTTTAAAAACGATTACTTACCTTGTCAGTGGATCAACACCACAATTATTTTGCTTTTCAAGAAAGGGAATAGGAATAAAATTGAGAGCTGTAGACTGTTGCTATTTAAAAATAGTGATGCGAATTTGTCGATTCGTAATCAGGACATACAATACAATAGCTTCGTTATTTATCGAGCTGACATAGCATGTGTCGAAAACTTTGGATTATTTCATTCAATCAAAGAAAGGGCGTGGACAGGAGTACAGGTTGTATCAGAAACTTATCACAGTGCTTACAAATTGTGGTGAAAGATACGAGTAGAAACAATTGGCATATAGATAATTCAAATAAATCTTTTTAGACTTTCGCAATTTCTTAACATAATATTAATCATTATTTATCGGGTATTTATCGCATACCCTATGTTTTATTTATTTTTGTAGCGCGTAGACCTTTTAACCCGCTGCAAGGAAATGTAAACGTATTGGTCGTTTTGTATAATAAAAAAATTATCTATGTAATGTATTGTATTATGTATATCAGTTATCTAGTACCCATAACACAAGCTCTGCTTACCATGGAGCTAGATAATGCTGTGTGAATTGTCCAACAATATTTATTTATAGAATAATCTCAAAATTCAATTATTGCAAGTAAGATGCGATCTTTTTTCAATCAATTAAACAAAAAATTTCAAATTTACTATCCGTTACTAAAAAATAACAAAGTAACGGAAAGTTACCTTTTAATTTTTAGCTTGATTAATTGCAAGAATAACGCTTTTTGATTACAAATATTTAAGCTATCAGATGGGTGGAAGAGGAATAGAGAGAGCATTCGTTTACCCTCCAATTGAATTCATTCCATGTTTCGCCATTCCTTGAAACATATGCTAAATATATCTACTGTATATGTTTTTTTTACTTTTGAAACTGTCATGGTTATCAACACTAAAGTCATTTAAAACAGGATTTTTACCATGATTAGATTTTTGAGTTATCCAATATTTCGGCACAGTTTCATGCGCCATGCTCACGGAATAACTGAAGGCACTGCGACTGCGAGTAAGTTTTTATGAGACATACCGATCTACCCTCATTTTCAAATCATGGTAAATATCCTGTTTTAAATGAGTTTAGTATATATTTTTTATAACTAACTGGAGATACCTACTGGGTGCATTTTCCACTAAAATCACTCTAGTTCCAATTCCATATGGCACACACACTAGCAGTAATATCACATACACATGCATTTTTACACCGATATCATCACTGCTCTTAACACCTTTTTGTGCAATAATTATTAGAAAACAGTTCTGTAACTGATATCACACTTGTTACTGTCATAATGGTGGAATGGGTGTGTAGGCAGTCATGCTGTAATTAAAAAAAACAGTTTTCGAACGCACTTTTAGGGATTTTATTCACGCGCGAAATTTATAAACCGAACACAACAAACGCGTTTTTTTTTTGGGCCCAACAAACTTTCGAATTTGAAAATTGAATCACTAGGTTCTTCGCCTTTTTTATTGCCACTAGAAAAAATATGCAAACTTTTCTGGTTTTCACATCACGAAAAGTCTTTCTCAGTGTTTTTATTGGAGTTTTTTGTATTTTTTTATTAAAATTTCGTGTTTTATCCGTTTATAGGTCACCGAGGTCGCGCGTGTCATAGCCTGACTGAACAGTAGCATTGTCCGACATAAGCTTATATGTGAATGGGAAACTGTGTTTGCCATAGCGTGGATACGACGATAATAAACTATGATCTCTCGTCTGACTTATCGCTGAGAGCGATCTCTTCCAGGCAACCTCAGGATGGACTGGACATGAAGGATAGATAGTTTGCTAGAGGCAGGTTTATTAACCATTTGACACATAGGTAGATTTAGACGCGGGGCGCAGCTAGTCTTCTTTAATATAAAAATGAATCGCTGAATGTGTTGCTAAGCGCAAATCTCTAGAGCAGCTGAACCTATATCGCTAATTATTTTTTAGAATATGCCTTGAAGTACGAGGATGGTTCTTACGGAGAGAAAAAAGATATTTTTTTTAAAATTGCCTGAAACAAATGACCACCCGGGCGAAGCCGGGACGGGCCGCTAGTAGTTTATAAAATCACAGGCCGATTACAGTCTTATCCACACAATTCCAACACACCTTTGATTATAACCAGATAACTTCGGCACTCGGTCTATTGTCTCTCGAAAAAGGATTTATTTAACGCAAAAACCTAATATATCCGACCATTGTACGCCAATGTGAACGTACCTTTAGGAAGCCAAGCATAATAACATAATACTAGAACTTTTGATTCAATTTACATATTATATTTCCCGCAAACCGACCTTTTTATTACTTAGATTTTTCTCTAAGATTGTCCTACTATAATATTATAAACCCGAAAGTTTGTGAGGATGTTTGTTGCCAGCTACCTACAATAAGCTCCCAACAAGGTTAGGGACGCACCGAGTTTAGAAATTTTCAAACTAAATGATAAATGAATCTGCAATGCACTGTTTAACACTTTGACTGCGATTTTTTTTCGAAACTGCGATCTTTTTTTTTAACCTAAAAAATTCGTGCTGCAGCTCTACACAGCAGTTGTGTTGCGCCGCACATGCGTTTCGTTCGAAAAATATTACGGCTGTGCTGAGTCACAAAGATCTGTATTTTCTCAGCCGCTGCGCTAGTGTGGATTTACGCATATTAGTCACTTGTAGAAAACACACACCGTGTGATTTCAGCACTCAAAGTGTTAATGTCAATAATGTGTGTTAACAAAATTAAATGAAAATGCACTATTTCACACATTCAAGCTACTATTGTTGCGGTATTTGTCAAAGGAAAAACGCGTGCAAAGCTGCAAGCTGGAGCTAATGCGTCTTTTCACATGAACCATAATAAGGATCATCATTATCATCATCATCGGCCTATGATAGTCCACAGCTGGACATAGGCCTCCCCCAATGAGCGCCCTAGCGTCTTCAGCTTGACGCATCCAGCATCTACCTGCAGTCTTTCGCAGGTCGTCATCCCACCTTGTCGGAGGGCGTCCTACACTACGTTTACCGAGTTGTGGTCTCCACTCAATAACACGTTTGCCCCAGCGGTTATCAGTTCTTCGCGAAATATGGCTTGCCCACTGCCACTTCAGCTTGCTAATTCTTAGAGCTATGTCGATAACTTCGGTTCTCTATCGGAATACATCCAACAGAACGTTACAAATCTTAATAGCAAATACTTAGGACTAATAAGTGTTTCCACGATTTAACACTTTCAGGGCACGAAGCGGAAGGCTTCTACCCCCGCGTAGTTGTATCGTGAGGCTGGGCAGTGGATGCGTTAATGGAGGCATGTTTAGCAGTGAACATACATTTGCTGCTGAGGAAGTGCTTGACCCATTGGTTTTTTACCTACTTAAAAGGTATATCATAGCAAGTAAACTACACTTTAAAACAAACAAAACAAAACAAAGTCTTCCGCGTAATTTAGCAAATTGCAATTTTCCGCCGGTGTCTAACTGCTTTGTCTTACTTAAATTGTTTTTTTTTGGGTTCCGTAGGATTTAGATTTGTCTCTAATAAAGCAAGCATATATGTACAATACAATACAATACAATACAAAAATTCTTTATTGTACACCATAATCAAATTAATCATTACAAAAATACATTAAATGCGACAGGTACAATGGGCGGCCTTATCGCTTAGAAGCGATCTCTTCCAGGCAACCTTTTTATTTACATATGTACATACATATTTAAATAAAAAGTATTTAAGATAGTGTGCTTCACTGCGATCACAAGCCCTAACATATTATATATTTTTTTTGTATTTATTGAATACCAAATTGTGTATTTGATTGTGAAAATGTATTTTTTATTGTGTAACTAATGTAACTAATATTAAGTATTATGTTTGTAATTTATAATTGTTCATTTATATTGTGTGTATATGTAGTGGCAAATAAATAATGTCTATGTCTATGTCTATGTCTGTACAAAAATTTGTCAAATTGTCAAACATATATCTTTTTCTAAAAAGGGTTATTATCAGATTATCTAGTCTAAACGCTAAAAAAGCTTGGGACGAGCTTTGCTCCATTTCGAAAACTTACAATCTAACAAGGTAAAGGTTTCTTGTCCGCTTCTTTACTATACCTCGAAAATATTGATCAAATAATCAAGGTTATCGTTCTATTTCCTAGTTTTAATTATGCAGTTTGAAATTCGTGACGTGTTCAAGAGTCTTTGTAAGGTCTAAACTAAAGGAAACATGCACTTTGGTGTTTGATCTACGTGTTAGCCTAAACACTCGATAAACCCTCTAGCTGCAAGGGCTGCGGCGAATTATAAACGCTACAGCTTCGGGACTGAACAAATAAAGAGGCGATCACAATAAAACTCCTTGTACAGAAAAATCGCCTTCAGCTCTACGAGTAAGACGTCATCAAGTGATACTCCACCGCGAAAAACTACTTCATCAGACCCAGAAAAACCCAGCCCAAGAAAATCAACATACTCAAACAGACAAAATAGACATAGGAAACACTATCAACAAAGAGAACAAAGAAACACAAACTAATATTACAAAGCACTCAAATCATGGCCGCAGTAACACCCAAGCTAACCAAAGAAGAATTAATTATTATTTTATTCGTCACTTACCCCCTTGATGAACAACTTTATTTGCCCTTTGCTATTCTATGCCTGTATTTTGTACCTGTGTCTAAATAAATGTTTTTCTATTCTATAAGAAAAAAAGCCTCTAAGAACAATCTAATGAGAGTCAAACTTACACTTGCCGCCTTAGCTTAACCTGAACGAAACCAGTGACTTTGTAATGTACCTAACACATTCGACCTTGTTGCATCCGCGTCGTTAGATGGGCCGTAGGGTAATGTTGCGGAGATTTAAGCAAATGTACTAGACATTTGCTATATAATAGCCATCAGCATCATCACTACATAGTATAAAACAAAGCCCCTTCCCGCTGTCTGTCTGTCCCTATGTATGCTTAAATCTTTAAAACGAGTGATTCAAAAGGAAGGTTTATAAACCATTTCACACATAGATTTCCACGCGGACGAAGCCGCGGGACGCAGCTAATAATAAATAAATAATGCTGGACAATCTCCACAGCATCATCTAGCTCCAAGCTTCGCAGACCTCGTGTTATGGGTACTAGATGACTAATATACTTAATATAATACACTACATTACATAGATAGATATTTTTTATCTATACTAATATTATAAAGAGGAAAGGTTTGATTTTTTGTTTGTTTGTTTGTTTGTAACGAATAGGCTCCGAAACTACTGGACCGATTTGAAAAATTCTATCACCGTTAGGAAGCCTAAATATTCGTGGAGAACATAGGCTATACTTACATATTATATTTTCAAAAAAGTAAGGGATCCTTACTAAAACTCCAATAATGTAACCCAAGGTGTGAAAAATGTACCTTTAAAATTCCTTGCATATCAATACGCCATTTTTTCTAAATAAACGTGGTTGCCTGGCAACGCTCTTTTGACAACAAAGGTTTGATAACAATTTACTGTATGGAAACTCTTTTGTTAGGTTGTACGCCTCTTGCATATCAATACGCCATTTTTTCTAAATAAACGTGGTTGCCTAGCAACGCTCTTTTGACAACAAAGCTTTGATAACAATTTACTGTATGGAAACTCTTTTGTAATATTATAAAAACTTTTTATAATATTACAAAAGAGTTTCCATCAATTCAACAAACAAAAAATCAAACCTTTCCTTTTTATTAAAAATGAAAGGTTTGATTTTTGATTTTTGAATCAAACCTTTCCTTTTTATTAAAAAGGAAAGGTTTGATTTTTTGTTTGTATGTTTGTGATTAATAGGCTCCGAAACTACTGGACCGATTTGAAAAATTCTTTCACCGTTAGAAAGCTACACTATCCCCGGTGAACATAGGCTATATTATATTATCAAAAAAGTTAGGGTTCCGTACTAAAACCGTGCGAAGCCGGGAAAGTCTGCTAGTTATTAAATAAACAAATAATGCTGGCTGCATTGGAACGCATGGCAGGGTAAATGAAGGCTTCCCTATTCCTCTGTTACGACAACACAACAACAATCTATCTAACACAACACGATTGTTCATTATAGAGTTAGAGCAATATTCGTCCCAAGTTTTTATCCTCTAGTCTAGATTATATTTTTAGACAAAGGATAGCTACGAGTATAATATATATCATATCTATTTCGAAGTTAGAGCTAATTTGTGCTCAATTATGGCCATTTTCAATAAAAAAGGAAGGAAGGAGAAACACAGGATCCATAGTAGGATCGCAGGGATGTATTCTACCAACAGTGGGATGTGCTGGACTAAGTATTGTAAGGACATTATGTTACAGAAAAACCAGACTTCAATTCTCAGAATATTCAGTTCGTTTTTTTTATTATTTACGTACCTTTGCCGATGATTTCATAAAGTTCCACAAGGTTAATGTTTTACTACAAAAAATATAAATATTTGATACCAACTAAACTCATTTGAGTAAAAACTATGCTATTGTTACGCTAAAATCAAGGCTGCTAAACAATAGGCGACTTAATAATTACGTCATATTTAGTTTAAAATCTGTATGGTTTTTGAATCATCTGCCTATTAAATATTCTACTTTAACTTGACTAAATAAAGTTGGCTTAAATTAGGGGTAGATGATGATGATGTTGATTTCATAGCTCTGAGAATTAGCAAGCTGAAGTGGCAGTGGGCCGGCCATATCTCACGAAGAACCGACGGCCGCTGGGGCAAACGTGTTCTTGAGTGGAGACCACGACTCGGTAAACGTAGTGGAGGACGCCCTCCGGCCAGGTGGGATGGCGACCTGCGAAAGACTGCAGGTAGATGCTGGATGCGGCAAGCTGAAGACAGGGCGCTATGGCGCTCATTGGGGGAGGCGTATGTCTAGCAGTGGACTGCTATAGACTGATGATGATGATGCTGTAGACTAGATGATGCAGTGGACTAGCATAGGCTAGATGATGACATGATGCTGTGTGGAATGGACTGTTCAGCATTATTTATCTAAAGCGTTGTTATTATTCAGGGGTTTGCAAATAATGTAATCGTCCAATTATCTTTTAGAAAAAGTTAATTGGACTATTACATTATTTGTAATCTTCCTATTACCAAACAAGGAGCCATGAAAATGTGTACTAAGTCTGTGAGTTTGGACCCCCTGAGAGTGTGAATACTTAATAGAAACTGATACCAATAACAGAAAATAACAAGGTAACAGCAAGGTTATCACAGTAAAACGCAAACTTCACCAAAGCATAATCCATGTGGAGCAAAAATTGACGACCGATGTGGCGCGGTGGGCGAAGGTCCGCCTGCGACGCAGGAGGTTGCGGGTTCGATTCCCGCCTCGGAACAATTGTGTGTACGATCTGCAGATATTTGTTCCGGGTGTTCTGGTTGTTTTCTATGTATAATAAAAAATATCTATCTATATAATGTATTGTATTATGTATATCAGTTATCTAGTACCCATAACACAAGCTCTGCTTACCATGGGGCTAGATAATGCTGTGTGGATTGTCCAGCATTATTTATTTATAAAATAAAAACGTTGAATTGGAAAACGAACAATAAATAAATTAAATCAAGAAAGCTTTCAAAACCAAAAATTGCTTGGAGCTTCTGTGCTTTTGTTCGATGACATCAATGTCAATGTCGTTAAATATTTTCCACCAATATTCCTGAGGTTTTTTAACCCCTTTGTATACAAAAAATATCCAAGTTTTTGATTCGGAGTAATGTTCTACTTTGTTTATATTCTTTGATTGTAATAAACTAGGTAGGTGTAGGCAAGTCAGTCTCATAAAGTGTACAACAAAACATAGCTCAGTGTTTTTGAAGTTTATGAACGATCGCAAACTATTTCGTTGACTGTACATGTTCCTTGGTGTTCTCAGATCTGTATCATTACAGAGTTTTTCTGAGGTGATCTTCGAAGGTAATCTTGAACGTAAATCATCGGCATTCCAACATCAATGGAAGGCCTTAGCACGTTCAAATCGGAGATATAACACGCGTAGCTTTTACAAAACATGGAACAACCGGTGAATGATAAGTTATTAGAAACGCTATTTTGTAAAGCTAAAAATTTAGGTTTTAAAACGAATTATTATTTTTAAGGTAGGTATTGCATTTCTGCTCGGCTTAGCCATTATTGAGAAACTTTTTGCGTCCATTGAGCATCTTCTTAGTCTTAGTCATATTCTACTTGTTGCACTAGTCTCCTTTGATGTATTGTTCATCGATGTGCTTGCTAAAATGTCAGTCATTTTAGAATTTTTAAAACTTTTGACTTTTTTCTATGTTTAATTAATAAAAAATATCTATCTATAGTATGGTAGTAGTACTCCTGTTTCCGCACTTAGACTCTGATTGGTCCTTTGTGCGTGGATCTATCTATAATATAAAGTATACTAAATTTATTATAAACATGTCTAGTAAACATAACATACGCTCTAAGCAGAGCGTATATTACGTTTACTATGGGCTAGATGATGGTCTCTGAATTGTCCAGCATTATTTATTTATTGAGTGCTGGATTTTTCGTTTATAATGATAAATTATAACATTTAGTACACAGGATAAACCCAAAAAATAGGCCAAAAATAAAATAGGCACCATAAAATAGGCGACCATTTGTGCCTACGAGCCATGATGGTCACACGAAGGCTATTATGTCGGTTTATACAAGCTTTATAGCTTTTTGTGTCCATTAGGTTATGGAGGTACCACAGGCGTTTAAACTTGAATATTTTATGCTGGATTTCAGTCCGCCAAAATTAATCCCACTGCTGATTGCCGCCGTTGATTTAAATAATATACTCGTATATTGTGACATGCCCTACTCAAATTTATTGTTTTATCATTGTAATTTAAAAAATAATGCAAACTTCCATATTTTATAAGTTTTAACTTTAAAATTCATTAAGTAGTATTTGCTCACGTAGAACTTGCTCTTTGAACATGGTGTGTACACATATTTAGGGATACAGTCTAGTTTTTATTATTGTTTGTTTCTATTTGTATAATATTAAATTTTATTTTGTTTTGTGTGCCAAATAAATATATCAAAGGCGGCAATCTGTACTTGGGATTAATATTTGGCAGTTCAATAAAACCGTTCTGAACTCTATTTTGAAAATAACTTGTTAATTTTTTTTTTAGATTAATGCCCCAATTCTGTCTTTGCCTAGAAGTGGGTCAAAAAGGGCAACGTATGAAAGGTATGAATATACGTATTCCTACGCAGGAACTCCCAGCTTTTACGCGATTTTCCCGGGTGACGAATGCTTTAGAAAATCTCTAATTCAGTAAATAAATTCACCGATTAAAAAGGGATACAATACAAACTACCGAATTATAAAATAAAAAGTTCCTTTAATCAGACATTGTGTGTTCATATTATACAACATAATTTCACACCAAAGAAATTCAACGAATTATAACGCATAACACCGTTGTGATAAAATCTGGCGACCTCACAGCCGGTCAAATCATTGTCCATCGTCATAACTGGCTGGTACGTCAGTCTACTGACCTTCCGAGTTTGGGAAGCTGATTCCAATCTGTATTGAAATGCTGTTTGGGACATTGAATCAAACAAAGTTCTCTCCCGGTCAAAATCCTTTGCAGGTTTTTATATGATTTAGTGGCAGGTCTAGCTTTATTCGCTACCTCGTCCCTAAATCTGGCGATGAAAGACGTTATGTTTGTCGGTTTGTCCAGACTATTTCAGACTAGTCAAATGATGCTACGTAAGGACTTCGAATTTTTACATCAAAAAATTCATAAGGCTGACTTACATTATAAGGATAAGAGGACCAGACGAACTTATCAAACAAGGCTTATTTCTTGTATCTTAATCCCACCAAAACATAAATGTAAAAAAGGAGAGCCAAGTTCAATACAAAAATTAAGATTGGCTGTGGGCTTCCCCGCAAAAAGAATGGAGATATAAATGAGTGCCAAGTCAAATCTATGTAGGTTAGATTTGACTTTGCCAGTTTTCATTACATCAGTTATTTTATAAAGTTATTCAACGTTTTAATTCTGATAAAAACTGGCCAAGTCAAATCTAACCTACATAGATTTGACTTGGCACTCATTTATATCTCCATTCTTTTTGCGGGGAAGCCCACAGCCAATCTTAATTTTTGTATTGAACTTGGCTCTCCTTTTTTACATTTATGTTTTGGTGGGATATCATTACTTTTTGTAAAGAAAACTAGGCAGGTATTGAGATTTAATGTTTTTTCTTGCAAAAAAAAAATGTTTTTTTTTTGTATGGGGACACCACTTGTAGGGGCTCGTCGAAGGTGTAAGACTTCAACTAGGGCTGGTCGGGAGTGATGATCAAGTAAAACAGCTCGTGTCGGTTTATTGTACCGAATACACACAACTACGCACTTATTACAAAGTCACTGCACTGTTCACTGTTTTCTTTCCTTTACTTTCCTTAACACTTGCTCACTTGTAAAATAAGAACTAACTAAACTTGCAAACAAACTGGGCTTGTATACCTCCGCTGAGCTAAACTAGAAAAATCTACGATTTTCCGGGCCATACCTATCTCATTATATATTCCAGAACATTTCTGATTTCCCTTTCTATCCTTTCTATTCGTTCGAAAACAGGTACATAGCTAGGTAGGTACATGTATACGGGCCGGTCCCTAACAACTACACTGTATTCTATGGCGCAATCGGAGACGTTAGTACCTACTATTGCTTATTCTATGCAATGCTTCGACATAGGTACATAACTAGGTAGGTATTATACGGGCCGGTCCCTAAAAACTCCACTGTATTCTATGGCGCAATCGGAGACTTAGTACTATTGCTTATTCTTTGCAATGCGAATCTATTTTTAATTTAAACCTTATTCCATTGACATAAGGTCGTCGTCGCTAAAATCACTGATTTTTGACTTTTTTTTATTTTTTGATTTTTTCCTACGCTTACACACAATTACCGAGCTGGATTCCAAATTTCATCCTTCTAGGTCATCTGGAAGTAGGTTAGATTTAGGTACTATATATATGTCAGTCAGTCAGTGTGAATTTTAACGACTTTTTAACCTTCATATCTCTATAACCGTTTGAGCTAGCTTCATGAAATTTGGGCTTCTACATGTCCTTATGGATATAATTAAACAGACGTAGTTTTATGTGTTTACGTTAAAGAGGTTTTGAGTTATAGAAGGGTCAAAAGTGGCACCAAGTGGTTCGTGTAATGATACACTCGGCGCGTTCCTTTGCTTGAACTTGGCTTGAACACGCTGCCGCGTGTTCTGATAATTTATTGTCCTTTTAAACAAAGAACTGACAGATGAAAACCTATAAATCACACTAGGTGAACGAATCGCCCTGAAGTACCAGGCAAGCATAAGTAACAAGGAGTAAAACTATTAGGCATACCTTCATAAGACCGGTGCTAATACCCCGGACTGTCATATTCAACGATCACCACGGGTCGTGACGTCACCACCTTACCCCCCGGTCACACTTTGTAAGACGGCACGTTCGTCGGTTTGTCCCGTCTATTTAGTAGACTAGCAAACTATAACCGATCCATATTTATAGGTCAAAAGTACCAGGCGAGCATAACCAACAAGGAGTAAAACTAAATCTACAAGACTTACCTTCATAAGACCGGTGCTTATACCCCGGCTTGTCATATTCAGCGATCACCACAGGTCGTGACGTCACCACATCGCCTCCCGGTCGCGCTATATAAGACGGTACGTTGGTCGGTTTGTCCTGTCTATTTTGCAGACTAGTAAACTAGACTCATTTGAGAGGTCAAAAGTACCAGGCGAGCATAACCAACAAGGAGTTAAACTAAATCTACAAGACTTACCTTCATAGGACTGGTGCTTATACCCCGGCCTGTCATATTCAGTGATCACCACAGATCGTGACGTCACCACATCGCCTCCCGGTCGCGCTATATAAGACGGTACGTTCGTTGGTTTGTCCTGTCTATTTTGCAGACTAGTAAACTAGACTCATTTGAGAGGTCAAAAGTACCAGGCGAGCATAACCAACAAGGAGTTAAACTAAATCTACAAGACTTACCTTCATAGGACTGGTGCTTATACCCCGGCCTGTCATATTCAGTGATCACCACAGATCGTGACGTCACCACATCGCCTCCCGGTCGCGCTATATAAGACGGTACGTTCGTTGCTTTGTCCTGTCTATTTTGCAGACTAGTAAACTAGACTCATTTGAGAGGTCAAAAGTACCAGGCGAGCATAACCAACAAGGAGTAAAACTAAATCTACAAGACGTACCTTCATAGGACTGGTGCTTATACCCCGGCCTGTCATATTCAGCGATCACCACGGGTCGTGACGTCACCACATCGCCTCCCGGTCGCGCTATATAAGACGGTACGTTCGTCGGTTTGTCCAGTTCATATTCGTATACCGGTCTTACGTCGGGGCGGTAGGATTGCGTACTGTTTGGTCCGTAGCCTGTAAAATGTCAAGTCAATGTCAAGTCTTTACTTTTAAAGGGGCGCGGAAATACACCGAAAATCCGCTACCTTTCATCTGTAAGGTTCCGTTAGTCGACTCTTACTGAGTTCGACGATTATTATTATACTGCGATTGGCTTCTTTCGTGGGAAGCGTATGAATCGTCACACAATACTATTAATAAAAAAAAGAGAATTACGTACTTGCATCATCTGGTTTCTCATTTCCATACCCAGGTTGGTTTCCCGGTTTCTGATCATAGCCCGGTTTCAGATCAAGTTTATCATTGCCATAACCACTGCTGCTGAAGCTGCTATCTGGTTTAGTACTGCCATAACCTGGGTCTGGTCTGTCGTTGCCATAGCTTGGCTTAAAGTAATCAGGTCTACTATTTCCATAGCCTGGTTTGCTATAGTCGTTTTCTGGTTTATTATTGCCATAACCAGGGTCTGGTCTGTCGTTGCCATAGCTTGGCTTAGAATAATCGGGTCTGTTATTGCCATATCCAGGGTCGGGTCTATCGTTGCCATAGCTTGGCTTAGAATAATCGGGTCTGTTATTGCCATATCCAGGGTCGGGTCTATCGTTGCCATAGCTTGGCTTAGAATAATCAGGTCTGTTATTGCCATAACCAGGGTCTGGTCTATCGTTGCCATAGCTTGGCTTAGAATAATCGGGTCTGTTATTGCCATAACCAGGGTCTGGTCTATCGTTTCCATAGCTTGGCTTAGAATAGTCAGGTCTGTTGTTGCCATATCCTGGTCTGTTATAATCAGTATCTGGTTTAGAACTTCCATAACCAGGATCTGGTTTGTCATTGCCATAGCTTGGTTTAGAATATTCTGGTCTGTTATTTCCGTATCCCGGCTTGCTATAATCGTTCTCTGGTTTAAAACTGCCATAGCCAGGGTCTGGCCGATCGCTGCCATAACTTGGTTTAGAAGGTCTGTTATTACCATATCCTGAATTGCTATAGTCTGGTTTTGAACTGCCATAAACAGGGTCTGGTCTGTCATTTCCATAGCTTGGTTTTGAGTCAGGTTTTTGTCCGCCATAGCCCGGTTTTGGGTCATATTCTGGTTTATCATTACCATAACCGGGTTTCGGGCTGTCATAGTTAGGCTTTTGACTGCCATAACCAGGTTTTGGGCGATCATATTCAGGTTTTTGACTGCCATAAGCGGGGTTCTCATTTCCATATACAGGCTTATGGGTTTCATAATGGTATATGGGTCGATTTCCATAGCCATTGCCACTCCCATAGGAATTATAGCCCCCATATGATCCATGGTTACCATTGTTCACTCCGTATGAACCATAGTCGTTTTGACTGCCATATTGGTTGTTCCAACTATTTGTGCCTTGGGTGCCATAGCCTTGATTTCCGCTATCACCTTTATCACCATTGTAAGAAGGCTTATTATAGCTTGGTTTGTGGTAACCAGTTTCTCCGTAAGATTGACTTTCGAATGAGTTGTAATTCGAATCATGACCGGAACCATAACTCTGGTTGCTGCCATAAGAGTTTTGGCTACCCCCATAAGAGTTTTGACTACCCCCATAAGAGTTTTGGTTGCCAAACTGGTTGACTGGTTTGTATCTGTCATTCGGTCGTTGGTAGCCATTTTGGTTGTCATTTAATGGTCTTTTATTACTGTTATTTTGGCCATAGCTCTGACCACTCTGTGGTTTACCATAAGGTTGATTTTGTTGTCCTATTTCTGTTATAGTTCCCGTATAAGAGTTTTGACTTTGAGTGTAAGAGTTTTGGCTCGAATATGTGCCATAACCTAGAAAACCTTGGTCGTGATAACCTGGTCTGTCTTTTATTGGTATGTATGGTCTGGGCGGATCATAAATTGCAACTTGCACATCATTGGTCTGACCGTAGTTGCTTGCGTATTGACTATTATAGCTGTACGTAGGTTTCTCTGGTCTGCTTGGTCTATAAGGTGGTCCGATTGGCCCAGTTGGTTCGTATGGGTCAAAAACGGGTTTGTTAAACTCCTCTTCTGGTCGTGGTTTTCTGTTTGGTCTGATTATGTAATTGTGTGATGGTTTTTCTGGTCTGTACGCGTCGAATTGTAGAACGTCGTTGATTTCTGGTTTTGGTTTTGAGTATGGGTCGCTTTGTGGTCTGTATGGGTCAATTGGTCTATACGGATCGATTGGTTGTTCTGGCCTATAGTGGTCTGGTCGAGGCCTATAAGGATCATTCGGTCTATTTCCGTATTCCGGTCCGCTTGGCCCATATGAGTCATTAGGTCTATATAGGTCATTTGGCCTGTACGGACCATTAGGTCTATATGAGTCAGGCCTAGGTCTTTCCGGGTATGAAATATCTTGAGGTTTGTGGTCTCCATAGCTTGGCCCGACATCAAAGACTGGTCTTTGTGATATACCGTCAGGTCGGTACGGGGATATAGGCTTACTTCCCGAGTTGTAAGGGTCAATATTGCTTGAGATAAGATAGTCGTCTGCTAGAGGACGCTCGTCGACGTCTGGACGGAATACTGGTCGGTGTTGTGGTCTGTCATTGCTGAAAAAGAATGAAAAATAAAGTTTAAACACTTTCGAATGCCTTTAACACATTCATTGCCTTATGTAATGCGAGCCGGAGGGCGTTGTCGCTGTGCAACGAGCTGTTCTATACCACCGTGTGCATTTGTGGCGGTCAAAGAGTTCATCTAGAAACTAAGAGCAACTCTTAGGGTCTACTAAAGCACAATTATCTGCCCAATTCCATGTAGCTGGGCAGTATTTTTGCCAACGTTATGTGTGGCGTATGTCAGACCAGCAGTGGGCGAAGATCGCCACTGACTGGGTCCCGGACGGACAACGGCCACGTGGAAGGCCTAGGCGGAGATGGCGGGATGAGCTCGACCTATACAATAAGGAGTGGGTTCTCCTTGCTGAGGACCGAGATGAGTGGAAGGGGAGGGAGGCCATTGCCCTGCAGTGGGACACCCCGGGCTAATATAATAATAATAATAATATATTGGAATAATCCTATCCATCCATGGTTGTCTGGTAGAGATCGCTCTTGAGCGATAAGACCGCCAATTGTACTTAATTTTTAAGTATTTACTGTACATAGTTAATAATAATAATAAATAAATAAATAATGCTGGACAATTCACACAGCATTATCTAGCCCCATGGTAAGCAGAGCTTGTGTTATGGGTACTAGATAACTGATATACATAATACAATACATTACATAGATAGATATTTTTTATTATATATAGAAAACGACCAGAACACCCGGAACAAATATCTGCAGATCGTACACACAATTGTTCCGAGGCGGGAATCGAAAACTCCTGCGTCACAGGCGGACCTTCGCCCACCGCGCCACATGGTCGTCAAGTTTATAGTTAAAGTGCTATAAAGAATTGCAACTGTGTCTGGTTGGACACGTTTCTGCCAGTGTCAAGTAATGGAAATAATTGTAAAATTAATGAGTTACCAAATTATGAAGATGGTTTGATATTTTCACCAGAGCCTAGTTCATTATCTAGCAGGGTGTATAGTTGTATACCTGCACGTGGTACCGTGCAGGTTAGGTTGGCTTGGGATAAGAGATGTTGGAGTCCCCCTTACACGCCTTAAGTCAAAAATGTCAGCTGATTTACCTATTGGATCCACTCTCTGGGTCGTCTAACAAAGTCTGTATAGGCGATGGCGGCGACTGCTCGCATTGGAATCGTCGCACATACACGTCGTAGTCAGGGTGACGAGACAGGAAGCTCTTCTCCTTCACTTCTTTCTCTGATTGAGTGCTCAGGTTGCAGGTGGCGTTGCCTTTCGCGCCGACACTGGAAAAAAAGAAATATTTGTGATATCTGAACAAATCAGAGATCGAGATCGCTCTCAGCGATAAGGCCGCCCTTTATACTTCCTTTATTCTATTGTTTATTCCTGTATTGTTTTCTGTTTGGTGTGGTATAATAAAGTGTTTTCTATTTGTCTATCTAAAACAAAAATACTTATATAATACAGAATTTGAGTTCGTGTAATCATGAACCTGGCACTGTTTGTCTTGGTTGTAGATTTGTTGCGACCACAGCGCCCTCTATAGTTACCCATAAAACTGGCCACAGCGCCACCTACACTTTTATCTTTTCACTCGTAATCATTAACGCCTGGCACGATTTCTCCGGCTTGCAGATTTGTTGCGACCACAGAGCACCCCCTATTGTTATTCCTAGAACTGGCCAGAGCGCCACCTATACTTTCACTTTTCAACTACATTACTCACCCATAATCATTCGCCTGGCACTGACTGTCTTCCTTCCAGAATTGTTGCTACCACGCGCCCTCTATAGTTTCTACTCAAGCTGATCACAGCGCCACCTATACTTTATTGTCTCGACTACATTACTCACCCATAATCATACGCCTGGCACTGTTTGTCTTGCTTGCAGATTTGCTCGCACTCTTTCGTAGTTAGTTCTGACACGTTGCGGTAGATGGCGCTGGAAGGTAGTTGCTCGCCGATTGAGACACGCTCGAAGCAATCTGAAAATGATTTAATTGTGTTGATTTTGTGTTTGTGATTGTTTCACGTCAATAACTGTTGATATTTAACTTCCTACTACAACTGATTTGAGCTTTAACCAACGTCAGACAATCTTCAGCAGGCATAATTTTAGCTAAACATTTTTATAGTACTTAATAACTTCTTCCCAAAATGTACAAGAGCAAAAATGTAAGTATAAACCGTAGACTACATCGTCAATTTCTAAAAGTTGACATTGTGGTCAAACAAAGGTCTATCAATAATAAATTTTTTAAAGCTTATTTGAGCTACAAAAATATCTTCAAACTAAATTTAAAAAGCTCCCTGCGCGGTTAAAAAATGTCGCACATCCCTCGACATAAAATCAATAGAATCGTTAAATCACCTCTATCTAGTTGCCACTCATCAGACTTCACGCGCTGTTAGATAATAAAAACATCTTACAATCTGTTTTTTTCCTCGTAGAATGCAGAAAAAATTAAGAACTAGATACAAAAATATATTTCGGGCACGAAACGATCAACCTTAAATGGTGGATTCCACTTAACATCGGGAGGATAAAACCTTCGATTCGCTTATTTCCTGTCTCCGAAAGAGCAATCATCAAAGTATTTCTTCTACGAATCTAAAAATAAATAATAGCACACTAATTTACATAGTTATTTATTCATTACATTTAATTACAATCATTTTCTGACCATCATTTTGTAATCAAAAGTAATAATAAGTTGCTTAACATCCTCTGTCAAAACTAAATTACAATACATTCTTATGCAAATTCTTCTGCCAAAGTCAAAAGTACGTTCTCCTGCGTTTATCTAATTTAGATAATTTTCCCTGAATACTCCACGCGACTTAGATTTAAGTACGTCACAAGTCGAGATTTTTTGGCAATTTTCAAAGAAAATGTGTCAAATTTCGTCACTTGAGTCGTCCTGAAATCAGAGTTGATGATGATTCTTTGCAACTGTGTTTGGTTGGACACTTTTCTGTCAGTGTCAAGTAAAAGGAAATAATTGTAAATTATCTGAGTTATCAAATTATAAAGATTGTTCGATATTTACACCAGAGCTCGTTATCTAGCAGGGTGTACCACGTGCAGGTTAGGTTGGCTTGGGAGACGAGATGTTCGAGTCCCTCTAACACCCAAAATCAGTTTTTCGTTCATAAATAAATTAAAGCAATTCTTAATTGACAAAGGCTATTATGACGTAAAATAATTTCTAAAAGACAAGATAGACAAACTGACATGGTAATAAGGATTACTAAAAAATGAAATACATAAATTCTTAACGTATCAACCTAAGTTAATTCCTATACGATCTAGCTTGTACGAGCGCATTCGGTCCGAGAGTACTCGTACAGTGAAAACCCTTGCACTGCCTACAGCGCTGCGTCTATGGGACTTCTTTCATGTCACCTACTGACTAGCAAGGGTGACGAACCTAATCTAGCAAGTGGATCGAGTACACGCGCTTGTATTTTATAATCCTGCCTTTAGATTTTAAATTAAAAACTCATTTATAATAACAATAAGATCCAATTTCGCCGATCGTTGCCAAAACTTAGTTCAACAGAACCAAGTTGTAGCACACATGTTACACTTGATGTCGTTAAGTTCACACACAAACTTTTGACATAGGAAACACTATAGAAATTGTGCAAATAAAAAGACATTTCTTATCGACAAAATATATAATTTGTCACAGTAAAATAATAAATAAATTTAAAAGATGTGTCAATGTATACAGCTGTATAAGGGTATCGACAAGCTATCCTAAAAATAATGTAGGTACACACTGAGTTATAGTACATCTATATCGATTAATGTACTTAATTACATTATAAACAAAAAAAACTCTAAAAACGTTGGCTTTTTTATCACTTCTTCAAGGTTATGTATGTTCATTACTAAATGAACTTATGTATGTAGTAAATACGTAGGTAAATTAAAAAGAAAAAACTCACCTTCTACTGAAGTCCCAAGCTGTGAGTCAATCGTCAAAGTCTGCGCCCCTCCAATAAGCAATACCGGGCACAGAACTAGTATGTGCAGCATTTTAGCCAACAAACAAACGGACATAACTTCAAAACTTTTCTGTCTCCATTTAGCCAAAGTTAAAAATGTTTCGTTAAAAAACCGCTGTCAAAATGACAGTTCCCTTGTAAGAAATCAATAATCCGTTTTTTAATAAAAATCCGCAAAATTCTCACATCTTAACCGTTCTATTTTTAAACCAAAACATGCGCACAAAAAACAGAACTCCCGCCGAGTAAAACAAAACCGTTCGATATTCAAATCAAACGATTCCAATCAGAGCCTCTTTCGTTCGCTCCATTTTTGAATTGCAACCTATTTATCTCAAAAAAAATTATTTTTCGTACTTAAAATGGCAAGACGTGCACACATCAGAATTGGCAAATATATTGTGGTGTAAAATGTGTAAATCTTGGGTGTGGCAGTTTCACGGTCCGATGCCTCGCTTCCTTTAGCTGTGAACCTTAGCTTTACCTAATGGGTAACAGGTTAAATATGTACCTCTTATTTAGGTAACATTGGGTTATAGGTTAAATCGTTTAAAATTACGTCACGACCAAAATGCAGTCATTTGTTTCTTTTGTTCTTTTATTTCGTTTTAACTTAATAAGTTATCATTTAGTTACTATTAAGACTACACAAGTGTATAAGGTTGCGAAGGACAAATTGATTCAATGATTCAATTCTCTAAATTAAGTCTTATCATATCTATCGACTGCCAATTACCTCATACACAAATAATAAATGAATGTATGTATTTAAACATGGAACAAGATAATTGATCCTTCGATCTGGTTTATTCCGGAAATCAAAATGTAGTCATCCGAAACATAGACTAGCGAAATTTAAAAGGAGCTTTCTTTATCTCTGTATAAAATATATAATAAATTACTTTTTCATGGTAGGAAATTAAATAAGATGTTTTGTGAAACAATCAGAAGCATTTTAATAATATAAGTAAATCTTTCTATAATACCTACTGATAATGCTATTGCTGATGTTTTATATTATGTAATTAATCATACTATTGTACTTATTAATAAATAAATAAATAATGCTGGAAAATTCACACAGCATTATCTAGCCCCTAGTATATGACTTTTCCGAGTGTAAATGATTGTGGATTTTTATGTTCACTGTGATTTCACAGTCCAGCTCAAAGGACCAATAACTGTCATTTTGATTATATTCCATTGAATATACTTCATCTCGAGGGACCAATAACTGTCATTTTGATTATATTCCATTGAATATACTTCATCTCGAGGGACCAATAACTGTCATTTTGATTATATTCCATTGAATATACTTCATCTCGAGGGATCAATAACTGTCATTTTGATTATGTTCCATTTTCAAAAACGGAATAGAACCAATTACGTTCAAAGTGAACAAACCCATAGTTTCTGGTGCGTGCAATTTTTTATCGAAGTTACAAACAGATTTTTATCAGTATAATTATGTCTACTTAGAACCAACTTTAAAAATTGTTCGACTTTTTCATTCATTATTAATGTGAGATTTTAGCAGAATCTTGTTATTTGCACTTGTAGATCACATAAATTAAACTAATATCATAAATACGAAAGTTTGCATGGATGGATGTTTGTTACTTCTTTACGCTAAAACTACTGAATCCATTCAGCTGCTGGCTGAAATTTTACATTGATTGCACACAACGCATTGGTAATTTTTTTCTAAAATCCGCACTTATCTTAAATGTTTATTTAACGTGTAATTCCAAGATGGACCGCAGGCCGCAGACTGCAGCTGCTGACTGCATGCGACACTACTTGTTCCTATGCATCTATATGAAATTGATTCCAAGCGCGGCGACACTGCGGCCTGCGGCCGCGGCGCGCAGTGACCGCAGACTGCAGCGCCTGTAGTGTCGCGAACCGTGCTTGGCACTAGAAGCAACCTCAACCGCAGGCAGCACTGCGGTCAACCGCAGCCGCTAGCCGCAATGTCGCTTGCGGTTGCAGTCTGCGCCCCATCTCGGACTTGTACCTTTAAATAAATTATACATGTCTGTCTTTTTTATGATAAACTCTTTGTTCGCGCACATATCTCAGCTATGTAAATCACTCGTGGGCTCTGCCTGATAACCAGCGTAGCATGGGTTTAGCCAGTTCAGTTCAGTTCTTTTGGTCCAGGTACAAATTTGGTAAATTACCTATTTCCTTTCGAGCGAAAATTCGTAAAATGCATTAGGGATTAATATTATGAATACTCGTGACCGTCAGCTGCGACTCCTCTCTCTCTCCTCCTCGACTCTATTCCCATGGAATATGGTTCAAATCAGAAAATAAAATTCGCATATTTCAGAATTCAGTTTTTTTTCTTCTTCATTTTCTATGTCCAGCAGTATACAGGCTTATGATGATGTATTAAACTCTATTTTCTTCTAATAAATCTTGGACACTAACCTATGTCTAGAAATAAACTAGATTTCACATTGATAACTAACAGACTTTCACACGTTTTTGGTTTTTGCAAGGATCGTAAAATTCTAAACGGTGTAGAAATTGGTAGGTTAACGAACGAATGCGGTAAGAATAGTGTGGATAAGAATCGAAAGATCTCCTAAACAATCTTAAAAGAGGATTTTGTAGAGTTATAGAAAACAGAATCGAATAAAAAAACCTTTTTGGACACGGGTACAAAATACAGGTGCATAATGAACGGTAAACAAAGGAGTTTAACATGGAGTGTAAGTGACACAGAAGGTCCCTTCTGTGTCACTTACACTCACGTAAAAATAAGGCTGCCTCCATGACCCTGCGCCGAAATAGGGGTTGGCTCAGCGTGTGCTGAACATTTTAGCGTGCGCTGAAAATTTTATATTCAGCGCTGTTTTTCAGCCAAAGTCCCTAAATACTAATTGAAATTACGGATGCCAATTCAATTTGTTCAATTTGTTATAGAGCTTTGGGCAGAATCTTTGACGACTTCTGTAGCGTAGCGGTTGAAGGTTCACCCGCGACGCAGGTAGTTGCCATTCCCGCCTTGAGACAATGGGTTTGTACGATGTAAGTGTTCTGAGTGTTTTATATGTATAAAAAATTATCTATGTAGATATTTTTAAGTAAATAGACAATCAAAACTATCAGATTTAACGCAAGGTCTGAAGTATACAGTTACTGGACTATTAACCTAAAGAGATGTCATTTTACCTTTAATATATGGAACTACAAATGGAGAACATATTATAATTATCTTTCCGTGCACATAGCACGCACTATCTAGAGTTTATTTAATCTATGGACGATGCTGAGATAGCACCATTACCAAAGTTAAGCGATTGGTTAGCAGAATACAGCCCCGGGTGGGTTCTACCATGTCCACACTAATCCAACCTTCGCATCCTTAACAAAGTCTTTAAGTACAGCAACACACAATTATAAGTATGGCTTGCTAACAGCTATCTACATCTGGGCAAGTGGCAAATATATGAATTTAATAATTGGTTTAGGGTTGGGATTGTATCGATGGGTTTTATCGATACGAGACAAAAGCTTTGGCGGAATCACTCCTGCCAGACACCTGTAACGTATCTTTTTGGGTAAATAATTTTTCAGCTTGTTTTTTATTATTTTCAATCTATGTGTGCTCTTTATTGAAGTTTCGGTGCTTTAATAATTTAGTGTGTTTTCCAAACACATAACCAATTTCAAATTTCTGAATAATATTGATTCCTCGTTCAATCTCTTATTTATCTATAACTATAGGGGAATTTCGTTTCATCTTGTTGTAATTCGTGTTCGATAACACGTAGATGAAAGGACTATGAAAGAAACTCACGCGCACTGTTTACCCCGATACTTTAGAAACCAAATAGTATACCTATTAATGTTAATTTGATATATAAATGATACATATGAAGACGTCTGCAATCAACCATAATTTTGTCGTTTGCTATAATTATTAAGTGAAACGTTGATATTTAAATTGTGTACTACTTAAACCATAAAAATGTATTATAGGTAGGTACGAGTATGGTAGTTTCATCTTCATCATCATCATTAGCCTACGTTAGTCCACAGCTGGACATAGGCCTCCCACAATGAGCGCCACAGTGCCCTGTCTTCAGCTTGCCGCATCCAGCATCTACCTGCAGTCTTTCGCAGGTCGTCATCCCACCTGGTTGGAGGGCATTCTACACTACGTTTACTGAGTCCACTCAAGAACACGTTTGCCCCAGCGGCCGTCGGTTCTTCGCGAGATAAGGCCGGCCCACTGCTATTCATGGTAGTTTAATCAAGATAAATTTATCGATGTGTTCTTAGGTGCTTCCCATCCCTACAATTACTCATAAACTTCCCAAAGATCTGAGATTAAACACGTCTTGTTTTAAGACGATAAGAATACAACCTCTTTTAAAATCTGTACAGTGAATAAAAACTCCTTGTTACAGAGGTCAACGACCGCTGTTTTAATTGTAGTTTCTTTGTGAATATTTTGAATTAAATACAGGATACATGTTTTAGTGATGGGGTGATGGTTTTATCGATGTTTTATAATAATGTATCGATGTAATGTGACTCACATGTTGCTTAGTTAGTAGAGTTAAGGTGGTCGGCGCTATGGGCATTTTAGGCCACAAAAGTCGCGTTAGGTTGCAAAAAATTACACTGTTCTGAGTTACTGAGATGTTGTTAGGATAGATACCAATAGTGTAAAACCATCTTTACAACTTCGAAAGACCTGTGCTAACTTCGTGAAGACGAAAACCCTAGACATTATTCCGTTTTTGGCTTATAACTTCTAAAAAATGCATTCTACTTACACGTTCAAAGAAGACAAAATTACCGACAGTTAAATTAGTGGAATTAGAAATCATCTTCATTCTGGCCAAAATGCATCAATGGATATTTGTATCGACGAATTAGATGACGCCAATGTCGCTGATCCACACTTGTACTATTCAAGGCAGTTGTCTCACCGGGAACGATGAGTAGCGAGCAGAGCTAGAATGTAGAAACGAGTCGGCGTGAAGCGGGGAGCGAGTACGTAGTTCCTATTTATTATAACTTTGATTTAAATAACTCACTATTGGTAAAATTACCAAAAAAAATTATAGAATTATTTATTATAAAAATTATGTTCTTAAATTTCGAACTAATTTGTATTTTTCTTGTTTTCGTAATGTATTTTCTTTGTTTGCTATGTATTATTTATGTTTGACATATAACAATTTTTCTTATTAATAAAGAACTGAACTGAACTATCATAAATGTTTCTACTCAAGAAGAGAGAAGGCCACCTAGTATTTTCACTGCCTTGCGCTTCAAAGCTCTTTCATACGGTTCTTGTCATAACCCAAAGACAACTATTTATTCCACTCTGCCCCACTAAAGTGAGTTAGTGGGGTAGATTACACAGTAAAATTTAAGCCAGTCCACTTTGCCCCACCAGTGGGGCGCCTTGATGGGACAAAGTGGAATAATTCAAATCAACTCCATATCTAAGGTGCTACAATAAAACAAATCAAAAATAACTTACATAATTTATTAATACTCTATCTCACTTCCTCTTGCTCTCTTTCTTCCCTTTATCTCTTTTCCTCTGGTTAATAGGATTCCTCGGGTCGTAGATATCGAACCAGTCATCGCCTTTCGTCGAGGCGTCCCGGGCTAGGACGGGCCGTTGGTCTTCGAAGCGGAGTTTGTGGCCTAACCTAAGGACAGAAAATTATATGACAATCTGACGACTATATACTGAATAGAAGACATGTGCGCTGACATTAAAATAATCGGCGCCGTGATCTCGGCGCGTAGGAATGAGTAATAAATAAATAATGCTGGACAATCCACACAGCATCATCTAGTCCCAAGCTAGACAGAGCTTGTGTTATGGGTACTAGATGACTGATATACTTAATACAATATATTACATAGTTTTTTGGGATGACGACCTGCGAAGGACTGCAGGCAGATGCTTGATGCGGCAAGCTAAAGACAGGGCGCTACGGCGCTATTTAGGGGAGGCCTATGTCCAGCAGTGGACTACTATAGGCTGATGATGGTAAGTACCCTCATTCAACTTACCAATCATCAGTATCCACTTCATCATCATTGGCCGTCTCGCTCGCACCCTCGTCGGTTTGCGTTTTCTCTTTGATATCTTTCAGTTTGTTCTTGAATTTCGCCAGTAAATCCAGAGTGAAGCTTTCTCTGTTAACAAGAAACATGTTTTTGAAATTCGGTACATAGATTCGTTTCAGATACACATCACTAGGTACATACAACTCGGTCACAATATTCTGTGCACCTCGCGCCATACATTTTGTATGGCGCGAGGTGCACAGATATTGTGACCGAGTTGTAGTATAAAACAAAGTCGCTTCCCACTATCTGTCAAAGTCAATAGCATTTATATTTATATTATATTTTCTTTAGGCTTACAAAATAAGCACTTAGACAAGTCAAATTTTATTCTATTTATTATTATCAAATAACATTATTTTAATTTTAATGTTCACTTCAATTTTTCTGTCTGTCCGCTTAGACCTTTAAAACTACTTTTTTTAAATAGGTAGTGATTCAAGAGGAAGGTTTACAAACTATTTGAAACGGGTCTCGTACTCGTAGTTCGAATGACGTTACCTCGATAAATACAAAATACAAAAAAAAATACAAGGTCAGGTCACAGAGGTGCAACTCCCATATAAAGCCCAAATCTGTTGTTTGACACTGAAAGCAGCGCTGCTTTCAGTGGTATAATATTTTCAAATATCTCCAAAATTTGCTGGTATTTTTTAGTAAGACAATGAACTGAGAAATAAATTTTGATCAATGCTCTTTTTACGCTACCTAATTAAGTTTTTGCTACTTATAACAGAATTAGTATTTTTTTGCGATGGACACTTTGCGCCTCTAATTAAATCAGTTTCTAAGAGAAATCTCCGTATTACAATTAATTTGTAAAAACGTGGGAATTACGGATTCTATAACGGAGATGAGAAATATAAGGATTTTATTGTGGCTGAGATAACATTTACTGTTATTTTGAACTGGTCAAGAGTGAGTCAGTCGTATGCATTTAAATACCACACAAAAAAATTCCATCTTAGGATAAGTTTTCGAATAAGTTCGACTCGTTGACGTTAAACTATTAGTTTTCGTTGAACTGGTCAAGAGTGAATCAGTCGTATGCATTTGAATACCACACAAAAAAATTCGATCTTAGGATAAGTTTTCGAATAAGTTCGTTTCGTTGACGTTAAACTATTAGTTTTCGTTGAACTGGTCAAGAGTGAATCAGTCGTATGCATTTGAATACCACACAAAAAAATTCGATCTTAGGATAAGTTTTCGAATAAGTTCGTTTCGTTGACGTTAAACTATTAGTTTTCGTTGAACTGGTCAAGAGTGAATCAGTCGTATGCATTTGAATACCACACAAAAAAATTCGATCTTAGGATAAGTTTTCGAATAAGTTCGACTCGTTGACGTTAAACTATTAGTTTTCGTTTCCATATACAGCATTATTTATTTCTCCGTAAAAATACCTAGTTCCCCATCTAAAACGTTTCGTCTATTTATGTTTGTTTGTGCATTAAAAAATTTACCTATACTTTACTAGAATAATGTTAAAACAAAAGTCACTTATAACGGGATATTTACCATGATTTGATTTTTGCGTTTTCCAATATCAAGTATTCGCATGAAACTGTGCTGAAATATTGGAAAAACTCAAAAATCAAATCATGGTAAATATGCCGTTATAAGTGACTTTTGTCTTAATAACCATGATAGTTAAAAAAAATTACAGACTAATGTTATTTAAGATTTTTTGAAAATGAACTTGATTAATTTGTCCAGTATATCTCATCTCATTGGTCCAAAGTGGTGGCAAACAGCTCAAGATGAAGAAAAGTGGACATCGTTGGAGGAGGCCTTTACCCAACCTGGGGACCCTGCTAATAACCAAACGTAGTGTTATAAATAACGAAATAACAGTACCTAAATGAGTAAGCAATGTAGCAGGATCAAATAAAGGTTTTTTATTTTTATTTTTTATTTATTATCTCATCTCATTACAACCAACCAATATTAAAAAATACATAATAGCGCCTTGCATACTAGACGCTCTAGTAACCACCCAGATTTTTACGAAGTAGATACAAATGTTAATACTAATTGTAATAATTTTATTGCTATTGCGTTTTTTCTTAATAAATATTAAGATACCTGATTTACAAAGAAATTAGGTGTGATTGATTTTATTAGTGGAAGCGGCTTCGTTCGGTATATATTTTATATATTTAACACCTCTACTGCGATCACCAGTCTGTCTGCCAAGCGTAATGATTACGACAAAAACCCCCCTTGTTTGGGGGGAGGGGGGGGGGGCACAATCAGCCCTGGTAGCTATGGCTTTAAAATAAATGCAATTAAGCCAAACTAAAGTTAAAAAATAAAACATTGTATTTACTTTGAATTTCTCTTTATTAAAGTTTGGTGGTTGGTTTACTTCCTGGTTGCAGACTGAAAGCCAAGCTAACTTAGTTTAAGCTAAGGTTGCATAGCTGATGCTGTTTTTAACCTATGATACGAAAAACAAAAGAGGATGTTCTATGTTTGGCTGTATGTAGGTATTCTTTATGTTAGTTCGTCGATTTCTACGTCAATTATTTAGATTTGGAAAATGATTCCGCTACTGTATGGAGGATAATCCTGAGGTGGTCCCATAAAAATGCATTCCCGAGGAATAAAATATTTGTCCCGAAAAACTTTTTTTTTTTTTTTTTTAACTTTTAAAACTCTGTATAATACTTAGGAATTCGAAGTCAGTTTTTAGTTTTTTCAGATTATTTATTTTTTACTTTTTTATAACAACAAAGTTTTTGCTTTAGATTGTTAAGTTCAAAACTTAACAATCTAAAGCTAACCTTTGTTAGTTTAGCTTTTGATCTACAACCCGAATTATTATTGAGTTACTTATGTATAAAACTTAAAAACTACAACGTAATAATAATATTGTAAGAAGTATCACAAACGGTCTAATAAAAGTCTAAAAAACAAAATGTACCACAAACTAAAAACAGGATACTAAGAAAAATCAGTGCTAGGAAGGATTGTCTGTCTGTTGTTAGCCACAGATCTGTAATGTGACGTCATCCATAGGTTCAGCCTGAAAACCGGCGTCGTTACAGTCCAAGGCCACGTTATTCGAAATCATGCAATCTTAGATTCAGTTTTAAACCATCAAATATCCTTTGTTTTGATCGGAAAAAAATATATGTTGTAGTTGGATATATACTATAGAGCATTCTACGGTTCAAAACACGATATTTATCACTTCACCTGATGATAAAAAATCTCGAAAAAAGGTTAGTTTTTATTTGGTTTCTTGTTGTACTTCAAGTGTATAAACGTTGTACTCTCAAAAAATATGCCAGAAAATAGGCAACAAAGTTTAGAAGGGCATTCTCCGGTTAGTTTTTCTCAAAATAATTTTGTATTTTTTTAAAACGAATAATTATAGAATATAAGTACTCCGCGCTCAAGCGGCCTGCTTCAGTAGCCCGCCGGGCCTTGTTGAGGTAGGACCTGTGTCGCTCTTGCCGGCTCCCAGTACCCCCCGTGAATCGATCGATTTACCGTTTAAAAAAGAATTTAAAAATGGCAAATAAATAAAAAAGTATCCAGACGAAAACTACGGAATCTTAAAATAGAAATAAGGTTATATATATATTACATATACTTATTTAATATCAACTACCTAAAACAGTCAACAAAAGGAGGGTAGCGTACAGACATAACAGTAGCGCAACTGTATGATCATTTTTGTTCAGTACATTTTTAACTTTGCAGCTCATCGATGCCAAGATACAAGGGCACGTTTAAAAAAAACAGCAAGTGAACAGTAATTAATTAACTACCTACTAGGTACTCGATTAAATAAAAAGGTTCTAGGGCTTTACTATACAGGATGCTACGGTCAGAGTCTACTAAGCCGAAAAGGGGTGATTCTGGACATCGAGGGGGTCAACGTTAGTTCTAGGATTTAAAAAAAAATATAGTGTCGTTTTTTCTTCATTAGCTGGATTGCCTGTGACGTCACAACCTCATTGATGGTAAAGGGGGAGGTATATTTTTTTTGCGGAATCGTGTAGGGGGTGTCGGAGTGACCTAGGAAAAATTCCGACTTTTTGAGATTTGAGATTTGACATCCCCCTCTCGCCCCTATTTTCACCCCCCCCCCCCCCCCCCCTTTTTATATCTCCCAAACGAAGCAACTTAGAAGACAATTTTCTTCACAATCATATAGAGAAAGTCGACTAATTACGAATTCAAAAATAAATTTACCTCCCTTGCCCCTTTAGACCCCCCTTTTTTATAAAAAAGACAAAATTTGGCCTATTTTTGAACTTTTTTTCGTGTGGAGGCGAGCCGCAATACGACTACGGAGAACAGACTAATTTTTTTCGACTAATTTGAGGATGAGGATTTAGAATCTGACGTCGGCGGGGTCGAATTACATTGAGCGAAGCGAACCGCAATTCGACACCGCTCGCCTTGCTATGTGACAGCACACACACCCACTGATATACATAACGAAACAACAAACGAAATATATTACATTTATTTTACCTAATGTTAAACAAGTTAAGGCTGATGTAAACGTAAAAGGAGAAACGTTAGAATCACCTTGGTTAGATAATAAACATCAATGGGACCCGCACATAGACAAGCTATCGAAGAGACTTAGTTCTGCGGCGTATACCGTCAAAAAAATCAGTCACCTTACAGACGCTGATACTTCTAGACTAGTCTATTTCAGCTACTTCCATAGTGTTATGTCTTATGGCATACTGCTGGAACGCTGCAGATATTAACAGGATCAGATCCGGCATTGAACCTGTTGATCACTGAGACATCTCTGAATATGTGCTTGCTATCTGCCATGATAAAGTCGATCTTATTTTTTGTCAGTGTCGGGCTTTGCCATGTCTAAGTGGACACGGCTTACAGGGTAAACCGAAGTTTACTCTGTAAAACGATAAATGTGTTATTTTATTAAAAAACTATAAAACTGATTAAAATTCTTGATTTTATTTGAATAAAATTATGCTGCAATCAGACCAAACCCCAGTCTAGCTGCTGTTGTGTGTGTTGAATTGATATTGTATTATTTTCAATCAATGTTAAAAAAATATTCGAATATTTAGCGCTAAAAATATTAATTTTATCGAATAGTAAAATTAAACGAATAGTGCAAATACTACCTGTGACATCGCCCGCCTCTAACTGTTCTACATTTAAATAAAGCAATTTGTGTTATTTAATAAATGAATTTTTATTTTTATTACTATTACTTTTATTTATTTACTATTTATCTAAAGACTACAAACCTTAAAACAAAATTGGTCATTTGAAAAAACTATGTAATCTTACTTAAACTTGTTTTCATAATTTATTATTAATAAATTCGCATTTAGGGACTGCTACATTGGAGTTAAACTACTGTTACAAATTATACTGTGCACGACAGCGTGGCGCGAGCGGCGCGGCACGAGGTCAGCGAGTTCATTTGAAGTTTGGATTCGCGCGACTTGCCACGCGGGGAGGGAAGTATCGTTAAATGCCTACTGCGCTCAAAGATCCTGGCCTTAAGCTGAGGCTGGACCTAATGAGCGCGCACTGAGGACAGGCTATGTTATTTTATCTTTTAGTTTTAGTGTTATATCTTATTTAGCTTAATGTGTGTTTTTTATGTATATCTGTCTTTTTTGTGTGTGCTAATAAAAGTGTTATATTCTATTCTAAAAGTTTTGAAATTTCCTTTGTTCAACGAATTAATAAGATAAAATAGGTGGCGGCGCTAGTGTGCTGGGTACCGCCTTAAACAAACTTTCAATTGGCATTTTAAAGTATAAGTGATAATAAATCAATCAATACCCAAACACTCATCCAAATCATCAGAATCATTAATAACAGCCTCATCCCACGGCCCATATTTATTGTCTTTATATTTCTGCCACCTCACGAACATAACCGGACAGTAACCATTCACAACCAAAACCAAAACCACGAAATAAACCAGAAAGGTTTTCGAAACCGCGTACAAAGAAACCAACGTCAAAGCTAACGTCACTCCGTAAATAAATATAAACACTTTTGTGTGTAAGTATACTTGGATGAACTGAGGGCTGAGGACGAAGAAAATGACAGATACAGTCAACAACACAAACGCGTCGAAAGGAGTAGATAATCTTGATACTAAACACACAGAGGCAAATATGGCTGCGTTTATTGATAATGATTTTGATACTATAGCCGCTGGCACGTCGTAATCGAAGAAGATCAAGTGAATTATCATCATGAGTACAGACCACGCGAAAATCGTATCCGTACTAACCGTATCTGTCAAAGTGTGAAGTATCGGTGACAGTAAATAACCTAGAACTAAGTAAACTAATACAGTTTTTAAATGACTTATCACCGCTGTACCATTGAGATATACATACAATACATAACTAAGCGATGTTGTTAACGTGCTTATGTATATAACTGTGTATGTATTTATTAAATCGTTGTACATATACACGAATAGTACAGCGTATAGCACACACAGACAGATTCTAAGTACGACCCGAAATGAGCCTACGAACGCTTGGGATAAGGTGTATTTTTCAGCTTTTATGTTCTTCTGTAGATCTTCTAAGAACTTTGGATGCGTGTAGTTGTCAGGGTAGTCCCTGTTGGAATAAAGATTCTTGATCCATGGCTTCTTCTTGTACGGCTTTCTCGGTGTTTTCTGGCGACGGTTTCTGAAATTTTCAATTCCTCTTGACACTTGAAACTTTGCACTATAAGCACTTTCAAAACTGACACATGGTATAATGTATAACACTTTGTAACGTACACATATTTGGAAAAGAATTGAAGTGGAGAGAAAATCAAAAACAACGTGTTTTTTTTTTATAATAATTTATAGTATACTAGCTGCGCCCCACGGCTTCGCCCGCGCGGAAATTTCTGCGGAATTTTCTTATTTTTATGGTCCTTTACCTTTAAGGTCTACTTGCGCCAGGCTTGGTTTACACAGTTAACTCAGAGTTAGATACTACTCTGGAGTTAAATTCTAATTATTATTTCTAATTATTTGACGACCGATGTGGCGCGGTAGGCGATGGTCCGCCTGCGACGCAGGAGGTTGCGGGTTCGATTCCCGCCTCGGAACAATTGTGTATACGATCTGCAGATATTTGTAGCGGGTGTGTTGGTCGTTTTCTATGTATAATAAAAAAAAATCTATCTATGTAATGTATTGTATTATGTATATCAGTTATCTAGTACCCATAACACAAGCTTTGCTTACCATGGGTCTAGATAATGCTGTGTGGATTGTCCAGCATTATTTATTTATTTAATTATGTCTTGTACCACCAAGAGTTAACCCTGAGTTAGATTTTGAAATTTTTAACCCCCTGACATGGGAGGGTTATGTCAACTAACTCTGGGTTAGTAATGTCAAAACTGTGAGAATTGAGATACTTTAGATTATGTTGTGTTGTTTGTTATTGTTTATTATTGGCTGTGTTTGTTGCATTCAGTGAAATCGATTTAGAACAATGATAAATGAATGGTTTTTGTCTGATGATGACAAAGAAATCATCGAATATATTAGTTCGGACTTTTATAATAGAAGAATTGGCGAACGGTCCGATCCATTTTTACTCACAAAGAGACAGCGATTATCATAGAAGATTTCGTCAAAAAAACGAAACTGTTTTGTTTATATTAGATAAAATTTCAAATAGATTTCAATATACAGATGCTAACAAAAAGTAAGAACATACCTACGTTTTAAAAAAAAATGGTGATTTCTCTTCAGATAATTCCTTATATTTTGTGTGCTGCACAAAAAATAACATCTACCTACCTAAGCAGGTACCTAAAATGCGGCAAAACTCAAGTTTAGCGCTTAAACCAGATCTACTTTCAAAAATCATCTCCGCGGTTTTTATATGACTTTTATTCACATTCATTTATTTATTGCAAACACTTACTTACGTTTCGAATCGTAGGTTATCTATACTAATATTATAAAGAGGAAAGGTTTGATTTTTTGTTTGTTTGTTTGTATGTTTGTTTGTTTGTTTGTAACGAATAGGCTCCGAAACTACTGGACCGATTTGAAATATTCTATCACCGTTAGGAAGCCTAAATATCCCCGGTGACCATAGGCTATATTATATTTTCAAAAAAGTTAGGGATCCGAACTAAAACTCCAATAATGATTAAACCCAAGGTGTAAAAAATGTACCTTGAAAATTCCAATACCCGTGCGAAGCCGGGAACGGTCCGCTAGTTATTAATAATTTGGTTTCTCTGAGGCAGTTTCTTAATTAGTCGTGTAATTATTTGTTTTTTATAACAAACAAGCATGCAGGCCGCATGCGGCCCACCTGACGGGAAGCTGTTACCGGGTTAATTAAAAACATTAATAAAAAACTAACGACATACCTCGCAGCACCCTTCTTAGGTATCTTCTCCTTCATCTTCTTGTATTTCTCCTGTTCTTCCACGTAGTTCTTCATCAGCTCGTTGTCTTGCTCCACCTCGGTTACTTCTGGCTCGATCTGTTCCGTTTCCTTCTGTTCTTTGCTGCCTTTCATCTCCTTCTTGAGAGCTTTGATTTCGTTGCGGATTCTTTCTCTAGAAATAATAAAATATATGTAAGTTAGATAATTCACAGCAGATAATCTAGCCCCATGATAAGCAGAGCTTGTGTTATGGATACTAGATGACTGATACTACGTATAAAACAAAGTCGCTTACCGCTGCCTGTCTGTCTCTACGTATGCTTATATCTTTACAACTACCCAACGGATTTTGATGAGGTTCATTTTAATCCATTTGACACAATAGATATCCAAGCGAAGCTGCGGGCGCATCTAGTATTGGATAATTCACAGAGCACCATCTATTTAGCTGAGGAATTCCACATTCGTCTCACTCGCTTTGGCCCTGATTAGTCCGAACAAGGAAAATCAAATTTTATACTGTCTTAATTCCTCTATCGTCCCATTTCTTAAAAGCAGGAGACACAACGCTTAACCTCTGCTTAGCTATGAGCTGTGTGGATTGTCCAGCATTATTTATTTATTATTTTTTATAATTATTTATATGAAATTAGTATGATAGTATGGATAGACAAGTAGAGTTACTTACTTTTCCTTCTTAATTTCCTTATCCCTCTCCATTCCCAAATAATACTCCTCCTCACTCTCTTCTTTCTCTATACTGCCATCTCTTTTCCTCTTGCTATCTCTATCTGTACTGCTCCCACGTTTCTTAGAAGTGAGTTTGTCTCTTATGTTTGTGACGGCAGCCTCTGTCTCTTTCTTTTTCTGTTCTATTTCTTCTGTAGTTGGGCCGGCTGGTTTTTCGAGGGTTTTCTCGAATTCTGTGGGATATAATATATCCCACATTATATATCCCTATATTATATATCCCTATATTATAGGTAATGTAAACGTAATACTAATGTTATCATCCTACTAATATTATAAATACGAAAGTTTGTTACTCTTTCACGCAAAAACGACTGAACGGATCGGGTTGAAATTTTGCATACAAGTACGAGTAGTTTCAGCTTTTTATGCTATAAATCAGTTTCCATGAGATAGAAATAACCCTAAAACGCCCGTGGCTTCGCACGCTTTGCCAACTTATATACATAATAACAAATATACTTTTTTTTTTATTAAACTCGTAGATAACGACCATAACACCCTAAACAAATATCTGCAGATCGTACACACAATTGTCTCGAGACGGGAATCGAACCCGCAACCTCTGCTTCGCAGGCGGGCCTTTACCCACCGCGGTACAGAGGTCAGGAATAAAATGGGTCCTTTATATAACTACCTTACCTTCAGCAGTCAATTTACTGAGTTTCGGGTCTTCCAACAGATCGTGAGTAGACTTGGGCTTCCCTCTGTACTCCTGGACCTCTGATTCTTCTTCCTCAGCCTCGTCGCCGAACGATAGGAGACCGAAGTTTCTAGAAGTTAAAATGACTATAAGTTCAAAGGTTTTTTAATTGATTCGGCCCAAGGTTCTGCCACAACGACAAAACCACGAAAAAATTAATGATAACAGGGTAGAAAGCTCCAAGTTTTGTTGATATAAATAATACTAACTTAACCCCCTGCCGCTCTTTCTTCTTTTTCTTCGGCGCCTCAACCAGGGTTTCTTGTACCCGTGGCACGATATCCGTGAACGGGTTTATAAGCACCGTGGTCGATGTGACCTTGTGCGGGTGTTCGGGACGGTCGTCCGGGCCTATGAGACCCTCCGAGAGTTTTAACACATTGTAGATGGTTTCACCTGGAACAGGGAGATTGATATCGGTTAGCGAAATACAGGCTAATGAGAAAAATGCCACATTTTAACAAGTATAAATAAAATTAAAAATTTTAAAAACTCCTGATACAAAATAACAACGCCAAAGAAGATGCCGATATTTCAGATTTCAAAAACTTTAATTAATTTAGGCTTACAAAATTAGACTTTGACAAGTCAAATTATATACTAGAAACTAGATTTTTATTTTCTCTTCACTTCAATTTTTGTCCACTAGTGGAAGAAGTGAATAAGAAACCACAATAGATAGATAGAAAATTCTTTATTGCACTTTAACTATAAACTATGTACAGTAAAAACTTAAAAATTAAGTACAATTGGCGGTCTTATCGCTCAAGAGCGATCTCTACCAGACAACCATGGATGTCACAATATCATCGGTTAGCGTCAATGTAAAAAAACAATTGTCTAAGACACTGGTGCTAAAATTAATCGGCCAGGTGGGATGACGACCTGCGAAGGACTGCAGGCACATGCTGGATACGTCAAGCTGAAGTTAGGGCGCTATGGCGCTCATTAGGGGAGGCCTATGTATATGTACAGCAGTGAACTAACATAGGCTGATGATGATGATAAAATTAAACAACATAAACAAGTCTGTGCAGAACACATACCAGTGACCTTCCCGAAGATGGTGTGCTTGTTCTGCAGCTCCGGAGTGGCTGCTAGAGTGAAGAAGAACTGGGAGCCGTTGTCGTCCTTGCCGGCGTTCGCGGAGGCCACCAGCCCGCGCCGGTTGAACCGCAGGCGGGAGTGGAACTCATCCTGGAATATGATAATTATATGCTCGCATTAATTTGCATTGATAATGTTTTTTTTGTAAGCATTATTATTAATTACTGTTTCAATGTAAAATAGAATACAATAGATACGCTTTATTGCACATGCAAAGATACAGATACACAACGGCCTTAAATCTAGTAGTTTGTGTTTTGGTGTTAGACTGTAAGCTAACTGCTGTATTTTAATAAATAAATAAATAAGTAAATCAATAAATAAATAAGAGTAATTTCTTCCAGGCCATTTTTGGATGGACATGTAGCTATGTATTAATTCATTTATCGAAATTATGTCCATGTATTGACAATTTTTTCTTTTAATTAATGTTATTGTCATACGACAACCCGCATGCTCAGAATCGGGATTATGGTCATTCGAATTTGAAATAAGGCAAAGGTGCAATAATGACGCTACTGTTAAGCTGAGTGTAATAAAATAATTAGGCACTCATGATTAAACAGTCATCCACTCGTATATGAGTAGTAATAAATGTATCAGCAAAATATCCTTACCTACCTTACCAGGTTCTAACTGAAAAACAGCGCTCTTTCACAAATGACTGAGTTTAGAGCATTAGTTCCCAAAGTGGTCCAGGTGGACCCCCAGGGGTCCACGGGAGACTCGACGGGGGTCTACGTTGGCGTGACAAAACATTGGGGGTTCACAATTCGTAAGCGGGGGTCCACGAAAATGTATCTGCTATCGATAGTGAAGAACTAAAATGTTGGCTTGACTTCACCTATCAATGTAGGCAGATAATATTTTAGGAAGCTCGGCGACTGTTACTTTTGCCTTTGGCCAACTTTCCTTTTTTAACATCCACTTACAGCGCAATCAATTAATTAATTAACCAATCAATTCCCACTTTTTTCGAAAACTATTAATTCGTGGTTGGAACTCAGCCGCAACGCAATTCCAATAGTTAGATCTAAACTTCACATTTTTTGTCGATGTAGCTGCAGGGGGTCCACCGAAACCAGCAAAATTTTGAAAGTGGTCTATGAGGAAAAAAGGTCTGGGAACCTCTGGTTTAGAGCAACAAGCTAAGTCAGGTAAGACACACACACGCGCGCTTATCTGCTTGCTGTGATGGCTACTTAGTACCAACCCAAACACTACTTGTGTTAGTGCCTACATTCGTATTCTCTTCTTTGTTTTTTCTGTATTAAGGGGCCTCCGGAGAGACGAATTCTTCATACAAACGTAATACCAACATTATTTCTAATTCAAGCATATTTCCACTATAATATTGCATTATTTGTATTAAAATAGTATTTATCTATGTTCCCAAATAGTTATTTTTTTCAAAATACTTACCTAAAATGAAATGAAAGCCAATCTCATTTTGCACATTTTTATGCGAAAATGGACAAGTTTTCTTGCTATTTGTTTCGTATTAAAAACATCAATATCTTACGTTTTATTTATTAAGGAACATAGCTTATATTGTTTAGTTACAGAATAACAATACTTTGTGAAGAATACAAAAAGTTTTCAGTCATAATTTTTGGTATTACGGAACAAACCAAATTTTGAACGGCTAATATTGCTATCGCGCACGCATGTGGCGCGGCGCAAGGGTTAAACAGGGATATTCGGAGCGATTTTTGTAACCGAGGGTCGCGTGACCCTTAAGTGTTTTAGTTTGTGTAGTGTATGGTACTATAAAGAATGATAAAAAGAATAAAGTAATTTATTGATAGCCACACATACCTACACATGTTATAGTTACAAAAAAAAGGAAAACATACAAAAATACAGAATAACATATAAGCCGGATTTAAGATTTTAACATAATACTAAGTAGCCTTATATTTGTGTAACTAAATTGTGTGTTATGTCTAATAAATAATTTTCTTTCTTTCTTTCTTACTTTGAATGGGGCTCCATAGATAGATTCTCCTCCAGTGCCATTGCCGTTGGGATCACCGCCTTGTACTATGAAATCCGGGACCACTCTATGGAATATTGTTCCTGGAAATACAATTATAAGAAATAAATGGACTAGATGGGAAATGGTTAATGCTTTATTCAGAAAAATATAATAAAACATTTTGGGAAAATGTTAAATAATTAGCAGTCTTCGCTTCACGCTATTTCTTCTAGGCAACCAAAGCATAGAAGAAAAGATCAAAGGTGTAAGTGCTAGATCCTACTAATATTATAAACACAAAAGTTTGTAAGTATGGATGGATGGATGGATGGATGTTTGTTACTTTTTCACATAAAAACTACTGAATGGATTTTAATTTAACCTTACAATAATATAGCTTATACATCAGAATAACACATAGGCTACAATTTATAAAGATATATTGAATATTATCCAAAATATCTATCACCATGCGGCTGAAACCGCGGGGCGCAGCTAGTAAGACAATAAAAAGAAAATACATGCTGAGGTGCGGACCCTTTTTAACAAAATGTTTAATTTATATACTCGGGAATTTAAAAGAAAATTATCTATGTATATTCTTGTTATATATATAATTTTCTTTCAAGTTCATAGACTCGTCATAGACTGGACCATGCAGTTGTACAAATGGACACTGGTCCAGGTTTGTTTGTTTTTTACCAGTGTAAACTGTGATATCAAATCAGACACAGTAGAGAGAGCAAAAAGGAGAAGAAAATAAGGTTATCGTAATCTATACCTACCTAAAGTAACATCTAAGCTTAGAAATTGTACTTTTGTCATACCATTGTAGTATCCTTCCAAACAAAGTTGTATGAAGTTCCGACAAGCTTTTGGAGCTTCTTTTGTCCATAATTCTATGTCTATTTCACCAGCAGAAGTCTTTAGAAGCACCTGGAAGAATGAAATCAAAAATATAAACCATTTTACCGCCATGAACTGTACATGGAAAATATTGGAGGAATTGTCACAATTATAACCTTAAACGGTCGATTATAACACTGTAAACTGGTACAAACTCTGCAAATATGATAATTTCATATCTGAAATTTCGAATCAGCTCGAATTCTAAGATATTCTGTTTGCTAGAAGGTTTGTTATCAAAAATAAACGAACCTTTTCTAGATGTTATACTTACTTTTCCAAGAGCTGGCGGTTCTTGGATGTAAATATTACTCATTCCTAGACTTTCACTGTGTCTTTAGTGAAAAAATTGTGTGATCTTTAAAGGAAATTAAAGTAAATGCTTTGAATTTTTTCGACAGAAAACAGAAAACGCAAACCAGAGCAGCAAATTATTTGTTTACGTTTAATTTCAACTTCAACTTCTTGTATTCATTTAAGCAATGTAATCTAACTGTGACAGTGACAGTGACAAATAGGTAACTGGTTCGACAGCTGTCGCACCGCCGCCAGAGCGGGAGATTTGATTTAGGTACCTGTAGGATTTAGAAATCACGTTGTGGTGTAGGTATGTATGAATCTAGCCCGGAATTTTAGTAGCAGCGGAATGTTTCAAATTGAATTTCAAATTCCCAAATAACTTGGTGATTAGGTACCTAAACCTAACCCGAATCATTATCTTGTAGTATAGTACCTACCTAATTATCTACTAAAAGGCAGTCATCGAATTAGAATCCTAAACTCGATGAAGGCATCACTAAAAGGAATAGTTCGAGGAGCGATTGAAATTTAAAAAATATATCCTAATTTCGTTGAAACTTCGGGAAAAATAGGTAAATAAACAAATAAACGCAATAAATACCCGTGAATATAATGTGTTCAGATCGAAAAGTTTTTTTTATAGATACCTAGGCGTAGGTAGGTAGGTACCTTCAAATAAAATATCACTAGAAACCTATTACTAGTAAGTACCTATGGTACGAAAATAAAACAGGTAGGTACGTAGATAGAATGATATTCTAAGTACACCTATTCCACCTGAAGAAAAGTCCGCTATTTAAAAACAGAATGAGATCTTAGAAACAATCAACAAGAACAATAAACCCAGTGTCCCGCAATGGCCGGGGCTCCATTTTAATTACACACGCTCGGATAAAATGGTGGCTTAAAATTAACAGCGAGTGTGCAACCAAGGATGTGCTACTGAGAAACACAAAATTAATGCGGATCCTTTCAAAAACTTAAACTTATTTCGTACAAAAACAAAGGCCTTTTTTTAGTTGACGTTAGTGAGCTCTGACAATTTATTTTAAATATGTCCTCTAGTCTAAGACATCTACCTATACCTAGGCACAGCTTACCGACTGTCATGGTTATTAATTATATAACGCAAAAGTCATTTATAACGGGATATTTATTTGCCATGATTTTATTTTAGTTTTATTCGAATATTTCAGAGACACAACTTGAATCTGTGCTGAAATATTCGCACTTAAAACTTACTCGCAGTGCCTTCAGTTATTCCGTGACCATGGTGCATGAAACTGTCCCGAAATATTTAAATACTCAAACTACAAATCGTGAATATCCTGTTATAAATGACAGACACTACTATTAGATACTTACCTATATTGAAAAATAGTATAGGTAAGTCTACACTTTATTTACTTACATAATTTTGTTTACTGTCATCATAATGAATAGAGACCTTTTTAAGTTGTAGTAGGATAAAGATATATTTAGAACCAATAGAAATAAATTAGTTTTGATATAAAAGTAATCGCGTTGGTGGTCACGAAACCCGGGGGCGTACGTCAGCTGTTCTAATTTGATGCCACCTCTGTAGTGTTGGCCTTTTTATTCCTTGTTCATGTGATGCTTGGCTTCAGATTGATGTCTTACCAACTTACTAAAAGTGTTATTCAGTGCCCACCAAAGAGGATATAATATACGTAGGTACTATGCCTACGAGACGGACGCACATGCACCTAGGTACTTCTTGTTTTGAAGGCTTGGTAGTGAATACTTTATACAGGTTTATTGATAAATTCACGGACACTCCGTGAACCGCAGGTTTTCATCATCACATAAACGTTCGTGAAGACGCCAAGTCATAAATACACTTAATTTTTTTAAATCACATCCAATACAAATTGATAAAAAGCACGATTGTCCGGAACCCATAGAACTTCTCGCACTCCCAAGAAAATTATGAATTCAAGACAAAGCATAAATGCAAAAGTATGGATATTTGTAACTTCTTCACGCCATAACTACTGAACGGATTGAGCTGAAATTTTGTAGAGGTAGGTAGGTACAGGTTGTTTTAGACCGAATACAATATAGGCTACAAATAAAGCAGATACTTGTCATCCCATGAATAAGTTCCCATGGGATAGAAACTGTGACTAAATACGTTTCCATAGTAAAAACGCGTTCGAAACTAGTTTCAAATAAATCCTCTCAAGAACAATTATTGGAACTTTTAGACACACGTTGGTTGTACCCCTACAACCAACGTGTGTCTAAAAGTTCATAAACATATTTTATTATCTCTAATTTATTAGTTCTATCTAAGAAATTACCTAAATAATATCCCAAAAATTTTCTATTTCGTCGGGACTTAAACCTTTAATTATATATAGGCCTCCTCATCGATTTCGATGACGGCGACCCTAGATATTACTATTAGTAACATTCAATTGCCCTGAGCGCGAGGGCTTACGCACTTATATTTTTATTACTATTACCTGCATAGATTTGTTATCTATTACTCAATACTCAATGGTTATTGTTTACATACAGATAGAGCAGATAAGTCTTAAAATAATATAACAAAAGTCCAACATGCACCCTGCAAGGGCATCGCAACATAAATTTGATCTATCAATCTATTTATACTCGTACCTAGGTAGGTATGTTTCTAGGTGAACGATCTATGTTTAAAACTACAAGAAACTCAATTTCCTCTCGCAATCCCCCCTAAGACATTTATTTATTTGCTCCTGAATTAAGATGGACGGAATTGTTTGTTTGCCCCCGGGTAGCTTTAGACGGCTTATCAAGTAAGGGCCGAGGCGTACTGGGAGAGAACTTAAATCAATATTCATCATCATCAGCCTGTATTAGTCCAATTCTGGTCATAGGCCTCCCCCAATAAGCGCCAAAGCGCCCTGTCTTCAGCTTAACGCATCCAGCATCTCTCTGCAGTCTTTCGCAAGTTGTCATTCTATCTGGCGTGGCGTCCTACACTACGTTTACCGTTTACAGTCGAGTTTAATTCATTGGGCATTTTTTAATATCGTAAGCTTTTTTTAATGTCATGAAATAGTTTTATTTTGTAAGGTTTAGGTAGAGATGCGAAAAAAGAGTTTGGCCACCAAGGGCAACTTCGTATCTCTTCGTAAACTATACAAAATTAAAACAATCGCAGAGTTAACAGAAAGCTTATAAGTTAAATTTAAGTTAAAGTTCCACAAAAAATTTTTTTTTTATTAATGTGACAGTCATGGGTTGATAGTTGAGCTATATTTGTAGAGAATTGGTGCAGTCGAAGCCGATACGGAGTTGCCCTTGGCCACCAAATAAAACTATTACAGAGACATTGAAAAAGAGCAAAAGTAAAAAATCATTTATTTCTTTAGGCTTACAAAATAAGCACTTAGACAAGTCATATTTTATACATTAAATAATTATCAAAAAAAATTATTTTACTGTTCACTTCAATTTTTTGTCCACTAGTGGAAGAAGTGAAGAAGAAACCACTAGCATGTTCATCTCTTATATGTCTAATACATGGTTATTTGCCTATTTAAGTCTAAATATAATATGATTCGATACATGTCAATATTTAAGTAAAGCTATGCACAATAACAAATTACTTACATACTATTGTCGGTGCGAAACTGAGCGACATCTGGCCAAGCATTAACATCATTAAGTATCACAGAAACCCCAATGAAATGTTTGATATTTCCATTATTCAACTTAATAATATGATAAAATAAATTTGACTCGGGCGGGGTACCGCCTTAAATTAATATTTTATGTTTCAGTTTAAAGATTTTTTTCTCAAAAGAACAAAGTTCACTTAAATGAGAATGTAGGTATATACAATATTCTTAAGCCTACTATCTTAACGAATTATATTATGCTAGTATTGTTATACATAGGTAGTTATCTAGTACTTTAAGTTATTTTACAATGATATTGTGTTCCGTATAATTAACAAATTTTGTCATATATACCTATGTTGTATTTTAGCTCTTTGAACTTACTTTTTAAAAAACCAACTATAACTTAAGGTAATGTAATGCATTTTTGGTAATTATCTGCATCTGGTGTACAATATATAATACAATTATATATATTTGTATTGTAAGGAGCTCATGAAAATGATGTCGTATGCAGGTATAAGTCCTCCAGTTTCAAGTCGACCTGCTCCCGGTACATCTCAGCCCTAACCATCGACAACTACATAAAGAATCGCAGCCGCAGAGAGACATTAGTCGCAGTTCAGCTGCGCTCGTGGGCTGAGGGAATATTGAGTTCCGACGGGAATTGATCAGTTATTGGAATTTATGTAAAGTGTAGGTTCTTTACCTATTTATTATAAGTGACGTTGATTTTAAATAAAAAGAGTGAAATAAAAAATAAATATTTATACGATCTGCAGATATATGTTCGGTCAGGGTGTTACCTATATAAGGGCTGCTATCTATATAACTGGAAGTCTGGAACAACCAGTATGCAAAATTTGTGCATGTGCATATCATCCTAGCGCGCCCTTTCGCACAAGGATTGAATCTTTGTGCCTATCATCCTAGCGCGCCCTTTCACACAAGGATTGAATCTTTGTGCATATCATCCTATAGCGCGCCCTTTCGTACAAGGATTGAATCTTTGTGCATATCATCCTAGCGCGCCCTTTCGTACAAGGATTGAATCTTTGTGCATATCATCCTATAGCGCGCCCTTTCGTACAAGGATTGAATCTTTGTGCCTATCATCCTAGCGCGCCCTTTCGTACAAGGATTGAATCTTTGTGCATATCATCCTATAGCGCGCCCTTTCGTACAAGGATTGAATCTTCGTGCATATCATCCTAGCGCGCCCTTTCGTACAAGGATTGAATCTTTATGTATATCATCCTAGCGCGCCCTTTCGTACATGGATTAAATCTTTGTGCCTATCATCCTAGCGCGCCCTTTCGCACAAGGATTGAATCTTTGTGCATATCATCCTATAGCGCGCCCTTTCGTACAAGGATTGAATCTTTGTGCATATCATCCTATAGCGCGCCCTTTCGCACAAGGATTGAATCATTGTGCATATCATCCTAGCGCGCCCTTTCGCACACTACGTCAAATGAGATAGCATTTTATTTAGGTTTCGCCTACCGACAAATTCGCGCTGTCGTCGACGCGATATTAGTAGTATTTCCGCTGCGCTCCTGGGCTGAATGGGAATAATTGAGCGCCGACGGGAAATTGATAAATTGTTGAGAATTTCCGAGATCGGATTCTTGTGAATTCTGAATCTAATATTGAAGAAGTGTTGTGATATTAAATTCAAGGTATGTTTTTATGAAGAAGTACTTTTAGTTTACCTAGGTACTTCCTTTTTATTGGGAACAGAGTTTATTTTTTTTTTATTTAGCCTGTTTCGTCCCTGCTGGGCCTCCCCCAAATCTTTCCACTCAGTGCGGTCACGTGCGATCTCCCACCAATCTCCGAGGAAGGCGTTAAGGTCGTCTCGCCAGCGCTTTCTTCTTTCTTTATTTATATTATTTGACGACCGATGTGGCGCGGTCCGCCTGCGACGCAGGAGCAACCTCCTGCGTCGCAGGCGGACCTTCGGTTGCGGGTTCGATTCCCGCCTCGGAACAATTCTGTGTACGATCTGCAGATATTTGTTCCGGGTGTTCTGGTCGTTTTCTATGTATAATAAAAATAACTATCTATGTAATATATTGTATTATGTATATCAGTTATCTAGTACCCATAACACAAGCTCTGCTTACCATGGGGCTAGATAATGCTGTGTGAATTGTCCAGCATTATTTATTTATTTATTAATTTTTACCTTCTACATGGTTTTTTTATTGAGCCTGGCGATATTATATCTACATAAACTAACTTATTTATTGGGTCTTATGTACATACAACCTATACACAAGACTTCATATTTTGTATACCTAGGTACATAGTCGGTCGACGCTGGCTGTTTTTATATAATAGATAGTTAAAAAAAAGTATTTATTTGCAACTTCAGATACTAGAAAAACAACAATTATACAGTACCCACACTAGTAAAACAAACAATAATAAAACACAGTTGATTAAAAATAACAAACATTAATATAATAAAAAATGTCCCTGTGCTGCAACAATCTAGATGTGGCACAATCTGCGGCCTTATCGCTAACAGCGATTTCTTCCAGGCAACCTTTATGGATAGTAAAGATCAAAAGACCTACGTAAATAGTCAGCTTTTACAGCTTACTAATTCAAAGTGCTTTGATTTCCGATAAGCTGCATTCAATATAAATCCTTCACACGAGTGGCACTTATCTTGGACCTTATCTATCTGACATTACAGTTTATACTCAGATTAGCATAATGGATATTGATTTTGGGAATATGGATAACCCTAACCTTGGGACTTTGTTCAGAAAAAAATCGTAAAATTAAATTACTTACCACAAATAATTATGACGCGGAAAAAACAGGTGCTTATGTATCGTATAAATAATTTGTCTACCAACATTCTGCGTTACAGGCGTCCTACTCACAGTCCTACTCGCCACAGAGGTCAAACAATATAACAAATAAATGTCCCAAATAAGATATAGATAAACTTACTTCCTTTCCTATACTTCTTAGTTTTCAATTATATTGAATTTTCATGTTTTTAATTTCACAGAAACATCAATTATGCCATAAATATCTTAGAAAAAACAATAAAAATGAAGCTAAATGCTTTAATACTCCTTACCATCACACCATTCTACCTCTGTCAAAACATTACCAACCTCTTTGAAAAAATAAACAAACATGTTCTAAACTTCAACGCAAGAGGTGCCGAATTAGTTTGGGAATCTTTAGTCAACCCTGGCAACCCAAAAATAACGGATAGAATGATGGTGTACAACAACGAAGTCATTGTATGGGAGAAGCGAGTTTGTGAGAAGCTGACAAAAATGCGCAACGATCATTTGTTGAATAGCAGTCAAGCTACGCAGACGTATTTGATGTGCAGGGGACCAAAGTATAACTTACACCAGCAAAGGTAAAGTATTAATATAGTGGAAGACACTAGACACTGTACACAACAGCTACGAAAGGCAAAGATTGAATTAAATTGTGTAGGTCAAGAACTTTAACCGTGATAAAGTAAGAAAAAATATTAACTATTAGGTACCCAAGATTATTTTAATAATTCCAATATTACAGACTCCGCAACCACCTATACAATGAACTTCTAAATATATACACGGAAGTAAAATTATGTTTTCCAACACCAAAAGACATACAACCCGACAATTTTCAAATGGTAGAGAACGCCATTTTGAAATATCTAACACGAGATGAGAATGTCAAAGATGAAGACGACGTAGATTCTAAAGTTGCTGATGATTTTATGTCACTTGATTATAATACAGACTTTGAAGATACAACTGTCTGTATGAAAGGAGACAGGGATTTTGAGTCGGTAATGGAGCTTTCAAAGAATGAAACGGTTTTGCGATGGATTTGGCAGATGTGGAGGAAATTGGTTGGACCTCCGATGAAAGAGCCGTATCGACTGTTGATTGCTGTTGAAAATATTGGTGCTAGAAATAATGGTAAGTTTTCTAGAAATAATGTAACAAGCAGAATCTTCAGAGAGTTAACGTGCATTTTTTGGAATTAATATGCCTTGGCGTCAGGAACTTTTAACTGGTGCATAATGCAATGCGTTCATTACTCCTATGTACATATATGTATTATGGTATATATGTACCTATATTTACTATGAACTACATCAATGTGCTTTTTACGCCCACGACGTCATTATTATTTTATTCGTGCATTTTTCAAATTCGCACCAAAATCATAGAGACAACAAAAAATTTTCGTGTCGTCTTACCCTGGCAGGTGATGCACTTAAAAGCAATACGAATGCAAACATAATGTTGTCTTTTTAACAGGCAATGGAAACTTAGGAGAATCATGGAGAGAAGACCTCGAAATCCCGTATCTCCGCCAACTCTGTCGTCAGCTTTACAATAATATTAGACCTCTATACACCGTACTGCATGGTGTGGTGAGGTTCTATCTAAGGAGGTTTTATGGTGAGGTTGTTCCGGAAAGAGGACCTATTCCTGCACATTTACTAGGTAAAAATATTTTCGTAATCTCTACGTGTTTAAATTTGGATTAAGATTGTGGTTTGGTGTATCGCAAACTAGTATCGCGTCAGAAGCATACAAACATTAACACCGTTTGTCACGCCGTCAGTGAAACTTCACCAACAACGTAGCCAACAACGATACCACAGTATGAAATACTTACTGAATATTTCAAACTGATAGAAATGCTTTTGACGCGTCACACACGACACACAATAATAGTGTAGTTCTAGCTTAATTTTAAGTTAAAGTTGATAACTCTCAGTTGCTATTGGTCTGTAGTTCCTCTCCACCTCTACACTATACATAGGGTCAACTTTATACCAGCTGTAATTAGTTAAAGCATCGCTTTTCAGATCATAAAATTATCATCGTGGCGAAGTAGTAAGTATTATAATAACAAGGTACTATATAAATGTATCTCTTTCCATTTTTTATAGACGTTACCTTGACTTAGCTTGCCATTTTTGTAGGAAACCTATGGTCGCAAAATTGGGAGCCTCTCATCGATTTGATCTCACCAAAAACGATTGATCTGAATCAAAGCATCAAGAAACTAAATTGGACCGTTCTGGACATGGTAAGACAATTTATTAAAACGTAGTGTAGGACGCCCTCCGGCCAGGTGGGATGACGACCTGCGAAATACTGCAGGCAGATGCCTGATGCGGCAAGCGGAAGACAGGTCGCTATGGCGCTCATTAGGAGAGGCCTATGTCCAGCAGTGGACTACTATAGGTTGTTGATGACGATGAAGACAATTAAAGTACAAAATCAATTAATTGCACATGTGGGTTTAAAATTATTGACTTTTGAATCTTGTTTATTTTGTCACAGGCAAGGAAAGCTGAAGACTTCTACCAGTCTTTCGGACTCCCCGCCATGACAAAGACATTTTGGCAGAAATCTGTATTTGCGCCGGGCGAAGACAACACTCGCTGTCATGGCACCGCGGCGGACATGTTTAAACCTGGTGATTTCCGGTTAGTTATTTATTTATTTGGCACACAAAACAGAATACAATCAAACCACTACACAGTATAAAACAAAGTCGCTTCCCGCGCTGTGTGCCTGTCCCTATATATTCTTAAATCTTTAAACCTTTTCTAACACATCAATCCTTTCCGAAATAAGCTTTTTACCTTTGCAAAAATAACGAACACTGATGTCAATAATATTTTGCGAAGGAAATTGGAAATTTGCAAACTATCACGTGATAATTCTGTGATAATTTACAAATTTTCATGTGCTGAAATTTACCCATCTTTTCGTTATATATTTTCAGAATAATCTACTGCTCTGGGACTACAATAGAAGATTTATACGTATTATTCCACGAAATGGGTCATATTCAATATTTCATGGCGTATGAAAACCAACCGGCATTATTCCGAAGCGCACACGCGGCGCTACATGAAAGCATTGGTGATGCTGTCATGTATGGTGTTATGACACCTCAGCATTTACATCGACTAGGACTCATTAATGATAGTTTGTTATATATTTATGACTCAGACCAAGACTTTAAGTCTACTACCGATTTTGATGATAATGATCACACAAATGCAAATAGTGATGAAACTAATGCAGAAGATAATCATGACAAAATTGGAGAGAAGAAAAGAGATGAACTAACTAAAGAAATGTTTATTGGCTACTATGTTAATAAACATAAAGATGAAAACATTCATAAAAGAGATAGTGGCCGAGGATTTAACAAAGGCGGTGATGAAAATGAAATAAAAGGTCCGACAAGAAGTCTTTTGGATTACCCTAATGTGGAAAATGACAATTCAAATAATTTCGATAAAGAAAAAGATGATTTCATAGATACGTTCGACGAATTGTTCAAAACAGACGATATCCTCATGCTAAAACTAGCGTTAAACAAACTACCACAAATACCATTTTCGCTTCTCATGGACGAGTATAGATGGAAGTATTTTGAAGGGGGTATGTCGATGGGGGAACAAAATAAGGAGTTTTGGACAATGGCGACTGATCTTCAAGGGATAGCTCCTCCATTTGATAGAGGGGAGGAGTATTTTGATATTGGTGCTAAGTTCCATATTCCAGATAATACACCGTACATAAGGTAAGAACACAAGCCAAAATTCAGGGATGTTATGTACGTAGGTGAGCGAGCTTAACCCTAACAAAGAATTTTCTTCCGGAAAACCTTAGGGTTTGTTAATTTTTATTTGAATGATTACTGCTATAACGTCTCGTAGGTACATGTATGGTGGGTGAACGCATCACAATAATAAAAAATATAGTTTAAGATTATTTTGCAACAACCAATAAGTACGACGACTTCTTTGGCGCGGTGGGCGAAGGTCCGCCTGCGACGCAGGAGGTTGCGGGTTCGATTTCCGCCTCCTCCCTTTCAGACTCTCTGCAGATATTTGTTCCAAGTGTTCTGGTCGTTATCTATGTTTAACAAAAATATGTATCTTTGTAATCTATTGTACCTATTAAGTATATCAGTCATCTAGTACCTATATCACAAGATCTGCTTACCTTGGGGCTAGATTATGCTGTGTGGATTGTCCAGCATTATTTATTTATTTCTTTGTTAATGTTCCCATCATCACCTGATAATGATTTATTGATAATTTCAGATACTTCCTAAGCTGTTTCCTTCAGCACCAACTGTTTGAAACCCTTTGCAAAGCAGCTGTATACGGTAAGAGGACGAACAAGAGTCTGCCCGATAGCATCACTCTGAACAGATGTGATATCTACGGCTCCAAGACTGCTGGGAAAATTTTGAAGTGAGTAAAGATTAAGGTAATTTATTTGCAAAAATACGTGTAAACAAAGATGGTGAATAATTCATATGACACAATTTGTTTGACCAATTTATGACGGTACGCGACATAATCCAGCATTATTTATTTATATTTATTTATTTGAATTGACTTCTTTGATAATGGCAAAAAGTATGGTTCATCAACACTATCTGACCACTCTTGATAAGTTTTCTTGACTTTTATTTTTATTTTCTATTATAATTGTTCCTGCTTTATGTATATTTGTGCTCTATTTTTATATATGTACGTTCTTAATAAATATTAATTATTTTATATATTATATAATTATCCTAAATAATTACGCCACCGTCAGCTTTAATACGTACCGATCCTATCCATCCAAAGGTTGCCTGGAAGAGATCGCTTTTAGCGATAAGGCCGCCGATTGTGCCACTAGATTTAGTTAGTATTAAGATCCTATTTTTATTATTTTATTTATATTTGATGGTGCAATAAAGGTATATTGTAGTGTATTGTATTGTATGGCAATAAAACCTATGTACAAACAATCTTCCAGAGATCTTGACTTGAGTGAGTTTTTTTGATATTTTTCTAGAGATCTAATGTCCCGCGGAAACTCTCAGCATTGGCAGGATATCCTCAAACAAGTGACAGGTGACAGTGACATTTCTGCAGTCTCTCTTGTGCAATACTACCGCCCTCTATACGAAAAGCTATTGGAACTGGTGCGGAGGTTTGACATTCCTATTGGCTGGAAAAAGGTGAACGAAGACGGATGGTATTTTGCATAAAAGAAAATTGTTTTAAAAAAATAATATAATTATTATATTATAATAAATATAAGATAATAATAATTTTATTAAGTATTTCGTTTAGTTTTTGAGTATTATGAACAACTCTCATAAGTAAAAATCTTACTATGTATTTTAAAATATGAATAAAACGACTCCATAAAATAACAATAAATACACTTTATTCAATTTAAATTAAATAATTACAAACTTTTGTTCACAATCTTCAATCGAAGAATGAAATTATTGGTAATAAATTACAAGCGTCAGAATAACTTAATTGCATTTAAATTAGTTAATTTAATTCTTATATTATTTACATTATTGGTAGGTAATTTTTAAAATACTATCTAATAAGGTCTTATTCACAAACAAAAGTAACTTTTATGCAACGACCGCCATCTTTAATTATTATTAACGGGTATTCATAGCGTAATTATTTCCCCTACATTTCCATCGCGTTACAGCAATCTTTGTCACGGGGCGACTGAAAGATACGTAATAAATACCCCATAAATAATTATTGATACGATTATTATAAGTAATTAATTATGTTAATAAATCGCGACAGTTTAAAAAGAGCGAGAAGAACAAAGATCAACTAAATGATGAATGAAAGCTTTCAAAGTAAAATTGTTTCGAGCTTCGATGCTTTGCTTCTATGATACCAATGTCGTTAAATATTTTCCAACAATATTCCTTGGGTTTCCAATATCCCTTTGTATATAAAAAAACTGGTTTTTGTATTGGAGTACAGTGTTGCATGTTAGATTTAAGATTGGACATTTTGTTTGTGAATAAGTCTAGAATTTCAAACTAATTTATTTACATTGTATTTACAAAGTACATAAAGGCACTATGAATAACAATTTAGTTTTTATTTGAAGATAACCTATTTATATGAAAATTCATTGCTTTTTATCACAAAAACTTAAATTAAGAATTTTTAAATAGATATATTATAATCATATATGGACTAAATAAATATATTATAATATATATAGATATATTATAATCATATATGAATCATATATGGACACTTGGATGGATCGGTTAAAAATAGGTAACTGGTTTTTGGATAGATTTTTAAGTTTAAAAAAGTAATATTTTTCCGACAATTCCTTTACTGACTGTAAGGTAAAAATAAAAAAACAAACTAATGACGTTTGTTTAAAGTAATATCAATCATTTTGACCCTGAGAAGGCAAACTAGCATAACTGGTAGTTTATAAAATTCGGTCTTCGATACTTTTTAGTTTTCTGATCTTTTTATTATATTCGGTTTGCATAGGTTGGTACACACATATTTTGGCAACATCGTCTAATCATATTTAGCAAGATAAACATTTCGAGTTGACAAGTCTCTCGATTTCCGCCTGCTCTCCCCTCTTGAACTATGCAGATAAAGCATAAAATCTGTTAATCGTGACATATTTGTGTCAAGTATGTTAATTAGAAATTGTACTTACATTTAGAAAATTTTGTAAAAAAACAAGAATTTTATTTAGATATTGGTTACAATTCCAGTCTAATTTCATTTTTCTTTCGATCGATATTAAAGAGACAGCAATATTTTTAATGTTATCAAACAAGTTTAATTTAGTTTTGGCGACATCTGAATCGACACCATTGTTTATACATTTTTGTTTTTCAAAAAGTATTTGCCACTGGCGCCATCTTTAAAAATACCGATTCACATTTATTTAACACTTGGCCTTGTCAAGTCATTTCATTTAACAAGCTTTGTCATTTCAAAATCATTGTTAATCTGACGGCTAGGACAGCGTAGTGGCATGTGAGATCCAATCCACAGTATGCGCTACCCGATGATAGATCCCCGGCTGGCCCCGACTTGCGCACGAGTACCCGGCTGACACGACCCCAATAAGATACCACCTTCCAGAACGTTCCAGCATCAGGGGACCGCCGCTGTCACCTTGACAGCTATCTTTCCCGCCATTTCTGTAGCCCGCGCAAAGCATCTCGGGGTAGATGACGACGTTTATTCCTGGAATTTGAGAAATTTGGGTTAGGATGTTTGTTTTTGCTGCGGTCAAAAATTAAGAACCAATTTTGTAAGGTTTAGTACTCAATAGAATAACATTGAGGTGGCTTTAGCCCAGTAATGGGACGTGTCGGATAAATTTAATTAATTGATGTTCTATTACAATTACTTTTCACAGAAATATAGTCTTAGTAGAGTTACTTTTCACAGAAATTTCTTTGAAGAGTTTCTGACGTAATGGAAGATACAACCACGGCCTGTAGCGTGCGGGGGCGCAGCCTGCAGCCGGGGCTCAGGGCGCCCCTAGCTGTCCAGCAGTGGACTATAGATACGTACCGTTAGCTCGGTGCCACCGCTCGCACACCCTGTTGTCTAGCACGGGCACGTCCACGGCCTGTAGCGTGCGGGGGCGCAGCCTCGAGCCGGGGCTTAGGGCTCCCCAGCCGGCTGCCCAGCCGTATTGACCGAGGAAGTCTGACCCGCGCTCTGGAAGGCAGATTGGGGCTGGAAATAGAAGTTATTGGGTCGATTAAACTTCTTTACTATATCACTACATAGCATAAAACAAAGTCGCTTCCCGTTGTCTGTCTGTCCCTGTGTACGCTTAGATCTTTGAAACTACGCAACGGATTTTGATGCGGTTTTTTATAGGTAGAGTGATTCAAGAGGAGAAGGTTTATAAACCATTTGACATATAGATTTCCAGGGCGAAGCCGCGGGGCGCAGTTTGTATTTGATAAAAAATAATAAGGTTAAGGCGAATATAAATAATATGCGGAAAAAGAATATTGTAAAGCAAAGCCAGTTCGACGGAGTTTAGTTATTCAAATGTTGAAATAAATTTATTTGAAAAGATATACTCTATAGTTTTTCAATCACTTAATACCCCAAAAAAACGATTTCGGCGGGACCTGAACCGCTTTCCCATGAAATGCATAACGTGCTAAACGACCGCGTAAAATAATGTGAAGAGACCTTTGGCACTGGTTATTCTATAACCCTTGTTATAGAATAACAAGTTATACGCGGTCGTTTCGCAATGCATTTGCATTTCATGGAAAGGCGGTTCAAGCCCCGCCGATATCAATTTTATTGGATATTATTTAATTTCTTAGATTACCCTGAGTGCGAGAGCTTTCGCACAAAAAAATCATAAAGCTAAAGAAAGCAATGCTAGTACTTACAGATATGTGGCATGTAATGTACACTTCTATCCAACGCCAGCACGGCGACGTCAAACCGGTCGGCTTGAGGAGTGAACTTAAACATTGGGTGCACCTGAAGTAGAAATAAATCAATAATAAATGATACTGGACAGTCACACAGCATCATCTAGCCCCAAACTAAGCAGAGCTTGTGTGGGTACTAGATGACTGGTATACCTAATACAATAGATTACGTAGAAAGATATTTTTTTTACACATTGTAATCGTAGTTTTTTTGGGCGTTTGTGTGTTACTACAAGACAACAGTGTGATAAGTACCTTAATAGATCCATTTAGGCAACAATTCCTCACTGCAAACAGTTTTCTAATTGGTCATAAAAAGAATTTAAATTTGTTTCAATCGGTCATATTATGTTAGTTAACTCCAAAGTTATACACCAGCGGTAGCACCTCAGCCAAGTTGATGACGTAGTAGTCGTTTAGCGTCACTCGTACAGGTCTTGGCAATACGCATACCACCACTGACTGCTACATACAATTATCAGCTGTATCCCACCTTAATAGATCTAACTCCGAAGGTATAAGCAGGCAGGGGCTCAGCGTCCGAGTTGATGACGTAGTCCCCTAGCGTCACTCGAACATGCATCGGGAGAACGCGTACAACCACCCACCTTGATAGATCTAACTCCGAAGGTATAAGTAGGCAGAGGCTCAGCGGCCGAGTTGATGACGTAGTCCCCTAGCGTCACTCGAACATGCCTCGGGAGAACGCGTACAACCACCCACCTTGATAGATCTAACTCCGATGGTATAAGCAGGCAGAGGCTCAGCGGCAGAGTTGATGACGTAGTCCCCTAGCGTCACTCGAAAATGCCTCAGGAGAATGCGTACAACCACCCACCTTGATAGATCTAACTCCGAAGGTATAAGCTGGCAGGGGCTCAGCGGCCGAGTTGATGACGTAGTCCCCTAGCGTCACTCGAACATGCCTTGGTTGAGCTCGGGCTACGCAGTGGCCAGCGGTGACAACGTGACGACGGGAGATTAGGGAACCTCCGCATCTGAAAAGTAATTGAAACTTTGAATTAGATGTGTTGTTTGCATGGTAAATGGAAATGAGACAGGAATCATATATCAATACATAAATAATGCTGGGCAATCCACACAGCAGCATCTAGCCCCAAGCTAAGCAGAGCTCGTGTTATAGGTACTAGATATCTAATATACATACATAATACAATACATTACATTATATTAGGGCTTATGATAGAAATAGGAATCCGTAATGTCTAGGGTTGCCATCATCGAAATTGATGAGGAGGCTTATACATATAAAATATATTTCATAGAAATATGTTATTATTATAAATAGAAAACAACAAGAACACCCAGAACAAATAGACCGAACAAGAGACCACAGACCTGTATGTGACGTCATGCATAGGTTCAGCCTGAAAACCAGCGTCGTTACAGTCCTCAGGCGGTAGCGACATTAAGCTGAGGCTGGACCTAATTAGCGCGCACTGAGGACAGGCTATGTTATTTTTATCTATTTTCTATTTAGTGTTATATATTTTTAGCTTAATGTGTGTTTTTTTATTTTAATGTATATCTGTCTTTTTTGTGTGTGCTAATAAAAGTGTTCTATTCTATTCTAAATATCTGCAGATCGTAAAAACACTTGTCCAAAATGTGCCAAAATCCGATTCCGAGTAAAGTGTAGCGCGTTGATTGTATGATGTGATAAACTTTACGATTAGACTCGAGACTTCACAAGAAAAACGCCACAACCCAGTAATTGTTGGAAACCAGAAAGCCCGAACAATAATAGAAAATTACGTACTAGAACTGTCGCAAAAATTACTGAAGTGAATTTCGTAAGCCGTAACAATAGCTCACAGAATTACCACGTACCTATGTCTGCTAGTACTACTCTTACGTAAGTATGGCGCGATGCGTGGATGATCACTGCCTTTTTAATATACAGGGTGTTCTAAGATATTGACTGTTAAAGCCGCGAAGAAGACGACGCGTCGCCGCAACACAAAGCTACAATTTCATGTCAAGCGGCTCAAGTCAATTTTTCAATATTGTTTAAGTATTGTAGAAAGCTCTAAAATACCAAATCGCCTTCTTATTTCCATGATCCGTGATCCACCAGTCTCTGTTCAAAGTGTATCGGCTTTATTGCCTTTAATTGACATAATATTGATTCGTTAATTTGAAAGATGATTACACTTACCTACGCTACATCTTAATCACATCCGTGAAACTTACAATGTACCTACTTATGATTGTCGGTGTCACGAATTGTAAACTAAACTCCAGTACTGGCTGTACTCTAAATTCAATGTGTAATGTGTGCAAACAAACCACCCAGCTAAAAAATTACTTATGTCGTGTTTCGTATGCAAATATCGATAAATAAGTAAGATCCAAATAAGATAAATCCGCATAATTTTTCGATCTTAATTTCAATAAACTATGCTTACAAATTATGTCTAAAACTAAACCAAGCATGTGAATTTTAGGTTTTTTTAGGCTGTGGCAACAAACATTTTACATCGATTTTTTTTTTTTTTATTTCATTGCGTATGCCTGTTCGTGACGTCCCCGGTACGGGCTCTAACGGAAGACCAGCGCTGGCTAAGTCTCTTACGGAGCTTAGCCAGCATTATGCTGAGTTAGATAGAGCCCTTTTGTAACAACTCTCTACATGTACCTATTCTATAAGTGTGTTTTTTCTTGTTAATTTAAGTTGTTGTGAATAAATGTCTTTCTATTTCTATAATTTGGTTATATGTCACTAAAGTCAAGAAAGACTGCGAAAGACTGCAGGTGATGACTGCAGATGCTGGATGCGGCAAGCTGAAGACAGGGCGCTATGGCGCTCATTGGGGGAGGCCTATGTCCAGCAGTGGACTGCTATAGGCTGATGATGATGATGATGATGAAAGTCAGGAGTAAAAAGTATTTATAACGGGATATTTACCATGATTTGATTTTTGAGTTTTCCAATATTTCGGCACAGTTTCATGCGCCATGATCCCATTTTAAATGACTTTAGTTTTAATAACAATGATAGTTTCAACATTTTATGGCTGTATCTGTATGACAGTTTTGCTAATCTAGAAACATTATCCGCGGCTGAACTCGAACCCACGTACGAGTTCCTACATCTTACCCGACTGCTAACCCATCACGGAGAAAGCTAATATAATCTTAAATTACACCACCCTGTATATCGACGGAAATATTGAAGAAACATACTTATGACGCAATGCCATATAACTATCGATTTGCTAGCAATAAAAATTGATAATTGGTTATAATAACTGTTATAAGACTACTGCCTTTACTTAAGAATGTGTAGAAATAACCAACCATAACCATAACCATTTTATTGTATAGTTAAATAACACAGGTTTAGTATTATGAGATATTTATGATAGCAGAGCTAATCCAAGAATGTATACTTGCAGACAATGGGGGCGAAAGCTGTTCAAAATTTAGTTCGAAATTAAAAACGATGTTTCTCCCTAAAAAAATGTGCTTCATAGTGGCGCCGCGTGACCCGAGAGCTGGTGAGTATCTGGCGCAACGCATCAGGATTGCCATACAGCGGGGCAATGCAGCCAGCGTCGCGGGGACGCGCGCCCTCTGGTATTGAGATAGTTCTGGATAAACTTACGAATATTTTCATAGTTTTCAAGTCGTTCCTATTCATTTAATCGCCTTGCAACGCCCCTACCGGATCGAAAGCTACAACTTTTCGTAGTATGACGAAGAACCAATCGTTATTTACAAACTCGATGACAGTTTTTCGAATGATTTTGAGTGATTTGTTGCACTTTGTGACAGCGGCGTTTGCGTTGGCGGCAGGAGTTAGTGGCGATTCGCCATCGGACCCTTTTCTCTGCTACTTTTTAGTTCCATACTTTGAGTTCTGATTCGCCATCGTCAAATAAAATATTGTTTTTCGCGTGGTGATTTGCCATCGGCAGTTCCATGTACAGTCAGCATGTAAATATTGTGACATACAACCAATATTTTTTAAATAAACAATAATATACAGGGTGTCCCATAATGTGTGGATAACCTTGAAGGTGCATGTGCGGAGGGGCATTTAATTTCTCTTTATATCATTGATATTTTTTTAATAACCTCCATTAAGGTTAGTTGATCATATTTAGCGGTCACGTTTGAGGCATTGATTTAGAAAGATATAATCAATAGAGCACTAATACAGTGCTTGTTCCTAAAGTAATTTAAAACGAAATATTTACCATGATTAGATTTTTAAGTTTTCCAATATTTCACAGTTTCATGCGCCATGATCACGGAATAACTGTGCTAAAATATCACTCAAAAACCAAATCATGGTTACTATCCCATTTTAAATGTCTTTAGTGTTAATAACCATAATAGTTTCAAATGTTTTAGTTCTTGTTCCGTCTAAACTAAGTCCAAGAACTCACTTACTGTTGTTACCAATCATAACATAAATATAACCGACTGAAACATATAGAAATGCCTTCAATGGTTTGCCAGAGGACAAGAAGAATGACGGTAGTGGCTTTCACAGTATATCAGTAATATTTATTCACATAAGACATGGTACATTGGTGGAATAACACAGTGGAGCTGCATATCTCGTCCGAATGCAGGCACGTGAATATAAAAATCAGTAAAATTAAATTACAGAACCAGTACTTTAAATAATCTAATTAAATAATGTACTGTGTATTGTGTAACATGCGAGATAAATTATGTGAAATAACCTACAGCATGCAAAATAGGCTAAACTATAGTATAGAGTTCCTCAAGATATCTGTAAATAATTGAAACATATATCTCACATTATCTATCTCCGGGGACTATTCTGCCTAACTAATCACTTCAGTGGAGACCACGACTCGGTAAACGTAGTGTAGGACGGCCTCCGAACAGGTGGGATGACGACCTGCAAAAGACTGCAGGTAGATGCTGGATGCGGCAAGCTGAAGACAGGGCGCTATGGCGCTCATTGGGGGAGGCCTATGTCCAGCAGTGGACTGCTAATAGGCTGATGATGAATCACTTTATGGGGGATACTCTTCCCATGTAAATAAAAGAGCGGATAATCACTGCAGTTTATTTGGAGATGGTTGTATTCTTCTATTACAAATAAAACAACGTGATTGCATGGAAATTGGAAACTATAAAATAATAATGGGGTAATCCAAATCATCCCAATGGCAGGTCCTGTAGGGAGGGGACACTCAATAGTGTTGAACCAATCGATAAATCGATTCGCCACAACTTCACTATAACATGTATCGTCAGTCACAGAATGAAAACTTCAACTTCAACTACTTGCTAGGTGGCTCTGCGTCTGGATTGACGAAATCCTGCCATTGTCGGACTCATAGTAGCATTCTACCTTATTTCTACAGATGGATAGGTATATTGCCAAATAATAGAAATCAAGTCAAGATGGAGGGACGCGCGCCAAAGTGTCAAGGTTAAAATTTATTCAATCATAAGAAATTAAATCACTGCATAGTATAAAACAAAGTTGCTTCCCGCTCATTAGGGGTCGCCTATATCCAGCAGTGGACTAACATAGGCTGATGTGATGATGATGCACTATTAATACTTTATTCTATCTAAGGATTTTCTACGTGGCAATTCTGCGATGCATTGTCATAGTAAAGCGATTGATTAGGAGAATTAGGTCCTTGTAGCGATAGACATGACAGTCGACTGAGTCGAAAGTAATTCCATTTTCAGCCATTCACAGATATATGTTTTGAGGGACTATACGAGTACAATAATTATTATTAAAAACTTACCAAATCTTCAAGAATCTACAATAATAGATACATTAAATACAAGCTAAGAGGAATGTGCGAAAAAGTAGAAAAGAACCCAAAATAGAAAAAAATCGACGAGATACAAATTCAAGCTGTCGAATTCGAACTACTTTTACACAAGTTTTTTTTACTGCAAACCAAACATATCTAGACCATAGAAGTAAAAAGCACTAACCCAGATATCCCAAATTTCGTGCCTAATATATATACATGCTATCTCTTTCGCACATTACCTCTCTATCCAACACTGCTTCCAACCAATTAGCTCGAATATCGACATAAGCATGTTGCATCTGAAATGTTAATTTGTTAATATATTAGTAGGAACACATTGTTATACCATAGTCTCGCCATGATTCATAATGGTACTTAGAAGTCGATTGTTATAGAACACATTATAAGCACATATAGATTTGCGATTTTCGCAAATTTGACTTGGTACCTTTTAGTCGATTAAGTCGCAGTTATGAAAATGTTTTTTTTTTTCGAAAATGGTTAATTTAAAAAATATCCCTGTTTAATCCAATCACTGCCCAAAGACCAAACCCTTTGCGGTGCGATCCGAAAGGACTTCTCATGGACAATTAAAGTATTAACAAATAATACGGTATCTGGTATAACGTCTATTGATTATTGGAAAGCCTATTGCAATTAAAATAATCGTACAGGCCAGGTTCCAATGAAACTTAACATATTATTTTACAAATACACACAAGTCTAAAACCACAAAAGCGATGTTATCTGAGTTACCCCTATTTTCCCAGCCAGTGTACAGTCAGCACCAAAAGAAGATAATGTTCTCAAAATTAACAATACTACTATATGTTAAATAAACTGCATTTTAATGAGTACACATGAAAATACTTCCACAACTAATGTTTTTTTAAAGATTAATTAAAGACAATTTTTGATGCTGACTGTAAAGTGTGCATTTTGATACAAAAAATATACAAAGCGTTTTACCCAGTTTATTTTCAAAAGGGGGCTTATAGAGGTTCCTATTAAACTATTAATTTCTAGTTAAATAGGGCCCTATTCGGCTTAACTGGTAATTTTACTATAATAATGGTAGTAACCTATTGTCACCGAATGACACATTTTGTAAATAAAATAACTCATTATCTAGAGTTTCTTACGTTACAAAAAATTAAAAATATCTCGTTCAGACACAACCCTAACTTTTTGTACACAGAACTACAGTACAAAAATATCGCAATAAGCAAAAAACAGTCCATCCTAAAATTTCTTAGAAATGGATCGCTCTTAGCGATAAGGCCGCCCTTTATACTTCCTATATTCTATTGTTTATTCCTGTATTGTTTTTTTTTTTGTGGTATAGTAAAGTGTTTTCTATCTCTCTATCTATACCTCCACAACCCAACGTACAAGTTTTGTTTTTCTCATATAAGTAAACTAAAATGTATGTGTTCTTTGAGAAACAAAGAATCTTTATACCGACTTTACCTGTTTTTAATATAGAACTACAGTACAAAAACTAACGCATTAAGCCTGCGATCACATATACTATCTAAATGTCGGGTCGGCGAAAAATCCGTCTACGTAAATAAGAGCGCAGTTGTAATGTGAGCTCTTATTTTGTTTAGTTCGATTGAAACACAGCCAACGTAAACACGTGTCACAATGCCGCAATGTGTATTCTAAAGTTGCAAAAATAAAAATAATATATTATTTGTTAGTTTAAGCTAAAAATATAACTTACTCTACATTTACTTACCTCAAGTGCGCTATTTACGGAGACGGCTTTTAGCTTTGGTTTTGTATATGACCCGAAATCTAGATAGTATTTGTGATCGCAGCGTCGACTACTTTACCACGAATTCTATCCACTTATTTACTACGAATTTTACTACGTCAATATAGGTATTGTCAAAGCGTTTGCGAATACACCTCTAAAACCCAAAACTCTTATATATAGTTTGTTATACTGTGAGTATTTAATAGATATATGTAGGTATACCTGGAGGATCCGATTCGTATATAAGCCTGCCACGGGAATGTCCCGAAGCCAGCATCATCGCCGCCCACGATCCTGCGCTGGGCTGTTTGCTTGCCCACCGCTATGCCGCAACCTGAAATGTACGGGAATGCCAATCAATAAACAGGGCTGGACGTTTTGCTCAGCATAAAAGTTTAAAGTTTTTAAAACTATCATGGTTATTAACACTAAAGTCATTTAAAACGGGATATTTACCATGATTTGATTTTTGAGTTATCCAATATTTCGGCACAGTTTCATGCGCCAGACTCGCAGTCGCAGTGACTTCAGTTATTCCGTAATCATGGCGCATGAAACTGTGCCGAAATATTGGATAACTCAAAAATCAAATCATGGTAAATATCCCGTTTTAAATGACTTTAAAGTTTAAAGTATATTTCTTTAGACTTACAAATAACCACTTAGACAGGTCATAATTTATACTATTCATTATTATCAACTAACATTATTTTAAAGTTTACATTTTTTTTTTTTTAAATTTTTTCCACCAGTGGAAGAAGTGAAAAAGAAACCTCTAGTATGTTCATAACTTAAGTGTCTAGTACATTTGATTCTTATCTGTAAGTTGGTAGATTTTGAGTTGGAGCAAAACTCGTTCCAAGCTTTTTTATCTTCTAGATAATCTGATATAGCATTGTCTGTCTCTAAAGTAATCAGGGTCTATAATAAATCTATACAAAAACATAAAAGTGCAATTATTATTATTGACACCACTATTAATAAAATTTGGAAACTATCATAGTCATAAATGGCTTTTGTGTTAATACAAATGCTATATTTAACTTGATTTTTGAGTTTACAAATGTTTTGCACAATTTGTTGCGCTATGATCACGGAATAACTGGATTCACGTTAGTTTCGATGGTCTGTTAGAACTGTTAAAGTTGACAGTTGTTTCAAAAGTTTTTATTTACATAAGACTATGTTTGTTCAACAACTTTATGATGCCGAGTGTACATACAGTAACATTGGCACTTGGCAGTCGGAAACCCAGCGCGTCGCCGCAGCGACCGCAATGTGAAAGTTCAAGAGAATTCATTAACGCAAGAAGAATGTATCGCTGTTTTTCTCGGATTATTCTAATTTTGTTAGCTATTTATAACGAGAGATAATTTAAATACAAACTCATGCTATTCACGATAATAGATAGAGGGCGTTTGTGTGCAGACAATGAGAAAGGAGATAAAAAAACATTTATTTTATTTATTTACATACTAGCTGCGAGCTGCGACACGTGGGTGACGTGGAAAACTATGTGTCAAATAGTTAAGGGTCCGATGGCGAATCGCCACTAAGTCGTCTTGAATCACTATTTAAAAAAAACTACATCAAAATCCGTTGTATACTTTTAAAGATCTAAGATACATAGGGACAGACAGACAGCGGTAAGCGACTCTGTTTTATACTATGTAGTGATTTATCCAAGCAGTTAGGTTTGAGAATTTAAATACAAACTCATGTTATTCACGAAAATAGTTAGAGGAGAGAATAATATGGTCAGTTTTCAAAAATATTTACAAGTTTTTGAAATTGATTGACTTTTGATATTTATTTATTAAAAGTTCGAAATTTTCGGCATGTGATGGCACATAACGTAAACGGTCCTTGATTTTAATTATTGTGACCGTTAAAAAAATTACGAAAGCTGACAAATCGCATTGCGTACGTGCGTCCATATAAAAGACTTCAACGCGCTACAATTTCGTTTCGCCCAATTTTGTTACTTGTTTGTTCTTTCAAATCCATAATTAGAATTACACATAACACATTTCAAGATAAACTTTATAAAATAATTATTTTTTCGAAATTTTACAAAAAATCTAGTAAAGAAAAATTCAACTGAAATTAATGGAGCGCTTTGTTCATGTTAATTAAATTTTGAAAAAAACAATTGAAGTCGGTTTTTACTGACTTCAAATGTGAGAGGAGCATTAAGATAGCATTTTTAACGTGGGGCGGCCAAAATAAACAGTGCTTATTTCCACATTACAAAACTACTACTAATTAATTCTAAATTCAATTCAATTCTAAAATTATAATGTACCTACACGACTATTAATTCTTTCTTTTACTATTATTATTGTTTTAAAATTGTACATACTAATAACTATTGGGATATGGAATAGAGCTGTTTTTATTTTTTATTTTATTTTATTTATTTCCACATTTTTACTATTGATATCCTCTCTATTAGTTCTAACGTAAAGAACGTTTTTTTCTGTTTTGATAAAGGCCTCCATTCAGCAATCGGAACAATGCGATTAACTCTGTCTATGTCGGCGTTCCCAGCTGCCAAATCATAAACACCCCAATCTACCAGCACTATGATCGAAAGTAATAATTTAACGACAAACTAATCACAGGCCATCAGCGAGGATGTTACAAACTGCCATGGTACGCTGCTCATCGGTTACAATGCTAAAGAAGGTGGTGTGTCGCCATACGACTACATACAGAGGGAAAGGTAAGAGGATTCAAGGATACCCTCATATGACATACTTATTTTACCAATTACCATGGCTTAGAAAAGATTGTCTTAATACGAAAAATAAGTCTGTTAATAAAACTTTTAAAACTATCATGGTTTTTAACACTAAAGTCATTTAAAACGGGATATTTACCATGATTTGATTTTTGAGTTTTCCAATATTTCGGCACAGTTTCATGCGCCGTGATCACGGAATAACTAAAGGCACTGCGAGTAAGTTTTTATATGCAGATATACGTATACACACGATATACGTGATCATGGCGCATGAAACTGTGCCGAAATATTGGAAAACTCAAAAATCAAATCATGGTAAATATCCCGTTTTAAATGACTTAAGTCTGTTGAGTTCTAAATTATTAAGGATTTATATTTTTTTAATACAAAGATCCATATTCGAAACAGAACTTTATAGTATAGGGTACAACTGTGCCCTTTTCTGCAGTGCGATCCGCGGGGCGCGCCGCCAACACATGAGGTGCCACAGGCCATCATCGGAATACGACATATGCGTCTTAGGCCTTGCAAGAGTTAGTTTAATATGTCGCCAAAACTAGAATTCATTTTGTCATTAAACAATGTAAAATTATATAAATGATAAATATCCACATAAATATCAATATCACTACCGACCTTTAAAACACTGTTAAAAGACCACTATTTGTCCTGCTGTCACATAAGATTGCATACCTGAGATCCTATGTTTATAAGTAGTATATGTATATATATTTTATGATATATATGTAGTATATTTCGATGTAAATACTATAAGTATTTTATTTATAATATCCCATAACTTACAAGCACACAGATCCCCTGATACTGTCCACGATCCTATCCATCCATGGTTGTCTGGTAGAGATCGCTCTTGAGCGATAAGACCGCCAATTGTACCTTATTTTTAAGTTTTTACTGTACATAGTTTATAGTTAAAGTGCAATAAAGAATTTTCTATCTATCTATCTAAATATAAATCTATCGTTTGATCTTGTCCGACATGTACAAACGGTGGGTGGTTATTGCCACCATTATTATATTTTTTCTGACCTAGGTACCCTATGTACCTACATCTTATTGTATATATTTTGTTTTGTGTATTAGTTTTAACTATTTTAAGTAGAATATGGATCTCATGTCTGGAAATAAAGAATTTATTTTTATTATTATAAACTGGACACATTAACACAGTTCCGAAGTTAGCACAGTTTGTGTGATATTTAAGTATCAACAGTATAAAAAATCGGTTGATCATACATCTACATTTGACGACCGATGTGGTGCGGTGAGCGAAGGTCCGCCTGCGACGCAGGAGGTTGCGGGTTCGATTCCCGCCTCGGAAAAGTTGTGTGTACGATCTGCAGATATTTGTTCCGGGTGTTCTGGTCGTTTTCTATGTATAATAAAAAAATATCTATCTATGTAATGTATTGTATTATGTATATCAGTTATCTAGTACCCATAACACAAGCTCTGCTTACCACGGGGCTAGATAATGCTGTGTGGATTGTCCAGCATTATTTATTTATTTACATTTATCCCGCGGTGGAAATGAAACCCACAACATTTTGCGTCTTCAGACCCCACTTTGCCACAAGCGTCACTAATAATATAAAGGAACGTGTACATTAAATTTAATATTCAAAACATTATATACTTTAACGAGCTCGACTATTATAACATCGACTGCAATCAGTGAAAGTACACGGATGTGTATTCCTTGCAATTTACGATAAGAATGTTTTCGCGCCGCCATTTTACGTGTTTTGTTGCGCACACGCAAGTCTTGTGTTTGACATGTGTCTTTTATACTTATTATTAGTTTTACTTATAATTATATGCAGAAAAACTGAAAGGAATCGTAGCGGTCGGCAGTCGCAGTGTCAAGCTCTGCGCATCTTAATCCAATACCGCTACTGCGAGCACAAAATATGCATTCAAACATGGGCTTAAACATTGAATACACAAATATGTAATATAAAAATCAAACCTTTCCTCTTTATAACATTAGTATAGATTCTATGTATGTGCTATTGAGCACAGCGCCCTATTGAACACAATTACTTAACAGTACTTGCACTACTTATTATTATTTATCATTGTATTTAGTGGCCTTGACAAAATAATTATGCGGTGAAAATACTCATAGCAAATTCATGGCCTAACTTTCAATTGCGTGTGCGCATGACCTTTTTGATTTTATATAATTATGCCTCTCCATTTTCAACGTTTCCCAAGTTGTGCTTTGTCTTAGCGTTATCACTACATAGTTTAAAACAGAATCGCTTCCCGCTGTCTGTCTGTCCTTTCGATGCTTAGATCATTCATGGCCTATCTTTTAAATGCTCGTGCGCATGACCTTTCTTGTTTTATATATTTTTTCTCTCAATTTTACCTACAAACTATTCCCAAGCTGTGTTTTGTCTTAGTGCTCTAGCGTTATCACTACATAGTATAAAACAATTATAACATAATAGTCAGACAGAATTTCTATTGTAATCATATATGTATATCTTCACTGTACGTACTTTATTATTGTGTTTCTGTACTTTTCACTACATAGTATAAAACAAAGTCGCTTCCCACTATCCGTCTGTCCTATGTATGCTTAGATCTTTAACACTACGAAACGGATTTTGATGCGGTTTTTTAAATAGATAGAGTGATTTAACAGGAACCTTCCTCTAGAGTTGCCTAGTTTTAAAGATCTAGTACATAGAAACAGACAGGCAGCGGAAAGCGACTTTGTTTTATACTATGTAGTGAAAAGTACAGAAACACAATAATAAAGTACGGACAGTGAAGATATACATATATGATTACAATAGAAATTCTGTCTGACTATTTCTTTAAAACTGACAAAAACTCCTCTTCCGCAGTCTACCAAAAAGGCATTTCAAGTAGGTTTAGGGCCAACTCGGTCAAACAACAAAAACAAATTAAACCATGTTAGTGTACATTATGTCACCCGTAACTCGGCCACACAACTAGGTAGCTTTCTCGTGATATAACCTCTCGTTACCCAAGATATATATATGTGACTCACGTATATAAACATTGACTTATGTGTAAGGGAAGGCGGCTACTGAAGCACAACTGGCCTAAAGATTATTATTATGTCTCTCATTTACCATGATCACAGACTATAAAGTGACCCGGTCCTTTAGAAGGCTTGCGTGGGGCCGAAGCCAACAGCACAGAGGCCCTTTGAGAAGTTAATCTAAAGGCGATGGCTACATTTAGCGGGTATCATCCTCGGGTGCACAATATGATACACCCAAAGATGGTATCCGCTAGGTGTAAAGACTATTACAAAGAAAAATGAAAGAAATAAAACCAGGCTATTATGATGGATGGATGGACTGGGTAATCGGGCTATAAGGGAGATTGCGGACGTCTGCCATAAACAAGTCAATCATAATGTTAAGAGTGGCAGACGGTGGCTATGCTGGATTATTATTATTATTATTTATTTATTTATTGAGATAATAACAGGTAAGATAAAACAAGAACACATACATAAGATGTAACAAGCTAGTCAAAGTATTGATTACTTCGTAACAGATAAGTCTTTTTTTAATATATTAATAAATAATACTGGCCAATCCACGCAGAAATCAAATTGAAAAGGAATTAAGAGAAAAAGAGAGAATTAAGTTAATCACTGAAACACTCGCAAAAAAATAATATGAGCATTTACGTCCAAGCCACATTCATTTGTTTTTTATATCACTTAGAAATGGCCTTCTCCATCGTTTTGTTCCTATTATTCATTTAAAATTGTCAAAAATCTATCAAAATTACAAATTTTTGTCATTTAGAATCTGACTGGGACTGTCAATCGTTCATTGTTTATCAAAATTATTGCACGACCGAAACCTTCAATAGATCCATTGATTTAGCGTAATAAAAGCCCTTGGGACGAATCACTAGAAATCATTTACTTTCAATTCGGTTTCAACTTCAACTAATACGCCGAACGCATGAGTTCAGCTTTAGTAGATACTGTCCTTAAGAATTACGCATGCAGTTTGGATTGTGGGTTAAGCAAATGAGCAAATGATTGCCGATTCCGATGCAAGCAAATCCGATAAAGGTTCTGTAAAGAATGGGAATACGAGAATTTCTGGTAAATATTTTAGGTAACCCCTTATGGATAACCTATTATGTAACGACCATCATGTTTAGGAGGAGCCTAGCTCTTGCCTAGCTAGTTAGGCATTCTAGTTGCATGTTTTTTATTAACTACAAGCGGACCTTCCCGGCTTCGCACGGTTTTAGTTCGGATCCCTAACTTTTTTGAAAATATAATGTAGCCTATGTTCACCGGAGATAGTGTAGCTTCCCAACGGTGAAAGAATTTTTCAAATCAGTCCAGTAGTTTCGGAGCCTATTCATTACAAACAGACAAACTAAAAATCAAACCTTACCTCTTTATAATATAAGTATACATGTATATAACTCATATGTGGATAGCGTTGTGGGCTACATTGCGAGTAGGTATTGCTCATCTTTAACATTGTAACGAACACATGTATATATAATTTTTGTTAAATGTAGTCGTTTGTTATTCCTCAATAAATAAAGAAAATAAATAACTTAAGTAGTGTAGGACGCTCTCCGACTACGTGGAATGACGAACTGCGAAAGACTGCAGAGAGATGCTGGATGCGTCAAGCTGAAGACGCAGGGCGCTATAGGGTCTCGTACTCTAGTTCGAATAACGTTACCTCGATGTTCATTAACTCGATGTGTCTACCTCGACAGTACGTTTCGTCGATGTGTCGTTACCTCGAAAGATCAGTACCTCGAAGGGTTTCTACCTCGACAGGTCTCTACCTCGACGGTACGTTTCGTCGATGAGTCGTTATCTCGAAAGCAACAAAACCAAAGTGCGCTCATTATGGGAGCCCTATGTCCAATAGTGGACTAACATAGGCTGATAATGAACTAACTAAACCTAACCGACAAATTTATTTACGAAATTCATGAATTCCTTATGAATCTTTTGTAAAAGCTATTATTATATATATTTATTTGTCAATGGACCTTCGTTTGACCACAATCTCACCTGATAAGTCATCTAGTACCCATAACACAAGCTCTACTTAGCTTGGAGCTAGATTATGCTGTGTGGATTGTCGAGCTTTATTTATTATAATTAAGGCCGCCCATTCTACTTGTCACATGTAATATCTTTCATAATGACGACCGATATGGCGCGGTGGGCGAAGGTCCGCCTGCGACGCAGGAGGTTGCGGGTTCAATTCCCGCCTCGGAACAATTGTGTGTACGATCTGCAGATAATTGTTCCGGGTGTTCTGGTCGTATGTATAATAAAAAATATCTATCTATGTAATGTATAGTATTATGTTTATCAGTTATCTAGTACCCATAACACAAGCTCTGCTTACCATGGGGCTAGATAATGCTGTGTGAATTGTCCAGCATTATAAATAGCTGAAGTTTTTGCCAAAAGTTCAAAATAGCGATTTCCCGTGCCCTTCCTTAGACAAGTACTTACAATTACTTTCTTTTCACTCCTCTTCAATAAAGGTCACGGTTAGGCCACTTACGCATAGAATAAATAAATAAAATTTTGTTTAAGTACCTCAGCAACGTCCTCAATTGAGCACATAGGCATAATAGTATGCATTGTTTGTTTATTATGTAATGAAACTATTTGACTGAGCTGTGCGTAGATTGTTTGTACGGTTTCTGGGTCTGTGGGTCACGTTTATTGTTTTTATTTGCTTAAGTTTTAGCCCGCGGCTTCGCACGCGTTGTTTTTATTGAAATGATTTAAGGCTATTTATATCTGGAACTGGTGTTTGCAGGTTGACCACCTTGACTGCCATGGCGAAGGATAGAAAGAAATGGCACAGCCTGGAGGAGGCCTTTACTCAAATAGAGATCAAAGAATTATTAAAATACATATTTAATAATGCTCAATAATAAAAGTTTTCTTTTTTTTTAACAAGTTCAATAATTTAATTTGATTCATCATCATCAGCCTATAGCATCCCTCCGAAATAGAAATATTTTGGGATATTATTTAATATTAAGTCTGTATGTCTGTGTCTGTGTCTGTCGGCCGATGGGGCAAACGTGTTCTTGAGTGGAGACCACGACTCGGCAAACGTAGTGTAGGACGCCCTCCGACCAGGTGGGATGACGACCTGCGAAAGACTACAGGTAGATGCTGGATGCGGCAAGCTGAAGACAGGGCGCTATGGTGCTCATTGGGGGAGGCCTATGTCCAGCAGTGGACTGCTATAGGTTGATGATGATGATGATGATGAAGTCTGTATACATAAAATGTATAAATCTAAATATAACCTTGTAAAATTATTGCAACACTAACATCCACGGCTCTAGTTTCTTTCTGCACTTATGTTAAGCAACAATATAAAATACAAGCTATTGATATTGTTCAGATATTCCCACAAAACTACTTTATGTTGTGCCTAGCTAACCTATACGCTTAGCTTAACTAGCGAACTAAATTGAAATGGTCGTTAGTCGCGACCTGCACACTTTGACTGCTGAAATCACACGGTATGTGTTTTCTACAAGTGACTAATATGCGTAAATCCACACTAGCGCAGCGGCTGAGAAAATACAGACCTTTGTGACTCAGCACAGCCGTAATACTTTTCGAACGAAACGCATGGGCGGCGCAACACAACCGCTGTGTAGAGCGGCAGCACGAATTTTTTAGGTTAAAAAAAAGATCTACGATCATTTTTATCACCTAAAAAATTCGAAAAATAATCGCACTCAAAGTGTTAAATCTCAATTCCCTTATATTTCAATACCAATTCACTTATATTTCAATCTCAATTCACTTATATTTCAATCTCAATTCGCTTATATTTTAATCTCAATTCATTAATTAAACCTCGATTCATTAATTAAATCTCGAATCATTAATTAAATCTCGATTCACTTAACTATTAACATTAGAAGGTAGATATTTATCTACTTATTTCTTCTAAAGTTACATTAAAATAGCGAGCGCAAACGAAAATAATTATGATAAATCAAAGAAAATTCAACAATTAATGTTATTACATCCCTAATTTACATATAATTACTATTACGTTCCGTTATTATTTAACTTCACTTACTGTTATTTAACAGAAGGTATGTAATAGTTTATCTAATCAGTCGGATGTGTAGGAAGTGTGTAACTTATTAACGAGTATGCGTTATTTCGTTACGTCGTGATAACACGGTAGTTATTTTCAGTGATAATGAACTAGGTAATATTTTGGTGTTATAGGCGCTGCTGTTGGTTAAATTCGCAATTTATTATTGGTAAAATAATTTAATAGTTTGGCATAGAATGCGATATTTTTTGTAAAAAGCAAATTCATAACCCAAAAAAAACTATATTACTTATTTTTTTATAAACAACTTATAAATTTACTTATTTTTTTATAAACAACTTGCATTACAAATATCTTAAATACTCTTTTTGGCGTCGAGTTCGGAAAAAAATGTAAGCGTAATGTAGGAAACAACGCAAATCGAAAAGTAGTACAAATTCTCTCAAAATATCAACAATGATTTTTGTTTTTCAGTTTAATGTTGATAAATTATTGTATGTTGAGTTTGACTGGAGTAAGTAGGTATGTGTGTTGTAGGTACTCAGATGTCCATTTATCAAACGATAAGTGAAAGGGTAGGAAGTAACGCGTCGTCAAGCGCGAGTCACACAAGTCATGGTCTGAAGCGTTTATAAAATCAAAATTAAATAAAATTACTTGAGATAAAATTGTTTATTTCAGACATCTCGAGTTCCAAATACTGCCACGTACGATATGATTCGGACCCAGTGAGCCCGTAACTTATAATAATAATAAAGTCATTCAGGTCATAAAAAGAAACCCATAAATTAATGTAAACATTAAAATAGAAATAGAAACCTAGCTTTATGTTGGGACTAACTGCCGATCCCAACCAGCTTATGTCTCGTACCGAGCACACAGTTCGCGTTCAGTAGACCAGCTGTCTTCCGGCCAGACGATGCATAATTAAAAGCAAATAAACAAAGTTGATTTGTTTTTACAATTACTTAGCGTTTAGTGACGGAAATAACGAATTAGTTAACTGTTACCTGTTAACGTTACTTTATCGTTAACAGGTGATTAATAACGTTATATTTCAAACATATTAATTCGGACAATTTGTTTGACAAGTGTAAGGTTCCTATTAAAATCAACAATTCATAAGTGGGACACTACGTGCTAATTTCTTCTGTCCCAGTAATCAGCAAGTCTATCAGTCATCTAGTACCCCTAATGCTGCTTAGCTTGGGGCTAGATCATGCTGTGTGGATTGTCCAGCATTATTAATTATTTATTTACTAAAACTATTTTCGCTACTGACATTCTTTTTTTTATTAGTAAATATAATGCAGCCGGTACTTCTTCCACTAGTGGACAGAAAATTGAAGTGAACATTAAAATTAAAATAATGTTATATGATAATAATGAATAGTATAAAATTTAACTTGTCTAAGTGCTTATTTTGTAAGCCTAAAGAAAGAAATGCTATTGATTTTGAGTTTTTGAGTTTCAGATAAATAGTATGAGTGATACACGCACGAACACATGTGAATCGTCTAGCTGACGTCTAGATGATTTCGTCTAATTCACAGATATCGTGATCACACTGCATAGATTAACCTATCGTGACCAAATTCAGAATAACCATGCCATTTCGAAATTGGCCTTATCTTAAGCACCATTTGTCAAGGTAAAAAATATCATAAATCCTTGAGAATATGATATTTATTGTTTTGCAATAACGTAAAGTCCCTATTAAGCAAACGAAATGGTTTTGGCTTGCAACAGCGGATGCAAGGATGAGTCAGTATTAGGGAAAGGAGGTCGACTTTTATAGGTTTTACGATCTATGCGTTTTTGTAACAATACTTTTTTGTAAATAAACTACAGAAGCTAAACCTTTTTGGTAGTTATAGAAACAAGTGGCTATGTTTTAAGGGTATATATGTACTTATGTATAGTATCATATCAACCTACGCAAGGTCTGTTCCACTTTAATTTGAAACCTAAGTGCCATCAATTCGGTCTTTTTTAAACCTATTTTTAATAGACGAAATAAAAACAAAGAAGGAGGTTCTATGTTCGGCTGTATGTTTTTTTATGTAAGTATGTTTCTTTTTCAATACAAAAAAATTATAACATTATTTGATTTAAATTTTTATTGCATAAGTATAATGCTAGTAACATTTAATACTATCATAATATTATACGAGCAACTAACAAATCATGGATCACTGTAGTCCAAAAAAAAAGAAATTTATTTTGATTAAAAAACGCTCCAAAACGACTCAAAAAAATACGCGTTTAACCTCCTCTCTTAGACAGATAGAAAAAGACAGAACAATACAATATTAAATACTTAGTAGAAGAAGTATAAAGAGCGCCCTTATCGCTTACAGCGATCGTCTGTTTTCCGTCGATCGAAACATGTCTAAATTCGCTCCTGCTTCTCCCTACCACAAACGAATCATGTGTGACTCGCGCTTCACCAAAGTGACACACACAATATCCGCGGCGCCAGTGAAAGTTATTGTGTAAGTCGAGGAGATTGTGCTCTACCCTACACCGTAATCCTATCAGCTGTAGACCTTATTAAGGCTCCGCGGGACCAATAATGTAAAGTTACACGTTCACTGGATCGGCATCGCAACGTACGGAGCGTAATGATGTGGGATGTAGATTCAGCGAGTATCGTCCGAATAGTCATTTCGGTTAACGGCGTAATAGCGAAGAGCCTCGATTAACATCTGAAGAGACACTCGCTAGGAAGTTGGTTCAAGGGCTAGATCCAAAAGGATCCAAAGGGTACTCTTGGACTCGGCACGTATCGTCAGGAAGTTCCTCTCTCTGCAGCCCTAGTCACCGGCCGCTTGAGCCTAGCTTCGCGGTCAGCGATCTACCGCTTTGATATATTTTTACTGTAGCTGTAGTTTTATAATATTTTATTGAATTTTCTATAGTAAAATGTATTTTGAAAAGATAATTTTAATAAATGAAGCGATATAATATTAATAATAAATCATTAAATCCGGGACAGTATTTTCTATGATCTACAAATATATACAGGCATTACTAGTAAGACAAATTTATAACGAGATATTAACCATGATTTGATTTATGAGTTTGCTAATATTTAATTTAAAAAAAACTATTAAGAATTGACACTTTCGCGGCCCGACTTTCTTAGACTAATCAATGTGTCCCGTGGGACACAAAGACCCTGAATTTGAGAGAACACAACGCTCTTAAAAGTTTGCCGATTGTTGGCATACAGCGCCTTAAATACATACACAGCTGTTAACCGAACATTGACCTACAAAATTGTCTCGTCCGGGAAGCAACAGATGGGAAAAGTTTGAAATGAAAAATTTTGTGCTGTTTACATAACGAAAAAGTAAAATTATTTAACCCTAGAAATGACAAAACTTACCTCGCTGTAAAATAAATAAGAAATGACACAGAAAATAAATGAAAGAATAAGTTAGTGTGTTAATAAAATATATAACTAATATAATAAATATTTGAACATTGTGAGGAAGCAAGACATAGTTAGAAAGAGGCTTAGATAGAAAATGAAGATGTATATTTACATTTTACTATTTACGTGAATATGTCATGTATTTTGCAAAAATGAGATGATCACCAATAAGTTTTAACCCTTAACTACAACCTGAAACCCGTTTAAAACTTATTGATATACGAATTTACCATATTTTTGCAAAATAGTTTTTACTCCATTATTTATAAAAAGCTCATTCGCACCATAGCTAATTTCAAAGTTTCTCTCTTTAAAAATTGATTATCAAAATAAGAAAAATACTTTGTAGCTAGAGCGATTAAGCCATTATAAATAATGTAGGTAGTCGTTATGATGAAATACCTGAAGTCAGCGTGGTTCTAGACACTTCTGGAACAGTCTAGAACGTCCTAGCTATGTCTTGCCTCGACCACATCTGAGCTCTGTTAGTTTTCGTTATTTTCATGTTTGTATGACGATCTGTCGCGTAATGTAGGTGTATTGATGTTTGAACTTTTCTAGAATATAATAATGTTCTGGAATTTAATCATAAAATAAACAAGACTAAGAAAAAATAATAAATTACATAACTTGTAGTTAATTTAAGCAATAAACGAAATAGATCCAATAAGAAAAATAAAGATAAAACAATAATATGTACGTGTTTTGAATTCATGTAAGTGTGAATGCGGTCAACATCCAGTCTAGTCAATCTGCAAAGCCAAAATTAAGTCATTAAGCTGTCAAAGTCACGTCACTGTCAAAATCGAAACCGTCAATGTCAAGTGAACAAGCCAATCTTGTACACACCATGCTTATACCATGCACATCTACGAGTACCTCTACATTACGCAACAGAGCTCAACTTACTTTCGTCGTTTATCACCGGTCCATAACTCGGGGGCTCATAGTCAATGCTATTCGAGTCTTGGACCCCCAGGATCCCGGCTTTTGCTACTCTATGACAGCAGCCTTTTAGAACGCCCCCACACGATCCATCGAGCAAGCCTCCGACCATCCAGCAATAGAAAAAGAACTCGCACGTTCCTCCTTGAGTACACGGCGTCTCTTCTCTTCGGTCTAAGCTTTCCAGCTCTTCATCATATTGTATAAGTCGACCTCTTCTAGGCATTTCTCGTAATATCTTATTAACTTTTTTTATTTGCTCGTCAGATATCGGCTTGAATTTCGGCAGGTCGGTCGACGTATTAGGGAAGATGTCGTTTCGTTTTAGTCGGAGACCGTCGGTTTGAATGAACATTGGTTTTTGCAATATTATTTTTAGAGCTCGATGTGGTACGATGGCATCTGTTTGGAGAAAGGATTGTGATGAAAGGAAAACTCTAGATTGTTTTTTAGAGTCATGAATTAAGGGTTAATTAAAAAGATGTAACAAAAGAAACAAAAACGAAATGAATAATGAAAAATGTTAAGGAATGAGACATAGACAGGATAGTAAAATAAGAATAGAAAATACATTTCGCAATCGAATCATTTGACTTACTCTCGATACACCTTAATTTTAATATAAATTGGGTATTTTTTTGATAAGTTAAAACTAAAACTTAAACAATATAGTAATTATGTTAAATCTCATTTCCTATCTACGTCTCAAAAATAACAATACATAAAAAATGACAAAAGCAATTATAATAATGATAATGATTATAATTAATAGTTTCAGCAGCATATTTAAGTAAATAACACAATAAAAACTATTTGCAAGCGATACCTTAGTATCTGCGAATTAGTTATACATGCAAACTATTTTAACATGTAAAAAGCTTCTAATGAACATAAAAAAAAAACCAGCATGCGGGTACTTTAATGCGAACCATACAATCAGTAAAGCCACAAACGGGTTAAATGCATTTCTAAGCGAATATATTGCTTTATAAAAAACTAGCTGTTTCACGCGGTTTCACCCACGTTAAATTTAAGATTTATAAATTTTAATATAGCCTATGTTTACCGCGGATAGTGATGCTTCCCAACCGTGAAAGACTTTTCAAATCTGTCCAGTAGTTTCGGAGCCTATTCAATACAAACAAAAAATCAAACCTTTCCTCTTTATAATATTATTATTAGTATAGATACAGAATAAAAAAGAGACTTATTTCGTTGCGTTATCTAAAAGTATTTTCAAAGACCTCGTTAAATTTAGGAGACACTCTCTCCTAAATCTCGTCAATCGTTCCTATCATAAATTCTCGGCTCTTTAGAAATGCTAATTATTATTTGTGGAAAATCTTGGTTGAACTGTATTTGGCCTCACACCATAAAAATCGTATTATAATTACCATACGGGACTCTACCGATTTTCGCAATGGGCGAAGCAACATTGTTTAATTTAATAACCATGATTGGTAAAGGCTGAAAGTTACATACGAGCTACTCCAAACCGGTGGTAGTGGCAACATTCGTAACAAAAGACAGAAAATGAGGGTAGATCGGTATATCTGCTCATAAAAGCGAACTCGCAGTGTCTTCAGTTATTCCTTGATCATGGCGCATGAAACTGTGCCGAAATATTGGAAAACTCAAAAATCAAATCATGGTAAATATCCCGTTTTAAATGACTTTAGTGTTAATAACCATGATACCTAGTTTCAGAAGTTTTAGAGCTACTCGATGGTGATGATTCACTGTTGAACACTTTGACTGCGATTTTTTTTCGAGGACTGCGATCTTTTTTTTAACCTAAGCCATTCGTGCTGCCGATGTTATTCGAAAAATATTACGGCTGTTCTGAGTCACACAGATCTGTATTTTCTCAGCCGCTGCGCTAGTGTGGTTTTACGCATATTAGTCACTTGTAGAAAACACATACCGTGTGATTTCAGCAATCAAAGTGTTAAGGCCTGGTTGGACACTTTTCTGCCAGTGTGAGTAAGGAAAATAATTGTAAATTATCTGAGTTATCAAATTATGAATATTGATATTTTCACCAGAGCCTAGTTCGTTATCTAGCAGGGTGTACCACGTGCAGATTAGGTTGGCTTGGTAGACGATGTTGGAGTCCCCCTTACACCTCTTCGACGTATGAAGAAAAGCAAAGATGACCTAACCCATCTCTGATTCTTTGACAATGACATCACCCACCTCTTTTGGAACAGCCAAATTCTCTTCGCTTTCGATTTTCACAACGGACATAATGGCTTGGACGTGGTTTCATAAGTGCACCGATTTGGCATCCATTGTGGTCAGTATTGACAGATTAGGAGTATCGCTATTTTTCGTATTGCTATGGAGTTGCAATCATCATCATCATCAGCCTATAGCAGTCCACTACTGGACATAGGCCTCTCCCAATGAGCTAGCGCCCTGTCTTCAGCTTGCCGCATCCAGCATCTATCTGCAGTCTTTCGCAGGTCGTCATCTCACCTGGTCGGAGGGCGTCCTACACTACGTTTACCGAGAGAGATAAATGTACATGTATATGTTTGTAGAGTTACTATACAACTGCGTAACCCATAAAGAAAGCTTGCGATGCTATCATGAGACGGACATCTGAACCCCGCGCTCCTGTATAAGCCTTAGACGGAAATCGAACCCACAACCTCCTGCGGCTGACCTTCGCCCGCCTTCGCGCCACATCGGTCCTCATCTCAAATTGTTTTTAGGCATATTGGATTAAAATTATGATTTTTTTCAATAACTTTGTGTAAAAAGTATACCTAGAACAGGTAATACCTAGAATAAAAAATATTATTCAAATCTTTCATATTAAAACCACCTACTTTTAAAATTTTTGGTTTTGTATTTTATACCGTAGAGCATGCGAGCAATCAAGTAAACAGGGGCGCGTGCATCATCATCATCATCAGCCTATAGCAGTCCACAGCTGGACATAGGCCTCCCCCAATGAGCGCCATAGCGCCCTGTCTTCAGCTTGCCGCATCCAGAATCTACCTGCAGTCTTTCACAGGTCGTCATCCCACCTGGTCGGAGGGCGTCCTCCGAGTCGTGGTATCCACTCAAGAACACGTTTGCCCCAGCAGCCGTCGGTTCTTCACGAGAACCGGGGCGCGTGCACAGTATAGTGTTAAAGACCGATTCAGTACAAGATGGTACTCAGAAATCAGCTGATTGTAAAGAGTCCAAAAGACGTTAAAGTTATGTTACGTTGTGTTACGCAATTGACATTCTTCTCGGTTGCTAAGTAGAGCGTAGAGGTAGCAAAAAAGGTTAGATTTTATGTAGACTTCTTGTCTATGGTTTTTTCCTACTATGAAGACCTCAAACTTCATAAATATAAAAAACACAGATGTTTTGTATATTTATGAAGTTTGAGGTACCTAATATTGATATTGGTGTGTGTAAGACTTGAGAAATCTTTCTTAGAAATTCCTTACTAAACGGTAATGTAAGAAGTACCTACCTACAAAATTTTTTTGCTAAGTACTTGTAGCTTTTTTCTTAAAGTTAGTAGATATGTTCGTACCATCCATACCGACACATATTTTTCATTATCCTTAAAATAATTATTTACCCAAATCATACATTCAAAATAGAACTCAAAAAAAAACTTGAGTTTCTTTAATCCAGAAATGATTACCTACCTATTGAATTTTGTTGGGATATAAATCAAAAATGATTATTCAATTTTATTGAAATATCATAAAATTTCTTAGAAATTACCCCGAGTGCGATGGCTTACGCACTATAATAACAAAAATCTGGATCTCTCTGGATCACTTAACTCAAAAAAGTTTTTTACTTTATACTATACTATACACAAATTAATATTATTAGTAGCGTGTTTTTGCCAACGCTACAACTTTCACGTTCCGTACACACTGCCATGCAATATCATACAACATACATTTGCTCTAAATGCTGTGTCATTTTGTTTGTTATGACAACTGAAATTATGAACATTATGATTCCATAGATAATACATTTATTTTATTATAGATATCTAGATCTACAATACCTTTGACGACCGATGTGGCGCGGTGGGCGAACGTTCGCCTGCGACGCAGAATTTGGACAATTGTGTGTACGATCTGCAGATATTTGTTCCGGGTGTTCTGGTCGTTTTCTATGTATAATAAAAAATATCTATCTATGTAATGTATTGTATTATGTATATCAGTTATCTAGTACCCATAACACAAGCATTGCTTACCATGGGGCTAGATAATGTTATGTGGATTGTCTAGCATTATTTATTATTTATTTATTTATTATATACATATACAATACAATAGGCGGCCTTGTCGCTAACATCGATCAGCATTATGCTGAGTTAAAGCCTTTTTGTAACAACTCTCTACATGTACCTATTCTATAAATGTGTTTTTTGTTAATTGAAGTTGTTATGAATAAATTTTCTTTTGATGATTCGGCCAACATACCACACCATACAGTATTTAAACTCATCCGCCTCAATCGTCATCAAAAACTAGTTGTAGGTTTTATTGCCTAAATTCCTGTAGTTGCATTGTATGCATCAGAAACCGTTAAATGCATAAACCGTTAGATGTAGGTATGTATAAATAACGGTATGTCGTAAGGTTACGAAATAGATAACGGTTATTTCTTTAAAGTGTATTTTGTAGACTTGAAAACTGGTTGAACATTTAGAATGGTAGGTAGTAAGAGTTTTGTATGGTTCCGTATTCGTAAATCAAAAGATAAAATACAATACAATACATAAATACTTTATTGTACACCAGATACAGATTATTAAGCAATAAAAGAAGCCACTGACCACGTGGTCCTTCTGCCTTTGTCCTACCGATCGGACCACATGAACTTTTTTTTCCTACGCAATTAAATATTAACAAGAAAAGTAAGTACAGGTAAGGCGGCTTGCTTTTTGTGGAAAACAGGAGTCCAAAAAAAGGATCATTAAACAACAAAGGATTCATAAAAAAAACTGTTAAAATCTAATACGGTTGGCAAGTTCCAAATTTTTTTATCTCTTTAGTACTATGGGGATTTAACCGTGTAAATATTCGCTAAACACTTTCAAACTTTTTTCGTTAAAATTAGCAAATAATTGCTATACTTAGATACTTTTTTACTTTTTTTTGCTAAACTTACGAAAACATATTATAAGGTGTTTAATTTTTAGGAAAGCAAGTTCAAAGAGTTGGTCAGGTTTCAAATGTTTGGTCAAAAAATTATTATTCGTTAAAAGGCCAACATAATAAATCAAAACATAGGCAACTGTGTCACTTCCTCGGAAGTAGACGTGTTACATAATTATCTACTTACATTGATGTAATCTGTAACCGTTGACCAACTTTTTTGACCTTTAGGTTGACCTTATTGAGGTCGTGTTATGAACCTTTTTGGTAGTAACCTCATTTCTTCTACCTTTACTTTTTTATGTTGGTACCGGCAAGCGAGCGTTTGACGGAAAAGTATTCTATCTAGTTTTTCTTAACGATGATTTATATGGGAATATGTGATCTTAGCATTATTACAATCAATAATATATTATTTGCATGAAAAACATAAGTTATTATACACTTCAGATCTTATAACTATTTTAGTCATAATTATTCCTACAATTTCTGTTTAAGCTTATTTAAAGGTAAGTATTTGTTTTATATTTAGTTATCTACATATTTTACTTATTGTTATCATTTATTGGTTGTTCTGTAAGTAAACGAACTTTAAGTTCAATAACCTTATTGACTAAGCACCTATTGATTGGTGAGAAGTCGATGGCTCACCATAAAAAAAAAACAAAGACCAATGTCGTGTTTATGGTAGTCACGCCATCTTGGAATAAAATTATATACGAGAAAAACTATGGGACAAAAAATATGGGAAAATGTATGAAACACCGAACTGGTAAGTACCGAGTAGGTATGTAAGGTGCATGATGAAAATAAATGCGAAAGTGTACGGGTAAACCTATAAATACAAAAACAATAATAGAAAATTAATTGGAATAACAGGGAAAATTAGCATTCTGATTATCGATTAAAACCTTTTGAAATTTCTAAATAATAATCCAAGAACACCTATCAACTCATGATAGCGCAGCGCAGATAATGTTTTAAACTTTTTATGAAAAAGGAAATACTGGAAAACTATCAATATGTAGCGAAGGACAGGAAGAACAGGCATAGTCTGGAGGAGGCCTTTACTCAAATAGAGATCAAGAATAATAAAAAAATTCATATTTATATATAATTATATTTTCATATTTTAACAATGTTCAATATAATATTTTTTCTTAAATGTTTAATATATTAAATATATTTCCTTATTGTTAATATTTATTCTTTGATAATTAATGGCTATAATAAATAATAATAAATGGGTAAACCTACGTGTAAACCCTGAAGGTAGAGTTTAGGTCTTAGCGTAGACTTAATTGGTTTAATTGGTAAAGTAAAGTACTTTTACTAAACTTACTGACTATCGAAACCACTGTGATCGGTTGTAGGTTTTATTGGGGTAGCTGACAAAACACAACTCTGCTCATTCGAAATAATTCGAATGGCATTTATAAAATAATGTAGTTTTGAGCAAATCCCGATTTTGCTTACTGTGTTTGAGTAGCAAAGGCAATGTTTTCGAGCTAGACTGTACTGAACAATTCTTAAAGAATAGAATAGAATAGTTTATTTGTAACTCAACATACAAAAAAAAAAACATGATTAAAAAAATAAAGGATAAACAGATTTTTGTAATTGAGTCACAAAACGGACTCTATCTCAGCTTGAGTTAGTTGTAAGCATGTTACAACCAACGCTGGTCTTCCGGTAGAGCCGTTTGGTGACGTCACGGAAGATAACACAAGACAGATATATAACAAAAAAATTAAATAAAAGACAAGACTAAAACAATAAAGCCATTTTGTGTCATCATATACCTACCAAGTAAATACATATGAATATAGTGTTTCAAAAAGCTTCTACTGTACATGTAGAACAGGGGCTTTTTTACCAGCAACGACTTTTTAAAAATCATGATACTAATATGAATGAAATAATCGGTAATTGATAAAATCAATAATATAAATGGATTAATTAATTAACACTTATTTATATGCAATACTAATACCAACTATTAGTTAGGTATTTAAAATTCTACAAATAGATCTAAAAATTCGTTTATAGAACTGAACGAGTCCATTTTACTATACTATCGAGGCGTGATCGCGACGTCTCATTTTTAGGGTTCCGTAGCCGTAAAACGGTACCCTATTACTCCATAGGTTTCGGTACAGCAGCGCCTCCATCGTGCGGACAAGCAACTACGCAAATCTCATACAAATATCTGATGTCACGGTCATGTCTTGATACTATCGTCAAATGAACGTACCCTAAGCAATGTAGCCTTAATAGCTTAAGCAATCTCTACCAGAAAACTATGAGGATTAAAAGAAAGAAGGGAAATTTAAATTCATATTTATATAATTCATTGTAATTTTATGCATACAATAATCAATATTTTTATTGCAAACATGTTGTAGTACAATGGATCTTAAAGATAAAATAGTTTCAAACATGCACCCTGCTAGGGTATGGCAATAGTTCTTTCTTAGGTGTATGGGTACACAAAATTGTTATGCCCATAAAAACCCTGTCAGGGTTTCTTTTTGGTTTCTTTTTTTGTCAGATTGTTAACACTTTGACTGCGATTTTTTTTCGACGACTGCGATCTTTTTTTTAACCTAAAAAATTCGTGCTGTCGCTCTACACAGCGGTTGTGTTGCGCCGCACATGCGTTTCGTTCGAAAAATATTACGGCTGTGCTGAGCCACAAAGATATGTATTTTCTCAGCCGCTGCGCTAGTGTGGATTTACGCATATTAGTCACTTGTAGAAAACACATACCGTGTGATTTCAGCAGTCAAAGTGTTAACATACTTAATTGACACAGTTAATATACTTCATTGACTGGACTTTCTAAATTACCAGGACTTTGACTTAGTGTTTAGTTAAAAAGTCTCTAAAAACAAAACCCGCCCGCATCTACTTAAAATGTTCACACGTCTTCAAAAATAAACAAAAAAAGTGAACAATGATATAATTTCTACATCTCAAGACCGTGAGAGAGACGGAGCAGGGTGAAAACGCAAGTTTCACTTGAAGATAACGCATGGGAAGCATTGTTTATGGAAAGTTGAAAATAAATAATTAATATTTGTTGTAAAACGTATTTATACTGTTTTAATCTTGGACCTACTTTGTCACGAAGGAGTTAGGATTCTTGTTGACACACGTTTTTCTCGCTGTGATAATCTATGGTTTCCATAGTGTATAATCATAATTCTGTCATCTGTGAGTAAATTAATTACGACCACTAATGTACCAAAGTGGTTAAATATTTTTTTGACGATCGTTTTATTTCTATCTACCAGGAATCAACTTGTTTTAGTGCTGCCAAATAAGTAACATTTTTTTTGGAATTGTGTGCACATGTGTTTGTCCAAACACTTGTGCACTAACATAATGACCTAAGCACATGGCTTGTCTCCTTGAGTCTGGACCCAAAATTCCGTTAGGGCATCATCATGATATTTTTTGTGACCAATAAACATTATTTTTTTATTCTAGTTGTATTAACATCAATATCGATTCACTTTTAAAAATAGAATTTACCTCGATGCGACATTCAATGACATGACATTTCGCATAAAAAAACAAAAACATCGCACCTCGCTTTTGGCGCCAAAACCGTTCTACTTTCTACGGCATTACGCCACAACGATGGTTTCCGACGAAATGTTGATGTAATTCTTATGCAACCAACCTCTTTTCTATATCTATATCTGTGTCTTGCTCTCTGCTCTTGTGAACGAAAGAGATGGAGCATAGATGACCGGAATCGGATAGTAATGTAAATGTTATTGTTTCTGAACTTAAATGGGCTTTATCGAAATCGTTTGCGTTTTAATGGGATTATGGTTGATCGTTGTGTTGGCGTCAGATTCAAAAAATGTTATGGTTTTGTTTTTTTTACGCGGCAAATCGTGAACTATTTTCTAAGAAATACAATTGAATCAAGATTCAACATGGTTATTATGGTTATTACTAAAAAAAGTGATATACATAATGTAAATACTAGAAATAAGAATAAACTCGCTGTGCCCACAACTAGGCTACACAAGATAAATGTATCTTTTAAAGGGCAATGTATACGCTTCTACAACAAAACTCCAAGTGAGTTGCAAAAATTATCAATAAATAAATTTAAAAAAATTGTGAAACATATTCTTTGTAAAAAAGCTTATTACAAAATATCAGATTACTTAGAAGATAAAAAAGATTGGAACGAGTTTTGCTCCAACTCAAAATCGGTAGATTTTGAGTTGGAGCAAAACTCGTTAACCAACTTACAAATAAGCATGTTTTTAGGCAGATAACTAGAACTGACTCTATGTAGTTCTTTTAAGAGTAGATATTGGATTGCGCCCTCTAAAAAAAGGGCAAATGCTAATACTTGTTCCCTTCCATTTTCGTATTATACATTTTTTAATTCTTTATTTACATACCTCAATACACAAAATCACAGAGAATTACTAAGCTGAAGAGGCAGCGGGCCGGCCATATCTCGCGAAGAACCGACAATCGGTGGGGTAAACGTGTTCTAGAGTGGAGACCGCGACTTGGCAAACGTAGTGTAGGACTTCCTCCGGCCAGGTGGGATGACGACCTGCGAAGGACTGCAGGCAGATGCTGGATGCGGCAAGCTCAAGACAGGGCGCTATGGCGCTCATTGGGGGAGGCCTATGTCCAGCTGTGTACTGCTATAGGCTGATGTTGATGACAGAATCAATTTTTTTTTCACTTTTTGCGATCATAATTTCCTTTTTTTGGATTTATTACTTAGTGAATTTCCTCATCAAATATCAAAAATCGCACGTTTTCAAGTAAAAGTGGAATCCGCGGTTCCTTTCATTTGAATACGCACGCGACATGTGAAACGCGACGTGCTGGCAGTTGTCATAATGAACTTTGACGTGATAATAATATGGTTGGGAATTGGCTGTACTAAAATACCTAATGTTAAAATGACACATTATAAAGAACACTAACGAGATGTTTAAAAAAAATTAAGAATCAATCTACTTTCTGCCAAACAGAAAGATTTTTAAAGTTTTTTAAATTATTATTGCAAAATTATCTGAAACCAGTTGCGCCGCGCGGCTTCGCCCGTGTGGAAATTTATGTGTGAAATCGTTTTTAAACCTTTTGAATTACTCTATCTATATAAAAACCGCATCAAAATCATTGGTCACCCGTTCTAGGGAGAGTTAACTTTACCTAGAAATATGGTTCAATTATTTTGATATTCCAAATTCAAACGAAAAATGAAACAAAACCTCCTTACATAATATCGCATCCTTGATCTTCAAAACTTCAAATGTCAAACATTTGAAGTTTTTTTTTTAGATATAGAACTTCCTGCCGCCATTTTATACTCAACCAGTGCTTTTCCCGCCCAATCAGGAAAGGTTCTCAGTTCAAAGTCAAGTTATCACGAGGCATCAGAGTCACGTTTTATAATCGTGAACTTTTTATAAAACATTTAAAAACTTTTTGTTGAGACTAGAAAGTTTAATGGTCTTTATAAGCTGGATTTTGGAAGGATTATGAATTTGAATATACGAATGCTGCATGAATAATAAATATTTAAGTAAAATATAGGTAGTCTCAATAAAATGGCGTGGGGTGATTATAGGACGTGAATTGGAAGCAAGGATACCAACCTCAAAAAATAAAGATGCTAGCTACCGTAGCTAGTAGTAGTAGCTTTTAGTATCGTACAGTAGCTTTTAGTAGCGTATAGTAGCTTTTACTACGCCTATTTCTAACCGACACGATAAACATAATAGGAACAGGTTCTATGTTCTGACTGTACGTATTTTGTATTTTGTTCGTCGATTTCTCCGTCATAATTATATGGACTGATTTGGTAAATAAATTTAAACATTAATATGTACTGATCGTACAAACATTTATCCCGAGATGGGAATCGAACCCTCCCCCTGCGCCGCAGGCTCACTTTCACGCGATGCGCTACAGAGGTCGCTTGAACCGTCTACCTTACTAAACAAGAAAGGACCCTCAATAGCACAAAATACTCTAACTTCTCTGTCAATGACTTCACATTAAACTAGAATTTACGGAACCCTAAACACGGAGATAAAGAACCTTCGCACGCGGCTATTATCATACAATTGGTAAAAGTTCCATTGTTCTGTTACCCAACTCTGCATATGACATTTGTGTTGAATTCAGAGCAAGACTGACACTAAGCTATCATGTTGTCTTATAGTACGTTAGTACAGTTGGTACGGCAGTACAGTTGGTACGGCAGTACAGTTGGTAGGAAGTACAGTTGGTACGGAAGTACAGTTGGTACGGAAGTACAGTTGGTACGGCAGTACAGTTGGTACGGAAGTACAGTTGGTACGGCAGTACAGTTGGTACGGAAGTACAGTTGGTACGGCAGTACAGTTGGTACGGTAGTACCAACATCATTTAATTCAGACCATACAAAAGTAATAAAACTTAAAACTAGCATACATTATAAATTAATAACACGCTTTTTGTGGCTACGCCGACAGCGTACACGCTATCGGCGGACAAGAAGCGTGCTCGTCTAGGAACGGGCTATCTATTCATTTATTTATTTATTTTATGTCATAAATAAAATAAATCCATCCATAGTCCATTCATTACGATTATTTTGACGACCGATGTGGCGCGGTGGGCAAAGGTCCGCCTGCGACGCAGGACGGATTACGGGTTCTATTCCCGCCTCGGAACAATTGTGTGTACGATCTGCAGATATTTGTTCCGGGTGCTCTGGTCGTTTTCTATGTATAATAAAAAAATATCCATCTATGTAATGTATTGTATTATGTATATCAGTTATCTAGTACCCATAACACAAGCTCTGCTTACCATGGGGCTAGATAATGCTGTGTGAATTGTCCAGCATTATTTATTTATTTATTAAATCCATGGATAGATAGCCCGTTCCTCAAGTAATGATGAAATAACCACTTTCATTATTATTTGATTGCACTGTTTGTAATAATTTACATGAATTGACCAGAGCTAACATAGAACTAGAAAAATATATTACTAATATGGTATGGACACTACATAGTATAAAACAAAGTCGCTTCCCGCTGTCTGTCTGTCCCTATGTATGCTTAGATCTTTAACACTTTGACTGCGATTTTTTTTCGACGACTGCGATCTTTTTTCTAACCTAAAAAATTCGTGCTGCCGCTCTACACAGCCGGTTGTGTTGCGCCGCACATGCGTTTCGTTCGAAAAATATTACGACTGTGCTGAGTCACACAGATCTGTATTTTCTCAGCCGCTGCGCTAGTGTGGATTTACGCATATTAGTCACTTGTAGAAAACACATACCGTGTGATTTCAGCAGTCAAAGTGTTAAAACTACGCAACGGAATTTGATGCGGCTTTAATAGATAGATTGATTCAAGGGGAAGGTTTATAAACTATTTGACATTAGATTTCCACGCGGGAGAAGCCACGGGGCGCAGCTTGTTTATGTCATTTCATAGGCAAAATGTTGAATAACAAATCTGTTTCCAGCGAAGAAGTTGAAGGTATGATGATTTAACGACGACCTCTGTGGCGCGGTCGGCTAAAGTCGCCAGCGACTCAGGACGTTGCGGGTTCGATTTCTGCCCCCCAACCTCCTGCGGCGGACCTTCGCCCACCGCGCCATAGAGGTCGTCTGCCTAGACTTTACGTAGATACTTAATCGATACCTATTTTTTTTTTTATTTGGTAAGATTGGCTTTGGTATCACGGCAGCCATGATAGGCCTATTGTGATCGCCACTTAAACGTTCAGCCCCGAAGCCGTGGCGTTCATAGTTCGCCACTAACCCTTGCAGCTGCTAGGAACTGTAGGATTTTCTTCGGGTGATGTCTCGCAGCTCGTCTGGGCTATGCAGATGCTTGCCCAGATGGATGCTGCGTTTGTGCATCAGTGCTCCACACTCACTTAGCAGATGGAGGGGCGTTTTATCCGCCTCCTCGCAGAATCTGCAGGATTGTGTGTCACTTAGCCCTAGTTTGAACAAATTGACTGGCTAATACATAGATACCTAAGTGTATACAACTCATAATTCTGCATTCACGTAGCCATTTTAGTAATATTACCACAATTATTACGAGAAAGGACTGTATCCGCAACTTTCGAGCATCGTGTCGAAATACTACCATTAAAAACAAATTTACATTCATAAAGTTTGCTTATTGTTAGATTATGTGGCAGAGAGCGTGAGGTCAAAGAAATTCAATTTTTTATGATTCTTTAATTGATATTTATTTTCTTAAACTAAAATTGTGTCAAAGTAGACCCACGTAGGGACTATACCGCGTCCCACAGCCATGCCGCATGGAGGGAAAGTACCTTAAATATTGTAGAGAGAAAATTTTACTGCAAGAAAACTTCATTTTGATTTTAAAAATAATTTAAACTGCATTCAAAGATTTTTGAAAACACGCCTGTCAGAAACGGGAATCGAACCTGCAAAATTGTAAAAAAATATCACACCTAATTTAACGATATTGATCAAAAGGCTCAATCGTAAGTATTATTTTAGTCTTCTTGCAGTAAAATAATAAATAAAAATAAAATTATTTTATTTCGGACTACTACAGGTCCATGTACATGTACAACTTGTTAGTAATGATCTTATAATAAATGTTAGTAATTCTTACGAACTAAAATTTAATTAAATTAAAATTAAAATGAATAGTAATAAATTAGAAAAAAATTAAAATAAGTTAAAACAAATAAAATGTTCTATCTACAATATTTAAGGTACTTTCCCTCCATGTGGCATGGCTGTGAGACGCCCTGTATAGGTAAATCCGCCATCAGACTGGATTAGTTTTTCTTTTTTTGATTTGGGTGAGATCATTCGGACTTTACTTTGACAAAGTTCGTGTGTGACTATAAAATGTACTTAGTTTTCAACGACTACTTAGTATAAAACAAAGTCGCTTCCCGCTGTCTGTCCCTATGTATGCTTAGGTCTTTAAAACTACGCAACGGATTTTGATGCAGTCTTTTTTAATAGATAGAGTGATTCAAGAGGAATTTATAAACTATTTGAAACATAGATTTCCACGGGCGAAGACGTGGGGCGCAGTTAGTAATAAAATAAATAACTAATCTCTGCTAGAGAGTTTCAAAGTAAAATTAGATAAATGCGTCTAAAAGAAGCTTAATCGTCACCATCAGCCTATAGCAGTCCACTGCTGGACAAAGGCCTTCCCCAATAAAAGAAGCTTAATATAACATAATGTTTTTCTAAAAAAAACATTTAGATTAAAAAGGTTATTTGAGAATGGAAATTCTCATACATTCTTATGCTAATTGTAGAAATTTTTGCACAAGCGAAAACATGTTTAACGATGTTAACGATTCATAAAACTACGTTGATAATCAGATAGACGTAAGAACGTAAAGTATAACGTAAGAATAGACCCCTTCAACTGAGCCGATAATATGCATGATAACTGATTTTGAGAATCCCCGAAATGTTTTTACATAAACTGAATAAAAATAATAAATAAATATAAATAAATAATGCTGGACAATTCACACAGCATTATCTAGCTCCATGGTAAGCAGAGCTTGTGTTATGGGTACTAGATAACTGATATATATAATACAATACATTACATAGATAGATATTTTTTATTATACATAAAAAACGACCAGAACACCCGGAACAAATATCTGCAGATCGTACACACAATTGTTCCGAGGCGGGAATCGAACCCGCAACCTCCTGCGTCGCAGGCGGACCTTCGCCCACCGCGCCACATCGGTCGTCACATAATATGCATGATAACTGATTTTGAGAATCCCCGAAAGGTTTTTACATAAACTGAATAAAAATAATAAATAAATATTGTTGGACAATTCACACAGCATCATCTATCCCAAGCTAAGCAAAGTAATAATTTGTTTTTATTACGTATAAAAAATTACTCATATAAATTTTGAACGAAAAATTAGACTTTAAAAATGCAATTTCGTTCTAAAACGCTAGAATTACGCCAATCTGATTGGTGTTCAACGTGTCATGGCGGATTGCTGTATATTGTAGTTTTATTTTAAGAAAATAATAATTAATCTAGATCAAAATAGAAAATATAATACGTGTTTTATTATCTTACTCAGGTACAATTAGTTAAATACATATTTTTGTGGTTTTTTAGTAACAGTTGGTGATAAGTTATACTTTTGACGACCGATACATAATGTAAATACTAGAAATAGGAATAAACTCGTTGCGCCCACAACTAGGCTACACAAGATAAATGTATCTTTTAAAGGGCAATGTATGTATACGCTTCTACAACAAAACTCCAAGTGAGTTGCAAAAATTATTAATAAATAAATTTAAAAAAATTGTGAAACATATTCTTTGTAAAAAAGCTTATTACAAAATATCAGATTATCTAGAAGATAAAAAAGCTTAGAACGAGATTTGCTCCAACTCAAAATCTACCAACTTACAGATAAGCAAATCAAATGTACTAGATACATAAGTTATAAACATACTAGTGGTTTCTTCTCACTTCTTCCACTGGTGAACGAAAAATTGAAGTGAACTATAAAATAATTTTAATTGATAATAATGAATAGTATAAAGCCTGTCTAAGTGCTTATTTCATTTTCACTGGGTAGGTTTTGACGTACCTATTTCAACACAATTCATCGCAATATGTATTCCAAAGCCGGACCTTGTATGAACTGACTCACAAAGCTGTAAGCA